>JAFEVB010000032.1:0-1219139 GCA_032629725.1 Gremmenia infestans | reverse complement strand
ATTCTCAACCCTAATATTTAAATAAAACCCTTAAATAAAACCCTTAAATAAAACCCTTAAATAAAACATTTAAATAAAACACTCAATCCTAATACTTAAATAAATCCCTTAAATAAATCCTTTTATACTTAAATAATACACTTAAATAAAACACTCAACCCTAATACTTAAATAAATCCTTTTATACTTAAATAATTATAATAATTCCTTTCTATCTTATTCTACTCTTTCTTTTCTAACTTTATACTTTAACCTTCTTATTAACTCTCTTTTATTAACTTTTTTAATTAATCCTTTTTTATTATTATATCTTTATAATCTTAATCTTCTTACTTATTATTTACTACTTTATTCTTAAATAATATTATAAATACTTTAAACTTTAATAACCTTAACTTTTATACTCTTTTTAATCTTTTTACTTTAAACCTAACTTTTATTATCTAACTTTACTATATCTATTACTTTATATAATATAACCTTTAATATCTTACTCCTTATTTTACTTTATCTTTTACACTTCTTATTTTTCTTTATATTTACTCTCTTTTTAACTTTTTACTCTTACTTTCTCTTTAAAACCTCTTTATTTTAATTTTTAATTTATTTATAATCTTAACCCTATTTTATAAATAACTCTAACTCTCTTATTTATTTATAACCCTAGCGGTTAGCGGTTAGTAGTGAACGACTGCTACTGCCACCGCTGCTATTACTATTAACATTTCTTACTTTAATTCACTTAACTAAACTCTATATATATATATATATATACTAATTAATATAATATAATCCAGCTATATAAGTTATATACTAGTTCTTATTAAGCGTACCTAGATTTATTATTAAGCTTCCTCTATTAACTTCCTCTATTAACTGCTTCTTCCTATTCGATTCGTTATTAAGCTTTCTCCATCGACTGCTTTCTTCGATGCGCATAACCTTATAGAACGTTTCAAGGACCATAGCTTATTAAAAACCTTCAACTTTAATATTCTACTATTAGAAAGATTCTTAAGCTATAAACCGCAATTATGCATAGACCCTAGGCGTTACCAACTATATTAAGAGGTACTACGCCAAATTAACTATTTAATTTGTTATCGAGCCTCCTCCGAGCCTCCTCTATTGACTGCTTCTATTACCTGCTTTTTCCTATCCGATTTATTATTAAGCCTCCTCCATTATCTGGTCCATCGACTGCTTCTTAAGGTACTATGCTAAAATAACCATTTAATTCGTTATTAAGCCTCCTCTAAGCCTCCTTTATCGCCTGCTCCCTTAACTGCTTCTTCTATCCGATTTGTTATTAAGCCTCCTCCGAGCCTCCTCTATTAATACGTATGACCTTATAGAACGTTTTAAGGAGCAGAGCTTATTAAAAACCTCCAACTTTAATATTCTACTATTAGAAAGATTCTTAAGCCATAAACCGTAATTATGCGTAGACCCTAGGCGTTACTAACTATATCCCGCATATAGTTGCCTGATAATGCCGAACTTTACAGCAATCCTTATGTTTTTAGAGCGCCTTTAAATTATATTATAATTCTCGACATTAAGAAGGTATTTCGGGGCAATACGAACTATAACCGGAAGAAGGTAGTTGCATAGGTGCAACGAAAAGGTGGTTGGCCTCTAGCGTATGCTCTTTCTAGCTAGACTATTTATGCAGATTCGCACCTAAAGCTAGTGGATAGTTATATCTGGATAGACTTGGTAAAGCATTTTGGGAAGTATTATGGTTATGATTATTATATTAAGACTCTCTATATATATAACTCACTTGTAACACTATATATGCCTAGGGCAGGTTCGATAGGCAGGTTCGGTAGGCAGGTTCGATAGGCAGGTTTAGAGGGCAAGTTTGGAGAGCAGGTTTGGAGAGCAGGTTTGGAGAGCAGGTTTGGAGAGCAGGTTCAATAGGCAGGTTCTAGGGGGCACGCCTAAAGATAAACACGTTATATGAGCTAGGCCTTCGCTATACTATAGTATATATATCTTTCTCTACCCTAGCTCCCTAAATGCAGCCGCGGCTATATAGTTAGCCTAGATACACTCGTTCCCTTTAAAGCGACGCTATTTCTCCAAGCTAGAGCATATACTTAAGTTTAGTCTAAAAGGTCTGCCCGAAGTGCTTTTATAGCTAAGCACTACTACCCGACCGTTTCTACACCCTATAATAAAGCGGTATAACCATATTAGGGAACCAGCATTCCGTCTCCTTATGCTCCGGATCTGCTACCTAATAGATATCTTATAGTTAATAGCAGTTCTAATAAGCTATATACCGCTTAATCTAGTCCTTGTCCTCCCTTTTCCGCGTCTAGTAGGCTTTATTCTTGGCATTAATCTAGTGGAACCGCTAGGAGCACTTGCGGGCTACGTGCTTAAAGCTGCGGCCTTCGACCCTGCAGTAGAAGCAGCTGCCGACTATAGTCTGGAGGTCTCTTTTATAGCTATTAAGCACCTAGTCCTGCGCGTAGTCTTACCGCAGGACCTTTTCTAGTCTAGTAAAGACTATTTCTGCCGCTGTCTTTAGGGCAAATGTCAGGTCCTAAGGCCGGGCTTTAGTATAGGGATCCCCGCAGACCTAGCACACCTCCTCGCCCGCTATATACTAGCGCTAGTCCGGCTAAGCATCAAGGAATTAGCTAAGCACGCCCCGGGAGCAGTACTGCTGCGTTAGATACAGCTGCATAGCTTTCTAGTCTAGGGATAAAGGCTGGTCGAGTTGCGGCTTCCAAGTAGCGCTTAGTATTATAATCAACAACGCTTTCCCCCTATCTTGCCCCGCTCTACTAGACTTCTAAGAGAAGGCCGATACCTTATTAGGTGCATTAACATGGACTACCTAGCGGATATAAGGATAGTCAAATCTAATGCCGAGAGTAAAGGTAGCTGCAATTGCTAGCTGGTCTGCATTAGAAAGCTACCTAGAGAGGATAGCTGCCTTCTCCTTGTCTAATCCGGACTTAGCGGTATATGATAGGCACTCTAGCATATTAGCAAGCAATGCTACTTTATCCTAGGTCCGGCAGTAGAGGATAATCTTGTCTTAGGCATAGTTAAAAAGCTTTTTCTAAAGCTAGCATATATAAACTAGGTTAGCAGCCTTCTTAATTAAGGTGCTAGGCCCGGTTTCCCTAGCTAACTAGATACTTGATATTCGACCGATTTATCGACTCTTAGATAACCCTTGGCTTAACTAGCTTATTATACTTAAGGAACTGCTTTTGCATAACCAGAGAGAGGGTAGCAGTTAGCTAAATAGTCTAGGTCCTAATCTGCCGGATATACTAGCCTAACTGCGCTATATATAAGCGGTAGTCGCTAGTAGTAATAGTAAGATAGCCTTTATTAACCACAATCCGGTCTAGCTTTTACTAGCTAACTAGACTATAGGTATAGTTAAGAAAGGTTTTAGTACACGCAGCCTCTACTAATATAATAACAAGTAAGGCTAACTGCTTAGTATCAACTAACTATATTAGAGGCCGAATACCTATTAGGTAATAGCGTCTTAGCATATCACCTTAGAGAATAACCATTAGGAGGACTAAGATCGTAGTCCGAGCATCTATAACTAATATACTAACTATAAAGATAAGCAACTTGCTAAAGCCGGTCTCTATTACTAGGACTACTTGCTTAGCTAGTTAAGGTCCTATTACTGCAAGCAGACCATTCTGCTATCTTAGGACTCGCAGCTGCATATCTAGTGCATTATATAACCTATAAGCAATAGCTAGTAAATTAGCCGCAGAATAAGCACCTTTCTTGTATACCTAACCTTGCTTTAAAGCATTAAGCATCCGTAACGATAGTGTCTTTAAAGCACCCCGTAGCCTCTTCCCCTAAAGAATATAATTAAACCAGAAAAGTGTACGCTAACTCTCTAAAGCTTAGTAGCTCCAATATAGTAGAGTATTTATAGTAAGGGTCGTTATACTAGCATATATATAATTAAAGGTATAGTAACTATAATTACTAAGTTTAGCAAGAGCAACTAAGTCTAGCTCGTTCTTAATATCCTTTCCTAGATAATCTTCGAGATTAAAGTTCGCTTGTTCCTTAGTTAAGAACTTCTTTTTAGTAATAGATGCTACAAATTGCCGCCAATTTAAAGTATGCAAATATAGCACCTTTATATAAACATATGCCTTCCGCAAATAAGCCAAAAGCGTTTTATTAGCCTACACTAGCCTATCTAACTTAGACTAGAGATATAGGGAGATAAAGGCACTAGGAGTCTGCTGTTAGAGAAACAGCTGCCGTAAAGGGTAAGACGTATATAATATATAAAAGCAGCAGATCTCCAATTGCCTTTAGGAGAAACCAAATGTTATTTTTATAAGCACTAGACTGCTGCTAGCCTTTATGGTATTAGATATAGATTATAACTAACTTCTCCTAGATTAGCAGGTGATGTTACTAAGCAGTATTATACTATATTATAGATAGTAATTTGGATGCTTGTAGTAGCAGGCCGGGTAGGATATAACATAGCACTAATACCCGCTTTAAGAAGTCCTAAGCATATATCTTATAAATAGCTATAGCATTAGGATATAAGACCACGCTCCTATTGGTAGCTTTGGTTAAGAATATAGCCCGGAGCTCCGCGTTGCCCTGGATCCGCTGGAAGAGAGCTAGCTTAGCACCCTTCCAAGAACTCGGAATTGCTAAGGGTGAGAGAGCTACGAGCCTCCAAAGTCTTCCAGGTCTAGATCGTCCTTCAGCCTCTATAATTCGAGAGGGATTAGGTCCTAGGCCTAAAATAGTAGCTTGTCGTAAAGAAAAAAGTAGGCTTATTAATACTTAGATAGAACTAGGTGCGAGATCTGGCCTATTTGCAGCTCTACCCCTTAGTACTCGACTATCTAGCCGTTTAGGGACTACTAAGCCTAGTGCTTAGCAATTGCAGCTTTGCCTACTTTAAATAAGTATAGCCTCCACTGCAGAATATAGCTAAATGGCGTCTTGGCTAGCTGCTAGAAGAACTTCTTATAAATCTTAGCGAGAAAGATAGGGATTTAATCTTTATTGTCCTGCTCTTAGAAGCAGGCATAGTTAAAAAGCACAAGCTAGGCAGTCCAAGTTAGAGCTAATAGGTAGCTATTAAAATTCCCTAGCTCTTTCTATAATCCTCTGCTTTTCCCGCGGACTTTCCTGCTAAGCATAGCGCAGAAACTTAAGACAGGTAATTTAAATAGCATGCTGCCAACTATCTAGCAGATTAGCGCTAAGTACAATCGCTAAATAGCATGCTTAAGAGCTAGCTCCGCCTTTTCTCTATCTTTAAGATCTAATACTTCTATAATCTCGTTAATAGCTTAGACCTGCTAGGCGGTTGGCTGGATAATATCCCTAGGCAGCACCTGGTCTAGCTAAGCCTGCGTAAAATAACCGCCTTTATAATATACTACTTAGTAGTAGTATACTAATAGCTGCTTTATAGTAGTAAAGTATATAACCAGGGTCGACGCGTTTTTGAAATACTAGAACCTATCTGCTTTGCCTAAGGCCCTAGCATAGAATTCATTTAAGATATTAGCGCGCTGCTAGGTTATTTTCCGGTTAGGCAAGGTATTACTATATAACCGGTACGCATCTCTTAAGACGGCCTTAGCTGCAGCTAAGATCCGGACAAGATAAGGATCCTTAGTACCCTTACTACCCGCATCTAGCTCTTTCTTTAGTAGTAGCTTATACAAGCTCCAGATCTCCTCGTCCTTTAGCGTAGTTAGGTAAGATAGAAATCCTATTATATTATGCAGCTATAGCACCTTTTCTAACCTTAAATCCCTAATATTATAGATAATGCTTGCCTGCTCTTTAATATCAACCTTAACATCGTTATAGTCCTTCTTAAGCTTAATAAACAGCTCCTGTTTAGTCTTTATTAATCTAGTAGAGTGTAGCTTAGACCTACTGCTCTGGCTTTGGCTCTCTACTATAATAAAGTAGTCGATTAAACCTTTCCTAGTAAAGTACGTCTAAAGCTTACACTTTTTCCATAACGGGCTCTCCTTATGCTCTTTAGCCTTAATTTTATAGACGGCAGGCATATGCTCCCTTATCTTAAGCCGGTGGCGCGTGGAGAAATCACAATCTAGCTAGAGGCAGTAGAAGCTATTATAGCTTGCTAGGTGCTTGATTAGGCAACACTCGTCCTTAACTTAAGGTTTATGCTCTTAGAGCTCCTCTATATTCCGTAGGTTATAGCTATTAAGTAGCTGGACTATTATTTTAAGCGTGTTACCGGTAAGTTGGTGTGGCTTTACTTGGAGGTATTATTCTTAGCTATAAAGCCCTGGAATAATATAAGAGCTGCAAAGGTGGCAGACAACTACCCTATAAATAGGATTATACGAAAACATAATAAGATTATTAGTTGGCGGGCGTCTATTTAAGAGAGGCAATAAAATAGTAGGCCTAAGAGAAATTATAATTTTACCGAAAACTTTTTCGCTAGAAACGTGCTAAGTTAGCTACGCCTGGACTAATCACCCCGCGCGGATTTCACAATTTCGCCGAAAAAGGGCGCTCACATAAGAGGTAGGAACGTATAGAATCTTAAAAGTCAACTATTATCAATATATAGAAGAAAGAAAACTGCGCATTTCACACCCTCCGTACCATCCGAGAGTATCTACGATACACCTTCGTGCTGCCACACTAAACTCAATATGGAAGCTTTAAAACCTTTATTGCACTTCGCAATCCATTGATATTTTAAGTCTCTACTAAAAGCCTTTTCCAACTCTGAGGATAGTTCTGTGCAATCCGAAACTCCTCTGCAGTAGCTACAACTCTGTTCGCCAGCCCTTCACGCCATCCTCCCTCAGTATCTATCATCCAGGACGGCGGGTCCCCATATCTCCAGGATAAGAATCCCTCAGCCCTAGCTCCATCAGGTGCCGCTAGCAAACCAACCGCCAGATCGACTGTCTGCGGTCGATGATCCCAGGTGTAGAAAATACAGGTAGAGCAGGTCTTACAGAAATATCGATGTATGTGTGGTAGGGACGAGTCATAACAAGCTAGCGTCCCAACTGCGGGATCGCCGGCGTCTACAGCTGCCTTGAGCTCTGCTGTCGTCTTGGGGAATGCACTACCATCGGCCTGAGTGATGTTGGCCAGCTCAACAAACGTCCAGTAAACAATATCGTGTCCTAACTGCAGACGGCAAGAATCGCATACGTCGAAGACCGCGACATGCTTATTTGTCCTAGGATCGATGAACGTTGGTAGCTCCTCTCTCTTTTGGCTAGCATAGTTTCCACGATGAACGGTTAGTTGGATGCCTTTGCAGTGACACCGTATAGGAACAGATTCGTATTCTTGCTTAATCTCTGATCCTGTTGAGCTCGATGCCTGTGGCCAGTCCCACGACATTTCTCCCTTAAACTCGCGGTACCGCGGGATCTCCGTGCCGTCAGCATTGGGCTTCCTAAACCAGACCGAGCCACCACCATCAATAGTGTCCTCGACAAAAATGTTCTTGGTGAATTTAATAAGATCAGCGTCGATGTTTTTCAGGGACCCGGTAAAGACGCCTAGCTTGCTCGGGTACCTCTGCGACTCACGAAACAGCGGGGTCGAGCATGTCTCGCAGAATCGATATGTGATATCTGTAGAAAATTGATATTTTGCGAGTCCGCTGATATTTACATCCTCGCGCGCCTGAGGCCACGTTGTGTCAGCAACGTGCAGTCCACCGGTAGAGTGGCGGCAGGAGTCACAGTGGCAGATATTAGCTTCCAGCGGGAGCTTGGACCTAGCTATTTCGCAAGTGAAGATGTGTGCTTTGCAGAGGCATTCCGCGGTGATTACAATATTGTTTGATTGAGGGTCCATGGTTATGATAACTTGAGAGCAAGCGATATTGGAAAATCGCAACCTGCATGGCTTTTGTACGTGAATGGTAAGCTAACCTTGTTCGATTGGAATAAAGAAAAATAGTCCGGTAAGTATATCTCGGAGAAGACATGTCCATGTAAGAGAAAAAAGCCCCCGCAGTTTTGTTTTCTTATGATGCCTGCTTATGATGCCTGCCTCTCCGGACTATATGCTGCTGACTGGTTGATCATCCGAGCTTTGCTTGTCTTGGTAGTTTTCCGTTTCCGCCTTTAGCTTTAGAGTCTGTAAACACCGTCTTGTGAATCAAATGTGAAATTTTTGATTTACGTCCCCAACTTAAGCGAGCTATCTAGAGAGCGGAAATATAGATGGTACTTGTACAGTTCAGTCTCAAGTATATATGATGGAAGACCTCAACCATGAAGAACAGCGGCTCGGCCTGCTGAAGAACGATACTTCTGATGAAGAACGTTTTTCGAAAGATTCGGAAGGCCAAACTGACATCTTTCTATTTCAAAACAATATCTGGAAGAAAAAGTTCTTTACGACTCCTTTGATAACTCTGTCTCTTGGTGCAAATATCGTCTTTTTGATTTGGTTTATGGTGTTATGGAACCATAACTGGTTTGATTTCCATCAACCACAGCAAGGAATTGGTAGGTTTTAACCCTCTTCTTTAATAATTCTATAAACTTTACTCTGGCTAATATATAATCTTAAGCTGGTCTCGCTCCAAATGCTATCAAGCAAATAATATCACGTACAGTTTATTCTAACATACCGAATGTAAACACTACTCTAAGAGATGAGTTGTGGACCAATATCAAAATTGATCGCGGCGCGGTGCTTGTAGATAATGGAACCGCAACACGTCTTGGCCTAGATCAGAGAGCAAGAACCTTTCCTTGGGATTCAAGCAAACAAGTTTATTTCCTGAACGCATTCCACCAGTTGCATTGCCTTGTAAATATCCCTGATTTATATATCTACGTAGTAGAGATTTACTTACTTCGATTAGCAAAGATTATATGCGGCTCTGACTCAAGCCCACCGTGGTGGGCCTGTAGAGGACTATGAGCACCTTGTTGTAAGTGAAAACCCATATATACATCTCAGCACACTTTCATAGCATATGGTATCTTGAAATACCTAGCATAGCTAAAGAATATCAACCCTTCGAGTCAACTTCCTGAAAGACCAAAAAGCTAATAGTTTCAAAGCACTGTCTAGATACCATACGCCTGGATGTTATATGTGAAGCTGATGATGTATGAAGATTCTTATTTCGAAGGCTTTCCAGCTTGTAAAAATACTAATTCTGAACTGTAGGAGTTGCTCTACGTTACGGAAAACCATGAAACTTTCATTGGTGAGGGCCAAGGTCGTCAGTGTAAGGATTTCTCCCGACTCGACCAGTGGGCATTAGACAACTCTGCTTGCTATACACTGGAGGAATTGACGCCACCATTATTTGGCGAGGACCAGAGATATGCAAACTGTCCTAAAGATTCTCCCTACTATCAAAGTATGATCCAAAAGCTAGGGTTTCCTAGTGGCTGGGAGACATCCCTTATGCCATATGGACCAGCATTACCGGCTTGATGAGATGGTTTGGCAGCTAGTTAATAAGAACTATTCTACCTAAGGCGGGTAGCGGCTATTTTTTATAGCTAATAGGAACCCTATCTTACCCTTATTATTCCGTGATCTATAGTTTTGTAGTTAGGAGCCTCTAATATCACGTGTTTGTTTCTTACGCGCTTGAGAATTTAAAACCAGCTTGTTGGATTTAGCTGCTTGCATAAGCGTAGTGGACAGCACACTCTTCACTCTATTCTGTCCTCACTCTATATACTATATAATATATGACTATTACCTCTTATGCTAGCTTCAAGCCTCTATTTCATCAGCACCGTAACATCCGTATTCTAACATAGCTACGTTGGAATAACTATTACACCGCTATCCTACCTTCTACACTTAGCTTATAAGCTAAGTGTGGGGGCCAGGATAGCGGTGTGATATTGATAGTATATAAGCCATTACCGTTATAGTGAAGTGCATCAAGTTTAAACTACTTATTTCTCTACGGAGGTACAGCGGTCTCTCTGCGGATGAAAAGACTATCGGAATTAAGGCACCAAAACTCGCTTGTCTATTCTGCGCCGCCACTCTTTTCATCCATGGAGAGAGCGGTGAAGTATTCTTACGGAGCGAAGGAATGCGCCCCTGTAGCGATCTCTATCTTAGCCTATCGGTACTTCATTTGCTATGATAACATAGGCGTCTGCTGCCTAAACAGGCTAAGAGTAAGGACTTTGCAAGGATATATTATTTTGTCACTTACAAAGCTGGACCTTACGGTGCGAGGCCTCTGCGGCGCAGCCAAGCTTCATTATGATTCTTTGTCGCTTCGCGAGTAGAATAAAGTATCTGGTCCTAAGCGCTATGGATGGCATTTATCGCGTAGGAGCCCGTCACCCGCTTGCGAAGGCTTGTGACCAATGTCATCGATGCAAAGTTTCCTGTGATGGCCGGCGTCCAATATGCAGTCGCTGTACGACAAATCATAGTGTTTGTACCTATAGCACCGGGAAGCCTATTGGGAAGCCCAAGGGATCAAAGAATCGAAGTAAATTGGAGGCTGAAAAACCGGCCACGACTAAAGTCGATATGGGAACTTCTCAGAAGCCTGTGGCGAGTGATAGGAGTAAGCGAAAATCCAACATTTGCAGCCCAGGGGCAACGCATCAGTCAGTTGTTCGTATGCCTTAAAGCTCAGCACTATAAGTACAGTGAAAAAAGAAACTGATGGCCTATAGAACCACAAGCGACAGAGATCGGATGTTTCCCTGCCATCATCCTTCAGTCGGCAGAGCTTCGTTGAAGAGCCGGAACTTACTTCTGGTACTTCGCCCTCGTCGGCTCATCCCATAGAGCAAATTGATCAGCAAGCTGAGCCGACTGCTATTGCACCGACGCCAGAGTTTCTCAGCCTTCTGATGTCACCCGCGGAAGATGCAGAAGTGGAGCTTGATTCTTCCTTCAATCAAACTAACGATTTAGCCCAAGACTGGTTTCCCCATATATTTAATGACGCCCAGCATCAAACCGTCAGTGATAACTTCTTTTCGGCTTTCGAGCAGCAACCGCTCACCCCTCACCCTGTGCCTCCGACTGATCCCTACCTGGGTTCAAACGAGATTCCAACCCCCAAAACCACTGCTAAAAGCCAACAAGAGAACAGCCAGGCAGATCATGGATGCACATGTACCGCGGAATCCCTATCGCTTATCCCAGAGCTTCAACAGTACTCAACGGGCCGCAGTAAGCTCACCGTGAACGAGATTCTGCGCCTGACACGCCGAGCCACCTCTATAATATCCAATCATCTCGACTGCCCATTCGACAAGGAAACGAACTCACTACAAACATCATTGCTGGCCTGTATAATAGTCCTTATGCAGGTTGCTGCCTGCTATGCATCTCTGCGCAAATCGCTGGAGGACCCCGAAAATCACGACAAGCTACCTGTATCGTTCGGCGGGTTGCCTATCGAAGACGATGAGACACGATGGCAAATTGTCAATGTAGTCATGGATGCCGAGATTGGCAAGGCCGCGACGATAAGTTCGAAATTAAGAGAGTGGGGGGCGCAGCTGGAGACAACCTCGGATGTTTTGCCTTGGAAACCATTACTCTCGTCCGTTAGACAAGAGCTAGACAGACTATAGATGCTGCACAGAGGTAGCGGCTGTGTTATTTTTGATAGAAAAGTCCTAATGAAAATGATGACATTATCTGTCTTGACTTCTTATATTTCGTTCGGGAACCAAAAACAAATAAACTTCTCTACTAGATAGAGAACTTATGGAGCCAAGGGCCTACCCTTTATCCTATTGATTCAGGAGAACATCTTTGAAGTTCAATTATAGAACTTTTAACGTTTGAATCGCCTAAAGAAGAATTTGACCCGATTTGTATTTAAACTCGAACCACTATTTTTTCCCTGATTCTAGAAGGGATGGGCAATGCCAGGTCCATATCACTTTAGACTTATAAGCTATAGCTGCACTCTACAACTTGAGATATTTATCTAGAGGGAAGACGCAGTGAAATAGATAGATATATCACGTCTTTTATAAGTTTTACTAGTTGTCAAGAATATAATGTTATCCAAATAGCCGAGCGTTTCCGCGAAATAGCCAGAAGTAGCTAAGTCCCGTGGCCTGTTTTTCTTGTTTCAAACAAGCTTGCTACGGACAAGCTTTGATCCATCCTCGCTACGGACGAGCTTTGATCCATCCTCGCTGCGGACGAGCTTTGATCCATCCTCGCTACGGACGAGCTTTGATCCATCCTCGCTGCGGACAAGCTTTGATCCATCCTCGCTGCGGACAAGCTTTGAACCATCCTCGCTGCGGACAAGCTTTGAACCATCCTCGCTACGGACGAGCTTTGAACCATCCTCGCTGGGAACAAGGCTAGAAGAGTCCAGAGACCCTACTTGAATCAGTATAGTGAAATAGATATATATATATTGGAATGAAGAAGAGGGAAAAAAAAGACTAACCATGAATTGGGATAGCTACAGAGCTCACCAGAAGGGTGGCAAGGACAACGGCGGCGTTGAACTTCATATTGAATGAATTTCTTGATGGATGTATAGGAAACGTTTGTTTGTCTGGAAGTATATCGTAGTGATTTGGAAATCCTAAGTTGGTTGTGATGTCAATGAATTTCTTCTTGTTATCTAGTATATTTATACCACGAGCTCTTTTTTAATTCCATATGCGGCTATGCCCTGCCTTTCCTCCACTACCTTGATGTTTGAATGTGGGTATATAGTTCGGAGAAGGCGGAACGGAGCGCGAAAAGATAGAATGGGACTTATTGGGAAACAACTTTTTGTTTTTTGAGATCTCCGAACGATGTCATGGAAGGTAACGGGCATTGTAGAAGAAGTCCTTCATTACTTGCTCTTCTAGCTCCGGCCATTGACTTGCGAGCGAGCAAGTCTCCGGCCGGTAGTCTTACGGCCGTTTTGTTCCGAGTCGGACATGTATCTTTATTATGCCTAGCATACATGCATGCATAATACTGTACGTCGGAAAAGCAAAAGGTTTCTGCCAGTAAGTGAGTGAGTGAGTGAGTGAATGCACTTCGCATCCGAGCACGTGTGTTATAGACTGCTGAGTTTATATAGATTTATAATTGTTTGGGGAGGTTCTCAAAATGTAAAAATACAAAAAGGAGCTGGAACGAAATTTGCGTTATGATACATAATTACTGAACCGGAATATTTATTATTCAATCAAACAGTATGACACGGGGCGGCTTGATGTAGTGGAAGTAATTAGAATGTGCTGAGGCACATATGTATATTGGCAAATGGGGGAATATGAGACTTGTTGAATAATTTGAACGATTACTGGTCTTTAGTACATTGTATTGGATATAGATAGGTATGAACATTTTGTGACTCGTTCATCTCTCCAACTCAAGATTAATCGGACATTTCGCCCACTAGACTCGCCAGATCAACGCACGAAGTGAAACGATTGTGAGCAGTCGGGCCAATCTCCCGGTGAGTGATGTTGGACTTGTCGAGCAATGCGTCATACGTGCAATGAGTCGTGTGCGCAAAGCCTACAATGGACTTTGGAGCTGGCTTTCCCTTTAGAATGGCTTGGTGTAAATATTCCCAAGCGTGCATGCAATGTGCGTCGTGATAGTACCGAGAGCCCCAGCCTAGAGATCCCAGGAGTTAGTTCAACCTTCGAAGGGAAACTTTAGATCGACGTGGAAAAAAACAATATTTCGTACTATGACCTGGCCACCCTAAGTCGACCATCTGGATGAATAATTCCTGAAACTGTTTCTCTGTAGTGACTGGCTTTGTGAGATCTGGCCCCGTATTGTCTTCGTTAGGAAGCCATATATCAAAGGGAACGCGAGAGCGAAAAGAATCGTCGAGCTCTTTGTTATAGCATTCCCGTGGCATGAAGGCGACCAGGCCCAGATCAAAACTGCAGCCATACGTCCTTGCCTCTTCTGCTGTGATACCACAGGGCCATTCAGGATCTGGCGAGGTAGATGGATGATGGCCTCCCGTATGCTGCTGTCCAACTGACGGCTTATGTTGCGGCTGATGTTGATTCTTTTCTTTGACATGTATGCGCACATCAGCCGTGAGTACCAACTGAGCGATCAATAGAATCAGCGCAAAGACAATTGTACAATCAATCAAAAATCTCGAGCGGCGGGGACGGTTGTGCTTGATCGAATTCCACACGGGTTTGAGATGCAAGAACTCATGGGAATCGCGAAACTTGTCATCCAACAAATGGCCGTCGTTTCCAAGCGGTACGTCGTCTGGGGCTAGCTGAGCGTATTTACCCTCGGAATCGTGAACTCCCATCATGCAGCTTGATGATATGGCTTAGAGAGAGAGCACTCAGATTCGCAAGAGTCTGGTCGTAATATGATTGCTTCTTGATCTGTTAAGGATTGAGGCGTCCAATATGCAACGCTAATTGTAATACTCCGGAGCCTTGATGATGGATGAAGCTCATACATACATGACACCCACTTGAATGTTAAGACGATTTCCCAAACCTGAATCTGAATTTTAGAAGGACACACGCCACCATGTATCCGCAAGTGGAGCGCTTCAGGCGTTTACGAAACGACGACCAATACGACGAGGAAAAGGGGCGTTGGCGGACCTCCAAGGGTACAACCAGTCGAAGCTCGATTGCACTTCTCTTAGTGGCCTTCATCGTCGCGGCGCTTTTGTTCGGAGGTATCGTATTGCTTTGGGCGGGTAGAGAAAATAGCGGTCAAGTGTGGGCAGGTAAGCTAGGCGTGGGAGCAAGCACATAGCACTTTCGGAAGCTGACAACAATCGTGCAGTCATGATGCCATCAATTCAAGCGTGAAAGAGCAACAATGGTCTGAATGGTGCTTTGAGTCCCATTGGATCCCCTCGGATGCAAGAAAGTAGTGAAAGAGGTCGTTCCGGAGGAGAGGAAATTCGGAGGAGTCTTCAGCACCGTATAGTCAGTCAGTCAGTCTTCAGCCATTTGCTGTCAAATGACCGGGCAAGATCACTACAGATCATCATTTAGTTTCAATAAACTTGGGTTGCTTTGAGGTTAACACTTGCATAAAGACTGGAAATGCTGATATCTCGTGACTCTCTGGTCAACATACTCTGGTCCATACCGAACTGCGACTGTATTGCTTGACCGACCTGTTCATGAACTGAGTAATATTTGATATTCTATTCAAAGACCGTTATGGTGACCCTTGGTTCTGTAGCACTCAAGATGGGGCACCCTTACAAATATCCCACGCTGGCATCCCGACCATCTAACGAAGAGCATTTTTCAACGAATCCTACGCATACCACGAGGCGTAGTTTCGATTCCTTTAGCCTCATTGATGGCAGCTCGAATTGCACGATTACGCCAGAAAACAAAGACTTGCACGTAAACAGAATGCCAAGCAGATTGATGATAGCTTTGACGTGTGGCGTCGGAGGGTATATGTTCTCTGAAAAACGACGTAAACATGTTGCTGACATCTTCAGAGTTCAGCTGGTATGGTCGACCATCTTCTCACATGGGTCTGCATATCTCTCTTCCTTGGGTATTACAAGGTCACAATCTTCGCTGATTTGGGCCATCGCGCCAATATGCGGCGTCTTCGTTCAACCCATCGTCGGCGCTCTGTCCGACAACTGTCGCTCCCGCTGGGGCCGAAGACGACCCTTCATCTTTATTGGAGCCATCACGACATCGATTTCGTTTTTAGCATTAGCATTCGTCCGTGATATCATGTCCCCTCTAGCAGTCATGTTTGGGGTCTGCTCTCCCAGCGGCATCCAGATATGGCTCCAGTCCGGCACTATCATATGCATCACTCTTCTCAACCTCTCAATCCAACCACTACAATCAGGCATTCGTAGCTTGACAATCGACGTCTGTCCCAAGGAGCAGCAATCGATTACCAGTGCGTGGGCGGGACGCTTTACCGGCATCGGCAATATCTTAGGATACGTACTTGGCTCGCTTCCACTTGGCTCTGTCTCACAGGACAATGAATCTTGGAGATTCCGCCTTTTGTCTCTGATTTCTGTCGCAACTTTAATCAGCACAGTGCTCATCACCATCTTCATGATACATGAAGATGATCCCAGAGAGTTTGTATTCGAGCCTCGAGAGAAATTGCTGCTCGTTCGCGCCCTTCGAGATGTCAAGAACGGTTGGTTATACATGCCGTCAAAGGCGCGACGTGTGTGCTACGTGCAGTTTTTCTCTTGGATGGGTTGGTTCGGGTTCCTATTCTATAGCACGACTTATGTTGCCGGACTGTATCTCATTGAATCGCGAAGACGCGGCATCGAGCACCTCCAGCTTTTCATAGATGCTGGCATTCGGTTGGGTACCTTTGCGAGTCTTCTGTCAGCCATCACGGCTTTTGTGACGACATTAATCGTTCCATATTTTGCTTCGACGGATTCAAACGTCCCTTTCCCTGACAACCCAATCCTGAAACGTCGAAGTGGATGGTGGAGGCAAACACATACAATTTGGTCCATGGGCCATCTATTATACGTGCTCTGCATTTTTGCCACGGTCGTCATTTCATCCACGGAAGGGACTATAGTCATCATCACGGTGACGGGGGTGTCCTGGGGAGTCACACAATGGGCGCCCTTCGCACTTCTGGGCAGAGAACTGGCGATGAACCAGGCCGAAAAGGACTTTGTTATAGAGAGCGGTGGTCAGCAATTGACGACAAACCAAAGTGGCGTGATAATGGGCATCCATAATGCTGCAATTTCAATCCCACAAATATTAGCTGCTTTGGGAAGCAGTCTCATCTTTCTTATATTCAAGCGAATCGCATCGGAGGATGATGGCATCGCGTGGGTGTTGAGATGTAGTGGCGTCGCCGCTCTGGTTGCAGCTTACCTCTCGTGGCAATTAAAGTGAACATATAGATAGCAACCATAGCTCCGTGTTTTTTCCAAATCCAAGCCTTTTCAAACAAGAAATGTTTTTTTCCAAACCTTGATACCCTTGGCAAGGATGAATCGAGACAAGAGATTAAATATCGTGATGCGAAAGTAAGAAAGGGATCTCAATGAGGTGTCTCCAATTAGCCTGGTGCTGACCCCAGTGTCACGGTCTAGACAGCTATCTAGCTATATAAAATGAGACCACCTGGATAACGATATCATTTATTTTACGAAAGCCAGTCTGGTGAGAATGATAGGACGTGTCAACCAGATCCCTGATTCATTGCAAGACTTTCCCTATTCATAAGACCCAAAACAAACGGCAGCTTTAAGCATAGTAAGCCCTGACATTCATATATGGATTTACTTTGCAGCAGCCCATTCTTCCACCCTTTTTGCAAAAATTACACATGGTTCGTCTACGGCCCGCGCCCAGAGATCCGCGATCCAAAATTCTAGAAGAGAACAAATGACCAGTCCGATGGCAAACCCCCCTTGGCGGCCCCACCACTCTTCATCACCGGTGAACTTCCATACCCACGGAAATACCTTCCAGCCAAATACGTTCAGAAAGACTACATGAGTAAGATATGCACTATAACTGACCCTACCGAGATCTCTAAAGAGGGCAGAACTCAGCAACCTGTGAAGGAATTTGAGTTGAGATGAGGAGATGATGATGAATATAGCGCCGATCGACTCCCAAAACCGGTAATCGTCGACCATGGCCGAAAACCCTCTGTAAATGATGTTTGCTGAAGCTTGCCTCGGAGAATAAGATGCAATGAATAGGCCTGCGGCAAAAAGCAAGGCGTATGCGCATTGACGGAGCTGCGAACGATATGACATAAAAGTTCCATTATTCTTCATCGTCGGAAGGCCAATGGTCATCGGTTCAAAGCGTTCTTCCTTCGATTTTTTGGGTTGTATAAAAAGTTCTGTGACACTCACACCGGCTGTAAAGCAAGCAATGTCCCATCGCTCGACGTAAAAAGCGAAGCAGCATAAACAGAAGATCAACGACTGCCGCTTCCAGACTCTTAGTCGTGCAAGGCCCACCAGGGTGATCAATAGGGATATGGATGCGTAGAATTCGGTTGATATAGTCCAGAGCTGGAACCCATATCCTGAGATTGTCGCCCAAGGTAGCGGCTTGAAAATATCATTAGAGTAAAGCAATTGTGTTGTCACCCAGTTGAGCCAGTCAATAAATTGTGCTCCAATGTTGTGCAGCTTTCGAGGCGGTTGAATTCCATGCGAAGTACCCTCTATAAAAGGATATGGATAACTGTAAAAGCCCATTTGAGTGAGGAGCATTGCAACCAAAGATACGGCGATGCTGGGGAGAAAAAGCCGGAAAGCCCTTCTGAACGTTGCACTCGAGACTATTGTAGCAAAGCGCTGCCAATCTTCCCTCTGGATCTGCAAAAGAGGCTTGAGCGATAAAGCGCAGCCGGAAACGACGAAGAATATGGGTACCATGGAACCTCCGTCGTAGAGAAGGCGAATAAAGGGCAATTGCCAAAGAGAGGTAGCGCCAGGCTGGCCATATGCCTTTTCCATGGAATATGGGCTGTAGACCGCCAGGTTCGCGTGCTTGATAAATACGACCAGAGCTGCCCAACCTCGAATGCCGTCAAGCCATGCTGTTGGACTTGGAACATGTTTGGGCGTGTGAGATGTCCGAAAGAGACCATGAAGGGGACTGGGGAGAAGAATCAAGAATCGTGATAATTTTAATTTCTTCGTGATTCGAGAACAAAACGAGACGCGTGAAAATGATGGCTTCTGAAGTCCGAGTGTCTCGTCTCCCAGGTCAATGTCGACTTCCTCGCTCTGCTCATTAGAGTCAATTGACATCCTAACGCCATTCATTTTCTAAGATTGGTGGTCTCAAAAAACAGAGATACTTCAAATTGAGTAAGTGTCAATCGAGCTAGATGGAACACTTCAGAGGCATCAGCAAAATGGAGTAGTCGGCTAGCATAGGCGGCCAACAGTAGGTGATAGAAGTATTTACGCACAGACCAAGAAAATCAAAAAAATCTCTATTTAAAAGATACTATAAAATACTTTAATACTAACTTATATAATTATTCCAAATAAGAATAAAGATAAATATTAGTTAAATTATAATTTAAAACCCTTATTCTTACTTCAAGAAGTTTTACTTATTATTAATATTTAATCAAAAAATCTATTGATAAAATATATATATAATCTTATAAATTTAATATATTTTTAAATTAGAAGATAAAATCTTATTATATAATAGAGATTTAAAAACCTAAAGCTTTTATAAGATTCATAATAATAATAAAATTAACACGTTTATGCTAATTTTGGTAAGGTTTACTTGCTAAATATTATATGCGTAAATAGTTCTATCACCTACTGGCGGGCTAACTGAAGATCTGTAGAGGCTGCGAACAGGATCCGGCGGTTGGTTGAGAAGGGGGCATATTCTCCGAAATATTAAGACGGCAATCCACGGATATCCGGAGATCGCAAGATCTGGATGGACATTATTCTTTTCGGCCAAATCTATCTCAGATGGCTGGATTAGCGTCCATGGACTATTCGGAAGTTGGGTTTTTAGCAAGCTACCTCAACTCTGTGGGAAACCTTTCTTTACTCTCTTCCCTCTCGGGTTTTCTGCGTAGCCACTCAGCGACTTCTGCACGATATAATCAATCACCAATTTTATTTTCCATGAGTACCTTCCATCACTAACAACCATGGAGGAAGTTGAAGGCCAACCTCTGATGGACGGTAAACCCGAATTTGACGATTCCTCTTCCTCTGTCGATGACTATCACCACCTGCAGAGAAGGTTGAAGCGACCTGCTTGGAGTAGGATTATCGCCACACATGTCCTGGTCGCTGTCTCGACATTTCTTCTTACCATCATCTTCAATGGGCGATTGAATATCTTGAAGAGTGGACAACACACTATATATTGTAGGTCTTTTGTCTTGATACCAAGTCAAAATCAACTCACACCATATGCAGCTCCAATAACGCCTGCTATCGAGTGGGTGACGGATCATCCACCCATAGATGAATGGGATAACCTGGACTTCTGGGGGCCTCCAAACAAGGAGACAGACAAACTGTGGGATGACCTTCTCCCTCGTAAGCTTCCATCCCCCTGATGAAAATTGATAAGATCTCATTCGTCAGACCACGCACAAGCCCTCCAGATCACGCCAGACGAAGCCAAGCGTCTTGGTGAATTCGATACGGTTTACTTGAAGAATGGGAATCCTGTACTTAATTTGAACGTGGTGCACAACGTCCATTGTATGGTAAGCTTCCACAAACTCAATCCGCTCAGTTACCATCCAGCTTATGTGTATTTGTGTAGCATAGAATTCAGAAGAATCTTCACCGACACTACTATTACCCCAACGCATCCGTGGAGTGGCTCGAGTCAGACATCCATCATACACGTATGTAACCTCATCTGACAATACTTGGATTGTGTCGTTAACGACAAGCAGGACACTGCCTTGAAGCAATCCGAAGATCAATAATGTGCAAGCCTGATTTGACCCTCAATCGGTATTATTGGTCCGGTGACAAATATCACGACTTGAAGTTGACTCCTGAACCGGCCTTTGAGCGCCAATGCGTCAACTGGAACCGCGTTCTGAACTTTTTAAATACAAGAACGTATGATTCTGATGATATGATGCACGGGGATGTCACGCTTCGTGAATATGAAGGCCGTACCGGGCCGGAAGAAATAGGCTGCGAGTGGTAAGTGCTTTGGAATTCTCCTATCCTACGCTCAGATTAACAGCATATCTAGGAATGACAGCTGTGGAGGTAACCACCCGGAATAATTTACTGCTTAAAGGATCTTTAATTTGGCATTCGGTACCTCGGTAAAGATTTAGAATATTTAGAATATCTATATTATAATATATAAAAAATTGACTACCTTGCTTTATAGTGGCAGTTCAATAAGAGTGAAACAAAGGCAAGTGAGTGAAAAAATATCATAATAAAACTTTCGCTTCTATTGATCTTTAATATCTTATTATTATGTATTTGATTTCCAGCTTGTCTTTAGTTAAATTTGCTCGTTTTTGATACAAGGAGAAAGATACGCACGCATTATAACTCTCTCGAATTCAGTTTGTCTACCCGAAGGCTCTATTTAAGGTTACTAAAACCGATAACTTTTAAAGCTATTTAAAAAAAGGTAGAAGTCGCTAATTTTGTCAAGTTTTGGATTACAATGAATAATGCTATAGTCCGTCGAACTCTTCATTAAGCGTTAGTATACTCATATATGATAAGCTTTCTAATAGATAACCTGTAATAAAAGGTAGAATTACTTGAAGGGAAAACTCAAATGAATTCGCCACCGGAATGTTTATGAATTCCATGTTTGACACCTGCGTGCTCTCACCTGTGAATAATATCTCACATGTTATTACTTATAACCCAATCACATTTAAAGGGCGCTTAGCCTCAGATTGTTATCCCAAATATCAGTTATAAAAGAATTCCATAATAACTTGAGTTCAAATTAGTACTAAAAACTGGCGAAAAAAGAAGTCATCTTTCACTTGATCTGCGTTTGTAGTAGGTTTGAGGTTTACAGATTCTCAAGGATCGGCATACGCAAACTCCAGAGTGGGCTTATTTTAATTCGTCCGAGTTCCACTTTTTTTGTTGCTTTCCGGGAAACGAAAAAGTCCGGCTTCTTTAGGATAGATAGGATAAGCCACCTCTCCGAACAATGATCATCACACAAACCGAGATCTTGCGCTTTCTAGTCTGTATCCTCGAGCTTGTAGTTCTACCGTACATGTCAATCCATCTCTTTCTGCGAAATTAAAACTCATGCAAGCCATTCCAGAGATAACAGCAGGTACAGTCTCTCTATCCTTAGAATCGACAAGACATGATGCCTTTTAATACCTTTCAACCCACCTATGCAAAACTCCCAAAAGACGAGTCCGAACCAACATCAATACCAGATAGCTCTGCCTGTCCTCGTCCTACACCCTTACTTAGTCGGGCTGGCTGGCTCATTGTGGCTGCTATTATCGCCACGGTAAAAGTAGTCATCATCGCCGTCCTCGCCTATCAACTTATACTTTTACGCACTCCCCCCAAGCCACTCAGCTGCGGAACCACGGTGTCAGAAGCCAAGGCGCGTGGGTGCACGTTCGATCCCTTGACGGTGAGATGGCTGCCTACGCAATGTAGCCGAGAAGGCTATGGGCAATACCACGAATTCTCCCTCAAGCATCCCCTACCATACTATCGAGACAATCAGTCGTTATCTGAGCCCCTTGGGCCGGATGCTTTGTCGGAACGCGAGGGCCCAATAGCTTATTACACGACTTTTGGGGAGCATCTCGCGCACTGCGCCTTTATCGTTCTGAGATTGCATGCTGCTGCTTTGGATAGAACGCTTCGCGTCGATAGCATGGCGCTGGATCCTCGACATACGGCACACTGTGTCGATTATTTGCTCGACGCGGCACGGTCGCATAAGGATTTTGACCAGGTTACTAGCTATGGTGCGATCGGATTTGGCTCTTGTTGAGCGTGGAGGGTCTTTGTATGGATTCCAACTCGAAGGATGATTTATGAGGGATTAAGGGTTGTGTGTCATGGTAGATACTATATGAAATCAATTCCAATCGCAAAGCATCATCTCGAAAGAGCAGCGGGGCATCTTTACTTTTTCTATCTAAGCAAGAATCAATTCTCTTTATCTAATATAGGTATATACAAGTTTAGGCGTTATAATAGGTTTACGATCAAGATTCACTTACTTAAAGTACGGTTATTTACTAAAACCATATTGTTTCAAATTTTAATTACTCGATCTATATTATTTAATGCTTATATTACTCGATCTATACACTTTAAGGTTTTTCTACTAAAACGTTATAAAAGCACTATATATATGCCTCTAAACAGCATAGCATATTACTTAGCCTTTCTAGTTATATAAGAAGGCGGTATATAGCAGTCAAATCATAATGCAGAGCCAATAGAAGCGCGCGTAAGAGGTAGCAGATAAAATATCGTAATTACTAGTATGTTGGCTTATATATAGTATATAGGGGCCAGTTATTCGCTGCGCTCAATAGTAAGCGACCGGGATTATAGCGCGGTAAAATTAATTATTAAAATAGTCATCTATAGTTAATAATCTAGTATTACTATGCTATAAAAGTATATGCTCCCCTGCTTCTTCTTGCCATTTCTGCAAATAAAGCTCTATCTTCTAAATAGATGCAGCTTTTAGCTAAACAGATCCTCTTTTCCGACGCTTTATCTTAAGATTCTAATAACGGCAAGCCTTATAGGTAAAGAAATTACTAAAAGAAGCTAAAGGTTTATTTTATATATAGCTTAAGCAAAACTGCATTCCTGTAAAAGTGCCTATAAGCGCGTCTATATGCTTCTAAGCGTCCGTAAAAGCAGTAGTGTTACGAAGGCAACATGTGACTAGGGGACCTTAGGCTTAATATCTAGTTTGCTAGGCATAGGAGAACCCCTAGGAGGAAGAAGGTTCCTTTATAGTAGCTAGTATGATGACTATGCATATTGGTCAGCCGGCCACGTGACGCGTTATATGGATGGATTATTTGGATCGCAATAATCTATATGATCCGGGATTAGTAGGATTAGAATGATCTATATAATCCAGGATATAAAGGTTCTATATAAGACTGGGTCGTTACCTATTAGATAGGAGCTTCGTGCTTAACTTAAATAGTATTTCCTAATATACGCTTATTACTTTATACTTTATAATAAGCTATACTCCTAAGTATAGTAACCAGTGATCTATCGATAGATACCGATATCAACCTAACGATAACTTAGGTCCAGGGACCTACTTGAGTCACAAGACTTACCCTAGCACTACGTGGGCTAGGCGATCGTTACAAGTAGCCTCCTTCTATATGCTATCTATATCCGTCCTGCGTGCCTGTAAGAGTGCCTGTAAGCGCGTCTATATCCTCCTAAGCGTCCGTAAGAGCAGTAGCGTCTGCAAAAGCAGTAGCCTCCTCCTGCGTGCCTATAAGAGTGTCTATATGCGCGTCTATATCCTCCTAAGCGTCTGTAAGCGTAGTAGCTTCCTCCTGCGTGCCTATAAGAGTGCCTATAAGCGCATCCGTATCCTCCTAAGTGCCTGCTATATCCTTCTAAGCGTCCGTAAAAGCAGCAGCCTTCTTCTACATGCCTGCTATATTCTTCTAAGCGTCTATAAGAGGAGCTTGCTTCTTCTTTTAATATTAGTTCCTCTTTTTCTCTTGATAGAACTAATAGCTTAATAAGCGATATCTGGTATAATATAGAAGGTATTCGTAAAGCAAGCGGAAGCTTTTATAGATAGAATAGTAAAGCTAATTTAGAGGTAAAGAGGAATCCTTTAATTAAGCTTAATAAAAGAAGCAGATTAGATCTGTAGAAAGCGTTATTTGGATATAATAGCAGACTAGGCATGCTAATCGTTAAATAGAATCTATAGCAAGCGCAAGCGGAAGTTAGAGCTAGAGGAAAAAGGCAGTAAAGAAGTCTGTAAGAGAGTAAGGTTTAAGCGCTTGCTCTAAGGAAGAAGCAGCCTGCGCACGGGCTAATAATCACGTGGCGGTGATATTTTGTACGGACTAAATTCCAATATAATAGAGATGGCCCACTTATTAAAATGCAGAGCCAATAGGAAGCTAAGAGTTGTTATAGAGTAATTCCATGCTGTATTGGCTCTGCAGTTTGGCGATGTGCAATAAAACTTGATACCTTTCTATTTGGGAAGCAGGAATGCTAGACTATCAGCGTTTGGAGGTTATGTCTATAGTGCCCCCACTTATTATAATATAGAGCTAGTAAAAATGCAGAAAAGTAATACTATGCTATATTAGCGTTCAGAAGTTATATGTATTATACTCTACTTTTTATACTATAAAAACAAAACAGTATGGATCGATGGAAACAGTATGGATCGAGTAATTAAAATTATTGGAAAACAGTATGGATCGAGTAATGAAAATTTAAAACAATATGGTTTTAGTAAATAACCGCTTAAAGTATCTAGTAAATATTAGCTATTTTTCTAGTTCTATTTAATTTTTATAATTATCACTACTTTATACCAAGCTCCTTATAGAAGGCCTCTATACTTGGTTTTCTCCCTAGAAAATCTTCTAACGACTTTATCTCATCTTGACTAGCTCCTTTTTCAAGGATCATATGTCTATAACGTCGACCTTCCTTCCCATCCATAGGATTCTTTTCGAAGAACGAATAGAACATGTCAGTGCTATAGACTAGGCTGCTTATGTATCCATAGTAGCTAGCATCATATCCATTCATCAAATGACCCATAGTAGCAGCAGCATTACCCCAGTCAGATCTCGCACCAAATGCTTCGGGACCCTTGAGACCCCAGATACTCGCACGAAGCTCATTGTGTAACTCCGAGAATCTAAGAGCCAAGAATTCAGCTTCTTCATGCGTCTCTGGTGTGTGAATCACCATGTCGAAGATGCCGAAATAGAGCTGTTGCAGGTTTGCAAGTGCTTCGTTGGCATGCCTGACGCTGATCTGCTTTGCGACCAAGTCATTGGGGATACTTTCACCTGTCTTGTAATGTTTACTTAGAGACTTTAGCACTGAAGGGATCCAACACCAATTCTCAAGCATTTGCGATGGGGCTTCGACGAAATCGCGTCCAACCGATGTTCCATGGAACCGAGAGTATTTAGTTCGACTAGCTAGATTATGAATGCCATGACCTAGCTCGTGGAATAGAATAACCATTTCGTCATGTTTAAGGAGCGAAGGCTTATCTTTCTTTGGCTTAGAAAAATTGCAAACAAGTGCTGTTGATGGGTATCGGCGCTTTCCAGTAGGCGATACAAAGCCAGGTTGAAGAGGAAAATTGGCAGAATAAGCATACTTGCCCGGGCGAGGGTGAAGATCCATATACAAATAGCCGACGAATTCACCGCTCTGTTCTTCGTCATCCCAAACACTGAAGATCTTGACATCATCATGCCATATAATGTCTGACGGATCCCCAGTTGCTAAAGCATGTTAGCTTCTTCCAGTGGTGCTATTCTTCATTAAGGATTGCTTGGTAGACCTCCGCCACGGTACCACCACTAGGGGTTCCAATCATTGTCAGTCGTGAATATTGTTGTAATAAAGAATGAGGTGGCAAGCTGTACGTAGGTCCACCGAGCATCTTTTCATTGACTTACGTGAAATTTTTGCCCCATCTTCAAGACCAATCTCAACAAAAACAAAGCCCATAAGCTCTTCAAAAATGGCCAACATTCCCTCGATGGTGGATTGCAGAGGGAAATATTCAGATATCTTCTCTTCATCTAGTGATAGTTCCTTCTCGGCCATCAATCTCCTATAGAACCTATCATCCCATAGATAATAGTTCCCATCATTTGTATCAGCTAAATTTCTCATGCTAAGATCATCGCTTTTAATTTTGAGAAGATGCGCCATTTGTTCCGCACCCTCTTGCGCAAGCCGCTCTTTTACATCATTCAAGAAATGAATGACTGTTTCCGGTGTCTTGGCCATTTTGTCTTCGATCCGAAAGGAAGCATGGTTCGAATATCCTAGTAGCCTGGCAGCTTCATCTCTCAGAATGAGAGTTTCTCTCAATAACGGGACGTTTTGATTCAGCTAGACTGATTAGAATCTTCCTAAATAGGCTGTGCTGAACCTACCTTGTTTTCGTTTTGAACATACACATTCTGCCTTGTCTCTGCATTCAATGCAAATTTAAGGGCGGGGAACAGGTCTGTATATTTGAACGAAAGCTTCAATTTGCCTTGATTTGGTCCCGTGCCCGTTTCTAATGCAGCTAAGATATCCTCTGGTAGCCCTTGTAATTCCTCTCGTGTCAGCGAGAGACCTCCATTCTCCTCGTTGAGGTTGTTTTGATACTCGATCGAGATTTGACTCAGTCTTTTTTGGATCTCTTTAAATCGCTCTCTGTCGGCCGCTTTTGCAATGCCCAACCCATTCCGGATATAGCTCTTCTTCTGCTTCTCTAAAAGTCTCATGCTCTCACCATCCAAGACGTTGCTCTCCATATTCTGAGCATCTTCCCAGGCGGCTTGCACTAGAGCAAAGATGTCCTCCCTCATGGAAGCCTCAATGCTGAACTCGTTCATAATCTCTTCTGCTCTCGCACTCGCATGTCTCAATTCCGGGTCCGAAGACACCTCTTGGTAGAAGCCAATAATACTACTCTCTACCAGCGCCGCATCCTCGTCTCGAGCCATAGGTATCATGACATTCTCAAAAGTCGCATTACTGGGATTGATGATCGCTACTAGCTCATCCAGCAGAGATTCTTTTTTTGAACAAAGCCTTGTTGCATCCTCGATCAAGGAGTTTTTCGTAGCATTGAAGATCAGAGGTGGCTGAGGGGGGTGTCTGTATTGAGCGGGCGCCGTGCTACCATATCTTGTCGGACGATGTGATGTTGGTATTGATTTAACAGACGGGAAACCCAGTTGGATGTTAAGGGAACGAAAAAGATAGGTTGGTCCATTGCTCGAAGCCAGGATGATATAGATTGAGGCGAGAAAGAGAATAGAGAGGACTATAATGCAGTAACAGAAATTGATGACCCGTCCCCGGTGCTTGGAGGAGTGGTGAGCCATCTCCGTGTGTTGAACAAGGTTCATCGAAAATATCTATTGAGGGAAAACGTTTTAAGCTCAATCAGCTTTTAGCATCTTTGGTCTCTTTGGCGGGCGTTGGAACGATATTGATAGTAGCTGTGTGCTCATGGCGTAAGGATAAGTTTCACTAAGAGAAAAGCATATTCCTCGCGGTTTAGCCCATAGCGGCTTACTTCGGACGTATCCCGCATAATTCAGAACCTCCGGAGAAGCTATATTCGGTATAACATTATATCGCAAGATACGGTAATGAAATGAATGTGGGGGAGAATTTGGATGCACAGACACCTTTAACAACGAATTTTCAACCTTTTGCAATGGTACACCATCAGATAGTGAGATGATATGGAAGTTATCTCGCACAAATTTAATGACTATAGACATAGATGAGGGGAAAAGGTCAAAAGAGCATTTTGGATCCTGCATATTGCCCAGGACGGGAATAATCATCAAACTTCTACTTCACAGCCCGAAACTCCGACCCAGGTCCTAGAGCCGAGTTTGTCTAGTGGGAGAGGCGGCTCGTCGCCAGCACCAGACATGCGCAAAAGAAGGTTTGTACAATGCAAGGTATGGCCATAATCGGCGGTTTGCCAATCCAACAATCCCCCTTTGCCCTCCTTGTATCGTCGATGCAGGCTCTGGAGACTGAGTGCGCAGTGGATGCTATGTTCCCTGTATGATGTATAGATTGGCGGCCAATCCGGGTTCATGTCGGGCTCTCCTACCAACAGCCGTTCTGACATTTCCTCGGCCGACAAAAGACGTCGCCCTTCTGCCGTATCATAGCCTTGCCAGTCTGCTTTGGCTTGGAACTCGTCGCTTTTTTCTTTATCCCAGCATGGCTCTGGGAGCCACTGGATGACAGAAGTCAATAAGAGCCATTTTAAATGATTTGAGGCATTGGCGGACTTACCATGTTCGATAGGAAGTCGTACACGCATCCATTTGCTCGAGCTTCCACTGTCGTGTTGCCGCAGTGCAGGCGTTTTGTGAGCGGGCCCGAAGTCGTTTTGAATAAAGGCTGTTGGTATATTGCAACTACAGCTGCTGAAAGGAGCACCGCCGTCAGAAATGTCGCCGTGTGCGAAAGAATCGTGTATGTTCTGGATACTGGTCGGTGATATGGCAACGAATTCTGCTCCTCGGAATGCAGAAATGATTCTTTTGCCGGCTCGTAACCTATCGACTCGGCTGTTCTTGATCCCGGGGTCCATCCTGCCATGAGGAATCGTTTAAACGCCATCATAATGTTGTATAGGGATCAGAAAACAGGAGTCACGTCAAGAAAAACACAATTTTAGAGAACAAAAGGGTTTGACGAATGATAATGCGCGTCAAGATCTCACGTAGGACTCCTTAAGCAGTAGGATGCGCCTTCTAGACCTCCGGACTATTCAGGTTGCAGAGGACCATCCTATCCTCGGATAAGTAATAAGGGCTCTCTCGATATGGATTAGGCTCGTCTCTCTCCGAACTTCCTATATGCCGACTTTGATAGTGTAAAGGGGAACAAATGTTCCAAAATAATGTCGGTCTATATGTAGGCGTACGGTGTAGGTAGTGAAGAGTGAGCGGATAAGGAGTGAACAAAGAGAGTGAATCCCGAGCGAGTTACTAACCAACGCTAAAGCCATAAGATGATGGCAAAAAGAGTGTATTATAGATAGATAATATCCTATATAAACATGTCTCTAGCAAGTATATAGCTATGAACCGCAGAACCATAATTGACACGTGATATTAGATAACTAAGAGAAAACCAAAAAATATCTGCTATAATAGCTTCTTCTATAAGAATATATAGTATATAATATAGGTAGGTCTAGTATTTAAGCCTCCGAGTTTTTTAGATATAGTCTATATATATTTAAATATAGTAATATTCTATTATATCTTTTTCTTTAATTTTGGATTATAATTAGCATATCTATATAATCTAAGCTTACTTAAGTCGACTAAAGTCAACCTAGGTAAATTTAGGTTAGCTTAGATTTTTTTTTATTCAGGTTAGGTTTGGTTAGATATATATCTTAATAATACTTAGACATACCTAATTATATAACTACTGTACCTATTAAGGCTAGATTGTAATGCGGTTGTAAAAACTACTATTAAGTACCAGGTATTCTTAAGCGTATGACAGCCATTTATTCGAATAGGAAGAGGCCTATTAGGGGGAAGGGTAAGTGGGTCTCTGATAGTGATTTTATACTCCCTAGCAGAGAGATCAACAAGCCAAACTACGCCGACCCCTGAATCTGCAACGAGTGCCTACTATAATCCCGGGGCGACAAGTGTCAGTCTATTGAGTAGTGAAGCTTCTAGGATATCAGTGATTTTTTTTTACTACTTGTATGGCCGGACAAATCGAATAAGTGCTATTATTTGTATGATGAGGTATAGTAGTGAAGTTCCCAGCAACTACGGCGAAGACGTCTGATTCAAACTCGGCAATTTCGAGGAGAGAGGTAATGCCAGGGATAGTAGCTACAACCGTGTGGTCTGTTGGAGAGAGTGGATTAAGTCGGAAGAGGGAATTGTTGAAGGTCGCTGTTATGAGGAGGTTGCCATTTGCACAGATTGCAACATTTTCCAATGTAGTAAGTTTGGGAAATTGGAAGATTATATGAACGATAAGCATAGCATGAAATGCATAAACAAGAGATGCGGCTGAAGATGCCAGGACAAAATCTCTAGCAAAGTGCATTGCGCTATAGAAGTTATTTGAATCCGAGTCTTTTAAGTCTATAGAGTGGATAAAGAGGAAAGAAAGAACAATGATAGTAGACTAAATGAGGGTGGTATAAGAAGCACTTTTGGGCAGCGGAGTAAAGATCATTTTATACATATGCTCCTTTTCTGTTTCTTGCTCCGAGATGCAAGGAACAGCCTGGATCACGGCAACTTACGTGAATGGACTCTTCATACGTAAGCCTGTACCTCCATATGCTTCATTAAGTGCGTCATGGCCTGCTGTTTTTTCCTTCTTTTCACTCTACTTGGGTCAGTGACTGCATACTCAATGATATATCCCAGCCCACATTCCCTACTTCCCGCACATATGTTCCCCGCCTTACGTTCACCCCCTACAACCACGAGCCCTGTACAACGCTCGCTGCGCGGCTGCTATTCCCGTCAGCCAGTTTGACCTCTTTCACTATGCCCGGAATGCTTACTTCTTAGCTAGCGTTGTCCTTTCTATTCTTGGAAATTAGCTATTAAAATAAATGGCTCAGAAACATTAATGAAAAAAGAAACATCGGGAGACCAAAGAAAGCAATAGTATACTCTGCCAAGTCAAGGGGTTCCCCTCCTTCCGATGTCTCATCCATTAAGGATACGAATTCATAGACCCCCTTTCTCTCAAGAACCAACCCCCTTCTCTACAAGCGCACTGCTTTGGACATAAATGTCAGGATTTAGCAACTGCTCGAGAAGACTTCAACTTAGCTGAACTACAACTTTGCGCTATATAGTATATTACTATTTAATCTCAGCGGGTATATTTCGGCTGCGCACTAGATATCTGCTTACGGACAGATGAATAAGCTACTAGGTTGGGTCACCGAGACAAAAGGCCGATGAAGCTGTTCATCTTCAAAACATTGTCACCTAGTAGTGCAGATAAAGATCACACTTGAAGAAAAAAAGCAGTAGTAACGGAACATCCTATTTATTCAATTACATAAACATAAAACGTATATCAATCTCGTCTGGTCTGATCCCATGCATAAACCATTCTTTCGTGTCCAATCCAGCAAAAGCAAACTATCAATGACGCTGAATATTCATAACCCTAATGCAAAGACTGACTCCATTGGTGACAAAAGGAAAACAGCATAAGCAAAGCATGCGCGAGCATTGATCCATCTATCCACTACACATTAGGCATTCTTCCCTATTCTCAATGCTGCCTGTATAGAGGTTAGTGCTGCTCACATATAAGGCATAATGTTGGAAGACTTACATTGCAAAACTGCATCGGCATAAATATCATTCTCTCGCTCGGTACTCTCAGTGGCGTTATCCTCTTCCTGCTTCTTGGCCGGGACGGTAGGCTCAGGAAGTTCCTCAACCTTTGGTGGCTTGGTAGCTGGCTCGGTTGCGAGTGACTTAGGAGAATCTCCCTCTTCGACATCGGCTTTGAAGACTGGAGCCTTGACTGGGGTGGGTGCAAGTTTCTTCTTCTCAGACGCCGGCGGTGGGGTTGTCGACGGCGTCGGGACCCCGTTTGGGGCACTCGTGTTTGAGTTTTGCTTCATGTACATAGGGCGAGGAGCGGATGTTTGTGAAGAGGCTCCAATAAAGCCGGCAGAAGGTCGCTTCTTGGTTAAACGCTCCCGAGCGACATTGGTGTCAGCGACTTGAAGAGCCTCTTGATCGACAGTGAACTGGATGGGGGCTGAAGCAGCCATTGTGCGGAGGTAGTACATTCCAGTCTTGAGACCCAACTTCCAGCCAGCAAAATGCATACTGGTAATCTTGCCCATTGTTGGATCTTTCATGTGGATGTTCATAGATTGGGATTGATCAATGAATGCACCACGATCAGCAGCCATTTGGACGATGTTGCGTTGAGAAATCTCCCACACGGTCTTGTACAAAGCCTTAATATCAGCCGGAATATTGGGGATGTTCTGGATAGAACCACCATCAGCGATGATACGATTCTTCATGTTGTCAGACCAGAGACCCATGTCGACAAGATCTTTGAGGAGCCAAGGGTTGACGACCTGGAACTCTCCAGCAAGCACACGTCTAGAGTAGATGTTGGATGTGTACGGCTCGAAACATTCATTGAAGCCGAGAATCTGACTGGTGCTGGCTGTTGGCATAGGCGCAACAAGCAAACTGTTTCGGATACCGTGTTGCTTGATCTCTTGCTTCAGGCTGTCCCAGTCCCAAAGATCGGTTGGAGTAACGCCCCACATATCGTATTGCAGCTCTCCCTTGGAGACGGGGGAGCCCTCATATGTCTCGTAGGTGCCGTGAATCTTTGCGAGCTCCACTGATGCAGTCAAGGCACCGTGGTAAATTGTCTCGAATATCTGTTTGTTGAGGTGCTTAGCCTCCGGGGAGTCGAATGGTAGGCGAAGAGCCAAGAAAGCATCAGCAAGACCTTGGACACCAACGGCAATAGGTCGGTGACGAAAGTTGCTCTTTTTAGCTTCAGGGACTGGGTAGTAGTTGATCTCAATGATCTTGTTCAAGTTCTTGACGACAACTTGGCAGACCTCATGAAGCTTGTTGAAGTCATAGGTACCATTGGCAATGTCAACGTAGGATGGGAGAGCGAGAGAAGCCAAATTGCAGCAAGCGACTTCATCTGGAGCACAGTATTCGATAATCTCTGTGCACAAGTTAGAACTTCGGATGGTACCGAGGTTCTTCTGGTTGCTCTTTCTGTTGCATGCATCCTTGTAAAGCATAAAAGGGTTACCGGTCTCGGTCTGAGCCTCAAGGATAGAGTACCAAAGCTTCTGGGCCTTTATGGTCTTGCGGCCTTTGCCTTCACTCTCGTATTTCTCGTAGAGAGCCTCGAACTCATCACCATAAACGTCTGCCAAGCCTGGGCATTCGTTTGGGCACATCAATGTCCACTCTCCGTTCTTTTCAACACGCTTCATGAAAAGATCAGGAATCCACAAGGCGTAGAAGAGATCACGAGCGCGAACTTCCTCTTTGCCGTGGTTCTTTCGCAGGTCAAGGAACTCGAAAACATCAGCATGCCATGGCTCAAGGTAGATGGCAAATGCACCAGGACGCTTGTTGCCACCTTGATCAACATATCTAGCGGTATTGTTGAAGACTCGAAGCATGGGAACAATGCCGTTGGAGTTACCGTTTGTACCAGCAATGTAGGCTCCAGTAGCACGGATTCTGTGGACGTTGAGGCCAATACCACCAGCATTCTTGGAGATCATAGCGCAGATCTTCAATGTGTCATAGATGCCGTCGATGCTGTCCTCTTTCATATCGATTAGGAAACAAGAAGAAAGTTGTGCTTGTGGTGTGCCGGCGGCGAAGAGTGTTGGGGAGGCATGTGTGAAGTATTTGCTCGACATCAAGTTGTATGTTTCGATGGCGGCTTCAATGTCTTCACCATGGATTCCAACTGCTACACGCATGATCATGTGTTGTGGACGCTCGGCAATCTTGCCTTCGAGACGGAGGAGGTATGATCGCTCGAGGGTTTTGAATCCAAAGTATTGGTACTGGAAATCCCGATCATAGACAATAGCAGAATTAAGTTCTTCCTCGTGCTTCATTATGCATTCGTATGTTTCTTGGCTGATCATAGGGGACTTCTTTTGGTTCCGAGGGTTGACGTAGTGGTATAGGTCGTTGATGACAGCTGAGAATTGCTTCTTTGTCTGCTTGTGGAGGTTGGAGACGGCAATTCGTGCAGCGAGGATGGCATAGTCTGGGTGGGTGACTGTCATGTATGCAGCAGTCTCTGCGGCCTTTGGATGGAATCAGCAAAGTTTGTGGAAAGAGAGGCGTTGGACAAAGATCCGCATACCAGATTATCAAGCTCTATAGTGGTGACTCCCTGGTAGACACCTGAGATAACCTTCTGAGTGATTGCCGCGGCATCAACGTGTTCGGCGTCGAGGCCATAACACAGTCGGGAGACACGAGCTGTGATCTTGTCGAACTGGACGCGCTCCTTGCGTCCATCTGTGGTCTTGTCAGTAGAGGCTCTGATATGCTCGATAGAATATACATACCGCGTTTCCACACGAACATGATGGCGTTGTGATGGGGAGTAGCTGTTGACGATGGAGGGGTCGATGAGTATCGATGTGTAGGTTACGAGAAGTAGTATGTGTAACTCGAACAAATGCAATAGTCTCGAGGATGGGGCGGGTTGAAGGTGTTGTTGTTGATGTTGTTGGTGTGGGAGTGGGAGGAGTTTGAAGAGGGAGTGTTTTTCTCAAGTACTTGTTGGCGGAACGCGACTTCGCCAAAGAAAGCGCGTTCCGTAAGCTACTTAGCGTGTCACAACACCGCGAAACCACTTTAAGCCATGCTGCCTTACAAACCTTGGTAAATCTCACGTGCTTCTGTTGATTGTCGTGATGAGGGGCTGGAATGTGATGAGAAAGGATCAATTTCCTTAGAATTTGTCATCGGGGCTTGTGTTTGTATTTGTATGAATGTACAGCACAGGGTTTACAGATATCACTTGGGCATAGAATGCTCAAGAATTGAGCACTCAAGAGTACTAATAATTAAGACTTGTAGTAAACGCTTGCAAGCCTTGAGGTATGAGAGTTCTTTCATGTGCCAAGAGGCGTTACAAAGATCATGCAGTTACAAGGGGCGAATGTGAGAACTCGCTTAGAGCAGCAATTACCCCTCCCCCTTTTCAAGTCTGGAGCTCTGCTTGTACATGAGATAGCTTGTAGGATCTGGTGCTGTAGAATCGCCGGTCATCGGTCTGGGCTACAAACGTTGCATTGTGACTACCACCATTTACTCTGTCTTTCACACACTATGGGGATCTGTGGAAATCACTCTTTTGTGAATGTTGATGTCTATGCCGGGCTGTCTATCAACCATATATCTAACAAAGTTACAATACAATCCTCTACTTCTCAGAGGAAAACATCCTTCATGGCAAGACCACTGCCACGTACTGGACGTCGCGGTTGGCAAGTGGTAAGCTGCTTCTTGTTTGGCATGAAGCGGTTTAGTAGAACAGTCTGGCCAAAAGCCATTAACATCGAGGATATCCAGTACACCAGCACCCCGCTTGGCACATGGAGCACAAGAGGGCCAGCAAGAATAGCCATGGCGAGCATTATCCTGGTGAATCTTTTCTGCCAAACGGTCGGGGCGGCAGCGCCCTTAATCTTCTTCCTACCTTCCATCACGTTGAGAATCATTGAACCCGAAAGAATGAATGGGAGCATCATTTCTGGATCCTCAACTGTCAAATCCTTGAACCATAGAGCACCTTCAGTGGTGAGACTTGGCTCAAACCATGAACTCCCCTTCCGCTCCTCGAGCCCCATTGCTTCTTGACCAACAATCCTCTGAGCAATTAAGCCTAGCAGGCCCGATTTGGCCCCGGCCATGATTCTTAATGCCTCAATTGACATCATGAATACCGGCAGCTGGATCAAAGGCGCACGGAAAATCGATAATTGTCCGCAGCCATGCCTTCGCAAGATCTCGATTTTCTTGCGGCGAGCCTTCTTCGAAAACGCCGCGTGTGTCTTCTCAGGTCCCAAACGCCCTACCTCCTTCATACTCTCGTTTTGCGATTGATGATGCCATGCCTGGATCAGGGGTCGCAATTGCCGCCGTTTCTCTTGAAGGCGACGCTGTGAGATTGAAAGTGGAAGGGATATCAAGAGTCGGATCGTCATAGCTGTAAAAGGAATGGTGTAGACCCATGGTAGGCCGGTGAAGCTGTGCAAGCCTTGGAAGAGAAGATGGGCAGGCGTGGCAATAGTCTCGAGGAATTGAGGTCGGGGGGAGGCGTGGAATGCGCGATAGTTTGGAGGGAGCTGGAGGAAGGCGGCTGATACTTTGGCGCGAGAGCTCGAGGGACGAACAAAGGCTGCTCTGGAACGGAGAAAAAGCAACATGGTGGAGGTGAAGGGGATAACCACGATCAATTGAATATCAATCGCCTGCACGACGAATCAATCCATCCCCTGGCGGTGACCTCAATTGGTGGATTGTCTGTCTTGTAGAAGAAGACTAGAAGTGCAAAAAAGGTTGACGCTTTTACAGACTGTATAGTCTCGAGATAGTGCAGTGCAGTCAGTACAGCCACACACAGTACAGCAACAGGCCATGTCGGGGTCGGGGTCAGCCGCTCAAAAAACGCCGGTGCCCGTCTGTCCCGTCGCGTCACCAAGCCAAGAACCCTGGCCCTGGTCCTGGCCCTGACCTGGCCCTAGAAAGTGAAGTGAAGGGTGAGGCCAAACCTCTTGGAACTTTGACCAAATCTAATAAATACCTACGTAGGTTTCTCACGATATCATGGCGGAAACCTGCAAAACGCCTGACGGAAGCGATGTCTGGACATTTGGCTTGACCCAGAACATGGCCATCGTGCTCGTCTCGATTCTAGGCTTTCTCCCCATAACAATCATCCTGCTGGGACCGAAGCTCGTATTCTATTTCGGCGGGACACTTGGCTACTACTTGAAAAAGAAGACCGCTGGCCGGAAAGCGCAGATACTGGAACTGGTCGAGACTGAAGAGAAGGCATACGCTGCGGCCGGGGAAAACAAGAGAGACAGCGACGACTGGGAGAATGTAGAAGCATATGCGACGGGCACCGCAAACAATGGGGAGACGGCGGACAGAGAGTGGGCTGGCATCGTTGGATTCTTTCATCCCTTCTGGTGTGTATTTGCACCTGCAAAGAGCATGAAGCAATAGCTAATAGTATTCAGTAACGCCGGTGGTGGGGGAGAGCGAGTCCTTTGGGCAGCAATCAGAGCAACACAAAAACGATGGCCAAACGCCAAATGTGTTGTCTATACCGGCGATCACGATGTAGATAAAGCTGCCATTCTTGCTCGAGTCAAGGTAGGAAATATCTCTGTACGGTAGAATAATCGTTGACAGCATTACCACAGAAAACGTTCAACATCCACCTCCATGCTCCTACCGTCACCTTCCTCTACCTGACCACCCGCTCTTGGGTCCTCGCCTCCTCATGGCCCCATTTCACGCTCTTAGGACAGTCTATTGGCTCCCTGGTGTTGGCATGGGATGCCTTCTCTCTCCTCCCCCCGGATATATTTGTGGATACAGTGGGCTATGCGTTTGCGCTTGCATTTAGTAAGATACTTTTCAGAGACGTACCAACCGGAGCTTACGTCCATTACCCAACGATCTCAACAGACATGTTGAAATCACTAGACGCCAAGTCGGCAACCGGATCCCAAGGAGTAAACGCCGGAAAGGGGAGTGGCGCGGGAGGAGCAGCCAAGAAGATCTACTGGGAATTATTCGCCAAGCTATACTCCGCTGTAGGAGCCTCCATCGATGTCGTAATGACGAACTCAACCTGGACCCAGGAGCACATAAATGCGCTCTGGGGCGACTGGCGTCTCGAGTTAAAGAAACCTGCAGCCACCGCGGTATTCCCTCCAGTCGCCGTCGAAGAACTTGAGAAGGAAGTTGAGGTGTCTGAAGCCAGTGAGATGAAACGCGAGAATGTGCTCCTGTATATTGCACAATTCCGTCCCGAAAAGAACCACAAGCTCATACTTTCCGCCTTCGCCGAATTCATGGCAACCAAAACCCCTGCTACCAAAGGGGCAAAGCTCGTACTAGTTGGAAGTGTACGAGATGATGGGGACTCAAAACGAGTCTACGAGCTACGATTGTTAGCCAATGAGCTACAAGTCAAAGAATCAGTAGAATTCAAGCTCGATGCATCATGGCCTGAGATCCTGGATGAGTTACGGAGAGCGAGTGTGGGCGTGAACGGGATGTGGAATGAACATTTCGGGATCGGTGTTGTGGAGTATCAGGCTGCGGGGTTGATTTCAGTCGTGCATAATAGTGGTGGTCCCAAGCGGGATATTGTTACTGCTATTGATGGCGAGCCTACTGGTAAGCTCCTCCCGCCTCCCCTTCCTACTCCAATCTTGTACTAATTCTCGAAACAGGATTCCACGCAACAACATCCACGGAATTTGCAGAGGGTTTCCAGCAAGCGCTCTCTCTACCCAATAAGCTAGCGATGCGTCTTAGAGCTCGAAGGTCTGCGAAGAGGTTTACAGAAGAGGAGTTTGCGAGGGGTTGGATTGTGCAGATGGAGAAGCTGGTTGTTCTGAGACGGTTAAGAGATCATTAAATACCCACTTGATGTATATATATTTAGACTGCATGCGATGTATATTGATACCAGCCTCAATTTATTGTATCGTATCTTTAAAGCTTACGTGCCCCAGATTCCCTTTACGTTCTCATCTCTAGTTCCTCGAGTCTTGTTAAGTCCCTATTCTCGACGCTGGTGCCGCTTGTGGATGATACATGACACCAAAAGACTCAAATAATAAGTCTCGAGGGGTCATGAGGTAATTCTTCAACTTCTGACTCACTAGTCCATTTTCATACCAGTAGTCTTTAAATCCTTTGATATTATGTTCAATCTATCGTCTAACCATCTCTCACCTATCTATCATACCCAGCTTCCACCCTTCCCTCCCCTATCAGCAACTTATCCCACCACTATCCCTCTGCCTCGGCTCACTCCCTGCCTCAAACGCGCCATCCCAACCCCTCAAAACCCCCTGCACCGCACTCTCCGCATGCCCAACCCAACTAACATTATGTCCCCTCGCCCTCATACTCTCCACCACCTCCCCTTCAAACCCCTCCTCAAACGCCGTCGCAGCCGGCACAAGCTGATCATGCAGCCTTCTCTCTCCCAGCGCAGCCCTCAGCCCCATGCCATGATCCAGCACATGCCACACGCCCTGCACCGTCGCGGTCGGGATGCGCGAACCCCCTGCGGCGCCGATACTCAGCAGAAGCGTGCCGTTCGCATGCTCGACGATGAGCGGGGATATGGAGGACAGCGGCCGTTTGAACGGCCGGATGTAGTTTATCGGACTCGGCACAAAGCCGAATGCATTCGGGATGCCGGGGATCGAAAAATCGTTCATCTCGTTGTTCATCACGACCCCTGTCTCGGGCACTACCAGCTGGCTCCCAAACAGCAGGTTGACCGTACTTGTCAAACTCACGCTCAGTCCGCTTTTGTCGCTGGTCACGATATGGCTGGTGCCGTGGTTCGAGGGCAGGGAGTAGAGAGGGTGGGAGGGCGAGGCGTAGTAGGAGATGTTGTGGGTCGTGTTATCGGAGATGCGGGCGCGGATGCTGGACGCAGTTGAGGGGAGCAGCATGCTGGACTCCAGGCCGTGCATGTAGGGGAAGAAATCAGGGTCGCCGAGGGACGAGCGTGCGGCATAGGAGAAGCGCATTGCTTCGTCGAGGCGGTGTACGTTTAAATTGGAGATGGAGGCGTCGGACATGTTGTAGCCTTCGATGATTTTCAGGACTGGGTGAGAGGAGTTAGCACGAGTGGAATAAGGGGATGAATTGAGTTGAGAAGGTGCTAACTGCTTAGGGCGACAGAACCGCCAGATGGAGCACCACAGGAGTAGACTTTGTGGCCGCGGTAGGTGATGGAGATGGGTTTGCGGATCGTGACTTTGTAGTCTTTTAGATCTTCAAGTGTCATAGTGCCGTTTTGGGCTTGGAGGGCCGCGACGGTGTAATTCGCAATTTTCCCCTCGTAGAAAGCTTTTGAGCCATGCTTTGCTATTGCCTCAAGAGTACTGAAAGATGTTAGACATGATTAGAATGGTGAGAGGGGGTTGCTTACTTTGCGTATCGTTTCCGAGTCAAAATATCGCCAAGCCCAACGCGTGTTCCTAGAAATGTGTTCAGCTCCAGAAAGTTTCAAACTAGGCGATATCCATACCATTCGGAGCAAAATCAACGGCCCATTGCGGGTCATCCGTCAAAAATGTATTCCCATTCGAAGTTGCGGCATCCATGTACCGGACCAGATCATTGGTGACAGGAAAGCCGTATCTGGCAACATGGACAGCTGGATTGCAGACTGCTCGCCACGGAAGTTTCTATAATACTGATCAGTATGAGATTTTGAATGTTGTGGTTGGAAATCGAAACTTACTCCGTACTTGCTATGAAGGTATTCCAACCCTCGAACGTCTCCAGGTACACCGCTTGATAGCCCGCCACGAACGCTGCCCATTATGTTATCTTTGTACATATCCTCAAAAGCCGCCGCGGGAGCGGTTTCTCGGAAGTCTGCTCTGGAGTCAGTGTATTATTCTTTATTTGACGTTGGTTGACCCACCTATTGATTCATATTTCCCATCCGAGCCTCTCACTAACATGAAACCACCTCCACCGATACCACTATGTTGCATACCTTCAACAATCAGCAAAGCTTTGAAACCATATGAAATTGATCTCACCTATCACCCCCACACAGAGTGTCGTTCCAACCATCGCATCAGCAGCATTGCCCTAGTCATGTGATCAGCCCCTTTTCAGCTCATCTCTTCATTCACACCCACCCCTCTCTTCAGCAGCTCTATCCCAATTTCGCTGCATGCTTTGCTCTCGCTCGAAACGGCTCCTAAGCTGCTAACGCCAGAATAATCTAGGGAAGCGATGCTGCCTGTCGAGCACAGCAGGACCAAGCTGAACAGCGCGGTCCAGCTGGTCCTTATAGTTCTTGAGTTGCCATCTAGCAAGCGTAAGCAGAAGTGTCATTGATATCTAAGTATTTACTTACCCATCCTTGAAGGCTCTTCCATAGTGCTCGTAGGTTAACTGAACGCAGAGAAGAATACTGAAGAGAACGACGTTTGATTGCCGCCAAATGATGGAATTGGCGCTAATCTTAGATCTTTCTAGGGCATGCTACAAGCCAATTGCGGTACGGGAATATCGAGGCGCGAATTGTTTCTAGTAAACGAGTCTCAGGTGAAGATGTATAGTCTCCAGCAAAACATTGCTTTCATGCTACCCACTTTTATCAAGAAGATCAAGTGTGCTCCAGAATTGCTGTTTTGGTTTGGCGTAGAAAATTGGCGATAAGATAAGGACTACTAGGTAAGTCTTTCTTTCTCGTCTCGTCTCTTTTTTTCACTTGGACTGCTTTAAATACACATCATAGCGAACTCTTTCTTTTACATGTGTACCTCTCCATCTTCTTCCTTTCAGATGGAAGCCTTTGTATGAATATGGCTGCAAGTTGCCCAATTTTTCCAAAATGTATCGTTGCATCAAGTCGATGGCTACGACGTTGGTCGAGTCACTAGGGCTTCGGATCTCCATTGCTTTGCTTCAATATGATAAGCTCGTATACTTGAACCTTTGTATTCATGCCATAATACCTATTTTTCCTTTCCAAGTTGGTGGTTCATGTGGGCTTCAAGAATGTAGCTCTGACTTCGAGCTGCTGAGCCAGATCCTATGTTCTATTGAAATTTTTAAAGCCACGGAGATATATGCCTAAAGAAGCTATTCTTCCTAAAATTGTATAAGAGAGACATCGATTCCATGAAATTGTCTAAATTATATTACATTTTTTTTCGTCCAAATTACTTGATACTTTGTCACATGATCTGAGACAGCCAGTTCGATAACAAGAACGCGTCCAAGTCGCGTCTTCCCCTAAGCTATCCAAACATACCCTATCATCAATTACAATTCCTCAACATGGCGGGTAGATTTATTGACCTCACATTCGACGACAGTTCGGACGAGAACACCGTCTCTGACAATGCCAAGCCCAATGTCTTGAAATCCTCAAGCACGCGTCAACCCCTTGATCCCATCCCAAACAATGTCCAACTCCCACCCATTGCTTCTCTTCTCCCCTCACCCGAATCACATCTTTCCGCCCCATTGATCGAAGCACTAAACAAAGCGAGCGCAAAACGCGTTCTTGAGCTTCTGTTAACGGTATGTCGTCAACAGCCTGCCTCGAAGGCGCTGGTTGAACGGGAATTCTTGGTGCCGAAGAGGGAGGTTGTGCCGTATCATGCCAATACGGATAGCGAGGATCATGGTAATTCGGAGAGCGAGGAGCAAAGTGAGAGTCACAGCGAGGACGAGAGCGTTGTGTTAGATTCACAGCAAAAAGCTCCAGCAGGACACATTGCCCCAGTAGCAACGAGCTTGAAGCGAAAGGCAGAGGCAATCATGGACGATGAACTTTTTCCTCGATTTGCCAAATGCGAGAATTGCAAAGAAGAATTCGACGTTACGGAGAACGAAAGGGGCTACTGTATTTGGCATAAAGGTATGGCTCTCTTTCGTACCATTGTTTGCGCTCACTGACAGGAATGACAGGCAAAAGAGAAATCTGCGATGATGATGACTTTTGGGCCGACCACGATCCTGATTGCCATGGCGATCCTTGGGAATTGATGAGCGACTCTACCTACGAGGATGGGTATAAGTGGACTTGCTGCGACAAGCTTGGGGGTGAAGAAGGCTGCAAGCAGACGAAGCATAAGACAGCGGGGCAACCGATGAAGAAGTCGAGGCATGCATAGAGTTGAATATTTGGTTCTATAGTGTAGTTATATTTCTCTGGGACGAGTTTTAGTAGTCTCCAGCACGGGATTATACCGGTATACCACATGTACCATTACATACATTCATTCAGCCAAGGGTGGTCGACATGCGGGGTGGGAGAAGGTCAAAGGGAACCCCGGGAAGTACTGGCACTAAATCTTGCAAGCAACGTAAGAGTACGACCAGTGGCTTAGCATTGCAGAACTCATGGTTCTTCGGTCCTAGACAATATCTAACGGGTTTTCATCTCCGAACTCTTCTCGTCCCACATCCTTCAACTCGATCTTGCTTCTACGCATGTTCACATATCTCTATATCGTGAATGCAATCTGAAATCAGTCAACTGGAACCGAAGACTCCCCATGGAAATGCCTGGCCGCCTGTGTCGTTCATGTGTTCCAGAGCCAGCATTCCCAGCAGTCCGCGAATTATAGCGAAGCGTAGTCATCCCAGCAGATGATCCAGCTCACGCCGAGATGGACACAAATGACGATTTAACTTGAGACCTTACTTGCTACTTGCTGACAACTGGCGGTTGTGTGGTTAGGTATCTTACCGACACTGAAACCGAAGGCAGAGGATCTGTCTAGCGATCCTGACGATTACGATACCACCAAGGAATGTATCGCAGCGGATTCGGACAGAGAGAGACAGAAAGGTTCAAAGAGCCTATTAATTGCATTAGGAGATGACGAACCTGTCGCCAGATGGCAGAATTGCGTGAATTGCGGCGAAGTCTTTAATGTCAGTTTTAATCAGTACCAGACTACAAAAAGCCTTGTGAATGGCATACCGGTATTTCTTTCCCTCTATTATATTAGTGAACTAATACCGTAAATATAGGAGATGAAGAGATAAACGAAGGAGATGATACATGAGAGACCACTGACAAGTACTACTCCCCTCCAACCTGAAAATTAAGTGCCCAAAAAGCATTTCAAAAAGTGCAATCCAAATTAGCAAAACTCTAAACCCAACCTAATCCTCAATATGGTATCTAAAATCCTCAACATGATTTTTCACAGATGATTAGGAAGGAGATGGAGAACTTCAAACCCAGGCCGTAGTTGTGTTTACGGCCCAGGGTTGGAATTTTTACTCGTTTCGAATTGGCGTAGGGTAATCTTACAACTGTTGCGGACGATTTACAGCTTGAGCCATTTATGCGGCTTTCGTCGTTTGTTGTCATTGAATGGGAAGAGGTGGAAGTTCAGCAGAACAGAAAGAGGAAGGGGGAGGCTGTTGAGTATGATAGTAAAAGAAGACGCTGAGTTCAATATTTATTTCTAATGGGCTGCCATATTGGAGTTCATGTTTATGCATAGACACCTTGCAGCATTTCAGCAGAATCTGTATTTCTGGACAAAAGGGTAGGGTCAAGTGTGATGTTGCAGTCTAAATACTATGGAGTACTCCAGCGTTGAAAGATTCGTCGCTCTCTGCTTCTCTAAAAGGACTTAGAAGCACTGTACCTATGTAGGAAGGCCAAGTCAGTTAGATGCTCAGCAACAGTAACAGGGCGGTGGAGGCTGGATATTGCTACAATGTGGTTTCTGGAGTTCTTTCTAGAAATTTCCCGATTCACTTCCACAAGCAACGTCTCAACCTCCTTCCAGGGGAGCACACTCAACAAGAACACTACTACTCCTCGAATAACATCCATAGGCACAGCCGTCACGTACCTCACACGTGGGAGACGGAGCAAGAACACAGCGATGTCACAATCTAAACCCACGCTCGGAGCAGTTGCAGCTTCCAGCCCAGGACAAAAGTCTGATACGATGTGGGAGATAATCAAGGGAATGGAAGCAAAAGACTTTCAACAACGCCTAATCAAGCACTGCGAAATCAACCCAGATTTACGCATTGAACTCGAACAGTTGTTCTTTGTCAAAGGGAAGGATATTGACAGATACTGGATTGAGGATGAGCAGTTGGATTGCAATTCTGATTTCGAAGAAACCGAGTCAGATCAGGAGGATGAATTATCGACGAGCCACATTGTTGTTGATGATGACGAAACAACGCTTCGACTTGAGAAATGTTGGAATTGCAAGAAAGAGTTTGACCTTGTCAAGAACAAGGCTAGGGCTTGTAGTTGGCATCCAGGTTTGTCCCTCTCGTCTAATGTTTTCCATAAGCTGACAGAAATCCAGGAAAATTTTGTATGGGCGGTTTGCGCGGTTTGCATTGGACTTGCTGCAACCGATACTGGCACCCGGATGGAGGATGCAAGAGAACAAGGCATAAGTCTGAGAGCAATGTCATTCAAAAGCGAAAACCCAAGTCGTCTGGCTCTCAAAAGCGGAAGAGAGAAGACAACTAGCTCAAGATGTGCAATACGCTTCTCGACCTTCCTCCTCGACCAAACTCGACGGCAAGCACCGAGGAAGTAGGGACAGATCCAAAACATGCGAAGGAGCGAGTGCTTTGCGGTTTGGCCATGGCGAGAGATGATGTTGGACGCAAGCAAGTGACAAGAGATACGGGAGAAAACGCCAAGGTCCACCATATCCCTCTTCTATGTTGCAACTACGTTCGATCTCCAAGTCTTCGGGGATAGATGTTTTCACTCGGAGTTATCCTTGCAATACAAATCAAACCCAACCAATATTCTGCAGCGAATAGTGCAAATTTTCCCGTGACAAATGCAGTTTCTCCGAAAGGGTTGTCGATATTCTCATGAGTCATTATTACTCCGTCATATCTGTTTCTTTTCCTTCAAGTGCCACGACAGCATAATCAAGTCACCTGAAACACAGGAGGGGGTGAGGTAACATACGCGTTATTTATTTATTTCCTCGCGTCTTCCTCCCAACACTATAGACCCCACAAGTGATACATCTCCCGAGGGGCCATCAGTAATAACTCCACAAACATAGGCATTCGAAGTACTACCTGCAGTCGAAACCGTGATCTCTAGGTCCTAAACCACAGCTCGCAATATGTTCCGAGAAAGAAATACCCCGCGACACCAAGCGCATGAACGGCGGACCTGCGGTGCAACATTCGACTTGACAGATTGCTATCGGTAACAAGACCTGAATCGACGGGACTGTCCATGGCATCCTGGTAATATACACATCTCTTTCTGCAACTCCTTAGAGGGGAAAGTGGGGTACTAACGATGGGCCAGGTGCGTAGGAGATGCTTCTGAGTGTGGGAGGACTACGCATCAAGCGTATGCAAATAGGACCATCAAAAGTGAGGATGAGATTAAGAGCGACAGCGAGGTTATGAATCGGGAGGCAATTGCAAGCGAGAAGAGGTATGGTACTGGAGTCAGGGAGGAGATAAAGAAGACAATGCGTGAGATTATGCGGGAAGAGATGTAGGCCAGGAAGAAATCAGCTTTTGCACTGCCATTTGGGTAGTATTTAGTTTCCAGGCACTTTTGTAACAAGACAGAAAGCACTAGCTAGGAATAATCGAGCGAGCACATGCATAAACAGGTACCAGAGAAGGTTTTGGAGTCTATGAGTATCTTGGCTCAAATCTATCTAAAATAAGTTAGTCTCAAAAATTGGCATACTCCTAGGGTATCCAGCACATGAAACTCTACATCTAAACCTCAACTCTATGTCGGAAAAGACCTCCCACCAAAGGATGTCCATTCGCAGGTCCAGTCCCCGCCCACTTCTTCAAACTGACCTCCGCTCCATCAATCTCGCCCGGCCAAAGCAGCTTTTTAAGCCACAAAGCCCTAATCATCATCGCCCAGACAAAAATCCATACAACGATGAGTATGCAGGCTAGCACGGTGCCGAAGACTTGTATAGCATGTGATTCGAGGGATCTGCCAATTGCAAGGGTCGCCGTTACGAGGGCCGTGTTGGGGAAGACGAATGAGAACCTATTCACAAACTATTAGCCTGAGATTCATCTCAAACAGACAATAACGAGCGGAGTGGGGAGGGACAAACCAAGTCATATCGAAAACAATATGATGATCCGGATCATTCGGCCTCATAACCTGCCAATGCGCCCCTACACTCACAATGAAAAACCAGATACAAAGTCCCCAGAGCCAGAGCCCGACGAGATCGGATAGAAGTTTTAGGATGAATGGTGCATCGGTGCTGCCCATATAGCCGTCGGGCATTATTTTAGGGATCACGGTGCTGCCGAGGTGGACGAGGCCTGCTACGGTGAAGCCGGATGGTCCGACGGAAACAAACTGTTTGTTTTAGCTAGGTACATATGTGATCTAGGGTTGGTAAAGGGAAGCTACCATTCCTGGACGCGCAGTCTCGCGCGGCAGTTTTTGCGTCATGAGCCGGTAAATGAAAGCGCTGTATATCATCAAGCTGACGAGAAACCCGGTGCCTTGGATACAGACTGCTCCGAAAGCTATGGCAACAGAATTTATGCGATATGCGGCAGCGGCGCTGGGTAGGGCGTCGATTAAATTCGAGGCAAATGGTGCAATAAGAAGAAGAGGGTAGGCGGGGAAGACCCAGATTGGTGTCATGGTGTGAATGGGAAATGTTCTTGAGAAGACATGAAGTTTAGTTTACAACCTTTGGAGATGTACAGCTATGCTTACTGCGTTGACCAGATGATTAGGTATATTCCTGAACTTGCTATGACACTTATAGATGCATAGAGCCAGTAACAGACTTGCATTACTGTTTGAAACCATTCGCCTGTTTCGGGTATCCCATATTGACACATATTGATCAGTATTGTACCGGTCCTACTTTCTATCAGCATCAATCCATCCGCTTCAAGAAGCATGTTCTTACGAGACGACCTAGAAGTATTATTAGAGCGTACTACAGGCCGGTGATTGATAGAGCACTTACACAAGCAGGGATAAATAGTGCTTCGGATTGACTCCTGAAAGAAGCTTTGAAAGAGCCAGGATTCCAGTGAAACCGCAAGCTAATGAACAAGCAATTTAGGAGGAAAATTCCGAGGTTGAAGAGGAAAACAATAGTGCCAACGATTCGGAGCCAATCGGATCGATAGGGTACTGGTACATATCAGACAGAAATCTTAATCAAAATCAACATCCTTCCTCACTGGCATGCAGAACATTTGCTATCCCACCGGTTGCCATTGTCATTGTGAACCACGTCCAGGTGTAACAGCTAATGCGACCTCGAATACCAACCTTCCTCTTATGCCCTTTCTCGCCACTGGCCTCCTGATGACCCCCTAATCTACTTTGTAGATATGCTTCAGATTGTTGATGATCCAGTCCCGTTGACGGCTGGCCGTTACCACCAATTCCTATCCTTTGCCTCTCTCCATGCCTAGGTGTGACATTGCCAATGCCATTGCCATGAATTATGCGTGGAGTATCGGAATATTGAGGAGATTCGTAGCCGTTCTCGGGAAGGGTGGTGGTCCTCAGCCGTCTTGGTACAGATGTTTGTATTGACATTTCGCGAAGATGGCCTGCTCCGGCGCAGTCATGAAGATCTTGGTGATGACATAGATGGTGAGGAGGGCGAGGGTATCGAGATGGGTTAGGGCATAGCTGAAGTTCACCAAGGTCGTGATAAAGATCAGGATGTTAAGCACGAGGGATCCCACGTTGCTCAGAGCCATAGTGGTGGAAGGCGAGGGGATTTGTGCTCGTGGTGGGTGGAGAGTTGAGTGAAAGATACCGTTAGCTTTCCTCCTTTAGGAATAATGATTACTGGATAATGTGCTGTGCAGAGGCCGGCAGAGGAGGCGGCAAGACAAGACTGATGACTTAACTCTTTGGTGGTAATGTTGATATGTTGCTCCAATTTTTGATAGAGAGGTTGCAGTATCAACCAATAAACCGCCTCCAATGACAGAAAGCTGGCGGTGAGAAGGGGCAGAATAATCTTGTGGAACTTCAAAATCCAAAATCCAGACCACCAAGACTCCCTTCCTTCCTTCAACCACCATCATCCAGGTCTCTGACGACTCTTCGATGCTATGCTATGTACAACTAATCATCGTCACTAACATCTCCATGCTCAAATTTCTCCTCCATCGCTAATCCTCTCTCTCTTTATTTGTCAATCTGCACCCGTTTTGCCCGGCAGACTCGAAGTCGAATGGCATCAAAAGCCGCCATATTGTTGCTCCGGGCATGATCCGCTCTGGACATGTCGTCCAAAGTGCTGGAGCTCGAGCAAATACATCTGACTAGTGTTTCAGACAAATTGAGGCTCTCGATCACATCTTCTGCCGACTTCAAAATCCCAAACAGCCTTTCCCGGCTCCACCAGGAGGATACAGTCAAAGCCTTGACATCGGGTAATTTGTGGACATATCGTGGGACCTCCTGTGGATTGGACATTCATATTCATGTCGACGGCAAGATAATGGAGGAGGATCAACGTGTACATGTGTTGGAAAGCTTGGGGTATCGACTTCGAGATGCACATGTATGGCCCTGACTCGTCTCTATTCCTCTGCTGCTGACTCCATAAAGCTATGGTCTCAGCTTTCTTTAACACCGTCACTCGAAATCTCTCAGCCCGACGTGCTTCCCTCCAAAGCGGATCTCTCCATTCTTCTTGGTCACGAGAAACCTCCTTCTAATCCAGCCATAAATCCTCGAGCTTGGCTTTCTAGTAACATCCACCTAAAAGCACCTGGGAGTGTTCTATCCGCAGAACTTAGGAGATTGCATGTTTCCTTCGACTTCCACACAACTCCTAGGGAACGTCGACCAAGGGCCAAAAGCACCAAGATCGAAGTCAAGGCGCATGATGCGGCAGATACTAGACTGTTTGATATATCATCAGCAGGTAGTATTGACAAGTTCCATAAAGGCGAGGAACTTCCACCTAGGACCAAAAGAAGGAAGACCAAGACCAATCTGGACGGTACGGAAGATGCCATATTCTTGGATGAATCATCTTTAGCTATTGATGATAAATACTTGACGGACTTGGAAGAGGTCGTTGGGAGTCTCTCCCGGGGTCTGTCAAACTCAGTTGCTAGTTGCTTTGATTCCATGGAGATTATAAACGTGGACCAAAGACGTTTTTTCCAGCCGTCAAAAGTCCCGAAGGATTTTGGAGCTGCTTTGATACTACCAAACAAAACACAGAGCGACGGTAAGTCTCTTGGCCATACAGCAATAAATCTGTTTTCCGAGGCAAAAATACCCCCTCCAGTGTGGACAAGTGACGGAAGTTATAGCGATGATATGTTACTGGATACACAACCTGATGGCAAAGACATGTTACTACTCTCTGATAGAAACCTTGCTCTCCCAACAGCTTCCGAACCTTCCGATAGCGAAATACTATTATCCCGGACGACAGAAAACACAAGCTCGCTCGTATCACCACCAACTACCATCTCCACCGGCTCAGCGGCATCTTCTATCTACTCGCTCAAACGTTCTCTGCCATATGATGCTAGAGTATCCATTCAAGCAGCACCTATATCTGGTCTGAACATTTCTCCAGCTTGCAAGCTTGCAGAAGTTGCACTTCGAATACTAATTGGAGGATACGAGCCTCGCAGGACTCGAGGCTTACTTGGGGTACGAGTTGACAAACCGCTGCTTCAGACATCACTCTCCGATATAGCTCCTGGAATTTTCAGTCCTGCTTTCAAGGAGGTACGCAGACTTGATGCCATTTCCCAGTCCCACTGTACTAACCCGAGTGCAGCCAATGTCACATAATGCTCAGTATCTACCTACGATCTCTCAAGCAATTTCCTCTTCCTGGCCCCGAAACGTACAGTCGCCAATCTTTATGCAAAAGCTTAGTCAACTGGCAAACTCCCCGCCATCATTTCTGCTGCACAACGATGAGGATGCGATGGAGGAAGCTATTACATTACGCCTTGCGTCGGTGGTACAGGCGAGGCTATGGTCCATGATGCAGAAGAAATTATACGACCCGACAGCTGCGAGGATACTCTTTAACCCACGCTCTTCAGACAAAACGACAGCTGAATCGGAGAGGATCGAAGAGGAATACAATCTTTTAGACGAATTGGGCGACAGATCTGTACCTCTTGGGAGAGAAAAAATAATGGAAGATCTGGAAGATTTCATGAAGGATGAATTTGGAGATGAAGACGAGTTTGAGGATCTTTTGGGGGGAGGTATTGATGAAGAGGATGATTTGCTGGGATATTTAGATACTTCGGAGAGGGAGAGGCTAGAGGTAGAGCAAGAGACTGATGAGATGCTTTTTGGGAATTCGGCTGTGGATGATTATTGGGAACATGGCGATGAAATGTTATTATTAGAGCCTGGAAGTGAAGACGAATATATGCTGTTATAAACTGTAGGCAGACTTGCTAGACTGACGAAGGTGCGAAGTCAAGAGTCTGGTTCTGGTTTGTGCCCCTTTCCATCCTTCTTCCTTGAATCACGAAGATTGACTCGAGCAGCTCAAAGCGCATTATTCCCGTCTTACCCAGGTCTTGGAATTTCCGAATGTCGGCAACGAAATCTAAACCGTATGGTTGGTGTATTAGCCCAAACATCTGCAGGTTCTCACTTCCAATCGTCGACTCCAAGTACGCACGCAAAAATATCGAATACCTCCACTCCACACGTATACAGCAACTAAAAGCCCATCATCACAGCCTATTCCAGTAACTCCACCAACTGCCATCCACATCCACAGCTCTAGCGACGTCTCAGACGAAGAGAGTAGGTGATGTAGGTAGCTACTACTTCTCCGGGTGCCAATACCGATGGACGATGCACGTATCACCTACCTTCCTATGCTTTTAGCAACAACACGAGAAAGTCTTGCCTTACTTGCCTTGTAGAGTAGAAATCATCTACTCCAACGTCGGCCTACGCACATACGCATGCTTTGCTTTGCTTCAGGCAAAGAAAGTGAACTTTCGGGACCGAAATACCAAGGGAATCGGAGAATTCAGAATTCTGATTCTCCCAAATCAAAGAGCTAGCAGAACTTCGCAATTACTAACACATCTAGACGAACACCACAACCAGCATGTGCATATGCATATGAATTCACCGCCACACCTGCCCCAAGATCCGCATCGCAGCGCAGCGGGAACAGGAAACACGTCTAGCTGACCTCGGTGCCATCATTCGTGATCCAGCATCTGTACGTATGTACGCTGGCAAGCCACCTATCTGTCTGTTCAGTAGAACGAACGAGCGGGCAGGACAGACGACATGACACGCACGTACTGTATTGATCGTGTATCCGTGGTTTTGCAGGCAAGTAGCAGCATACTGTTCTCTACACTACACTCGGGATGACTCTAGACTCTAGTCTCCAGACTCTATGAACTATAAAGGGCGTGATGTGGGCGTGGTTTGTAGGGGACGCGGAGTATAGTGTCGCCGAATCGGCATTTTAACTTTAGATGTCGGCTTTAATATTCAGTACATGTACCGATATCGAGGTGGCATGGAAGGGCTAGGAATGATTGTTGTCCCGTACAGTACCGTCTTGTGAAAAGAAATCGGCACCGGCGTCTTTGCTACCTAGCTCTCCAGCACGCTTTTCGTGACGAGAGGCGAGGATACTGGTGGTATTTAGAAAGAGAAGCATGGATTGATAGGTCTTTGAGATAGATAGCTCTAATGGATGCCTAGCGAGGGCCGGGCAGAAGAGAAGAGAGAATCCGTTCATGTTTTTACATTATGTTTTATTATGTTTTAATTATGCACAGGAGCGAGGTACCGGCGCGATTCGATTCAATTCGATACATAGTGTAGCGCTCGCTCAGCCCAAGCACTTACTCCGTATCCGTAGTGGCAAGCAAAGCGTTCAACACTGCCCGCTAGCTATAGTACGTGGATCAGCAATTCTAGCTATAGCTATGAGTATTCCGTACTATATCTCTTTAAAGACTACCTACCAAGAAGAGAAAAGAAAGAGAACGTAGATACTGTATATTGCTGTATTACAGGCCTTATTGCACTTACACCCAAGCCCAGCATTTCGGATGAAGAACATGTCTTGTATTGTGTATTGCATGCATGCATGTATGCTAGCTGTAGATAGATAGCCAGTACAATTCAGTCCAATCTACTTACTTAGCATCAACAGACGGATGATAGATCTCCCGATTTTAAACTACACTACACCAACTAACTAACGCAAGAGCAAGAGTGAGAGTAAAGAGAAGAGGGAGGGCACGATGTATATCGAAGAACTGCAAACACAAGCGAAAGCGAAAGACACAGGCGAACGAACGCCACATTCCGCTCGCATCTACTAACGCAATGGAAATAAACACCTGCTACTGTATGTGCTACTGCTACGGTACGGTACGGAGTAAAGTACGGACTATAGGAGCGAGGACCGACCGGTAGGCTAATGCGTGTCATACAGTACCGGGAGGGGGGGGAATTAAAGTAGCGCTGCATAGTTCATACCAACCAAACGGGTGTCGTACTCCGTACAGTACAGTACAGTACAGTACGCCCTATGAGTCAGTACTCTAGCACCCCCAACCCCAAACCCAGAAACACGTACACGTATATACATATACAATACAGCTTGCGATCGGCTTTTGCGGGGTTTCAGGATTTTGAGGATTTTGAGAAGAAAGGGCTAGACTGAACGCAGGGAACTGAACTGTTGGAATGAATGACGGACAGACGGCCTTTAGACAAAGGTAGAGAGAGAGTACGTGAAGATGTGATATATGAGTCTATCTTCAGTCGCTATGTAATATTAACCTGCATCTGTTCAGCTACATACATAGGTACACTTCTCACTTTACTAGACAACCTCACCACCATCCTCGGACAGACAGATTTCACCATGGTTCATTCTGATTTGCTGCAGTATCTCAAGTGACAGATTTTAGAAACTCCGCCTTTGCCAGCTGTAGATCTCAGAGGTCAAACTATCGTCATCACTGGTGCAAACTCTGGTCTTGATTTTGAGGCTGCGAAACACATGTTAGTTTTTCCCTCGATTCTGATTGATATTTGCTAACCGTATGCCGTCAAGATATAAAATGAACGTCTCTCATCTCATCCTCGCATGTCGGAGCCTTGAAAGGGGGGAAAGTGCGCGGAAAGCAATCATGGCTCAAGTCGGCTTGATTCGCCTGGCAAAATGGATGTCTGGCAACTCGACATGTCAGACTATAGCTCAGTGCTTGCTTTCGGTGACCGCATAAAGGTTCTCACGACGCTCGACGCTTTCATTGTCAATGCTGGAATCGACACGGCCGAATTTGTGAAAGTTAGAGGACACGAGTCCACTCTTACAGTCAATGTAATTTCGTCCCTTCTAATCGCCATGTTGGTGATTCCAAAGCTTCGCGAGAGCTCCAAGGTTCAGAAAAAGCCTTCACATCTTGTCTTCACCGGCTCCGTGGTCCACATTTATGCCAAGCACAAAGCTCTGTCTGAGCCCAAGACAGGACAAATCTTCAAGACTTTGGATGATGAAAAAACCGCAAATATGGCCGACAGATATAATTTAAGCAAGCTTGTGCTGCTACTGGGAATTCGAAAATTGGCAGAAGAAGTGAATCGCTCGGAGCCGGGTCAGACCTCGGTCATTCTCAACTTCGTTCATCCAGGATGGTGTAAAGACCGAGCTTTTCAAAACAAATGACGGTGGCATGGGCGGCCGGGTTGCTCTCCGTTTGATGGGTAGAACTTCTGAAGAGGGTGGTCGAACATTGGTGCATGGAGCTGTAGCTGACGGGGAAGTATCTGGCCGAATGTCGTGTCAAGCATAAATCTAGCTGGGCGAGAAGTGATGAAGGGGATCAGGTCCAGGAACGGTTATGGCCAGATTTGGTGGATATCCTGAAAGGTATCCAGCCTGGCGTGACAAAGTTGGAATAGCTACGGAATAGCTGCGTCCCCTGAATCCATTCGCTCCTGCATAAGCCTGTACATGTCGGCCCTGGCCCTACACATTAACCATAGACTAGAATTAGTAACTCTGATAATCTGCGTTCAATTCGATAGGATCACCCAAGTCCTGGACGAAAGATTCCCAGTTATTCCAGGACAACATGTCTAGCTCTCCTAAGAATTGCCCTTCGTGGCTTAATATTTCGTCAAATGCAGCGGCTGGAAGTTGGTAGCCTTTGTCAACACCGGCCATCACATTCTTTTCAAGCCCGATGGTAGTTTTGATATTATGGGCCAATCCACCGTCAAGCTGCGGCTGCTGCGCGGCTACATTCTTGATACTCCTAGCCGATTGAGCTTTACGCTTCAGTTTCTCTATCGATCTCAAAATGCTATCCTCACGACTCCTCTCTTTGAGATCCAAGTAGCTGAGTTCTGCGATAATCCAAGCTTTGTCAACATTGGCACCCTCGGTATGTTCGCAAAGCTCTGCAAATAGGACTGCCAAAGGATACCACTTGGCCCAGAAATACCAGCTCCACGGCTTAAACAAGTCATTCGTGGATCTCTGCAAAGACAGGTGTAGAATCTGCATAGCAACTTCAAGTACATTGAAATTGTCGCTTGGTGGCGGCGCGGTACTATAGAAGCGATACAAAGGCCGTCGTGTTAGAAGACGCATCGTTGTGATCATCGTCTCACAGATTATTGCCATAAACATATGGAAAGGATCGCGATTATTGCAGTACCTGAGGTATTGTTTGTTGAGAACGCAAACACACTCTTCCGCGATGGCGTATCGATGAGCCCAATTTTGCTGTAGAAGTGGACGTCCCTCAGGATCTAGCGGAAGATAGATCATTTTCTTGAAGTATTGTAACATGAGATGTGTCGCGGCACAAAAAGTCATTTCGTTGAAGTGGGAGCGCACGGATGGCGGCTTGAGGTTGTCGGGCGAGATATCGGCATCATTAATGTGTAGTGGGAGGGCTCTGAAGAATGCACCTCCAGCAAGTGCCGAGTGAGATCCGCAATCGAACGTGGATAGAAAGTCAAATATGCCTATGGAACACCAAACACGGCGTCGTATTTCCGTTTCAAACGGAGAATGGTTTGATTGCTCAAGATCCAGACCAAGGCACTGCCCAATACGTACAGCAGTTGCCATCAAAATGCAGATCTGTCTACAACAAACAAGTGTTCGAAGACCGGCCTGCATGGTATCAGCACTGTTCATCCAACCCATGTCAAACTTACCAAATATATCACGAATGCTTGCAAGACCATCAAATTGGTGGTATCCAGCAAATTCGATTGGGACAAGTAGACCTCTGTAGCTAATTGAAGTCGGCTACGCAAGGAATCTCTGGTGAAATTGAAGCGCTGGAGAAACTCTTCTTCGTCCAGGCTGCACACTGATGTGAACAGAACCGAGAACTTCAGCGCCTGTTGAGCAGGAGTAAGACTGTCCTCATCCAGCAAGAATAATTCCCGTAGCGAGGGCGCGTGAGTTACTTTGAAAACACAATCAATTCGACAAAAATAGTTGTCCACGAGGGCTGATACGACGGGTTCGGGCGGTAGCTCGAGTACATATGGCTGTACAAAACATGGACTATCGCTATATAATAGCACATCAAATCGCTGGATGCGGTTTGTCTCTGTAGTGTCGTTTTGGGACTCGGGAGACTCTGCGTCAGCCAAGGAATCCACAAGCTCCCGGATGCCAAAAACCTCCTCACTGATCGACGTCCATGCAGAGTCGGATAGCCTGGTGTTGGATAGCCTGGAGCTCAGATCGACTTTTTGAGGCTGAACGGGGGCTGATTGGCCACCAGCAGCTGCATCGTCGTTTCTTTGGGATGACAGTAATTCCTCGAGTCGTGCGACCCGCCGTCGAAGATCTCCACTCTCCTTCTGGGGTGCATGACGACCACGCGGGAGTCGCGCTCGTGATACCGCGGTGCAAGCTATTCCTGCGTAGACACAGGCCTGGCAAGGACTGTCCTTGTCGCATTTCTTCTTCCGCCGCTGGCATTGAAGGCAGCTTAGGCGGACCTTGGGCCTCTCATACTCGTCGTCGGGGTTGGGGTTGGGGTTGGGAGCCTTTGCCATAGCTCGATGCATCTCGGGGGTAGGAGACATGTATGTGTGTAGACAAACAGACAGAACAGACGACAGACAGACAGACAGACAGACAATACTGGGTACTGGAACTGTTCGGGCGTACAGTAACAGCAACAATAACAACAAGAGATGGCAATGAGGGTGAAGTGAAGTCATTTATTTAGGGAATGCTACAGTACTCGTACAATACTGTACTGTACTGTGCCATAGCTAGCATCTTATCTCACGCCTCTTGTTTGATGGAAGGTTCGGCCGGGTTCAGAATCGTAATTCCTATTGGCTCAGCCCAATGCTAACCCTACGACGGGCACGGTACATTAGTGTCCATATTCTTACCCAAGCCAAGATAGCTAGTTGCTCCTTTTACTACTCGTCTCGTACCTTAGGCTTCCTTCAAGACCCAAGCCAAGCCCCCACCCTCTGCCACAATATTCAAGAGGTTCTTTCAAGCTATGAGGAATTATGATTATTGTATCAAAGTGATTATTATAATATAATAATATAATGTTTCGCTGTTACAGTCAGTCTGGCTCGGCCGAACTAGTGACGCCAGTGATCCTCACAAATCATCCTTGTGGACGGAAGCATCTACTTAGGAAAACCTATACCCCGCACGCAGCAGTCACGTAAAACATTATGGGGCTACAACGTTTTACACCCCCCCCCCACCCCCCCCCCACCATTATATGGATACCTCACCTCCATACTGCAGTGCTCATACAGGGCCTTAGCAGATGAACTGCAACTTTTTACCAAATATGCTTTCACAGGGCTTATATGGATTCCTGCTGTCGGAAACACCCTTTTTCTAGTAGAAAGTGGGGGGTTTCAGCAGTTTGATCCCCAAATAAGGCATAAATGATCTGTCCAGGGACTTGTTCAGCCGATAGAAACCCTCCTTTATCCTAGTCATATCCTGGTTTGAAGTGGAAAGTTGCACTTCAACTGCTGAGGCCCTGTACTGTAAGATGCAAGAAAGTGACAAGCAACTAGCTCGGTGCATTTAATACCGAAAGCAGCATAAGGTACACCGTACCGTATCCCGTATCTGCTCGCACGTGCTGTTTTGGCATATTGTTTCAAAATAAAAGGCCGCAGCAATCCAACTGTATAATTGATACCCAATCCCGCAGTGATATTACCCTTAGGATGCAGTCAGAAACGCCTTCTTCTTCCTCGAACAGAATTATAAAATTCGCAGTCGTTCAAACATTCCCTCTTCATTTCCGTCCACCACCCCGTGGGTTTATACCGCAACCCATCCATAAGTGGCCCATGCATCTTAGACCATGGCAGTTAAGCAGCTAAGCAGCTACTCGCCTGTTGAATTGTGCATTCGACCCGTACATACCTTGAAAACAGCAGAGAGCCTACGAGGCGTGTTGCATTCTTCTGTGGCCGATTCGGATATAGCTCCGTTGACATTGGAAGGCCTACCGCATCGCCATCAAAGGCGTAATCTTCCCGATTGCATTAATTAGTTCGGTTTTCATGACCAGATATACAGGTACTGTACGCTTGCTGATAAATCAAGTAGGCAATGGACAGGACGCATTTAGTGCCATACTTTCTGATATCCTCCAGATCACCATATATCTAGGGTGAAACCCCCACTGTCGGAAATAGGCATATATCTGGTCCTCGAAGAACACAAAGATAGCTTTGCTTGCTTCCTGCTCAGGGACCGATGAAGAGGTCCATCGGCGCGCCTTCACGCTTTGCTTTTGCTTCTGCTTTTGCATTCGCATGCTATAATATCGGGGAGGAGGTTAATCCAGACGCCTCAGATGTCGTTCGTTGCTGAAGGATATTTGCTTGGGATATATTCGCCATGGTAAATTATGAAGTAGACCCTTGATATAGAAAGGTTCCAGGGGATTCTGAGCGGAGGATTATAGGGGGATGATTATAGAAGTGGGTTCGCAACACACATACTTGTATATATGTACATATACTATTAACATGTGAAGTAAATAAGATTGCGTATATTGATACAGAGCCTTCAAGAGCTGAAGTGGTACTGCATGCTTGGTGAGCCTCTCCAATTCAACTTGAAAGCAAAAGTGGGGAGATGGTCGAAGTAGTACTGGGATATTTGATGTACATGAGATTGGATGGAAGGGGAAAAAGAATACAAGTGGAAAGGATAAAATGCGACGCCAGTGCTGGTTTTACAAACCTGGATGGTGAGACTGAACTTTCAGTAGTGACAGAGGAAAAAGGTCAACAGATTTCTCTCGTTTGAATCTTGGCCTTTTCTGCATAACACATTGAGTTTGCACTGTTTTGAGGATGTACATGCCAAGTAACTCCATTTCACCCCTCATGTAACCTCCCACCCTCTGTATTTTGTTGAAAGAACAGGGCACAGATGTAAACGCCTTAAACCTATGTTCCAAATTCTACCCATTCAATCAAGGCTTACTAACCTATTTTAACAGCCTTTGCCATAACTTATGCTCCTCCAACCATTGATTTGGCGGCGGGTTTGAGCGGCGGTAATAAACTCCTGCTAACTTGTCTTGATTGTTGACCCATCAAAGCATCAATAACCACCAGTGCTGCCATAGCTTCGACAATTGGCACTGCCCTGGGAACAACGCAAGGATCATGTCTTCCTTTCGCCTCCAATGTCCCGTTCTCATCACCATCATAGGTAGCCGTCTGCTGAGCTTGGCCAATCGTCGCAGGAGGCTTGAAAGCAACGCGGAAGTAGATTGGGGCACCATTCGTAATACCTCCTTGAATCCCACCAGAGTTGTTCGTCTTGGTCGTAAGTCTCGGTCTCGGGATACCATTCCTTGTAGCCCCCGTCTCCAACGGTGGGACAGCAGGGGCAATGATGAAAGGATCATTGTGTATTGAACCAGGGACTTCGCAACCCCCGAAGCCAGATCCAACTTCAAAGCCTTTGGACGCGGGGATACTCAACATGGCGTGAGCAAGCATAGCTTCCATACGATCAAAAACAGGCTCTCCCAACCCGCTCGGCACGTTCCTAATAACACACGTAACCGTGCCCCCAATACTATCATGTCTATCCCTGAAAGCCGCAATCTCCTCCGCCATTCTCTTCGACGCTGCTTCATCTGGACACCGCACCGGCACAAACTCGTCAACCTTGTCCCTTGTAACCGTCTCAATGAGTGACAAAAACGCTGGGTTCGTAGAGGGCGAAGGATGTGTAGATGTAGGAGGGAACATATGCACACCCCCAACAGACGAAACAAAAGCCACAATCTCAATGCCATGCGAAAGCGTCAAATACTTCTCCGCAATAGCACTGGCAGCCACCCGTCCCACTGTCTCCCTTGCACTGCTTCGTCCTCCCCCACTGCTAGCCTTCACGCCATATTTCTCCAGGTATGTCCAATCCGCATGACTAGGTCTGGGGTAAAGATCCATGGTCGAATTGCCGTAATCTTTCGGTCGTTGGTCCTGGTTCCGCACAACCATGGCGATGGGTGTGCCCAGGGTGATGCCAAACTCGGTACCGGATTGGATTTCGATCTTATCTGCTTCGTTGCGAGGGGTGGTGAGAGCGGATTGCCCGGGGCGTCGACGGGTCATTTGGGGCTGAATGTCTGCTTCTGTGAGCTCCATTCCGGGGGGCACTCCGTCGACAATGCAACCCACGGAGCGGCAGTGGGATTCGCCATAACTGGGCGAATTGTTAGCAATGGAGGGGGTGATGGGTCAATTGACTTATGGCGTACGTGGTGACTCTGAAATGCTGCCCGAATGTCGACATCTTGACTATATTGTGCGGTCAAGAGAAATTGTGAAGTTGTGAAGTTGTGGTGTTGTGGTGTGGCGTGGTGTTGTTGACTGACTATATTTTATTTTTCTTCAGCCTGATGATGACTCGAGGGGGTGGGGTGGGGTTTCCCGATTTCGGGACTACTAGTAGGATCGGATCAACATACCGAATTCTCGGCTCGGTACGTATATACATCTTTACTTCAACTAGAGCTTCTATAGAACCTCAACAACACGACAATTGCTCTCTCACACACCTCCATGTCCCCATCCACAGGCCTCACTATCTTCCTCCGAACGAGAATTCGTCATAATGCCTTTTATAATACCTACAAGAGAACTATCCACACTAGCATCCTCAACAGCCCCTTCATCCAACGCGCGACCTCCCCCATCACCGGCACCAACACCCAGATCTACATCTCCAAATCCTACAACCCCTACATAAACCTCTCAATCGAGCACTACCTCCTGCAAAACACCTACGCCGACTCCACGATCCTCTTCCTCTACATAAACCGCCCGTGCGTCGTCATAGGACGGAACCAGAACCCATGGGTAGAAGTAAACCTGCCTTTGCTCGAACGCGAACGTCCACAGCCCGATTTAGTACGCAGGAGAAGTGGAGGAGGAGCTGTTTTTCATGATGAGGGAAATGTGAACTACAGCGTTATATGCCCCACGGCAAAGTTCGACAGGGACATGCACGCCGAAATGGTAGTGCGGGCATTGAAGAGCTTGGGCGTGGAACGAGTAAGGGTCAATGAACGCCATGATATTGTGATGGACCCTGATGAGAAGGACGAGGGGCCTGTGAGGAAGATATCAGGGAGTGCGTATAAGCTCACGCGGCTAAGGAGTCTGCATCATGGGACTTGTTTGATATGCAGTTACCTGCACGACATAGGGGGGTCCCTGAGGAGTGCGGCAAAGCCGTATATTACGGCCAGGGGCGTTGATAGCGTACCATCGCCGATACGGAATGTGGGATCTCTGAGCACTTATGAGTTTATGGGGGCTGTAGTGGAGGAGTTTCAAGAGATGTATAGGGAAGATACGAAGCCGCTTTATGTTGAAGAGCAGGAGGGTAAACATCCGGATATCAAGAAGGGAATCGACGAGTTGAAAGTATACCTCTTCTGTTCCATTCTTATGATAACAACTAACGCGAACTTCAGTCAGAAGAATGGATATACGGGCAAACCCCTCAATTCACATTCGACATGACCCGCACCAACACAACCCACAACCCCGTCCACAGCGTAAACCCCCCCCTCTCCTCCTTCACCCATCACGTCCTCTCTAACGCACCTCCAGTTCTCGACAACATTCACAGCCCGCAACACGAAGATCACAGACTTCAAATTCACCCTAAACGGCCTCAACATCCCACCTGAACTCTCCCAAACCATCACATCCTCTATCCTCGCTTCCCCCGCGCCCTTCTACACCATAAACTGGACCGACCAACTCCTCTCCCACGCCCCTAACACACAACAATCGGACCCTGTACGTGCAGCCCTTACGTTCGCCGGCAATACTCTAGACCGTATGCTCAGTAAAATAAAACAGGAACAGGTATGTTCACTGCGTGAGTCGCCCATCTCTAAGACTCAACAAACTGACAAACGAGTTCCAGATCTCGAAAATGGGTGAACGAGAAGCAGAAGTTTCCGGATACCGAAGGATAGACATGCAATAAAGAAGCAAAGTTACCACGCTCTTTATCTGCTCCACATGTATGCATTATAACTTTGCTTCTCTATCAATGGAGGCGGCGTCTGCGTGCGAAACCCGGGTTCGGGGAAGAGCAAGGAAATGCGAAAGTGGCACCGTATCCAGGCAGTGGGAGCGAAAGCACAGCTCCAAACGAACCCCCAACCCAGTCTCCACCAAAACCCCACCAAATACGCACCACCGCCTTCATAAAAGAAGAACCCGCTCCAACACATCCACCCTCGGAAGCCCCGAGCCTATGAACTAGGGCAGGTAATAGGAACAGGAGCCTAGGAAGAAGAGGGGGGTAGGGCCCGAGGACACGGCTGTTAGGCGAAGGAGAAGGAGGAGAGGAGGGGGTCGTTTGGTGGGACGAGGGGATGAGATGATATGATATGAGGTAGGTGATATGAGATGATGTATAACAAACGAGAGAAGAAGAGAAGAGAATAGATTTGCATATATATACCCCCATTGTAGAATAGAAAGAAATAATAACATAAATCAACGCAATCAGATCTACCTCTTCCATATTCATATATTATCAAGAGGGGCTTGACGCTCAATTAGTTCGAAGCCTCGAAAGTACTAACATGAAGGGAAATAAAATATGTCTTCTATATTACATAGATAGTTTAGATAAATAAAAGTCATAAAAAGCATCATCTCATCTCGTTCTAATCAGAGTATAAACAATAGATGGATATTACAACTATATAATCCTCTCCTCCCAGTTTGCATCATACTACCTACCCATTCCATTTTCGTTACTTCCTATGCTATTCATTCATGTGATCTGCCCAACCCAGGATAACAAAAACAGCAGCACTGTTGCACATGCTACTATGAACACCATACGCCTTGCATGCATCAATCCTATCAAGTCGAACTCAAGTCGCTTGCTTCCCGTGACGCCTTTCGTAGTTGGGAATAAAACATCCTCCCATCCAATTTTCGTTTCCGAGTTCATGATACCACCCCAAATAAGATTCCAAGAATACCCCATTTGAACAATAAAGCGATCATGAAATTCGACAGTAAGAAAACCTGAGGGCCCGCTACACTACGCAAGGGCAGCAGAGTTGGTCACTGATCGGTCATCGGTGGCTAAGCATCAATGTCAACCTTCTTCGCCGTCTCCGTACTCCCCACACTAGCATTCGTGCCCCTTCTCACAATACCCATCCCCTCCTGGATAACCTTTTTCGGTTTCCGTCGAATCATCGTAAGGCCCTCATCACTATCCTCATCACTCTCCTCGGCCGGATCACCATCGCCGTTATAACCCTCATCATCAATATCCGGACTTAATACAATAGCGTCATCGCTAGGCGACACGTCTTCTGTAGTAGAATGTTTGGATAACTCAGGCGGTGTGAGTGTCTCGGGAGTCGAGTTCACGGAAACGGTAGCAAAGCCAGGATGGGTGAGGAAATCCTCCTCCGCATCCGCAGACACAGAAGAAGCGCCAGATATAAGCGCTGGTAATGATGGCACGCTTGGGAAGATTTTATCCCGCGAGCTAAGGTTCACCGACGATATCGGCGACGTAGCACCAGAAGGTGAAGAAGCAGATGCCATGCCAGTGGAGTTTACCGAGCTATAAGATTGAGCGCGCTTCGCCTCTTCTTCTTGCTTTTGCATAAAGTCATCGTCGTCTGGAGAATGGGGACATTTGGATTTTGGTTGAAGGTCTAGTTGTTGAAGCGCCGAGGCTGGTTCTCGTCGCTTTTTGTCGGCATCCTCTTCTACTTGACGACGTCTCTCGTTTGTGTCGTGGGCGCGTTTGAAGGACTCCGGTGTGCTTGGGAAGGTTCGAGGGACTGGTGGCTTGCCTTCGGGGGTCTTATTTGCCGTTGAAGGTCGCTCATCGAGATTTGAAGCAGCGTAGACAGAGTGAGGGAAATTTGGAGTCGATGCGGACTGCACCTGAATCTGGTGTTGATGGACCATAGAAGGTTGGAAGAACATCGGGGACGGTAGCGGCTTGTCATGTTCTACATTGGTAGGACTGACGTCTGCAGACCGAGATGGGGGATAGTAGACTGTGGTGGAGTGCTCAAAACGACCAGGCGCATGAGTATTACTCACAGCCACGCTAGCCTCTGCATGCTTGTTTTCAGACTCAAATAAACTCCGGTCGACTGATCGAGCACGTGAAGTGGTGCCTTCCTCAATCTCAGACAGATAATCTCGACCTCTGCTCCACGTTCCGTTAAATACACCCCCAAAATGGTCAGTGAAAGGTCCAGTGGAGATGGCACCATCGTCATATACCATACTAGGCTTTGGTGTGTGGGTCACTGATCGGGAGTGCGAGTGTCCTCTGTGTATGACCGTTTGAATAGATGCCGACGTCGATACAACTCGCTCTGGTGGCCCTGGTCTAACATCAAAATCTGCGGGTCCCCCCGAGGGAACACGTTTAGGAGTAGCTCCTACCGAATAGGATTGATGTTGAGCAAAGCCGTCCGAAAAGGGGTCAACCTGGTTAGTTGCTAGGTCGGGACTAGCAGTGAGGCTCTGCGCAAGAGGATGCTCATATGGCTCACGATGTCCGTGTGGGTCGTTGGCAGTGGCAGTAGAAAAGTAGGATTCGTCGCCCCTAAGGCTGGATCGTCGAGCCTCGCGCAGGACAGGAGTGTTGGGAAACTGGAAGTTGTCCGTTCCTGAACTTGTGGCACTGCTGACAGCCCGTTTTCGAGAACCCTCGCCTCTCGTTTCGCTTCTGGCAACACCAATCACCTTGTTGACGGTCTTTTTGAGAGCCGATCGAGCACGTTCGAGGAATGTGATTGGAATGACGGCTCGTTCCAATTCTTGAGTGTCGACTTGGATCCTCTTACCAGCCGTCCTCCTTGATGGATCTGAATCGTCAAGCCACCCGATAATGTTATCAATATCTTTAATTACCCATGGATGACGTTTGACTTCTCTCAATTTCATTCTCTCCGATGGGTCTTTGATGAGCATCCTTCGAATCAAATCATGCAACTCGTCGTCGATATCCTCGTACGCGAGTTCGGCATCTTCTCTATAAGGGCCGGTTGATGGACCCGTACGTTTACTGAGACTATGCAGGTTTGTTTGCGACGACGAGATGGCGGGATTGACAGCTTTTAAACGTCGTTTGGGGATGTATACATCGTCTTTTGCGATGCTTTTGAACAACTGCCACTCGTCATCGGCAAGGAACGGGATGCGAGCAAAGATCAAACAATAGAGAGTAACACCCAGTGACCACACATCAATCTGTTCCGTGACCTTGGGTTGTTCGCCTTCGATATCCGTGTAGCACAATTCGGGTGCGAAGAAAGCTGGTGTACCAACAGTCTTGGCCAACTCAAGATCGTCGTCAAAGTCGGTAGCATCGGCTTCGGAGACATTCTCTTCCGTCTCTCCTTCTCTGATGGGTCGGCCGAAATAAGAGACACCAAAGTCGGAGATCTTCACCCTATGGTCCTTTGTCCACAACAGATTCGAGGGTTTGATGTCTCTGTGAACAACACCTTCGTAGTGCAGGTATTCTAATCCTAAGACTGTATCTCGAAAGGTCGATCGAGCTTGGTCCAAGGTAAAACAAGGAACGTACGAGTAATCCTCCTCGAAAGCATCATGCGGAATGTCGTCAAGGGAAGACATGTGAGAAATGATACTATCCGCCATACTTGGCGATCTCCCTCGATATGGCGGCTCGTCTGGGTATGATCCATAATACGTTCCTTCGAGAGGATTCGATATGTGTGGCAAAGGCCCAGGCGTTTCATCTTCGTTGTCGCTATCGATCGGACCGATATCATATTCCGGGAGTGGAGTGTGAGAACGGGAACTTGCGCGGGAAGGTACTCTGGAAGGGGTTCGAGATGGTGTATTCGATGCAACGCGGGACCCTGGATTTGACAGTGTGGTAGATTGATACGAACGAGAGAGATTTAGCGTTGAATCATGCGTCGTCTGCCTCGATAAGGGAATATCAGCATCCTCGTCATCCGTTCCATGTTCCAGACTCCAGTAGTCGGTGGGTACTTGGCCGTGGTGTTGGATGAGCTTGGCTCGCTGTGATTCCTTGCGCTGCCGCCTCCTCTCAAGCATCTTGTAATGCTTCTCCTCGTCTCCTGTATCCTTCTCGCCCCTTTGTTCCTTCTCGATACGCCGTCTCTCGTAGAAGCAAATGCGAGGGACGCCCTTCTTGCGCCATGTGATCTCTCCAAGCTCAACATGTTCCAACACCATGTATATCTTCTTCAACTCCGGGTCATCGATGATTTCCAACAGACCGACGACATTTGCATGCCGGATCTTTTTGAGAATAGCAATCTCTCTTTTCGTCTTGTCTTCGGGTGAAACAGTGACTCTTCCTAGCCTTCTCTTTTTGGAGAAGCGTTGTATAATCTTGATAGCGACATAATCCCCGGTATCCAGGCTCCGTGCCAACTTGACCTTGCCGTGAACACCCCTACCAATCTCTTCAATTACTTCGTATTGGTTTATCAGCTTTCTGCCGGTGATGAAGTCTTGTTCGATCTGGGCTTTGTGGGTTCTGGTGGGGGGAGAAGTTAGTATTGATTATGACATTGTGACGTATGGACCCCCATCTATGGAGCTGAAGCAAATGCGGCCGGAAGCTCAATTGAAATTCGCAGACGTGAGGGGAAAGGAATAATGGAGAGTGTGCTCTTGTCGCACAACCTAACGGGTCTTGGGTTGTTGTTGGGCAAGGCAACGAGGCACAAAAGGTGGTGGGATGGCGGGCGGGCGGGCAACGGAAAGAAGGAAACTCACTCTCGAACTTTATGCATCTGCAACGGGTGCAAATAGGGACTGGACTGTGGAGTGCCATCTGGGAGCGAAGGTAATGGCATACGAAGAGGATTGGCAGTGGGAGAGAAGAGCCCGGGACTCGAGGCGGGCGTGCTGGTCGTGGTTGTGGGCTTGTTCGCCGTTTGTAAATCCATTGTTGAGGTGCAGCCGTGAGGCGGGAGTCGACATGTTTAGAGGGCCAGTCCTTGGGGAAGGTGGCAGGTAAGAGATAGATAGCAAGTGGTAAGAGGTGGGGTGGTTAGCAAACAGACGACATCTGGGGAGACTGTGAGTGTGGAGTTGAGGTTGGTGGGTTATTGAATATATTTTTAATAGGAAGGAAAGCGTGAGGTCAAATAAGGTAATGAGTAGTGAGTGAGTGACGCTGGTTCGTGCTTGGAGTTGGTTGGTGTGTGTATGGGTGCGAGTGGAGCCTGGTGGGTGTGTGTGTGTGTGTGTATCTGTGTGTGGGTGTCTGTGTGTGGGTCTGTGTGTCTTCTGTGTGTCTTCTGTGTGTCTCTCTGTCTGTCTGTCTATCTGGTTGGAGTGGAGTGGAGTGGAGATGGGAGCAGGCGGATTATAGTATGATTATTGGGCGGGAGGAAGGGGGAGAGATGTCGAGACTCGAGGGGCGGACTGGACTGGCTGGATTGAACTGACTGGTGAACATGGAAACTGCGACGTTGGTTCGGTGGTTGAAAGCTTGAAGCACCAGACGGTGGAGCTCAAGCTCACTCCTACCTACCACTAGACCTGTAACTGTACTGGCGCATCATCCAGGGATTGTTAGAGGATGCTACTGTACTGTATCAATTTATTTTAGCGTAATCGCAGAACTCAACAGACCACACAAAAGCTGCACTGATCGATCCTTGGCCTGCCCTTACTCCCTCCTACTGTACTGCCCAGCATTGAAATACTCCGTACTGCTGCTACTCTAGCCGGTTGGCTGATCTACTGATTGTAGGGGTTGCACAGAGCAAAAGGTTAATTCAGTACTGTACATACAGTACGGAGTAGATGGAATGGAAGAAACACGCCATCGCATCCATAGATCCGTCTCAGGAGTCAGGAAGTCTTGGAGATGCATCCGGATGAGAGAGTAGTAGTAGTGCAAGTGCAAGCCAGAACCGTTCAACACTTCATTTCTCGTACCAATCACCGCCCCAATCAGGCCATGATCTGCCCCATAACAGAAATCATTTCCTCGGGGGCCGAAGCTGAATTCAACAACAACAAGAACAACACCAACACTAACGCCTCCTCAACCTGATGGTGAAGGTGCTACTTCGAAGTATCTCATGGGTGGCAAAAAGGTTTTACCAGCCGTCAGTGGTGATGGAGATTGTGAGATGAAAGCCCGAAGATACCGCTTGGCAGTCTGAAGTGGACATACAGTACTTTGTGGTTAGGGCCTACTAACAGCTGGAGTACTCGCTACAGTACAGTACAGTACAGTACAGTACAGTACAGTACAGTATACAGTATGTACCTGGTAGCTATGATGTAGCAAGTATTAGGGGCGAGGTCAGCAAGGCCTAGGAGGGGAAAGATGTGCGCCGATCTGCTGTCGAGATGTAGACCATCAGTAGTAAAGTCTGGGGTGCATCAAATGCCTCACTACACCAAATCCCAATCGTTTCTACAAAGTACAGTACAAACAAAGTAGTTACTCCAGTCCACTCTCTACATCTCTTACTACATCTATCTCCCTTTAGATGCTGAGTGATATTAGAAATATTTGATTATACGTTAGCCGCTCTATGCCGCAACAAATCTTTACCCCTCCACTCCCCTCCCCTCCCGACCGCGAAAAATAATCAGGGTATCGTTAATCTTGCGATTCTTGCCCCTCCATCGGCCGTTGAACCCTCACGAGTCACCTCACATCCATGAAGAATGCGGAGAAGGAGAAGGATGAATTAGTTTGTATCTGCATTTGTATATGCAGACCTGTAATATACAGAGTACGAAGCACTGCAATATGCACTCATTGCATCTTCTTTACATGTCTATACTCCGTACTAATACCAAGATACACATGTACTTTTATATCCATCCCTTTTCACTTGCAGCAACTTTCCCACTACCTACATCTACTGCATACCATTTCAAAGTAGCCCTGCTACATACAGCCACCCCGGTTCCTCCGCCTCCGGCATCTCCCTCCTTTTGACTTCCTTCTTTCTGTTCTTATCAAGGCAATAGAATAATAAGTGAGACCCTATAATTAATCAGAGACATTTAGAATCATAGTGCTGATAGATAAGAACAGCCCTCAATCTAAAAGTGTCACTCGCTTACACGTTGAGATTCCCGAGACTTTACGAGTATTGCAAGGATAGACAGACGAGTCAGTCTGCGATCCGAGTTCACCCTTCTCGAAACCAAACCCCCCCTGGTAAATAATAAATACTGCCTGAAGTTACACAAACCCATGCATAAAAACGGTCCCATAAACTAATCAGAAGTACAAGCTGCGGCATATACGTACAGGAAACCTTCTCACCTGCAAATAATCTCCGCCAATTTCAAATTACGTAGAAAACCCTTATTATCCGGAATAGCCTCAACTTATCCACACGATACGTCACATTCAACGCGCTGATATGTCCTCGAAAGATCAAAGATCCGTCCACCCAAAGGCGCACACAATGCCACATCTTTCCACTCAGACCTCGCCCCTCATGCTCCCGGGCAGCACCGCATAAACACAAGTAAAAGGAAAATAAATACAAAAACGATGTATCTTTCGCTTCAATCTTCCAACCAATAGGACGGGTACAAGAATCAAACTAACCAACCCACGACTGACTATTGGACCAGAAACTAAACCCTCTTTTCGGAAAGAAAGGATTTTTCAATCGCCAATTCGAGCCCCTTCCCACGGCATCGCATCTGCACTGTGATACAGTATCAAAGTAATAACCACCCAAAAAATACCTCCATTCAGCTTATGCAAACCAGCCATCAAGCCACACGTATCCAATCCTTTCTAAGCTATGAGTAAATACGTAAGATGCAAAAATCGTGTCTCAAATCAGCCCGTGCTATACATCACTTGTGCTTGCATACATCTTCACCACCACTTTAACCCCACATACTCCGTACACTCTCCCTCTTTCTCTCTCTCCACTACAGAGTATCCGTCAAGTCGAGTCGAGCCGAAAAGAAAAGAAAAGAAGAGAAGAGAAGAGAGAAATAAGAAGGGTCTAGATCCAGTATGCGATCCAGACTCAGGAACGGGACGAGCCGCTTTTTGTCATGATGCATGCCATGTCATGCTTGTTACGAAGTGCCTTTCCTTCCTTCTACTAGAACTAGAGTACTATAGCACTATCGAAAATTACTCCATACGATAATGATTAGCTAATGCTCTACCCTAGCTAGCTAAAATGCTAACGCGCGGTTACATCGTACGATACTCTATGCGTACATATAGTATACTACGACGACTTAGGGAATGTCGGAGAGCCTTGCCGAGAATTTTTTCACGTGTCGTTAATTTTTGCTTAGGCAGAGGAAGTTCTAGACCCCTGTTCTTTTGGTTTAAGTACTCTATACATATAGTACGCATAGTAACTAGAGTACTAAAGTGATTATTGGAGCTAATATACATAACCTGAACTTGTAAACTTTATATAAAGTACCAAACTAGGTATCTATGAGTTTATTCCTAGGTTATACCTGAATTTATCCTATCCTATCATCGGACTTTCCTACTCTCTCTTTTCTTGTTACTTAGTCTAAATCTTTCGAAGCAAACAGAGAAATAATGAATTAATTAAAGAAAACTCAAATACTTCCTGTACGTACTAAAACCTATGACGACGCATCATCTTCAGTACGTCCTCACTAAGACATTTCACATGCTCCACCACCTCTTCCCCTCCTCCCCCACCAATCAAGTACATATTCTAGTATTCTATTATCGAACCCCGGATTTTCAAGCCTTGCCTCTACCTTGCTTATCATAGTACCGAAACCCACACCTCCTACATTCCACTTCAAATTCTACTCTCTCTTTCTACGTACCTCGCTCGTGATAAAAAGATCATAAGGTCTATGAGACATTAAATATGATATATGACGTCATTATGAAATAGAAATAGAAAGACAGGTAGAAGCTCCCCTAGCATAGTATTCGGAAACTCTTAGTGCTTCCGGACAGGGACCGAGGGCATGGACCACGCGTTCATTTATATATGCACTATATCCAGGTTGATAATTAGATTCATATCAGTATTTTCCTGGACTTTCTATACAAGGGACTGATCCGGACTCTGGAGTCTAAGTATATTATAGATACTAAATTATAGAGGCTTAAACATCGCTATTATATTTCTTGCTAATAAGAAGTTTCTGCTTAATCAGGAAAACCACCAAAAGATGTATATAGGAATGTCTTGACTGGACCGGACTAACTACCATAGGATCCATCTTGTGGTATTCCTATCATACCCTCCATCACAAGCCATCGTATCATACTTCCTTCCCCCTCCCCCCATTCCTTAAAACCAGGAAAATCCAAGGAAGATCTCTTATATGCAATATCTGTCTCGTATCTAGATAATGCAGTCCTTGTACTACCACCGATATGAAACCGCATCGATTCGGATGCACCGTACTTCGTACCGGTAGGTAGGTATGTCTCACGGCCCGATCGAAACGTTGCTTGGAACATGGATAGGGATGTGAGAGAGTAGTACGAGTATACTCCGTACTATTCTACATATCTTTCACACCTGCACGCATACTATTCGTTCGTGTTCGTCCGTACACCATTCTAAAGATCTTGGACCTCACTTCTGCATAACCGTTTCTCGTATTCGTCCGTCATCTGTGCTTCCTACCTTGCTTTTGAATAAGAGAGATGCTGCAAGTAACGGGTATCGACATGAAACATGTTGGTGTTACAGCGTTAACTAACTTAACGGACCGAAGTGGTGCATATACTATTATCAAATCACCGTCAATTATACGTGTATCCGTCTCTAGATACTTAGCATACTTGTCTGCATTATCGATTTTAATCTGCATTATGCACTTCTAGAGCATCGGCAAGTACTATACGAGTATATACATATACGACTATACCTCTTTGCCCGAGCGGAATTAAGTACTAGCTATTTACTTTCACTTCCATTTCCATTGCCCCTTTCCACCTATTTCCCCATTTACTTCCTATCCGTGTTTCAAACCAGCAAGCTTAATATATAATACATATAAAAGTGAAAATGCACCAAATCCAAGCAAGCTTCCAAGCTATAATGTTTTCACATTTATATATACACATTGAACTAATAATACTCCATATCTCGTATATAATATAACTAAAATATGCATCCTCTGTTACCCCTCCTATACCCAAGCCTACCTTCTAATATCGGTTCGGTTCCGACCTGACCTCCATCTCCATCCAACATCACTTGAGCCCATCCTCTCTTTACCTTTCCCCAACTAACCTTTTCCCAAACATCCTACCGCATTTCGCTTTCCCTCTCCCTCTCCTATCCCAAAAATATCTTTAATATCCCAAGCCCAAGCCCGCTCTCAGTCCCCACACCTATCCGATCCGATCCTCTTCTAAACCATCCCGAGCCTTCCCTCACCATCAAATCTTGATCACAATATCAATGCAACCACAAGACCAACCCATCATATCCCTCCAAAGCCCTTCCCGTCAACACCCAACACCCAACACCCAGCCCCTACCCATCCTCACTTGACCTCCTGTCGCTAGCTTACTCCGTATCCACCAACCAGCCAGCCATCCAGTGTCAGCCGACCCGAAAGCTGAAGGCAGAAAGCGCCGAGTATATCCGGACGTGGATGTGCGGTCAGCCAGCTAATTAGCTGGCTTAATGGGCCCAGATTGGCTCTTGGAAGCCAGGCATCCATTCCATCGCTTCCCTACCTAATTTCCCTTCCTTTCCGGGCCCTTAACTCGCTTCCCCGAAACCTCTTCTCGTCGACTTGCTGACCCGACCTACTATCCGAATGTCCTTATATATCAGCGAGTCGTCTCTTTACTGCCATGATGCCAGCCTTGAGGCATAGATATGATCAGCTATGATAGAAACGAGGTAGATAGAGAAGCAATATCAGGCGGTAGGGAGTCCATGTCTCTAACCTGTCTCGATAAAGTGAAATCAAAGCACAAGTGTGAATCACGCAGGCTACCTATTCTTCCCTTCCCTTCTCTTCTCATCAGACCCGTTTCTCTTTCCCGGACTAGGTATCAAGAGCCTTGCCTGTATACGTACCTACCTAGGTCCCTAGTATTACGCCGCGCTCTCTCCCTTCTATCCATCCATCTACAGACACGGCATTATTAAGAAGCCCTTCGTTCCATTTCGTTCCGCTTCCTTCAACCTTCATGTATCACCCGATATCTCAAGCCACCAATCCTTCGTAATTTGAAAAATACGTTACCATTCGTTCAAGCCATTCCTTTGTACGCACCCACGCGGTGACAACTACTTGTTTTAGTACATAGTATATATAAAGTGAAGCAGACTCCATTTTCCGGTCAATTTCTAGCGAAATATCCCTGCCAGATTTTATAATGAAACGGAATTCCCATTCTAGCATTGTTTTGTATTCTTACTTATCTTCAATTTAACATTTTTTTTCGATCTAGCGTGCTTCTTCCTTCCTAGATTCCAAGATTAAGAGAGATCTAACCATATTTGTTTAATAAAATTCAAGCGGGTAGATTATATATGCATCTGTACGCTCTAATATATATATCTCTCTCATGCTACATCAAGTTAGCGCTTCGCTGCTCTCTCTACCAAGCAAGCACGTCTACTTATCTCGCCTCGCCTGCGGCCTTGGGTATTCTTACGCACAGGAATATAAAGTATCAGCTCAGATCTCCTAATACCTGCGTGGCCAGCTTAGAAACTTCAATGGTTAATTCTTTAGCTCGTACAATATATAATGCTAAGATGGATCTTCATATATATATATTCTAGCGTCCAGTTCATTAATGCCATATAACTATTCATAAGCTTAAGTGCTAGCAATATAACATAATATAATATGCTTAGTTTATAGCACTATACCTAGTTATCTTCTTTACTAAAAGAATCAGCTTTAAATAGCCAGTCAGTCCATCGCTTATAAATTCTGTATGCTCGACATATATTAGAGACTAATATCTTATGATAGTATATCAATCCCTTTTTCAAATAAAAATCTAGATTAAACTTAAGGTTTACTTATATGCTAGATATATACTTTACTTTATTACCATTAGGTCCCGAGTCCGCGATATATATAAAGTACTTATATAATATAGTAAACTAGTAAATATTATATTTTTGCTTACTAATAGCTATTAGGAATTGCATGCTTCAGCTTTTACCCTTAAGCTTCTAGCATATTTATCTGTCTATAGCTAGATCTCGGGGCCTAGGGAAGCGGTACCCGAGTGCTCTATAATATATATATATTATCTTACGATCGGTCTACTTAATATATACAAGAAACGAAACTTCATTCATACCTATCAATAAATCATACCCTCCATCCATCCATCCATCTCTTATATATCATACCATACTATAATATACTATCAATCTCTCGAAAAGCAAAGCAAAGCATAAATCATATACTATAAATCATAAATTTCTATTCCTTTCCTTCTTCCTTTCTATATTTATACCTTCTAATTAAAAGTTCTCTCCCTATCTATCCATATATCTATCTATCTATCATTAGCATATATATGCATACTATGCTTGCCTCCATCTTACTTCTATCTCTCCCTCTCCCTCTCTCTCTCCCCCTCAAAATTTCCATACAACAATCGCCTTATAAAACAACCACCTACCATAAAACCAAACTAAACAAAATAAATAAATAATTAATACATAACATAAAACCCACCTATACACAGAGCTATCTCCCCCCCTCTCTCCCCTCTAAACACCCCTCAACCACTCACCCACCTCCCCTAGATATACACTAATCCACTAACCCCTTCTTCCTAGTATATACACTTTCTATATACTTCTCCACTCTACGCCCTAAGTAGCGACCTACTCACTCTCGTCTCATACCATCTCGTCTGGTACAAGTGATTATGTATATGTACGGAGTATAGTACTTCTTGAATACTATCTATACCAGCGAGCGGTCTGTGGAAAGAAAAGGAAACTCACGGTGAACGGAACGCTGTGACAAACCTCTTCCTCCGTATAGCGTTGCTGGATTCATTATCAATTTTGATGCCCAGTTTTTGGACTTTCATGAAACGACACGATTTAATAACATCATCATGGAGCCATTCGTGTTGCCGAAAAGCATAAGGTTGCCTGGTAGCCCCGCTTTTAAGCTTACATTCCAAAGCGTCGGAGGACAGCATTAGCATTTGCTTGTTTGAACAATCATCACCATGTAATATGGAACGCTTTACATATTGCATGATATTTTTATTGATCGTGAACGGCATAAGTCAAGTTCAACTACATTATCGTACCAATTCGTTAAAACGAAACCGGCAACATGTCTTCAGTACCTCCCTGGTCCCCATCCATCATTATAGCACTCATTAATATGCGTCTCACCACCACTCTCGTCCATCAATCCAGGATATCATATCGTCGACAAGTATGTAGAGAGCGCAACATGTAATACCCCTCAAAGGAGGCAAATATCAGCAAGAAGCGAAAAAGGCAAAGCAAGGGTATCGACAACCAAACGCGCATTCATTTTGCCATGACCATACCATCCATCTTCCCATTAATATATCCACTTTCGTTTCCTTTTCCCATCCTGATATGCTGAAGGAGATCTATGCGCAGGGAGAAAATATTTTCCATCCGTGAGTATTTTACAAGAGGTAAACCGCGAGACCAGCGGCACCAGCGAGGATCGGGAACGCGGTCTTTTGAGCGCCTGCCGCCTTCGAGGTTGCACTGGAAGCGGCGCTGGATGCCTTGGATGCTTCTGAAGAGGCGCCTGCAACTGCAGATGAAACTTTTGAGCTGGCCTTGGATCCTTCAGAGCTTGCTGCAGCAGAAGCGCTCGAGACAGCAGAACTAGCACCCTCTGAAGCAGTCGAGGCAGCAGATGATGCAGATCCTCCAGCACCACCAAGTCCAAAGATGGTGGTGGAACCAACGGTGGTGGTGCCTACAGCTTTGCCATCTGAGCTAATGGTAGACTCGATTGCTGAAGTGGTGATGGCAGAAGATGAACCAGTTGCTGAACCAGATCCTCCAGCTCCTCCAATACCGAAAATGGTGGTTGATCCCACGGTGGTAGTGCCTACAGCTTTACCATCTGAGCTAATAGTAGACTCGATTGCTGAAGTGGTGATGGCAGAAGATGAACCAGTTGCCGAACCAGATCCTCCAGCACCACCAAGTCCAAAGATGGTAGTGGAACCAACAGTGGTAGTGCCTACAGCTTTGCCATCTGAGCTAATGGTAGACTCGATTGCCGAGGTCGTGATAGCAGAAGACGAGCCGGTTGCTGTTGCAGAACCTCCAGCTCCTCCAAGACCAAAGATTGTAGTTGATCCCACAGTTGTAGTACCCACAGCAGATCCACCAGACGAGATGACGGACTCGAGAGCTGAGGTGGTGATGGCGGAGGAAGTTCCTGTGGCGGAGGAAGTACCTGTGACCGTGACGGAAACGGATGTCACAAGAGTAGTGCTAGTAGCGACACCCGAACCTGATGCAGACACTGTGCCCAGAGCAGCTTGCAGGGAATTAGCATTGGTTCGATGTAAAGACTCTGAGCTGACTTACAAGAGCAATAGGTTCCACCATAGGCTACGACGCTGGAGGCGACCTCAGCACCACATGCCTCATTCGCACAATCACGGATACCATAGCCAAAGTTGGGGTTGCTGCAGAGACAGCTGGCATCGGTGCCCTGGCATCCAAGGGAGGAGGCCATGCTGAAAAGGTTGTTGATGCACATTTGCTACTAGGAATCAGCCATTGGTCTCCAATTCAGAGACGCGTCTTTGGGGTAGATGGAGCCATTGAAGCTCAAGATCGTGGTTGCAGGTGGTGATGAATCTTCTCGAGAGCTCAAAGGTAAGGGAAGCTACTTACACCACATGCTGGGATATCGGCAGGGGCCTGAGCAAGAGCAGAGACAGCGAAAGCACCAACGGTGATCATCGTGGAGGACTTCATGGTGACTGATTGAGGGGATTGGAAAGTATGCTCCTGAGGCTAATTGAGGTGTGATGAAGGTTGAGCAGGCGGAAGCAAGGTGTTTGCTGGAAGATGAGGATGGAAGGAGGAAGAGGAAGAGGAGGGAGAGGAGGAAATGATCCTTGGTTTTGTGGTAGGTGAAGTGGAGTGGAAGTTGAAGTGTGAAATTGGAATTGGAAAGAGGTGGGTGGGAAGCGAGGCGGGAAAGTCCTGCTTTTGAAGGGTAGAGGAAGGGGAGAAAGGTGACACGGCATGCAGGGCAACGCAGAGCAACGCATTCACTACTTGGTCTGTTTGTCTGGTTCGTGCTTTCTGCTTTCCTGCCTTCTGCCTTCTGCTCCTCCTAATTTCACTTCCTTGATTCGCAGGCGGCTCATGATTCAAGCGGGACATTTACTACCAGTACGAGTATCAAATAATACCTTGGCATACCTTGGGTACCAGGGTACCAGGGTACCTAGCTAGCCCCTTTAGGATAGTAGGTACCAAGTACTCCGCCAACCTTCAACTACAGTACCAGCGCCACAGGGGCAACGGCATGTCCGCAACAGTCAATACAGCTGATGATGTGGAAGCTTGACAGGGAAGGGAAGGGTTACCTCAGGTACTATAGGTGGGGCGGGGTAAGGTTCAGTCTAGATTCGCTAATGTAATGCTACCAATCTATACTGCTTCTAGTATAGCCTCCTACTTTAACTTGACGCCCAGCCACAGCTTTCGCGGAGAGGTTGGAAAGGAGAAGAAAATAATACCAATTGCCAAACCTTCCCATCGTACTGTAGCCAACAAACTACTTGTACGTAGATGTTCCGTATAGATTGATCAGACATGTTACGTATTCAGATTGACATCACCACGACACCGACAGATGGCCAAACAAGGTTTTTCCATATTGTAGTGGTGACGTAGCGTAGGTAAATACTTGTACTACTGTATCTTCAAAGATCATTTCAGGGGTTATTCCCGTCCAAGCTCCCACTAGCTCCTAATCTCTGCTGCCATCCAATCAGCAGCCACCATGGCATAATAATTCAGGTCCACCAGCTACCCACCAGTCACCCATCCAATCACATCTTCTGCGCCCACCCAAAATCAGGAACACGTTCCCCAGACAATGAAAAGCTCGAGCAGGGATAATCCTAGCTTCCAGCTGGCTCGTCCCCTGTTGAGCTGAGATCAGTTGTGTTTGCCCATAATTATTAATTTCCCAACCTCCCTTTCATCCTAATCATATCGACTTCTAGCATCGACTTTCAGAGCGGCTAAAGCTAAAGTTAAAGTTAAAAGTGCTGATCTACTCCAAGTATCCAGGCGGCTAGCTGTGGCTGGTGACTCCACCCATCACGATCTAGACCCTTTGAACATGAACATGTAAATTAACTTCAGTTCAGGTTGCCATGGATCTGAGCTGAGCCACATCTGCAAACCTGTACCCAGACGAGGATTTGCGTTTCGATTTGACAGGTAAACATTACTCGTAACGTGCCCTTTAATCCTCGGGAGAAAGTCCCCATTGTGGAACAGCTACGGAGTAAGCGCAGCAATAATACTGTGGAGGTGGAAGTGGAAGTGGAGTGACCTGGCTGATGTGTTGTCACGTTGTGGATCCCGTGCCCGTCCGTGCTGGTCGATCAATGACGACGATGAGGCGATTCAGGATTTGCTCTCCCATATTTCTTTTTCTTTTTCTTCTCTTCTCCTTCTCGTCCCCGCAAATAAAGGAAATACCTGTCTGAATATGGTACCTATCCTATCCATCATTCCATCGAAATTCTTTTCTTCCCTCTCCTCTCCCAACTTCATTATTCCTTCACAGCTGGAAAATCGCCACGTCGTGATAGACAATGCCTTGTACAATACAATACCTCGCGTCTCACCGCTCCTCTCTACCATACTTTGGTAAACAACCTTTCTTCTTCTTCTTCTTCGTCTTCTTTTGAAATCAAATCAATTGGTCAAGCCATACAGCTACTCCGTACTATCATTGGTCCGAACCCCGCGATCTCTCACAGACTTCCTTCACAGCCACAGCTATCAAATCTCATCTTTTCAGCTGATGAAGTCCATGGCTCCGCGCCGGCTCTCAATAGTTTCGCACCTTAGTCCACGTCCACACTAGGTATTTAAGGTTATCGAATTGCAGGATGATCATTATTTCATTCCCCTTCTTTAGTCCTGTCCTTCCTTACCTGAGAATTACGCATCGTGGAGTCACGAGTCACGATGCATTTATTAGTGGAAAGTACGTAGGTAGGGAGTCGCAAATCTAATATATATACTCAAGATATGGATTTTATAACAGCGGAAGAGGAACTTGAAGCCATGCAAGTCTCTGGAATTCTTGTTCGTAGTTCGCATAGTAGAACCATTACTCAGCGATGTTCGCAGGTTCAAGCTTGTAAGTTTGATCACATTTTTCCTTTCATTTACAGCTTTCACTATCTCCAATGCTAGACAGCTCTTGCTGTTAATTCCTTTAATACTGTTAAACTCTCTACTATTGCACTAAAAGGTCTTCTTTAGTCAGCATGCATCATTAAGCTCTTAAGTAGCATTAGTCAAGAGAAATTTCAGTACTCTACATTCTGCTTTTGACCCTCAGGTTATAATTTCGCTTTACTAGATGTTTTCTGCTTTAGTATATTAAGAACTTCAACAAACACATCTTTTTATAAACTTACTTATTAGTAGATATTTAGTAAAGTCCATGCTCTACTGCTTTATAGCTTTGCTTATTGCAAATAGGAAAGTATAACTATAATCCGCGAATATCTTACCCCTTTTTGACTTTTTGATTAAAAGGATACAACAAGTCAAAAGTACATATTATATTACTATCTATCATTATTAGATTCCATTTATTTCGCCGCTTATTAACTTAGTCGTACTATTGTAATTTCGATAACTTTATTCAAAGCGTATATAAAATCTGACACGATTTCCTCCGCACACTTCCACGCTTTGCTATTAAAGATTACTTTCCTATCAACTTTCTTTATATCATATTCATATTTTATGTCTATTAGAGTACATAAAGACGATCTAAAGCATCGGCTATTATCCCTAAAAAGATATGCTCCGTTGCACACTCAGCCGCAATCCCACCCACGCCAGCACATAAGTCTCAACCTCTAGTAAAACAATTCCATCCTCGACAAATACCTCCATCTAACCATGGTTCTTGAATTCCCAACCTCCCGTAACGGGTAGAAGTTAGATGCAGTTGGCCTCCTCGCAGTCATCAGCGAGACAAAAACTGAAAAATGCCCCGAGCCAATGACAGCCTCGTACCTGTCTTCTTCCCCGTCTCATCCCAGCACCACAAGCTCTAATCCGCCCAATCGACGTGAATCATTTGCCAGAACGCCTGCCTCCATCGTTGGGGTTCATACGGGCATGGTCCAAGCCCAACTGCGATATATTACCAATCAGATCCACCCCATTGCGGATATCCCTCCTTATGCTGTGATCGTGCTTGAAATCACGCCCCACCCGTCGATGCAGCCCCCGAGAAGAAAACCAGACGACGAGTCTGGCATGACGGACACTCCGTTTCGCAGGACTATGAACTTGGAGAGAGTCAAGTTATTTATCCCTCCCCGCCCCCAACCGTTGATGAAGACAAAAACCATGGCACCTCACAATGTTCTAAGCGTCCTCTCAACGTCCCTGACAATCGCCCTTCTTATCTGTGCCATTGTCATGGGGGACGGCGCAGCGACCATAGCAATCGTTCTCCTGTCTTGTGCAACGACTCTGTTCTGTGCGGCCGCTCTCTGGAGCCCACCTAACCGGCTACCAACAAGGCAGATGGCGCCCGCAGCACGTGTCTGCAGAAAGCCATTCTGTAATCTCCCGCAAGGTCATCTTCGCCGAGCATTTCGAAACCCAGTAGCCGCAATGCTCAGCTCGGCGCTCAGTGGGCTAGCACCACCAGAGCAGCCGGGTCATGCTGCAAAACCATGTATTTGAAGTGATCTGGCACTTTTCTTAGCCATATTCTCATATCCCGTCATACCTATCCCGCCTCATCAGACGCAAAGCTAATCTCGAAGCATTCGACCGATCGACCAAAGCAGCAATAGCTAATAGCGTGGCCAAGACATCCTCAACTCTGGTTTCCCAAAAATTTCTGCCATGCGAAAGGGCAGCTCATGAGGACAATTAAGTATCGTAGAGCGCGTGTTGCTTTCAGCATCTGACGAACCCTACTTCCCTTCATAACTCTTCCCACCTGCGCAATCATCCCCTCTCACCACCACCTCCGACGACGAGGCTCCATACATTCGACATGATAGTAGACAGAGTACAAAGGTGTTTTTGCATAGAATCACACTCAGGAACTGCACAACGTAATCGCACCTCGTGTGCGCGCCTACATTCTTTGCCTCTTCTTCATGATCAACCCCAGCCTCTTCCCACCCAGCAGAGAATCTAGGAAAGAAATGTACCGCTCTTCGCGATGAACCCGCGGCTTTATCGATTCCTGTGCAAGCAAGGCCAAATTACACGCGGGGATGGCTAATAGACCATACATTATCCATCGCTGGCGCAGAGCATGGTGGACTATGGACAACGTCCGTCTGCCAGTAGCACGTTGCGGGCTGTGAAGCTTCGACCCTTGGAAGTGTCAGACTTGTGGTAGTGGTGAACTGATGGAAATATGCCAGCGCTCACACGTCAAATTAGACTATAGAAGGCTTGAGCGGGTTCTGTGAAAGGCAACCCCCTGAAGGCGCTGGCTCATCATGTCCTTTCTGTTACATGCTCTCTTCGTTATCACCGCTATCTTTATAATCAAGTTCAGTCACCAGTACTGCTGCTGCTCTGACCGTATTTGATACCGGTGTAAGCGTTTGGTACCGCGAAAGAATGTCTGAATCTTCACCAGACGGGCTAGCGACGACGCATTGGAAGGCTCGTTGAGGCTATGGATCGCTCCAATGGCGCCTCATGCGCTTACAGCTAGCACATAGATTCTCACACCCAGCCGCTGTACATTGGTAGCCGGAGATGGTGGGCTGACCCTCGATAAGGGGTGAAGCGGGGGTGGGTAATGGCGCGTGACATGGCTCAAAAAGGGCCAGTTGAGCTATTGAAGACAACAAAAGTGTCCTTCCTCACGGTAGATCTTGTGTCTGAGTAAGTGGCTTCGCAGCGCGCTTTTCTGTACGGCGAATTGGCATCTTCGACAGATTAGAACGCCGTACTTGGCGTCGTACTCGAGCAGACCACGTGAGGCAGGGATGATCACGTCTACCAGATACATATACTATGAGCATATGCGCAGTATGGGGGGATGCGCTGGAGGAGAAAAGAGTTTGAAGGAATACTATATGTAGTACCACCCCCTATTTCTAAGCGAGAAATGAGGACCCGTATTTACCGCTAAGACTTGTTCGTGGTTTAGCGCAGGCTTAGGAAGAAAACCGCATATATAGTTCCGCATGCACTTTTTAGGAACCACAAAGGGGGTTCTGCACAGCTTATAATGGCGAAATAGAATAGTACATGCGGTTTAGTATGCTAGGAAGGTCTAATGAGAATCTTGGTTGCTGATAGCTTAGCTCTTCATCTATTAAAGTTTCTTGCTCGTTCAGCCAACTAGTTCTTTGACTGCCTGAATAGGCGTTATTTATATTTCCTGCTGTTTGAAATTGTCTCCGAAATGTTGCTATCTGTTATCAGTGGTGTGAAACTCTGTTCTGTGACAGCTGATTTTCCTCTAGCTATTTAAGAGCGGATTTCTTCTGCGTGCTGGATTTAGGAGGACACCGAGTCAGGTTTTCTGGGTGAGGTGCTGTCACTGCTGTGTCCTAATATGTTTAATTTTATCTCATTGTCCAATGTTCAAGGTTATCAAGTGAGCAATGTTTTACCCGGATACACGCCTATTATAGTCCCACCCATCCATCCCCCGAAATCCAACAATTATTTAGTAAATGAAACAGGGACGATAATAAGCTGTTCAAAGTTAGATTCGTCAAATCGATAGCTAATTTTGCAACTGAGATCCAAGCATGAAAGACAGCATTGCAAGGTCAATCCTCTGGGGTATCATCCTTTGGCGTATCCTCAATTTGCGTGTCCTCCTTCAGCGTATCTTCCTTCTGGGCATCATCCGCTGTTCCTCCCATCGCATTGAAATTATGATCCGGATGGGTCTGGGCTGCCGAATGCATACATTTCTCACAGAAATCGAAGTCATCGCAAGTTATACACTTGAACCGAATTCCATGAACCTTCACCACACCAGTCAGCACAGTTCCCAATCCACCTATTCACCCTACTTACCCGGCAGAAGCAACCGTCGCAGAACACATTTTCATGCTTTGTGCCGGCCAACACCTCCTTTTCGTCAGGGTCGGATACTTTCGAGAGCAGTTCGACGATTTCATCGTAGCCATTATAACCTGCAATCTGTCGTGGACTCCAGTCTTTGAGCTTTTCCCGCACTTTAGCGTCGGCACCAGAATCAAGAATGTTTTGCACAACTTCCAAACTACCCGCCTGTGCCGCCCAATGGAGAGGGGTCCATCCATTGAAATCTGGTAGATGTTGTTGAGCTTGGTCAGGACACAACTCCAGAAGATAAGATATCATAGCCCCAGACTCGCTCGCTGCGGAATGGTGTAGTGCATTGCGGCCTTGTTTGTCGCGGAGAACAGGGTCGAATGGGTTCGTCCCACCAAGACCTCGATCAATCAATATCTTAAGGATGGTGATGTGACCCTGCTCAGCGGCAATGTGAATTGCATTTATTCCCTGAGTATCCTTGGTATTCTGATCAATGTTTTCATCTATTAGCTTTTGAGTTATTTCCTCAGAGCCACCGCCAACCGCGAAATGTAACGTTGAGCGCTCGTCGGCATTTTGTGCTTCAACTTGTGCCCGCACGGTGTCATTGTCGACGTGACGATCATCAAGTAATAAGTTGACTATCGCCCCATGGCTAGCTGATGCTGCCCACATAAGTGGAATTCTACCGTTACTGTCTTTAGAGAGTAACTGTTCAGGAAACTTCTCAATGAACTGCTGTACAACGGCTTCATGTCCGCTCGAGGCAGCCCATGATAAAGGGGACCGACCCTTATTATCCTTAGACTCAACAGAAGCACCCAAGTGAATCAATTGCTTCACCGCAGCTTCATCCCCATTATCAGTTGCCAATGATAGCGGGGTGCGGCGATCACTATCCTCAGACTCAAGCTGAGCTCCACGTTCATAAAGCAGCTTGATAACGGTACCATGTCCACCCACTGCTGCACGTGACAGTGGAGTGCGGCCATTTTTGTCCGGGTTGTCTAGCGGAGCACCTCTTTCTAGTAGAAGTTTGACGACGTCCTCGCATCCGTTCAAGGCTGCATAGTGAAGTGGTGATCTCTTATAGTAGTTCATTGATTCGACTTTGGCTCCTTTGTCTAGTAACAGCTTAGCGATTTCCAGATATCCGTTGTAAGCTGCCTGGTGTAGTGGTGTATCGCCTTCTCCATCCGTAGAAGTAATGTCTGCCCCCAACTCTATCAGCTTTTCCACAACCTCAAAATCACCATACCAAGACGCGAGATTTAGGGCAGACCATCCGTTCCTATCACAAACATCAAAACGTGCCTTGTTTAACAGTAAGGTCATTGATATAGCCGTATTTTGCTCCTCAATCGACTCAAGAAGTGGAGTAGATCCATTGGCGGGTGTGGGGTTTGTGCTGGCGTGCTTGCTAAGAAGCACTTGTACTATGTCATCAGATCCATGGTTGCAAGCCCAGTACAACGGGGTCTCTTTCGCATCGTTCTCTGCATTGGGATCTGCACCTCCATCTAAAAGTAGTTTGGCAACCCCTTCGTGTCCTTCCTGAATCGCCAAGAGTAGTGCTGTTGACTTGGAATGTGTTCGGACATCAATTTGTACGTGGTTTTCTAGGAGAAGAGCCACAATATCCTCCGAACCTTCGAGAGATGCACAGGATAATGGAGTCTCTGACTCAGCATTTGTTTGCTCGATATCGGCGCCACGCTTCAAAAGAAGTTTAGTAACGTCCAAGTTGCCCTTTTTGCTTGCTTCTATCAATGGTGTAGAGCCAATATCATCTTTTGCCTCAATGTTCGTACCGAGATTCAAAAGCTTTTCCACTATCTGCTGATCTCCAATCCTGGATGCCCAAAGAATCGTAGATTCAAGATGCGGTATGGGCTGCTGCTTGCCAGTCTTAAGACTCTCGTCCAGAATGGCATGTATGACATCCTTATAATCTCTGTCAGCCGCTAAAGAAAGTGCGCTGTCTTTATCGTTATTGGCCACGCTGAGATTGGCCCCGTTACTGATGAGAAGAGTCACGGCTTCCAGGCGATTTAGACTTGCCGCCCACATCAGTGGTGTCCGTCCGTCACTGTCTTCTGATTCTATATTGGCATGTTTATCAAGAAGAAGACCTATGATTGTACAGTTACCCCTGTTTGCGGCGAAAGAAAGCGGAGTCTGATTGTAGCTGCCGCTCGGCCTTTCGATATCGGCCCTTTTGTCAAGGAGTAGCTTCACAATTTCCTCTTGGTCATAATATACGGCGTCGCAGAGAAATGTGTATCCATCACCCGAGTTCACCCCGTTTGGATCTGCGCCCTTATCGAGGAAAAGCTGCAAGATAGTCGTTCGGCCATTGATAATAGCGATGGAAGTTGTGGTATGATCCGATGCACCTCTCAAACCCAACGTAGCGCCATGCTCCATGAGCAAGCTTGCGACGGCGACATTACCATTCTTTGCGACGCGAGCCAAAATTGACTGCTCAGGGTCGCCATCCACTACATCGGGTTTGGCGCCTCGATTGAGTAGTTCTTTCACAGCTGCGGCGTGGCCATTTTCTGCTGCCCAGGATAGAGGCGTACGCTGATTTTGGTCTTTGTCTTCAATTTCAGCTTCATGTCCGACAAGTATCTCAATTATTGATATGTATCCTCGTCTTGCAGCCAGTAACAGCGCCGTGGCACCCTCTAGATCGGATAGATTGACGAGGGACTTCCTCTCACTCTCAATAGGAGTCCATCTTTCCAGAATCTGTGTAACCATTTCTTCGGAACCAGCTTCTGCTGCAAAATGAAGAACTGAGCGTCCTGTAATGGGATGCAATTCATCAAATTTCACCTTCCCCTTCTTTTCTATGAGTACACTGAACGGCGTTGCCAGTTTGTGTTGCGCAGCCCATAACAGATATTTTCCACCGTCAGTGGCGAGATTCTCTTTTTCTAGCAGGTATCGAATACACAGTTTTGTTTGCTCTGTTTGCGTCTTGAGCATTGCCTCGGTCACTTTATGTGCGCCTCCTTGTACGATTGGAGGTCTTGTATTAAGATCATCCTGGGGGTGTGTTCTCAAAACGTTATTGCTGTCAAGTGAGTCTTTCTTTGCCCCTTCGCCTCTCTTTCTGACTGCAGTCAGGACTGACTCCGCTGTTTGACTTACTGCCTTAATCGTAGCTCCGTTTCCTTCGGCGTCCTTCATACCAATCGTTTTACCCTGTGCACCCGTAGGTTTTTTAGATATTTCCCTTGAGGTTTTCTTGTTGCCCAGGGCTAGCTCAATATTGGCGGCCAGTTCCAGAGCAGTCTCCCCTTTCCTGTTCCTCAGCCTAAAATTTGCACCCGACTTTAAAAGTTCTTCCACGACCTTGACGTGACCCTGCTCTTTGACCACGCCTAGTTCAATGCCCATGATTGCGATATGGAGTGCTGTTCGTTCAAACCGATCTTGCCTGTCAAGAGTGCTGCGCCTCGCCTTGAAGAGTAGTTTCACAATATCTAAATGTCCTCCAGAAGCTGCGAAGTGCAATGGAGTCATGCCCCAATAATCGCCAGTATTCACATTATCTCTTTGCAGCTGCTGCTTGAGCAACAATTTAGTGGCACCCAAATTTCCAACTTTCGCAGCCCAATGTAATGGAAACAACCCGTCTCTTCCTTTCTGTGGTTTGGAACTGGCATCTAAAAGACTATCCACTACCCCCTCTTTTTCTTCCATGACAGCATAGTGCAAAGGGGTGCGGCCTGCCAAGTCGGTCTTAGTAGCCAATTCTGCATTCTTACTCGCTAGCGCTGACACTACTTTCTGGGAGTAAATGACTGCGTAATGAAGAGGAGTCCATCCAAGGATGTCTGGTACATCAAGGTCTTTGGCCAAGTCCTTCAAATACTCATCTATATCGTCGGAACTCTCAATGATTTTGCGATGAAGAGTCGTGTGTCCAAATATCTTCTCTGCAATGTCCTTAGAATCTCTTTGGGAACGGGTCACATCAACTTTGCCTTTTTCGTTTTTCTTTGAACCAGAGGCATCTATCTTCCATAGGAGTGCGTTATCGAAATGGTTACCGCGGTGTTGTTCTGCGTAGAGGTCTCTTAAGCCGAATAGGCATTGCAAATGCTTGGATTTTAGGGCCTTAATTAACGACATCTTTATCCCCAAAGTCTCTCCATGATCGTCTGCACTATTGTCCTCGATTACCGGTGCGGATGTTGCAGTAACGAGAAAATCGACTGCGGTGGCTACGACCGTGTAAACAAACTTTTCATCCAACGGTAAGCCCTCGCAGAGGTCGAGCAGTTTTATATACGCATCGCAGGCCCTATCCAGTCGGTAATCGAGTTCATTGTCCCTTGCCTTCTTTCGCACCACTTCTACCAAACCTTCGTTTGGAAGTTTGTTGGAAAAACTGAGTGGGGGTATGATAAGGACGTGGGCGTCTTCTAGCGAACCTAGCGCCGCGCCCTCCACAGCTCTGGCCATTTGTTGTATTAATGGATTGATCAGTCGTAGCGAGTTCCATTCCGGAACCTGAGCATTAAATCTATCTTCGCTCTGGGGATCAACTGTAGTAGCAGATTGATTCCACGGAATCCGTATCGAGCTTGCGATGGCCCACATGAAGGTCGAAAAAATGTGTTGGGCTAGGAATTTTTCAAGCGAGACGTTTGCAATCATGGCACAATATAAGGAGCCAGATCCTGCTGCAGAAAGCTTACTCGTATCTATAGATTATTAGAGACTGCTGCTACGTACTGAGGTCCCGAGAAAAACACACCGATCCGGTGTGCATATCTTCTGCTGGTGTGAAAAGAGAACGGAAACATGCCTTGACCTCCGAAGCCTAAATTAAGAGACTTCCCAGAGTCATCCCACTTGATATCATCCAATGCCTCTGCAACCCCGGCGCCGGCCCACCATGCTAAGTCTCTCTTGATAATGGGATTTGATGGACCAAGAACTCGGCGGTAGGGAGTTCTAGAGGGGCTGACTTCGAAGTGATACCTCCACAAAGAGATAATCGATTCGATGTCAGATTTAGAAACGATCCATGGAGACTTTTCGCCTGGCTTTTCAGGAGGCTTTCTTTCGGCAGCGAGTCTCACTTTAGCAAGCGTACTAGATGCTTCCGATACAACCTGCACGTCAATGTCCCAAACAAAGGTTTCTTTTTGCGATTCGTGGAACAACAGATCCATGACTTTACCAATTGCTGTTGCAACGGATGTGGCGTACGATGATGGATTTGGCCATTCCGTGAGTCTTCCGAGTCTTTTCCGGATGTTCACAACTGCCTGTGCTTTCTTTTTGTCTTTCTCTTCGTCGTTAACCTGATATGGGTATCCTGGGTGTCCAGGCTTTCCAGGAATGGCAGGGCGCCGATCAGCATCGCTGTGCGACTCTGCGTCAGTTTTTGTTTTGGCTTCCCACTTTCCTGTCGAGGGGTATATTATTTTATTGCACACTTTCCAAAAAGGTTTGGGAGGAGGATTTTTATCTTGGCCGGGTGATTTCTTGGGCCTGTCCCTTCTGGGTAAAATTTGGTGTTTTTGTCGATGCTCGGAACTGCTAAGAGCGGGCAAATAGTTATCGACATATCCAATTCTTAGTGCAAGCCAGTCCATCTCATATTCTGCCGGTACTGGCTTAGTTGTTGGACTATCTAACATGCCCCGGCGTACAAGGGCTCGTAAAAAGGTCATAATTGCAATGGCGACAAGCTGTGCAATGGAGCATGCCCAACTGATTCCGCGGAAACCTTCAAATTGGAGTATGAATCCACTAAAAGATGTAGTCAGAAATTTCCCATCAAAAGTGTAGCAGGAGGGGAGAGCAATTGGAGTACATGGAGTGAAATGTGATAAGATTGGAAAGTGTATACTCAAAGAGCCAGTTATGCCTACCTGATTCCACTCACTGTCCCAACCAAGCAAAAAGTACTAAGCCATGATAAATTTGAGTTGTTAGATGACTTCGCTTGCATGTTCGACTTCGGGGTATCATTATCGGAGACGGGATCATTGTTGCGACATGAGGTCAGGATTCTTCTTTTTGGGTCTTTTGCCATGAGCATGAAAGAATCGAAGCTCTGATCACTAACAACGAAGCCTCGTTGAAGCCAAAACACACGAAAGTCGGTATTGCCCCTGGAACCTTTCTCCGGGTCCGCCTCTTTCACCTCCCAGACGAATTCTTCGGTGCTTCGTCCAATGACCAACGCGCAAAGCCACATTGCAAATGTAAGAACGGCTGTTCCAGCAGCCAGGACCGGGAACGCGTAAGCACTCGGGCGTTCGCCGCCAACCTTATTTCCAAAGCGACGATTATAGGCAACAAATCCAGAGAATACAATGACACCTGACTGAAGAATGATGCCTATAAAAGCAACAGTAGCCAGCTCCCACATGTTTTGCTTGGAGTGGAGGTTCAAAGATATGTTGGGAGCCCGATCAGACCGATCGTCCTTATCTGTGGTCTCATCTGGAGCGCTTTTCCAGAATGGCAATTGTTTTAAGAACGGCCCTCTATATACTATGAAGGCGAAACGAAGGTATTAATTGACATTCAAGTTATCAGTACAGCGCGTTTACAACTTACCTTCTTTTTTCATATGACCATCATCGTGAGCATGCGTCAAGGTGAAGAGATAACACTCCTGCTCGGGGTCCCCACAGCCCTCCAAGAAAACAATTTGCTTGACCATCCCTTTTCCCGTTGTCCGGACTATGCCGTCTCCATTCCATAGTTCACAAACTTCGTGTGATGTCGAAGACATAAGCTCAAGCTCGGCGGATGCCCTATTTTCTCGAGCACGCCCAATCACAGCTTTCAACCATGGAAAGCCCCCAACACGGATTGCGCCTACAATGGCGGTTATGATGCCCAGCGGGGCCATCGCAAAAATGATGTGGTCAAGCCATGTGAATGACTCTCTCAAGAATTGTCGCGCAAACTGCTCGCCAAATAATGCCAGGAGCCTCGCGCAGCGTTAGCGGCAACATATCTCAGGCAGTAGCATACATACGGTCCAATATCCGAAAAGAGGTTATTCGTAACATCTGTGCCACTGGCATCGATACGTGTGGCTAGGAACAGGAGAAACAATATGAAAGGCCGCATGCTGTCTACGATACACGAGGCTGAAGCTTGATCGCTACTGTCTGTACAAGTAATCAGCGGCAAGATTCAGCGCTTCTTGGCTCAAGTCCAAACGTTCGAGGGCGCACGGATAAGGAGATGAGAATATACACAAAATTAGAGTTGGAAGTGGTGTGAGACGTGTTTGGGAGAATTGCTCACTCTTTGAGATGATTCAAATTCGAGCCCTAATAATGGAGTTGGACAGTCCGCCCCCAACCACCCATGTCCAGGTGGTATTTCAAGGGTCGTGCCGTGCCATTCACGCTGGTCAAGCCAAGAGCCTGATAGGCCATTGTTGGTGTAGGTGTAACTGGGTAATATATATCGATTTCTGCAACCATCCAATTGGGGTAATGCCACAGATGCAAAAAGTCAACGTGCCATTGCCAGGCGGCACATCCACCAAAAACCACCCAAAAGGACAAAATGGCAGATCCAAAGAACCGAGCCGCATGGCTCACCAAAGCTGAAACTCCCCTGGAAGTGGGTGGTACCCCGTTACCCACAGCCGGTCCCGGTAAGATCGTCGTTGAGAATTCTGCCGTCGCCATCAACCTCTCAACTGCCATGCGTCTTCATCCAATAATGGCCGGCCATCTTCAGCTGTGACATGGCCGGCGAGGTATATGAAGTATGACCGGACGTACAGCGCTTCAGAAAATAAGATCCAGTCATCGGGTATGGCAGTGTTGAGGTGTCGTCTTTGGCAAAGAATTCCAGACTGATGTCGATTTTTAGCGAATGTTGCTAGCGCAGAATTGTGCCTCCCTATATTGAAAGGTATACGCGGGGCAAAAAGCATAAGACATAGGGCGATATTATATATAAATGTTTCTACTATGATTCCTAGTCTTCACGTAATATTCGTCTATAGAGACTGCTATATCATACTATAGGAGTTATTGCTAGCGCTAGTGTCTACCTTCTCCTCTCCCCATAAATTTTACCTATTTTGCCTTACTTTACTAGGGTACAAGGTGAAAAAAGCTTAGGAATTACGCTAGGCAATATGAAAAGGATACAATTGGCTTAAAAAGATATAGTGGTAGGATTATTTATATACATATTTGTATTTATCTCTACTTTATAGCGCATTTATGCTCTGTCTCTCTTCTTTACAGGGCGAAATTTTCCCTTTTCTACCATCTTCCACCGTCCCCTATATAAGGCGCGTACTTCAGCAAGCGCTGCGGTGCAGCCCACGTCTTCAACCACAAAGATCTTCCGCTCGTCGAAAAGGTGCATCGAACCTGTTAACAAATCTAGCCACGAATTCATCAGTATATTCAACGCCATCGCCACCTCCGACACATACGCCCACGACCTCGCTATCCTCACCAAGGTAGGCGGAGGTCATCTCGCTTGCGTGCATCCTCCTCCCTCTAACGTGCCCGCGAATGTAAAAGCCGGTATGATATTCGCCATCAACGACATCGCGACGCCTGTGGACTACGTGACGCGCGCGTTGGAGGCCGGAAAGATCTAGTGCCCTCCGCCGCCTCCCGTTGTCGGTAAGGGTTTGGAGTATATCCAAGAGGCGCTGAAAAAGTCCAAAGCTGGTGTTAGTGCGACGAAGCTGGTGGTGGAATTGTAGGGGAGGGATCAAGACTTCCTCGAGGTGGCATGATTAGATCTCTATAATTTCTTATAAGGACGGTACTGTGTCTTACGTTGGTAGGAAGAGTAATTTTTATTGCAACAGCTTTTGCAGATAGATTAAAGCACTTTAGGTGATTGGTAGAATGATAAATGAATAATATTTGCTATAACTATCAGGTCCAAACTTCAAATCCCAAACGAAAGAAAATGTTCAGTCATTTTCGAAATAAAACAAAGAAATCAATACATAACACAAGAACAACATGTGGATTGGTTGAAAGCTCTGATATGAGACTAGATTTATGTCGAAAGAAAGATAAGCTGATCCGCAGCAAGATACGAGACGTGGCATGTAATAACAGACAACACTTTATGAAGGAGAGCGGTCTTGCAGAAAGACAAATGCCAGGTGAATTCAATACAGATCTGACTCAATACACCCATTGACAGAGGAGTGATGAAAGGCGCAAGTTCAGTCCGCCAGGCAGACTAAGGTCGTGAGAGTGTGGAGTAAATTGTTGGCACAGAGGAAGATAATAAGAAGAGTTGGGACTCTCAAGCAGAGAGCCCGTCTAGTCTGAGAGGATTCTGGAGCCAGACTATGATTTATCACATTGCCGGATGAAGTGAGCGATCCTGCTCACTCGCTGGCAGTCTGTAGCCTTTTCTTGCATTCCTTGCAATATGCTAAGATGCAATAGATCCGCGTTCGTTCATCGACATGGCTTTCAGTGAACGTGAATGCGTCCTTGTCACCACCGGACAGGTGCACAAATTCATCCATCTTCTCCTTAAAATTTGATTCATGATAACTTGAAGTGGCACAGTTTAAGTGAATTATTTTGACATGCCTTTCAAGCCCGCCGAGAGAGAACGCCGAAACTGCGCTTGCACAAGATCCCAACGCACACTCGTATGTGCCATGATGATCATTGATGTGATTTGATAGCTCCGCTTCGGTCAAGTGATATCTCTTGCGACAATGATGGTATGGGCATGTACTGGCTGCTCCATGACCGGTAGCCCGGCTATGCTCATTCAATTTGTCCTTGCGAGGGAAGCCATTTGTATGTCTTTTGCAGGTCTTGTGAGGACACTTCCATGTCCGGCCGTGTTTATGGACCGACGCAATGTGACGTTCCAAGTCACCCTTTCTACCAAAAGGTTCAGTACGTTTGCAGCCAGTTACGGTACACCGAAGAGGGTCGATATGAATGTTGGTGACATGAGTTTCAAGCTTCTTCCGTGTGTCTAACTCTGGCTTGGTGCATCCGGGCCATGTACAGGAACCGGAAGTGTTATTGAGAACATTTTGGATGTGGACAGCAGATATATGACGTGAACGGGAGAGGTTGCATGTGAATGCTTCCTTTGAGTTGCACCCAGGCCAGTCACAGTAGAAAGGGTATTGGCCGAGCGGGTATAAAGTCCGACCAGCACCAGGATTGATACAGGGACACATTTGTACTGTTCCAGGACACCTTTTAATGGGGGCAAATTAGCGTCAAGTTTAAAAAAAAACCTACTCCGATTCGCCAATTTCGAAAGGTGCATCGAGATCCGAGCCAGTCGAGAAGGCTGTCGTATTGAGGGCGTTCGCTTCCATCGAATAAGATCCACCGAAAGCATGGTTGTTGGCAGTGGCGTTGAAGGCAGACGTGTCGGTGACAGAGCCTTGCGGCAGGGTTGCCTGATTGAACGAGTAAGGCGCACCGAAGCCGAAATCGTTGTTGTCTGGAGACCAGAAATCGCTGGTACTGGCCCCCTGAGAAGCGGTCTGGTTGAGTGATTGACAGTTGTTCGCGGGATAGTTGTCGAGAGCTGGAATGGCGCCGTTCATGCTTCCGAAAGGTTGATTGAACGTGTTGGCGGTGTCGAAGTCCAGACCGCCGCCATTCAAGGTGAACGCAGTGCTGTCGCTGGCAGGCTGCTGCATGGCACCCTGACTGGCCTGGAAGCCACCGAGACCAAACATAGGATCCAAGGGACCTTCAGGCAGGCTCTCAGAGCCAAAATTCCCATCCAGAGCAAACAAGTCGGTGAAGGCCTTCTGCTGGAGGGCGTTCTCATCGAACGAGTAAGAACCGTTGGAATCCATGTCTGTGCAGGAAAAGGGGCGTAAAGGGCGAAATAGTGCGACGTACAGTTTTGAGAGTGAGGCGGACTAGCGAGAGCGACGAGGCTGATTGAGGCTGAAGTGGCAGGAAAGTGCGCAAGAAGGTGTGAGAACTGAGGTCGGGGGAGAGGCTTGCTATATGCTCGGGGAGATAGAATTTCAGGGGTCAGAGGGCAAATTCGCTTCCCTGGATGAGGCGCTGCCGGTTGTGGGGGGAGGTGAGATCTGGTGGAACCTGGGGATTCATGACTTCTGGCATCATATGACGTGCATCTTCCTTTCCTCAAATAGGCAAGTGTGGATCGATACAACTGTCAGAGTAATACAATACCGAGCGAGGCAGTTGACAAGACTTGGTCTACACGTCTCCTTGTAAGCCCCTGTCACTGCCACTCAAACAAGCGCTTTCTCCAGACAAAGAGGTGCTTCCCGCTAGGTGCAGAGCCGCATGATCATTCATACTCAAATGAGGAAAGTGGATCGCACATCGCGAGGGAAAATATAAGATGAGAAAGATACCTATCAGACAAGTTTGCACCACCGGGCGGACATGTTGCACAAAAGCAGGGACGGAAAAGAAAAGAAAATGTTTTATTCCCCGAGCTACGGGAGTCGAACGTGTAATCTCAATGTTTCATAGGCATACACACTAGTTAGGTAAGAACGGTTTCGATATTCCTGAGCTCCATGACCAATCTCCAAACATCCCCTCAACATCAGTCATTATGCAATCATCTCCAGCATATCATCCAATATCATCCCATTCCATCTCCAGATACAACGCCATATTCCCCGCCACTCTCCTACTCCAGCCCCTACAATGCGAACGAATTGAAACTGAGAAAAGCCACTACGCGAATATACTCTAGCGCAGCGCATGGCAAAAGATGTCCAAATGACAAACAAGAAGGTCAAAATGATTCCATTTAAGACCTAAGCCTTTGTTCCGACACCGTCCTTGCGCTCAGAGCCTTTCCTCTCGGCACTCTCGCGGTTATATTTCTTCCACAGCGCCGCAATGTCCTCATTGCTCTCATTCTTCTCCGTAATGAGATTCTTCAGCCACTTGTTCTCCGTCTCCAGCTGATTGATTCGTCCCTCTAGCGCAGCTACTTTGTCGGACATGTCCTTGGCGCTGCGCTCGAGAGCTGCCTCGCGCTGCTTCTTCTTCACACGGAAGCGGGCGCTGGCAGCGGTGTTGCGACGGCGCTTGTCTTCTTCAGCTGCCTGGCGAGATGCTTCTTCGAAGTCGGGGGCGTCGGACGAGGAGGCTTTTCGTTTATGTTCGCCAGAGATGGAGGGGGAAGGACCAGCTGTGGGAGATGAAGAGTCGGTGTAGGGGGGAATGGTGGTTTGTATGGACGCGGGGTCTGCACCAAAGGTAGAGGGAGCAGCGAAGCTACCAAAATCGGGGAAATTGAAATCTCCTGTGGTACCCATTGTTACATGGTCAGCATAATTGCTTTTTCTCCGCTTTTGTTTGATAGATAGTAACAGAACAGATAACGGCAAGTGCGGATGCAAGCGGTGGAGGCGTTCCACAAAGGTAGACAACTTTGTCTGGCTTGGCTTTTGGGGGGGGTGAGGGTGAGAAAGTGGACACGTGACATGTCGCAATGGTTAGGCGATTGGACCCAAGACTTGCGTGATTTCCAATCCCGCACATAAGAGAAAGACGAACTGCTGCAAGCGTGCAGCAATACGACACGTGCCATGCAGCATCCTGCTGTCCTGATAGGCGCTGGCGATATTGATATTGAAGATGCAGCGGGGTTTGATTTGGGTGACGGAAGATCAGTGAGATATAACGACTTCTTGTCTTTTCTCGACGACGGAATATACCATATAACAATCGTAAAGAAACGGAAATATATATCGACAGCGACGCATGTAATAAAAACAAACAGTGCTTCCATACCTTGTAAATCAAAATCCATCGACTTCATGTCAGGGACTTCTCCCGCAGTAGAAGCATGGCCGTGTCCGTCACCAAAATCCGTAGGTTGTAGGTCGGCAAACTGGTTAAGATCCGAGTCGAAGAATTGGGTGTTTGTGAACATAGCCAGGTCTTCGTCCAGATCGAAGTCGCCCCGGGAGTTCTCGATGTCTTGCGCCGAAGGAATCGCATTGAGGTTCGCAATGTACTCCGAGACATTGGGACCCCGCCTTCCATTGTAAGCCATGATGCGCGATGTCGTCGACGATGCGAGGCAGAGGCTGTCGTAGCCGGTAGGTGTTCGATGGGCACTCGCTGTGCGAACTTTGTGTCGTGAATATATTTCGTGAGTGGTAGGGAGATAGTTTTGTGGTGTGGTGTTGATGAAAGGTGGGTTGGTGGATGAAGATTCTTTGTCTTCGGAGCTAAAGCCGAACGTAGCGTCGGCGCGGGATGCGTGTTTAAAGGGAATGAGTCAAAGTCGAGCCCATACAAAACGGACAGAGAGAGAGAGAGACAAATTCTTCTCTTCTTCTTCACTTGTGTCCCGTATTATCAGGAATTTGTCGATCGACTGAAGCTGGGGAAATGGATGTTGCAGGAAAAGAAGAAGCAATCGCCAGAGCTAGAAGTAGTTTGTGATGCACTGCACTGCACCCCACCCCACTTTCAGGTGAATGCAATCCCTCCAATAAGTGCCCGGTGGTTTACCAAATCAGGCAATTCCACCCATACAAGTCACGCAGTCAACGTGGGATGAGCTGGGAGGGAGAATCGCGGTAGAGATTCCGTATATATTTGATTGTCGATTTTCTGTAAATTGTTTTACATCAAACATACCTTACGGCCATGAAACATATCAAAGGTATACATAGACATAAGAAGACAAAGCTTGCTACCAGGCCTCTCTCTTCTCTAACAGTAAAAGTCCATGACTTCACTAACTTCAGTCTTTTTGCCCCTCGGCAATACTCTGGTACGGAGGTACCGTACCGTATACGAAAGTATAACTAATCAAATCCACCTACAGCCCGCCTACAGCCTCCAAATCAAGGGCGCAATCGGAGATCTACGGAGCTACCTCGGAAGCGCGTTATCCACAATCGACGAATCAGAGCAAAGAATTGGATGATTCGATGTGTCGAGCTGTATGCGTCTGGCAAGCCTTTTCCGTGAGTCAGGCTCACCACGTGACGAACAAAGACTACCCACCTTCAAAAGCCCCTAAAAAGCCATTACTTCAATTAATCAGTTGTGAAATTACTTTCACTACTTGCGAGTAGGCGAAAGTCCGTATCTAGGACTTAGTAGCTGATTCTAATGTCGGAGGCACGTGACTTGATGCTGATCTATCAGCCTTCTTCCCCCCCCCTTCATTGAAGCGAAGATTTGAACTCATTTCCTACTTTCATCGCCATATTGGTTGCAAACTCGAAAACCAAACTCCCAGGCCGGCCTTCCGTCCAATAGAACGCTTAGTTGATGATGGGTTAATTAAACAAACCGCCTTCCATGCCTGATAGCAACTTGACCTCTTTCTCATCGGAATTTGTTGACAAAACGCTACAGGACTCAAATAGCTTCCTGCAAGGGTCTCCAGAAGACTTACAGCTTGATCGAGTATACTTTGTGGTCATAGATCAGGAGACAAAAGATGGGGGTTCTATGATGCTTTGCAAGATTAAAGATAGTGGGGGTCCTGCATTATCGGAAGACTATTGAAGAGGCGAAGAGTTATATAGGAAGCATGAATCTAGGGCACTTTGAGCAGATGGTCGAAGAAGAGAAGAACTTGAAACATAAGCCCGATTATCCGTAGGTACCAATAAACAGATCAATAGGTAAATATAGGCACGCCGCATGTGTTTCGCTACAAGAACGGCAGGATTAATCTGTGGGGAAGAGGGTTAAGCACGTGACTCGAAATGCAAGTCGCGTTTCGCAATCGCGACGCGACTTCCATCGAAAGACGCAATCCAACGCCATAGTCTTCAATGTTGGCCGCATAGCTACAGAGCTGCTTCCTGTTCACTTGCAATATGTCTGGTCTTTCGGTCCCTACGACATCAGCTCTCCCCTCCTCAGAACTGATCCCCGCATCTCACCCCGCAGTCGTTAAAACACTAAACAGACTATCACGACCGTCCTTACTCTCCCTCGCTCTCGATTGGCTCGATGAAAGGAACCAAGACAATACTGCACCATATTTAGCGGAGGAAGGGCACGAAGACGATGACGAACAAGATCTCTATCCACCTGCATCATCTCTCGCAGAATTACGTGAGATATTCACGGATTTCCAGGCACGGAAGGGAAGCAAGCGCGATGTATTAGATAGGATCATAGAAGGGGATTGGAGAAATGGGATTACCCTATACCAATTGGCAATGGCCGACATGCAATACCTCTACGACCATCCCTCGTCCCAAAAATGGACCGCTCTCAAAGTTGTACGCCTCGCATCTGAAGGAGAAGAACCCTCAAAATCGAAATCGATACCACGCTTCCACCCCGCGACATTCCTACGAAATCTACAGAAAGAAGTTTTACCGGACGTCAAAGCACATTACAACCTCGATCGTCACCCAATACTCCCTCTCCTGCTCCTCCGCATCTTCATAGTCGAAAGCCCATACAATACCTCCCTCGCCCTCTCTTCAAAACAAGCCACAGCCTTTGACGCAAGCAAGACGTTCTACGTAGCTTTCCCAGATGACTCGCCCTATGTATACGTCTCACTCAACACCGTGGCTGGGCAACCCGTGTCGAGGTCAGATAATAAGAGTCTACGACGCTTAACTTTGGAAGGGATCCCGAAGGCTTTCTCACGCCCAAGAGAAAGGTATAAACTTGAGTCCACGAGTCTTTCAGCGAGGAATCTGGATGCGCTAGTTGAGCTCAGGGGCGGGGGACGGACGAATGCTGCGGGTGGTGGTTGGAGTGTTTATACGGAAGATAAAAAGAATGGAGATAATCCGTTGGAGATTCAACTTCCTACGCCTGAATCGGATATTGATGAATTGCAAGAAGATATGCCAAAAGGACTCAAAAGGCGGAGAAAATATGATGACAGGGTGGTTAAGAGGAGAAAGATGGTTGCGAAAGGCAGGTTTGGAAATACTGCGTTGCCGGATGACGGGAAAGGGATAGAGAGGCTCGATATTCGGATTGATGACCTATTCCCTGCTAGGAATGCGGAATTCGTTGAGGATGATTATGCGTTGGCTGATGAGCTTGATCTTGGAGTCACCAAGAAGAAACACAATGGACGACGGAGTACCATTACGCTTGAGTTGGACAAGCATGATGAAGAAGAGGACAGCGGAGAGCAATGGAGACCAGATGTACGGCTGACGTTCATCGGTCAACATGCATTTGCTGGAATTAGGCAGTTGGTTGAAGCAGGTGTAGTTGATGGAGAAAAGATGCCTGGGTGGATGACTGGCGAAGAGGGTGTAAGTGTTGGGGTTGTGCGAGATGGGAGGATAAAAGGTAGTAAAGGAAGTCGGATGTAAATTTGTTTTGACTTGTGGAGCATATTGGGCGTTTGATCAGGCTTAAGGGATTAGGATGAGATACCCGTGGAAATGTTGAGGGGAATGGGTTTTAGGTAGTCAATGATGAATATTAAATAATGAAGGACTACATTATGCATTGAAGACATTCTCGGGGTTAAAATGCTTTCATCGATGCAAGAAAAGGGGTCCATCGAACTCGTGATCTCGCTTCGCTACCAAGCTTCAACCTCAACTCCAGAAGTCTGCCTAGGTAGGTATCCAGCCCAGCCCAGCCCAGCTCACCACCACGGTGCCACCCCTTCAAATCCCATGAATCGCCTTTCCCACCCCTCTCAGCTCCCACGCATCTTCAACACTCTCCTCCACTGCCCTCCCACAATCCGCACCGTCACCATGGCCTCCACGCCCTCCATCCCCACTCCGGCGCAATCCTCACACAAACCCCGCTACATAGATGTACGCCCAAACCTCCCCCCTTCAACGCAGCAGCTCGTGCTGATCCGCAATCGCACACAGTAGATAGGCATCAACCTCACTGATCCCGTCTACACCGGCCTCTACCATGGCACACAACGGCATCCCCCCGACCTACCAGCCGTCGTATCGCGCGCGCTAGACGCAGGCTGCAAGAAGCTGATCGTGACGGGCTCTGATGTCGCCGAGTCGAGGAAGGCTATCCAGTTATCCAAAGAGAATCGTACGCAGACTATCCGCTGGCATTACAGGCGAAGCGCTTGCTAACGCGGTCACTATACAGCTGGAGTAATCTACAACACCATAGGCGTGCACCCCTGCTTCTGCCAACAATTCACGCCCGCGCCCTCCGCCATGCTACACGAAGTAAAGACTCTCGCCCTGCAAGCGAAGAAAGAAGGTCAATGCGTAGCATTCGGTGAAATAGGCCTCGATTACGACCGCCTCCCCCTCTGTCCCAAGGACATCCAACTCGAGTATTTCGCCAAACAGCTCGACCTAGCCTGCGATCTCGACCTCCCCCTCTTCCTCCACAGCAGAGCCGCACACGCTGATTTCATGCGCCTGCTCAACGAGCGCCAAGCCCAACTACCGAGACGCGGCGTCGTGCATAGTTTCACGGGCACGCTGGAGGAGATGCGGGAGCTGGTGCAGGAAGGCTGGTATATCGGCGTTAACGGGTGCTCGCTGAAAACGGCGGCGAATCTAGAGGTCGTGAGAGCTATTCCGCTGGAGAAACTCATGCTGGAGACTGATGGTCCGTGGTGTGAGATCAGGGCTAGTCATGCGAGTGCGGGGTTTGCAAAGGGGTACGTGGAGGGCGTCAAATGGGTCAAGAAGGAGAAATGGGTTGAGGGGGCGCTGGTCAAGGGGAGGAATGAGCCGTGTTTGATTGGGAAGGTTGCCTGGGCTGTTGCGGGCACTAGGGGCTGTAGTGTTGAGGAGCTGACAGAAGCTGCGTGGGAGAATACGGTCGGGGTTTTTGGTCTTGGTGAGGTATCGTGAAAGTGAAAGGCTGAAATGAAGAAGAGCCATAGCGGGGTTGTAGAATATGTTGGATTAGAGAGAGAGATAGCCATAGACCTGTTTGTTTTCTGATCCCCTTTTGCTTTATCATTTTCTCAAATTGTTGCAGAGATACGGGATACTTACTCTATATAGAGAAATCTTCAGCCTCAAATACTAAATAGATATTGTCACTCAAGATATTTCCACATGAAATCCAGATCCCAACTGACCAAATGTCAAAAAGCCATACGGCAAATGTTATATTAATTAGGCTATTAAAGTACAACACATATCCAATACCCGACCATTATCCCACCGTGAGGTATTCCAGCGCACTTTCGGTATCTAATAATCAATAATCAATCTTCTTCTCCCAAATGGGCGCATCCGCTGGATGTTCCCGATCCCACACAACCTTATTCTTCTCATCAAACCGCGCGAGATCATCGGTAATACTAACCACCTCTCTCGAATCCTTGACCTCGCGTGCACTGATTCCCATCGCGTCTCTCACGATCCATAGTTGAGGCGTTGGACTTGTGATTGCGGGGTTGAAATACGCCAGCTCTGCATCCTGATCTTCGTACTGCGGGGGAAGCCACTCTGGCACGAGCGACTTGACAGCTTGATGGCTCTTGAACTTGCGAGGGTCGAAAATCCGGCTGAGGAAATTCGCTTTCTTGGCGTGGAATTTCTTGGGTGCTATGGTTTCCGCTTCGCTGGGTGGGTTGGCCTGCTTCGAGGAATCATATGATTTATGATCCGTAGTAGTGAACATGGCAAGTTGGTCATCACCATCAAGACTATCTGGGAGATACTCTTGTAATGGTTTCAAAGCATGATTCATGGCGGCATGGTAAATGGCTGTGAAAGCAAGGAATATAGCCATAAGAACAATGGGGCCTGGAGCCGTGTTGATAGCGAAGAGGCCAATGAGGCAGACTTCACCAAGGTAGACACCGACCATTAGTTGCTGTAGAACGAGAGCGTAGGCGCGGCCTTTGGTGTCAATATTATTGCTGAGCACGAAGAAGGCGTTGTATCGAACGGCCAGGTAGATGAGCGCAAACCCAATAGTGGCGAATCCGAGGAGAAGTGGGGAGATGATGGAGTAGGTGATGGCAATGATTCCCATGTTGCCAAACTTTGGGTATAATGATCCCCATCCAAGTCCACCCAGGGTCATGTAGCGCTTGAACATCTTTCGAGGTGACTTGTCGAGGAACTTGGCAACGATGGTTGTCACGACCAGTGCGCCGATATTGAGCAGATTCCCAGCCGCAATTCCCAAACCCTGCAGAATGAAATATGCAATAAAATAGTTGGACGCCAGAGGCAGATTTTCAGCTAGAAGGGTTGTTGCTGACGAGGGTTGGTCGATAATTTGAGTAACAACTGCTGCTGCCCCTGAGGCAAACGTTGAGACGAGGAAAACTTGGACAACTTGGAACGCCATGTACCAATTCTGAGTGCTCAATTCGACATCTGGGAGAGTGACTTCGCCTTTCAATTTCGCCATCCCTAGGAAATGTTAGACCTGTGATGAAACAGTCATATGAAAACTTACATCGACAAACTATGGGAACTAATGCCATCAAAACTGACAATAGGATAACTGGGAGCAATCCGGTAATAAGACCAAGTATAACAGTAGGGCAGTTGTTGATGAATGATAGAAAGTGAACCTCTGCATCACTGTATTAGCAAGTACAATTAAAACCATACGTTTGAAACTTACTATTAGTCAAAGCATTGATATTACTTATCGAACCAACAACAGCAACAGGAATAGCCCAGAAGATGATCATGAGGGTAAGGAATGAGTTGCAGGCAAACTTTCTCCCAGCTCGCTCGGTTTTCTTGATGCGAAGATTACTCCAGACGATCTCATTAGGTGTTGCAGAGATGGCCCTTGGGTTCATGCGTGGGGCCTTGCGAGGACTCATTCTTCTGTAGGCAGCCTCTGCAGCTTTCTGGGTAGTGAATTCGACGAATGTTGCGTTGAGGAGCTTGGCATCTATTTTTTGATGGGCGAGTTGGTCTTTCTGGACTTCGGGACCGAGTCTTCTCAACTCATCTCTAGTCCAATTGATCGTATCTACCTTTTTGCCAATTAAAGGAATCTTTCCAAGGCGGTGGGTTGGACGGTCGCCCGGTTTCTGATATTTGGATCCAGGAAGTGCAGCTTCTGCATCGGCCGCAGGGGCATCTTTCCTTTTGTCGTTCTTCTTCTCCCACTTCAATCTCCGCTTGTTGGCTTTTTGAGAGAGCTTGATTTCAGCTCCTTCCAACTTGAGGGCATCCTTGTCTCGCTCTTCGACTTTATCCGTGAGGTCTTTGCAGTCTGTTGCTAGCCAGGCTCGTCTCATTGATGTACCAAAAAGTGCCAGCAGCTTCTCGTGATTCATGTATTCGGTTGGCACGTCGGTGAAAAGAACGGTTCTCGAAGATATCCTGGCTGCATTGAAAGGAGCGAGAAGGTAGGCATGGCGCAGGTTAATAAAGTAGATAGTCTCACGAGTAATAATGTACATGACGATACCTGGGTAGTTAGTAACTGGATGTCCAGTTCGGGAAGCCACTTACTGAAGAATATCCAACCAATGAAAACATGTGCATAATAACGATTCTTGCCTGCTTTGTTGATGTTGGCAAATGATAGCAGATCGAGTTGCTTCTTTCCACCACCGCCAGTCGCATTGACAGGGAACAGAACTGGCCAAGTGCAGCAGCACCCAATGAAGCAAATGATGGTCAACATCTTGAAGAAGCGCATGTAGAGATAGCCGTCGAGCGATTCGTGGTTGAGAACATATTCATCGGGGACTTGGCGAAAGGGCTTAATCCAATTGAACCTCCCTTTAGGCAATTCTTTGGACTTTTCGCTATGTAAATGTCAGAAAAGTATTATAGACACATGTAAGGAATCCTTACTCTTCCCGAAGCGATTCCAGGTATGTTCGCGGTTGATAGACACGCTGAAGCTTGGGTCTGAAGAAGAGAAACAGGCCAACAAAGACAGCAGCTTGCAATGCGACGGGAATCAAAGTGGACAAGAGCGTTGAAGCCGAGTTTGACGATGATCCTCCCCTGCTTCCTCCCGACCCAGCGCTGGAAGTAGACTACCATGATGGAGTATTAGCTATAATCCTAACATTCGTAACGGAGGGAGGGAGGGTAGAACTGCTCACCATGTTGGTTAGACGATGTTACTGCGACAATTGGGTGGAAAAGGATTCCTTGTCGACTTGGGATCAGATGGGGATGAGGTGAGAAGGTAAAAACCAGACGAATGTGGAATGCAGAGTATATTTTATGTGTTGTCCCTGCAACGAAGATCCTCTATCCAAGATAGACCACATGCAATTTACAGGAAAAGGGACCACGAAGATCATGAGCCCGTGCACACACGGTCGTCATCCCCCTTGCAGCATGGGACGACATATAGACCAGGATGTGCTGTTGATCTAGATCCATCAAGACCCAAACTAAAGTAGGAGATTTACTGTAAACAACCTGGAAAGGCTGAAAACACCCCGCTAAGGTATGCACTACCGGTAGTTCTAACCTTCTGCCCCACATTTTTATATACATTAATTTCCCCTCAATTTGATTAACATGTCGGTCCTCTGCTCAGTCTCTGAAGCAGTGAAGGTACGAACATTATAACAGAGGTAGCTGAGTTTCATTGGTCTCTACTGTACTCAAAAGTACACACGACAGTCTCAACCAAACACACAGTCTGCTGATTTGAGCTGTTAACTCGTACAAGTAAACTATCCTCAATTCTTTTACACAGCCTGATAACTACAGCTGCATCTTCAGCAACCCAAGGATTCTGTGAAAATCTCGAGTGAAAGACAAGCTGAAGCGGAGGTGCAGACGACAAGGTTTCCGTGTCATCGTGTCGTCATGATGCCCGTTGTGTAAGGTTTAAAATTAATCTAAGGCCAAAGTGGCTAGTGGGCGGGATAAGAACTTTATATGTTACAGTCACGTGCTTCAATATGTTCAAGTTGTACCTGACCTGTACATTACTATACTAGCTCTCACGGAGGTATTTCTTTCTTCTAGATCATATCGCTTGTTACTATCTATCTATTGGCTGCTTTCTCTTTACTACAAAACGTCTTTCCTATATCATGGTGAGGCATCACGTGTATCTTCTATGAAAAGGTTCTCGAGTCGTTCGATTGCGCCGAATCCCTTGAACAATGTGCGGGGGAGTTGGGCAAGAATTTGTTAACGCAAAGTAGGGCCAGTCTTCATGAAAGCAATCGTGATATGTTGGAGATTATCGGATATCTTGCAGCCAGGTTGCGGAAAGGCATGTCTAATTTCCAACGAACTTTGAAGGTCGCAAATTGGGGTTGTAAGTAGAGCCATCACAAACCCTTCCAAGCTATTTTCTTTTACTGCTTGAATTGACCACTCAATCCACGCCAAAATTGCCATTCTCAGCGTTCGAGATTCAAATGGTGAGGTTAGACTGACGGTGCGGGCATCTCCAGACTTTACTCATCATGTCCATGTCTGATTGGTCTTCATCTCGAGCTTGTGCTGAGACTGACAATTCTGACACTGTTTCAAGGAATTCTGGATATACTGCCCAATTACCATATCTCTGATGCTTGGCTAGTCATAATATTATATAGACTTTAGTGGTTTGGCAACAAATCCTTAACCAAAGTAAAGTCACCGAGGCCGCCGAGAAGGCAATTGACGATGAAGCATGATACACCAGTGTTCTATGCTTGGACAAATTGGCACGGACTCAGACACAAATCATTCTCCTCTTCATATCACCCCGACATACCCCACCTCTCGAGCTGATCAGGCCGTGGCCGCCACCGAGTCTTCTCCATAGCATGCCTCACGCTGGAACCAATCCCACACTCCACATGCCACTTCACTTCCCTCCTCAACGACTCCTGTATCCCCATCATTCCATTCGCCCACGATGGCCCATGCCCATTACTCCCTTCGCCTCCCATACTCGGATCCCACTTGGTCAAGCACCCATCACCTTGCCGCATACACGTATAGCACCTCAGAAACGCATGCAGCATCTCATGCAGCAGCGTACAGATATGCCAGGTCTCCAAGCTACCCATATACCCCTGTTCCGGCGGCAAGGCATTGTTGATGCAAACTCCCTGGCCATCGTGGTCATACCATCCATATGCCCCTTTCTTATCGTGCACAAGAGTCACACTACGCCACCGTTTGCCGACAGATTTGAAGAAAAAGGCTTGATCAAATAGCCCCATCCACTGATTCAAAACCGCCTGCAACCCATATTTGTTCTTGCACTTTGGGACTGGGGCTTTCAAGAGGGCTTTTTGGGATGTGCTCAGGCGCTCTGGCATCGGTGATTGGTATTGTTGCCAGATTATCCGCGCTAGATCCTTCCCGTAGTAGGTGTTGGATTTGAGGGTTTTGCCGGCGTAATAGTCGTCGTCGATTTGAGGGTGGTTTTGGTTTCGGTATCCGCTTTGTTTGTGGAAATCGGGATGCGCAGACATTACATCTCTGGGTATGTTCTTTTCGAAGGGTTCTAGGTTCCAGTCTAGACATTGCGATGACCAATTCCTACTTGATGGGTGAAGGTGTTTGTCACCAACATACGAATCACAGTATGTCGGATATGATTCATTTGATATCAGTTGCTTTGGCTTGAATCATTGGTCTTGGAAAGAGATGGGGTAAAGACCTGTAGAGGCCTTGAAATTTACAATATCATTAGCGATATCAACAGTCGCTGAAGCAACTAAAGATCTTTAAATACAGGGCCACTTCCTATAATTTTCGCCTTCACGAATTAGATCGCTTAAGCCCCTTTGCGTCCAGTTTGCATTCTTTTTGTAGCGAGTCACAGGACCACGCGGCCAATGAATCCACCTAGTTGGATGCCTAGACTAGATCGTAGATTAGGTTCATCCACCAGTCAATCGACTCTCTTCTTTCTAGATTTCATACAAATTCACACATAGAAAACAAAACTTCACTCCTCTTAGACCAGCATCTTGTAAATAAATAAAATCTCAGCATGTCTTTCATAGCCCAAGAAACTTTCCAGTCCCCCACCAACCCCTCCCACGAGATTCAATACACCCACCTAAACCACGGCGCTCCCCACACACTCCTCTTCTGCTATGGCGCTGGAGGCCAATCTATCGATTTAACCCTCTACCACCAATTCATCAGCGGCCACCCTTCACTCTCACTCCTCTGCATAGATCGATGGACACAGCCATCAAAAACCGGCGATGCTAAACCTCCAAACACCACCATCTCCCGCACTGGACTTGCCCTTCTCTCCGAACTCACCTCCATCACCATCACCATGGAACTCCTAGACTCCTTAAACATCGACACCTTCAGTGTAGCAGCGCACTCAGCAGGTGCCTACCAAATGCTGGATCTGGCCCAGCGATGCAACACTCCCAGAGTCAGAGTCAAAGTCATATTCCCCATCTGCACGCACATTCCCGCCCCCTTTACCTCCTCAAAAACCATGTCGCAAATGTGCACCATGCCCGACTTCCTCTTCACCACCATCACCAAGCTAGACTCCTCATGATCCAACACCCCCATTGAGCGTCTATTCCTCCGCGCCGTGGGAAGCAAGAAAGCGGACCGCGCCGACCGGGAACTGTTTGTAGATACGCCCGAGCTGCGAGATTTGATAGCCGCATATACGCCTGCGGCCGCACAGCTCGCCCTCTCCACAGAGCGCAAAAGTCTCGATTACAGACTCGGGTACTGCAGAATCCCCGGCATCACTAGCGAGGTCTTGAGCGCGCTGTATACAGATCTGCAGCTGGGTCCCGAAGTAAGACTTACCTGGTTCACGTGCGAGGCTGATGTCTTCTTTGGGCCTGCTAGTGTACGGAGAGTGGTTGGGAAGATGAAGAGCGGGAGGGAGGTTGAGGTTGTTGATGTAGAGGGTGCGAGTCATGCGGATATCTACATTCGGACTGAGGTCTGGGAGGGCATGTATCGGCGTATTTTGAAGGCTTAATATATGAAAAGGACATGAACAAACGTTCAATCGACTTTGATGATGAATGTTGCTAGCGGATGAATGCGTGCCCAATTTGTCTGGTCTATGTTTGCAGAGAGCGCTGTTGAATCAAGCAGGTATGACATGATAATAAGAAAGAACTTGTCTGATGTGATGAGCGTTTTGAAAAGCCTTCGGGCATTAAAATGGAGAGATGGCACAAAGATGCTAGGGAGAAGCAAGATCACCTCGATGTTGCAACTCCAACTGAACAGAACGAAAGCTGAAGCTGTCCCAATAACTCCCCTTTGAAAAGTTACTGGTCATCACCCCACCCATCTTCCCCCTCATTATCCGTGAAATGCACCACGCTCGGCCACCGATTCTCATTTCCATACACACTGCCCCCATACTCCAAATACCCCTGCACATCCGGCCGCCTCACCTTCCCCAGCACCTCAGTCTCATTCCCCATGACCCAAATCGTCTGCATCCCCATAAGCATATGCTGCAAAATATGACAATGCACCATCCACACCCCCGGCTCCGTAATCTTGAGTCTCCAAGCACGCCATCCCATATCCGTCCCATTAGCGGTTCTCATAGCATATCGATATAACATCGTCGTGTCCCTCTGGATCGGCGGCCCGGATGCTGTGATCTTGGCTTCGTTGGTTGTCGCATCGTATGTTCCGTTCCCGGATCCAAGGTCCCAATAATGCGCGCCATGTGCATGGAAAGGATGGATGTCCAGTCCTCCAGCATCTGCACCTGTGTTCTGGATGACAATCTCGAGGACCTCGCCGATTTGAGCGGGGAAGGCTCGAGAGATAGGGTCGATCCCGTTGTTGGCAAGGGCACGCTCCATGGATGGGAACTCAATGCTATCATTTTTGTACAACGATACGAGATACGGCTCAGCAGGGAAGGCAGTGGTCCAGTCATAGTGGTTTTCTATCCATACCGTCTGTCCGGAGACGCGCTGGTGCACTGTTATTGTGACGCGGCGGGTCACTTCTTGCGCTGTTGGGAATGCACCGTCTTTGGGCGTAGAGAATGGATGCAGTTCGTAATCGAGGAAGCCGAGCGTGGTGTTGGGCAGAGTGAGTGGTGGTTGGGACGGGGGCGTGAAAGGAGTGGACGGTTTAGGCCCGTAGTTGAGGACTGCAAAACCGCGCGTGAGGGTCGGGCGTTCGCGGGACTCGAGCTGTAGGTAATATGTGCTTTTCTCGGGGTTGGCCTTGGTATGTAGCAGAGCGCTGAAGCGTTGACCGGTGCCGAGCTGGAGAAATGAGGTGTTGTGAGGTTGGGTGTAATGACTGCTCACGTTAGATGGGCTCCTTCTTAGAGGGTCAGGTATACACACCCATCGGCTTCGATGATCTCTAAATCATGGCCCTCGAGGGCGAGAGATGCAAATGTGAGTGCCGTGGCCCCAATGAATCGCAACCGGTATGTCTTTCCCGGCTGGACATCAATGATTGAAAGACTTGCATTGCACGCAGTCCCATTTGCACTTCCTCCACCTTTTCCGTTCACCAAAATCATGTCCGTTTCACCACTCCACGACAACGGGGAAGCAACCAAACCTGCTTCAATCGTTGATTCATCTTTGGTAAAAATGTCTTGTAGAAAGATAATCTTGTCGTCGTCGTACTGGTATGGGCATGGAACTTTGTCCTCTTCGACAATCAGAGGTCCAGTAGCAGAAACGGCTTGGAAGCCCACATGGCTATGGTAAAAATATGTTCCTGCCATTCCAATCGGAACATTTATCTCATAATCGAAAAAATGCAAAGGTGGAATTGGCCATTGACTCGCTTGATCTGTTCCATCGGCAAAAGGGGCCATGGCTTGAGTTAGACCATGCCAATGCTATGGGATGTCAGTCCAACTTTCAATTTACAAGCTAGTATCTGGAACTCACCATGGTTAAGTTCTTGTCGGTCATATCATTGTAAACCCGAATCCAATATGTGATCCCCTCCTTGATCCTCAACTCCGGACCAGGAGAAGTCCCATTGACAAGCACTGTTGACTTGGACGGATAACATGATTGGGAGATGTTTGAGGTGCTCACTCGTAGCACCGCGTCTGGAACGAAGGTCTCATTGTGAGTGATGCACTGAGGATCAGCTACCACCAGAGCTAGAAAAAGATAAATGGCGGAAAGAGTGTGTTTGAATAAAACCATAATTACAAGTGAACAAAAAGCGTCAACAGTCCTGAGGGCATTTCTGTCCTTACTTAAGGGGCGACAGGATATACAGCTTATAATTACTCAACCATCGCAACTTAGCTCCCTGACGTGGCATGTAGATCAGTATACCCAAAAACTTAATATTGATATTAACGGCAAATAGAAATGCCATAAGCTTACATCCTCCCCAAGCTGTTCCGGGAGGACGGCTCGAAATGTCAGCCCTAGAGGAGACCAACGATGCTTATTCTTGGCGCCGCTGTCAAACCTTGATTTCAGAACGTCAATGGGATAAAGGAAGCGCCTTCACCTTGAAAAAGACGATGCTATCAGTCGGCTATGCATAGAATTCAAAATCTGAGAGCTTCTTGTAATTGAAAAGGGAGGCAGCATGGGAATCACCCTATTTATCGTTAGCCTATACAGACACGCTAGGCATTTCATTGCTGTACCTGCACAAGCGAGTATTCCAGGGATTGCGATAAGGACCAACCGTAGTAAACATTAATTGAATGGAGGTCGCATGGATGGTGTAGCGCCCCTGTCATCTGCAGTTGCTTGTCACCAGTGTGCTAAGAAAGATAGTTAAGAGTAGAGACATTTCCCAGTCTAAATAATGTCGTCCTTATGCATTATCAAGAACCATCTCTGGGGTTGGAAATCCGACCTCCTGCTGCCATGTTGACCGAGGTACTCCAAACACCAAGCCGCTTTACACATTGATCAGCCCGATAGTCAGCCCGATGGCTTCTGAACAAATGCATTGCATTATTAAATTCTCGGGTATCATTGACCGTCCCAACCATAGCCCAGCGCCTCAATATCCCATGAATACCTCTGCAATCTCCGTTATCCCAGGCTTTTGTTGGCCCTATGGTTTCAGAGTTGACCTGAGAACATTATGTGAATTCTACCTGCTGCCACCAAAATTATGCTTTGTCGCTCCCCTTTCCTAAGTCTTCGGGTTCGGGTTCGTAACCTTTCTCGGTTTCTCCATTCTCAAATCCAGAATTCTTGCGGCTTAGTCGACCCGAATTAGGCCCTATGACATCTGGCGGACCTGCCAGTGGACTGCCCGGAGGCGCTGCTCCACCAATACTTCCACTTATACTATCATTTCTGCCATGGCCAAGCAGTCCACTCTTAACACTTCCTCCATCCGCCGCAATTGATTGTTTTCCTGCGTAGTAGCTGTTCCGTTCACTGGGTAGAGCTGGTGTAACACCGGTTGCAGAATAGATACTGGCTCTCTCATTCAACCCAACACTTGGCCATGGTTGATGTGCCACCGACGTGGCATTAGTTTGTTCGATATTCGAACTCAACACACTAAGTGGAAGACTCTCTCTACTACCTCCGAATAATGACGAGGGAGCAAGCGCACGTACTGAAGCATCTGTATCCATAGAACGTCGTCTCCTTCTCTTCGAGGATGATGCTAGGGTGAGAATTGAAGCATTATCCGTCAACAGACTGTTTGCAGTGGCCATGCTGTACGTTGCTGGGTGTCCTCCACTTGCTACGGGTGCCAGGTGCGCTGGAAGCGCTGTCGGAGGGGGTGAAGTAGGATATTGGTGGGAAAATTGGATTGCTTGTCCATTAGTCGCGTTCGTTGCGTTATTCGACGGGGGGGCAGTAGGAGCCGCAGCTGAATGAATGGTTGTGAGGGTGGTTGTAAGCGATCGTACCGAAGGTGCTGGGGACGAGAATGTGCTATCTGGACCTCGACCAGAACTAACCCCACAACCCACTGTAGTATTCGTAGCCTGGCCAGACGATGGAGCGTGCGAAGCCGCCACGTCAGAATGTGCCAGGTCTGGTTCCGTAGACAAAGTAGGGGCCGTTGACTTGTTACCGATCGTCGGAGGAGGGACACCATCCTGTGAAGACCTGACCGAATGTCTGCTGCGGTTCAAGGACGATACGCTCATGTTGTTGCCTGTAGGGCCGGTTGAAAAAGAATTACGACCATTCGGCGGCGCAGACTGCCCATTCAAGTGGCCTGACTGGGGGTATGGGTTGTTCTGCTTCGATGGGGATTGCTTCTTAGCATTCGACTTCATCTGGTATGTGTTGCGCTTCGTGCCCGCTGGCTGAGCGCCATCTGCAGTATGATTGCCTTTGAAGTTGGCCAGTTTCTTCATCCATGCCGAGAATGGGCGGCGGCGACCCGGTCGATCTGCTGCTGTTCGGTCTGCCAAATCAATTAGTTGGGGGCGGTGAGGATGAGGGTGAGGGTGAGGCTTCAGCAGATTCTCCACAGAATGCGCCGGCACAGATTTGACTCCAAATCTAGTACTGGCAAACGGCATCAAGGAAAATCGCAGGAGCAGGGTGACCAGATTCGTACCATGGGGTGATGGAGGTGGCTGTTGGGGGAGCTCTGTTGTTGCCATAATGGTCCGTTACGGCGGTTGAATATGAGGGTGTTGGAGGTTGGAGGTTGGGGTTTGTTGGGGGGGATTGTGTGGGAAACGAATGTGAAGGTTGCAGAGTTGGAGGGAGGATGTTTTCGTGTTTTGAACAAAAAATATAACAGACCCTCTTCCGTCGAGTCAAACAAATGGGTGGTGAGTGTGAGTGTCTGTGGGCTGGTGCTGTGCTGCGCTGTCGAGCTGTTCCGCTGTTTCTGAGTCGACGCGGCATCCCGGAGCGGCGAGGCTGATATTAGTCAGCAGATCGATATCACGTGGATCTATATTGTCTTCAACCTGCAGAACAACAAGTTCAACAGATCTCTCTTCTACTTTGTACATTTAAACTTGGCAGATACATCTCCCTTAAACAACTAACACTGAGCTCACTTAGCTCTCCGCTGTTCAATATATTGGCATGTACAGCACCTCTGCCATGGCTTCTTGGTGTGCTCTATCCCTCAGGGAAGGTGCCACTACAGAGCTTATGATACATGCTCTCCCGTGAAGGGCTCCTCTCTGCCGTATGATCAATCATCAACATGTCCATACAACCGTTGCCTCCAGATGTCATTGCACAAATCAAATCTTCCATCGCCATTACCAGCCTCAACGGAGTGTTGTGCGAGCTAGTGAAGAACTCCCTGGATGCTAGCTCTACCAGAATTGATATCAGTGTCAACTATGCCCGAGGAAGTTGTGTTGTTGAAGATGATGGCTTGGGGATCCTGCCTAATGAGTTTCGCGAGGGTGGTGGCCTTGGGAAGTTGTATCGTAAGTGGCTTGAGTGTCGTGGTGCAATAGGAGACTAACAAAAAACAGATTCCTCAAAGATAAACAGTGAAAACCTAGTGCACGGTGGCCGTGGTATATTCTTGGCTTCTTTATCATCTCTGGCTCTGTTATCTATCACGTCTCACCACCATTTGCATCGTTCCCACAACACCTCAAGTATGCACAAATCCAAAGTTGTGGGACGCCAAACGCCGGCTCCAGCCCACCAATACCTCCAGTACCCTGATCAAGGAACACGTGTGACAGTACGTGATCTGTTTGGGGGTATGCCAGTTCGTGTGAGGCAGAGGGCCATCGCTGCCGAGAAGCAGGGTGGAAATAGCAAGGATTGGGAAGAGCTGAGGAGAAGCATTGTCGCACTTTTACTGTCCTGGCAAGAAACTGTTTCTGTCACAGTACGCGAAGCCGAATCACCCCAGAAGATGACTTTTCGGCCTCAAACGGATTTCTCACCTAATTCCATCCCTTCAGCTGGTGTTTGTATCCCAAAAACCTGTACCATTTTGTCACAAGCCTCCTTCATCACACCTGCGGATAAGCTGTCTTGGGTCGCCATTACTGCTTCTATAGACACATTGACAATTAATGGCGCGATCTCTCTTGATCCATCTGCCACCAAGCACGTCCAGTTCCTTTCCTTCGGCATACAGCCTCTAATGCCATTGCACGGTCAGAGCATGTTTCATGATGAGATAAATCGGCTTTTTCTGAATTCGGCTTTCGGGAACGAGGAAGAGGTAGGAGATCTCACAGATGCGGAGAGGATCAGAAGAGAGAATGATGGTCGATACAAATCTGATGGGTACACCAACAAAGAGCTCAAAGGTGGAAAGAAGGGTGTGGATCGGTGGCCGATGTTTTATATCAACATCCAGCAAGCGTCGAGTTCGAAGACATATAGGAATGTTGATGTAGATGATATGTTGGATGATAAAGGTAGCAGTCTTGGTACAATTTTGGAGCTATTGCGGGCTATGATTTTGGAATTTCTCACTCAGCATTATTTCCGGCCAAAGGCCGGCCGAGGACATAAACCACGACGCAAGAAACAAGACGAGGACGTCCTGTCTCAGATTTTGGCAAAGTCACCACAAGACGCTAGGAACGATGCCACAGATGCTTTCACAATCCCTCGACCAACATCATCTCCGACTTTCGAGGCTGTCAAAGATTCAAGTGTTAAACGGAGGAAGCCAACAGCTGTGGATGCCCTTGGCACAAATGTTAAGCTTCCGTCATTCCGTCATTCTTCATCGCAAGTTGACTCTCCGTTTGATGGATGGTCCAAGGTCAAGAGAGGAGCTGCGGTTCCCAAATTTAATTACAACACCGAGCCCCATCACCGACCAGCAAGCGCCTCACCCGGCGTAGGAAGACAAGGTCCAAAGCTCCACTCAATTGAAAGGATTCCTACGCCACTGCTATCTAAGACTGGGAAACTCATTCGTCGCCCATTCGAAGACCTTGTCACTTCTACGCCCCAACCTAGAGCTCGGCCACCCTCTCAGCCAAAAATTCCAACTACAAAACAAGATAGCGAAGGTGATGAGTTGGTTGAATGGATCAACCCTGTCACTAAAGTCAAGTCTCTTGTCAATAAACGAACTGGCCTCACAGTAATAGCTAGCAAAGAAAAACGAGATGACCAATCAGGCAAACATGGCAACATCAGTCAAGGATCTCTTTACTCTCAGCAAAGTCTCAAACGATTCACGACTCCGTACATTGACGCCACAAGTCCTTGGATCAGGGATATCCTGAAGACGTGGGATAATCCCGTCTTCAACCCAGTCGAGCCCTCCATTCAGCAGGTCGCCATCGAAGGCGTAGATACAGCCTCCCAAAGCATTCTACATGGCCGGCAACATCACTGCTCACAAATTGATATTGATAGAGCATTCAAGGAATCCTCTGCTGGTATCACTGGCCGTATATCTAAAGATGCGTTAAGGAATGCAGAGGTTATCTCGCAAGTTGACAAGAAGTTCATTTTAGTGAAACTCCATTCTTCAACACATCTAGGAGAGACTGCAGAAAATGGAATGCTCGTCATTGTTGATCAACATGCTGCTGATGAACGAATCCGAATTGAGGCCTTGATGGAAGAGCTGTGTACTCCGCCTAGGGAAGGGAAACCTCCTCTCCGAATAGAATCCAGAATCCTTACTACTTATCTCGACAAGCCGCTCGCTTTCAACATTTCTACGAAAGAAGTAAGGCTCCTCGATACACACAGAAAGCATTTTGCAGGTTGGGGAATCTTATATGATCTCCCTGCTGCTTCTCAGCCTGACCGGGCTCAGCGAATTCAGATAAGGAGTCTTCCACCAGGTATCATCGAAAGATGCAAACTCGACCCGCGTGTTTTGGTAGATTTAATCCGCACCGAAGCCTGGAACTGCTCCGAGAAAGCACCCGCAGCCAATTCCCCGACAAATCAAGACTGGCTTCACCGCATCCACAATTGTCCCCAAGGAATTATCGACATGTTGAACTCACGCGCTTGTAGAAGTGCAATCATGTTCAATGATGAATTAAGTAGGGAGCAGTGCGAGTTGTTGGTGAGGAAGCTTGCGGGGTGTATGTTTCCGTTTCAGTGTGCGCATGGGAGGCCAAGTTTGATTCCATTGGTTGATCTGGCAGGTTTGCGAATGGGATCTACTCTTGAACAACCGTCGGAGGGTGTTGAGAGATTTGGGAAAGCTTTTGGTGCTTGGTCTCAATCTGTACGAGCGAATGAACAATAGGAAGTTTGTGGTTAGGGAATTATTGATTTTCATTGGCTATGCGATACCCGTGAACTCCAATTTGATGTCAAGTAGTAAGCAATCTTCTGTATAAGAAATAAACGCTGGAGATGTGTGGATGCTATTTTATGTCATCGACCAGTATCCTCAAACTTCGCATGCTCAGATATGATACTCCCACGCACCCCCCCTTCCAGCCTCATCCTAGCCTCATCCCCCTTCATAAAAAGCCTGTCCACATCCTCCAACTCCAAACCCTTCGTTTCTGGGAAGAAAAAGTAAATGAACGGAAGCCAGGCCGTGTTCAACACAGCAAATATTATATATGTACGATATCCAATCCTATCAATAGCAATTGGCGTGATCTGCACAATCATATAATTGAATATCCAATTACACGCCGTTGAAACAGCACTTCCTCGGGCTCGCAACCGCAAGGGAAGAATCTCAGACGGGTAGACCCACACGGTTGCTTGGAAGCCGATGGTGAAGAAACCTTCAAACAAAAATAGCATGACTGCTGCTCCGATTCCACATCCCCTGGCAATAGAGGTATTGTTCTGGACGTTGTAGATCAAGCCCGTTTGCACGACCATCGTTGCTGCCATGAGGGATATGCAAGAGAGGAGTAGCGGACGTCGTCCTACACGGTCGATGAGCAGCCAGGGGATAAATGAAGCGACGAAAAACCACGTTTGTAGAAACCCTGACATTAACGCTGATAGATGCTCGGAAAAATCCAGTGAATTCTTGAAGAGCGTGTTGGAAAAATATATCAGGGCATTTATTCCGCCTAGCTGCTGGAAAGACTGGATTGCGCATGCAATGAGGAAGCGGCGCTGGGATTGTATTTCGTCATTATGTAGTAACTCTCTCCAACTTCCTGTGCCGAGCGATCTCTCGTACTCGCCGGTTCTGATGATATTCGTATGGAGGGAAGTAACTTCGTCGTCGGTGCGGTGGTACGAATGTAGACGTTGCAGGACCGAGAGGGAGGAGCTGGCTTCAGCGTGCGAAGCTAGCCAGCGCGGGGACTCGGGAACGAGGGGTAGTAGAGCCAGCATGGGGAAGAGGAACATGCATTGCAGAATACATGGGATGCGCCAGGCGAACGACGAGCTGTAGGATTGGGTGAAGCCGTAGTCGATCCAGTATGCTAGGAATATCCCCAAGTTCAGCGTAGATAACTGCATGCAGACATCTGTTTTCCATCAGTCTGATTACAAGGATCCAACGGCGAGCGACGTACATAATCCTCTTGTAGCCTTGGGACTGAATTCCGCTTGGAATACAGGCACAGTGCTGTTAATCCACCCCATTCCCACCCCGCTCACTACTCGTGCGACAATTATCTGAGTGCGAGAGTAGCTGCTTGCTTGCAGCACGGCCCCGATGATCATGGTTATTACTCCAATGAGGATAGACTTCTTGCGTCCGATGGATTCGCCGAACAAGGCGGTCAAGATGGAGCCAAGGAAACAACCTACTTCGTAGATGGCGACGATTAGACCGGTGATGGTGGGGGAAGGGTTGTTGAAGGTGTTAGTGAAGGACTTGGAGTTGACGAGCCTGGGGAATGTTAGGACCTGATGGGGAGCTAAAGTGAACAGGAACAACGACATACCCGCCCATGAGGCCATTATCGTAACCGATGAGGAGAAATCCCAGGCAGGTGAGAATTGTTACGGCTGTGAAGAGGAGCCGGCCTTCGAGGAGCGCCATCGCAATTTACTCTGTCTGTGTGTGAGAAGCCGAACTGTCGCGTTTGACACTCCCTCTTTTCGATGTGGGAAGGATAGAAATGTATAAATAAATAGATGGCAGGAAAACTACTTGGAATGTTGTTTTTACCAAGCCAATATAGAGGCGTAGGATAGACAGTTTTCTGATGTGTTTTGGCTTTTGGTGAGATAAAGGACGACACACTCTTTGGAACCATGATGGCCTGACTGAAGCTGTTGGATGTATAGAGTTCTCTCGATATTAAGCTCTGATACAACTATGCGGGGTAGAACCCGGTGAGGCAGGAGGGAGCACAACGGCTGTCAAAGTGATACATGACAGCACATTCATGAACGGTATTTGTATCTGGGGTCTTGACGACATTCAAGTTCATCTTGAGCTAATTCTTAATGCTTTAAGCCGATGAGGAAGAGTTCAAAGGGCTAGATTATGATCAAAAAGATGATGAATAAGAATAGAATAAAGAATTCGGAGACGATGATGTTTAATAAGTGGAGAGTTGACGTCGGTAGTCGAAGCCGAACTCACAAGGGAGCTAAGCTACTCGTATAATACTATGGGGTTATGAATCCTTGCAGTGCAGCCAGCACCTCTCCATACAACAGTACCCTACTTACTGTAAATCATTCCGTATTCTCCTCCCACCACTTCTGCCGCCGACGTGCATTACGGCCCGACAATCCTCCCTCCCTCCTACTCCTTCCTATACCCTCTTGTATATCTTCATTTCTTGCCGCATGTGGAGACGGTTGAGAGTAAGACTGAATGCAGGTTAAGCGCTAACCCGTAACTGTAATCGCCCGCCGTATCACGACCCCTCACCTCACCCACCCACCACACCACATGATGGCTGCCCCGCAGAACTGCAATGTCCTTGCACCCTTTGCCGGTAGTGGGAATAGCATCGGCAACGGCAATATACATGTCAATGGCATAGCCTTTTCTACCGCGCCAAATATCAGCATGCCGCCCATGATGCAGCCTGTGATGGTACCGAACCTGGACCCGAACGCGCCTCAGATAACATCGACGCGCCCCGTGAGGCCTCCCCCGCCTCCACTGGATACCATGAGGGCGTACCGCGCATGTCTGAATTGCAGGAATAGGAAGAGCAAATGTGATTTGGATGTCAATCAAGGGAGGCCGGTGAGTAGAGAAGCAGGCAGCTCTTTTGTCACAATTCTTTCCAACCATTATGAGATGAGACAATAAAGTCAAGTGACTCTGGAAACAGGATGCTTCTGAGGAAGTGACATTTCCTTCTAGATCAATGCCATCTATCCAATCTTCCAGTCTAATATTTATATCCATCTCTTGGACTTCTGGTGCGATGCGCGCCAACGCATTCATCTCCAGTTGAGATATCTAGGTCACGTGACCACACGTCCGCAAATGACCCCCCACTCTCTTCTTTGTTACCAAGCTGGTGTATGTGCATATGCTAAGCTCTATCTAGCCTTGCCGACGTTGCCAGAGAGAGGCAAAGGATTGCGTGCTTGGAGAAAGTCACCGTGGAGGACGTCGAGTAAGGAAGAAACCAAAACTTGATGAAGAGGACTCGAACTCGAAAACCCCCAGTACACCCTCCAATCTCGGATTCCAAGGAGCTTCAAAGTCAGACACCCCTTCAACTCTTGGCTTCCCAAATTCAACAGGCCCCGACCCAGATTACTCACCTCATTCTACTCACCACACCCCACTGCAACCTCCACCCTTTCCAAATCAATACCACAATCAACCAAGTCAAGGCTTTGGATGGCAACATCCTACTCCAACCAATACTGCTGGCTCCGACACTACTACGATATCGAGAAATACTGAGCAAACAAATGTGAGTTTATGTCCCCCAATAGCGTGGCTAGCCTACTAACGTCGGAGCAGCTCACGAGCCCTCCTGACGGTCACTATCACCCACGGGCAGATTCTAGCGTGAGTCTGCTAGGGAATTCCGGAGCTCTTCGTGAGAATATTGCTTCTGCAGACTTGCAAAACCCTTCAGATGCCCTTGAAATACTAGCTCAAGTTGCAGATCGAGCGGACGGTGATTCACCGTCAAGCGATCAGAATAAAGGTCAAGGTCAGAAGCAATGCCAACAGCCAGCCTCTTATCACCTCGAGTTGGGGGAATTTAAGATGGACGACCAATTTCATTATAAACCGTTACAAGATGGAATGATAAGCCCGGAGATGATCTTACATTTGTTCTCGAGGTGAATTGGAGCTCCACGTGCAAAGAGTCCAGACTGACTGGTTATGCTAGCTATGAAGAGTTTTTCCACCCATTCTTCCCCATCATCCCGCAAGAAACTTTCGATCGCACAAGACTTCCGTGGCTATCACGGCATGAGCCACATCTTTTTTCAGCCATCCTGACGGTTGCTTCGAAAGACAATGAACGGGTCCATCAAGTTTGCTACGACTATATGCAACAGCTGATTTCCATGATTTTATCTGGCGCAGATGCAAACATTGAAGCTGTAGAGGCGCTGCTTCTCTTGTCTCAATGGGTGTCACATCGTCCACAAGCAACTCTTGCCATTGGACGCGGAGAGGAGGACCGCGTTGCATGGATGTATATTGGGACAGCGCTACGATTAGGTTATTTCTTGGGCATTGACCGGACTTCGTTCAAGAGTGATTCTCACGAAGCACCCGAAGTGTTCAATCGGAAGAGGCTAGTATGGTCTGCTTGTTATATTTGTGATCGTCAGGTGTCAGTTCGTGTAGGAAGAGGATTCTGGGCTCGAGGTCCTGGCCCTCTCTCCGGTCTCAAGTCTAGCGATTTTCCAACTCTTCAACAGACGTCACCAAACACTGATGACTGGGCTTTGATCTTTCAAGCGAACCTTGAATTGACGCAGATATTCTCCAACGTTCACGATATCCTCTACTCATCAAAAGGCCATGGTTGGAAGGAAATGCTGGAGGGGAGGTATGCGAAATATCTAGATGACTTCCGGACTAGTATTAGGGGATGGAATGATGTTTGGGGTACGCTAGCTTGTGAGTACCTAGACGATCTTCTAAAAATACGTCTATTAACCACACATAGGTTCTCCACGACTGAAAGCGACCTTACTGCTTACGTATGACTACCTCCGTCTCTACGTCAATGCTTTTGCTTACCAGGCCACAATCTCACGAGCATTGACTTTCCAAAGAGATAGCCAGCATGCATCAAACCGGCCAATGCCGCTGATTAATGCATCAGCCCCGGACGCACGCTTCATCTACGAAGCTCTGGATGCTGCAAAGTCTCTGCTTTCAACATTCAACAATTTTGTTGATCCAGAAACGCTGCGATACATGCCGTCAAGTTATTATCTTTTTATCATCTACAGCGCCGTATTCCTTTACAAGGTACCTTTGCTCTTACATTTTTGATTTTCCATACTCATAATTCCAGGCAAGATCCACGACTACGATGACAGAGGAGGAGCGAAACGGAGTCCGTCACATGGTTAATCTGACCATCGACCGTTTGCAAACGGCATCGATGGGCGCGAATCACATGGGTTCACGCTACGCCCGCCTTCTTCAACTTCTCTGGCGCAAACCGCCAAAGCAAAATGAAGCTTCTACTCGTGAACAGCACGAGCAATCTACAATCGAAAGCCGTATCAATCCCGCCATTCAAGCCGATCTTTCAAACTTCCAAAACCAGAATCAACAATTTAACCCCTTTCCCGGGTCAATGGGAATGAACAATGTGCAATTTCAACCGAAGCCGAGTGGGACATTTAGTTGGTTGGATCTGGACGCAACCTGGAACTTCGCGACGCAAAATAATAGTGGTGCAGGGAGCACAGGGGAGAGTGATGATATGTTGCTGGAAAATGGTTTGAGTCCTTTTGATATGGGGCTGCTGACCGACTATTCATTATTGGAGGGAGATAACCCAAATCTAATTTTTTAATGGAGTAATCATCTGATTAGGTGGGATTGTGTGGCGGTGATTGGAGTTTGGAATATTAAAAAGCGTTAATGGGCCGGTTATGGGATTTGGTGGCATCTTAGAGGATGATTGTACAGGTGTAACGGCTTTAGATTTGGCACGTATACAGTTCAGAGCCACACTTAATAAACCATTGCATATCTATCCAATGAGTTGTCTCTAAATGATAACCTCAACTTGTGTCCAAGATAAACTTTGAAGATGAGTTAGCGTGTATTTCTCTACCATTCCACTTAGCAAGGAGGCGGGCTAAGATCCAAACCCTCCACCGTCAATTTAAAAGAGTCACTCCTGGAATAACTTCCCCCAACATCAAGATCCAGCCTCCCCCGAAGACAATCGTCGAAATCCACATCCGCAGTCAGAAGACCGTCTTCGACATCCCAAAGCGGGCCGCCTATAACTTCCCCAGAAGGAGATATAAGGCATGATCCACCTCTACATACGAATTCAGACGCATCTGGCTTCGCTTCCACCGTCGGAGCTTGCTGGTCAGATGTCTTAGGATCTGGCAAGACAATCTCATTCCCATCATCAACAACTGTACTTCTCTTCCTCAACCTGGCGGGACTTGGACCATGTCCATTAACACGAGGCACGGCATCTGTGCTCTCTCCTGTTATCCATGTTGGCAGGTTCGATTTTGTAATACACATATTTGCACTCAAGACCACACACCGTCCCTCACACGCGACCGTCCGCATAAGGGGCAACCATGTATCCCGCGCATCTGCCGTAGGAGCAAGATAGAGATTGACGTTCTGACTATAAAGCGAATGGCGGAGCAGGGGCATATAGTTCTCCCAACATATCGCGGCTGCGAGGGTGAGTTTTACGCCTCGGATCGTCGTAGTTATTGCACGGAGAGTAGATGGAGAGCCCTGGCCCCAAATAAGACGCTCAGATCCTGTCTTTGTACCATAATATATTAGACTTAAACATATAGGACGCTTTGGTCAGATGGAAACAAACCGGCATGACCTTCCTCCTCTTTCCCAGGACCCCCTTAATCGGACACACATACACCGCCGCGCAATACAGCGTCCCCGCACATCTTTCCACTAAACCCGTTATAAAGAACACGCCGCTTTCTCTCGCTATTCGTTCAAGCTCTTCTCGCGTTCCATCGCCCCTCACTCCGGTTTTGGGCTTCTCCAGCGTTCTCTCTATCCATGATTGACCCGCACCTTCCGGAGTATCACCTAGATCAACGGCGTCTTTGTAGTATTGCAGGAATTGTTCTCGTCCTTCCGGCTTTCGTGCTCCAACCGCGGCGCCGAATGTTGCGGTGCGAGGGTAGCCGCCGAGGTATGCTTCGGGGAATAGGATCAAATCGACGTCTTGTTGTCGTGCGCGTTTGACGGTTGCTTCGAGGGCGGAGAGGGTGGCAGAGGTTGTTGCAAGAGTATGGGATTGGGAAACTGCAAGGCGGAGTGTTTGTGACATTGTGAGTGAGGTGATGGTTTTGTTAAAACAGAGATGGTTTGGTGATGTGTACTACAGTAAGCGGGGTATTTGTGGGGTAATTTCAAAGTCTGTCTCTTTTTCGACTATATCTTCACCTTTCAAGATCGATAGACTTTGTTTTTCTTTTGTGGGGGCGTATAGTCTCAAGAGGAGTGATGGGACTAGTTTTAATATACTCCGCAAGCAACTTCCTTGCGCGCTATATCTCGCTCACTGACTTCGTATAACAGAACCAATAATATACGCACAGATTATTGAACTAAGTGAGCCTTTCTATCTAGGGCATGCGCCATTAGGGCCATACAGGGCCATACAAGTATAAATATAAACGGTTCTGGTCGTTCTATTTTGAACTACGATGTATCATTATCACCCACAATTTCCAAGATGTCCACTACAACTTCGCAGCGTCGAGAAGAGGAAGAAGATCTGACATTCATGCCCATATTTTGCACAGCTAATATACCCAAAAAGGTTCTAAATTCTCCAGCCCAATAGGTATTATGATTTTCATCTAACCATTGCAGGTCCTCAAGAAATTCCTTGAAGATGTAATTGAAGGCGGCGAAGACGCAGAAGATTATCGTCCAGTTATTTTAACCTCAACCGACGTTTCCACCATCTCCACGTCTGCAACCACCATTCCTTCTTCTCAAACCCCAAGCCCATTCCTCGGATGGACAGTCGACCAATGCTACCAATTCTATCTGCACAATATTTTCGACTCTGATAACGAGATATCCGGTCCTTGGACAGCTCACACATTCGTCGTACTCGACGACCAGACGGCTTCAGATCGCAGAACTTGCTTCCTCTGCAGCGACGTACCCGATTACCACGAACGTGATCGTGTTGTGTTGAAAAGCCTGCGTAGCGTTTTCCCGGTAATTCTACCAGAGGCTATGGGTTACGAGACTTTTACGAGAAGACCGAGTGAGAGTGATGGTGGAGCTTTGGGAGCTGGGGATGTGATGACTGGGGACGTGGATTTTATGTGCTTGAGTATTATGCCACCACTTGCATTGTTGAATATGGAGGAGAGGAGACAGGTTATTAGTTTTGGGATGGAAAATCCTACTATCAGAGAAGGGAGAAGGTTTTGGGACAGGTATTTGGAGGAGAATAAAAGGGAAGATGGAGTGAAATGGGCAAGTAGTGACACCTCTTAGGAGACAGATGAGGAAGAAGACGAATGATGATATTCATCAACCTACCTACTTCGACCTATTCAGATAGGAAAATCCTTACTTCAACATATACTCATCTAACTCTGAATAAGATCTGCTACTACGAAAATTCTAACTCATGAGCTACACGTTTTCGGCGATCAAGTATTTGATTTTCATCCTATATTTCCTGCATCTTTCAAGTCGCTAGATATCACGGATAAATGTTCTTCTACTAACTTGAACTTTGGGTTGTTTAAGTCACTCGGACGTAATAAAGTATTCTAAACACCCACAGATTATATTTTGCAATTTTGCGGCGTAGTATTTACTTAGCAGAACCTGGCAGCTCGAATATGAAAAAGGGCAAACGGATTAAGCAAGCTAGGAAGGCACAATTAGGCATATGTAATGTTGCATTTATAATGGGCCTGCCCGTTCCAGCACTTGTACGATTCTAAAGGCGCTCTGGTAGTCAGGTCAAAAAGCGGTATGTTGAATACGAAGCACACGAAGAAAATGTAGCAAAAAAACGTCGGCCTCAATCCACTTTTCCAAGGGTTACGAACACCACATTGTTAATTCCCATCTCTTATTCTGCTTTCTCCACCTCTGCAGACTCAATATCGGACTTTGGCCATAGATATGAAAGATCCCCGACAGGAAATTTCAACGGTATTTGCATCTCTGCTGCTATCATGGCAACCGTCATGTAATACCCAAGCAAAGCAATCGCAAAGAAAATGGCAGCTCCAGTCTAAACGTTATTAGCTTTAGCTTACGATATATACCAAGCAGCACTTACTTTTTGCAATCTCATAGCCATTGAATGATCTCCCGTGCTGACTTTCCAATAAGAGGCTCCAAGAACAAAACAACTAGAAAAAGACAACAAAAACATGACCGCCGAGACAGTATTTGTCTTTAACGTAAAGATCCACATTGTAAATAACCAAAGGCCCCACACCACGAGGTATAGAGCGACTGCAGCATTATACCCTACGGAGGTTGCTCCCTCAGCGGCATTCCCCGTCTTAGAATATGAAGCGGCGATTCCCCAAGAAGGGGTTTCGAGAACACCGAAAGAGAGCCAGAACACGGCGAACATGCCCATGACCATCATGGAGAAAAAATTCCCCATTATCCATTCGAAAATGGTGGCTAGAAGGAGGAGGACTGGACCTGTGAAGTAGAAGATTCCACTAAGATAATTGTCAGTTACAATCTGAAAATAATGAGTGAGGCAAGGGCAGCGCAAGAAAAGGGATACGATACGCAACGCCGACGAGAGTGGTTGCCCCACCCCACTCCATCAATATGACTGCAAAGGTCATACCCGAAATGACGGATCTGAGGTATTGTGGTCAGTTAACAGGTAGGACCTAGAAGGGTGCTTCTCACCCCATCGAGCCCAAAGGTGCTGGGTTCGCAAAGCGCTTTCTGAAATCACTAGTGGCGGCTTTCTTTGGCAGGTAAAGCTATGTTATTTACAGTTATTATGAATGTCGAACAAGACATGAAGACGGAAGTGAAAAGGCGTGTACTACCTTCTCAAATAGCTCAGGGGAGATCGTTATCCCTGTAGTTGATTTGACTTGAGACGGGTGGAGCTGCTCCCAAATCTCAGAACCGCTATCGCTAAGTTCATTCTTCCACTGATTGATGCTGGTATTTCCAGGCATCTTGAGTGCTCGTTGAATCTGAGCTGGGTGTTGACTGGGGAACCTTTCCAAAATTGATAGAGGATTCTAAGGAAAAAGACAAAAACATAACTGGGTGATCACTGAGTTTTATAACCTTGCACAACTTATATATGAACGGCAGTCATCTACTACTGGCAGCGACTTACTGATGTTCCACCTGTACATCTATGCAGCTCTCCTCCCGTTACGCCGGAGAGACGAATAATGCCGGCTTGACAGCAGTGAAAGCTGAATGAAGTTAGTAAATCGTACTTGCGATCTGTATATGTAGAAATATAATCGATCAAAAGGCCAATAGGCTGTCAGGACTACTGTACACAGGGAGATCGGCTTTTGTCGATGCTGTGAGGAACGAGCCGCTGCGTTTTTACACATGTCCTACCCATAGCTATAGTTGATTTTGAATTGAGATGTGATTATTTTCACAAATGACGTTGATGCCATATGGCTACATGGTATTCTTGTATTGAAATATGACGTTTCGATGCTTCAGGTAAACATGTGGCTGGAACTTGAGACATTCAAACCCTGAGATTGACGCGCGACTTGGGTCATCTGCTGAGCCGCACCTTCGATGTGGCGCCCCTCATCGGATCGAGAGTGATCCAGGGGCAAAATGCGCCCGATAGACGTGGAGTAAGAAGAGTATAGGATTAAAAACAGATGAGGATGGAACCGATGTAGTTGATTTACGATAGACGATCCACGCTAACCTGAATTCTTTTTGGTACTGTACGGTACAGTAGTGGACGCCCCACATCTATTCATTCAACCTTCTCAGGTCCTCCTGACTCCAAGGTCTCAAGAATCCTATGATTGTTTTTCGATCCACGGACCGGAACCGATGCTTTGCCAAATACTTGGTCGGGCACATCGCTACCCACTACCTGGATGGTGGTATGGTCACTCCCTCGGCTTTGCTTCAATTCGGCACCTAATTCTCATTCCTTGCCATGGGAACCTTTTCAAGTGTGACATCGTGCCGGCGGATCTCGAAAACTACGCCCGCGAGTTGATAGATATTAGCCACGTGAATGAGCAGGACCAACAATTCTTTGTAATCTCTATCATAAATTCGTTATAAGATCTTAATCTATCAGGTATCACACTATTGTATTCCAACACCAGCCTATCCTCCTTAAACGCCACGACAAATAAAAATTACGACTAGGATATAGTCTAAAAATCAAGAGACAGCGGCTGCTCCAACGATGGCATCCAAAGCCGAGCTCTGCGTCTCAAGCGTCGCCATCGAGGAGGAAGGGCCGCTCCAAACCAACCCTAATTGGTTATCCACTATCAAACGAATTAGTAAAAATGCTTGCTGGACGTTTTGGGAGTAGAAACCTTGATCATCCGCCCAAATGGCATTGGCGTTCTTTTGCAAGAAGCTCTGATACAATGTCTTGGTGTCCGCTGGCAAAATATTCGCCCTGTTGTACAGAAACTGTATGTTTCGACCAAAGATTCCTTTGAACTGTTGGAGATCGGAATCGCAGCCACCAGTTGATTCGCACGCCTCATGTAAGATGCCATTTGCATCAGTCATAATGCTGATTGTAGCCGTCGCGAGGGTGTTGGCTAGCTCGTTATAGCTATCGTCTCCACTTGCCCATGTTAGCTCCACCAGGCCGCTGAGTATTATTCCTTGGTTGTAGGTGAAGACTGGGCCATTGTTGTTAACACAGTTATTAGCTAGGTCGAGACCGTCGTTGATTTGATTTTGGGAGTTGATCATCCCTGAGTTGATGAACCAAGTGGTCGCCTTGACAGCTTCATTGTAGTAATACGCTGGAGACGGGGTGCTGGGTCTACGGTTGGCTAGCTTTGCCGCTGCAGTAATGTAGAGTGCATTTGCTACTGCGTTCACTGAGGTATGTGCTTTGTCCCACCTAGCAAGTATTGTTAGTCATGTGGTACAGTCGGAAACGGGAAGAGGAGCTCATACCAAAGACCGCCTTTGCATGCTGCTGGAGTTGTGCCCCATGCATTCTTTGAGTCTTCAAACAGTGTTGCTGCCGTATCGAGATATGTCGTATCGCCAGTGACATCGTATACTTTGATCCAGGCAAGAACCCACCAGAGCTCATCGTCATAAAATCCGTTGATGAAGCCTGCGAAACCTGGGTTGGCGGGAGCTTGCTTCAGTGTTGTCGGAAAGACCGTGTTTGTCGTGGGTTTAGCTTTATCGGGGAAGTATTCCTGGAAGTCTGCGAGCAAGGTGAGAGCGTTTGCGCTGTTCCACCATGCGTTTGACCAGAGACCTGTAGCTGCCGAATAATATGTCTGCATCTGATCAATACCTGCTGCTGCATAGGCGACAAAGTCGATCGCAGTTGCTCGCCGATTTAATATTGAAGTTATTGGGGGGGAATATGGTGATCTGGGATTATGGTGTGGAAGCGCGTAAGAGATATTAATTGTTGTGAAAAAGACTGTAAGAATGCAAACTGCTGTTGAGTGTAACATTATGAAGAGGATAACGAGTGTTTTTATTAGAAATAAGTTGAGTTGATTGTTTCTCTGCAAAAGGGCATCTCTCACTGTTATGTATAAAGAACTGGAAACTCAATCTTTATGGCATTATGATCCCCAGGATCAGGGACTTCATCACACTGGCAACAAGTACTGGGGTGACTGATAAATCTCATCACAAGCCCTCAATTGGCCAACTGCTGGCATATTGTTTGGTTTCGCATTGTTGTAGAGGGACAAGCCTCTTGCTAGCAAGAAGTTCACAAACAGCTCAAACCGCAAACACGGTTCTGCAAGGATAAATGCATGACGGTTCATCTTAAAGCGCTTGAGGGTGGATTAGGGCGGAGCCAAGCTTTTGGACTTCTGCTCCCTATTGGGAATTTCCAGGGTTCTGCTGCTGGATATCGAGATCCTTAATCTTCGGAACGCGCCTCAACGGGGATGGAGTGAGATCTACGTGTTCCTGCATGGACCGCCACGCCAGTGATTCAAGAATGCTTCAACCATGATCCAAGTTATTATAGACACTAAACCTTGCCGTGTGGTGACATGTGCAAAATCGGACACCTAAGAGGCTTTTGACTTCTTTGATCTTTATATCAGCTGGCTTTGCTGGAGGCCAAGTTCTTACGTGGACCCATACAGTAGCATCCTTACAAGACATGTAGACTTATGCATAAATGTCTGGCTACGTTGGGATAGATGAAACACCAATCGGAGATTTATTGATACAGTAGGAGTGAGTGGGTTGGTCTAGGCGTGCACGGCCCGATCTTATCTGGTGTTTCATGTACAGTACCTGGTACAGTACTTCCGAATATGAATCAAGGAATGATATTTGGATCAGGAATGATTCACCCATATCAAGAGTTCCTAAGTCTTTTCAAGTGAAGATATACTTTATCTCAAGAGCGGGGAAAATGTCGAGTCACCTTGTGCAAGTTGGCATTACTCCCCCGTTAGTGCCCGCTCGCCTAAATTTACAGCATCAGGCACCAAGTCTCCAACCCCACTCTCCATCACCGTGCTTGTTTTCCTTTGATGCCCTTCACCAGTCAGAAGAATTTCTTCTGTGAATACCAAGTCTCATACATCCAAGCCAAACCTTACCCTTTCGAGAACACCACTTCAACAAGCCCGTCCTGATCAGATTCTGATTCCTGAAGCGTGACTTAACGCATGCACAATGACTACAATGACGGGCAAGACTATGGCAATAATTGGTTGTGGTAAGTAGGTACAATAATGAGGTCGTCAAACGATACTGAATTCAGTCTCTAGGAACCATGGGCGGTGCAATCTTATCAGGCGTGCTTGAATCAACAGCCAAATCACAATTGGCTGGAGAGAAGCCAAGGATAGAGCACTTCATCGCAACTGTTCAGAGTCAAAGCTCCGCGCAAGGATTGCGAAACAAGTATTCCAAGTACGGCGAATCGTTGGAAGTTTTGCAGGCAGACAATGTCTCCGCAATGCGCAAGGCTGACATCGTGATGTTGGCGTGCAAACCTTATATGGCGGACACCGTCCTCAAAGCCGACGGCGTACGTGAAGCTCTAGAGGGGAAGTTGGTCATTAGTGTACTTGTGGGATCGCCCCCAGAGAAGTTGTCGGCTGCAATCTACCATGCTGGCCCGAGACGGAAAGACGAGGCTGAGTTCTATATCAAGAGAGTGATGTTGAATATTGCCGCCAATCTGGGACAGTCCATGTCCATCATTGAGACGACTTCCATGCCAGATGAGTTTGAGGATATCTCGGACTGGATCTTTCAACAAGTTGGCAAGACCGCGCCTGTTGCCCCAGAGCTGTTTGATGTTGGAGGCGTCATGGCTGGAGTATCAGGTGCATTGTTCACGGTTGCTTTTGACGGGATTCTTGATGGGGCTGTAAAGCAAGGTTTGAAGCGCGCGGATGCAAAGAAGATGCTGACGCAGTCTATGTTTTCCGTTGCTGCTTTGCTGGAGAGTGGTGAACATCCTGCTGTGTTGAGGGAGAAGTATTCCAGTCCGCGTGGAACCACAATTGAGGGGTTGTTATCTTTGGAGGAGGACAGAGTTAGATATGCTTTTGGCAAAGCTGTGATTGCTAGTTCCAAACGGAGTGAGGAGATTGGGAAATAGAAGCGGATAGAGTAGAGCAAGGCGTAGAAGTTATATTCGCGAAACACTCACGCACGCTCAGCCAGAATAGATATATCTACAAATCCATCAACAGTCTTAATCAGGAAGTGACTTGGAGCACTGCTAGTCTGGTCTGGTATGTGTAAATGTAAATATTCGCAATATGTGAATTTAGGATGCGGGGTATTCCCGTCAAAAGCCGACTCGGGGATTGAACTGTCTAGCCATCAAAGATTCAACGAATAATATGCCGAAGAAGCAATTCATAGAATGCGACAACCGACAGCCCCCGACGACCCAGACGGCCCAGCGCCATTCTTTAACTGATGATTGATGGAGCTTCTCTGAGCGACCCCGCGATTGGTGTTGTGGTGGGGTTTCTTATATATCCGTATTTCTTCTGCACTTTTCAACTTTGCGCTTTTCCAATACCATTACTATTAGGATTCATCTTTGACATTGGATGTGACTTGACTTTTTGCTTTACAATCACGAGTATCTAATTCAAGTGTCAAAAGTCATGTCGAAGCCGGCAGTACTATTGATTGGCAAACTTACACACGTGCAGAAGGAATGGGAAGATTGTGCAACTTTTGCAGAACTGAAGGTTAGTCTTTTTGAATTCTAGAAAAACCATGCTGACTCTAGGAAGACATACTCTGGATCCACTAGAGCAGAATTCTTATCCGAATGCGAAAAAGGAACGTACAATGGGGTCGCTGCGTTGTATAGGAGCAATGAATCAACATCGGTAAGGTTACTTGACGGTCTCATGTCTACTCTACTTACAATGAGATAGATCACAGGTCCTTTTGATGCTGAACTCGTTGAAAAGCTTCCGGAATCTTTGAAATACATCTGCCACAATGGCGCTGGATACGATAACATCGACGTAGAATCTTGTTCATCCCGAGGTCAAATATCCGATTCCTTGGCTTGAGGGTTGCTGCCTGGAACGAACTAACATTCCTATTCAGACATTCAAATATCCAGTACTCCCGTAGCTGTCAACTCAGCTACGGCCGATATAGCTATATTCCTCATGCTAGGAGCACTGCGCAGAATCCATATTCCCTATTCGTCTATTCGAGAGTCCAAGTGGCGAGGTCCAACCCCGCAGCTCGGCCACGATCCGCAGAACAAAATCTTGGGAATATTGGGTATGGGAGGGATAGGCAGAGAAGTGGCAGCTCGCGGTCGTGCATTCGGGATGACGATTCAGTACTACAATCGCAGTCGCCTGCCCGAAGAGTTGGAGAAGGGCGCGAAGTATGTGAGTTTCGAAGAATTGATTCGGACGAGTGACATCTTGAGTCTGAATTGTAGTTTGAGGAAGGAGACTATTGGGATTATTGGCCCGAAGGAGTTTGATATTATGAAGCAAGGAGTAGTACTTATCAACACAGCCAGAGGAAAGCTGGTTGATGAAGGAGCGCTTGTAGCAGCTCTTGATTCTGGCAAGGTCTTCAGCGCTGGGCTCGATGTTTATGAGGAAGAGCCAAAAGTTCACGAGGGTCTCTTGAACAACCCGAATGTTGTACTATTACCGCATATTGGAACAGCGACGGTGGAAACCCAGGTAAGATAGATTATTGCGACCAATAAGTAATAGCCGCTGACGCAGTTCTGCAGAGAAACATGGAGTTGCTCGTGTTGGAGAATATTGAAAAGGCCGTAACGAAAGGAGAGCTGGTGACACCAATACCCGAGCAAGCCCATATGGAACAGTCAAGTACCGTCAAGTTGTAAGGGTCCTAGGGGTTGCCTACTATGGGTATAGGATCGGGAGGTTTTGATTGAAATACTTGGGTTGATTGATGTGAAATATTCTCCACAAATTATATACCGAAGCGGCATAACTTACACGTGATCAAGATTGTATAAGCTCCGCTCTAATGGCCCTAAAACTTTACGCTTGATACCAACCCAGACCAGACTTCCGAAGCTATGCTCGTCTCCTTCGGCCATTTATAACTACTAGTACTTCGTACCTTATTCTGTGCCCGGTACATCCGCCGTCACATAGCAAGATCATACCATCTCTAACGATTTGCCTACGGAGACGATAGGTTTATCTTGGTGCCGTTTTATGATGACCTTACTGGCATTCCCCACGGTTTCAACCAAATACGATCGACTGGTTCCTGCGGGCCCTATTCGCGACGAAGGATTGTGTGCCAGGAAGACGTCAAGCCTTGGATCGAGGCTAGTTTCACAGGGCTGTGCTTTTCAATTTTCTTGGGTAGGTTACATTAAATCCTACAGATATAAGATAAGAAATATATAATTTGATAAACGCAGCAAGGTCGATTGAAGATATCAGTGTAAGATAATACTACTCTTTCCACTTCCGTCCGTTCCTCTTTTAAGTATCATGTGAATAGAGACATTTTCCCCTAGAAGCCACTCAAAACAAACAAGCCCCTTTTTTCATGTGTAATATATTATATATTTCAGCCACGGCATTTCTAAGGCACCAGATCTAGCACGGCCTATTTAAGTATTATGAGACAGCATTTGCGATTAACATGTCAGACTTGATATAGAATGTAAGATTTGTATGCTTGTGAAGAAGCGTTGCGTTGGAAGTGGAGATACGATGAGTGAGAACGAGTGGGCTGTCTCTTTGGTTTAATATACACGAATCCTGGCCCTGAAGGATTTCATATTCTCTACCCTCCATGTCAGCATGTACACCATCTACTGGCATAGTCAGAAACTTCAAAGGATCTCAAAGACCCTGCAGATGCAGCTGAAGTCATACTTTAAGAAGGTATCGTAAGGACTGGATTTCGAGCTCCTGTTTGGCTGCGCTCTATCGCTCTTACCTGCATCCTCCCCTGTTTCTCCATCATTATTCTAGTGCACAACTGCATGTTGCATATTTTATATTGCTAGACTGCCTTCTCCCCAGAGTCTAGACTATATCCACAGCTTGTGAAAACCTTATTCCAGCTTGACGGGCTGCACGGAGCACTTTGTACATAGCTGGTGCAGATGACAATCGCTTATCGTGTAGCCCCCGCCCCGCCCCCTTTCCAGCCGAGAACAACCTTATAATCTCCACTCGCTCCTGAGTCTGACCTTCCTCATCCTGTGACTCCAACCAGTCCTCACCCCAATACAACCTTCCACGCACCTGCAGGAAACTTCTTCCTTCGCAATGAGTTCTGAAACACGGCTACAGAGTTGCACTGTAAGAATCTAGAACAGGTTGCGCTCCGATTGGGTTAGTGCATGTGCATCGTTTGGAATCAATTTTGCAGTCATTCATAGTCAGTATTTCATGTCTTTCTGAAATATGAGACACCAAGCTGTTTCTCACGCGTACCAGCTGCTCATATCAGAACTGATTTCGAGAGGTGTCTTCCAGCCTGTTCCAAAACTTGAGCCGCAGACCACGTTTGAAGGATCATCGCTGGCCAAGGGCATCGATCCTTCTGCGGCGTCAGATAGCCTTCTTGCAGTACATTTTTGGCTTTCTGCGTCGCAAAGCAGACTCAGGCTCTAGAATGACCACTCACAGTCTCGCAATCGCTGACTTGGGAAATTGGCCCTCACCGTCTGATGAATTCATCCAACGTGGAAAATATAACTGTGCGTCAGCCCATCCTAGTAGGTGGATGCCTACTGTCTCGTCATCTGTCCGTTCATTTTTTCATACTGTCTTTTGGGTTGCAAAGAATCCTAACGAGTGGAGGTTGGCGACTATCATTTTTGCATTGTCTTTCTTTCAATCCTTGATCGTTCTCAACATCTCACTATCGTGTAGACACTCGACGTTGACCTGTTATAAGCTTTGGCATATGTTGGGATTCAAGTCTTGTGATAGGTGTAGGTCTTTTGATCCGCGACCCATCATCAGGACCTTATAGCCTTCATCGACTCCCGAGGAAGGACGTTTATCTTGGTTGGGAGGATGGCGAAATCGCTTGGGTTACTGTTATTGCTCGCTCGGGTGTCGTTGCAGCAGAAAGACCCGTTAAGTGACTTTTGTCGGCGGTTCGGACATCAAAGTTGTGTTGTAGACACCAAGTTATATATTGACGGAGGACAAGTGGATTGGAACCCGGTATGTCTTCAACCAATCTCTTCTCGACCTCTGACAATATAATACTAACGTGGGCGTCCAGATACCTGCCAACAGGCAGAATTATACTAGTAAGGCGTCTCTCAGGGCCGCCGTTTGGTGCAAACTAATTTTATCTAGATACTTGGGAATCGTACCACGATCTAACCACGAGCCCCGTGGGTGTGGGCGTTCCTCAATTGCATGCCAATTTGTCGAAGAACTCTAGTATCCCTGATGTATCTGGAGCCGTGTTGTGGCCCGACGCGGTGAACAAGAGATTCTATCTCTTTGGTGGAGACAATTACCAGGATTCCCCTAGTGCCGCAAATCTCTACTCTTATGACATTCTCTATGATAAATGGGATTCTTTCGGCGCTCCCTCTCAAGGGATCCAAAGCGTTTCTTGGGGGGCTAGCGTCGGAATTTCAGATATCGGGCAAGGCTTTATTCTTGGTGGATGGCTTTCCAACTATTCTGTTCCTGGGTGGAATGGAGCACCTTTTGCGACGAACTCCCTTTTATCCTACGATATGGACAAACAAGCCTGGTCGAACAGTACTGGACCTTCTGATAATGCCGCAAGAGCTGAGGGAGTCATGGTTTACGTGCCGGCATCCGATAGTGGAATGCTGATACAATTTGGAGGCGTGACAGTGGAAGTTAACGGAACAACCGATGCCTCTCCAATGGAGAAAATCAATATTTACGATGTGAAGAGTGGCAAATGGTATACCCAAACAGCCAGTGGAAGTGTCCCACCAACTAGAAGGAGGTTCTGCGCTGGTGCGGCCTGGGCCCCTGATCACTCAAGTTATAACATGTATGTTTTATCTGCTTTGATATTATCAATTGCTAACCTATTGCAGTTATATCTACGGAGGGTTGGGATTCGGGGCTAACGGGCCCGGATTCGACGATGTTTGGATTCTCTCGCTCCCGTCATTCGAATGGATTCCATTTTACAATGGGGGCACGTCAGGGTTTCCTCACCACTCACTCACGTGTAATGTGTATGTCAAACTACCGAGTTCACAGGGTCAAATGTTTCTTAGGGCCTTGCTAATATTCCCCGTTTAGAGTCGGTGGACAAATGCTTGTTACAGGTGGAACATTTCCTCTCTCTGATGCATGCGATAGCTCCACAACCTGGGGCATGCACGTTCTCGACATGGGCAAGGCATCTGGAAGACCGTGGAACCCCTACAATGTTAATCTCACAAATTACATTGTACCGCCCGAGGTCATTTCTGTTGTTGGTGGCTCGTAAGTTATGGTGATTCTATTTCGTGGATTCAGCTGACGGTCTTAGATCAACTGGAGGCGCTACAGCTACAGCGCCAGTAAATGGCTTTGATAACAATGACTTGGGAGTTTATTTCACCCAAAAAGCTTCTGTTGCATCTCGCACCGCTTCCAGAGTTATCCCGGTGGCGACACAAAGTACCACAGCACCTGCGAAATCGTCAAGCTCCGTGAAGATAACTGGGGCTGCAATCGCTGGAATTGCGGTCGGAGGAGGTCTTTTCCTCAGCACTCTCATACTTGGTGCATGCTTTCTCTTTCGCCGTAAGCGGAGCAAGGCAATTCCACCAACTTCAAGGACGGCCTCTGAATCGTCCAAACCTCCGTATCCTTCTCCGTATTCTGTTCCTTTCAGTCCTCAAAGCCAGTATTCTCATGCCGGGACGTTTAAGCCTGCGCTGCATCACCAACTACCAACTACACCCGAGCCCGTAGAATTATACGGGAGCGATTATCTTCGCAAAGGGCAAGAAGAAGGTCAAGGATTAGGATTATCCAAGCCACATCCCCCACCCTCGCGTCATACTCCTGGATCTCTTAAATCCTCATATTCGGATACGGGTACACACTTCAGCCGCTCAAACACCGTTGGATCAAATACAATTATTAGTTCCCCTACAACACCTGTCTACCACAATCTAGGACGGAGTCCACCGCCCATGCCGCCTCCAAATCATTTTTGAACCTCGGGCGGTTTTTCTTTGTTTGAATCATACACAATTAGTGCTGTATAAACACACGTTGATGGAGTCACATGAGATATCTATCGGGCATGTTTTTATACTCAACCGGTAGCCTCGGCGTAAAGTAATGTTGCAATGATAGGAGCCTTTCTTATATCAGGTTGATTCTGTCATTATTCTGACGACGTTTACCTATTTGTATATTACATACTAGAAAAGTATTATTCGAGGATAAAGAATATGAGAATTGCCGAGTCAATTAAGTTTATCCCTCGCTATATCTATTTGGACAATAACTGCGTCACACGTCCTGATTGAATTGTCTCTAGCTCACTTGCAATACTTTCCCAAACGAAGTTCTGCGACGCCTTATCATTCTTTATCTAGATGGGGACTTGACTATGATGAGTTATGTCAGTAACACGCTGTGCGAACTCAAGACTGGCTCAGACTCACTCAGATATCTCGCAAGATTGTGGAGCCACGTGTAGAAGCGTCCGACTCTCAATCTCAGGTTTCCTCCCTACTTTGGCCTGCATCTCAAGGATATGCTGACGGAGAGGAGGTGCATCCTTGCTCAGTTCAGTGTTGTATATACCGAGATTGACGAGATTGACGACAACTCCAGTATGAGATACAGGGATTAGAGTCGCGGAATAAACGCCAAAAATCTCTAGGAGTTTTCTCAAAGGGTATCTAAACTCGTGTTAGCTAGAGTAGAAAGTGAACACGCCTAGCTTTGTTCATAGGAACATACGTTTTCATTACCGGCAAGTCGTCGAGAATTCGATTGTCATCATTCCTGAACTGGAATAACAGGCAATCCTAAGCTTATTCGCGTCTTATATGCCTCGGCCTTCCACTTTTTGAATATGTCAAGACGCTTCTCTCTTGGATACCTCCCAAAAGAATTATTGAATTCAAGGGCATTCAGCTGTTTGGCCAAGTCCCATTCTTGACAAACTTTCCCATTATGGATGACTCGAATAGTCCCAATTCGTTCAAAGAGAATGCCCCCAAACGTAGCACTGTCATAATCCATCTTCAACAGACATCCAAGGTGAGATATCATATAGGCGGTCAGGTATTTTGAATCTATCGATTGATGTTGCGTGTTCCAATCTTCATTTTCCTCGAGATCGTCTGTTTTCTCGACCTCCAAATCCAGGTTCCTAATGCAAATGGTTCCATCCGGTCTTTTATATGGGTTCACAACTGGCCCAACTTTCAAAAACCTAGCCAGCAAACCGTAGAAGGCCCAAGTGATGACTGGCGGTCCGCCATCTCCTCCTCGGAATCCGTGTTGCTTCGTTCCAGTAGGATCAATGCGGAATGTTGTATGTACCCGGTCCACGGTACTTGCGAGCTCTGGGACGGATAACCAAGTTGGCCAGAGTTCTTCAAGTTGAACAAGCATGACATCCAAGACGTACTGCTTTGTCGGAAGGAGGCGAATTGCGACAAGCGTTTCGTCGTGGAGTTGACGGTTAACAAGAAGGGTTGGGATAGTATCAGTGCGATTGAAGTGTGGGGAATATCTAACATGCGAGTCGAAAGGCCAATATTCTTGACCTGGAAATGGGGGAAGTCTAGGGAGTCGCATTCGACTGCCTGCTTCGAGAACAGTTGTCGGAGGTGTTGCAGGCGTAGAGATGGCGAGGGTGAGAATTTGATCGCGAAGCTCGCGAGGAAGCTGGAGAAAGGACATGGTAGAAAGTGAAGATTTTTGGATTAATAGATGTGGAGGTGGAGGTGAAGGTGAGGTGGAATTGAGGTGGAGGTATATAATTTGAAAATTGGAATGGAATGAAGAGAAGTGTGATTTTTACTAAACTAATGTTACGCTACGTACCTAGGAGCCTCTAAACTTCAAGTCCGTGACTCATACCATGAAACCGTCATAATTATACCTAGACTACCTTAGAGGCTGCGAAAAGTGGTTAGGGACCTTATCTACTCATACTCGGCACCTAAAGAAGTCTGGCGGTCGTTCACCAATGGTCGATAGGCACCGGCATTTCATATCATTCACGTAAATTTGAATGTCCCATACTGGCTGGCACATTATAAATTCTGTTCTACTTAGGAAGTTAGCTGTATATAGACTCGTAGAGGATTAAAGGCCTATAGACCTCTACTCCTCACACTCTAACGCCTCTCTAGGATCAAACCACTACTCTACTAGACAGATTCTTACGTAAAAGAGTAACTAATCTCCAGCTTCCTCTATACTCCACCTTTTATCCTTTTCCTTCTTTGCTTTCATATTCCCTATCGGCGCAATATAAGCTTCTTCTCCATCTCATACACTCTAACCTTCTCCTCCTTCCCTAGTGTCATCCGAACCACCAAGTAGAGTCGGTAACCCCCCTCCTGAACCCCCTTCACCATACCGTTATCCTTTTGAACCTCCGGCGCCCTGATTGATAATGTGCGAAGCTTCGAAATCGGTTGAGGAACCGTAACGTGAGATTCGACAAGGACGAATTCTGGTCGAAGGCTCATATATTACCTGCCTAGATCTGGGTCGAAGTGGTCTGCCAAAGGTTGCGCTCATGGCTTCGAGCTTTCAAATCGGAGAGTGTTCTTCCCCACCAACTCTGCATACCATGTTTCCCGCTTGCTCCATCTCTCCCCTCTTGGCTGTATGACTCGAATGATGCTGTCTACGACTCTGAATTGTGCATTTTGGCGGAAGAGGTCCTCGAGAGATAGGAGAGAGAATAAGTCTTTGAAGGTGATATTGTAAGTAATTATCAACTCCCTCACAATGTACTGCTTGATTTTCCAGTCTTCCTGCTGCTTCCAACCTATGTCCTTGTCTATAATTGAAAGAAGTGTTTTTCCGTCTGCCTCTGCCCCCTGCTCATCCTTCAAATCTGTAATGCCAACGTCGAAGCTTCGCAGATGACGAAGGACGATAATCATCGTGTCTAACCCATTTGTGTTGGCCTCTGCCATTGCTTCTTCCATCGTCTGTCCCGAGCTGAGGTTGACTTCGCTTGTCTCGAAGAACACACCTGGGTGTGGGCGAAGCATCTGAGGGCGAAGATGTGGTATGCCTTGATGTGCGCGAGCTTGTCGGATAATGATTTGATGGCGTCCATGATTGTAGAGGGAATGTATGGTGTGGTTGACGTGTCGTGGGTGAATGTGTTGGTTGATGTGTGCGCGAAGACGAAAAGCATAAGCGAGTAAGGGGAGTCAACACCTCCTTGTGCCTTTAGCATCCATCGCCTCGACATCACCACCATCTACCAACAACATCCCCTCGACACACCACAGGACCACAGACACCATCAATCTCACTTCACCATGCCACCTAAAGGAGTGAAGCGACCTTATTTAGGGTTGAATGCCGGTCCGTCAAAACGCCCAGCACCGTCAGGGTCAAATGCAGGTCCATCGAGTCGCCAACTGCCACCAGGGTCTTCCGAAGCTTGGTCTGCCAGGACGAAGTCTTGCTTCAAGCAACTGAGATCAAAGAAGTGACACTCTGGAGAAGAGCTTTGGACTACTATGAAATGGCCCCCGGAGATCTTTTACCACCAGGAAAGACGGTCGATGCTTCACTCAATATCAAGGACACCAACACAGATACCAACTGGAACGAACGATTCTGTGATTTCTTCACCACACTTATCATCTGCCCAATCTTCCGGGGTCGATCCCAGTATCTCCAACTGGTAATCAAGATGGCTATGGACTACCGTCTTGGCGTTTCTGGCTGCCGCCTTTTTACGATCGACGTTAATACTGATGGCTTTCCCGTTTACAAAGGATTCCTCAAAAACCTTCGCCGCGCTGCCGCAGCAGTGCAGATGGTCAATGTCAGTCAGGGCGTCCTCGTCCGTGATATCTCTTCCATCATTGAGGCATGGGACGAATATGCAGCGGCGGATAGAGAGAATGGTGGAGATATGAGGAGCATGGAGTAAGCTTTCATTACCCCATTTCGAGTCAAAGATTTAACACTTCGTAGTACATATGAGAAGCAATGTCGGAACGCGTTGGGAAAGCCGGGTGTAAGCGTCATCCAACTGAACAGGGCTCAAATCCTGCAAAGGAAGAAGATCTGGATCATGCAACGCCGTGCGGATGCCGTGCGAGATCAAGCTGCCGCTTCTTCAGAAGCTTCCAACTTCGCGAACGAAGCTCCTCCAGCAAACCCGGGTGCAATTGAACGTGCGAGCTCTTCTGCGACGGAATCAGAAGGTGGATATCAGGAACCAGAAGCAGAGGTAGACGGCCAGCTCGCACTGTCGCAAGACCAACCTTCGTCGGACAATTTAGAGACAGGTAGTCTACATCAAAGATTCTCGCCTCAAGGGCTGCAAAGTCCAAAGACTCACATACAAGCACCATCTTCGCGGTCTGGTCCCCCGGGAATGCAATGAAAAACTGCGACTTCTCGTCCCGCAAGCTTTTTGTCTTGAGGGCTGAAAAGTCCAAAGTACAAGCATCATTTTCGAGTTCTGGTCCCACTCGCATCATGCATCAAAGTCCCTCGCCTCAAGGGCTGGAATATTCAGAGGCAGCTTCTCCTGTTGCTAGCCTGAATCAAGATCATGCACCACAAGTGGAACCTTCTATAAATGTCGATATATACGGATAAGTGAAGCCTCGTAGATTTGTGATGTCTGTGCTGACCTCGTTGCTCTTCTTGCCTCGTTGCAATCGGCTGATACTATTTGGTCATCATTTCTTCCTTTTGCTCAACAGCATGTAATTGTACTATACCAATGGATTGATGATTTGAAATACAAGTTGTAGAGTAGTGATGGTTAAAGCTGAGGGTGAAGGGTCGCAGAGGTCGAATTCGATCGCCTCGAAGCGCTCGAAGACTTGAAGCTTCGGGAAATATCTCAAACGCGTAGATAGTAGTAACCTCCACTGCGTTAGTATAACAATCAATCTATGCATTCAAGTATAATTTATCAAATGGGTAGTAGAAGGTCGTTCAGTTAGGGTTTTCTAGTTTCTGCTTGGACCCAAGGTCAAAGCGCTACGTGTTCAATTCTGCTTATCTTGACCTCGTATTCACACAATCCGACTACATTCATTGCTACAAGCCCAATGGCCTTTTCAATTTGCCTTCAACATAGCTCTACGTGACAATTTCATATATTTGGCAGCATGCCGCATCTTCACATACTACCATTGCATATCACGACAACTTTTAATTCAATACTATTATACTCGGATCAAAGAAAGCAACCAGCAATGAAGCTGATATTCCTCGACGAGAGGGAGGCGAAATGCGGACCATGCAACGAAGCAGGCATCAAATTACAGACGAGCCGAACCCGAAGAATCAAACTGCCAATTATACCTAAACAGATCGGGGATACCTGATCGACCCTGGGTTCTTGTGATCAGGTTCGAGACAATGACTACGCGCGTGCAAACAATCCCACCAGTAATGACCCTGCAAGTCACAATTATGACACAATCGAAACCGAGACCCTTTCTCCTTGTACTCGAGCAACCCCGAGGATCTGAACCGCCAGGACCATGACCACCAGGACAATCTACATCAAGTCCCATAAAGTGTCCCCAGATCTTGTATTTCAACTTGAACTGAAGGATCCCTGGATGATCGACCCTGCTAGCATATCTTTTTCGTTCCTCCTCGTACTTCTCAATAAACATCCTCCCTGTTGGAATATTGCCCACTTCCTTGGACAAATTAGTGGTGATCAGGAAGAAGATGACCGCCATCTGGCTGACATATCCATCTCTTGGTTTGTTTGTGAACCCTGGAATGCCGGAAACATATACAAAGCCCCCCGAGGAGAAAGCAGCATCTCCAACTGGTATCATCCAACTATGAGGGCAAAATTGGCGGAAAGCCCTGTCTGTTTCTAGATTTTGATAGAGTTGTTCCGTCTTGCCTTCGACCCAGACTCTTTGTGCTTTGTAATCAGATGCTCATTCTTTGATCTTGCGATCATTCTCCTCTTCTTGCGCAATGCGAGCATTTTCCTCCCTGATACGCCAGCTTGCTTCTTGTTGACGTCGTGTGGCTGCCTTCTGTTGTTCCCTGCGAGCGTTCTGTGCAGCTTGTTCCTCCTCTTGCTCAGCTACCTCGTCACTCCATCTGTCTGGCCCTGTTGGGTTTGGCGTTGATTGAGGCTTGACGGTACCGGCGGACTTCGCGGGAGTGCCATTGTTCGCGGCCCCGGCCGTAGGAGGTATAGGGTCAGAAAGAGCAAGTGTGGACCCTGAAGGAGAGGAGGTAGATCCGATGGGATCGTGAGGAGTATCATGTGAGGGATTCGAGAGGGAGGGATTGTCGGAAGAGTTCCCGGAAAGATTGGCTTCGACCTTCGCATTCTCTTGGACCCGAGTTTCGATCTCTGCGGTCGAATTTCTACCAGAATCGTGGGCTTTGGGATGTTCCTATAGCTTGAATTGAATTCCAAGGTTAGCAATGATTCCTGTCTTGCACTTCTCCAGTCCACGAAGTAAGGTTTGACGCTTACCTTCTACCAGCTTGGGTAATAGAGAGCTGCCTTCCATTCGAGATATCTAAGAATCGCTGTCGAGCGGTGGGGCTCGATTTGGGTGCGGCATGATGAAGTGAGATTCGGTGAAGGGCAGTTAGTAGAACTCGTGCGTGTTAATATGTTTCAGTATAAACTACGCTTCCTAGAAACAGAGATAACTCGAATGTTAGAGTCAAAGCATCCTACATCTTTGGCCGCCGATTGAATTTGGCACTGTTGAAAGCGGCCACGGCTGACAATTCGGAAACCTTTGACCTTGTCTAAAATTTCTTTCGCTTCTTCGAAAAATCTTTCTTCCTCATAATCGCGACATCAGACATTCATCAATCTCTATTTCAATCATACGCACCAATTGGTGTTGTCGTCACAATTCACTGAGCCCCCGGGCAAAGAGCCAAAGTTCCTCGCCAACCATCGAACATCTGCTTCGCATTCACCGAAGAGTCTAACCTTCTCACCCAAATCCACATAAAGCTTTCCCCTCTATCATTCCTCACCCATTCTCATTATCAACCGACAAAGACACCATCTCTCTCTTCGACCCGTTGGACCCCTTCGACCACGGACGAGAAAGCAGAAATGCGTCCAGGAAACAACTTGACGCCGCAGGAGCGGAAAGATCAAAAGAAACTCAACGCAACCGCACGAGAATTGCAAGTCGCTGTAGACACCCATTTCACCGATTGGAAGAACGAGGATGGGGATGGCACGCCTCACGACTGGACCAAAGAACTGCGGCTTTGTAACCCAAAGCAAATACCAAAAGATGTGGCAGACATTCCAAAGTTTGTGTACCCAAGTGACCGAGGATTGCATGCCATTATGCACTTAAAGGTGGCACAGCTGGTGCGGTCTTCTTCGTGGAGTGCGGACTTCGACGCCACTGGATTTCCACTCAAAGGACGAAGAGGACGAGGCCATCCTGCTTTAGCAGAAGGTGGGAACCTTGAGATGAATGACCGAAAGCTCAATGGAGACTTGGTCTTGGATGAGGACAAGTACGTCTACGAGACGGCTACACTCTCCAACAAATATACGGTTATAATCCAGCAAATCTCAAATCGAAAAAGGTCTACTATGCTCTAATGAAGCAGGTGAATAAGAACGATACAGAGCAGCGGACAACATGTTCTTTGGTTGGCGTGAAGGGTGGGAAGAAGGTGGAGGAAAAGAAGAAATTGAGCAGGACCGAGAAGGAGAAGACTGCCAAGTTGGAAAGGAAGAAGGAAGAAGAGAATGCCAAGAAATGAAAGAAGAAGAAGAAGATGATCAAGAAAGCGAAGATCGACGAAGAGAACATTACAAAGCCGTAAAGGTCGGAGACGTACAGCGATCTTGTTAGTTTATACCGCGAATCAGCCACGAATACCAATTTCCCAGCCAAAGGTAACGCCCGCAAGAAACGCAAAGCAAAGGATGAAATTGCGGGATTGGAAAGGGCCACCAAGAAACACAAGCATGCCCACTCGTCAACCACGTCTATCCTAGCTCCAACCGCTGCCTCTCGAGAATCCAGTGCTAAGAATAATACCGCCACGGTGAAGGATGGGCTTCCCTTCTTGATTCGGGATTTGGCCTTGCTTTTACGAGTAACCGCCAAGGGTGCCGACCTTGAGCGAGTGCGTGTGTGTTACGTCCGCCCCTCGGCAATGAAGAGCTAAGAACTTGGCCTGCGTCGGCGAGAGATTGTAGTAAGGGAGGCCGGCTGCATCGGAGGCGGTCAGCGTCTTCTTCAGCGCTTTGGGCCCTGTTGGGCCGTGCCGCCGGGTGCGAGTGCCCGAAGGCATATGCGTCCACGGCTGCCCTTACAATATGTATATAGTTCTCATTTACCAATAGGACTGAGATGACAATCTTGGTATTCGTAATTGAAACATTACACTCGGAAAGAAGATCTTATGGGTTTGGTATTCTCAGGTGAAGTCTCGGCACCGAGAAATATATATTCACATAGCGCGCAGTTGTTCACTTAAGTTTAGATCACAGGTGTCTAACCCTTCTTGCACAGATTCAAGTGAATTTGCAAACTTTACAAAACCAATAAATGAGTGTCCCTCCGAAAACATCAACGTATAAGTATCCCGCCAAAAGAGTGTGCCTATCAACCATCCCAACTAGTACCTTAGTAACTGAGGCATGCCTTGCCTTAATACCCTCACTGGCAGTTGTCCACCATTACAGCCCATTTCCCTTGCAAGCTTCGACACCCCTCATCTTCATCATTCTCAATAAGCAATGTGCGGCTCCCGGCGCAGTCCCTGTTGTCGTATGCGTATACTATCGAGTAATTCAAGTTAGAAGAAGAAGCATCAATAGTCTGTAATAAGAATAGCACATACGACTGCAGCCAGAACCGACATGTTTTGCTGAAATTCCATGGTCGGTTTCAGATAATACTGCGCATGCGCCTGAGGGATAGTCCCTGAGTTTTCCTCCATGAGAGTTGCAATTTGTATGAGGGTACTTTTTCAAGGACATGGAACGACCCATAGCCGAGGGGATTAGGAGGGCGGCGAAGGTGGCAGAGACGAGGCTGTTGAAGAGCATTTTGAGCAGCTGATTTTGAGAATGGAGAAGCTTGAATGATAGGATGTTGTACTTGTTGTTGAATGAAGTAATGGTACTTGTAAGTTGAGTAGATAATAGAAAGAGATGGACGGGCTTTTTATATCTAATGTTCACCCACGATTTCCCTCGTATCCTGTAAGCGTATAGCTTGTAGCCTGAATCCTGTACTCCTATAAGCCTGTGCCTGTAAGCTTGTACGCCGGTAAGCCACCTGCAAAGCACCTAGAGCCAGTAAAGCTTTAGGGTTGTGGTTGTAGCCGTTACTACTCTATTTTATTCTCGACGTAAGAGGACTCATGTCGCGCTTCTAGTAGAAGAGTCTGCCAATCGAATGGAGAAGAAAGTAGGAGCTGAGAGCGGCGATGTTCCTTGGCATACCAGTATGGTGCAGATCTACCGGATTTAATATGACCGCATACAGATCTTACGGACCAGACAGAATTTTGTAAACACCTGCTGACTTTTTAGAACGACCAAATACGAACTTGTTAATGATGATATTACGGGGTATTTCATATATTCTACCGATACCAATTTGCAAATATTGAACCTATTACTTTTCACTATCCAATGTCCTCTCCATCCTCATCAGCAAGTCTGACTCTCACCCAATTCTCCTCGCTCTTGCGCCCGACTTCCATGGCAGTTACCATCCTCCGCCCGAGTGATGATTTACTCCTTCACAACAAGCGAGGATCTTCCACATCAGGAGTCACATCCATCATAGCCTCCAACTCCGCGCCCCACTCCTCAGCCACTTCATCGCTCATTTCTCTAGCCTTTACAGGCTCACCGTTGTCGCCGTCTCCAAACAAGGAGCCCATATCATCGTCGTCGTTGGCGGCTCCCTCAACCACAGGGGTAGGAACCTCGATTGAAGGAATCGGAATTGGAACTCGCTTTTCAACTCCGGGCTTCTCAACGACCGATGTTTCCACAGGAATTGAGTCCACAGGATCTGAGTCTGCAGAAACTGAACCTACTGGAGTCTCAGGAAGTGCAGCCATGGTGGGGGGTTTAGATTTCGGCTCAGCAGGGCTTTTCGGCAAACCTACTTTACTCTTCTTCCTTGCAACAGGCTCTGGTGCTGGATCTTCATCAACAGCGATGGGTTGGTTGGGATGTCCTCCCACCTTCATCCACGAACGCTCAATCCCGGGCAGGCAAAAACGAAGCGTTTCACCGGTGGTCTTTGAGATTGGGGTACCGGTGGCGCTCATCCTGCGGAGAGATTCCCTTGGAGCATTGGAGGTGCTGAGTTTGCGACAGCGCTTCTTGTTGGGGTTTGAATCTTGTGATGATGACTCTGAAGAAGAGCAGTAACTGGTGACAGGTGAGTTCATGGTTGCTGTGGTGGAGCCGGTGATAATGACCTCATCATCTGGCGTAGATCTCTTGCGGCTGTGAAGTTCGTTATCCGACGAAGGAGGAACAGGTGCGCCGCTAATAGCTGGATGCAAGCCAGAGAATGCTGGGTTGCAAGTCGAAGCATCATATACGTCGTCGTGCGGTATAGATCTCTTGCGGCTGTGAAGTACATTGTTTGAAGAGAGAGGAATTGGTGCGCGGATGATCGCTGGATGCAAGCCACTAAAGGTTGCGTTTGAAGTCGAGGCAGTAATATATACGCTGTCGTGTTGCACAGGTCTCTCGCGGTGCTGGGGAGCGGGTTGCGAGTACCTGCGAACTGGTGCAGAACCAGTAGCTTGCGGTATATACGACATTGGCATGTCTGTTGGGGCAGGAATGGGTGCCGCGCTATATATCTGGCGACGATGGGCCGAATTGCCCGAATACATGGGAGTTCGCGCGACACCATAAGCGGGTAGCGGACCATATATTCCCCTGTCCGTGTTGGCAGTAACGGATCGGACGCTGATACTTGATGGCATACCTGGCGTTCTCCAGTGACCTTCTAGGATAGCTCTTTCAGCCTCATTCCGAGAAACGACAGGAACAACACTTTCCAGTGTGTCGTTGAACGTCATTGTTGGATCGGGATGGGCAGAAAGCTTGGGGCTGCCTATATGAGCTGTGAGGGGATGGTTGATATCGACGTACTTGCGTGGTATTTTATGTGGATTTTGTCCTGGATATAAGGCGGTTCCATGTGATGGACTTGAAGCAGACCAGACTTGGGCATTCGGAGCTGCAGCTTGTTGTGCGGATTGGACTGGCGGTTGAACAGGGACATTTGTGGGCTGGGATGCCGAATTATTATTTGCGGGTGCTGTGGGTTGAAGTCTCATTTGCTGTGATGGTGTCACAGCGGTCTCTGCGAACGGGTTTTTCGGCAGTGGAATAGATCCCGGGCCCTGAGGAAAATATGTCATGGATTGTGAAGCTGGAGGAAGCGTTGCCACTGAGACAGGTGAGGGATTGGCATTAACCCAAGAACGAGAAGCTGGTTTGGTCAAGTCCCCCTTTGAGCGATTACCTCGAGTGAGGCCACCTAATTGTCGAACTTCGCTCTCGTGAAGGAAATATTTGTTTGATGAACTCTTGTGCTCTTGTTGACAGCGCACACAACGCAAGCGGCTTGTCCACAAAGTAAAGCCATTCTCGTTGACTTTAGACCATGTTCGATTAATAGCCTCGCAACGTTTGACGGTATCCGTTGTGGTGAGCAAGCACATCCATGCCGTATTTGAATGGGGAAACCCGGCTCTGTAGATCTTATTTGGATCAGGAACAAAATCAACAGGAAGGTGTGCAAACGGCGTGTGCGGAGAAGGAGGCTCTGGTGGCATGCGAATGGATGCTGGAATGGAAGGATGGATTGTCTTAGATCCCCTAGCTGTGAGTTCCCGGTATTGTTTCTGTTCCTGGAGTGCGTTGCAATTTGCTGCAAGACGTTCCACTTGTTTCGAGAGCGCTTTGTTCTTAGCTTCAAGAGAAGCCGTGTAAGGCTGACCGGCAACGAGCTCCCGAATGTGAGCAGCGTTCCGCCGCATAACATGAAAAGCCGTTATGATGGCATCGGAAATCGATTGCTGCGTCCGCGGGAAATGTATATCATTAATGGCCTTCTCCATCTTGGCGAGGTCTTCTGTAAAAGTAGTTGAGTCCATCGAAAGTGTATTTATGTTTTGTTTGAATTGACCTTCACCTTGACCTGGTACATTAGCAGGTGTCAAAATGCGAGGAACAGGAGACTCACAGCTACCCTCAGCAAGCTTCGCCAGTTTCGCTGTGATGAATGTGACCAAAGTATTTCTGAGGTTCTCTTCCTTTTCGTAGCGGCTGAAGAGCTTCTCGAGGAGTTGAAGAAAGTGAGGGTCGGCTGCGGGAGGCTGTGACGACCTTTTCGGGTCATGAACTTGATGGGATTGAATTCTAAAGACTGTTTCGAGAATGGCGGGACGCATTGCTTCTGGAGCAAGCGCGGCGGCTATCGCGATAGGAATCGGGAGGTCTACGATTGACTGTGGAATGGTTGGAGTTGCTTGTGCGTCTTGTGGCGTGGGGTTTTGAGATGATACTTTACTTCCAAACCACCCTTCCGACATACCTTTCTCGAGAAGTTCTTTCCTTGATAGCTTCTTCTTCCGAAATCCTTTTGGCATTCGCACTCCTGGTCTTCCGATTACAGGTCGGCCGGAGGTGTGGTCACGTGGTTGACTTGACTCTGAGTTGGGGGACGGACTATCCTCTGGATCGTCGACGAAAGAGGAATCATCCTGATCAAGAGGCAGCTTGTTGTTGATGTCGAAACGAACCAGGTATTCTGCTGTACCTGAATTCTGGAGGGGCACATTTCCGGCAAATTGAGCTGCACTCAGCCCCGAGAGGTGGCTATTCTGATTTTCTGATGGAGTATTATTCACATCGTCTACGCTTTGCCAAGAGGTTGCGATACTGATTCCATATCCTGAGTGAGTAGGGCTTCGGTGCGGCTCAGTTTCCTGCGCCGCTGAGGACTTTTGTAGCTGAATGGTGTTTGTCGATGGCTGTTGGATGGCTTTAGATTTGCTATTCTCGGGGTTTGCGAAACTTACTGTTTCATCCTCCTGGGTTGGTAGGGGGTGTTCCTCGTTTGCAGGTTGCTGCTTCTTTCGTGGGGATCCCACAGGTTGATATTCATCAAACAGAGAATGTACCCCAGGGCCCTGACTGGAAGGGTTTTCTTGAGACTCCCCTTGGATGTAGCTCAGCCAGTCTTGTTGAAAGGCATCGCCATCAAAAAAGCCTGACGCATCGAATGAAAGATCACTGGGTGGAAGTGTAAGCCCAAGATCTACGTCTTGATGTGTGATGTTATAACCATCGTCTCGGGTAGAAGCATTATTACCTTCTCCGTTGGGTTCTTGATCAATGCACGGGGCATCACCGTCTGTGTTTGCCATTTTGACGCTATTCAACTGACCTGAATACAGTCTAGTATTATTTGTGACTTCTAATGTCCAACTCCACAGTGCATGCTTTCCAAACCCTCTCTTAAAAGGTAGAGGTATGGTTAGGCAGCTGGCGCTAATCAGACACCTCGACTGAAGGTTTGCTGATTTTGAGGTCGATGAGATATGTAGTAGTTAAAGACAAGATATCCCTCAGAGGTTGCGACTGGTTTTTGTATGTCCATGAGACAGGTAAAGCTTGAGGATACACGTACAGCCAGTCGACATTTAAATTTTGAATCACCAGAATGGTGCGATGTGGTGCGGGTGCGGTCCTGTGCGGTGTGGCTGCTGCTAAAAAGTCAGAGCCTTAGTAATCAGTGTTAGTGGCATTTAATTGGCTGTGAACGTTAGTGAGGGGCCATCCCTGCTACAGCTGCTTCAACGTTAACGTTAAAGTGAAGTGAAGCTTGACGAGATATAATATATATGGATGTTACCGCCTTGACATGCAATCCCAGCCCAGCATACCTTGGGCACTTTAAAGACAACTCCACCACACATACTAGTCCGCATTGATAAAGGCAACTTTATACGACTGACAGTCGGCTGAGGTAAACACCAGCGCATTCATCATGAGTGTTATTTTGTGTACAGGTGAGTCCGACTTGACTCTCGCTTTTCTAGAGCTTCCCCCCCTTCCCCCATCACCAATTCACAGAGCAATCCCCTTGCAAGATGGCTTACATGCATGCGGAGGCTGACAATGATGCGTGTATCTTGGTTTCAGCTGGCTATGATCACACAATTCGGTATGTGCCTCCACCCTCCACCCCCCTCTTCCTCGCAGCCTGCTGAGCTGACCTCGCATCGTTCAGCTTCTGGGAAGCACTGTCCGGCATATGTTCAAGAACAATCCAGCACTCCGAATCCCAAGTGAACCGCCTCTGCATCTCCCCCGATAAACGGTTCCTTGCTGCTGCCGGGCACCATAACGTCAAGCTGTACGACATCAAGTCTACCAACCCCAATCCGATCCTTACCTTCGAAGGCCATTCGGGCAATATCACAGGAGTCGCATTCCACTGTGAGGGCAAGTGGATGGTGACAAGCTCGGAAGATGGCACAGTCAAGATCTGGGAGACGCGTAGCGGTACCGTCCAACGGAGTTATACACATGGGCCACCAGTTACGGATGTGGTGATCCACCCCAATCAAGGAGAGATCATCAGCTGCGATAGAGGAGGCAATGTGCGAGTTTGGGATCTGGCTGAGAACAATTGCTCCCACCAGCTCATTCCCGAAGAAGATGTCCCTGTGTCAAGTGTTACTGTAGCTTCAGACGGCACTGCACTCTGCGCCGCGACCAATTCCGTAAGTTAGCTCTCAACATCTTTCAAATACATGCTAAAGATTTACAGGGCAACATCTACGTCTGGTATCTACTCCAATACCGCGAAAAAACAACACTCATCCCCATAACCCACTTCAAAGCCCACAACTCCTACATAACCCGCGTCCTCCTCTCCCCCGACGTAAAGCATCTCGCAACATGCAGCGCCGACTGCACCGCCAAGATCTGGGAAGTCAAAGATCTGGATGCCCAACTCCCAAAACCCGGCCAAGCGCCAATCGACAATGCTGGGAAAGCCGAGCAGCCCTTTGAGCTAGAAAGCACGCTTACGGGACATCAGAGATGGGTTTGGGATTGTGCTTTTAGTGCGGATTCGGCGTACTTGGTTACGGCGTGTAGTGATCATTATGCACGGCTTTGGGAGCTGGGAAGCCAGCAGATTATTCGGCAGTATAATGGTCATCATAGGGGTTTGGTTTGTATTGCATTGAATGATTACTCGGAGGCTAGGTAAATAGGGATGTGCCAGTGGCGTCTTGGAAACTTTGTTGCTACATTGGCGTTATGATACCTAGGTTCATAGGACGGGCGTTTGATATGTCAATGAAATTTATGTACTGATGCCTTGTCGTCCTTCATTTTGTTACCTTGTGTCCTCATCCACCCTATTGTTTCAACTTCCAAGTGAAAATCTCCATTTCTCCCCAATATCTCGGTTCTCTACGTCTCTTATTCCGTATTTGTTCATTCGGTCGATATCGTCAACAACATTAGCCAACAATGCCTCATACTGAATACCTCTCTACAAATTGTCCTCGCATTATACACCCTACCTTACATTCTTTCCATAGAATAGATAAAACCTCGTCTACTCCACTTCCTCCCACTTTCTATTACTAACATCGATTCCATACCCGGTTTAGTAAATGATACCCAACCCCATCTAATCCTCAACCACATCTATCTATACCTGCCGTCCATTCTCGGTTCTCCTGTACTGATGATAGTGTATTTGATCACTGCATTTTTCACGAATGGTAAGGTTTGTGTTGTTGTTTAGGTGTATATAGCAAGCGGTCTCCTTGGATATGTGATAGTATTAAGTCGCATTAGATGTTGAGAAAATAGTTAGTTGTGTTTGCTCTTGCTGCTAGAAGCTAACATGAAGTCGACTATTCAGATCCCTTGAGATTCTTGATTATTACTATTACTAAATATGATATCTACTTTTTGCAAGTGATGTCCCTTATCTATAAAATCGCCCCCATCTGCCACGAAATCCTAGAATTGGAATTAGAAACTACTAATCTAACTACCCGCTTGTACTTGCAGATGCTCGATTTTGGGTTTACCAGTCAACTTTATCAACGCGCGGGTAGCTTTGCTCGGGGAGTGGGGGTATGGAAAGCATCTCTTGCTGCCTTTGCCATCCATTTACTTGGCTCGATATTGATACTTTTGATTGACAGCAAATACCGCGTTGACAGCATTTAGTCAGTTCTCGTACACTTCATAATAAACTCAACCAGTTCTTTTCACTCGTTGCAACTTGTGCGCTCAGGTTTCCACTCTTGACTTTATCTTACATCTAAACCTAGCTTTCTCTTTACGAATACACTAGTCGAGAAGCATGCCAGGGCCAGATTGAGCATGATATCTTTAGGTTACTTGGATGTCATCTTATGGCTGTTGGGTGTTGGACCCCAGTTTATACACCTCTTGCTACTGTAGCAGAATCTTACTTTGCAAGAAAGAAAGAGCTAGGAAGATGTTCAAATGAGAGGATCTATAAGGCGCCTCATAATCAATCACGCAACCCCTCAGCATGAGGAGCTCTTCTTTTATAGTTAGCTCAGTTCGGTCCAATGACCAGGAAGGTTTGCGAAACACACGACTCCATGAGGCGTGCTCGATTGTTGTGTCAGTGACCTGATTCAGGGTTATCGGTGTAGAGTGGTATGGAGTCACTCACTTTCCTATTTTTACTTTGACAAAAAGCTAAGCACGAGGATCGATGGGGGTGGTGATTATGAACGTAATCTTGACAGCAAGTAAATCAATAACAACAACGCGACTTCTATGATGCGACGCAGTCCCATGATCTAATCTCTTTCGTTAAAGCCCATAAGATAACCAATTACGTATTCTGCAATGAAAGAAGTCCATTAGTTATACGCTGCTTGGTTCCGTCAGTGAACGTCATTGTTTTAGTGGTGTTTTGCTTATTCTACAGCTACTAGATCCAGGCTCTTAGTAATTTATACCCTTTGCTTCAAGAATTCTCCCCATCTTATAAGGAGCAAAAGGAAACAAAGCGCTGTTTAGTGAAAACGAGTTTAAGATTTGGCCACTTGTATACTTGTATATCCGCCCAAGCCAATGCCAACTTCTCTTATAACCTGGGGAAAGCCCTGAATTTCTTTTATGAGATCTTAACTTACAGCTAATTAATCATCTTAGAATTTACACTTGGCTGCAAGAAGAAAAATACATGTGCGCTTTGAAAGGGGTTGCTTCTCGAAGACGCATTAAATCAACCCACTTTATTGCGTTCTAGCACCAAGCGCCATTCCATATTTCATTTGATTTAGAGTGTCAGTCAGGGTGTGGCTATACCAGCGGTTACAACAAGCATGAATTAGGTTTATCTTCGGGACAATGACACGGCCCCTATTTTAAGCGAGGAAGCTGCAACACAAATCATTACGCTGCGGATCGAGGATCTCGTGTTCTATAGCTATCTGCTAACCAGTAGACAGTCGAGTTACAAGGAATGACGCCTCCGTACTAAGTTGCAAATTCTCGGACTACAGTATCTATGCTTCTTGCGACATACTTAATATTACACTCATTCACTAAATGGATCAGCATCAGGTGGATCAGACGCCATTTTCTAACCAGACTTACTTCCAGGGATTGCAAGTCTTCCTGAGCTCAGCATGTAGACGTGATGCCGAGTTCGTAACTCGGCAACATGCGCAGCAGACAGACCTGTGTAGCAAAACATGCCAGTCTAGATATCCTTCAGTGAGCCTCTATCCAATGACATTTACATTGCTCGTGCATACCTGTTGAAGTAAATGATTCCAAGACCCTGGGGTTCCAAGTTTTTGCAACTCTTCGTATAACGACACTCTCATAGAGCCAATTCTCGATGTCATCTCTTTCAAATTCCCCAGCCATTCGTCTCGGAGATTCTGGTCCTGGAGAATAATAGAAACTATGCGAGCGCCATGCGTTGGGGGTGTTGAAATCTCGCCTCGTTGATAATAAGCCAATTGGCCTTGCACCAAGTCTTTGTTGATGACATTGCTGGTTACAACATGAAGTGCACCGACCCTTTCTCCATATAGCCCCATGTTCTTGGAAAAGGCTTGGGCAATACAAAGCTCGAGACCTCTGCCGACAAAGTATCTAAGCGCCCAGGCGTCTTTATCAGGATCACCGGATGCAAATCCCTGATACGCTACATCAAAGAAAGGGTGTAGCCTTTTCCGCGATATAAGGTTTGCTAATTCGGACCATTGTCTCTGGTCTAGGTCAAGGCCGGTTGGATTGTGTGCACAAGCATGCAAAATAACAACATCTCCTTCCTCGGCCCCTTCGAGCGCTGCAAGCATACCATCTTCATCTATTGTCTTGGTTTCTTGGTTGTAATAGGGATAAGTCTTTCGCTGAATGTGCTCTCCAACTAGTTTCCAAATTATGTGGTGGTTATTCCAGGTTGGGTCGGAAATCCAGACTGATTTGGGCTTCAAGAAATCAGCGAGTAGTCTAGCTCCAACATGGCATGCCCCAGTTCCAGATAAAGTCTGCATAGATGCAATTCGGGTGCTCAGTTGCGGTTCCAGATCCCGAAAGAGAAGAGTCTTGGCGGCGGTGAGGAACTCGGAGTGCCCACGGATTGGTAGATATTCGTATGTAGTAGCCTGGGTGGAGCATATCTTCATTTCAGTCTGTGCTGACGTTAATCAGCCTTCCACAGATAATAATGTGCTTGGTTATAACTGACTTTTCGAACTACTGGTAAGACCCATGGCTTCCCATCCGCGTCTCGATATGCACCGATGCTGAGATTTACCTTTTCAGGCGAGGGGTCGATCTCGTATAAGGCTGTGAGCTGAAACGGCTCATCTTCCACACCTACAGGAATCTCCGCAAATACAGATCTCTGCATTTTGTATTTCGAGAGATACATACTGTTTGACGATTTGCTTTAAGAGGTGACTACTTGCGCATTGATTCATGTATGGTAGGTAAGTTAAATTAGCCTGGCATTGGCTTAGATCACATTTTTTCGTCATTCTTTTGTCTGTGAAAACAATAGAGATAAGATAACACGTGAATTTTGATATACTCCTACCATATTGGTAGGTCTTGTAGCTCCGGCACACATTTTGGAAAGGATCTGTTCCCTTATATGCGGATTATACCGATATATGTGGAAGCGAGCGCGGAAAGCCGATCCTATCGTTGGCAAACTTTCTTGCTTGATCACTCGCTTAATAGTAGGCTTAATAAGCAGCACAAGGGGCCCTCCCCCTTAGTGGGCGAAAGCGAAGTGTCCATGCTCTGCGTACTTCTAAGTCTGCCTGTAAATTTTGCGTGTAATATATTCAATAAATGGCTAACTTCCGATCAAAAAGATGCCTCTGAAATTTCCAATTGAGTAGAAACATTACAGAAAACTCACCGCATCTAAACGTAACACTCTGCTTTCGCGTGATACTTTGTTTTCTCCCACTAAGGGGTGGGGGCCTTAGCGTGTTTAAGCCCACTGTTAAATTCTGGTCTTGGAGGACGTGAAAATTTGATTATACAGACCAAAGATGGACAGCAATCGAGTTCCTCCGGAATCACATTCTCGACATGACTGTCATCAGAGAAACCTCGTCTCGATATCAATAAGTGATCCCGCACACCCGTTTTTATTCAGTCGCGTATGTATCAGGCCACCCAGCACCTCAAAGTTTATAACTGATTTGCTGTCAAGAAAAAAAGGTTATACGCCGCTCTTGTCACTGGTTTTGGCTACGCCAGCAGCACACTATCTTCGAGTCTTCCTGGAGGCGCTTCTTCTTATATTGCAGACCATTTTCAAATAAAGAACCAGGAATTAGTTGTCTTACCACTGGTTATCTATCTCGTGGGCTATATTTTCGGCCCACTCCTCCTATCTCCACTCAGTGAACATTATGGACGGAAGCCAACTCTTAACACGGCGAATCTTGTCTTCTTTGGCGCATCGATCGGCTGTGCTCTTGCGCCGACATTCTCGGTGCTTGTAGTATTTCGTTTCTTCGCTGGTCTTTCGGCAGCTGTTCCTTTGACAGTAGTTGGAGGCGTTTATGCAGATCTATTCAAGGATTCAGCTAGTCGTGGGAAAGCTACCGCCTTGTACACAATAGTAAGTGACACAGACACCATACTAAACAGTGTCTGATTTAACTATGGATAGATTGGCTCTCTTCCCACCGTCTGCGGACCAACATTATTCGCATTTGTGTCTATTCCTAGCTTTCGGTGGTCTTTTTGGCTCACGAGCATGTTATCCGGTCTGCTGGGAATTGCTCTACTTTTCCTGCCGGAGACCTATCTTCCCAAACTCGAGAAGATGAGAGCTCAGCAACTAAGATGCGGAAAGGATTGTGCAAATTCCTTTGCGCAGATAGAATTAGATGGCCGAACCTCAACAGCTATATTGGGTGCCGCTTTGAGTAGGCCTAGTCGCATGTTTTTTGGAGAGGCCGTGGTCTTTTTCTCCTCATTATATGCCTCGCTGATATATGCGATTCTTTTCCTTCTCTTTGCAGCTTACCCATATATTTTTCATGGCATTTATGGTATGTCTTACAGCATCTCTGGGCTTGCCTTCCTTCCCATGGGTCTCGGCGTGCTATTGTCCTACTACGTCATTTTTCTGTGGGATAGTCATTATGTTCGAAACCTTCCAACAGCATCGGAGAGACAATGCAATGCCGAGTACCGCAGGCTGCCACTCGCTTGCGCTGGCGGTATCCTTCAAGTCTTCTCCCTCTTCTGGCTTGCCTGGACGTCGTCGTCTTCAATACATTGGATAGTGCCAATGTTATCTGGGATAATTTTTGGAATAGCCCTCATGCTTATCATGGTCTCAATATTCAACTATCTAACAGATTCGTATGGGATTTATTCTGCTAGCGCTTTGGGTGCTGCGAGTTGCGTCAGAAGCATGTGTGGAGCCTGCCTGCCACTCGCGGCTCATAGCATGTATAGTAATCTTGGCGTTGCTTGGGCCACGAGTATTTTGGGATTTGCAGCAGTAGCAATGATCCCTATCCCTTTTGTGCTCATTATATATGGCGAGGCTATTAGAGCCCGGAGCGAGTTTTGTGTGAAGGTCCATCCACACGATGATATTTTTATAGAAAGAGTAGAAATAGTTTCAGTGACGGGAGTCTAGATGTGTTACAAGAAAAAAAATATTATCTTGATGAAGAGTGAGGCTTAGCTAGAGTCGTAGCTTGTACGTGGCAAGGAAGTCGAGTAGACAAGGAAGTTGAATAGACAATCTTCTCTCAAGCAACATTATTGTGGTTGACGAAAATCGATTTCCACTTTCGTTTGCTTAGACTTAGTGTTGAAGGTATGAAAAAATAAGCCTAGTGCAATAGTGGTAAAAGAGGCATAAGTGCTTGCCTAGACGGACATTTCCCTCCCAAAAGTACCGATCAACATTCATATAGTCAAACTGATAAAAGGGATGAGAGAGTACCAATTGATCAGGACTTGGCATCGGATATTTCGTTTTCTCGCCGCTAAGTGAGTTATTGATTGCTTAAATGGAGAGCTTGGAAGGGCTGTAGGCCTGTAAGCAATAGACTGAGAGAATCTTTCGATAAAAAGTCTTGGAGTGTTGTGGTGAAGAAGTAGTTCTATCGGAGATGTGTTTGCTCGGCACGTGGGAGGCAATTTGAAGAATTTGTATTGTAGAAATATTATAATCCAACGACCTAACAGAGTAGCACTTGTTTGCGATACCATACCTCAATGAGATTAGCTGGCCTAAATTTCAGCACGAAATGAATGTATCGGTAAGTATACCTACACCGCAGCAAAACAAATTCGATGGCTTGAATTTAATCAAAACACTGATATCAACCCCCCCCACACCATCACACTCAAAACCATCCAAGCCCCAGCCCCGATTTCCCATCCCACCCAGACCACCAAACAAGCCCCCCAATAACACAAACCCCAACCACAAATCTACTCCACCAACTTCCACCACCATCATCTGCGGCTGCTGATGATGGTGGGATGTACCTGCGCTGCGGCGGCGCAGTAGCACTGGCATATGCATATGGTTCTGCTCTCCGAGCCGCTGGGTATCCGGGGAGCGTACCGTAATGCCTTGCCGGCTGAGGAAGTGGAGCAAGAGAGGGAGGATTGTAATACGTGCTTGCGGGTGGGGGATTCCTGGTTTGTTGTGAAAGAAGGGGGTTCCGGGTTTCCAAGTACGGGCTTGCTGTTGTTCTTGTTGTTGGTGTTGTTGAGTTGATGAGTGGAGTATGGTGCGTATGGATGGCATCGGAGCTGACGCGGTGCAGGTGCGGTTGAGGTTGCTGGGCACGAATGTAATCGTAAAGCCGGGATTCTGAATCAACCTGTGGTTGCGAGTGCGATGTCAATGCAGCCACGATCGCTGGCTTCCGTTTGGTGGCGTTGGAGTTGGCAAGTGCAAGGAGTCGACGAGGGCTCGTCTCGTACAGCGTTCGTGAGTCTTCCCAAATCTCTTTTTCCAGACCCAGGCCCTGCATCAACACGCCATAGCTCTCCTCATCCAGCCTAATCTTGTAGGCGCGACATACCTTCGCCGATGACCTCTTCTTTACGAAGGTGCGAAGGGTGGAGACTTCGACTTGGTAGACGTGTTTGAGGCGGACGTAAGATTGTTTGTGCATGGACTTCTTGTTTTCGAGATGGAGTTGTTTGGTGCGATTGTGGAGACGGGCGGTTTCAGCATCATCGTTACCTGGGTGCGATATGGGAAGTGCGGGTTCTAGGTATTGTCTTTTGGTGTTGTATTTTGATAAAGGCGTGTTGGTAAAGGACGTTGTCTACTCATTTATTTCATCAGCTATTTCGACCTTTCATATTCCCTCTTCTTTTTCGACATCAGAGATAAGTACTTACATTAGCAACGTCACAGACTAGATCTCCTAGAGTTGTCGAATTCTCTTTCTGGCGGATCTTCAGAACTACAACGGGGTGGTTGTACGCGCCGTCTTCCATTTCTTCCAGCTCTGGGCATTTCAGGCAATTGACGCTACTATCGAGTGGGCTTTTCAAAGGCAACCAGACAATACAGCCCACGCATATATCGCCAGCCCGAAGCTTTTTTCGCTCATATAATGCGTTATTCGAGGTTGAGCGTGGTGGTGGGGTAGGGTCACACAAGGCTGGGGTAAGAACATCATCGTAATGATGATATGCTGACATATTCTTCAGCTTATTTCTGGTTATTATGTGAAGCAAAAAGTGCAAACAAAGCTTCAGACAAAGAAAGCTTCGAGATAAGAGACAAATGATAGAAGAACGCGATGACATTGACCAAACTGCAATAGATATCGATGAGCTTTATCCTCTGCCACGCAACTCGAATCAGCCTTGTCCGTTTGGACTGCAGGGGGCCGCATTGAGCGAGCACTGCCAGACAACATCCGGGGAGGGTGGGAGTGCGTGAATGGTAGAATTTGGGGCCATTTGATTGGTGGGTTGCTAGGCTGTAGCCTGTCTGGATGGGCTCCCACGGGATCAGCGCTTGGGGTCGCATGTGAGGTGGGGCTTGTAACGGGTTTGATCCATCAAGCTATCAACATGGTAATTTTCTCCTGGATAATCCGGTGGATTTGAGGAGAACTTGTCAGCTGTAGGCTGCTACAAAACGCTTTGCAGCTCTTGGATACGATTGGTAACTCGCCACGCAGAATCACAGCCACCAGCCTTCGGCCATCAATCCCCTGCGCCGCTGCTGTTCAAAGATAGTGCCATAACTGCATTTAACATTTTGCTCTCCCTATCTGTTTTTGAAAAGAATGCGTTCCATCTGATGGTGTCATGACTAGTTTGCAAGTAGCCTGATTGACATCGCCATACCAAAGCCCACCTAACTTTCCCCCGAACGGCATGGCATGATTCGAAGAATTGATATTTGGCCCAAGTCAAAGTTCTCAACATTCGGATGGAAGCACACATTGCCCAACCAATCGCCCACTTCCATGTGACAAAGAGTGTCCCAAACTGCCACAGACGAGAAGGGCAGACAGAATAGATGAGTCTCCATAGCCATCCAATGTCAAGAACCCTAGTCTCTCACCAATATCTTAAAGTTCATATCCATTTCTAACCGCCAAGGATTGATTCGGCCCATAGTTAGGCTGCGCATTAGAAAGTCCCACATCGACCATTCGGAATTATGCGCGAACTCATGACTAGTAACGCATCCCAATTCGCCTCTTGCGAGCGTGAATCGAGTTTTGACAGGTTGGCAGGAGGTAGCAATCCAACCCAACTTCGTGTGCAGCCTCGCGATTCGCGATTTGCACGTGTCGGTACCAGTGCATGTTCGCAAGAACATGGATCGACACATATCGTATCCGTGCCTGCCAATTTTCTACCTCGAAACCGAAATGATGCATTGACCTGGATGGACTCCCAGAGGCAGAGTTCGTAGATGCCGAGACGATTTCGGGTGCGAAAGCCGGCCGGTATATGGGAATAGGGAGGACTGGAGATGATGTCGTCGAATTCTTTCTGCGAGATACGTAGGTATCAAGCTCGTCCGTGGTCTACATACTCTGATCAATACAATTGGTACACGAAGATATGCAATACGCACTGTACAGTACGCACACGATATCGCAAACCAGATGCCCAGCGATAGAAGCGATGTCGTTGGCAGGCGGAGGCAAGGCAAGGCAAGGCAAGGCAACAAACAAACAGCGCCGAATCCAGATGTTCTTGCCATCCACCACCAACGATAGCGGAAATTTATCAATTCTTCGAAAACCCTCTCTCTACTCGAAGTAGGTTACTTGCATGACCTTCACAACTAGCGCTTGCGGTCGCGTTGGGCTGCAGCTGTGGTTCGAACTCGCTCTCGCTCTCGCCCTTGAAAGACGGAACTGTAGGAGAGACACTACGTATATCAGAGAAACAAAGCAATCCTTCTCTACAAGTAAAGCCAAGCCGACTCTTTCCACTACTCCCGCTCTCGACCCCCAAAATGAGAGAAAGAAATATAGATATATGAAGTATCTCAATCCATTGCCAAAAACCAGGCCTAGGAATAAATAGAACATTAATATTCAAACAATTAAAAGGCAATCTACCACACCAACCCAAACTGGCATGGCAGAACTATTTATAATCAAGGCAGGAACCGCACCACGCCTCGCTCATCTCATACATACAAACAAAGAACGCATATCTTTCAATCAGATCACTCTAAAAGTCTATTTCTCAGCCACCCTACCCACTTTCATGCCCGACTCCCCTTGCTATCGCTCTCCATTTCATCGTTCGGCTGGTCGTGCCGCGAGTACATCTTGTACTCGATACTGTCCTTGAAGCTCGTCTTGCCGCTCTCGACTTCCTTGCGTGTGGCGGTGAGTTTGGATTTTGGGAGGCCCATGGATTCGAGGAATGCGACGGCTGTTGTATCTGTTAGTGTGATGAGTTTTTTAGAGGGGTGGGATATCTTACAATCTTTCCATTCGACCTCCTTTCTCTTGCTATCCCACTTCAACTCTCCAGCCATGATATCAATAACCTTAGGTAACGCCTCCAGCGCAGCCTGTGCGTTCAAAAATGCAAGACGGGTTCGGCGTGCAATGACATCGACAGCTGTCTGCGCGTACTCGTGTCTAACCGCATATCTGACCTCGCCATCAATGAATGGGTAAAGCGGGCTGATCCTCTCTCCACGCACCGGATAACGCTGTTCAGTTGGACTGCTCAACGCAGCGACAGTCCACGCTCTATCACCATACGATTCAGTCAAATGCTTCGCAACATCTGTCTCGACTCCAAAATGTTGGATCAAGTTGATGAACAGCGTCTTGCTGAAGCCGTGCGCGCCAACAAGCTTGACTTGGTGCGTTTGACATGTGCCATCGAGACGTGCCCCGTCGTTAACCATTTCGGTTCCGGAGACATCGGGGGCGTTAGGGAAGGGCGCTGGCTTGAGCGCGAATTCCTTGATGGCCTCGTCGACGCACTCTTCGGCCATTTGGCGGTACGTTGTCCATTTTCCTCCTGCACAGGTGAGGAGGCCTGCTGGAGAAACGTTTATGAGATGGTTGCGAACAAGGGATTCGGTGTTCTTCGCGTTGGGATCCTTGACGAGGGGACGGATACCGGACCATGCTGCGAGCACGTCGCCGCGGCGGACGTTGATGTCGGGTGAAAGGTAGCGTCTGATTTCAGACAGGATCCAGTCGATTTCGGTTTCTTGAGGGATAGGGTTCGCGGAGATATCACAGGGTGCGTCGGTTGTACCGGCGATGGTGTTGCCCTGCCATGGCAGGAAGAAGATTACCCTTCCGTCTGAGGTTTTGGGGTCAATGAGGCCCATCTTTTGAGGACTGTAGTAACCTGGGAGGACGATGTGGACTCCGGAACTGGGGGCAACGATTTCCTTGACTTTGTCGTCATCCATTTTCCGGATCGAATCTGTGAAAGGTCCTGTGGCATTAATGATACCCCTTGCCCGAATAACGAATTCTTCGCCCTTCTTTCCGTTCTTCTCTGCAACAATATCCTTGACACGAGCCCCACAAAGCTTTCCAGATGCATCTTTTTCTAAACCGGTGACTTCGATGTGATTGACGACGGTAGAGCCGTACAAGGCAGCCGTCATGGCCAGTGACACATTCATTCTCGAATCATTGTGAGCTCCATCGTAATAAACTAGAGCTCCAACCAAGTTCGTCCGCTTCAGCATAGGGAAGGCATCCAAAGCCTTGCTCTTGGTAAGAAAGTAAGAACTTTCAATCCCCTCCGATCCGGCCAAAAAATCGTAAGCCTTTGTGCCAACCCAGTAATATGGAGCTTTCCACCACTTATCCAATGGCAGCATAATAGGAAGCCAACTCGACAAATGTGGCGCCGTTTCCAAGAAGAATTTCCGTTCCCTCAATGCCTCCTTGACAAGCGCGTATTGGTTGTAATCCATCTCGAATACCGCCTTCTCTAGATATCGCACACCACCATGTACCAGTTTTGTACTCTTGCTACTTGTCCCACTCGCAAAGTCGTCTCTCTCCACAACCGCAACCTTCAGCCCTCTCGTTGCAGCGTCGAGGGCGACACCCGCACCGGTAGCTCCAGCTCCAATAATTAACAAATCATACACATCATCCTCATTCGGCGGGGCAGTTGCAGAGCTCTCTTCGGCGCTGTTGCCAGCAAGCAGTCCCGAACCACCACTACGCTTCAAATCCGCAATCTGCTCATCTCTTGTCTTGACTTTCGGGAATCGTGGGGGGCGGAAACCGCCTTCAGCGCCGTAGCCAGGAGGAGGTACGGCTGCGGGGTCTGATCCGGGGATATTGAGGGGTCGGTAGGCATAGTAGAGGGAGCCACCACCGATCAGCGCAGCTCCCGAGGTGTAGAGGAGAGGCTTTGCGAGGCGCTGTCGGAATGCCATAATTTGTTGAGGGAGGAGGGAGGAGGAGGATGAGGAGAATGGGAAGAATGAGGAGGAAAAATCGTGAAGAAGATGGAGAGGAAAAGGGATAGAAAAAGGATAAAGGTCACGATGGAGCTCGGAGGCTTGGTCTGGGCTACAGAGCTAGCAAGGTAGACCAACCCGCTTTCGACGGTGCTGCCAAGGTAGGAAAGCCGATCACAGCTTCATAGGATAGGACAAAGCAATTGATATTCAGAGCGAAAACGACGTCCTGTACAGTAGGTGGATTAGGTTGAGTTGAGGTATAAATGAAGCTGAAGCTGAAGTTTGTACAGTGCTGTGCAATTGTAGGTAGAGTAGGAGGATTGGTGGGCAAAATAGATGGTGTTTTAGGATGGAGAAAGGATGCAATTGTTTGGTTCTGTAAATAACCCTGGGCTCTATCGAATTCACCCTACCCGGATTTTCCGCCAATCATGCAGCCAGGCTGAAGATAGGTTGTCGGCAATCCTGCCTCGGGAAACCTTCTGCGGAAACTACGTAGGTACCCCTATGAAATCATCGCAAGAATCTTCAATTTCTTCATTTCTTCCCTGTTTCACAGCGCGCTCTCTCTCTCTCCTTTTCCCCTTCTCTCTTTCCCCTTCTCTTCTTTCTCTGTCTCTCCCTGGTCTTATCTCACCTTACTTAGACTAAGGATACTTATCACGTGCATCTTGACGCGTTTATCAATTCAGTCGCGTCTCTACTTATACATGTCCTCTAGAAGCTGGACCATGGTAGTATTGCATTGATTTACCACCAACAGAAGATTCGCCAAGTATGAAGGATTCTTCTATCAACAATCATACACAGGGCCGATGAACTGCAGTGTTATGGAGACCCTCTGGTTTCGACCGAACGCTGTGTTCTATGCTGCTGCTTGTTTTGATTTGTCCATTTCATTCATAGTAGTAGCAAGAAATTTGATCGTGGCTTCATATATCGGAGACCTGATCTTGCCGTCTGATCTCCTGTGATCACTTCTGCTACTTCGACGTTCCATTATCTTTCTATTTATTGGCTCTTGAATCTTTAACATGCGAGTCAATTGCGCTGCTTCTAGCTTTAAGTCTGTTGTAATTCTAATCATTGCTTTATCTTTTGCAAAACGGTCGGAGGAAAAGCATACAACACTTGATGGGTTGAGCTACGGGTACGGGTCAACCGGGTATGGGTCAACGGGTACGGGTGGTGAGTGGTGAGGGCGCAGAACACGGCATTGGGATGCGCGTAAAGCTCTTACCTTGGGTATGAATGGTAAGCAAAATTCTGCGAGAGGTTCTACAGAACGAAGTGACCATGCGGTGAAGAATCACAATTGTTTCTACGAGATCTTGGCATTAGGTCAATTCGGTATACATAGTCAAAGCCAGGTCTTTTCGTTTACCTGCCTCATGTTCCACAAATTTGCAATTGCAAAATCTAGGCCAGGACAACGCAAAGCTTATATTACTTACCTTCTAGTCTTCATGCCTTCAATTCCTCACTCCAGACCAATTCTTCTGTATCAGTGGTGAATATTTCAGGCCGCTTCACTCTCCCTAGAGTAAACGACACATTTTCAGCCGCCGAAAATCCAGCAATCGAACAAGCATCTACAGAGCCCCCGTTCAAGCAATATCATCCATTGCAACAGCGTAGGTGTGCTCTGTGATTCAGAGACAGCACTGTTTTCGTGGCCCCTACAACGACTATAACTGCATCCATTTCAACATCTAGATCTACACTTATTTCAAGTTCCCCAACTACCGCGTCGCATTCCTCCGATGTTTTTTTTTGCTACTCGCAGTCCATATATCATGACCTTGCTTCTGGAGTCATAGCAGCCCTATCACTCCCTCTTCACCGCTTCCTTGAGCTCCTTCATCATATACTGTACCAGCGTCTACACCCATCGCAACAGACGTCGGAATATCCTCAAGGGAAGTTAGCACCTCTTGCATCGGTGGAATAAGCTTCGACTACCAACATCCGGGGCTCCCTTGCGCCGGATCCGGTTTACGCTTCCCGTATTCACAAAGGTTATGTTTTCGGTGTAGAAGTGAAGGCCAGGGAAGTGCAAATGCAGTAAATACACGAGGCTTTTGCGGGCGGCGGAGTTAAAAGTATTGGGTGTACAGAGTAGGTCGGTACCCTTGCGACATCCCAAATCAACCTCGACATTGTGGTTCGAGAGCGCTGGAATCGTTACACAGGACTAGGACAACGCCCGGGACTAGGATATCGGCCAGTACAGGGACGTGTACCTCAATTTCGGTACTTGGACATAAGCAGTTGAAGCTATTCAGGTTAGCACTGGAAATCTCAGCATAATCAATCAACCTGTAGAGTCTCTTAATGGAACACTAGGGAAGTAAGTATTGCATTGCCTGTCATGTACTAACCATCGCATGTTGTCGTTCCATACCACGAATGCAGCAACATAGAAAGACCTTGTCATATCATCTTTCTTCTTGGGCCGTTTCCATATTCCCAAAAACTTCTTCCCTCCATTCCCTTCCTCTCGGCCTGAACCGCCAGTACCACTGGTGCAATACATACCTACGGATTTCGCAAGTCCTCTTAGTGAATGCGAAGCTTCTTCTGAGAAGATCACGGCAACTAGCTTTGAGACAGCAAGAGTTGCCTGCTGTGGGCCTGTGGCGGGCGCATGATATATACATAGTTAGCTTCTCTATGGCTTTTAGAGAGGGCAATATAGGGACCCTAAACCCTGCGCTTATCCTGGTAATTGGCGGATCTATATTCAATCCACTAGAAGTCTATTTGGGTGATACATGGAGACCTCTTTCCAAAACACCCCGCATTTATTAGGAAGCCTAGAGAAGTGTAGGTGACCTTGAAGTCATCCATCCTGCTTGCTTGTGAAGACGAGTGCAAATGTATATACCTCTTGAATGATATGTATTTATACTCTTTGGAATTTTCGGCGGGTATAAATCACTCCAATATTTTGAGGAGTTGTGCCTTGTCCTCGAACGACGGTCAGCTTTTCGTATTGGATTAGTCAGCGGCACGATAAAGTGCTTACTACCCTACCTAGGTGGCGAAGACCCTACTTCACCTCCTACATCAACTACACATACAGCAGAATACGTACACATCTTCACCCTCATTTTCTAGACCTGGAGACGGGGAGGGTGTGATCACGTGCAATGTGGGGTACACATACCCCACCACCCCGCTATGCTCGTCATCGAGATATTTCAGTTGGAGAAGTGAGCCCAGGTTTCAATTGCCGCCCGGAGCGCCAGTCCATACAGTACGTGTATCCAACTGTCGTTTATTTAAGCATTTGCTGTGGAGTGGACGCGATAAACAAGATATTCCGGATTCTCCGAGTGGAGTGGTGAGGCCGTGACTCGTGAAAAGCTTTGTAACTTCGGCTTTAGGAATCTGAGTCCGTTGATATCTCCGATCTGCATATTTCACTGTCTAGGCGGGGATACCGTCGTTGTTGTGAAGTCATAGCACCAGATAGTATAAGGTAGTGAGTGACTTGGCCGGCCGCTCTGAGTTTATTAGTTGGCTAGGTATACATATATACATAAAGTCTCCTCCGCTGCTTCACTGTTCCTCCCTTACATTGACTCAAACCTACATCCTACCATCAATTCGCTCCACCTGTCACTCAACAACTATGGCTCCACAACTCCCAACCCGCAAGCTGGGCAAGAATGGTCCTCAAGTCGTCGCCGAAGGCTTCGGTCTCATGGGCCTCTCTGCCTTCTACGGCAAGCCCGAGTCTGACGAAGAGCGCTTCAAGGTCCTCGACCGTGCCCTGGAACTCGGACAGACGAACTGGGACTCTGCAGACATGTACATGGACTCGGAGGATTTACTAGGGAAGTGGTTCAAGCGGACCGGCAAGCGTGATCAGATCTTCCTCGCGACGAAATTTGGCCACAAGACCGTCAACGGCGAAATAACCATCGACAGTTCCCCGGAATATGCAAAGAAGGCATGTGCTACGAGTTTGAAGAGACTGGGCGTTTCGCAGATTGATCTGTATTACTGCCACCGCGCGCAGCATGAGGTTCCGATTGAGAAGACTGTACAGGCTATGGTTGAGCTGAAGAAGTATGGTTATTCTCTGACTCGTATCTGCCTGCATTTTAGCTGACTGTTTTCAGCGAGGGGAAGATCAAGTACCTTGGTCTCAGTGAGGTCTCATCCGAAACCCTGCGCCGTGCCTGCAAAGTTCATCACATCGATGCGGTCCAGATTGAGTACTCCCCATTCGCCGTTGATATCGAGCACCCATCTGTCAACCTCCTAAAGACATGTCGGGAACTCGGCGTCGCAACCGTAGCTTACTCTCCCCTTGGACGGTTCGTCACTCAATCCCCTACTGTATGACCATCATGGAAATACCCACTAACACCATACAGTGGCTTCCTAACAGGCGCCTATCGCTCACCCGCCGATTTCGAAGAAGGCGATTTCCGCACCTACGCGCCCCGCTTTTCAGCTGAGAACTTCCCCAAGAACCTGAAGCTCGTGGACGGGATTGCCGCCATTGCCAAAAAGAAGAACTGCACGCCGGGCCAGCTCACGCTCGCTTGGTTGCTGGCGCAGGGTGATGATATCATCCCTATTCCCGGCACGAAGAAGATCAAGTATCTTGAGGAGAATTTGGGTGCTTTGAATGTGAAGTTGAGTGAGAGTGAAGAGAAGGAGATTCGGGCTGAGGTGGAGAAGGCGGAGGTTCATGGAACGAGGTATCCGGAGGTTATGATGAAGGTGCTGTTCGCTGATACGGTACCATTAGATGGTTAAGACATCTCCAACGGGGAAATTCAAGACCGGGAAAGCATCACTAGAATCATAGTGTGAAACAAGCAAGCAATTGAGAGGTATTTCCATATAAACAAACTTGTTGTTGATTGATTAAAAGAGTGCGTAGTTTACATGCGGCACAACTTTTCTAGCCTGATTAATAACATCCATACATCTGTTCAATCCACCAATACAGCAATTATTATATCTCAATATCTCATCCAAGAATAGAATATAGAACATCATCTCGACAGGTACAGGTTTAAGGAAATCTTTTCTACACATCTCTTTTTCTCTCTCTCGCTTTCTCTCGCTCTTCGTACAGATAACTTCTCCTGCCCCGCCAGTGCAAGATCACTTGAGTGGGGTTCAGATGGGTCAATAATTAAAGCGGCAAAGGCTTAGTCTGAGTTCCCAGCGCCGGGAGCTGAAGCATCGCCGAGGACGCCCGCGGTGATGGGTATTGCGATCTGGATTTTGGAGCCAGATTCGGACTTGCAGATTTGGTTCTATTGCAGCGTCAGTTTCATCTCCCATACTCCTCTTCAACACCCCTTCCCCTTCAAAGAATCCAATCCAAGCCAAACCAAACCAAACCAAACCAAGCTAACAGAATACAGAGGGAAGGAATGCAAGAGAAAACAACAACTTACACCAGGTCCAGTGTTCGAGCAGCAGACAGTAGTCTGACTACACGGCCCATCGCCAATAAGCGAGACGGCACAAGTCAATGCGCTCCTGAGGTCCAAGACCTCACCGACGCCATCGAGCGCACCGCCGCCTAGGAGTCCGCCGAGCAGTCCGCCGAGGATACCGGAGGATGAGGAGGAGGCCGCGGAGTCTTGGCCCGGGACGTTGGCGCTGGAGCCCCCGGTGGGGTTGCAGCACACTTGGGAGGCTTGGGGGCAGTTTATCTGTGTTGTGGATGTTGTTAGTTGGGAGGTGAGGTAATGTAAGGAAGGAGAGGATGTGGATGTGGGAGTGGGAGTAGGAGTGGGAGTGGAGTGGGGTCAATTGTTTGGCGGAAGAGAAGAGAAGAGATGGGAGGAGAGGGACGGGATGAGATATGGGGAAGAACATACGGAGCCGACAGCAGCCGGGGGTGCGCTTCCACCTGCAGCACCACCGCTAGGAGGGCTGCTGGCACCGCTGCTCGCACTGCTGCTCTGGGCAGGCAGGGCGGAGTGGACTGGAGTGGAGTAAGCCTGGGGTTGGCTAGGAGCAGCGGAGACTCCGAGGAAAGCAAAGGCCGAGAGGGCGAAGGCGGATGTGAAAAGCATTTTAGCGGGTGGTTGATTTGTTATTCTAATAAATGAAGAAGATGGAAAGATTGTTGTAAGTGAAAGAGTGAGCGAGTTGTTAAAGAGAATGACTTGAGATGATGAGATGAGAATGCTGGTTGTTGACGAGGATGGAGAGATTGATTGAAGGTTCTAACTTGTTGTTCTTATAGTCAATGAAAGCTCTCTCAATTTGCCTAGGAACACCTATTCGGCTCTCATTCTTTCAGTATTGGGAAAGGCAATGTATTCTGCTCTATTTCCACCGAATTTCATTTGTGTTGCGATGTTCATTCTTGTTTCGTTGATCAATATCATATTCTACGTGTGTGTACCAAAGGACAAAGATACCCAAAACACGTGCGATCTTCTCTTCACGACCGCGAGCATCGGCTCCGATCAGTGTCTTGTCATGTGGGGCGGAGGACTAGAGTTGGTATTGAGTTATATGATGCTACCACGGAATACCGTATTGCCCATTGCCTTGCACAAGTATGAGGATCAGTCTTTTGTATGAGTGATGATCTTGGGATTGCTAGGGTAGAGGTAGTTGGTTATGGAAACTAGGAGCTTGATTGTACTTGGGCAGAAGATGTCTTGTTTCCGCCGGGGGTTGATGGGTTTCGGCACATTAAATTTAAAGAGTATGAGTTTCAGTTGCAGGTACTTAGATCGACTCGAGCACAGATTCCTCTCTCCTCCCCTCTCAAAAGTTAGGAAGCAACCCCAGGGCCCCCCAAAACTCATACTATATTCTCACATATCACAAATCACCTGAACTTCATTCAGCTGACCCAATCTTCTCGGTCTCGATTCGCGAGTGTAGTATAGGTCAGTTAAGTAGCTACCCGTGATTCAAAAGATTTTTCATGTTGTGTAAAGCGGACTCATTGATCTAAGTTCAATCGGGAAGATGGGAATGAAGTTAGCCGTATCACCGTCCGTCGTACGGCATCCCGAGCTGACGATAATCTGGTCCGAGTTGTGCTACTTACTCCTTTCTTTCATAAAATCGAACGCCACAGCAACTTTGTGCACGGAAAACTGTGTGGCGAATGAAGAGAGTAAAGGGAATTAGTAGAAGTCGAGGTTAGTAACCATTATCTAAAACCGGCTAGGTCGTGATTATGTGTGGAGGTGAGGGATCCTAATAGTGGTATCGAAGACGATATGTAAGGGGTCGCCACTGCGTCATCCGAGAGCACTAGGGCTATAGACTGGTAAAACTTTGACTTGCATTGCTTGAATCAGCTCAGCACATACTCGTAGGTTTGTTACTAAATTATCTACGTATTTGTGATAAATGATCTGGGGCGTCCCGTGTGACATAAGCGGAATGCTGTGATCCTTAAAAGGAATGCTTGACAAGCTGAGCATGTATTTCATGCTCCAGCCCCCAGTCTTAAGTGTGTTTGTAGGATATCATGATTTGTACAGCTCCACTCTACTTACCATCCATCCTTCAGGGTGATATGGATGGATCATCACTCTCATCAGATGCTCTGGACGCCCTCTTCAGCTAGCTAACTAAACTACAATTTGTGACCAGTTCCTCAACCACAAAGACCCTAAAACTAGGAAAGGTTTCAAAGAAGATTACTATCCTAAAATATCAGCCAAGTTGATGTTGTAATTCTTGTACTCGCGGTTGTTAGGCGATAGTTGCGTATGTCGTGCTCTGCCGGGCTGACTACTGAATTCTACGGCTTTCCCCTTACAAAACTAGGATTGGAATAGGTATTCATGTTAAAGTTCGCTACGCAATCATAACTACCTATGGAGGCTTACCATGATTCAGCACATATACTAATATTGATTTACCCACCCGAAAAGGATGTCTATTTTTATAAAATAAAGGGGTAATAGCTCACGTGCCGTGTCACAACCACCCCCCTAATCAGCGTATAGAATTCATGATTAGTAGTAATGGTATACTGTCCTTATGTCCCACATTAGGGTTTAGAAAGGGTACTAAGTTGTATCTATAGTTTCATCCTATAATGCTTTTAGTATATTAATAATGGCAATTAGTGCGAAACAGGTCAAAGTCTGCTTGCGGTATTTGAAAGTTAGTTTTACTAAAAGTCAACTATATTAGAACTTTAACTGGGTAAATTAATTACTTCCAAGTTAAGCAATTGATGGTGTTAGTTGCAATATGTTCAAGTCCTATCATGAACTCTTGACCTGAATTTCCGCTGCCCAATTCAATCCCAGGCTGTATTAAATTAACAGCGACGAGCAGCATAATGTAGTTCGCCTGATTAAAGATGCCATATGACCTGATTGTTTCACTGCAGTAGCCATCCCGAGGACATATCCTTGATACTGATTCTGTTGAGCAACCTATATATGACATGCAACATAGTCCCACGTGGTGCCTTCATTTACCCTTTTCCAGCTCTATATTTGCGGGTAAGATCAACTTTGCATTATGCGAGTCATGAATCTTACGAGAATCCTTGAACTCGAAGGATCTTGTCCCTGGCCTTTAGGATCGGTTCGTGTAGAGACTTTGCAATAGTAACAATCAAATATACAAGATGCTCGTAAAGTTCGACCTAGTACAGAAATCTGCTACAGTGAGCATAGGAGAAATGGCAATATTTTTTGAAAATTGATAAAGAAAGGTAACGAAAGTGCAAAGTGCTCCGGCTTTCGGAAGGTTAGTCTTCCCCCTCCCCCCCTCTTTCCATTCATGCAGCAAACGAAGGCCTCTAAACTTACAAGCCTCTTAGCTGCGCTGATCTTCCAAGACCTAGGTAAACTTATACGTTGATGAAACAGTAAAGGGATCGTCAAAGCTAATCCTAAAACGCCGTTGCGGACTTTCAATAATTCTAAGTGCTTTGGGCTCAGACAGCGCAAACTTCTGTGGCACCAGTCCGTGATCCTATTTGCAATGCAGACCCTCAAAAATCAATGTAGATCGTGTATTCAGCAATGGTTAATATCACCGGCTATGTAGGACTCACTTTCTTTCGCATCCTATCTCGGAGCGTCTGTCATGCAAGGATTTTCATTGAAAGACAATCTCCAAACCGATTCGGTCTAGAGCCTACAAAGCGCATGAAGTCTGGAATATGAATGACTTGAACTTTCTAGAATAAGTAGCTACAGCCCACTGCACTTTTGACAAAGTTTAAAATTTTTGCGTCATACCATCGCTTCAACGAAAGTACTTGAGGATCGAGAGACGGCATACAATGTCATATACATGATACGTCAACAAAACTAGTCAACTCATGTACCTCTTACACGTATAATACATCGGTGTTAATACAATTACTCTTCAAAAACAAACCGACGCAAGGAACAAACTATGTTCTTCAGCAAACTCCCATACGAAGCTCTGATCTGCTGCCTTCGATAACGCCCGCTCTTGGATGGAGAGCTTGCAGCAAGCTAGCTACCATCGGCCCTCAGCAACAGAATGCCGGAATGATTTGGCTGAACCCCATTGCCTTCCGCGTTGCTACAGCTCTGCTTCAGCCATAGTAGTAGGTGGGTCCTATTCGATCAACTCTTGAATTCATAGAATCTGTGCATCTACGATCACAGACTAGCTCAAGATATACTCTTTTCCATTATTGGCACAACTAAGGGCCTCTGCTGCCGAACTCACCTGGAAGTTAACTATAAACTTAGATAAGCCGTCGAAAAACACTACGTAATAGCCATATGATTCGCTAGCCACTAAGAAGCTCGTCTGCACACATACTTCGAGGACTTTAAGAATAATCGGAAACAAACGACAGAGAGGATTAGACAGACTACTGCGTGTCATTAACGGGTACAGGAGTTATGGTTTTCAGCTATGAGTGAATAATGCACAAAGGAGGACAGACATGTGAGCCCAAACGACAAAGGTAGGTTTTCAGCTTATATCACATTGAATTGAGCTTAGGGACGGTATAAGAGACTCTGAGTTTGTGCGATGTATTATCTCGCGGAAACAGTGATCACTGTGCACTGATGGTGTCTTATCTCTCTCAATCTTGGTGCCTGTTTTGTTTATTGCAGTATATCAAGTTCTTCATCATCTTCACCGTCTTTCGTAAACTTCATACCGAAACAAATTCTTCATCTTTCTCCCCAAGTTCCAAATTCAACTTTGTCAAATATTTTTCAAGAATTTCAAAGGACTATTCATTCTATGTATTCTGACAAAATTTCACAATAGAGTACGAAAGCATCAAGTGATTGCCGCTTTATACCCTTGAGGCTAGGTTGAGTTTACAAGGTTATTGCAAGTTACTACCTGTGGAAGATATCTTTTATTCTACTCGTTTCTGAGTCGCTTTATACAATGAACAAAATTTGTAGATGGCTGAAACTGACATTGAAAAGTCTGTAAAAGGACAAGGGCTCCAAGGTTACTTTCTCGCTGATATCTTCCTCTATAGGACCTACTACAGCAGGCATTCCTTCGCCTCAAAGCTTTGCATAAGAGAGGAGAGCATTTTCATTACTCTTTTGGGAAGTTGGTCCCTGTCACGGGAAATTCTCAATTAATTACTTTTCATTTCGAGTTCCCGTTTTCTCCAATGAGTAAAACATCGAGGGCTAGTCTCATTTCACCACCGTCTCATTGATTCGTTGCTTCGGTTGCGGACTTTCACCTCGCTACCATTGCCAAGTGGAGATGGCGGTTAGAGCTGGCCCCCACGTGGTATCGTAGGAATGGCTTCTTATTGCTTTGCATTGGAAAGAAATTTCACCTTGCATTTACGAACTTACGACAGGAAGAATTTTCTGCACCTCCACTGTTCAGGCCGCTGCTTGCATTCAAATATCACCCGGGCATGCCGGAAAGCGGTTCGCCATCTCATCAAGTTGAATCTCAAATTTCGGCTGTCTCATATGGCGTGTATTGAGGTTATTGATTGACGTTAGAGATCGGCACTGCACTTTTGCGTGGTCAAATTGTGGAGACGCCATGGCCAGATTTTGAGTCCAGACAGTTCAGCCTAGACTCCACACATTCGGATTCACGCGTTCCTACCAGTAGGTTTGGTCGCCATCGGGATTGATACCGTATAGTCCCGCTTCTAAAATAGACCCCTCATGCAGATCGCAGTGGTTTTACTACTTCGTACATGCCCGTGACTAGTATGTACTTATCCTGGCAGCCCATGGCAGCCCGCTTTCATGCCATTACACTCGACTTTTCGTCCGTTCTTAACCCCGTACTGTGTTGGCAATGAATGCTCTAATAGGCAGTTCGAAAAGGAATGTAGTAGACACGGCAGAGCAGGAAGACGTCGATGCAGCCGTAGAGTACTTGGGCGGATGAACTTGCAAACCCGATGGCGTCTGCAGGTAAATGCCACGCAACCTGCTGATGGGCTTCTTGACGTCGTTGGCGTCCTCAAGGGGCGCTCGTATTTGCGAAGTCGGTGAAGTTTTTCCCCATCCAGTGATAGGTCCTATTTCCTACGGCAAAAGAAGTCAGGCCCCCGGTTTACTAAAGTGAGGATTTACGGTGATGATTGAGTGATCACTTGGATCTGAATACTGCTCTTAGCTATTTGATTGGGCGAATAGGATGTAAAGTATCCAAAATCTATTTTTCAAACCCAAAGAGGGAACCAAAATACGTTTCGGCCATACGGATCATGCCGTGTCAAGGTCGCCGAGTCCGGAACACCTTGTAGCTCGGTAATGCAGGCCACCGGAATACGTGACTCCCGGGTGGAAAAAGGTCAACATCATTTGGTACGTTGTGACTCGAAAGATTGTTACAGTACATCCTTTAGTGCTGAACAGAGCGCTTGGAGATTCTCAAGGGTGGACGAAGGAGTCTTGGTTTACCATATGGAGGTAGGCCGAAAAGTATGATCACCAGGGGTCTCCGATTCTTAAGGTACTACTGTATTGATTGGCTGCAGCCTCGTCTCGCTCGTTAACCATAAAAACACTACTGTTATATCCCTGTATTAATCCCTGGTCATCCCACCTTTAAGCTGTACCTCCGTAGGCTTTTATAATGTCGCCATGTTCCATTGCAGGGTCGCATTATAATGTTTAGAAAACATCCCAAGAAAGTTCCATTCCATCATGACTAGGATCTTCCCCGCAATCCTGAAGGCCGGGAGGTCTACGCCTACGAATAGACCCCTGCATTAGGTTGCAGTTTACTATAAATTTGCATATATTACTTTTTCGTCATTCTGACTGACAGGACAATTGCCTTCTTGGTATTTATTATCCTTTCCGATTAGTACACTCATGACATACTTCCTACATGCTGGGCAAGCCACAAAGTTGAATTAAGTAAGTTTCGATAGGCTCACTTGGACAATCAAAAGGCAAATTAGTTAAAGATTTCATTAATTAACACGGCGATTATAATTCAAAGAATAGATCGCCGTAGTCCATGCTGAGGAAACAGACCAAGAACAGACCAAAACCCGTTTTTACCATATGACCAATCGGAACAGATTGTTTTGGTGATATATTGTTTTGCAAACTTGGATGAAGGACTAAGAGAATATCTCTGGAAACCTAAAAAGATCTGAAGGATTATACTCGAGCTCCAACGCACTAGAAACGACGTATTTTCAATATTGCTCCATAAAGTAGATTTCTCGGCTGTGAATGAAAAACAACATTCTAGGATAGTAATAGAGGTCGTCAGTCAAAGACAAATGATCTTGACTCACTTCCTTGAATCGAGTTTCCTTCTAGACTACTAGTCATTGTGGTGTTACGATTTAGTCCGTACGTTATTGTGTCTTAGTCGCCACGCCTGCTGTGTTATGTAGTACCACTATTTTAAGCTTTTGTAGCGCGTTTTTCTTCGTCACGATTGACTCTTCGAATACCTGTTTCGATCGAAATAGTTCCTGACTAGTAAGCTCCCTCGCCGCACGGTTCAAGTAAATATGCAGCACCATGAGGCTGCCTTATGATCCTCGGTTCCTAAACAGGAAAGAGTTAGAGGGCTAAATCTTGCATATGCAATGGAACTTCGAGGAAGGGGGGTCAATTCTAGGAACGGAAGATATTCAAAGGAAAGAAAAGGCCAAATCATACCTACGTTGAAGCGGAGACATTGATTTGATGACGGCTGTACAATGAATTTCATGGAGTGGTGGCGTGGCTTAAGCAGGAGCTGGTGGTGGGCTGGGCGTAGGTCTCGTGGCAGTAACATGTTGTCCGCGGGGTAATCCTTGTAATTGATTCATCGCTCAACCCACTGTCCACAGTGTTATGAAGTAGCACATTGTTCTCTGATATGACATAGAGCTTTGGAACGGCGGTGCTCACAGCTTCGGGGATAAATCCATGACGATAGCTGTGAAGTATTCTTGTATCACAGAACGGGAGCTGTTTATCACATCAAATCCTAATGCAATTCCTCTGAAGCGTCGTGTACATGAGCATTGATTCTGATCAATTGTTTCTAGATCTTCTAAGATGCGGGATTACTGTGAAATTTAGAGCAAAAAATTCCTCGCGGTTACATAGAAGCGCAAAATTGACTTTCTGGACGCCTTGTCATTTTTAAAGAATAGAAATTCTTAGTCTCCCTTGGACTAGCCATGAACTTCAAGGGAAATGATTACAAGATAATGATGCTTACTCTGCTAGAGTTGCGCGCTCATCAATGTCGTCCTGGCTAGCATAAGAACTGTAGTACAGTTTATGGAATGCCGAGGAAGTATCCGAAAGTAGTTCGTGAGGACGATCAAACTCGACAAGAACGCCTTCATCAAGAAGGGCGATTTTGTCAAAATCAAGTATCGTGTCAAGTTTGTGCGCTACCGCAATGATAGTGTGACTGGCGAATCGCTCCCGGATGACACGCTGCATTACTTCGTCCGTGTTGGCATCGACACTGCAAAGTTGACGTGAGTGAGGTCATGTACCAAGGAGTTGATGCCTGAAACTAACCTGCTTGTTGCTTCATCTAGTATCAAAATTGTACTTGGACGCAGCATTGCTCGTGCGAGACAGAACAACTGCTTTTGGCCGTGTGACAAGAATATCTTCTCGATGTCCGTATCAAGTCCACCTTTTGCTTTAATGTTGTCCCATAGTTGAACACTTTTGAGGGCACCAATAATCGCAGAATCCGTAGTCGCGTGTTTCGGGTCTGCATTCAGCCTTAGGCTGCCGCTGAGAAGGTAGGAATCCTGAGGGACGCCGATGATCCTGGAGCGTATTTCTTCCCTAGGGATCTTTCCGATGTCTATCCCATCGATTATGATATTTCCTCCTATGTGATCAATCATTTGAAATATGCTGAGAATTAGCGACGTTTTGCCACTGTCAGTGAATTCATTTAGCATAAAATCCTAAAGCAGGAGTCGTGAATGCGTTACCTTCCTGTTCTGCCGCAAACTCCAATCTTTTGTCCAGCTTCAATAGAAAGTGACACATTATTCAGTACTGGCTCGCCAGGCCTAGACGGATGTTAGAGCCGTATGCTAGGCAGAGTGGGGCCGAACGCCTACTTGTATTCTGCGGTGAGATTCTGAAATTTGATGGCTCCCCGTGCAGGCCATGACGGAGGAGGAGTATCTTTTTCTCCTGGCAAGCTCTCTGCTAATGTAGTAGCAGTAAATTCTTTGATCCTCGCAATGCTACCAATGTGTGTCTCCAGATTTGTCCAGAAGGTAAGCAGCATCTTTATACTCTGACTAAACAGGAGCACGTTCAAAAGAGCAACGCCGACGAAGCCTGGGCTCATTATTCCCCGAAGCTGTGTAACTAGAACAATAAGTAGGACAGCGACAGCAGCTACAACCAAGTCCAACACCAGTGTCAACCATCGCTGTACCGCAAAAAGAAGATAGAAAGGTTTTTGGGACTCATCCAGGAGTTTCCGATTTTTATCTTCTAGCGCTTGCTGCCAGCCAAATGCACGGACGGTCGCAAGACCACTTAAACATTCCATAAATTGTGAATAGAGGGGGGACTTGGCCTCTAGGTCCAAAAATCGAAGCTGTCTTGAGGTTCGAAGGTAGAACTTTTGAATGAAGAACACAGCAGTGAGGATGATCGGGAAGGAGATTGCAGCGTAAATCGATGCGACACCAATGAGTATCATTTGTGCAATACAGAGGACGAAGGCTGCCATACGGACATCATTAGTCTCCAAATAGTACAAGCAAAGAGATAATGGAAGACGCTAGGTGCCATACTTGCAAATGTATTCAAAGCAGCAAGGGGCAGCTCCATGTCAATGAGCATTAGATCTTGACTAAATCGATTTATGGTGATGCCAGTGTCGGTCGTCGAGAAGAAAGACATAGGAGCGCTGTCCGGAAATATGTCATATTAGCAAGGCGTATTACTATTGGGACATTTCTCGGGAATCTTACCCAAGCACCGTTTCTAGTAACTTTCGGTGAAATCTTTCCCCAGATCGAGGCACCATTGTGATAATTAATTGCCTATGAACATTTGTCAATCAGGATACGATTGGGATGGATGGAGAGGGCTCAAGTGTTGACTTACCAACAGCTAACGACAAGAGATATCATGGCTAATCCCCCTAGTAAACCATATATCCCTAGATAATACCCGAGCTTCTCGTTGGGGGCTTTGGCATTGGAAGTTGCCCACCATTTGACCCAAATCGATGGGAACGACAAGCAGAAGACGAATGCTGAGATGGCGACCATAAATATGAGAGTGGGTATCCACCCAACGGCCCTTATATAGTATAAGTAAACAGCGACATCCCCCGTGCGCCTGCTGAGATCATCATCTTCAGGTTTCGATATTTCCAGAGAGATTAGTATACTTTCTTTTGCTTTCTCAGCGAACAATTCCGGTGGGGTTTTGGGCTCATAATTCCATTCAGGTGGTGGTAGAGCGAATGATGAGACATAGCCTTCTGCTGCGTTTAGGTCTCTGAAGGTGCCCTGTTCGGATATTCTCCCGTCGGCCTGTAGGCAGATGATGTGGTCTGCATAGGGCATTCGTTTGACTAAAGCAGGCTCAACTTAGAGAGTTGCGATCATTAGAGAAAGTTACTTACCAGAAGAAGATGCCATCAGAACTGTACTGCACTGCTTGCGCAATACACCATGACGCCCCAGCAAGCTATGAAACACACGGTTCTCGGTTTCTGCATCGAGTCCACTGAGAACGTCATCTAGAATAATTAAGTCCTTTCGAGCATATAGAGCTCTTGCTAGGGCCTGATGAGTATTGTTAGTTTGAATATGCCGAGATGAGGGGAAAGACTGACAATGCGTTGACTCTGGCCCCCAGATAATGAAATACCTTTGCTTCCAATCGGAGTTTGATCCCCTCGAGAAAGCTGGCGAAGATCTTCATCTAAGGCACATGCTTGTATCACCGTAGCATACCAGAGCTCTTCAAGCATAGAAACCCCAATGATACTCTGTTGGATGGTTCCATTCATATGCCATGGAGTTTGGTCACAGAAAGCAATCTCAGTGGAGGAGACATCAATCATGCCTCGCAGTGCAGGAATTTCTCCAAGGAGAGCCTTTATCAACGTAGACTTCCCACACCCGACAGGGCCTACCAGCATAGTGAACTTTTCTCGGGGGACCGCCATATTTATGGATCGAAGAAGAGGCTCCTTATTCGCTTCCCATCCGAATTCGGCATCCCGCACAGTAAGTGCATCAAAGGAAGAGGGCAGATAGTCTTCAGATGGCGTAATTGTTGGGTCGGACTTTTCCGTGCGTGTGTCTCCTGTCAGCTCAGAAATAGATGACCCATTTCTGATGTAATGGTTGTCTTGATGAACGAGTCGATCAACCTCGGTTGGACGTCGTCTCTTGTCCACACGGACTTCAGTGTTCAGAAAGTCTTGGATGCGCTGGAATGACCCAACAGCACCCATAAAAGTTGCCAACGACATTATCAGAGACTGAAGAGGGTCTGCAAGAAGTGTAAATAGCGATAGTGACGTAAAGAGTCTTGCGGTGTCAAGGGATCTCCCGCTGCCATTGTCTCGGGAGATTACAGAAAACACTGCGAAAGTAACAATGGGGGCAGCGATAGGGGTGATGTAGGCTATGCAAATAATAAGCCTGTGTAGCGAGGTATGGCGACAAGGGATACCTACTGAATGCCATGTTCCAGATCAAAAGCTTGCGAAATCTTTTGGAGATTCTCAGTTCCTCTCGTCTAAGATCCTGAATCGTGGTGAATAGTATGTTAGTGAGACCAGACATTTTTACCCCTTTCATTGCGCTAAGCATGGCGGTTGTTGCTGTTATTCGTCTCTCGATGGCTTCGAGCCACATTGCTTGACGAGACATGACCAGCCCAGTGGCAGCTATCGACCCCACCATGGATACTAGTTACAATCCGCGTCAGTGAACTTTGACATAACTTTAAAAATATTCGAGACATACTAATTGCAACTGCAATTGGTACAGCACATGCTGCGCCCAACTGTCTTTCTAGCAGATAGATCGCAAGACCGACCTCGACAATGTTCGCCCACAACTCATGCATGGTCTGCCAGCCAGTTGTAATTCTTTCGATGTCTGCACTCATGAGAATCATAGATGATGCTGGATCCGCAGCAGTTATGCTAAGGTCGGCGGTTTTGCTATAGAGCATAGAGATCAAGCCACCTCTAGCCATAGCAATCACTCGATATGTGAGGTGTTGGGATTGGCCCATGGTTATCTATAACGGACTTGTCAAATAACATGATAAAAGGAGTACAATGAGGGAACAACTTTAGAACAAGCTAGCATCAAATGTTAAGAAGTACACAGCAAGATGCTTGCGATTTCGAAAGGGAAAGACTAACCGCAATCCCGACGTATACAAGAATGTAAGCCCCAATCAAACCATAACCGGCGTTATTGGTATCCCTGTTGACTGGTTGTTGTGATAAGTCGATTGCACGGTTGAGAAGAAATGGCTGGCTGTAATTGAAACCTATCAAAGCGAGGCGAGGGATGACAGCCGACAAGAGCGGCCATTTCAACGTGCGTACCGTCAGAAAGAACAAGCTATGTCCAGATCGGTTTTCAACTATTTAGTGTTAGATTCCCTATAGATATCTGAAGGATAAAAGCACCTTTAGTCCAGGCTGATGAAAGTAAATTCTGTAAATATGTAGAAGTAAGGTGTCTGTCGAGCGGGTAGAGGTCATCTTGGCCCAGATTCGTGCGAAAGCCTCTCCTGAAGAGAGGATTTAACCACCAGAAAACACCGCGATTGTATATCCCAGCAATCGCTTCGGGTGGGGCATCTTGCAAGCCGGGTTTCAAGATACCTCGTTTCTCGACAGCCTCCAGGACCAGAAGAATTAATTTAACAGCAATAGTCGCTGTGAACAGGCCTGAAATCGTAGTCTCAGTTTCCCCTAGCCATAACGTCCTGCAACGTGAAATATCAAAGAGTAGGGAGAAGAAAAGATAGCCATTGAGGAGCAGTGACGGTCGAATCGTCTTGATATGTTCGGCGTCTGGTTAAGCATTGGTTAGCAAACCAGCTAATGAACGAGGTGACTATAATTACACGAATGGGCGAATGAAATACGATTCAAGAAACTTACAAGATAGGAAGGCTAGAGCAATAAATCCAACTAAAGTAATGACTGCTGCAGCAATGGAAGTTTGAGCTTTAGTTGAGCGGGTGATTGCCCAACGAACGGTAAGCGTCAGTGCCAAGGCTCCATATACCAAGTAGCATAGCTATAACAGTGACAGGCAGTTAGCAATGAGAATACAGTCATTGGCATACTTATGTTCGCAATTACGCACCAGTTTTGAATATAGCAACAATCCTCCGCTGCGAACCACCTTTCTTTGTTTATGAAATAGATAGAATATGCGGAAAGGGGCCACGACAAGTATGATAGAAATTGGTATAATGGATAGAATGACTTCCTCAAACAACAATGTGAAGTCGAAGCCCCCACGGCAATCTTTAGTGGCATATGGGCCAAATCTTTTATCGATTTGGGAACATGGTGTTGAAAGTTGAAACTCCATAATTTGAAGGTAGCTGCTTTACCAAATGAAATGTTGGCAGAAAGAATAAATTGTCCGAGAAACCCTTAGATATGGCTAACAATGGGTAGGAGGAACAGATGTGTTAAGCATTGTTACTATGCACTAATTAGTGACGTCTTCAACGAAACCAGAAACGTCAACGGCAGATCATACTCTGTGGCTAAGGAACGGATGATGCAAATCCGTGGTCTTTCTGAAGTGAACTTCCTTTTCAATGCTATGTAGCCTCGAGAATATTTTCCGTGTTGCCCCTTCACGAATGAAAGTTTTTCAACGGCCGACTAGACTAAGCCGAGGAAGGAGGCAGTGCCACGCTTGCGTGATAGAATTGAGAAGAGGGTCTGGATTTGCAGCTTCCTGCAGATTAGTCTCCTAGGTCTGGACGCACAAGGGCCTGGAAGGTGTCGTTGAAAATTTGGAACCACATTGGACCTTTAGAGGTTCCTGCATATATGGAAAGCAAAATATGGAGTGAACCTTGGAAGAGCGTCAAATGAAACAGATCGCAGTGCTGATTGAAAAACAGGGGGGAAAAGTCATGCTTAGCGCAAAGACAAGGTATAATGAAAAATAGTGTTTAGCCATGGACTTAGAGAGCTGCCTATACATATATTGGTTGGGGGCCAAAAACTGAAAATTTGAGAAGCACACTTCTATTGACTATACGAACAAGGAAATTCCATGCATCAGTCGACGATATAGACGTACCTACATACGTGCAGATCCACGCAAAGAATATGAGGCTTACTTCGGCTTCGTAGGAACTTTGACCAGCATTAAACGAACACCTCATACCTTGCCAGATCTAGCATGTTTCCGTGGATACAGATGCAGTTGCAGATCAAGGACATGGGCGAGAAGCCACTGGCATACGGAGTATCTGAAGCGGAATTCCCGCATTGGCAAGCCGCCGATATAGACACTAGTCGCAACTCAAAGGGAGCAAGATCGACAGCAGCGGGGAGGAGGCTGTACGGCCCGATGGTGGCGTCCTGCATAGGGTGTCATGACCATAGCAGGGATCGGGTGGACGTGGCGTGGTGTTGGTGGAGGGCCATAGCAGACGAGTCACGGCTGAAAAGCATTATTCATCAGTACCTAGGAAAACCTATTCGTTAGTAGTAGGCATTAGTAGATAGTAGTAGTGTAGTAGTAAATGTCAATCATCGGAGATTTAAAAGGAAACTATCGGCTACTAATGTGCTTTTCGGTCGCTAACGCCTTCCATACTAGTGTCGTGAGACAATTTCAACGACCACTCTTCCATCCTTCCAATTTCTACCAAAGAAACTGTTGCCATGTGGTAATATGGTTACATTTTGCGCCATTCTATGGACCGCTCCGTATCGAAATCCAGCGTGGATATCCTCCCGTGTCGCTGATCTCCAATATGCTTCCAAGGCCAAGGCGTTTGCTCCAAATGTAAGCCAGGTTTGCTGCTATCTTTCAAACACCCGGAAGCCATCTTTGCATGCAGGGTCTTTAGCCATTGGGCCCTCGCGACTGTTTCTTGGTGTCAAGAATACCACCTTATGTTGAAACCGTGGCCCAGGGCAGCTTCGATGTGGGCGTCCAAAGTGACCAAAGTGACATAGCTGAATGTTATCACAGCAGTCTCTGGGTCGTTCAGGGATGCTTGTCAATGTGCTAAGGTCCACCTCTACTAATGTCATTCAGCTCATCTTCCAGTAACATCAGGTGCCTAGGATTCCGCATGAGAGTTTCCAGTTATAGAAACACAACCAGAATGTGCCAATCAGCCGGAATATTTTCTGTCTTTCTCGAATTGGTTTCTTCCACTGTGGCAAACTTCCCTTCCTATGCCAACGGATGCAACTTTAAGCCAGGTCTCTCCCCAAAGTGGAAACTCGGCCGCAATGTCGGGGGTGACAGCCTTGAGTCCCAGTCCCAGCTCAATAAACATATTTCGTCCTAGGCGAAATAATTGTGCCAAGAAGACCAGGGCAAGGGAGCCTTGCTTTGGTGCGTTTACCACCTTTCTTTACCCCCCTGCTATAGATTTCTTGGCACAACTATGTCGCCTGGCACGAAGTATTCACGATGGACCCTTCGTCGCCATGGACAAAAGTAGTTGAGGTTAGCATAACTAGGTGCTCAACCCCTGCAAAAGAAAAAGCCATATTACTCAAATTAGTTTTCAGATCTGGATGGGAACCAGCCATTGGGCATGACGTGCTGTGTTTCTCATGGGTCAAGCTTTTGGATGGAGTTGCAAATAACATGATGGCAATGACGGCACGGCACGGATCCGAAGGACTTGGTCAGCTCCAGAAGCCTCATCATCATAGAAGATACTTTTCAAAGTCCAACGCTTTTCCCACCTCAATAAGAGACATTGACTCTTACTCTTTCCATTTACCAAGGCTCTGAACAAGCACAATCCAAGCAAAGGCTACCACAGAGCCCTTTGAATCTAGCCCAAACACTCCAGAACTAAATTAACCAAACAACCACCTTTTGTTATCTCTAATCTCCGTTGAAGCAGAGGTAAAACCCACTAACCCACAATTTATCTGATTTGAACAGCAGTTGTGCGCAGTTCTCCTATCTTGAGTTACCGAAAGTGAGTTTATCAAAATTGCGAGAATGCTAGCTAACGTTACAGTCTAGACTATCATCAATAAGCTCCTAGAAACATCAAGCAACGCAATGGCGCCAGGTACTATATCTGCGAACAGAGAAGATTCCTTATTCTCAAATCTCGATGACGCTGTCCCGTGCCGATTTCCTTCCTTCGAACACCTTACCAGCAACGAGACACATTTTACTTCCACGCATATCCAGCTGGCCCACGCTGATCGCCTCCGCGCATTGTTTGCCAAAGATCCAGACGCGATACGAAGTACTATATGCTTGGCTTGGGCACTTCTTCTCCATAAATTCGTAGGCCAAGATGATGTATTATTTGCCTATCGAAATGTTACATCTGCAGAGAACACCATTGATGTCCCTGTCATAAGGATTTTGTTTGAGAAATCCATTCTTCTCGCAGACCTGATCCGCAAAGTTCGGCAACTTGGCCACTTGGGCTCTCAATCTGTCTCGAGCGTCTCTTTGATGCACCTATGCAACACAGCAGTGATTTTTGACAATTCTGTAGACTCAATGTTGAAGAAAGAAATGTCTAATCCATTATCACTCAGTCAGGAATTGAAACAAGTCGGTCATATTGCTCCACTTTGCTACCCAATGCTTGCTGACGAACAATTTACATAGTTTTCCCTCTGCCTTGAAGTAAGAATCACTAGTGATGAACAGAAAGTTGTTCTCCATCATGATTCCCACAAAACATCTACAGAGCAAGCTCTCAATATTGCAAGCACTGTGGACAGGCTGCTAAGTGAAATCCTGACCCGCCCTAATGCCTCCGTCGCAGACTTGAACTGTGTAAGCGACCGCAACATTAAAGAAATCACTGCTTGGAATGCTAGGCCACTGGAAGTGGTGGAAAGATGTATACACGAAGTCATTCACGATCAAACTTTGTGCAAACCCAATGCAGAAGCAGTATGCGACGAACAAAGAACCCTTTCCTACCGCGACCTGGACCAGATGTCATCTAGACTGGCTGGTTATCTTTTGACACTCGGACTGGGTCCCGGGGTGTTGGTACCCTTGTGCTTCGAGAAGGAAGTCTGGAACGTCGTATGCATGATCGCGGTGCTCAAGGCAGGAGCCGCATTCGTCCCTTTTAACCCGGACGCACCGATCGCCCATCTGCGAGCCCTGTCATTGGACGTTGCCGCAACGGTTATTCTATGCTCCCAACAGCATGCTGGGATGTTGTTACCCGTCGCGGAACACATAGTCCCCGTGGACGGTGAGATGATTGGCCATTTGCCGAAATCAAATGCCGCCAATCGTTTAGCACAAAGTTCTGATCTCGCCTATGTGTAAGTACTCGAGCATTGATAGTAGCGACACATCTTCCCAGTGTGTCAAGTGCGGCTAGCAAATGTTTAAGGAAGTCCTTATTCTACTGGGTAGTAGCCCATCGCCTCCTGTCTTGTCATGTATCCCAAGTAGCCGTTTCTAATCAATGATAGAATTTTCACATCTGGGACTACTGGTCAGCCGAAAGGAACCATGATTGAGCACAGGTCTTTCTGCTCCGGCGCAAAAGCCCATGCTCCTGCGATGCTCATTAATTCAAGGTCACGTGTCTTACAATTCGCGGTATTTACCCCTCGTATGAGTTTATCCCGGATAGTATGCTAATAGCAAACTCCTAGGCACACACTTTTGATGCGAGTCTAGTCGAAATTCTGACTACGCTTATGGTGGGTGGCGTGGTTTGTATTCCCAGTGAAGACCAGCGACTTAACAATATCACTCTGGCCATAAACCAGATGGGTGTCAATTGGGCAGTCTTGACTCCGTCCTTTGTTGGATTCATCAACCCAGTGGACGTTCCCGGCTTGAAGACATTAACACTTGCTGGTGAGGCCATGAATCAAACCCATATCTCAACGTGGTCTCATATCAGCCTTATCAATGGCTATGGCCCCAGCGAATGTTCGGTGGCTGCTGCAGTCAACTCGCACGTCACACCTAGCACATCTCCAACACATATTGGAAGTGCAACTGGGGCTCATCTGTGGGTAGTTGAGCAATCTGACTATAATTGTCTTGTGCCGGTGGGTTGCGTTGGAGAACTTCTGGTGCAAGGTCCGACCCTGGCGAGAGGCTATTACGGGCAGCCAGATAAGACTACGGAGTCATTCATTCCAACAACAACCTTTGCTCCTCTTTTTAATGCCGACAAGCAGAATTGGAGGTTTTACCGAACCGGAGATTTGGTGAGACAATGTTCTGATGGGACTCTAATGTTCATCGGACGAAAGGATACACAGGTCAAAGGTAAGCATTGTGCCTCAATAGTATCTTCGCAACAGAAACTTTCCTACTCATATATCTATCATAAGCTTTAGTATTTTGATGCATAGGGAGCGTTGGCTAATTAGACACTCTGCTACAGTCCATGGGCAACGTGTTGAGCTTGGGGAGGTTGAGCATCACATCAATGTTGACCCCGATGTTAAACATGCTTTGGCTCTTCTTCCGAAGTCTGGTCATCTCAAGGATCGGCTTGTCGCTGTTCTGTCTCTTAAGAGTTCCAATGAAGTCAGTGGAAACCTCAACTTCACACTCGTCGACGGCAACTGGCCCGAAATTATGAGACAGCGCTTACTGTCCCGGCTGCCATCGCATATGGTGCCATCAATGTGGTTAATCATAGAAAAAGTTCCTACACTTCCTTCAGGGAAACTCGACCGCAGGATAACAGCAACCTGGGTGGAGAACATGGATGAAAATTCATACCGTCGCATCGTTGATGCACAACTGAGTGAAAATACCTTAGGAACGTTTGGAGGACCTACAACTGAGATGGAAAACAAGCTGCGCCAGATCTGGAGCCATGTCCTCAATATCGAATTGGATCATGTTGGACTTGAATCTGCATTCCTTTCTCTCGGTGGAGACTCCATCAGTGCTATGCAGGTCAAGGGACAATGTGTCAAGGAAGACATCAGTCTTGGGGTCCAGGAAATCCTCCGCAGCAAGGGTATCAAGCAACTTGCTCAATGTGCGAAAGCTGTAGAGCATCAAATGCACCATGAAGAGTTACTAAACCAGAATTTTGATCTTTCTCCTATCCAAAATCTGTTCTTTGAGCTCCCAAACCAAGGGCAAGGCCACTTCAACCAAAGTTTCTTTCTCCGCGTTACTCGGAAGATTCATAAGGAAGACCTCCGTACCGCAGTGGAGACAATTGTTAAGCGGCATTCAATGCTCCGAGCACGATTCGAGAACACAAATAAGGGATGGCAGCAGTGGATCACTCCAGATATTTCCACCTCATACCGGCTCAAAGCCCATCAAATTGACGATCGCACGGAAGCTACTATTGCCATATCTGATAGCCAAACTTGCCTTGATCCTACCTCCGGGCCGCTTTTTGCTGTCGATCTTTTTGACGTCGACGGGAGCGATCAACTCTTATTCATGGTAGGGCATCATTTGGTGATCGATTTGGTCAGCTGGCGCATAATCCTAGAAGATCTGGAGGAGCTTCTGATAAATCGAAGTAGTCCCCCGACGCAAAAGCCATTGTCATTTCAAACCTGGTGTCGATTTCAGGCCGAAGATTGCCAGAAGCTTGCTGTTGACAAGGTTTTACCTATCCACGATGTGCCATCTGGTGATACTGAATACTGGGGAATGACCAATCACGCAAATACCTACGGCCAAGTCAAGTGCGAGGGGTTTGAAGTTGACGCGACTACCACTTCGAGGCTTTCCACCCTTTGCCACGAGACGCTCCGAACAGAAACTATCGATCTTCTGCTGTCTTCATTGATACATTCTTTCTCCCTTATATTCACGGATCGCCCCGCGCCAGCTATATACAATGAGGGGCACGGCAGGGAAAAAATCTCTGGCATTGCAGCAGATCTATCCAGAACTGTAGGGTGGTTTACGATCATGTATCCTGTTTGCGTCCCACCAACGGTGTCCAGGGATCTGGTCAATACTGTAAAAGAAGTAAAAGACCTTCGAAGGAGAATTCCAGATAACGGAAGGCCGTACTTTGCGAGTCGGTGCTTAACCGACAAAGGCAAATCCAAATACGGCAAATCATCCACGCTAGAAGTCACATTCAACTACCTAGGCCAATACCAGCAGCTTGAACGGAAAGGCGCTCTTCTGACACCGGTCGAAGACATGGCTGGTGAGGCAAAAGGTGCTGGTGGCACAGCAGACGTTGGGCACGATACCCCACGGTTCGGCCTCTTCGAAATATCTGCAGTAATTGTACAAGGCAAACTTAGGTTTTCATTCACATTTAATCGCGACATGATGCATCAAGACAAAATATCGAATTGGATAACAGCTTGTCAAAGTACGATAATTCTCCTCACAGAGACGTTAGCGAAGATGGAGCCTCAAGCAACGCCGGGAGATTTCCCTCTTCTGTCCCTTACAACTGAGAACTTTACCTCGATGATCAATTCCAGCCTTCCGCCTCTTGGGATCTCTAGTATTGATGATGTGGAAGACATCTATCCTTGTTCCTCCATGCAAGAAGGGCTTCTTATCAGTCAGACCAAGAGCTCTGCGTTTTATGCTGTCCATGTCATCTGCGAATTACAAGTTCAGAATGGTATTCGAGCCAACAGCAAGCGTTTACAACTGGCGTGGCTGGAGGTAGTGCGCCGCCACCCTCTACTACGAACTGTCTTCATCGATAGTGTGAGCAAAGATGATGGACTTTATGACCAAGTTGTTCTCAAACAGGTCCTCTCAAAAGTCATAATAGAACACTGCACTCATGAAGACGAAGCTCTAAGTATGCTAGCCAAAGCAAGGTCCTTGGAACATGACAACTCCCGTCCGCCTCACCGTTTCACGATTTGCGACACTTCAGAGGGGAAAATATTCTGCAAGCTGGAGATTAGCCACGCAATAATGGACGGGACTTCAATGTCCATTATCTTGAGAGATCTTACTGCCGCTTACGAGAACCTCCTCCCACAGAGACCCGGGCCGCTCTATAGCGATTACATTTCCTATCTACAGAACCAGCCGAGCGACGTAAGCATCGAGTACTGGAAATCGTATCTGTCTGGTCTGGACGTTTGCAGTTTTCCGCAGCTTAACGACGGACAAGTTTCTGATAAAAATCTAAAAACAATACGACTGGATTTCAAACCATCCCAATTCTTGGAACTGCAGAAGTTCTGCGATGGCAATGGAGTCACCTTCTCAAACGTTCTTCATACGGCCTGGGGACTCACTTTGCGAAGCTTTACCTCTTCCGAAGACACCTGCTTTGGATATTTGACTTCTGGGAGAGACGCTCCTGTTGACGGCATTGAGGATGCTGTAGGACCTTTCATTAATTTGCTTGTCTGTCGTGTCAGAACTGCACCTGCAAGCCGCCTTGGTGCAGTACTTGACCAAGTCCAAAAGGACTACATTGATAGCTTGCCATATCGTACAACCTCACTAGCAGAGGTGCAGCATGCATTACGATTATCCGGCACTGCTCTTTTCAACACCGCCCTTTCTTATCGACGACTTCCATCTGAATCGAATGCTGGTTCGACCAATGTTTCCTTCTCGGAATGCTTGCCCACGTACGACCCAACAGAATACAGCATTTCCCTGAACATTGAGGCTTCAGATGACAATGCGGCTATAGATCTCGATTACTGGACCGATTACATATCCAATGGACAAGCTGTGAATGTCGGCAGCACATTTACGCAGTGTCTTCGAAACATCGTCCTTCATTCAAGCGAGACGATTGAAAGCCTAGATCACTTCAGCAATGAAAGTCGAGAACAAGTTTATAGATGGAATGCCACGATGCCCCAGACTGTCGATGAATGCGTCCATACAATCATTGAACAGCAGGCTGAGATGCGGCCTGGTGCTCCCGCTGTCTGCGGGTTCGATTTGGAACTGAATTATGGTGAACTTAATGATATAAGTGGACGCCTAGCCTTTTTTCTTTCCAGTATGGGCATTGGACCAGAGACATTTGTTCCTACTTGCTTTGATAAATCTTCGTATGCAATTGTTTCGATGCTTTCCGTTTTGAAAGCTGGGGCTGCGGCTGTCCCTCTCGATGCAACTCACCCAAGGAGTGCCCTTGAACTTCGAGTAAGAGATACTGATGCGAAAGTTATTTTGGCATCCCCGTCTCGAGCAGAGTTGTTTTCCGATATGGATGTACATGTCATACCAGTGTGTAAAGAGCTGTTGGATAAACTTCCAAGTCCTGGTGACTGGAAATGCTCTACTGTTGGACCGAACAACGCAGCTTTCGTAATTTTTACTTCTGGTAGTACTGGCACTCCCAAAGGCGTTGTCCTAGAAAATAAGGCAATCTGCAGCAGTGGGCTAGCAACTGGGAGTGCGTACGGCTGGGGCCCTGGATCGAGAGTTCTGCAGTTCGCTTCTTATGTAAGTCATTGACAGCTTCCCCCTCTGAAATTTGCTGATACAGATTCAAAGACTTTTGATAATTCACTTGCCGAGATATTCATTGCCTTAATGCGCGGAGGATGTGTATGCGTCCCATCCGAGCATGATCGCTTCAATAATCTAGCAGGCGCCGTCAACAAACTTGGGGTTAATTTCATGGATATCACGCCTACGGTGGCTAGTCTGCTCCACCCCTCTGATGTCCCTAACGTCAAAGGTTTGAGTTTGGGAGGAGAACCACTCACTAAGGATAATATTGAGGTCTGGGGCAATGCAGTTGCGCTTCATTGCTGCTACGGCCCTTCAGAGTGCTCGATAAACTCGACCTGGAATGGCGATCTTAGAAGGTCAACTGAAGCTACTAACATCGGCAAATCAATTGGTAGTGTTTCATGGATTGTGGATCCATCAAATCACGATCGTCTTGTGCCAATAGGCTGTGTTGGAGAACTGCTTATCGAGGGCCCAATCCTAGCTCGTGGGTACCTTAACGATCCCGACAAAACATCAGAAGCTTTCATCCGAAATCCGATGTGGGCCTCTGGCCGCAACGACCGATTTTATAAGACGGGTGACCTATGCAGATACAATTCGGATGGAACTATCACGTATTTGGGACGAAAAGACACGCAAGGTATGTTATTTTGCTCATTAGCCACCATTATTTTCACATCCGGATATGACCTCTAGATCCAATACTACGTTTAATACTAATTGCCATATAGTGAAGTTGAATGGGCAGCGTCTCGAACTCGGCGAAATTGAGCACCATGTGAAGCGCAATCTCAATATTGATGTCAAATCTGCTGTGGAACTCATTCCAGTCTCAGCAGCAGCCAAGGCACTTGCGGTATTCATATGCCTATCATCGGGAGGGGATGCCAGCCCCAACGAATTCCTACTGGCTATGTCTGACGAAGTGAGGTCGATTTCAGCGGCATTGGAAGCCGCCATCTCAGCTGCACTTCCGGCTTATATGGTACCAAGTGTATACATCCCAGTCTCTTCCATGCCGATGACGTCTTCTGGAAAACTTGATCGTCGTAAACTACGCACAGTTTGCCAGTCACTATCTGGAGATCAAATTACAGGATACAAACTCGCACGGAGAACTGGAAGACAGCCATCCACGGAAATGGAAAAGCTTCTTGCTCACTTGTGGGAATCAGTATTAAATCTCGACTATTCTGTCGGCGCCGATGACAACTTCTTCAAATGCACCGGGGATTCTATAACGGCTATGAGACTTATCGCGGCTGCTCGCGCCGAAGGAGTGTGTTTGGGTGTAGCTGACATATTCCGAAAGCCAAGACTCTCAGATCTAGCAGCCGATGCAACTCTTCTCTCTAGCCTTGATAATATTACTTCGCAATTGGCTATTGAGCCCTTTAGTCTTTTACGGATTAACAAATCTATTCCGGAATTGCTTGCTGAGTTAGCTTCTCAATGCCATATGGAAATTGAATCCATTTACGACGTCTATCCGTGCACCAGCCTCCAGCAAGGTCTCATTGCGTTATCCAGCAAGGATCCGGGTGCTTACGTTGCACAAAATATCTATCGCTTGCCACCTGGTATCAATCTAGACAGGTTCCGTTCGGCCTGGGAAAAGGTTGTCGAAGCGGAAATCATCCTACGAACAAGGATTGTTCATACTGAGTCCGTTGGCTTCCTCCAAGTAATCACTAGAGAGCCAATTACGTGGCATGAAATTGCCAATCTCTCAGATTTTGTGGAACAAGATCGCCAATTACCTTCATATAATGGAGGCCCGCTTTCTAGATACACAATAGTTGAAAGTCCTGCGAGTACTCATTTTGTCTGGACAGCCCACCATGCAATTTACGACGGCTGGTGTATTTCTCTATTGCTCGAAAGAGTTGAGGCTTGCTACCATGATATCAGAACCGTCGATATGGCGATAGGAGCAGGATACCCCCGATTTATCAAATTCCTCTCGGAAATCAATGCATCCGAGTCAGACGACTTTTGGCGATCCAGGCTATCAGGAACAACATCCATACACTTTCCTACTCTTCCAAACCCTACTTATCGTATACACGCGACTAGCACTTCTTCGCATTCTGCTTCTCTCATTCGGGAAAATGGAAGCCACATTACATTGCCATCCGTAATCCGAGCTTCTTGGGCACTAGTAGTGGCAATCTACTCAGGCAGCTCTGATGATGTCGTGTTTGGAGAGACTTTGACCGGCCGAGACGCTCCTGTTCCCGATCTTGCAAATATCATAGGGCCAACACTTGCAACAGTTCCAACACGTGTCAGGATCGACGCGGAAGCTAGTATTGGGAAGTTCCTTGAAGACATACAAGCTCAATCTGCGGAGGCTATCCCTTATCAATATTCAGGGCTTCAACACATCAAACATCTCAGTGACGACGCAGCAATTGCTTGCGGATTTCAAAATCTTCTAGCTATCCATCATGATAGTAAAGAAGCAGCGGATGGCTTTTGGGACTTGCAGAACAGTGGTACAACTGGGACGAATTTCTACTCTTATCCACTCACCGTGTCTTGCCAAGTCGGAGAGAATAAGGCAACCATCGATGCTTACTATGACAAAGATGTCGTTTCCAGTTGGCTGGTGGATCAAATGCTGCGCCAATTTGAATTTGTTCTTAGTGTCCTCAATTGTCCAGACAACCAACGTTTGAAGCTAGGGCAAGTGAAGATGCTCAAACCAGAAGACGAGCAAGCCATCTTGAACTGGAACAGTACGAAGCCGAGGCTGGTTGATGAATGTATCCATGACATGATCAGCCGCCGGGTTCTTCAACAGCCAAAGTGGGGTCTGGCAGTCGATGCGCATGACGTAAAGTTGAGTTATTGGGAACTTGATCGACTTTCAACTCAGCTGGCACATTATCTCCTGGAACAAAAGTTGGAAAATACCCTCATACCCGTCTGTTTTGATAAATCTGCTTTTACGATTTGTTCTATGGTCGCTGTATTGAAATGTGGCGCGGCTTTTGTGCCTTTGGATCCCGCAGCCCCTGTTGCTCGTCTGCGGGACATTATAAAAGACACAGACGCAAGAACGGTACTGTGTTCGCCTCGATTGCTGGATCTTTGTAAATTGGTTGCCTCTGATGCAATCGCGGTCGATCTTGAAATGATAGAGAAGCTACCGAAGCACGAAGAATCACTTCCAGCTGTGGATAGTAACAGTGTTGCGTATGTCATCTATACAAGCGGCTCGACCGGTAAACCAAAGTTAGTAGAACCCAGCACCATGAAAAGCATTTTCATATTAACACGAATTTAGGGGAACCATAGTCCAGCATAATGCGTTTTGCGCTGGTGCCGTGGAACATGGTCCGGCTTTAGGCATGTTATCGAGTTCTCGAGTACTACAATTTGCATCATACGTGAGTAACCCAAAGCAAAGGAGTCATTTCCTCAGTCGCTAACAGTAGCTGAAGACTTTTGATGCAAGCTTGCTTGAAATTCTCACAAGCTTGATTATTGGGGCTTGCATCTGTGTGCCCGATGAAGACTCAAGAATGAATCGAATCACCGATGTCATCAATGAGCTGAACATCACATGGACGTTGTTGACGCCATCTTTTATACAGACCATTCAACCTTCCGCTGTCCCCACCCTGAAAACTTTGGTCCTTGGAGGAGAAGCTATGAGCCAGACCCATATTTCAACCTGGGCTGATAAACTTGAACTTATCAACGCTTACGGCCCTAGCGAATGTGCAGTCGTAGCCACTGCAAATCCTCAGATGACGCTTTCCACCGACCCTAGCAATATGGGAAGAGCAGTTGGCTGCCGTTCTTGGATTACCGATAGGTCGAATCCGAACCGACTTGTTCCAATTGGATCTGTAGGAGAGCTTATTGTAGAAGGGCCTATTCTCGCCCAGGGTTACCTCAATAACAATTCGAAGACAGAAGAGGTGTTCATAAAAAATCCCGAGTGGTCGCTAGCACAGAACCACCCCGCTAGCACGGCATCAAGAAGGTTTTATCGAACAGGGGATCTGGTCAAGTATGCCGCAGATGGAAGCTTGCTTTTCTGTGGGCGCCACGACCACCAAACTAAAATACGCGGCCAACGAATCGAATTAGGAGAAGTCGAGGTTCACCTCAAAACCGATCCTGCCATACAACACGCCCTGGTCACGATCCCAAAAGCAGGCTTCTGCAAGAAGAGGCTTGTGTCCGTTCTGTCACTCCAGGAGTTAGCGACTACAAACATAATGGCCCGTGGACTCAATATCGTTAATCGAGAGGCAAGTGCATTTTATCTCGCCCCTATCCGAGATAGACTCCGTGATTATCTACCTGGGTATATGATACCTTCAAACTGGGTCATAGTGGAAGGTTTGCCTCTTCTACCGTCTGGAAAGCTTGACCGTAAACGTATCGAGAAGTGGGTAGAGGAAATGAGCTCTGAAGTGTATCATCAAATTTCGGATGTTGAAAGTTCTTTCAAGAAAACGACCGGGACTGCGGTGGAACGGCAACTACAGGCCATTTGGGGAGCTGCCCTCAATCTCTCGCCAGATCACATTAGCCTTCAGCAAAATTTTCTTTCAGCTGGTGGCGATTCTATAAGTGCCATGCAAGTCATGTCGAGCTGCAGAGCAGAGGGATTAGGTGTGACAGTCCAAGATATCATCCAGAGGTAAGTTTCACCACGTCCTCTTCGTGTCTTTGAATTATTTCCCGACAAACAAAATTCATATTGAACAACTGCTGATCCTAAAGTTAACAATAGTAAAAGCATCTCCCAGCTCGCATTGAGAGTAACGCTCCCAGAAGCAGAGAGTTCTCACGAAGAAGAGTTAGATACAGATTTTGATCTTTCCCCAATCCAAAAGCTCTACTTCGAATGCGTTGGAGACAAATTCAACCACTTTAATCAGAGTGTACTACTTAGACTAACACGGAACATAACTTCCGAGAGTCTCGCACTTGCCGTTGAGTCGTTGATGCTCTCGCATTCCATGCTACGGGCACGATTCAACAAGATCGCGACTGGGGAGTGGAAACAACAAATCTCCCGTAATATATCCAACTCGTATCACTATAGCGTAACAACAACGACCAGAGACCAATTGGACAGCCTAATTGAGACTCAGCAGAAAGGTCTCGACATTCAAAACGGCCCCATCTTTGCGGTCGACCTATTCAATATTAGTGACGAAAGATCTCAAATTCTTTCCCTCATATCCCACCACCTAGCAATTGATGTTGTTAGTTGGCGGATCATCTTGCAAGATCTGGAAGACATGTTGAATACAGGCGCATTAAAGCTGCAAAGTTCTATACCCTTCCAGGCGTGGTCACGCCTTCAAACAGAGCATTCGCAGCAATTAATTCCCAAAAGGTTATTCCACCCAGAAGATATCCCAAATGCCGATTTCTCCTATTGGGATATGGTGGACAAGCCCAATGTATATGGAGATACCATTGAAGATGGCTTTGAAATCGACACAGAAACTACGCTTTTACTTCTTGGGGTATGCCACGAGTCATTGCAAACGGAGCCAGTTGATGTCTTCCTCGGCGCTGTACTGCAATCTTTCCACAAAGTTTTCTCAGATCGAGCGACAATCCCAGCAGTGTACAATGAAGCACACGGTCGAGAAACTTGGGCTTCGAAGCTGGATGTCTCGCGAACAGTTGGATGGTAACTAAACTTTTCCTCACCCGCCCCTTAATTTCTGCGGTGTTGGGATTCCCGAAGAGTGGTTTATTATCTTAGATCTTACTCTCTACACTTGAAAATATCACTAATTCGATGTAGGTTCACTACCATGTGCCCGATCTATCTTCCGTCTAGCTTAGACGTCGAAACGGATCTAATTAACACTATCCGCTGGACCAAAGACCTCAGGAATCGGATTCCAGACAAAGGTCGGCCTTACTTCGCCTATCGACTGCTTACAGAAGAGGGGAGAGAGCGCTTTTCGAACCATTGTCCAGAAATCACTCTTAATTATCTTGGCAAAATGCAACAGCTAGAACGAAAAGAATCCCTGTTTCACGCTGTTGAAGGGGTCAAAAACTTTGATATCGGTGCGGATGTGCCACGATTCGCGCTATTCGAAATCTCGATCGTCGTCGAAAACTCAACTCTCAAGGTTTCTTTCTCTTACAACCGCCGCATGAAACGTCAAGCCAAAATACGTCATTGGGTGGTTGAATGTCAGAGATCCCTCGAAGACGCAGCCAAAACCCTTACGCAGTCGAAAGTGGAGTCTACTTTGAGCAATTTTCCACTCATTCCCCTCACCTATAACGGCATTTCAAAACTGGTCGAGAAGCTACCGCAACTTGGCGTGTCTTCATTGGACGATATTGAAGATGTGTACCCGTGTTCTTCTACACAACAAGGCATGTTGCTTGCCCAATTGAAAGACCCGAACCTTTACGCATATAGCGCTACATTTGAAGCCAAGCCGAAAGAGTTCGAAACACAAGTTGACGTTCGCTTACTTGCCGAAGCCTGGCAGGCAGTTGTTCGACGACACGCGACACTGAGAACTATCTTCACTGACAGTGTCTGTGAAGACGGTCTCACCGATCAAGTTGTGCTCAAGGATAGAATCGCTCGAGTGTCTTGGCTGGAGTGTGAGGATTCACAAGTATTTTCGACTCTTCAAGAGCAGCAGTCCCTCAATTTCCGAGACACCCAGCCACCACATCGATTTACTTTATGCAAGACTGACGGTAATCGTGTCTGGTGCAAACTCGAGATCAGCCATAGTATTTGCGATGGCACGTCGATACCCATCCTGCTAAGAGACCTCTCAAACGCCTACGGAAACGCTTACTCTAGGGATGTTGCCGGTTTCCTAGCCATGAATGACGATACTGCACAGAATAAATCGACATATAATGTCATCGGACCACTTTACAGTGACTACATCGCGCATATCCAGGCCAGCCTTCCAGACGATGATATCAACTACTGGAAAAATTACTTATCAGATGTTGAGCCTTGTCTTCTGACATCGCTCAATGATGGAGTGCACGAGACAAAAGTTCTTCGATCGCTTGTTCTTAATCTCTCAAAAGCCGTGGAACTCCGTATGTTCTGCAATGAGAATGGTTTGACCCTCTCGAATGTGTTGCAACTCACCTGGGCAATACTTCTCCGACTATACAATGGCTCTGAAGAAGTGTGCTTTGGATACTTGACATCTGGGAGAGACGCCCCTATCCGTGGAATCCAGGATGCTGCGGTCGGAGCTTTCATCAACATGTTGACCTGTAGGTCAAATCTAAGCAGCTCAACTAAAATGAGCCAGGCTTTGGAGCAAATACAGACGGACTTCATCCACGGTATGGCCCACCAAAGCTGCTCCCTCGCTGAGGTGCAACACGAACTCGGCCTTTCTGGGACTCATCTCTTCAATACTGCCTTCACTTTTCAGAAGCGATCGAGTAGCACGCACATTTCTGGCTCCGCATTATCGTTTAACATCGTAGATGCACAAGATCCCAGCGAATACGATGTCACAGTCAATGTCGAAGCGTTTGAATCGGCAATTGAGATACATTTCGGTTATTGGTCCACGACCCTCTCTGCTCCTCAGGCTTCCAATTTGGCCCAAACGTTTGAGCACGTAGTGAATACTATCATCGAAAACAATCCAGAGAGTGCCATCGGAGACCTCAACTTTTTCGGTGAACGCAGCCGCGAACAGGTTCTGGCTTGGAATCAGACTCTTCCACCAAAGTCTAATAGGTGTATACACGAGATAGTACAGCAGCAAACTCGGATTTATCCAAAGTCCAAGCAAGCTGTATGCAGTTGGGATGCCGAATTGAGCTACATCGAATTGGATAAGCTTGCAACGCGCTTGGCAGCTAAGTTGATAGAGCTTGGTGTTGGACCTGAAATATTTGTCCCTTTGTGCTTTGAAAAGACAGCATGGGCCGTTGTATCTATGGTGGCTGTCATGAAGGCTGGAGGTGCTTTTGTACCACTTGACCACACCCATCCGCAGGGTAGGCTCCAGCAATTCATCGACGACGTGGATGCAAACGTGGTCCTTTGCTCTCGGCAGAATTATGAGAAGATATCTGCTGTCAGCAAACAGGTATTAGTTGTTGATCGTGGCATCGTAGATCAGCTCGACAAAACCCCTACGGTCCTTCCAATCGTCTCACCAGATAATGTGGCTTATGCCATTTTTACCTCCGGTACTACTGGGCGTCCTAAGGGCACCCTCATTGAACATGGAGCATTTTGCACAAGCGCTATTGAGCATAGTAAGGCCATGCACATGCGTTCGGATTCTCGCGTGTTTCAGTTTGCATCATATGTGAGTACTAGTTCCCCAACCGTTTTCTACCAAGTTTCGCTAACTCCCTTGGGTCTAGACATTCGATGCCTCAGTCATGGAAATCTTGACTTCTCTCATCGTAGGAGCCTGCATTTGTATTCCAAGTGACCAGGACCGAATGAATGATATTCCTGGTGCGATCAAGCGAATGGGAATCACGTGGACTCTCTTGACACCTTCAGTTGCAAGCACTCTATTTCCTAAGACTGTTCCTAGTCTCAAAACGCTCGTCACGGGTGGTGAGGCAATGGCGGCTGGACATATTGCGAAATGGAAAGGGAAAGTTGCCATTGTCAATGCATATGGTCCAAGCGAGACCTCTGTAATTGCAAGTACAAGTACCAAAGTGGACGAGCATGGCAATGAGATTAACGGCGATCCATCTAACATTGGACACGCAGTCGGTGGGCGTACTTGGGTTGTCGATCCTCGAGATTATAATAAACTTGTGCCTATTGGGTGCGTTGGGGAACTTGTTGTCGAAGGCAGAACGGTTGCTCGCGGATATCTGAAAAACGAACAAAAAACTGCCGAAGTATTTGTCAACGACCCTGCTTGGCTGAGACATTTTCAGCATAAGGAGCGAGTTTATAGAACCGGTGATCTGGTAAGTTAGAGCAAAGTCCCGCTTTTGACTCTGGGGTTAAGATATGCATCATCCTGAACCATTACTGGATTTATTCCTTACTCCCCATCAACTTTTGCGTTTTTTAGGTTCTCGTCAAGAGTTACACTAACTTTGAGACCTTGATTTAGGTACGCTACAACTCAGATGGATCTCTGAGCTTTGTCGCACGGAAAGACACACAGGTCAAGTTGAATGGCCAAAGAATTGAGCTTGGGGAAATTGAACATCACGTCAAGACGATGCTCCCAGACGATTACCAATCTGCTGTGGAGATGGTAGCACCAACGAGCAACAGATCTACCAAGGCGCTTGCAGCCTTCTTTTCTTCGGCAATCAACAATTCTAGCTCCGATACCGAGGACGAGAGGATATCAGGTTTTGATGATATATTATTGTCAATGTCAGAAGGGGCTAGGGCTATTGCTAAGAATCTCGATTCTTCGTTAGCCTCGGTTCTGCCTACCTATATGATCCCGTCATTATATATCCCGGTGACCAAAATGCCGTGGACAAGTTCCGGCAAGCTCGATCGATCAAGACTACGCAATATCGTGCAGTCTCTACCAAAAGAAGCTACCAATCCTTATAGACTTGCCACGTCTGAGACCCACACCACCAGGGTTCCAACGTCCCCAATCGAGCGAAAATTACAAAAGCTATGGGAAACGGTCCTAAGCATATCAAAACAAGGCTCTGTGGGTCTTGAGGATCACTTCTTCAGGCTTGGTGGAGATTCGGTTTCTGCTATGCGACTGGTGGGCTTATCCAGAGCCGAGGGCATTTTATTAAGTGTCATGGGTATATTTCGCAACCCAAGACTATGCGATATGGCCTCCATTTGTAGCGCCGTTAAAGAAGAACACTCCTCGGAGCTGGTCCCCTTTTCTCTATTGAAACACAGCGAATCCATTGATGATGTTGTGCATGAGCTTGCTGAACAGTGTCATGTTCCTAGAGAACAAATCCAGGACGCTTATCCATGCAGTCTGCTTCAAGAAGGGCTCATCACTCTTTCCATGAAACAGCAGGGAGCTTATGTTGCACAGAATGTCTTCCTTCTTCCGAATGATTTGGATCTCGATCGTTTCAAACAAGCCTGGCAGGCAACCCTCCAGGAAGTCGACATCTTGCGCACCAGAGTAGTTCATATGAACTCGTCTTCTTTCCTTCAGGTGGTAAGTGATATGAGTGTCCTGGGAGTTATAAGACATCTACAAAACTCCAGGTTCTTCCCGGTAATTTATCGCTAACTGTGAACTTGCAGGTCCTCCAGGCCGAACCAATCGAGTGGAAAACATATACTAATTTGCAGGAAGTCTCCGACGTGCAGGTTCAACTGCCTCTTTATAACGGCGGGTATGCAAATTTCCTACGCTTTTCATTTACTTACTTGGAAAATCTGCGAATTCCAGTGTCTTGTGTATCTCAGACCCTCCAAGCACCAATCAGTCCAAATCCTTCTTCAATAAGCATAGCTGACATTTGAAACTGATAGGCCTCTTACTGAATTCACAATTGTCACTGATGCAGAATCAAACGACCGTCACTTTGTTTGGTCAATACATCATGCGCTCTACGATGGTTGGAGTTTACCGATGGTCTTGAAGAGAGTAGAGACAGCATATCTTTACAGCGGCTCAAGCCTGCCAAAGAGCTCGTACGCTCTCTTTATCAAGTATCTCTCCGAAGTAGATGAACCTGCATCCGATGAGTTTTGGAGAAAGAGACTTTCTGGATCATCTCCGCTGCAGTTTCCACAAAATCAGCATACTTCATCCGATCGCCCAATGAATAATCAGACACTCATACACAGTGTCCAAATTTCCCAGAGTACTTCAAGTATGGGTATTACCCTTCCTAGCATCATTCGTGCCGCCTGGTCAATGATTTTGGCATCGTATTCAGAGTCGAATGACGTTGTTTTTGGTGAGACATTGGCTGGGCGAGACATCCCCATCCATGGGATCGCGGAAATAATTGGACCAACTTTTACAACGGTCCCTAATCGGATACAAGTACACCCCCACCAGAGAATCATACAATTCCTGCAAGATATCCAAAAGATGGCCACCGAGGTCATCCCGTATCAACATGCTGGACTACAGCGAATCAAAAGACTTGACAGAGATGCCGATCTTGCCTGTGATTTTCAAAATCTTCTGGTTATCCAAACAGCAGATGAAGATATTCAGAATGACATGTGGAATATTCAAGGAGCCGGCTTGGCATCAAACTTCTTCACATACCCCTTAGTTCTTGAATGCAAAGGCAACTCGAAAAAAGTAGACATCACTGCGCATTATGACGAGAACGTTCTCTCAGCCTGGGAAATTCAACGAATCATGTACCAGCTGGACAATGTTCTGAAGCAACTCAGCGATCTACACAATTTTGGTGCCAATGCAGTCCTCGATGAGATAAATGTGTTCAGTGCAGAGGATAAAGAGCTTGTACGAGAGTGGAATTCTACTAAGCCAGAACTGGTTGATGCATGTATCCACGAGGAATTCGAAGAAATGGCCTTTTCTCAACCTGACTCCCTGGCCATTACTGCCTGGGATGGACAATTTACATACGCGGAGCTCAAGAATGAATCAACACGCCTGGCATACCATCTCGTTGGGCAGGGTATTGGACCGGAAGTCTTTGTGCCAATATGTATCGACAAATCCAAATGGGCAATCGTCACGATTCTTGCAATCCTCATGGCCGGTGGCGCTTATGTGCCGCTAGATCCATCAGCACCCACATCGCGGCATCAAGAAATGATCAAGGATGTCGGCGCCACTATAGTCATCTGCTCTCCAAATTACAGCAGTCGGTATACAAGCATCATCGAGAAACCGATTACCATAAGTCAGGAAATGCTAGACAATCTCCCAAAAAAGTCACTTCATGGCCAAGACTTGCTACATCGCGCAACTAGCCGGAATAGTTGTTATGCAATCTTTACAAGTGGTAGCACGTAAGATTTATTTCATTTCTCGAGACTGCTATACATTTTACTGGGGGAATAGACTAACAATTTTATTCAGGGGGCGGCCCAAAGGTACGGTAGTCGAGCATAGAGCGATTGCAACAAGCTCGGCGGCAATGAGACGCACCCTTTTGATGAAGCCATCTTCCCGTGTATTCCAATTTGCGAGTTTCACATTCGATGTGTCCGTTTTAGAAACCCTCACCGCGCTAACCAATGGGTCTTGTCTTTGTATTCCTTCGGAAAAGCAACGAGTGGGAGATGTTGCCGGTGCAATTGACTCTCTAAAGGCGTCTTGGGCTTTCCTGACTCCTTCAGTCGCGAATTTGATTGAACCTGCAACCGTCCCATCCCTAGTAAGTTTTATGGTCCATAAATTTCCATTTCAATTCAGGATCTCAGGGCTGCTGAAGGCCCGGGTCCCGGGGATTACTTCACAGAGCTTCTCATGCAACCGGGTGCCCACAAGTACCGGGGGACTTGACAGTCTATTACAAAGTAATATTCCATTTGGGATAACAAGCTTTATTATTTCACATGTCAATAATTGTGGTATCAGCTCATGGCTTTGTTCTTATAAACTTTTCATAAAGCTGACGTTTCTCCGTACAGGAAATTCTGGTCTGTGGGGGAGAAGCTATGTCGGTCGATAACGTGCTTAAATGGGCTTCCAAGGTTACCTTAGTAAATGGCTACGGACCCACGGAAGCATCTGTGATTGCAATCGCAAATCCCGAGGTTAGCACACAAAGGGATGCCTCTAACATCGGCCGTGCTCTGTCCAGTGGCCGTGCGTGGATCGTCAACTCTCAAGATCACAACCAAATGGCACCAGTGGGGTGTGTTGGTGAATTGTTGCTAGAAGGTCCATTGTTGGCAAGAGAATATATCAACAATAAGTCCAAAACTGAGGAGGCATTTATCGAGCGGCCATCCTGGGCAGATGCTTTTGATCTGCCAAAGCCCATTGCCAGACCTACGACCTTGCGATCTCAGTCCAGTCAGTCTGGTAACTCCTCAAATTACCTTCAGAGACCTCCTCTATCACGACTCCAGTCAAACCAGTCGGGCAGATTTTCCTTCACTGGAAAAACTGTGCATCATCCCCCAATGTTAAGATCACCATCCGACGATTCGCAAATCAGCAGGACTTCACCCCCAAGCAAGATGTACAAAACTGGAGATCTTTGCAAATACACTTATGACGGCTCGTTGATTTTCATTGGCCGAAAAGATCACCAGTACGAACCCCCTTCTATTTTCCCATCTTGTTCCTTGATATATTACGCACTGTATCCGTTTATCAAGCTTCTTCGGAACAGCTTCTGTCCTATCTCGGAACTTGAAAAAGAACTTTCAATACTGACCCTCGTGACTAAGGGTGAAACTTAACGGACAACGTATGGAACCAGGGGAAATAGAGCATACTTTAGACAATTACCCAGAAGTCCAACACGCCCTCGTCGCACTACCAAGATCCGGTCCTTTCAAAAATAGGCTATTAGCAGTTTTAACACTCAACGAGTAAGTCAGATTATGAATATTTCGCTTCCAGGTAAAGTTCCGCGGCTTTATACTAACTTTTACCTCCTTCAGTCTCGCCACAATCGAAATCACAAAAGACAGCTGCGAGCTTATAGAAGAAGGCCCCCGTGCTGTCACTGCGCGTAGCAAAGTCAATGGGGTTCGTAGCCGACTATCCGAAACCCTTCCCCCATTCATGGTTCCCGCGTCGTGGTTGGTCGTAGAGTCCATTCCACTCCTACCTTCTGGTAAATTAGACAGGCGTAGTGTCGAGACCTGGCTTTCAAGTATCGACGAAGAAACTTATGAAAAGATCATGAACGCCGAAGAGGAAGAAGAAGGCACAATACCGGTAACAGAGTCTGCTTTGCTTGTTCAGCAAATTGTCTCACGAGTGTTGAATCTTCCAACGCACCGAGTAAAGCTCACCAAGTCGTTTGTGGCACTTGGCGGAGACTCTATTGCAGCTATGCAATTTATGGCTCTTTGCAGGAAAGAGAGGCTCAACTTCTCATTATCAGAAGTGCTTAAAAGCAAGTCAATCCATCTGCTAGCATCCAACGCTCATTACGAGGACGCTGTTCAACACCAAGCGGAGACTTTCGAAACTACCTTTGATTTGTCACCTATTCAGCAATTATACTTCCAATCCCAATCCGATGGGTTCTATGAAAAAGAGGCGCGATTCAACCAGAGTTTCTCGCTCGAGATTACACGCCGCGTAGCTTCCCAAGATCTCAACTACGCTATCGAGACGATAGTTCGTGAGCATTCCATGCTTCGGGCTCGTTTCAGTAGAAACTCGGCTGGCAAGTGGCAACAACGCTTGACACGGGATATTTCCTCCTCGTATCGATATCGATTCCACGAGCTGGATACCGCCGATCAAATCCTAGATATCGTGTCACGTAGTCAATCTAGTCTCGATATTCAGCAAGGGCCCCTTTTCGTTGTGGACTATTTCAACATAGTGGGACGTCAAATGGTATTCCTCGCAGCACATCACCTGATCATTGATATGGTCTCGTGGCGTATCATAATCCAAGATCTGGAAGACATCTTAAACACTGGGTCTATCTCTTCAGAAAAGCCATTATCGTTCCAGATATGGAATGCAATGCAGCAAGAGCATAGTCAACGGGCTACCACCCAAAGTAAAATCGGCAAGCTCCCTATCGCTGGCATACCTGTGGATCTCGCCCACTGGGGAATGGACAAGGTCGCCAATACATACGGTGATGTTTTGTCGGAATCATTCACAGTCAATGAAACATTCACCAGCCTAGCTCTCGATGAAAGCAATAAAGCCCTCCGTACAGAACCTCTAGACCTCTTCCTTGCAGCTATCACACACTCATTCAGTCGAGTTTTTGTTAATAGGAGAACTCCATCAGTATTCATGGAAAGCCATGGGAGAGAACCTTTTGATAGCAGCATTGACCTTTCAAGAACCGCTGGGTGGTTTACGACTATTGCGCCAATTCATGTCGACGTGGACACTGATGAAGATGATGTAGTTGAGACTGTGAAACGGATGAAAGACAATCGGCGCAGGCTGAGTGACAATGGACGACCCTATTTCGCACACCAGTTTCTTACGGCGAACGGCAGAGCACAATCTCAATCTAGCATGGAGATAATCTTCAACTATCTGGGGCGTATGCAACAACTGGAGCATGACGACGCGCTCTTCCAGCAATGGACATATCCTGAAGACGATGAGACTTCTAAGCTGATTGCAGATGTTGGGCCAAAAGCGACAAGACTTGCCTTGTTCGAGATCTCAGCAGCGGTTGTGAAAGGCCAAATCCAATTTTCCTTCCTCTACAATAGCCGCATGCAACACCAACGAGACATTCGGCGATGGGTAAATGAATGTCGGGAAACATTTGAGGAAATTGTTCAAAGACTGGCAACTAGTACTGAATCGCCTACATTTACTCTCAGCGACTTTCCGCTACTACCTATATCCTACCAAGAACTAGAGAAGATTGTTTCAAAATCATTGCCTCAAGTAGGTATTGAAAAAGATGAGGTAAGTGTCTTTGGCGAGCTCCCCACGAAATACCTCCTATGCGAAACAGTTCGGGTTTATTTTAAACCTCGTATCCCCTTTCCATTTGCAAGCCATCACTAATGCAGAGATTAATAACATAGGTCGAAGATATATATCCATGCGCCCCGTTACAAGAGGGTCTCTTGATCAGTCAACTGAAAACCCCAAGTCTGTACCATTTCCATGCTGTCTTTGAGGTCCACCCTCCATCAGCTCAGAATGGCATTTCTATCGACGCTCAACGGTTAGCGAAAGCATGGCAGCGAGTCGTAGATTATCACGGAGCCCTTCGCACTGTTTTCGCCGATAGTATTTACAAGGGAGACATCTTCAACCAGATTACCGTCAAATCAGCAGATAGTGGTATCGTAATTTTGCGATGCGATGGCGGCGAGGCTGAAGCCCTGGAAAAGCTCAAAACCGTAACCATTCTAGAAGGGAATTACAAAAAGCAGCCCCGTCTCCCCCACCAAGCTGTCATCTGCCAAACTTCCAGTGGCAAAGTTTACTTCAAAATCGAAATCAACCATGTGGTGATCGATGGTGCTTCTGCCAACATCGTCCTGCGCGATCTAGCGGCAGCCTATCATGGAACGCTTCCTGAGGGACTGGGACCGCTATATAGCAATTACATTGCGTATATAAAAAGTAATCCGGTCGATAAGAGCATCAAATTCTGGAAGTCTTACTTGGAAGGGGCACAAGCATGCTACTTTCCTAACCTTAATGCAGCTTCAGACGATGAGCGATGTCTAGGATCCGCCACAATGAGCTTCAACCGGTATGCCGAACTACAAGATATGTGTAAGAAGACGAATGTCACTCTAGCAAACCTTATGCAGGTAAGTTGATTTGAATATATACCATTAAATCTTCATTAAATGGAAACTAACAGTAAACCAAGGTGGCATGGGCCTTTTGTCTTCGTCATTATACTAAGACAAACGACGTTTGTTTCGGTTATCTCACATCAGGAAGGGACGTCCCAGTCGATAAAATTCAAAGCACGATTGGAGCTTTCATTAATATGCTCTGCTGCCGAATCAAATTCTCCAAACAATCGACTATCACAGATGTATTTCGGAAGACACAAGATAATTACCTGGAAAGTCTTGAACATCAGCACTGCTCACTCGCCCAAGTCCAGCATGATATCACGGCTGGACAAGCTCTTTTTAATACTGCTGTCTCAATTCAGAGCTCGGGTGCTTCAGATGGAGTGGAAGATACTTCCATTTCATTTGAACCCGTCGCTGCGCATGATCCAAGCGAGGTAAGTTTGTAGATATCAGCAGCAGGTCACATCTTGGGAGTCAGGACTAATTCCCTCCATAGTACGCAATGACTATCAACATACGAACATTACAGGGCGATGAGGGAGTTGTATTTCGATATTGGAGTAACACCGTATCAGATGAGCAAGCTAGCGGCCTTGCTGAGATGTTAGCACGCATATTAGACAACTTCATCGATAAGCCGCATCAGCTTGTGGAGGACGTAAACGTCTCTGAGCCCATGGCTGAGTCACGAGACCAGAAATTGCAGAATGAAATGACTCTCGAGAAGAAACCGGAGGAAGAATACCCCCATCTGTGGAACTCAGAAACAGAGTTGCGAACGATGGTCAGCAGTTGCGTACAAGAGATCCTCGATCAGTTGTTCAAGTCTGGCGCATTGGTCAGCTATGACCACCAAAGGCTTCACAACAACATTAATATCACTACCCAGCACATTGTCTCCCCTGTCATCGAGTATACAAAAATGCAAATTCCGCCAATCACCGCGAAAGTCGAGAAGCCAAAACGCAAAAGCGTATACGAGCCTAAGGCATTTTCGAAAGGGGGAAATGTTGAACAGAAGTTACTCTCCATCTGGAGCGAATTATTGCAAGTGTCCGGGGATCTCGTTGAAAATGAAACCAATTTCTTCGAGCTGGGTGGTGATTCTATTGTTGCTATGCAGATGGTTGGTGCAGCTCGGGAAGAAGATCTGCCATTGACGGTGGCCAATATCTTTCGACACCCAACCTTCGCAGACATGGCTGCAGCAATACAATTGGCCCAAGATTCTGATGAGATCGAAGAATTCAGCGACGAGTCACAATACGATGAAGTCCGTGAAGCCAAATCACAAGACCTCCATAATGCTATGTACCAGCGATATTCCCTTCTCGACGCTGCCAACGTGGATGCTTTTCTGCAAGAAAACATCTGTCCAAAGGTTAGGGCATTTCGAGGTGGGATCATTGATGCATTCCCTGTCACCGACTTCCAGGCCCTTGCAGTTATGGGAACTCTTATGGAATCTAAATGGATGCTCAATTACTTCTTCCTCGAAGGGAGAGGCCCCTTGAATCTGAAACGTTTAAAAATCGCCGTTTCACGGATCGTCGACTCCTTCGATATTCTCAGGACTGTCTTCGTGCCTTACGGTAATCGATTCCTCCAAGTCATCCTCCGAAAACTGCAGCCAAGCTTTACAGTTCACGAAACAGACAATTTGGCCCATTTTATGGCCGAGTTGCAGAAAAAGGATCGTGAATATACCACGCGTCTCGGGGAATCCTTCCTTCAATTTACGATCGCTAGGGAAAATGGAAGCAATCGCCATCGTATTATTATCCGCATGTCTCACGCTCAATATGATGGAGTATGTCTACCAAGCATACTATCCGCCCTACAAGCGGGATACGAAGGCCAAAACATCCCGGCCACACCTTCTTTCTCAAACTACGTACGAGATACAGCAAGAACAATGACCAATGACCACTATGTGTACTGGAAATCCCTTCTACAAGGATCTTCAATGACAGAGATAGTAGAGCGTGAAGGACCTAACTACAGCAGAGGCACCGATGCACCAACAAGCCTCAAGCGGATAGTCCAAATCCCATCTCTAGCATACGAAGCTATCACTCCCGCGACAATCATAAAATCAGCATGGTCTTTAGTACTAGCCCAATTCTCCGCGTCCCCGGACATCGTTTTCGGTAATGTGATCAGTGGTCGCAACGCGGCCGTTCTAGGCGTCGAAAGCATGATCGGACCTTGTGTGAACATGATTCCGGTACGCGTATCTTTCCAGTCCACTTGGTCTGTCCTTGATCTCCTCAAGTATGTGCAAGGTCAGCAAATAGCCAATATGCCCTATGAATCACTAGGTTTCAGGGAGATTGTCAAGCACTGCACGGAGTGGCCGGACTGGACGAACTTTTCAACCGTATGTCAACATCAGAATATCCAGAAGCAGGAAAAGCTGCAGCTTGGAAAGAACGAGTATGTTCTTGGAGCTGTAGGAAGCCAAGAAGATTTTGCAGATATCACTGTACTCTCCACACCACAAGAGGATGAAAGCATTGAGATCTGTTTGATCTTCACCGAAAATAGTGGCATTACGCTACCTTTTGCGGACAAGCTTTTCGAGTCCCTCTGCGATACAGTGGTCTCGTTCTCGTCTAATCCCCGGGCATCAGTACCCACACGAGACGAATTATCTTCTCTCTCTCGACAAGCTTTGAAGCAAGATATTCCAAAGCGGTTGCCTGATCTAAAAGTTCATCTCGAGATTCTAAGCAAACAGGAGCTTGCTTCTTACTCAACTGTTCTAAGCAAAGCCTGGGCTGAAATCTTGCACGATTTCAACTCCGAAATGATTCTTCCACCCATCATCCCATCATCTTCGTTCTATGGTTTAGGCGGTGATATAATCGGCACATCACAAGTGGCGGGGTTGCTAGAGAACGAAGGGCTGAGGATTCGAGTTGAGGATCTTGTTGATCATCCGATGTTTGCGGATCAACTTGCCCTGGTTGTCATTGCTGCCAAGGCAAAGAAAGAAAGGGACGATGATGATATGAAAGATGTCAATGCTTTGCGAGAAATCCCGAAGGAAAAGAAAGGTTTGAAGAAAATGTGGGGCAAGGGTATTGGTGGGCTTGCAAAAAGGGTTAAAGGGAGGCGCACTGGAAGTGATCAGGTGGGGGTCAATGAGAGAATGGCTTGAACCTGCTGACGAAAAGTTGTACTTAGTATCTTTGAAATTTGATCCGTGAATAAACATCAGTTAATTGTTGGACCATGCTTCATACCAAAAAGTCGGGTCTTCGCCTGGCAATTAGTGACAAACTTGACCGCCTCCGAAATGCAGCTTTGGCGACCGTTCATTAGTCCAGACTAGCTGGAGCAGAAGGGACTTCCCGCGATTTGATAGCTTAGAAGAAATCCGGGTATATTACTTCGGTATTAGCAAAAAGCCGTGCATGCTTAATATAAAATTATTCCATTCCACACTATAAGTTGTATTTACAGTTCATCCAAAGTCAGGGGTGTTAATGCAAAGGGCCTCAATTTTATAGGGCAACCAGGTAACACGACTATAAATAGCAACTGTCTCTCGTAAAAAAGCTTTTGAAATTAATCAAAATGCATGATTTTCATCCCCAATGTATAAATTTTAGCAATAGCTAATGTATTTCGTAAATATAAGAATCGGTGCCCTAGAATTAGGAAGAGTCAAGTGTCAAACACCGTAGCTGGATGGTCCCCCGAAGTCCGGCCGGTCTCTTTTCAACCTATTCCACACTAGGGTCTACTCCGTAAACTCCCCCAATTCCCCATCTTCAAGCAAGTACGGAGGTAGTGCACACACCAAAAAAAGCCCCTTCCAGAATCAGAACCTCATCCACCGTTGGTAATCCCAGGCCAGGGTCCCTGACGGATACCGGCACCAACATTTCGGCCCTACTCCCCCGCTGAAACGTCAGCGAGTGCCCAATCGTCTACTCATTAGGGGCGGGACGATTCAGCAGCGCGATATAGCCTCAATCCACCGAGTCAGCGATAAGCTTTCTCCCCAACGGCGTCCTACGCCGCCTGTATCTTGGCGGAACCCTCCTATAATGTTCTTCGCTGTGGATTATAAGGACCCCGTAGACAGGCCGGAGAAGCTCCTCAGGGATACCTGAATAGGCCTCCCGGGGTGGATAGGTGAAAGAAACACGAGGGTGGTGGGTACGTACCTACCTAGGTAAATTACCAAGGAGGGGATTTGGGGGAGCGGAGATGTGGGATGGGATGTTTTGTTCTGCGACGGAGTAGACCTTCTGAGCTGGGGAGAAAATTCCGAGAATTCTTTTCTTGGGGACTCCATCGCTAGCTTCGCTGATGCGTTCCCACGCTTGTTGGCCGGGATGCCGATCACGAAATCCGTAAATAGCATGCTGCCAGATCTGGATTCCCTGGCATGGCATTGTTCCCGAAAGATCCGTGTATATCATAGGTTGATCTCGCGAAACAGATCTCAAGTCAACAAGTTCAAGCTTCGTCCAGCGTGATTTTCTCCTGCCAAGCAATAGTGATAATGTCGACGTTTGCTTGTCAATTGCTTCTTCTCCATTCTCCACCAGGGCCCTGGTCGCGGTGGGCCTCCGTGGGTCTTTGAAATCCAGTCGTCTCATGAATTTGACCGAGAGTATCCCGGACGCTTCTCCAATCTCCAGCTTGCGGGGAGTACAGAAGGCCCGAATTCATGACTTTTGTTGGAGAATGCCAAGCGGTGTCCACCAGGTTGGGGGTCTCCATGGGGTTCCTCGTGGCCATAATGTGATCTGAGCACGGGCTGTCGCGCGTTAATTCTGATAATGGGATTATTCAGTACCTGAAATGAAAGAGTATTAATACGACGATAACTCCCCCGTTTCTGAGCTTTCTCCCCCATCCCTCTCAACTTGGAAGCCTCTTGTACTGTTACAGTCTTATCCCCCCCCCTCTCCCCTCCATTATGGGTTTCATCAAGAAAACACCCAACGCGGCTGTCAGTCAGTCCGTTGTCGGTCGCGCCAATGCTGTGAAGCAGAATGGTCTTAGGGGCATGTTGGCCAATCCTTATGTCTTCATGACCTGTCTCTTCGCCTCCCTGGGTTGTATGATGTATGGTTATGACCAGGGAGTGATGGGTTCAATTCTTGTCATGGAAAACTTCGAAGCACACTTTCCCACCCTCACAGGCTCTAGTATTCAGGGGTGGCTTGTGGCTTCATTGGAACTTGGTGCATGGGCAGGTGCACTATTGAACGGTTACCTCGCGGACAGAATCTCCAGAAAGTATAGCATGCTGGTTGCTGTGGTCGTCTTCACACTAGGAACTGGGTTACAAACTGGTGCTCAGAACCCCGGAATGCTTTTCGCAGGACGAGTAATTGGCGGAATTGGAATTGGAATGTAAGCAAAACCTCCTTGTACTTGTTATTTCTAGGACACATGAATGCCCATGGGATCCCATGTTCTTTTTTGGCCGACCAATGCTGACTCTGAAAACTTGCAGGTTCAGCATGGTTATCCCCCTTTACCAAGCCGAGATTGCCCCACCCGAACTTCGTGGTTCCCTTGTCTCGCTGCAACAACTTTCCATCACCGTTGGTACCTGTATAGCGTTCTGGCTAGATTACGGGATGCATTTTGTCGGAGGAACCCATTGCGTCCCTGATGGAGTACCAAATAATGGATATGGTTCAGATGGCAAGTTCTCGCCTTCTCTCGCTCACGGGCATACCTGCACGGGCGAGAAAGCCATCTCTTGGAGAGTCCCACTTGCACTCCAACTCATCCCAGCCTGGATACTCTTCTTCGGGATGTTCTTCCTTCCATTCTCCCCACGATGGCTCATGATGAAGCACCGTGACGACGAATGTATCGCCTCTCTGTCCAAACTCCGCCGTCTCGAACCCGACAATGCGCTTCTGCGAGCGGAATACCTTGAGATCAAAGCCGCCGTCATGTTTGACGAAGAGACCGAGGCGGAATACAATGCTGCCAACAAATTTGGAGCGTGGAGAGCACTCTTCACCGGAAACATGATCAAGCGTCTCGGCATTGGTTGCTGGCTGATGATCTTCCAGCAGTTTACTGGAATCAACGCAGTGCTGTACTACGCTCCTCAAATCTTCGCCACCTTTGGTTTCACATCCGTCACCACTGAGCTCCTAGCTACAGGCGTGACTGGAATCCTGCAAATCATCTTCACGCTCCCCGCAGTTCTCTTCCTCGATAAATTTGGCCGGAAATCGTTCTTGATTACCGGTGCTGTTGGCATGTGCATCTGCCACGTGATTGTCGCAGCCCTTGACGGCACCTTTGAAGACTCGTGGCCAACGCACACGTCTGCAGGCTGGGCATCCATCGCATTCATCTGGCTCTTTGCCGTCAACTTCGCTTACTCCTGGGGTCCCGTTACATGGGTTCTCACGCAGGAGATCTTCCCCAACAGCATGCGCTCCCGTGGTGTAGCCATCGTAGCATCCACCAACTGGATGTTCAACTTCGTCATCGGTCTCACGACCCGTGATATGCTTGACAGCATGAAGTACGGGACATACATCTTCTTCGCTGCTTTCTGTGCCGGAGGTGCCATATTTGTGTGGTTGCTGGTTCCTGAAACCAAGAACAAGACGCTCGAGGAGCTGGATATCTACTTTGGTGGTGATAACAATAGCATTGCGGTGGCTGATAAGGCCAGGATGCAGAGGATTGAGGAAAGCTTGGGTCTGTCTGGTGTGCAGACAGTGGAGGATTTGAAGACGGAGAAGAATATTGGACATGAAGAGACTGTAGGGCTGTGAGCGATAGAAAGTTAGCTTAAATAATCAAGTAATACTACGTTGGATAAAATCATGTCTCCGCTCCTAGTTTGTCCCCATTGTTTCTCTTTAAATGCTTAGTTGTATCAATTTTCTAGCGGGGACTATTTACCACTTCTACGGCGATTGTATGAATTTGGAGTTTTTTAATGATGTTTTATTCGTCGAATAATACCACTAGGTCCATGGCTATATCTCTCAGTCACTTTGTCTCCATCTCAGAGAATAGGTTTCACATATATCTCCCTCTTTGATAAAATCGCTTGGTCTCATAAAGTAATATGCAATTATCGCTCCCTATTTATACTATAAGAAAGACTATATATAAGGAAAGCAAAAAAGGGCGTGTATTCTAGAATCCTCAGGTCTTTTTAATCACCAGAACCAACCATCCCAAGAGCCTGTAGCCAGCAATAATCCCAATCATAATCCCAAGACACTCTCCTTGTAGGCCAGTACGATACCCGAACTGTGCCAAAATTGTTGTGCCCCGGATCTTGCCTACGGATGTCAGGTCACTCTGATACATACAGCTGTACCCAGCCGCAGCACTGCCAGCACAATCAAAGTCTCTCCTCTCGAACTCGTTGACCATCATGCCCTGAAAAACGTAGGCTTGATAGTTGATGTAATGGAAGACGTATTTCCAGAAAAACATTCAGCGTGGTCAGAGGCACGAGGAAGCCATCAACGCACATCCAAAGCCCGTTGGCGAACGCTGCAACGGCAAGTGCAACGACGAATACTGGGAAGATGGAGCTGACGAGTACGATGAGAGACTCTCCGGCGACAACATCGAGAAATAGCCAGAGAACCCAGATGAAAAATGCATTGGCGTTAGGTCGGAAGTTGCTGAGCCAGTATTCAACGACGGAGAATAGGAGGGCAATTAGAAATAAGTAGGGGAGGCCAATAATGAAGTTGGAGATCGTGAATGCTAGCGGGCCACAAAGACCATTTGCACGCTCTTTCGCGAACGTTGCACGGTCTTCTAGGAACGCAGGAACATAAGCAACGGCCATGAAAGACATGAATGCAGATCCAAAGAAAATAGCATTGATGAACGGTTGGATGTTGTTCTGGCTTGTGTTCAAGCGGAGGAAGACAGTGCCCATAAGGATGGCAAGGCCGAGGTACATAACAATGCGTATGCCATAGGCTACTACATCGCGATATGACTTTATCCAAGACCGGTGAAGAAGAACCAGGGGAACCACAAAGGGGTTTTGCTGTTCAACCTTGATCCTAGATATATCGGGCCCAGCTTTCTCGGGGTTATTGGCCTCTATCACAGCAGTCTCGAGGTCGGATTTGATGGCGAGAGCTTCGTTGGAGCTCGTCCATGCTTCGTGAAGGTGCGCCATCCGTACTTTTGAGTTATCTCCTTCCCGAACTAAATCAGTGTTGATTAGATCGAGAAGAAACTCTGCAGGGTTGATTTCGAGAGGCATTTCATATCCCAGTGCGCCGAAATAATTCCGCGCTTCCATGGGAGGTCCGAAGTAACAGGTCTTACCCGAAGATAGTAAGCAAAGCTTGTCGAAAAGTTTGTATGTTGAAGTTGACGGCTGGTGGATGGATGCAATAACAATCAACTTGCAGTATATCAGTACGGTTTATCTGGTGCGGTCTTATAGCGAGTGGTGGGCAGCTCACATTGTTTCTCCTTCCAATCTGCTTGATATAATTCATAACTTCGAAACTGAGTGCCGAGTCTAAGCCGCTTGTGGGCTCGTCGAGAAAGAGGATCTTTGGATTAGTGACGAGCCTACTGGCAACGCCTAGTCGTTTCTTTTGGCCACCGCTGAGCCCCATTTTGATCGGTGTGCCGACAATGGTATTTGCTTGAGCATTCATTCCAAAACTTCCAAGAAGGTCTTCGGCGTTCCTTCTTTGAGATTGAGCTACAATGGAGTTAGCCTGACACAATGACAATCTGGAGGCATCTTACCCGGGGAGTGCGAGGCTGGCTGCGAAATTCAAAGTTTCACGAACTGTCAAACTACCTATCAGAGCATCTTCCTGCTCAACATAGGCTGAAAGGTGTCGAAGAGTCTGCCAATTAACGACTTGGCCGTTGGTGAGAATGTCTCCATGGATGGAAGCTCCAGCGGCGGCTGCTCTGTGTGCTAGCGTGTTCAGAAGAGTTGTCTTTCCTGAGCCAGAAGGCCCCATGATGGCGATCATTTCGCCTGCTCTTACAACCCCATTTGCGTCGGTGAGAATGGATATCGGTGCTTTGGTCATGCGGTCCTTGACGGTGACATTCATGGCCTTCCATCCGAATGTCTTGACAATATCGTTAACCAAATGCACACTGGGAAGAGCATTCATCTCAATATCTTCTGCGTAGTCAGATTGTACATCTCGAGGTCCATCGGTGGCGGAAGACTGAATACTCATGCTGAGGCTGCAGAAACCTTCCTTGTCACAGTTGATATGTTGACATGAAAAGCAATAGTAACATGCACTGTTTAAGCAAGCAAGAAGGATGGTTAAACCTCATCTTATATTTGCATGAAATCTGGTATAATAGTCGATCCTTCCTTCTTCGCTCGCCGCAGATTTTGCAGTTTATCCTAGCTCTGTTTTGAAGGCTTAGAGTCGGCGAATGAGGAGATTACGACCGCGAGAATACTACCTGTCAACCTTTCGCTCTTTCTTCGTTTACAGCCGCACAAATACCAAGTATGTATCAAAGAACTGGTTTCAGCTGACAAAATCTATTAAAGGTTTGATGAAGCCTATAATTTAGCACCCTGAGTGTTAGACTAACACTACTGCATGTACTGAGTAGGTAGCGTCAACCATTCGGCGATGATATATTCCATGCTAGAGTAATACGGGGGGTAGTGCATACTTTTCATAGCTATGAAATGGGTACGACTCGGCGACCATCGAAACGCGGAACGGGTATGCCCCATTATGCTAAACTCTAATCCACGGCATTGGGGATGATGAGTGGATTCCTGAGAATTGGGATTGGTCTCTTAATTCGGCGATGCTGCGATCTAGCGTCATTCTCTATCTTTACAGTAAACCAGGGAGGCTGATGTAAGACAGATCCTGGTGGGATGTTAAAAGCAAGGGCAGAACGCGCGCCTTCTATTTCCACCCCTATCACCAGCTCCCCCGATAAATACAGATATATGTGTATAATAGCCAATGTTTCATGTTCTGGGGAAACACGGAACTGTGTCGTTATTTTCTCGTTAATCACTTATTTAAACTCACTTAATCTGCTTCGCCAACAACACACTTCCTAGTCGCAAATCAAGTCACATCCGGCACATGTCGCTAAAAGTAGAAGAAATATTGCCACTTCATAGATGATTTACGATGAAGATAATATCGTTACAAGGGCTGAAAAGCGTTATTGATAGTCTCCTCGCTAACAAAATTCCCCGCTATTTCTCCGTCTTCAAGGCCGTTCCAAAGCAGGGAATTCAACGTAGATTTGCGCCTCAAGAAACTCTCCTGAGCAACTCTAGTCACTTGCTCAAGAATTCTTTGCGCCGATGGCCATATCTCGGCCATAGCTTTCAGACCACCTATACCCAAGCGAACCTGTCCCTTCAGGTCATCATCATCACTAATGAGAGTGGAGGCTGACCAGCACGCGAGATGGACAATCGAGGCGAGTGCGATAGCACAAGTGAGGAAAGGGGTGTGTTTGACTAGAGGTGTAGGTAAGGTGACGAGTTTGGTAATATCCAGAGCAGACTGTATAGTTTTCGCGCCGTGCATTCTCCGCGCTTGCCATCCGGGAGCTCCTTGGGGATAGGGTGCACATGATGCGATATGTTGAGAGGCAAAGTCGTGGAAATGAGAGTACTGCCGGTGGAGTAATATCGAGCTTCTAAAATAAGAGTACACATCAGCTTGGTTAAAACTTCACAGTAGGCCTACCTACACATTCGTGATCATATGGGCTTGGAAAAGCAACTCATCGACATGACCAGTCGAGTCAAAGTATTCCTTCTTTGAGTTGGGGAGGTGCAACATCCAATTCACAAGGTGATTGTCTAATCTTCCCAAAAGCGCATTATCAAGAAACGCAGCATTTTTGTGCTGTAAGATACGGCCAAGATTTCGAATTGCAAGAATCCTATATGTATACGAGGACCATTCTGGTCCTTCGTCGCTGAATAAAAGCTCGTCGAATTGGTCAATTGTATGTGATATGGAGATAGGCTATAAACATTAGTTTCGCCTCGCAACTAAGATGACGAAGATAACTGACCCCGGATCTAAAATGGTCCTCCTCACATGGCAATGATACGTTTGCTACGACGTCAAAAAGGTGAAACGAGCCGATCTGGTGCAGTCCTGCAATTATGCCGTCGACGGTATATAATTCCCACCAGGTTCTCCGCCAAGTTTCCTCCAGAACCGGAAGACCCCCACCATTCAGTATGGCGAATTCATGCTGGTGCATGCCAAGTTGTATAGCCAATTTTCGCGCTCGAGTAAGCATCTCTAAAGCTCTCAGCTGTTCATTATTGCCATCTAGACCGATAACGAAGAGAAGGAGTGCTTGGACAAGAAACCCATCATTTGGAATATCTGTACTAGCTATTAAAGCCTCTAGCTCCAGTGAAAAGGTAGCCGTCGAGCGGGTGGAAACGTATTGGGATGCAATATAGCACATTGCCGTCTCTAGATGTGGGATAGGCTTCGATCTAAACAATTGCATTGTGTGTTCTCTTGGAGCCAAGAAAGGGTGTGCCTGATAAAAGAAATGGAAAAATCCTTCCAGTAAGTGTTGCCGGTATCCAGATTCTTGCATTTGATTGTCGGTGGTGAACGTGTAGTTACTGTTAAAATATGTTGAGCCCTTTAGAGAGCAGTCATCAAAATCGTTAGTATCTAAGGATACAGAAGTCATAGCCGCGTCCACAACTAAAGCACCTGTACACTTCCTTAGCAATGCCATAGCAGTAGTTCAACGTTCTGCGGTAACTTACGGCCAGGACTTTGGGCTTGGGGTTTATACCTACGTGAGCCTGTATATCCTCTCCTAGATCTAATATACTGGCAGTAGTAGCCACCACTCCGACATCGAGCACATGGACGGGCCCCATCACATTTCAAATGCTTATCGCGACAAGCCGTACATGCGGTGGAGATGCTGGCTCGATCCTCAGAAGATATAGGGGTCTGTTCGTGCTGTTGCGAATCGACATCTATACCATGTACAGGTGCATTTGTGATCGGATCAACATCTATTGGAAGTGACATTGATGTATCTATGTTTTGTGAGGCGGTAATGCAGAGTTTGAGGTTTTCGTTCCTTGTAGGATTGAGTTCTGGGTTGGTGACAAGTCTGGTTTGTGAAGAAAAGTATCACTACAATATGTTCCGAATCATTCCATTGTTAATATGCTCCGTACAAGCAGATAGCAGAATACGTGAAAGCATGGAATTAGAAACTCTTTCAGAAGTAAATCTGAAATAAATGCCAGGCAAAGTCAGATATTAAGGGGCCAGATCACGAGGTGCACGTGGCCAGCCACCCGAACTGGCAGTGACGTATTCATCCAGGTCGCCGACCATTAAGTCTTACATAGGGTACCAATTCCCACGACAGCATACTGCCGAGTATATATGTACCTACGGGGTCATCCGGATGACATTAACATCGCCGACACTACCTACCTAACTACCAGGCGGGATATGCAACGCCCGTTTTCAAGCGGCGAAGAAGAGGGGGTTATAGTTGAACCAGTGTAAGTAGGCGCGTGCGCGTAAAAGAAATATACGTAAAAGAAATATAATATATATAGAGAACCTAGAAAATATATAGATACTTAAAAATAATTATATAGAAGATATAAATAAAGAGATTTACTCTATAAATTTCTAAAGAGAAGCTATTTATACATTCCGGTGTTCTTTATGATTTACATAAAGGTTGCTCGGGTTAGATGTAGCAATAGATCGATGAAGGTAAGATATAGTGGTAGCTTTATAAATAAAAAAGGTAGTGATATAATAAAACATAATTCATATCACATAGAGCCTGGATGCTTAGATATACAAGATAGATGATAGATAGAACAATAGTCATATTCTAATCTTACCTATAAATAGCGTTTATAAACGTTAAGTAATATATGAATAATGCGGGAGGCGGTGTGGGGGTGGGGGTGACCCGGGTTTGAATCCCCGTAGCGTCCCCGCGTCTTCCGAAGCATACTAGTTATACATACCTAGTTGGCTACCTTCAGCTTTAATCAAGAGTCTATTAAGTACACTTCACTAATTATACTAATAGTCCGATCCCCTCATCAAGCATCCAGCCATTTCCTAGTCTCTTCATGGCAAGCTTAAATAATACTCCTTCATCTTCAGGAAATTCGGCGTTCCCAAGCCAGTAACTGGATCCCATCCCTCCACAGCACTAAAACCCACGGTCCCACATCCTGGGTTTGTCCCATTGATAATATCATTTAACATGCCCGGATTAGCATACAAGCTGGGATTCAGGAAGCCGATCGGGCCTTTGCCGACATTCAAACGCTCTTCGTTGATGCGAGTGACTACGGCGGAAAAGATGGGTGTCGAGGCTGAGGTTCCACCGCTGAGGGTAAAGTTTCCGCCGTTGTACATAGCAATGTTGTCGCCGTTTGCAGAGACGTCCGGGATGCCGCGGCCGATGCGGTTGTAGATTCCACCACTAGTCCCCGCCAACGCGCCGATGTTAGGCAGTGCTCCGGTAATGTTCAAATCGGGGCTCAACGCGCTATAAGACGTGTATGGCGGATTATGCTTGTCAAAGAAATCTTTTACGAAGCTGGCTTGGTATTCGGGAATGGGGTATATGTTTGAGAATCCGCCACCGGATGAGTAGTTTACAGAGTAAGGAAATCCGGCGGGATCGTAGACTGCAGATTCGGGGTGTGGGTCGGTCACTTTGGATCCGGGGTAGACTTTTGTGGCGCCAACAGAGGTAACGTAAGGACAAGTGCCTGGCCACGTAGGGTTGAATATGTCTAGGTTGGGGCCAAGGCAGCCGGTGGGGCCGTCGATATTGTCTGGATAATCTACTCTTGTCAACTCGGAACTCTTTTACATTTCGAAAGTCCCACAAACAAGTAAAAGTACAGATAGGGAAGTAGAAAGTGGGCACAACTTACTGCCTACACCAGCATCCCCACTTGCAAACAAGAATGAGACACCTTGCAGGCCCAGCTTCATATACTCAAGACACTGACGCTTCTGATATGTGATAGGCAAATCCGATTCCTGACCTCCGTAAGAGAGAGAGATGACGTTCGTGGGTTTGTAAGTTCCGCACATAAGATTACCTGCCCAGCCGCCAGTCTCGGGATCCGGATATGCCTGGTCGAGTGTTGGGTCATTGCCAGTCTCATTATATGCTGAGAAAGAGCAGTATGACTTAAGGCATTGTCAGTACATCAAGTCGCCTTTTTATCTTGGGGTTTGGTGCCTGTCTAGAAGAAAAGCAGAAAACTTACACCATCCAGAGCATCAAGAAAAGTATTAAACCCAAATGTATAGGTATCATTCTGATTCGCCTGCACAATAAAATCATCCACCTGGTACAGCGTAATCGTCTGCGGATACACAATCGGGTACGCCAGCTGTATATCTAGATTTGCCTCACCGCCTGCCTGAAACGGATCCTCGGTGCTCTGCTGCCCACCATCGATATTTGCGGGCACGGGGCGCGTTCCCTGTGGGATATACTGTGTATAATTATCAAAAAACAAATCGAGATCTTGCTGTGTGTAGAATTGCAGCTCTGACTCGAAGATCCCAAGCGAGTTGTTTGGGTGCGAGGAACTGGACAGTGGAATCTTGTAGAGTGCTGCGACACAGGCGGGCGTAATGGCTACATCGCAGGTGTCGAGATCATTGGGATCTGTGTAATGTGAATTATCTACTTTCAACACTCCGTGAAGATTCCTCTTTGCCAGGCCTTCAGATGCTAGTGCTGCGTCTCGTTTCTTGGAAGCATGTGATTCTACGGGAGCAAGGAGTTTGATGCCCGGAGTTACGTAGTCGATATGCTTGCGGATATCTTTCGGAATATGGTATTCCTCGCAAGCAGGCATAATACCTCCGGTGACTGAGTCTTCGTACTCATGATACGTGGTATGGAGCAACTTTTCAGCCTCTTCAGTGGTGGCAAAGAACGCGAACCATCCTTTATTGTCTGAATGCGTAATTCTTTCGGCTGGGATGCCGGACTTAACAAGCCATTTTTTGACTTCGTCTTCTGTCTGTTTGGAGGGACGGAAGGCGTCGATCACGCGCTCGGGGCTCCAGTGTCTTCCGAAATTCGGGGATGCGGGGTTGGAACTGGAGGGCCGGGATTGTTTAGTTTTGAGACATTGAGGAGAGGAGAAGCACTCACACATCCATCAGGTGTTCGTATCCATTGTCGAGGTTCGACTGTGCAAGTCCAACACGCATCTGAAGCACCTTGTGCGACTCGACACGATCTCTCTTCGTCCATCTTGGGGAAAGGCTCTGTCTCTTTTCGTGTACCTCGACATGAGCTGGTACGGCCAAGGCCTCAACCCAGCCCAGGAGTACTACAACTGCAAGCAAACAAAATCTCATATTCGCCATGGTTATAGAAGCCATGTAATAAGTGGTGAGTTATTGCCTCTTTATAGCTAATCCGGTTGCTCCACAAATATGTTGTGCTGATCATCCAGATTAATGCCCTTGTAGAAGTATATTGTTTATTCCAAGCCTAATATAGCAGGTGCGACGCTGCAGCTAAATGCAGGCAAGTGATACTGTGCCGGAACCGGAAAAACTCTACTTCTCGGAGAAATAGAAAAGCGCCTGTAATCGAAACAATGATTTAGCGTTCCAAAAATTCGTGTTGTGCTTTCGCCTATATCAGTTAGCCAACGCGCTGCGGGGAGAATCCCGTAAACACTGACTACCGGATAGTCCCGATCCCAACAGCTAGAAACCAGCCCTGTAAACAAACATGCAAGGTACCTCGCCTCACATTTTTGGCTAGAAACATGCAATCTTCCCCTAGTTCGCTCGTCAAGCCGAAGGTAGATCACTCACCGGAAGAGTCGGGTTGTTCCCGGTTGAATTGGGTATATTTTACTACTTTTTATCTTCCTCTTTTGAGGTATACAATTTTTCAGAGTTGCCATGGCACACTCTTAGTCCCATGAAATATCATTCGCTCATCCGACGCCATTTCTCTAGATATCCGGTTGATGGATCATCCCCACCCCACCCCAATGCATGTTGAACCACAGATAACCGCTAATCGAGTTAGTGCAAAGAAGCTTTTGTCTTTATGCCTTGACCAGAAACGCCGATGTTGAGATCGTTTCCAGGTCAAAAGACCGCACCGCATGAAATCATAAATCATTTATCCCAAGCCAAAATTTAACGCCTTGTCAAAATACGCAAGTGCCTAGGAACGCCCCTATTTGGAGGCATACTTTTGGCGGTAGAACTTGGCAGCGTTGACCATGTTGGTCAAAGCAGCCTTGGTCTCAGCCCACTGGCGAGTCTTAAGACCACAGTCAGGATCAATCCAGAGTTGCTCTGGCTTGAGGTATGCCAACATCTCTTCGATTCTGTCCTTGATCTCCTGCTCAGATGGAACACGAGGGGAGTGGATGTCGTAGACACCAGGGCCGATGTGGCGGGGGTAAGCCTCATCAACAAAGACCTTGAGGAGCTTAGCATCCGACTTGCTGTTCTCAATGGAGAGAACATCAGCGTCAAGAGCAGCAATGGCGTGGAAGAAGTCTTGGAACTCAGAGTAACAGAAGTGGGAGTGAATCTGGGTAGAGTCTTGGACACCGGCAACAGAGAGACGGAAAGACTTGACGGCCCAGTCAAGGTAAGCCTCACGCTCCTTGCCAGAGCGGAGAGGAAGACCCTCACGCAGAGCTGGCTCATCGACTTGGATGACGAAGACACCAGCAGCCTCAAGGTCAATAACCTCATCACGGAGGGCAAGAGCAAGTTGCTCGGCCTGGACAGATTGGTGGACATCGTCACGGGGGAACGACCATCGGAGACAGGTGATTGGTCCAGTTAACATGCCCTTCATTGGCTTCTTGGAGATGGAGACAGCGTACTTGGACTCCTTGACAGTCATTGGTGCGGGACGAGAAATGTCACCGACAATGATTGGAGGACGAACGCATCGGGAACCATAAGATTGGACCCAGGCGTGGGTAGTGAAGGCATAACCGTCAAGGCGCTCACCAAAGTATTGCACCATGTCGTTACGCTCAGGCTCACCGTGAACAAAGACATCAAGGTCAAGCTCCTCTTGGACCTTGACGACATCTTGGATCTCCTTTTCAATGAACTTCTCGTACTCTGCAGCAGTGATCTCACCCTTGGTGAACTTGTTGCGCTGGATACGGATCTCCTTTGTTTGGGGGAAAGAGCCAATGGTGGTGGTTGGGAAGAGAGGAAGACCCAAGCTCTTCTGTTGCTGGGCAATTCTGATAGGGAACTCGGACTTTCGGTTGTAGAAGTCTGGAGTGATCTTGGATTGACGTTCCTTGACCTTAGGGTCGTTGGTACGCTTAGAGGTGGCACGAGCTTGGATGGACTTGGCGTTAGCCTCCAATTCAGCACGGACGGCAGCAGGGCCTTCAGTCACAGCCTTGGCAATGACAGCAACTTCTGATGCCTTTTCAACAGCGAAGGAGAACCAATCAGCAATTTCCGGGTCAAGCTTCTTCTCGCTTGCAAGAGTGTGTGGGGTGTGGAGAAGAGAGCTGGAAGTAGCGACAATGACACGGTCCTTGCCGAGCTTCTGGACGGCCTTCTCGATAATCTCAATGGAGCGCTTGAGGTTGTTCTTCCAGATGTTACGTCCATCAACGACACCAGCAGAAAGAATGGTCTTTGGGCCTAAAGCTCCGATAACAGTGTCAAGTTGCTCAGGGTTTCGGACTAAATCGACGTGAACAGCGTAAATATCTGTTGGGAGAGCATCGATGTTGTGGACGATGTCACCGAAGTATGTGGCGAAGACGATCTTTGGGATCTTGTCGCCGAGCGCAGCGAGCTTTTCATAGGTTGGCTTGAATGCAGCCTTGGTCTTGGCAGGCAAATCGAAAACGAGAGTAGGCTCGTCAATTTGGACGGTCTCAGCACCGGCAGCCTTGAGCTTGGTAAGAAGCTCTTCGTAGACTGGCAGGAGTTTATCGAGAAGATCGATTGGAGAGACAGTCTGGTCACGATCGGGCTTGCCGAGGGCGAGGAAAGAGACGGGGCCAACAAGGACAGGTCTGGTGATAATACCAGCCTCCTTGGCCTCGATGAACTCAACAACAGCCTTGGGGTTGGCGCTGAGCTTGAAGGTCTGGTTGTCTTGCAGGGTAGGCTTGACATAGTGGTAGTTCGAGTCGAACCACTTCACCATCTCCAAACTGGGGACATCAACACCACCCTTCTGGTGGCCACGACCCATAGCAAAGTATTCATCGATAGCGTCGAGGTTCTGGGTGGTATATCTAGGTGGTGCGGCCTGTGGGAAATCGATTAGCATGATTGCTACTGTGGAGTGGTGGCTAGCACTAGAAAACTTACGCCGAAATCTTGGATGTGGGTGAGCACTTGGTCGTAGAGAGCGAAGTCATTGCTAGGGATGACATCGACACCGGCCTTCTTCTGGATGTTCCAATGCTCGAGACGCAGTCTCTTGGCCTCGGTAAGGAGATCAGCTTGCGAGAGCTTGCCGCCCCAGTAGGCTTCGGTGGCTTTCTTCAGCTCACGGTTTGCTCCCATACGGGGGAAACCGAGGATAGATCTGTCAGTGAGATAGAGATTAGTATACTGAAGCTGAAGCTAATGGCTGGTTGGCCAAGAGTTAGAGATGATTGACACTCACGATTGAACCATAATTGCTGGTTTGCAAAGTCTCAAGGTAAAGCGGAAAATTGCTGTTGAGTCGTGTCAACAACGATTGCGTGCTTGCAGATAGTCGCCGATGACGGACGATCAGGAACTTCTGGTTTAATTGACGGGATGAGGGGATTCGGAAAAAAGCAATGTGCAGAGGGAAGGACTCTGAATCAAGGGAGATTCAAGTGAAGGGTTTTATGGAGAAGATTGGGAGGAGGAATGTTTCAAAGGGTAGCGGTGTGGGCGAAGGAAGCAGAGGCAGAGTTTGTGCCGAAGATAAGTAGCGGGGTGGAAAAAGCCCCTCAACTTAGCGTGTCCTGCTTAGGTTTAGCGCTGCAGCCACGTGATCTCACCTCATTTGCCTCCCTTCGAATTTCGCCGCCTTTCTCTCACTCAGACTGTCGAACTATCAAAATGCATACAAATCTTCAGTTCAAGTAGATAAGGTTAAATTGCTCAAAATTGCATCAAGTGGATGTCTTCACGTGCAACCTCCCGATCTTCTCGAAGGGAGACCGAACGGATGGAGCCGGTACAGTGGGGTGCAAGAAGTTTGAACCCCACTGTATGTAATTTCGACCGCTTTCCACATTTCATTTTGTCCTGTATCGAAATTCATTGGAGCTTCATCAAATCCTGAAAATAATTCTATTGGTCAAACGATCGTTCTTTGCTGATGCCCATCCTGCAACGCCAAGGCGTCTGCGAACAGTACAAATAATTGTCTAGCAGTCACATACCGGTATCACAGTTGAGCCTTATGTGCTACTGCTTCCAAAGACCACCGCCGTCTCGACTGGTGACTCTGTACACTGCCTACCTATAGTCGGCATTTCCATACAACAAAGAAGATAGTTCCTTCCTCGAAAGAACTTGTTCCTTTTCGAAAGAAAAACCCCCCTAAAAGTCAAAGCTGCACAAGTCATCTGACCAATACACAACATGAGCACCACATCCTCAGTTACTGCCCAGATGGTAGTAGACCATTACTCTGCTCTTGCGCGCGAAGATGATGCCAAAAACACCAACCATATCAACAAAGTAGCGGATCTTTCGGTTACGCTCCAGAAGATCTGGCTAGTATCCCCGAGGGAGCAAATTCTCGGTGTCAGCTGTGGAAATCCGCTCGCCGTAGCTGGGTTGAAACCAGTCAGCACCACCTCATCTCTTACCTCATCTCGCCACGTCTTCAACGTTCTATCCTCCATAGCTTGGTTAATCGCTGAATGGAATTGGTCACGTGCTAATTACACCCAGCGAGAGACAGTGCTCGATCTCGGGTCGGGAGCAGGCTTCGATGTCTTCCAAGCAGCCCGAAAGGTCGGATCAAAGGGTCTCTCAATTGGCCTAGACATGAGCCGCGACATGCTCGATCGCGCCCAGACCAATGCATCCAAAGCATCAATCACCAACGTGAAATTCGTTCTCTCACCCATCACAAAAATCCCTTTGGAATCCGAAAATGCAAACTGTATTATCAGCAACTGCGTTATTAACCTTCATCCTGCGGACAAGAAACCTGTATGTTTCTCCGAGGTGTATCGGCTGTTGAGACCAGGGGGTCGACTGGCTCTCAGTGATATACTGGCAAAGAAGGAGTTTCCTAAAGCGTTGAGGAATGACATGGGGTTGTATTTCGGTTGCATTAGCGGAGCTAGTTTGGTGGGTGAATATGAGGGTTGGTTGAGAGCAGCTGGATTTAAAGGGATGAAAGACTTCTTGGTCGCGTCAAGTCTATCTACTAATAGGATTGGGTATAGACATCATAATCGTGAACAAGCACAGCGATCTAAATATCTACAAAAGACTTCAAGATGAAGAAAAAATCTCATGCTATGATACTTCTGCATCGAAGAAAGAAACAGGTTGCTGCTCTACCAAAGAGCCGAACGATATTGCGGAGAAGACGGCAGAGAGGGTTGCGGACATCGATTTCAATGACTGGGATAGTAATTTAACCTCCCCTTCCCCACAATATTCAATAATAGGACTTAAATTCGGCGGGAAGGTTCCTACAGCATCTATGCTGTTAAACCTAGCAAGTCTTCTTTGTCAGCCAATACTTGAAAAAATATCCGAACGCTTGGACAAGCACTATGTTAGCTATCGGTCCTCTCTTTTCCAGAACTCTAAAAAATTGAAATCGATGATAAAAACTGACATTTCTACTTCCAAATCATTGCTAGCTTCACAATCTAATGTGTCAGGTCTGTCAGAATCTCTTTTTAAGATACTCGCATAAGCTTTCAACACCATTCTATTCCCTAACATCAAGTGTGTCCAGCAACAGGCTTAGGAATATACAATTCCTCCAAATAATTTATCTCCTCTGGGCTCAACTCCAAATCCCTCAACTTACAAATATCATCCAACCTCTCCACACTCGTACTACTCAACCCCACGATAGGAATCGCCCCTCTCCCCTTAACCCACGCCATAGCAACCTGACTCATCTTCCATCCCTTCTTCCCCGCCATCTCCCCCACCCTCCCAATAATCGCCCTATCCGCCTCCGTAACCCTAATCAACGCCGTACTCTGCGCACTCCTCGCACTCTTCACCCCAATCGGCTTCGCCAACGGCCCCCACGGAATAATCCCCACGCCCGTCACCTTACAAAATCGAATCATCTCCCTCTACTCCTCCCTATACGACAGGTTGTACCGGTTCTGCATGCTGATTAAATTCGTCCACCCGTTCTTCTCCGCTATGAATTGCATGCTGGCGAACTGGTACGTCCACATGGAACTCGCGCCAATGTAGCGCACCTTGCCGCTCTCCACTAGGTCATGTAGCCCTTTCATGATTTCGGCGGCCGGCACATCGGGGTCGTAGCGGTGGATCTGGAGCAGGTCGATATAATCCGTGCCTAGACGTTTGAGGGATGCGTTTACTGCTTTGAAGATTGCGCCGCGGGAAAGACCTAGGGTGGGATTTGATGTCAGTGGAGGTGCTTTGGGTGGTGGGATTTATATTGAATATAGGACTGCTTGACACGACGAAACGAACCGCCTTTGTTCACGTAGCTCGCCATCTGGTCCTCGAACCTCCAGTTAAACACCCCCGGCTCCTCAGGTACAGTCCCCCTGAATTTCGCCAACAGCGTGAGCTTCTCCCTTGGGATATTGAATTTCGTGATCGCCTTGCCGACGATTTCTTCATTGACTCCGGATGAGTATACATTCGCCGTATCCCAAGTAGTAAGTCCTATCCTCTATCATTAGTTCCCCACGTCCCTCCGAAAAGAATCAAAGATAAAGAGTTTTGCGGGTTGGGGAGTACCTCTATCCCAAGCCATCTTTAAAACCTGCAGTCCTTCCTCTTCCTCAATGACCATTCTAACCATTGCATCTTCGACTTCCTTATTCACAATCACCCTCTCAACTTCGCCTCCCCTACGGCCGGTATAAATTACTTCGTATAATGTTCCGAATATGCTCTCCCGCATACTGAATCCCAAATCCCGAGAAGTACATGTATTCGAGAGTGATGGAATAACAACAAATGAGTTACATGGTTGATTACTTGACCCGGTTTAGGAGAGAAGATACGAGGGAGAAGGCTTTAGGTGCGAATCGAATGAATACTAATAAATGAATGAAATCTGGTTTGCTGTCAATCTTTTTCCACCGTTATAATATTATGTTATCCATTGGTTCACTTATTCACTCCCTACCTCCGCCCTCTTTTATAACAAGTCTTGCAGCTTTAAAGATAAACAGACTTTTAAGGGAGGGAGGCTCTAGGAAGAAAGAGAAATAGGGAGCAGCTAGCGCTAAAGTACCACCCCTTTCCTAATAGATTCTTGGTGTCCCTTCTTTGGAGAGAGGGTTTTATTATATACCCGGTTCTTGGAGCTTCCAAGCAAGTAGTATAATATGAAGTTGAAAGCGATCTAAAAATCACTAACCATCTTGTGGATTTGAAACGGGGCATGAAACATTGAAATTTTGGGGATGTTATATAGTATAAGATAGTGGATGCTTTAAGTTTAAAGCATTTCGAAAAAAAGGGGCACAAAGAAGTAAGAAGAAGTTGCTGGTAGGAGACTTTTGCCATAGAAAGCAACAAGCGCTTATAATTGTGCGGTCTCTCTATTTGACTCATCAAGAGTGATGCGAAATTTGTTACTTGCCGAGATTATTATGTTCTTAAGTTGGTCAATTAGTCAGTTACTGTCAAGTGTATTATACGGTCATTATCATATATCTACTAGTATAATTGAATTTCAATATCCTTTATCTGGTTACAGGTCTATATGCTAAATGGTTAGTGTCTGCATACACCTATAGGGCCCACTATGAGATGAATCGTTAATGCCCAGCCTTAAGTCTAAAGGCCTTGCAAGCTTTTTTGCGTCTTGATTGCATACCTTTTTTACTTATAGAAACTATTGCGAGAGGCCAGACACGATGTGCGCTAAGGCTAGACCGGTCCAACTAGACCTCCTCTCTCTGATTACATAGCATAATACAGATGTTATATAAAGCTTAAGAAGTCTTTATAATTCATAAAGCTTATAGTACGTTAATGGAATCTCTTAGTGGATAAAGTTGAGACATAAGAATGAATATGTGGTGAGACACGGTGTTACTATACCTTCCACTTGGTGGCAAAGGGACCAAGCAATTCGACGAGTATAAAAGTTATAAAATTAGACCCGACACTTAAGGGACACGAGAGCTGGGCAGTACCAGATCTTACTATGCGAAAATTGTCCAACAAGATGTCGTTAAATAGCATTCAGCAGAATAGAAGTAATAACACCAATGAACATAAGAGCAGTGATGGATCTTTCGAGTCAGAACCGAGTCTTCCGACTTATCAAACAAGGGTCGTTGAATCAATAAATATATACTTCTGCGTGACTAATTATAGCTTGCCTCATAGTCCCTTAGCCAAACCGGGCGCGATATATTGCTAGTGAGGCCTGACTTGTTATATGCTCCAAAACTTTTCCCTCGAGAATGGGCCAGAACCTAGTTCAACCTAGAGAGATAAGTGGATTAGAATCCTCCAGCAGAAACTTTCCTACAAGTGGCAATACTGCCCGTGGTTGTTTGCCCCGTAGACGGTGGCGCGGGAGGGGCGTTTGCTTGCTGAGCCGCAGCTGAGCGGGCTATCGGTGATTTGCTGCAGGGCACAAGCACTAAACTTTTAGCGATTAATCCCCTATCAAAGTTAGATCAGCCCGCTCCTACCCCACCCTCCTGATAACATGCTTATTATTAGATAACGCGGGAATCGTGTACGGAGTACGGAGTATAAAGCTTTTTCCTTCCGGTTTGATATAACAGGCGGAAGATTAAAAGCTTGATGCAGAAAGAAGTTTGCTATTTACCGCGCGTAGCAGAAAGCATTACTTGGTTCACTTCCTGCTACTACTAGTACTTGCTCAATGTACCAAGTATCATCACTCTGATTCTGCTGAAACAAAACATACTATACAATTATTTATATAAGCCCAGGAACTAGCTTTCAATAACCATGCCATGTGCGTCGAAGACACTAAGAACTTTTAGAAAACATACAAATGCCGGCATTGACCCTACTAGTAGGTTACGCGAGATGGAAGGAATGGTCACAATGGCATTAGCCGGGATACGAAAGGATTGGCTATTGGATAGAACCGCGAGATTACGGTAGGAATCTTAGGTTCGTCGCCTTATGCAACGCCACGAAAAATAGACGTTAATCTAGATTACGATTTGCTAAAGTTCTTCAAATTGGTATATGGATAAAATGCAAAAACCACAGACGCTGAACGCTGGGGTTTTAAGAACTTATAGAGGTTAACAAACCCGAGCTTCTAGTACGACCACTTGCGAACAATACAGGCGGAATTAATATAGATGCAATACTTGTTTCTAGAAGTTTAAATAGGTAGTTTTATGCGATTACCTTATGCTGATCAAAGAAGAACGTCAGGGGAAAGGGCCCTTTTTATATTAGCTAATTCATATGCTTAAACTAGTTAATCCCTTAGTATGACCCATACATATAGGAATAGCCTCTTGATGCTCCATATGTATAGAGGGGGTTGAATCCCGTGATTCACACTCGTGATATCGCTAACCTATGACTATAATATTCTTTATTTAGCTATAATATATAGTTGAACACTAGGGTCTCACATGAGATTAGAGGTGCCTAGAATCTTGCTACGTGATCATCACCGACTCACCATATCGGAGTAGCCGCGTAGGATGGTGTAAACTGAGAACCTTAATGCTCCTACCGGTAACGGCGAGACGGAAGGACGCACAAGCATCTCTCAGGTATTTAATTAAAAGCACCATCGATTTCTTTACTTTTGATTCTCTAGCATCCAAGTTTGTCTTTCATTCTTTGCACATCGAAGAACCTATTGGTTGATTAGATAGCCTCACGAAGTCATGCTCACCTCCCTCGCATGGTCGCTTGGTCTGGGCTTGGCACTCGAAGTGTCCTGCGCCCCCTCTGTTCCACAAGCTCTGCGTCGCCAGTCCGCCAACAACTTCACTTCCTATACTATTCCACCGTTGGAAAGCAGCAGCAGCGTCCGGGCAAGTGCAATTAAAGTCAAAGCAGATACCTTTTTGTACGGACCTTCAGTTGCGGGAAATACTTCCTTCTGGCCAACAGGATCCTTGGGAAACTCCACCATCAACGCTGATTTCGCAGCTTTGTCAACGGACACATCAATTGATGAGCCAAACATCGAAGCCGATGTAGCTGTCGTTACAAGCACTATTGAAGCGGTATGTGAATCGGCTGTACCTCAAATCTGATAAGTTTCTGACAAAAATAGGCTGGTGGTTTTAAGCAGCTTTCCGATTATAATCTTTTGTATAAAGATCAATGGAAAAAGAGCTTGCCTGAGGGTGTGGATGTGGGAGTTCTCACGAACTACACTAATGATTTGTTCTTTTCAATGGAAAGATTATCCGTCAACCCCTATTCAATTAAGCGATTGGAGACATCTGCTACACTGCCCTTTCAAGTCGACAATGGAATTGCAACCAACATCACAGGAACTACTATCTCGGGGCTCCTAAAATCTGGAAGTCTATTCTACGTGGACCATCGCGATCAAGCCACTCTCGAGTCTACTGGAAGATTCGCGGCATATTGCGACGCGTATTTCTACATCCACCCCACCAGCGGAGATTTTCTTCCTTTAGCTATTCGAACAAATACTGGTAGTAACTTAATATACACACCGGCGGACACCGCAAACGATTGGCTTTTGGCTAAAATGATGTTCAATCTGAACGACTTTTGGCAATCGCAATGGTATCATCTCTCTGCAACACATAACGTTCTCGAAATTATCTGGGAAGCTGCCTATCGGACCTTGAGTGACGAGCATCCTGTCATGGCTCTTCTCAAACGATGTAAGAACACTTCTTTTATTCTGATTGAATAGCTGCACTAACCCAGGCGTAGTATCTATAAGGATGTTTGGATATCGTATTTCAGCAATCACGGTTTTGATCAACAAAGGTGGTTTCATCGACCAGTCTTTTGCTTTCACCGGGGCCGCGGCCGGTGTCTCTACCACCAAATTCTATCAATCCGGCGACGCAGGAAATTTTCAGTCCAATTATTTCTATCGCAATCTTCAGAGCCGTGGTCTATACAACAACACATTTGGCCCCAAGATCAAATCTTTCCCCTTCCTAGAGGACGCCTCCGTTATCCACACTAGCATCCAGAGCGTCATGACCACTTTCGTAGACTCCTATTACACGTCTCCTTCGTCATTCCAACAAGATTCAGAGTTGCAAGCCTGGATCGCCGAAGCCAAACCTGCCCAGATCATGGATTTCCCTACCTCAGTCGACCGCCAGACACTCATCGATATCCTCACTCAATTCGCGTATCTAGGAAGCGCAGCCCATCAAACCCTCAATACAAACGATCTCGCTGAGATAAAAGGTACATTGCCTTTCCACCCCGCATCGCTCTACCAAGCAATCCCTGAGACGAAGGGCGTCACGGATCTCATGCCCTTCCTACCTCCCGCGAACGCATCCATCCAGCAGCTTGTTCTGCTGGGCTTATTCGCTCGCCCCACCTTTGTCAACTCCAATGTCTCGTTGTCACAGATGTTCAATGACACTACTATGTTGGGCAAGATGCCCACCAAGATTGCAGATGCGTCGGCGACCTTTGAAAAGGAGATGCTGGCGCAGAGTAAGGTCGTTGCTGCCAGATCCTTTGATAAGGATGGACTGTCACAGGGCATGCCGTTTATTTGGAGGACTCTAGACCCCCAAAGAGCACCATACTATCTCACTGTTTAAATAGTGGAAAACATGTATGGGAGGAGCCCACTTATATTAGAATAATTCAAGTCGCAAAGAATTTGCACTACATCTAAGCGAATGATTAGTACAGGTATATCTAAGTATCTATTCCAACATTGGATCAATGTTCTTAACCATGTATTCTGTTATGCTCTCCTCCTATTCACCCTGAAGTATTTAAGCGAGACAGCGGGGTAAACATGGCGGGGTCGAAAAGGGGCTCGAAAGAACAAATACACCATCAGTAATAAGATTTTCTTGATATTCCGCAAGACTCGATCAGCAGACCAGGAAACAATATGAAAGAGAAACATCTTTTTCGGTACCCGGTTTCGGCAGATAAGTGACTATATTGGTCGGAAATTGAGATTTTAGCTAGGTAGGTATATTTACTTGCAAAAAGGTTTACCTATTCCATGGCAAGGTATAGATAATTTCCTTTAAAAGCATCCTCTATTTCACTCGTAAAAGCATTTTTGAACATGCTAGGCTAGTTATAGCCAATTAGCCTTCCTATCTGCACATGATTCACTGCTTCCCATTATTCCCCAAAATCAGCACCACACTCCACTTGAGTATTTATATCCCCGCTTACTCGAGAAATAGCGACATTAAGAAATACATGAAGGAGAGACTGCCAGATGATTAGAGTCTGCGGAGAAGGCAACTTGCCTGTTAATAGAAACGTTCTACTTGAATTGCAGATAGAAATTTATAAACAGCGACAACACCACTTCAGCCCCGAACACTGCGGTATTATATTACTGTCAGCCTTCAAAGCGCTTTCAAAGCATTAATCCCGTTCTTTCATTCATGAATACGACGAAGCAAATTCACTTCCCCACGCTTGCATGAAATGAATTAACAAGCTTAGCCTATGCTAACTTACACTTCTCGGTCATTCTATATCTTGCAAGCTCCAAAGGTCTTGCTCTTCTTGTGTAGGTAATGGGAAGTTTGCACAGATGGCTCACCATTTCGTGGCTCTACGAGAAGCAGTGTTGAGTATAACTTCCCCCTCACGAAGTTTTCGTCTTCCTTTCAATCAAAAACACATGAACGCAGAACCCCAACCCCCCACCCCTTCCTAACGTCACGCTTTTCACCTCTACCTCACGACTAATCTATAAAACACCTATTGCGTCACTCTTCCCAAGCAACCAAAAAGACTAACAAGGAAGACAAAGCAACAGTGCATTTATGGTGCAGACTCCCAGTGCCCATTCCCCACTCTTTACCACCGCACAATGAATTCCCTCCCCCCCCTCCGCCATCCTTTACCACCCCACCCCTCCAACCAAGCATCCAAATAATCATCGCATCTCCCAACCACATCCACCAAATAACAGCAATTCCAACTCCACTAGATTCACTTAGACTCTAATTACTAAAGCAAAATCAAAACAAGTAAATCTATCGAGCTATCTATCCATCCATCTGTCAAGTAACAGCTGAAGAGATGGGGTTGGTACAATTTGGCCGGAAAGCGCATTCGGACGTGGGAAGGGTCTACCAATTGAAACTTGTGTGTTTCCTAGTACCTATGTGTAAAAGGTAATGTGAAATATATCTAGTGCTTAACATCAGGTGGAAAGCATTGCTAGTTTCACCAAGAGTGAATGTAATCCCCCCTTCGAATGCTCGCTTGAGTACAGTAGTAATAAACATTCAGATTTCACTTAACATTGGCACACACACTTGAGACAGATATACCTCTGAAGAAGTCTTTGTTTATGCATTACAGGCTTACTAGCTTAGCTCATGAAGTGCGTTGCCGCATTAACTATTTTCCCCCTCCCCCGCTTTGACATACACGCGCGCGACTTGCTTTTTTACCCCCCTCCACCCACCCATCCATCCATACTATAATACCAGCCAATTTTTTTTACAATACCAACAAAACTAGCAAAAGCAACCCCGAATTTTCAGGCGTGAGCCATGCCGCATGTCTCATGCTGTAATTCCTCCGCAAGCCGATTAAAAAAGATGGTGGTGTCCTTTATACAAATCCAATTATCAATAAGCACATCGTGCGCAGTTTCCCAATCCCAACCCTCTTTCCCATCCCGGGGAGTTTTCATGAAGATGCAATCAATGCCAGCCGTGAGTGAGAGCAAAATATAGTATTCAATCAATAGGAGTTTTTGAAAGAAAAGATGAAAATAAAAATTTCCAGGATCATATTAATGATCATGTTGAGCCGCCTCGAAACGCCGAGGGCCCTGAAAAGGATGCCGAAAATCAATCGCTAAAACGCTATTCAAAGTGGGTATCAAATCAATCGATGGGTCGGTCGTGGAGTGAGGACATGTATGTGTTTGGTGTCGTATCAAGAGTCATTGTGATATGTTTTGTCCGGCAGAGGTGGACGTCAAATAGGGGTTGCTGGGATAGTTGCTTTGTCCTTAGAATGCGTCCATGCGAAAATGTCGAACTTCTCCTTCGATGGAGCAACAGGTGGGAAGCTGTTCTGTCCCTCAATAGGACTGCCCTTTGGAGGCAAATTTTCTCGAGGCTCAAGTAACAAGCTCTTGCGATAGAACTGCTGCACATTTTCATGCTCAGAAGTCGATTTGACGCGAACAATTTGTGCTTGTATCCACTCTTGCATCTCTGGAACCTCCGCAAGACGGTATGGAATTTGGAAGCGTTGGAGCTCACCAATGATCTTTGCCGTTCGAGTGTGCTTATCAAAGTTGATGACTGCTGTGCCATCGCTGTCTCCGACTCCAGGGAGTTGTTTTGTTGCAGGGTTACCAGCGTCGACAAAGGTCAAATCCGTAAGGTAGGTCCCGACGAAAGGGAGACAAGGAGGCACATGGTCATGGAGACGCTTTCGAAGAGTAGCATAATTTTTGTCGGGCTCGACAATGGCCTGCAGACCCTTTAGCATCTCCTTCCGCCTTTGTGAAACCACATCCCAGGTTTTCTTGAGTCGGACAATGGTAGAGGAGTTCAATGAGCAGATGATAGCCATGAGTGAGTCGTAGTTATTAAGCTCAAGACATCTGTGAGCGATTTTGATCCAGTGCTTGATAATCACTGCTCGCTTCTTCATGTCCTCGTACTGTAGAATGGTGTCGGCTACTAAATTGGATAGATCTGTAGAGAGGGTTGACATGGCTCGAACATTGACCGCATTGGATCCGGATCGCTTGGTCCACTCAGAGCCTAAGAGTTCTTCTGGCATGATTGCACAGAAGATATTCATCTCTTTGATAGTCAATTGCCTAGCTAACTCGAGAGGGTCGAAGTCCAGAATTGTCGGGTTGCTTCCGCCCATTTTCCAGTTCTTAAGGACACCCACTTGGCTCTTGGTCAGGGCCGATGGAGGGAGCGGGGTATCGGCTGGAATGTACTGCGAAATAGACGTCGAAGTTTTCCCGATAGAAGAAACAAGGCGAGGAACGAGAGGTCCCTCGGTCGATGTTACCTTCTGAGCTAGCTCAAGCAGTCTTCGTCCAGCGGCGGGGAGAATTTTTCCAAGCGTCTCTTTGGCAAAAGGCTCTATCACTACAAGTGAATCATGATCCGAAAGGTCGCGCCAATGGGATTCTAGCCAGCCCTTGAAGACATTATAAACCCGCAATCGTACTGGTCCTGCAATATGAGGACTCTCTGCAACGTATTCAAACCTCTCAACCAAAGCTGTAGCTAGTTCGATTGGTGTAACAAACAATCGGAATGTGAGGTAAAATGTCGAAACAAACATCGCGTCTGGAGTAGAATCATGGGTGGTAAGTCTCTCTACTAAAGCTGGAAGGCTGCCTCCAGTAATCTGGCCGTCTTTATTATGCAGAAGCTCATGCGCAAAGGTCTTTTCAAGCATTTTCGACTCGCCCTCCTCAGCAGAATCGTCTGCCAGAGTCGATTGGCTGCCAGTAGCACTCATCTCTGAAAGTGAAGGCTTACTTCGTGGAACATACGGTGCAATGTCTGGGGTTGTAGCACGCGTTGAGGCTTGAGAAATCAGACTCAACTCTGAGTCGCGCATGCTGCTGAGATACGTGCTGTTCGTCCCTGTACTTGAAATCCCACTCCCCTTTCTGTAAGAAGGCTGGTATTCACTGTCATGTCCAGACGACGGTTCCGAAGGACTATAATCTTCGTTGTTTAACAGAGGACTAGTAAGTTTGGGAAGCGGAGGTAGGATTGACACTGTCGATGACCGGGAAGACGAATCTGTCCAGGTGCTTGAGGCTGTTGCGCTCGAGGCTGTTGCGCTCGATGCCGATCCATTCTGTACCACAGGTTCGAGATTCCCGGCCGATAAACGATTGCTTGTGTCTTGAATTGGTGGAGAGGCAAGAGGTACATCTGGCAATGGTTTTTCGTAACTTGGAATAATCAAGGGTGGAGGCGGGGGTCGACTTGCGGGCTCTGGTGGACTAGGCTCAACCTCAACATTGCATTCAGACTGATCCGCAACACTGCCAATTGACGGTATATCAATCCCAAGACCCTGACTGTTAAACTCGAATTCGAAGTCGCCGATTCTTTCAATGACAAACTTTGTCTTGGCGACACATTCTCCTGCAGCTTTCACGCAACCAGTTGCAGCCGTAAGCAAACCCTCATTCTGTTGTCGCATGACTACGTTCTCGTCCTCCACTCCGGACGCTTTGACAATATCTCGCGCAGCAGCAGCCAACCTATTAATTCGATCATACATAGCGTCCCGGGCTACTTCTAACGCATCCGCGCTTTGATTATCGTGCGCGCATATTGCCTCGACCACCATTAGGAGACTGTGACCCGCGTTCACACACTGACGGACCGAAGAGAGAAGCTCGAGAGCGGATTGTGACTGTAGATGTAATCGGCCGATAAAGGAGCCTAGGAAGGAGAGGAAGGTATCGTGACTAACATTCAGTCTCTCGGAAACGAGATTCTGTCGTTGCGCAGCTGGAATGGAAGCCGTAAGAGACAAGCGATGTGAGACTGACTGTCTGTTGAGCTGCACTGAAGACGGTCGGGTCATAGATAATGGTCTTGGAGGCGGCGCGTTGGCCGAGTAAGCGCCCAACATGCGTTTGTATGACTGTCGTTTCGTTTGTTCTTCAAATTGCTGCGCTGTAGGGAGGCCGCTTGCTGAACTGCGACTCGAGCTCCTGCCGGATGCCGCATCGTATGCAGGGTCTCCATGCTGTGTTCCTTCAAATGACGTTGCATCCGCTGGAGGAGTTGGCGGATTATAAGCTTCTTCTGCAACAGTGGCCATTACCCGATGAACCGGATGATGTCGCGTCCGGACGTCATCGTCCAAAACATCGAGGAATCGAACGCCTCTGGTCACGATTTTGAATGCCTTCAAGATCATCTCATCGATGGTGTTGTTGATATCGTCACTGTCGTACTGGTTTTGAGGCAAGGTTGCGGTGCATTCTTGTAAGCGTTTCGCCGTCTTGACGAGGGATGAGAGGTCTGATAACAGTGCTTTGCGATGGCGTCGTAGGCCCTCATTGCTTTGAACGAGAATTGATTCTCGCGTCAGGCAATTAGATTTCTCCTGTTCCGCTATTAGCTGTATTCCTGTACTACGTGATGTATTGAACCCACCAATAAAGATCGAACACCCGCAATAATACCCCGCATGAATTCTTGGTTGCCAAAAACTTCGCCGTCGATGTTCATACCACTTCGTAGTAAGTCCCAAAAATGCAGGAGTGCCATCAGAAGGTTTTGCATCGAGTGAGGCCCGTAGGCTTCGCAATAATTCGTTGGCAGCCATCCTCTGGCGCCAGAGGCAAGAAGAGTGCCGTCTGCCCAGCCATTCGTGTGGATTGAATGTACTAGTATCACATCGCCCTCGTTTAATGGCAAGGTAACTGTAGAGTCTGAAATGGTATATGTCGGGTTGAAAGGATAGAAGGCTCGTAGGAAGTTATGGAAAACGGGCAGATGGCTCTCCAGATGTTGACTCAGATCCTCCTGCGAGCTATTGGGGGTTGCTGGAGGCGTCATTTGCGATTGATTAGTCGATGACTCGCTAGTCTTGGTACTGCTGCGAGAAGATGTATTTCGCTTGTGCCTAGTATCCTCACTCGATCCACGAGCCCTGTCTTTAGGTACGGATAAAGGCGCTACGTGAACGCTTGAACGCGGAATTCTGTCGTTCGCCGTCACCATGTTGAGCTGCCTTGAAAGCCAACCATGGGAACTTTCTGGGGTGTTGACCGATGAGTTTGCACGTCGAGTACCGGTGTTTGTAGGGTAGTTTCCTCGGATAGGAAATTAAGGAATGGATTGCGTATTCGCTTGGGCCGTGGACAATGCTTAAGCTTAAGCCTCTTGCTGACTCGTTCCTTCCTGGTCGTGATTAAGCTTAGATTCGGACAGCCAGGACTGGGATTGTGCCTGCCGAAAAGTAAAAATTAGCAAAGACAGATTGGAGGGTTATTCGAACGTCGTGTTATTGTAGTTAGATATGAAAGAGGAATGTACTGAGGGGCGTAAGGAATGCCACCATGGTCGGTCTCGAGCGCAACGGCAGCCTGCATGCACAGATCGGGTCGACCCAAGGGTTTCGGGAAGGCTCACCAGTCAACTGTCCTGTCATGCACACGATGGAGTAATTCCGGGGATGTACTATTATGGCGATCCGCTCGCAGTATCGTACTCTTGAGGTTGTTTCTTCTGTACACCTTCGCCTCCAAGAATGAGGACCCAAAAAGTGCCGCGGGGGACAGGGAAGCTCCCAGGGTATCGCACGTCGCCTGGATTATGCTTTGGGATTCGAGTCGTAAGCTGGTATTCGATGGCCGGGGAGCCAATGGCTGGGTGTGCGGTCGTTGTTGTGTCAGGCAAATGAGCTGATCGAACAGAGCGTCAAAGAGCCAGAGCGCTCGGTCTCGGATGCGATGCGATGCGGCTGTGTGTACAGTACTGGGAGGGGAAGGGAGGGCTTTTCGTGGAGATACCCGTAGAGTACGTGAAACTGGAGACCGGAGCTGTGGGAACAACCCTTTTCTTATCAAGCAGCTGGCTGGGGGCAAGTCGATCAATCAATGGATGCGTAGCTAGCACCAGCCAGTGCTTGCCTTTGCTGACTTGAGGCGGCGTCCGTGCTGCTGTTGAATCTACAGTGCAGTGCAGTGTAGTGCAGAAGCTGTAACTCTACCCAACGAGCGCAGTGTAATTGTCGGGATGAGGAGCGAGGATTGAGGATTGATGGCGGGAGTGAGAAGGTGGAGAGTGGTGGTATATTATTTTGGGCGTGGTGGTTGTCGTGGACGGATTATTGACGAGTAAGGTACCTAGGTAGGGTGGTAGACTGGAGTAGGGTAGTATGTATCTCGGCGCTGTGCAGCAGGGATCTCCCGAACTTGAAAAGTTTATTGTTGGTCCGCGCTCCGAGTCCAGTCCACCATAAATAATAGTATAGCACCTAAAGGTTGCCACAATACCGGTACTGGACCGTATAATATGAAGTTCAGTAGGATGACTAGGACGGCAGGCGTAAAGGATTTGCAATTGCAATGATTCGGCGCTGCTATGCTTTGCGTTGCGTTGCGTCGCTTTGCTTGGGCCCAGGTCTTTCTCCTACAGTACTAGTTACTGTATGTGATGCGACGTGAGGGGGCACTTTTTCTATCCTGTCGTGAAGGAGAACAATGCAAGGGCGTTGGGTATTGCTGCGTCTGTGTCTTTCTGTTTCTGTGTCTGCGCTCTGCGTTTGGATGTCTGTCCAGTAAGTACTGTACTGTACTGATGGCCGCCCTTCAAGGAGTCACGAAACAAGAGCACACACCTTCTGCTGCAGGAGTCGTTGATCGAGTCTCGACCGTCTGTGTATGGCACTATCGTTTGTGTTGCGTTTCCAGCACCGATTAAAGGATTCAACAAAACAGAACAAAACAAAACATCCCAATTCGAAACAAGTGACGGCTACAGAGGTAAAGGAGGGTGGTTTTGGGTCTGGTAGAGTAGAATAGAGGAATAAGAGCTAGGTCTCCCGGAAGGATTCTATCGCCTACACATCTAAAAGCTAAAAAGGGCAGGTTGTCAGTGAGTGAGGTGATTCATTTGGGACGGTACGAACACCGTAACCCTACAACCTACAGCTTACAGAGCGGGCGGCCCTGGGCTGGCGTGGGCTGACATGGGGTAGAGCCAAGGGGTCAATAGGAAGCCTGCCCTATGGATAGCGTCCCACAGGGGCCGTTTTCTTGGGTGGTGGCTCCACTACTACTCTACCTAAATTATTAATTAACTTATCCAGCACGCTGGAGGAGACGCCTCTCTCCATTATTGTACCTGACAATAAAACTCAACTCAAAAGCCTCCTAGCTCATTCGTCATCCTCCATTACCCCCCCCCTTCTTGCGGTGTGATGAGAGCATTCTCCCGCTTCAGAAATCCCTTTCCTTACTATAAATGACTACTACACATTTGACTACGGTTTATTCAGTTGACTCAATTGTAGGCTTAATAGTCTGGTTGAAGCCCATCCAGTTCCCACCAGACGATTACTTTAAATGACTAAGGTATCTTCGATGCGATTACTGATTGGCCCCGGCTTTCATTATGAGGCGATATACCTACGAATACGATTCCTAGTGCTCACGGCTTCATCAGGCTTCTTTCCGGCTCCTTCGTCCAGCCCGCGGTCCCGAGTAGCAACCCTACACCTTAGCATAGCATGCAGGATGACGGACCGACGGTTGCTGAAGCTCCAAGAACCTCAAACTTGGGATTCTTCAGGGTGTTGGTGTTGTAGATTGTTTCCGAAAGAGCAGATGAACTTCCTCCTTCCTATGTTTGGGCAACCCTGTTACCGTAGCCTAGGGACAGGAGGAATATTGTACAAGTAACAAATATTTATTGCACGGCGCTGTTCCTAGGTGAGCAGTAATCGTCGGTAACATCACGATGTTTCAATATTGCTTCATTGATTGTTTCCCCCATTGCTTCTTGTTAGAACGGTCGCCGATGTCCATTGCCCACCCACCATGATGAGGCTGCGGGCGGCTACAGCCGTCTTCTAAATACTCCAGACTTCTCAATCAGTGTTGTTGCAGCCTGTCCCGTCCTCTCACAACGAAATGCATCTCTTCATGTCCCCGCGCAATCCATGCACAGATTAAATCACCCTGATACGCTGCCATTCTTTCGAATGCTGGTCATATGGAAGCAATCCAGCGTGTTGTGCTTTTTGGTGGTTGAACGAGCGTTTCCTCGGCCAACGAGAGAGCCGATCCCTCCTCATTTGGAGATTAATTGTGCTTGATGCTACCTTTGTACTTTTCACTGTCCATTCATCACCCTCTTTCTTCAGCGCGTGATGGCCTCAATTTCCATTTAATCTTTATTTTCAAATTTTCAATAGTCTCACGAAAACCTGCGGCCAATTGAGCAATACAGGAACAAGTCAGAGAGCGCCTGTCGTTGAGATCTTCGCGATGCACAAAGTGACCTCACTGCTTCTTTTTTGCACCTCATCGCTGGCGGCGGGGAGAGCTGCGTCCATTGGCTGGGAATAGCAATGAAGCTGCCAAGGAGTTGGGGTAGGGGTATGAGGGTAGCTATCTCCAGGGGGTGGCTGCAGGGGAAGCTTCCACCAGGCCCAGGGGTTTCCCCTGAAGCTTAGGCCGTTCGGACCTGCGCACGCGTGGGGCGTATGAGGATTCAACAAGGCCGCAAAAAAGAGGCCCTGCCCTGTACCTCCAAGGCTCCAAAATCCGCCAAATCTCATCTACGAATGATCGATCCCTCATCACGCCGCAGTTCGGGGCAGCGATGGCACGAGCTTCGAGAAGCACGGAGGCACAGATGCAAAGCGATAAAGAATCCCGAATCTGCGCTGCCAGCGACCCAGCAAACCCAAACCCCTCGTGGCAGCATGCATGAGGGTCTAAAAACAACAAAGATAGAATAGACTTCTCGCCGAAAGTTGAAAATTGTGGAAGTGTCACGCTTTCCCGCATGCTAAACAGGTGTTGACTGCAACACAGGGCAAAAGCTCGAGTCCTGTCTCGAGTTTCAACACGTGCAGGAAGTGCGTTTGCACGTTCAACCTGCATATCCAATATTTATGCAACCTGGAAAAAGAACATCACCAGCGGGTAAGCAACGGCAGCCAGCATAGGCAGCAAAAATGACCAAATCGGTGCATTGCTCTCAAAGCGTACTTACCTGCTTCGTCCAAGCTGCGTACATTTAGCCTTTACCTATAGGAGGTCGAAACTCCACAGCAAAGACGATGTGAAGCTTTGGGCTGTCAGTGTTGATCATGGTACGACATAAATCGATTAGCAACAGTTATCCTTCCTTTATCGGATACATCTCATATCTGCCGATCCAGCACATCGGCAGTCGGCTAAGCTTAGAGTTAGATCTTGGCTTGGCCCCGAGGCTTGCGTCGATGAAAACTTCTTATCTTATGAAGATCTTCATGAAATCTGTTGCTTAAAAGTCAAAGCATATCACAACATCTAGACCAGGAGGCTACTGTGCATCATACGAGAAAAAGCATCTTTATGCTGATCAGCGCGCGATTTTCCCAAAAAATAATAGCTTTAGTAAAATCGCAATGCCTCCACTTTGGCCTCTTTTGAGAACTACAGTGCGAACTACCTATACACCATTCGATATTTACTGGAGCACTTCCCCGAGTCCCCGAAGTAGATATGCATGCCGTCGAGAATCAACAATCAATTTATGCACCTGGCTGGACGTCCGTCCCTTGTGTCTACCAAATTTGGATGAATTTGCATCGTAGATATCTCCGTAGAGGATTCTTATTCTACGACAAGGCTGCAGTGCAGCCTCACCCCTACTCTGCATTTCATCACACCGTTCACGTTCAAACACATCACCTTTGGCGACACAAGATTTATGTGCCTGTCAGGATCTCTATACAAAGACGGCATGGGGACCCTCCCCCTCCCCTCCCCGCCCGCCTTCCGGACCGCATCCGCAACGCAACGTCTTCCTAACCCGACTGAGAAATAGTCACATTACATTACTGTACGTTACATAGCCATCTCATCGGCTCGCTTGAACCTATGTATCCCGTGCCGCTGCGACTACTGTACTCTCGAGATGAAGTTCTCGACCCAACCTAGACACCCCGAAGGATCAACAGGGAATCGCAAAGTTTCCATCCTCGCGGAAAGTGTATATCCACAGTACTGTAGCACGCAACCAACGATTGGACTTTGACTTAGCACTACTGTACCCCACTATGAAAATCCACCCGGTATCCTCAATAAATGGCCTTATCTTGATCAGAGCTTTCTCAACCCGTGCGAATTATCCATGGGACTGCCCAGCCCGTCCTTCGAGCTCCCTTCCGCACGGTCCGGTCATCCTTCTATTTATGTGAGAAGATTGTGGGCAGATTATGGCGACGCCGATGATCCTCGAATCGTTTTATAAACCGGGCGTTGGGGATATAACGTACCTCCGTACTATATAACGAGATCTACAACCTATTCCTTTGTTAGGCATCCATGCCCTGTCCCGAAGTTTGGTAACGAGGTTATAAGTTGCATTGGCTTGCAGCTTACCCCTGGCTGTTACTGCAGGACCACGAATCTAGATAGTACATCTCTACTGCCACCCTCTCCATCTCCATTGACCCATCTAGCTCCCGCCCGGACTTCCGATGTCTCATTAACTAATGTAGAAAAGTATAGTATTTACTTCAAGTAAGAAGTAAATTTATATAAGCTAAGGAATAGCACACCAATCAACTTGAAAAGCAATTAAGAATTCGACTTATTCAGAGGAACGCAACCAAAACCCCCACAAAAGCACACAAACCCAACACGAACACGATCAGAGTTTTCCTTCTACTGCTTAACCCGTAACGCAAACCAACCCGTCTTATGAGCCCACAACGTGCACTAGCTAGCCGACGGCTCCCCTTTCCCCAAACTCAATTTAAAACGGCATAGTATAGTATGGGGCATCTCATACGGGTACTTCGTTATGATTGTGCAACTGTATAGTGGGGTGCAAAAAGTTCGAACCCATGTCTTGAGGCTAACTTGGAAAAGTAACCGCTTGACTTGTTCACGTTAGATTTGCGCCCCTTCTAGCTGTATTAAGTAACCGCTTGACTTTTCTGAGATTAGGTTTGAAGACATGGGTTTGAACTTTTTGCACCCCACTGTACAAGTAGTGTGAATGACTTAGAAATTCTCTAGAGAAAGCTTTGGACAAGATAAGAATAACATAAATGGCTCGAAAAGGGCAGCCACAGCCGGGAATCTGTAAAGCCAAGCAAAGAAATTAGCTCTTCAAGAATAATTTCTTTTGATGTACGAGGGGATTTAGGTGTTTCAAGGTACGCGTTCATTTCGACTTTTCAAATTGCATATCGAGTTTTCCAACAAATTCTTCACCACATCAGTCTCATGCTCACTCTTGCATCATAATATAACGTCAGCTCTTGAATGAAAAAACTCCTCTAGAACGCGGCGCGGGTCGGTGCTAGAGGGTCGCTCCGCTACAGGATACGTACCCGTATTCGGTATCTGGGACTGGTATCTGTGCGGTATCTATGATGAAGTACGGTACTAACTTAGTCCCCGGCAGAACTTTATCTCACCTTACCTTGGAAGTCCTAGCTGGGAGCCCGGCTTTTTATAACTGTCGGTCGTCCGCCTCACGAACTATGAGTGAGGCTTACGATAGCTAATTGTTCTTATCAATAAGTGATGATATGAATACCTTCATCCTGTTGACCCACCCTACTTTTCACTTGGTTATCTCTTAGGTTATGTTCCACTACATTACTTCATTTTGGAGCATTTTGCGCCCTGTATAATGCATCGGCCCTTGAGATATGCGTTATATCTGCAGTAACACTTTTGTTCCTTTCGGCCTTTATTTTAGTGTTATATCTTTATATCACTTTTGGTTGCTTTTCTCCTTGGTATCCTATTTTGGATACAGTAGTTACCTTTACTAGCCTAAAAGTAGCAAAAGTTCCAGAAGTACATCCATCGGCAGATTCATGAAAAATGACTTCATAATCGCCCTAATCAGCAATTATATTAATACCATAACATTAATAGAACTTCTTCCTCAAAATACCCCTTCAAATATAAATATAATATCAAAATTATACACATCCCTATGTAAGATCCAAAAACCTGTCATGTCATCAACCTCAAATCCCCTCCAGATCGCTGTTACATATCTCACTCTCACCATTTCGCCAAACGAAAATCTAACGCCCATCAAACAGGCACGCTTCATCCATGAACGCGACACCTGCAGCATGTCTCAACACTCCCATTCTTACGTGTATAAATACATGCCGCACATGTACATGAACATGTCCCACGTGGTGTTTGATCATCAAACTTCCTCTGATGCTGAGGCTCGGAGTAGAAGTCCTTCCTGCACCATCTTTTAAATCATGACAGTAATATAGTCTCCTTCATTATATTATGCAGGCACAAGAAATTCTCCTATCGGTATCATGCTATGGCATGCTCTCTTACTTCGTATTACTCTATATTACTAGGGTTTTAAGGGTTCCTAGCCCTGCTATGCATCTCGTTTTCTTCTTCGTCTTCTCTCAGCACCGTCACATGTTCTTACGGGATCCCGAGCTCGTGGTTACTATACGCCGCACGCACCACACCGAAGGCCTTTCCGGCGCACGTTCTATTATGGCCGTGTCTGTGCTCCCCTACTGCACGTTCGTCCCTATCTACTGAGTATAACGTTTATGCAGAAAATGCTGCATGACTGCATTGTCACTTTTTCAATACTTGTACCGTTCCTTCCTTCCCTTACGCAGGAATGGACAACTCATGTTTACTGACTGTTCGAAGTTATTTGATTCTATCCCATCAAGTACTGCTGTCTTGAAAAGAGATTTTCCTTCTCGTTTCTGCTTCTCATATGTTTATAAAATCTACTTTTGACGTCAACTGAAGTTTCGATGGTCAAATAATTGGAGCGTGTCTCTCTTGTTCTATTGCCGGCAGTTGTTTTCCCTTCTCAGATACTTATCGTCAGTTATTATATAGCGGAATATATCATATTATATCCCAGTGTTATGTGTCGCTACCGGGAGCCTTTCCGGTGCATGAATTGATATACAAGCGACTGCACCTTTCGCATTGTGATAAACGTTTAGAGCATGCTTATGGCTTTAAAATGCATGTTTGTTTAGTGAGGATGTTTAGTTTCATATATGCTTTGCTTTCGCCATGCTCAGTGGCCAGAAGACGAGGTTACTCCTTGGGCGTTGGGTATGAGGATGTGGGGAAAGAGGGGAAGGGTGGTTGGACCTCATTATGCATGTGGGGTCTGGTGAGGGGTTTTATTAGAGCTCGAGGGGATATGTCATCTCATTTCTTACCTCGGTGGAAAAGATACTGATTCGCGCATTCTTGAATAACCATAGTCGAGATATGTGACCGAGATGCGCAAGTCTGATGGACGTAAAATGTGCTAGTTTTGAAGCTATTCGGTTCATTTACATCTCTTATACGAGTGCCTTGAGAGTCCACTCGTCTTACAATGCCAATAACAGCATCATCCTCTGCACTTTACTTTCCTTTAATCCAAGCTTCAAGACCACGCTACTAAAGATCGGGTTGGTAGGAACGTTATGTCAGTATCAGGTCGACGTTTGAACTCAAATCTTGGCGTATAATGGAGGTGATAGAACCATAACACCTTCTATATGGTTCGAGGGAACAGGTGCGCGGGTCAATTTGCAATTAGAAGCTGAAAACTAGCTAGGTGGTAGACATAAGGAGTCTCATCACATTTAGCATTGAGTTCTACAATGTGACACTCTGATTTGGATACCTAAGCCCCTGCCCACAGGACCACCGTCAGTACCACTTTGAGCTGCTTACTGTACGTACCCCGTGACATTGGCTCTAGGCTAGGTTACAACTACATTGATTTTTATTTACTTATACTCTAGGATGCGCAAACTGTCGCCCTTTGGTTTTGCTGTTTGTAATAGGTTCTCTAAAAGTTTGACGCATTTTTTATTCTCATCCTTTTGGAATGCATACTGAAGATGTGTTTATTGGTTAGAAATGGCACCTCAATCAAGCGATCGCTATCTTTGAAGTTGATTCCTGGAGTCTGGGATTGAAGATTATATGTCTGACCTATATCAGGGGTGCTACTTCTACATCAAGCTACTAAATATGGAGTGGATAGAAACACCATGTAATGTAAGAGTGGATTTGGCCACTAAAATCAAATTCTTAGGAGTATTCTAATTTTCTAGTATGGTTCCTCCTATCCATGGCTTTGAAAACCAGTTTAAGGTCTTGATAGAAGCTATGGAATACCATTATCCCTAATCATAATACTGTGATTTTGAAATGGTAGGACCTTATATAAGTATCAAATCGTGAACTGAAAGCCAGCACTAAGAAATGACAATTTACCGTGTGAGTTTATGGTCGTCAAGTGAGTTATTACACCTCATTGAATGCAAGCGTGTTAGCTACTAGCCTAATTCAATATATAGCATCCATTCCTGATGGTTGATTCTCCGCCAACTCGACTTTGCTACCCATGTATATAATCAGAAGTGTACAACAGCGACAACCATCACCAAGCTTAAAACGCAACAATATATGGTTTGCTAGCTTAATTTCGGCTCGTATACAACCTACCTAGGTACCTACTCATCTGGACGACTCGACTAAACGACAAACAACCATCATCACAAAAATTAACGGCGAAAACATGGGCGTGTATCAAGTCTACTGCACCATCTGTGGGGCACCAATTCATGATTCCGCGTGTGTGTTTCCCTCCCTCCTTCTGTCAACTAGAAATCGACACAACATAAACTAATACATGCACTTTGAAGTAACATCAAACATCACGAATGGTTGGCGATGTGCCTCCTTCTGACAACAGCCCACAAAACATCGTCGGAGAAACCCGAAAAAGAAGAACTCGATTTATATTCCCCGCAAACCAACATACTCCCCAATTACTTCTACCACCTTGGACGCAACCCCCCAGCTGAAGCGTCACGTGTAGTCCTAATTCTAGAGGCTAGCATAGACTGCACCACCTTCGAATATCGACTGAAGTCTAGTGAAGTTGTCGGGGCCTTCCGAGTTATCTCTACCCGTTCTTTTGGAGGGCCCCTTTACATTCCTGTCCACGAAGCTTGTCTTCACATCGCCTACCAGTTTATAGAACGCAGGGCAGATAAAAGCGAGAAGGAAGGGCCAGTGGACAAGGAATTAATCCTATCAAAAGCCATTAGGAAGTGTTCTATCGTCGCTTGAATGGTTCCCCAGTTTCAGGTAGAATTGGTTGTCTACCAGAACCACATGATTACTATGGGGGCAGGCTGTGCAGAGGTGTGGATTGGGAGCCGCCGAATGATCCGGAAGATGGTGAGGTACGTCACCACCCACATATTCTGATTGGAAATATTGGCTTCAATTCGTTATTATACTCCACCTTCTCCTTGCCTTGCTAATATTGTCCGCAGCTCCTCGAACAAGACCCTCTGAAGCAACTACCAAACGAGGATTACCCCACCAACCACGAGATAATTGACGTTCTCGAGTCAACACATGCGACACCATATGACGAGCTACCAAACATCCGAAATGGTAAACGTATCTGGTGAATCCTTTCCGAGGCACGAATGGGGGATATTGCTGAGCTAGACATTGATCGCAGAGAGGCTCACCGAGTGGAGATAGAAAGGAAGAGAGCAGACGACAGGGAACATGGTATTGACAACACGATATTAACAATGATGCCGCACAAAGGAGGATGCCCTCCATCTGGATTCGCCGGGTTCCCTGGACTCACGAAGTTACCAAAAGCGGAGTAGTATGAAGCGGGTATATGGAAGTCGTAGAAAATTTTACTTGACACCAATTACAACCTGATTTGAGAGACCTATCTTGAAAGCGTGGAAACTCGTGGGCAGAGCCTTGGGTAGTATAGAACAGAGCCAGGACAACTGTGCTTCTCTAAAGTTAGGTTGCGAATACAGGCGCCTAAATTTCTCCCTGTTAAAACCAGAGAGGTACGTTGGTCCCAAAATGTGGGATTATTACACGACAATTCAAGCAGCCTCACCATTCACTTCCGACGTCCGGTTTCATTCTGGCCAAGGTTGGAAACATACCAGGCAATAAGGCCAGACCCATCCGCTCCCTTGGCTGTTAACAACTGTCTCTTCGGAATCTTCAGATCCTTCTCCTAACCACGGCCATCTCAGGAGCATCTTGAGCAAGTCATCCCTCTACAATTTAGAATTGTTCGTGGCAACGACGTTGCTATACCTTATTCATCCACCATAATCAACCTAGCCCTCCACCCTATTTTCACAGACAATCTCTCGGGTATTCTTTCCGATCACCCTTCGACGACGCAAATCACAAACACCTCTCTGCTTTGGTCGTCATTGAGAGATATTGCCGGGTCCAAAAAGATCAAATGCTCCTTAGTGTTTGGATTTCGGCTAAGCGTGTCCTTGAAGCTGGGGCAGTGTTCGCAGCCCGACATAAAGAGTACTGCAAAGCCTATTGAAAATGAAGACACATGGTAAACAATGCAACAATGGAACATGATAATGCAAGAGGTTCAATCTGGCAATCATAATACCTCTGCTTATAGGTGTAATAATAAGAGTCTCTTGTCGCTTTTGAAGTGCGGGAACTTGCTCAAGTCGTAAGCTAAGAGGTGGAAAGGGGGTCGGGTATATTGGAAGGTCTGGAATATATTCATGTCAATGATTTCGAATATATTAGAATAATCATACACAACACATTGATGTCCAGATCTGCACAAGCACTATATTGTTGAGTCATAAATTTAATCACGGACGATTAAACGGTAAAACGACGCCACACTGGGTATGCGGGAGTTACATTCGTTTCTCGGATTTTGAATGGAGTTTGTGGTGGTGGCGATGGGCCTGACGAGAGATTACCCCTAAAGTAAGCCCGATTGGGAGGTCATGGTTTTCTACAATTGACATCTAGTTATCACATTTTGGATATGAGATACAGTAATGATTAAACAATAGTGCTTGTATATCGAGCAGATGCGATAGTAATAAGGATAATTAGATAGCTACTTTTTGCGCTTTAGTAGGGGTGAAAGTCCATCTCTCGGTGCTTTTCTCAAATGGCACACCAAGCTCGAACAATTTCAACAGTACGTTGCTGAAATCATGAAAGAAAAGGTCGCTATCATTGGCGTACTTCTCAACCCATGGCTTCATCATTTCGTCCTGGACAAGGGCAAGATCGGTAGGAAGCATCATAAGTGTCTGACTCGAGCTGCCTTGAAACTGGCGAGGGCCATCCCAGTTGCGAACTTTCCAAAAGTCACTCGTAAGCATAACATAGTATTGGTTACTAAAGCTGGAAGGTGTGTAGGTCCAGGGGCCATCGAAACCCAGTCGATCAGTGTGACAGCGGCCCAGACTATGGGCACCTGAGAGAGCCACTATTTCTTGGTCGTTGAAACCCATGCGGTTGAATATAGTTCGGAGATGTTGAGCTCCCTGAGATGCGTCGGGGAGGCGTCCATCAGGAGGAGAGAAAGTGGAGTCTCTATCTTTCCGTCCGGGTCGAAACGGTATAATAGGCCCTTCCATCTCTTGAATAGCGGCGACACCACCAAGAATCCATAGGTCAGCGTAAGTGATCCACGGAAACTTAGCTACATCATAAATCAGCGAATCGTTAGCCAGTGAAGGAATCCGCCACGTGATATAATAAGGTTTTTGCAATTGCAAATAGCTTATACATAATGTTCGAGTCTGAGCCTATTATATTTCTTTATATAAAGAGCTGCTACTTACTTTTAACATCCCCAAGGAAATTTCGAGCGATATCAAGTCCGGCATTAGCACCATGGAGACTCTCGGGGCACACTCGCATAGTGGCGCCATTACTGCCACCTGTGTCTGTTTCCGTATCGTAGGTACCACTAGCATGCCACGCAAGACGAACTAGAATAGGGCCGTAGCTGCCATCATCATAATGGTAGTCCTCTTCTAAACGGCTCGCGATTTCGTTATATACTTTTTGATACTCCTCCTTAGTTGGCTTATAAACACCAAGACCAAGAAGGGCATGCTTGGCACATAGATAGTAACCGATAGCACTTACGGCGGCGAGATACAGCACGGCAGCCCATGAACTAGACAGATTAGTATGATGGCGACATTATTGGGACGATGCTACTCACCTGGCGAGGTAATTTTGAATCTGTGTTGCATACATTCTTATGTGGAGATGTGCGGTCAATTCATCTGATTAAAAACAAATCGGACGTCTGAAAGCATAGGATTTAGTATACAGGTAAGCCGAGATGATTTATATATTCCAAGCGCCATAAAAACTTACTGCTATGTCTTAGCGTCACGCAGCATTATTAGATAAGATCTATCTATCTATCAGGCCACTTTCAAGCACAAGCAAGCTTAGCGCAACTGTCGAAATTACCCTTTCTGGGCACAAATCCCTTAAATAAAATAATGATGTAATCTTCCCCAGCTGTGGTACCAGTGCGGATTGATAACCTTGATGAAGGCAGTAGACCCTATCATACATAGACAGATTTTTGATAGCCTCACAAAGGCTTCAAACTGTAGATCGCACTGCCAGCACCAGGGTTTTTAAACATATATTCAACACCCGGAAATTAGAAGGACATACCTAATACCTAAAGTTTCGCATTTCACTACCTAATTACTTTATAATAAATAATTGAATGAGGTCGTTGTTAGTATCACAGGAGTGATCATGTCGGGATGTGGGATTTGCGGTCACATGACCTTCGCGCGGATAACTAACGACGCAGAGGCATCACCTCTTCGCTCTGCTTTCCACACTTGGACTTAGATATCACACATCATAATATGTAACCACCTAAAACCAAAGTCAAGTCTTACTAATGCATACTAGCTAGTAAGAAGTGATCACCTCTGTGATACTAACAGATCACTTCTACTGTATTTCTAGTTGCTATAGACTTGACTTTACCAAGCGGCAATAGGATATAATTTATCATTCTTATCTACTATTACCTTTATGATATAGATTTTACTTTCTAGGTATAATATATTAAGTAGTATTTCTGAAAATAGGTGTAGACCCAGCTAGTTCTATGAAAAGGTGGTTTTCTAATAAATATAATCTACTAATATTATCGCGAATCCAGAGGACTCTAATTTCTTCTTGCCTTAAAATTGCAGGTAAAGACCTGTACTTTATATAAAACATTTCTATTGGGTTTAACTAGCTTGAAAAGTCCTACTGAGAAGATTGTAGTTGGCTAAAAGAAATGGTTCTGACTTTTGAGTTGGAAATATCGATCTATCTTCTACTATGTATCGTCCTATATCTCAATCGTAGAGCGTTATATCATCAACCACCCCGCGGGCCTGAGGTTCCGACTCTCCTGCTCTATCTTCGGCATCTTCGACGCTTTCAACATGAGCAAATGTAGGTCCTACAAGATTCCCGTTAGCGCGTGGACTCTCTTCCAGAAGAATGTGAGCCCTTGGTTTCAAGGGCTCATTGGATCTATCCTCTTACTTTTCTTAAGCTTTGGAGGTGGCTCTGCAGGTGAAGGTGGAGTCCACCGGTCGCCGCCTCTCGGGACAGGACTCCTAATTTCATATGGAAACGATGGTGGTGCAGCTTGGCCATTATCGCCACGCGTGACCACCTCCTGTTCATCTCCGTTTGCCTGGGTCACTTCTTCTCGGCCCTTACCTTTTTGGTCTTCATGGTCGGGCTGTAGAGTGGGCGATGCGACATAAGAATATGAATCCTGCAGGCTCCGACTACTCTCGTTCCTTTGAGGTGAAGATGGACGTGGGGTATCGACTCGGGGTGCGGCACCTTGCATAATGGTCCGTTGAGGTTTTTGATATCGGTGAATGATGATAGGTTCTGGAAGAGGCTTTGGTTGGGCGTGGTGTTGCGTGTCTGATGCGCTGGCATCATTTGCGCGGATCCGTACTGCCTTTGGATACGCCTGGGGGGTCTTGTTGACTCCTGCTTGATGGTCGTCGCTAACTATAGTCTGGGCATAGCCCGGAGTGCGAGTGCCACGGTCCCCAGCTCCGCCATTCAGAGGGTAGTCCCTGCCTTCCCGAAGCGCCTTTGTCTGCGCCCATAGAAAGTATCGTTCAGATTCTGGAACCCATCGCTTGATGACGACATACTTCGGATCCTGTCTAATGTTAGCCCTTGAGCGCAACTCGGTTCCGAAGTTTCTTACCTGGTCAACTTCATAATCAATCCCGAATTTATTAAGTGTCTCGAGCGAAAGATATCTTCGAGCCATTCTCACGTAAGTAGGTCTGGGAGAGGGTGTGTAATGGGCCTTCTCCATGATCTCGGCAATCTGCTGCGGGCCCAAATCAGACTTCTCCAAATCTTCTTGAAATCGCTTACGATACTCAATTTCTTTCCTTTTCAGTTCCAGCGATTCGTTGTATTGCCGCCTTGCTGCTTCCCTGGAAGCAATCTCCTCGTGCTTTTTCCTAGCGTCAACTTGTCTCTCTCTTCTGATATCCAACCCATACTCCTCATCTGGTTCATGCCACAGGTTCTTCCTTATATTTCCTCCACTCTCCCTATCTACATGAAGTTCCAAAGGATGACGGTGCCCCACCGTGCTTCTGCCAGTATAATCAGGTTCTCGACTATTAAAATCTTTGGTTACCTGAAAGTCGAGTTTTGAAAGCTTGAAGTAGATATCATCAGGCAGATTCGGCAGTAAAGCCTTCGCCATTCCTTCTGCATGCTGAGCTTCCGCCTCAAACTGCCCCGAAGAGCGAAACAGAGCAGCCTGTATCGTCCGTTCACACCACACTACCAGAGGATCTCGAATGTCATATGAGAACGGTTGCCGAGCATCAAACTGCGCTAGTTCGTCTCTGACACCTTGACGCAATTCCTCGTCCGTGGCAAGCAGGTATTTCGAAAGACAGGTCTGCAGATACCCGACCATGTCCCCTTGCAAAGATTTTTGCACGTATGATAGCCGTTCAAATAGCTCTCGGGGTTGTGATGAGCGGCAGATCATTTCTCTCAAGCATGCAACCTCGGTACTATAATCGCCTGTTTCTTGCGATGCTTTAAGAGCACCCTGAAGAATATCGTCTGACCTTGAGGGCTGCTCTGCTACGGGCCACCCAGGGTTCTCCGATCTAATAGGTACATAGATGGGAAGAGCGCTGGTCCAAACGGTGAGACCCGGGAGCTTCTCCATATACTGAATGGTGAAAGCTGGCTTATTTGAACCCATGCCGTTTGTGAAATGCTCAAGTTTTCTTTCTAGAGCCTTTTGGGCTACAATCCATAATAGGTAAGGTCTTGACTTCATATTCTGGGGATCGTTATCCTTAATGCAAGTGGCAAACATTCTTGCATGCGCTAAGCACCGCTTTGCAGTCGCAATGGTATCTGTATCAGATAGCGAAGTAGACCAAGAGGTCAACTGTTGACAAAGGTCCGTCAAGATTGTAAGCATAGCCAGATAGGTCGATTCATCGTACTCGTAATCTACCTTCCAATCGTCCATGAATTCTAGCAGGGAATCTGCAGCGTATATATCTTCGTCCAAAAAACTTGCCCAGATCCTATCCCCACCGAAAGCTGCAATTGAGGTTGAAATGATGTCTTTGAGGTCCCAAATGCGATCTCTTTCTTGAAGGCATTGGTATAAATCCGACCAATTCGTCCAGATATCTTGAAGCTCATTTGAATGCACGAGACTGGATCTACTTTGCACATGTGAAACGATATCAAGCCAACAACTTATTATTTGTACCTTCAATCGTCGGTAAGTTCGTGATGTCATCAGGTTAAGAATCATGTGGACTTTACCTCAGTTGAGCTTAGATCGGAATCCTTAACCTTTAATTTCTCCTTTCGGTGAGCATGAAGCTCTTCGCCTCCCTCCCGAGCTGTCGTGAGTGCTTGCCACAACAAACCTTGGGAATACATATCTGAGGCAGCCTCAATCAGGCGGAAAGCAACATCAAACTTTTCGGCATCGCTCTCAATTTTCCTCGTAGCATGAAAAGTCCTGTGAACTGAGCTAGTAACTGTTTCTTCCAGATCTTGATGCTGGGCCTTGGGAAGATGAGGAGGGGGAACTTCTTCAACTTTCCCTTCATTCTTTCGCACGTCAGGTATATTCCTAGGAGGTGACGTCCTGGCCGGGGATATGCGTGGAGACGAGGGCGTGGGAGAAGGTGGATTGGGTCGGTTCAACTCATGCGTTAGTAGGAGCTCTTTGAGACGCTTGTAAGCTCCTTGCTGCAAAAGCATTTCTGCGTATTCGATCGCAACAGGTGGTACGTTGATAAACTCGTGCAGATTGATTTGAAAGTACTGTTCTGCTGCTTTGAAATGCCCCAGTCTCTTCAAGCGGGAGAACTCCTCGAGTTGACTCTCAACATCTCTCTCAATATCCAATTCAAGATGAATCGTTGTGTCCCACTCTTTACCAGGGCCCAATATAGCCTGGAGGTCCTCAAACGAAGCCGGAATGCCATCAGGAGAGTAGCTTTCAAACAACCTCTTCGGTATAATATCAGGTGACCGCGATCGGCGTGTGTGGCTCTCGCGCTCTCTCTCGATGGGTCGCTCTGCGAACCCTCTGCCCACACCTATCTCACGCGGGCGCTCCTCCACTTGAAATCTCTCCCGGTCCCATTTTTCCACGCCTCCTCTCGCGGGACTGAAAGTCCGAGCCTCGTGACGGTTCCTGTCTCGTATCTCCAAGGCTCGGTCATTTCTCAGAGAATCCTGTCGCAGAAATGATAGTTGGCGCGCCCTCCGCCGGACGCGAGTGTCGGTGTCGATGTCGTCGGAGTCATCAGCATAGACATCTTTGCGGCGAGTTCTGCTACTATTCCGGTGGCGAATAGGCTGAGGAGACCCGACCTCGTCATCGAAGTCCCGATTACCATCGACCGTCTCGCGCCTGTGCCGAGACATCTACCTACCTCCGTAGGAATCTTCGGACCGGCCCGGAGGACGGGAACGAGCGGGATAGGAAGCTACACCTAAATTGATAAGAATGGGATAGAAAGATATGTAGATGATAGTAAAAAGACAGGCACTTCAGGAGGACAAAACTCTGATATTATTTGAGATAAACAGAGGATACGATATTTGAGGCGTTGTGGCAGTGCACGATCCGGTCAGCTAGCCGTGGGGGCTGTTACCTATTTTAGATGTCTCCCGATGACTTTTGTATTCCATTCCCTTGACCATTATGGCAGTACTTCCTCGCTTTTCAAAGATTATAATATACATATTTCATACCTAAAAACTTCACAATTAGAAGCTTATGTGGGGTAGTGCCCCCATGACTCAAACGGGATTAGCGCGTTTACAGGTAGATTATTCGTCATATCAGAAGACTAAACAGAAACAAATATACAAGACTCCCTCGGAATATTGTCCTAATCAAAATGCCCCATAAACACCACGACTTTGCGTGCAGCATTCATAGACTCATAAAACATGACCCTCGCGTCGAGCTCCATAAAACAAACCCCAACCGTCACCCCTGACCAGCGTCTCTTCTCTTGCCTGCTTCCATTTCACGGCCTTCTTTTCATCTGATCGTCAAGTTTGAGTTCCTTCGTCGGACGCCACACTTTTGGAAGAGCTTGAAATTCTCCCAAAAAGATCCAAGAAGTTCGCAAGAAATTGGATGAGAAGTAGAAGAGCTGGTGACTGTGAAAGTCGGAGGAATGCTTCTTGTGCTGCTTCACCGTCCACCCTCTTCTGTATTTTCCTTGAATTTTCAAGGACCTCTTCTGTTTGAAGCCTGTTCTCTTCCACCAAAGTAGTTGATGATCGAATAGAAGGGTCATCTGATTGAATTGAGGGAGTGTATTCGTGAACACGTCGCGAGTCTTCCGATGCGGTTACGGGGTCCAAGGCCCTCGCCAGGCATGCGAGTAAAGGATCTGAGGCGGCAACAAACGAATTGGGGTGAGGTCGTGATTCGGCCAACGTGATTCTACCTGGAGCCTGGTCCGAAACACTGGCCAGCCCGTTTTGTAGGAAAGGGGCAGATGTACCAGACGTGATTTTGATGTCTGGTTCGCTGGCGTTATTGGCCAGGGGCGCACCTTGAAAGGAGGCAGGTAAAGTATCGGGAACTTCAACGGGAATCTCGAAGTAGTTTTCCAATTCCATTGCTCTCGGCAATCCATCTGCTATGTGATCAAGGCGCTTGTCGTATTGATGACTCCAGCGCAGATCAATCAATGTCAAGGTTGAGCCTTGATCTTTTAGGTGCTCTGGTGGAAATTTTAACTTCTTCTTGATGCGGTCCTTGGTTCTCAGTAATTTTCCATCGATCTCAACCCGCATGTAACAAGGCTTTCCATCATGTTGGAATGCAAAGCCTGTGTGGATTAAATTGGTATGGACAGTCTGAGTCTCGATGTCGTTTTCACTCAGCTCCCATTTGATTGACTTGTAGACAGTCCCTCTGAGGCCCTTGCGACGCCGGTCTTTGCCCGGCATCAAGTCGCCTCGGAAGGTCCATCTACTGGAGTAAGTGCGTGTCTTTTCAATATCGACCCCAAGCCCACCAACTCCATTCCCCAGAACGTCAACGTGCGGTGTGCCGTGGTAGGTCTTTTTGACAGGTATACTTTTCTGCTCGCCGGTGAGCTGTTTCGGCCCGTAGCGATCAAGGACTTGGACGATACTTGATCCAGCATTGGTGCGCGTAGGCGCCGGGTCGGTCTCGGGACGGTCCGAGCTATCTTCTTCTTCTAATTCTTCTAATGTCACCACAACTGTTGCGCTTGACAGCCGACAATCTTTGGGTTGATCGAATTTGAGGTCGATGTAGAGAATTCCGGCGGGGTCTTCATCCTCTCCCAGGACTCCCCATAATGATTTTGATTGGCGGAATTGACAGTCAACCTTGACTTTCCCGAGTTCTCGATAATTAAGGCTTGCTATGGGGAGCAAGTCAAAGGGCTCGAAGGAGCGACCAAACTTCCGCGCCATAACAGGCCGGGGTGCCGATCTCGAGCTCATTGGATATATATATATATGTACGCACCGTTGAATTGCGATTGAAGGGATACTAGACAATCAATCTACAGGTAAGAACGATTTGAATGGACCTGGCCTAACCTGGCCTGGGTACATGGAGTTTTAAAAGGTTTGAAGATGAGCATGAGGCTGAGCCGGAGGCTGAAGCTGTGGCTGAGCAGGAGCCAGTTTCTGCAGTAATCTTACGTACCTACCTAAATAAGAACAAACTGCCTAGGTACGGAGGTACCTACGGATCTCCAACGCTGATTCCAAGTAACGTGAATTTATGGGGCAACACTTGACAGTAAGTGAACTTTATGACGGCATTGACGACAATGGTAATGCTAATGCGTCGTTTAGTGCTCCTAAATCTGGGTTTACTTTTGGAAGGGAGGGATTCCGTCGAGTCATGTAGGCCTAGATTATCTAGGCCTAGTTTATCGATTGATCGGGCCGCAGTTTCTTTCCATCGCCAGGTCGTCAACATCAACATCAACATCAACATGAACACTTCATGCAGCACCGCGTCTATCATCAGCATCACACCTTCTTAGGTGCCACCTCGGTCAGTATCGACCTCAACTGGAATTGACAGTAATATTTGTGGTACATCTCTGTCTGGTACAGTACAATAATACCATCCGCGTGCGTGGAGCAGCGCGATCATGGCATCGGAATCGGAATCCAAAACCGAATACCGGCTCCTAGACAAAGGTTTCAATATTTGGTTGATCGCTGGTGCCATGATCATATCCTTCCTAGGCACCTTCACTACTACACAGCTGCAAGTCTCTACGCTCCTTTCGGTGACGAAGATAGCTAAAGGGAGCATCTAGCATGATTCAGGCGCGTACATCGACAAAATTCATACATGTGCTGGCCTGGATTTCGGTCGTCAGCTTGACATTCGGGTTCTGCTCATCGTGGAGTCTACATTTCGTTGGCATGCTATCTTGCAGAGTGGACGTGCCCATTGGACTCAATGTCGGCTTGACATGTTTCACGGGAGCCCTTGCTGTAGGGTTTACCTTCATTTCGCTAGGAAAAGACGTCTTGCGAAAGAGCTACAGTGCAAGCCACCACAGGAAAGCCCCGCGCATCAGGTCAGCTAGAAGGGTACTCGGTTATGAAGACGCCACTGTGCCATTGCTGGGGCAGGATATAGATGGCCATCTCAGTCTACAGGAAAGCATCGCGTCTCGAGATACGGCAAATTCTTTCCAACATCGACTTGCGGGCATACCAGCTCTAAATGTCGCGTTCTCAAGCCCCTTAATAAGCACCCCAGAGGTGGATGCAATCCAAGATATTGAACAACCCGGTGGGATAGTAATATCTGATGGATCTGGCTCTGGATGTGAAGAAAGTTCTGTACCGACCACTCAACAGCCATGGAATTTGGGCGCGTCGCCAGTCGGTAACCTTTTGAGCATGGCGACGCAAGGAAGCCAACCGCATCGGAAGAACGTGTTCGTCGCAACGTTCGAGGGTCTTCTGGGTGGACTTTGTCTGGAGGCAGTTTTGATGGGTCTGTTATGGTCTCTATCATTGACTTCCATGCATTATGGCGGCCTTTTCGCTATGGAGATACCCGAGGGCTACATAACTCTTAGTCCGATTCCTGTAGGGATATCCGCATTGATATCCTGGGTAGTTTGTATAGCCGGTTACATTTATCTGACTAACATCGAGCCCTTTCTGAGCCAGCAGATCTTGTTTTCAACGGTAGCAGCTATCGGGGTTGCTAGCATGCATTTCACAGGTAAAATGTTGCACAGAGTTCCGCAAATATAAATTTTAACATGGTTAGGCTTGTACGCAGCAACATTCTACTCCCGGCATCCGCCATCCGATACCCAGACCTGGCCGGCTATATTACCAGTTGCCATCTGGTCAATTGCTTTTCTTACTTGTATGTTAGCAAATGGGCTGCTCGCACACAGTGCAACTTTGTCACGAAACAAGCTGGCGGAAATCGTATGGACGAGGAGGAAGCTTTGGCGAACAATGGCAGAAAAGGAGCTCGCCGAGGTGACAGCAGCATCGCGAAGCAATTTTATCGCATCGGCTTCCCATGAGATTCGAACACCTCTTCACCACTTGCAAGGTTATACTGACCTTCTGGCTCGGTCTGCATTGAAGGATTCAGACCGACAACTGCTGAGTTCTATCCAGAGCGCAACAAGAACACTTTCGTTGAGTACGTAATCATCTGCCTCGGCCTAAATAAAACGTTAATGTGTTCCATAGTTACCAACAATGTTTTGGACGTAAGGAAAACTGGCTCTTTGATTTTACCCTCACCCCTTCTATCATGTTGCGTCTCATGTACTCCAACTACTCCTTATATACTTCCTAAACTGGAAACATAAGCTCCTTCTACTCCCGAAACCTTCTTGAATAGGAAATAACTAACTCCCCCATGTTCTAGTGGTCAAAACTTGAGAGTGATATGGATGCCATCTGCCGCCCTACTCCACTGGACCTTAGAAAAGTTGCCGAATCCATCGTCCACGTTCTCCCATACAAAGATCATGATGTCGACGTCGAGTTGTTGTTTGTTGTAGCCCCAAGCGTGCCGAAAGTACTGCTCCTCGACGAGACATATATTCATAGGATATTTATGAATCTCTTGTCCAATTCCTTGAAGTTCACAAGGTCTGGGTATATCATGCTTGCCATGGAATATGAGGGAGGGAATCTAATCACACAAGTGAAAGATACGGGCTTAGGTATACCGCCTGTCTTCCTCCCCAGACTTTTCGAACCTTTCTCACAGGCTGAAACCCGCGGTTCGCAGCGTGGGACTGGCCTTGGTCTGAGTATAATCAAAGATCTTCTACACAAGATGGATGGCAACATCACGGTCGAAAGCCATTACTCTGACGACCACACCTTCACCGTTCGTACTGGCACTACTTTTACCGTCACAATCCCGGCGCAGGTGCCGTGTTTAGGACACAGTGTTCCGGATCTTGTTATAGACACAGGCACTGTGGCAATATTCTCTCGAAAGGATCCAGTCATCCAAGAAGGGCATACTTCAGCATGGGAACTTTCTGGTTACAAGGTAGTCGACGCAGTGTTTACTTCTGACCTAAGCAACCATCCAGATATCAACGTTATCTGGACCGACGCCGAATACCTGCAATATGATCCAGCCTTCCTCGAAGCTTTAAACCATCAAGGTACTCGGATTGTACTAGTCTCCTACAGTAACGAGGATATCCTTCACCGGCTGCCGACCCTCAAGTCGTCTCATTTTATCCTACTCCGAGAGCCATTACTATGGCATACATTCCAATCCCGCGTCGCTCTAGGTTTTGGCTCCCCCAACGGCATCCCGAGTCTTTCTTCCAGCGCTGTGGGGCGTCTTCAATCGAAGGTAGCAAATATACAAACTACCATTAATAGCGCCAATACTACCAGCAAGAAAATTACTGTCCTCCTCGTCGAGGATAATCTGGTAATCTTACTTCATATCCCAGTCCTGCTCTATTATGTACATCTACAACAAAACTAACACAGACGGCGCACAGATAAATCAAAATCTTGGCGTCAAAATGCTGACCTTGCTCGGCTTCACAGTCATCGTAGCCTCCGACGGCGAAGAAGCGATCGCAAATCTCCTCACGCACGACGACGACATCGATGTGATCCTGATGGACCAATCGATGCCAAAGAAAGATGGTGTGACGGCGACGCTCGAGATTCGGCAGCTAGAAGCTGAGGGGAAACTGCTTCGCAAACATAATATCATTGCTGTCACAGCGGTGGTGAATGATGAGAGCAGGGCTAGTTTTAGTCACGCAGGAGCGGATGACTTCTTGAGTAAGCCATTGAGTTTGAAAACATTGGAGCAGGCTCTTGCGATATTCCAGCATCCCGAGTGATTTGGCCAAAATCACATACGACATTTGTCCTCTTCAAACGCCATAACCTAAACAGGATGCAGTATTACCTACATCTGAAGCGCGGCAATCGTGGCGAGCCAGTGCAATGACACTTGTCACGCAACTCCCAATTCAGCTTCCCAAGCTTCGTTGATAAGACTTCTAGGACAAACGTTTAATTAAAGTCGAAGATTCGTGACCCAGTCTACTCCTATGCTAGACCCTATAAAACCTTTCTAACACACCAACGTGGCACCGGTAGTCAGAAACTCAAGTGGGCGGGGGGGTGGGTGTTGATAGTGAGGAACAACCCTCATCTGCTGTTTTGGGTTAAGAGGGGAGTTTGGCAAACTTTAATAGAGTTAAAAGGGTTGTATTGGAGGAAGGAGGGTGACTATTGCCAGCTTCGCATTCCAACGTGGGTATATAAGACGAAGTTCTTCTATTCTGGGTATTCTGAAAGGCAATCAAATATGTTTCTTTTCAAACCTTGACTAGAGCTCATCCGAACAACTTAAACTTTAACGACAATTTTTGTTTCGCTCACTCCAATCTGTAGCCTGTCAAAGCTGAGCCGCAGCAATACCACCCTCCGTGATTTGAAGCTTAGGGGATGCGATGACTGTCTTGTATTCTAAAGCCTCCACGAGCCAAGCGTTAAAAGAACCCGGCTCTCAATTCTGATATATCCGTCCCTATCCTTAGAGCAGCAGTCATCGAAATCCCAATTCCCTCAGGTTGTGGTTCACTAGCAGGCCACCTCAGACCCGTTGCCAATTTCCCAACATTGCCACCCCGAACGAGCACATCGGCAGCGAGCTGTAGACTTTCCTTTTCGCTGGATAGACGGAAATGCCAATAGCTTTGGCGATCTCAATAGTCGCGCAGCCAACGGACGATGGAGCAGCCCATACAAGCAGCACAGAGCGTTCCAATTTCAAGTTTGCTGGTCTATCTGGCCCCGAGAGTCGTGGAAGACTAAGATTAGCTTGGAGAGCGATGGCAGCGGTTGCAAAAGCCTTGGGGAAGACGCATCCTTCTTTCTTCAAACGACATGCTATCCGGGATCGGGGCTAAGCATGATTGGTAAAATGTAGAAGATCTCAGCCGCGAAGAAGATCTTGTCAGAGTTCAGCGAGACTTTCGTAACTCAAGGAGAAGTATATCGCTACCTTCAAGAATCTTTCGAACTGCCAATCCGTCATATTTTCATCTGCGCGGCCATAGTGTACATTAATAGCTATAAAAAGATCAGTAGGAAGTGGTAGAAATTCTACCTCATCTATCCTCTAATATCTCGCGTCTCAGCCTTTACTCGCTGCCATCAACCGTCGAGGCTAACTACATATCCTGAACCAAAAATGCTATCAAGAATCTGCTGTTAACTTCAACATTGCTGTCATTCATGATTCGCTATTCACCAGAAGATTTTAATGTTCAGTTGAACTTGGCTGTAATATAGATTGTTTCATCGCAGAGAATATTAGAAGTTTGCTATAGACTTGAGATAGAGGTAGGTGACTTGATAAAGAAAGCTGACCTATGTCTCCAATTTGAGCACCAGGTATAAAGCACATAAGTATCTTCATATAAGTACCTGATACGTTTCTAAGAGTAGTGTATTTATACCCTTTCACCGGCGCGAGTGTGTAGAGAAGTATGGATTCGCTTTAATTTCACTTCGAACTACAAATGCTGTAGAACAGATCCGCCGGGAAAATCCTCAGTGTGATAAGGTAGCACCTCCGTACGGACCGCGCTCTCGCAGTCTTGGCTTTGTTTAGGCTATGTGTATAATAACAGGCATATGATCCAGGCACGCTTTCTTGATCCTGGAGACTAGTGCCAGAGATAAACAACCAGTTTCATCATTCACGGGCCTGCTTAGCCGCCTTACACCGTTCCACGCGGCTTCTATGCCAGTTACCTACTTAGCGCAGGAGTGAACTCCCACGTATATGACTGGTTCTTTGCCCCGGTGCAAATCCTTCAAACTGCGAGAAATATACGGACGGCCACGTAATCGTCAAGTGAGAGCTTTCGGTTATCGCTTTAAAAGGCTGGAGCCCATATAGTAAGATCTTATATCGTTATATCTGAGCACTCCAAGTGGCGCGGAATTTATTATTATCAAACAAATAATCTCTATTGTCAGACTTAAGAAAAGAGTAATTGCCATTGTCTACGGGTCTACTTTCGCAGTCAGTGACGTTCTGTATTGAGAGATTTAGCCCCAAGGATGCTTTTGCCAAGAGAAGTTAATAATGAGTACCTCTGTGCTGGTACAGTCTGTACGTGATTTGCCACCAAAGGCAAGGGGTGAAAAGCTTGTTTCAACCTCTTCCTAGTGCTCACTGCTCGCGCTGGGTTTTTTGGGGCGAAGTTTAACTAGTATCTAATGCTCCTTCATGTTTTCTCCGATAACCTACTCTAAAGAGTGATCTGTTGTGCAATCAAACCTTGCGTGTAGATTTCCCCGTCTAGAGGGGCTTTTCTATCTGCTGATTGTACGAAGGATCCAGTGCAGCGAAGGATGCGATAACGGTTAAGATAGCTAGTTATGCCGTCAGCATATTCCCACGCCAGCCATGTCAGCAAGGCTAACAGCTCACTCCCTATCGTGTCGATTCGCCCGGTATTGTTTCCTTATCTACCCCCTTAAGCTCTCCACCAGCTCCCAACGCATAGTATAGGGAACTTATGAAACGAAACTTGAAAACATATATGATCGAGCGCCGTATTGCCCAACGCCGGATAGTATAAAGATCGTGATATAATATAGAGGATTTGAATATGGTGTATCTATAGACATTTTAGCCTGTAGCCCCAATAACGTATAGAAGGATGTCCGACATACCCCTTCTGAAGTGAATAAGCAAATAGCGGGTGACAATCTCACTGAGGGTGCCTACGGAATATCATTCTATAGATCCTTCAGTTTCGCGCCTAAGCGTCCCTAGTCTATCTTATTCATATTCCTTCGTTTGGCAGTCTCTGCAAAATATCATGGAAAGGGATGCTTCATCTATTAATTAGCCTCATGCATGTCGAAGTCCTATCTATTTCTGGCGCGGGAAATCAATTACCTTTATTCCTGAAAGAAGGTTCTTATTGAAATATCCAAGTTGATATATAAAGATCTTCGCAGTATAATATACATATACAATTATCAAGAAGTATTTAAAGGTATCCTGAGTCCTGAATTTGTGGTAAATCCATGCCGTTATTGACAATGCTTCAAACTTCTCATCTTCGTCTTGTTGCTCGCAGTACACTCTTTTCCCTATGGATACAGTACGGTTTTGCTACGCCAAATGTCATCAGTCTTGGCTCTGTCCCTACTTCAGCATGCGTAGGCAAAGCAGGAGCAGGCTCGGCTACGTTCAGTTCTGAGTATCCCGGAAATACAGGAGAAGTTGTAAATATATGGCCGGCAGGCTTTAATAGCCAGTCTGGAGCCCAGTGGACTATTTGTAGTGCTCTTCTGTCTTTTATTCTATGAAAACGCTAACATCTTTCAGGGACTAATACTTCAAACACCGAATTCGATTCAGTTGGAGTTCCGGGCGCTGGAGCTGGTTTTGGGGGCTCTGAGTCTCCTGCTACTGCCTTGAAAGCACTACTCAAAATAAACCCTGACGGACGCTCCTTCAACATGAACATTACAGATAGCGGTTAGTTATATCAACCTTGAATGCTCTTAACTCGAAACGCAGAGGTTCTAACATATCGTTTCTCTCTCTCGAATAGACACTTGGGATCAGCAAATAACAGTCGACGTCTTGCAAACAAGTAATTCCACGAAGAAGCGATCATTCATACCCAGAGGTACTGCTTCAGGCAAACCTATATCCACGTACTCGAATACAAGCATGTCAACACATACCAGCACAGGAAAAGCAGCAAGCACAGGCATAGCCACAAGTATATCAAAAAATGCCACATCCAGCACGTCGACTGCTGTGTCCCCCACTACAGCTTACGTTGTGACTGTGACCGGGACATGGGCCTGTTCTCTAGGACCTGGACTTGGCCCGACACCTTTCCCAGTCAATACGGCCAGCCCTGCCGTATCCTCTCGGTGTGAAGCAAACTTGATACCCATGAATACGGATGCTTGGAGTCAGTACAATGTAAGTAAACTAAATTCGTTTCAAAATAATACGGACGAAACTAATTACCTGACTCAGGCGAGCTCTTACCTGTCATCTCTTATTGCCAAACAAACAAATTCGCCAAGTCAACCATATCAAAACATTGCCGGTTATAAGATAGTGTCTCACAAGGTAGATATTGGCTCGCTTATGAAAACAGATTTGTCGCTGTCTGATGATTGTTCTTTGACCGAGAGTATGTTCTTTTCTTCTTTTGCAATTTACCAGCTAACAACTTTCCTAGACTGCGAGCTCATCAAATGCCAAGACGTTCGTGGAAATACCCCAGGTGATAAAATTCCATCTCTTGAATTACATTAGGTCAGAATGGTCTCTTCGAACAGAACACTAAATCTGGACAGAGGACGCATCCAATCCCGCACGCTTTCTGGCATACAATTCTTATGTGAACTTGAGTAATCTACTATACCAATATTGGAGAGCTATAACGATTGCGAACGTCGCGGAATTAAACAGTCAAGATGCTTTTGTTAAAGTATGTGCTCTTTTCCCGGAACAAGATCGAGCTGACTTTTAGACCTTTTTTACCAATACTCCTCCAGATGTCCTTTGGCAAAAAATCACCGGAGCGATCGCCCCTAGTTTCTCTCTGGCGGCTACTCTCATGGGGCTTTTTAAAGATTTTATTGTGGGGTTTTTTGTTACATCTTCAAGTATTTTGATTAACATGTTTTAGCCAGCACCTGTTGTATTGATAACACATATCACTTCGGGAATTCTATACGATGCAGGTGGAATAGCAAATTCAGCGCAAGACTCTCCTGTACTTGAACAAAGTTTTGATGCGTAGTCAATCCCCATATTCCCAAATGAAACTTATAAACTAATATCAACAGGGCGGCTGCTTTAGGAACGGCGGTTCAACAATATGTGAACAACATGACGGAAAGCATCTCGGCGGTCTATAAAAACCTCATTACAAATGTAGATGGTGACGCATGGCTTCAAATCTCAAACAATGGCTCTGGGCTAGCTGCTCTAAACACTCCAGATGACCTTTCAACTTCCATCATCAATAATGTTACAAGCATCTTTTACATGAAAAGCATCAAGTAAGATCTTCCCTCCTGACTCCTCCTATAATCCATTCTAACAGTACTAGTTGGGTTATGAGAGATAACAGTGTGTTCATAATATGGGTACCATATGGGGCTCCTTTCTCGACTAGGGATGCATATGATCAGACGAAGGTCCTTCAGAACTTCGACAATTTCAGTGAAGATGATTGCACGGCCAACTTCCAGGGAGGCAAGAATGGGACGGTATTTACAATTTGCGATGCCGGCTCACTAACCAAAGGAATGGCTAGGATTTACCAAGTATGACCAATGCCAATCCCCTTTTAAAGTATGATGCTGACTTTAGAAGTTGACGAATCAAGTAAAATCAAACACTTATACCTCGGCCGTCCAGGGTTGGGATTCCGCGTTCCCAATCCCGGGTGGCTGGAACTTTGATTTGCCTTCGGTTATTGTAAGTACTCAATCTATATGTCTAGTCTAAGTAAGTTGCTAACACGAATACAGCGAGGATCTGTAAACTCGTGGCAAGTCGGTGGCTTTAACTACGACCTCGACAAGGTCACCGGAGACGACCAAACTACCCTACTCAACAACTTCCAGTCGACTCCCGAACAGCCGGGCATCTTCACGCTCCCCATTTGTGCTAATCTTGGCACCTACAAAATGAACGACGGCGGGAAGTCGAACTGGCTAGCCCCATTTCCGGACGCAACGACAGACACAAAGGGAGATACGGGTTTCTTCAGACAGTGCAGCTACGGTCTCGAATATCTAAATGGAACAACAGGTGAACCAGCTTGGTTCGGACCAGTAAGTTTGTAATTTACCCAATTATCTATAACCACTGAGCAACCATTAGGGGTTTTCAGAGAGTGCTCTAACAACTGATCTCCAGAATGCATCGAATTACACAAGTGGTGACTAAATTGATTCCTAGACTGCAAATGTTCAATCTGTATTTACAACTACCATTCATAGACATGTTAAATAATTACACAATTATTTCTATAAGGAAATTTAGATAAGAGTAGAGTTTATTTCTTGCTAGTAGGACAATCATTACATGATGATTTTTGAGATGCAAAAGAAATGACCATAGAAGCACGAGGAGTAGTATTTCATAACTGGAAAATTTGCAAGATCAAGCTACTGGAAAAAAAAGCAACAAAGGATAGAACTTTATAGCAGGAACAGGAAGTGAGATAAGTGGGGCTAAAATGCTCGCGTTTGTCTGACGCGTCAACCGCGTCAACGTCTCCAACCTCACCTCTAAGCTTGTGTTGACGCATCGGGAGGATACTGGGAAAACGCTCTAGGTCAACAAGCCTGTCATGCCGCTAGCAATATCTACGGTCACGACGTCCCCGCCCTCCTAACGAACGCGCCGTACTATAGCGAAAAGCCGAACTGAAATGCCAGCAAAACAGCACAAGGAGGACACAGCAATCGAAACTGCTACTTCGAACCAACTCGAGGAATGTTTTTCTGCTTCAACATGTGCATCAGTGGTAGACACCTCCGCAACTAGACCCATTCCCGAAAAGGCTCGACATGTCTACGCCGTGATATACGAGACGCTCCCTCGACATTGCATCCCATACTTCCCAGAAGAACACGAAGAGGAAGTCCTAGAATTATACGAGGAGCTCGAGGATGCAAATAACAGGGTGCGAAGGGATTGGGAGGAGTATGGTGATGCTCCAGGCTGGGATTTTGAGGTGTCTTTTGACGGTGGGCGGAACATGTGGAGGGTTGAGGATTATGAAGGTTTGTCGACTGGTGTCCGTGTCTATATCAAGGAGTGTGAGGTGAAGATGTCTGGGTCTGAGCATGCGCCAGATCTATAGTAACGAGGCCAGTGCCAGGTGAGACATACAGTTTATTGGGGATAGGCGAGAGGTAAGTGAGATGGGTGATGCAGATAAGCTTGGTATCTTCATCTTGATACTGTACACACCGACGCGTTCAGTAGGTTTTGGAGAGACCTTATCTATGTTCCTTGATCATTTATCCCCACTTCTTGTTTACTACTTATACAGCCTTTGCAGAGTTCCTATTATGGCTAGACTATTGCACCAAGAGTACGAACGCGTGTCATGCTTTTCACTTCTTGACTCCCCGACCATCAAAATAGTGTTTTCCATTATTAAATTTTATATATGCAGTGCCTCAAAGGGGTAGCTTGACGCGACATATTGTGTTTCAGCATCCCTGCTATGAGTTTCCATAGCGTTCTATCCGTTTCCACTCTTTAAAGCGATCTACTTGTATATAAGTCACGAGGTGGTCCCATTTTTTGTTCTTGCTCCGCTTCCGCTCGAATCATTGGATCCTGATCCGTCTCACTTTTCAGAAACACCGTCCATTATCTACAAGTACTCTCTTCAAAAGTCGAAAGCCAAGAACTTTGTGAAGCACCATCATGGCCGCGATTAATCCAAACTCTACCCACAAGCGAACAAGTAGTGCTGCCGGCAATGATAATGAAACACCTGAAGTCAAAAGACAAGTTACCGCTACCCCAAGATTCGTACCCTTTAGCACTTGGACCCCAAATACCCAAGAGCAAGAGCAAGAGCAAAATCAAGACCAGCTCGTCTACATTGTCATGCTTGAATGCAGCCCACAATACTCTCCCGAAACTACCGACATTCGAGGCGTCTTCGCATCAATCGACGACGCCAACAACGCAGTCCGCCGAATCATAAGTGAAGGGGAATTTTCCAGCGCTGATCCCTCATCTGAGGCACAGCATGGGACGCATGCGGATGGAACGGTGTGGTGGGCTGCAGACGATGTTGGGGAGGGAGAAGCGGTCCGTTTGTATGTCAAATCGTTTGAACTCCAGCCAGCAGGTTCGGAATCTATTTGTGATTGGGGCAGTGGAGAGGGGAATACTGATGATGATTCTTTCGATACTTATGACGAGTCTATCAATACTGATGATGAGTCTGTCGACGCTTGATCCAGCTATAGATGTGAGCCAATGCGCCCGCTATTTAGGACTAGGATCTTTCTGTTAGGATTTAAAGCATTTATCTCTTCTATAAACATGCTCATAAATTTCTAGTCTCATTTCGTTTCATTTTTGTCTTGAAAGGATTAGGTGCGACCTCTTAAGTTTCGAAATATCATTTAGCAGCTTCTATTACGTTTTATATACTCCCGCTTATCAAAAGGCCGTATATAAAAGGCCTCAGTCTGGCTCTATGCAACCACTACCCCCTAGACCTGTTACCTTTCAAACATCTCTTACCTACTTTCCAGTCCAGGAGGCTGTATCCCTACGCATTTCAAGCCAAGACGGTGATTACCTCTTAGTATCGACAATGTCTACTTCTCAAATCCAGCATTCAGTGTCACACAAGCGAACCAGCAGTGCAGCGGGGAATTCCACGAGCGAGCTACCAAACCTGAAAAGACCAGCCTCATCTGACCCCAACATAGCAGACCCAACCCCCGTAGCCAAACCCCAATTCCACCTACAGAAAATATACGTTCTCGAAGTCGACAGCTGGCCGCAGTATGACGATCACGACATTTTCTACCACGGGGTCTACTCCACATTGCAAGACGCAAACAACGCCCTCTGGACTTTCGTTGGAGGCGAATATACCGCTACGGAGCACTGCAAGCACGGTACGCGAGTTAACGGTACTCTTTGGTGGTCATCTAGTGATGTTGGAGAGGGAGATGCGGCAAAAGTGTCCATTCGGATATGGGATGTAGACCATCCTGGATCGAATTCTGATTCACTCGATGAGTGGAATGGCGGGCGGGACGCGGGTGAGGGCCATGATTCTGATGGAGAATGGTCAGCGGGGGAAGACAACTGAGGAAAATGAGTATTCCTAAGGTATGCTATTCTTGATAATCGATTTCGAAATGAATAATTACTAATACTAGAGCAAAGTAGAAGTTAGAGGTAGGGGTTTTGCTGAAGGATCTTGGGGATGGATGAGGAGAGATTCCAATTACTGATTTGATAGCAACTTTTTGAAAGAGAGATAGGCGGCTGCGTACGGTGTGCGTGCAAGCGAGAATATAAGTCAGGGGCAAACAACCTCCATCCCCACATATATATACATATACCATGGTTGATCTATTCTCTCTCACATACTCCTTGCTTGTTGGACTTGGAAACTTCATTGCTTAAGTCAAATCAGCAGGTCCATTCATTCCAGCTTCTAAACTCATACATGCAGTCGCACGCGAGGCACTTCGAAAATGTGAATACCCTCTTGCCCCAGTGCAAAACCTAGCTCGTTTCTAGGTTTATTTCCTATCCCTTCTTTCTGACCTTTGCAATTTTCAATATCCATCTCTCTATACCTATACAACCAAACCTCAAACCTCTCGCTCATCTGAAAATCGCCAGCGTTCGCTCGCTCCGCCATGATCCATCCACTACCCATCGCTATCCCCGCAATGACAACCTACATTTTCAACAAATGGTTCTCCAGCTCCCCCTCCCCCTGCACCCTCCCAAAACCCCCACCAGTATCCTCACACACCGTCTACTGCGTCCTGCGCTCCTTCTCCGACAACAGATACGTCGACGACCACAACAGCCGGACTCTAGAATGGATATACACGGACCTGAAAGACGCCAACAACTGCGTTATCCGCAACGGCAATGGCACGAAAGCGGAGTTTGGAGAGGAGTTGTTCGGGTACTATCATCATACGGATTTGAATGGTCATCATAGTTGTTTGATCACGAGGAATGATGCGTGGGAGAGTAGGGTGGAATATTCGGTGCTGAGAAAGGAATTGCAGCCGGAGGGGGCAGAGGCTGATTGTGGATGGGATGGAGGGTTGCGCGTGAGAAAATGAGTACTTTGGAGTGGGATTGAGCAAAGGATTATGTGGGTAGTTTGGGGTCAAGCATATACTATATTTTGTGTACGAATGTCGAAACGTACTTGTCACTTTCTATTTATTATAAAAAGACAGCAGTTGACGCTTGAGTGAGAGGATGTAAGTGCAGACTACTTCTGTTAAGCAACATGCCACAAATCGATGTAAAGCCTCGGCCTCCCAGGTCTGATCGAGAAGTAGTCTCTCTTGGTTGGACTAGATTTTGCCCACGACGCGTAGTAGCCATAATCACACGAATGGCTTTGCTTTCTCCTCGCACCATTCCCAGAACTGCTTCGCCTTCCCCTCATCGATTGCCTTGTAAACATCCGCTCGCGCACAGGGCTTTATGATGCCAAACGGCCACACATAGCAACCATTCTGGGCTTGGGTGATCTTCTCCGAGAATCCTGAAAACATCATCGTATACGCACCGTATTTGGCGTCGTAGAGGAGGAATGTTCTCAAGATAAGTACGAACAGCCAATGATGTTTGCCATCAAAAATGCTAGTGTACAGGTTTCCAGGATTATGACAAACGCTGATGATGTCCTGGTCTCCCCATCTTGCGGCAGCTTCGTGTGCGAGAAAGAGGTTTGCGCACTTTGACGCTCCGTAGTCGGTGAAGGTCGAGATAGTCTTGCCGCTATCGAGACTTTCAAAGTCAACGCCTCCGAGCGGCGACCCTACCTCGATGTGAACTGATCCTGTCCAGATGATGCGTGACGTTTGACCGGATTCCTTTGCCCCGGCTTGAAGGAAGGGCACAAGCAGAGTAGTGAAAAGGAACGGTCCGACGGCATTGACTCCTATATGCCCTTCAAGCCCTTGTACTGTTGACGTTCCCGGTTCACAAACAGTGGCCGCATTGTTCCATATGATGTGCAGTGTCTTCTCCTGTAGTGCGAAGCTCTCGAAGGCTGTCTTTACGGTTCGAAGATCGCTGAGATCGAGCCCGTGGAGTGATTTGAGAATTCCCCTGGTACCCGAGGTGGATGCTGTAGACTCGATCTCTAAAATGGCCTTGCTGAGTCTTTCCTGAGACCTACCGGCAAGATAGATGGTTGCGCCGGTGGGGTAGAGGAATCTGGTGAGCTCTTTCCCAATTCCTGAATTTGCGCCGGTGATAATGAATACTTTGCCCACTTGGCTGCCGGGTGCAAGGTCTGCTTCGGTGAAGGGGGGGGAGCCGGATGGGAAATACTGCTGCCAGATGGCTTTCAATAACATTCTTGCGGTTTGTGGTGGTGGGCGGTTGAAGCAGGACGAAGGCAGGGGAAGTTGGGATATCACTGGTGTCTGTAAATGACTGCATTCCTCTGTGAATGCCACGAGTCTTGGACTAGCACTAATTATTCACCCTCCTCGCCCTGACCGCCACGATCATTCACAGCACTATGCGCGGCAGCATCTCCAATTCTAAGAGGTCGATGCTGGCCTCACGCTGCGAGAACAAGTTCATCATTTTGGGTTCCACGCTCTTGTAGCTTGTTGGTGGCGTCCGTAGACAGATCCAGATAGTAACATCTAGAGAATGCCTGTTTGAGGTTGGAAGCTAATTGCTGAGCATTGAGTTGGAAAGAAAAGTAAAGACAGCCACAATAAGGAGCAATAATCAAAAGCTCGCGGGTGATAACTTGACCCCATACCAAACACTTTTTTAGTATATAACACAACGTTGAGTATTTCTTCCTAGTACTTGCATCTTTCCATCCATACCCAGAAGACTATTTGACCCATGTATCCTTGAGTAATTCAGCATCTGAGAATATATTTCCTCTTGAGAGGGGCACTTGCGACCCAAAGACATGTTCATTGCCTCGACAAGCCTCCCGCCGACTCCAGCTCTCAAGGGGCTCGAGGAAGCTTGAATGAATAAACACAAAAGCTGCCTAATGATTAAACTGAGAAACTTAGCAGGGGGAAGAGCAAAGTAGCTTTTTTATAGGCTGAAATCGAGCTGTTCGGTCACCGTTTAGATTGTAGAAAATGATGGCGAAAATGATAGCAAATGAAAGAAAACTTAAGGTGTGGCTTTCTAAGAGCTTTTCGAACTTGACTGGGTTGCCAGATTGTATACTCAACCAGGCGGTAACATTAAGAAAATTTGGAGTGAAACACAAGATTCGGTGCGATGAAGTTGCAATTCAGGGGCATGCGGCACGTGATCTGGACTTTAGCGTGTTTTTGTTGATCTTGTCGCGTCTCTGCTCACGCGACAAGCAACCAAAGTCAACATCTCGACTTGCGCCATCAATGCCGAACCTCGCAGATCGATCTCCTTCTCCTTGCTAGACTATTGGCATCAAGATGCCTGCGTAAGCCTTTTGACATCCTCTATAATTGCCATCTGCTAATCTTGTCCTGACAGACCTGGAGAGCAGCATCTCAACTCGGGAGGCAAAACCGTAACAAACCCATTCGAAGAAGTAAAGCCCAGAATATCCGAATACACAGCCCAAGAAATCGCTACCCTGCAAAGTAGGCTCGAAAAACAGCTCGGGCCCGAATATATATCATCACGAGCAGGTCCTGGAGGGCAAAAAGTTTATTATCTTGCTGCGGAGAAATGCATACAGCTCGCGAACGAGGTTTTCGGCTTCAATGGCTGGTCGAGCCAGATTATGGATGTGCAGGTTGATTTCGTTGATGAGAATCCTCAGACAATGAAAGTTAGTTTGGGGCTTTCGGTTATTGTGAGGGTTACATTGAGAGATGGCACGTTTCATGAAGATGTGGGGTATGGGCACATGGAGAATGCGAAGGGTAAAGCTGCTGCTTTTGAGAAGGCCAAGAAAGAGGGTACGACTGATGGGCTCAAGAGAGCTTTGAGGAACTTTGGCAATGTGCTTGGCAATTGTATCTATGATAAAGAGTATTTGGGCAAGGTTACGAAGGTTAAAGCTCCGCCTTCGAAGTGGGATGTTGAGAGGCTTCATCGACATTCGGATTTTGCGCCTGTTAAGAAGGAGCCGGAAGTGCCCAAACCTGTTGAAGAGAAGTCAAAAAACATACCCGGGGCCATTGCACCTAGCTTGAGTAAGTCTTCATCTGTGCCTATATTACACAAAGCTGACCAGCGAATCTAGCATCTGAAGATACATTTGATGATGAATTTGGAGGTTGGTCCTTCAGCTCTCCAATGTTAGATTAAAGTTTCTCATGATAGTATAGATTTCGACGAAGCAGATTTTGGTGTTGCAGATCCAGATGCCCATCCAGATGAAGTGGTTTTACCTCCCCAATCCGCGTCCGCATCGTCACGACATTTCAACAGCGCTCCAAACACGGTTCTGGCGAAACCTCAAAACCAACTACAGAACCGGCCTCCGGTCAAGCAACCACAGCCCATGGCAGCACCTACCGGGCGACCTCAAAACCCAACTCCCCCAAATCCTCAAACACCAAATAGTGGCTTCTCAAGATCAACAAGCGGGGCCAACTCAGCCATGCGTCCACCAGCAGGGCCTCCACAACAAGCCCAAGCACAAGCCCAAGCAACCCCCGTCGCAGCACGCCGCGTTCTTGATCAACCAAACCGTGGCCTCGACCAACCCAACCGAGTCCTCGACCAACCAAACCGTGCTCCCAACCTCAATCACCCATCCCGTACCGCCACCGGCACGGGCCCTCCATCCGCCCCCGCCTCCCCCACACGCCTGCCCTCCTCCGCCGATGACCTCCCACCCGAAGGCATGGGGTTCTGTTCGGCGCGCGGGGCCGTCGCCCCCGAAGCCCAGGGCCAAGGCCCCCCAGCCGTAACAGAACACCCCTTCAACCCCAACGCTGAATCTCCTTCGATCCGAAGAACGCCTGGTGTGGATCGGAAAACCAGTAAACCGCTTACTCGGGACCTGAAACACGTTGCGCTTCCCGGGGCCAGTTCTAGTCAATCCCCTGTTCCTGCTGCTGTAGGAGGTGGTGGATTCAGAAGTTCAGCGATGCCTTTAGATGGCATAAGGAAGATTGGCGCGCCAGGGGGACATAACCCTAGTCCGATGGGGAACCGGGGGTCTTATAAACCTCCTACATTTAAAAGACCCGTTGATGCTAGTACTGGGAGACCGCCGTTGACGGATTTGGGCGCTAATGGGGCTATTAGCGGTGCTAGTGCGGGTGCCGAGGCAGGCGGTGATGTTAAGAGGCAGAGGATGAATGGGTAATGAAGTGGAGGTGAAGTGCAATTCCATCCACGTGGAGATAAAGAGGATATGATATGAGAGTGTGTTTATTGTTATCAAATTGCCACTGGCATAGCATAGCAGGGTATGGCGTTTTGGTGTCCTGGCTGTGGCTGTGGCTGTGGCTTCGCTATATAGAATAGCTTTATAGCTACCTTACTTTGCTTCGTTTCTTTCTTTGGAATAGCATAGAATAGCATGGACTGAATGTATAGCTACCTCAGGTAGACTTTCCCCAGCCTGTTTAGCTTCGCTTGCTTGTAAGTTGCGGTGTGGAGATGAATAAATACTCCATCTAGATTCATTTATTGCTGTCCTATAACATTCGCTATTGCTTTGCTTTTACTTCTCCCTTCAGATATGTTCTTAAGTGAAAGCTTTATTCTTGGATTAATACTTATGGAAGGGAAGGGAAGGGAAGGGAAGAGTGCGGGAGTTTACTGCTTCCATATATACAAGTTATGGAGTCACAGGAGGTAAGGTAGGGAGGATACATGTCTAGGTAGCATAAAAATAAGTACAGTTGCTGAGAATACCATATCCATTCATATATAAACATTGCAAACCATACCCCAATACTTTTATTTGAAGAACAAATTACCATTGCATTTCATTACATAGCATTTCCGCCTCGGAATAATATCTAGACTTGCATAGCTTGGTATGGTAGGTATCTATGTATGCACGCATATCCTTTATCTTGCTTCCAAGACTAGAACTACACGGAGTGTGATATGTCAGAGGCAAAGGTAGAAGCCAGCCAGATTCGAGTAGACTAAGGAAAGAAAGAGTATTGTAGTAAAAAGCACCGCAACGCCGCTAAGCCAAGCCAAGCCGATCCCACCATTGATTTATTTGTAAATGCAATCAATGTAATCCAATCACCCAAGCAAGCAACTCCTCTCACACCACAGCCAGCCTCGAGCCAAGAAAAATGTAATGCGAGATTGATTTCAAGGTCCCCAACAAGAGAACAGTTCACTTCACAATCAAGACAGCAGAAGGCACCAACCCCGCCTCCTTGACCGTTTTCCCAAAGTCCACACTCCCCTCAAACGTCTTCCTCGGGAAATTCATAGTAAAACTTCCCACGCTCCCGCCATTCTCCCCCTTAACGGCCTCCGCGACCTCGAACAGCGTAGTATCTGCCCCGAACGTCTTCATCACCGTTCCCCCACTGGCCAACTGCAACCGCAACCTCGCTTCCGTATGCGCGTTTACTTTCTTCTCCGTCGGCGCTACAGGGTGCTCGGATGCAGGGGCCGCAGGAGCAGCGCGGCCTTCGCGTTCGGCTTTCAGGGTCTCGGCTTTCAGACGGCGCGTCTCTTTGTCTGCGGCTATCTTTTCTTGGATGCGTTTCTTGGCCGCGATGTCGGCGGCTTTTTCGGCACGCTTGGCGGAGGCTGCTTTGATTTGTTCTTGTTTGGCGAGTTCTTCTTTTACGTCTTGGATTTCGCGGGTGGATTTCATGCGGATTTTCTGGAGGGAATGTTAGTCTTGGGAATGGGGGTGGAGAAGGGGGATTGGGCTGGGGGGAAGGTACCTCGTTCTTCTTTTGCTCTTCCTTGTCGGCGACGGATTGCTTGGCTTTCCTCTCTGAAGCTTTTGCTCGGAGTTCTTCTAGCTTTTGCTTCTTCTCTTCTTCGGTAAGAGGGGCGATCTCTTCAGTAGATTCGGAGAAATCGACGTGCTCGCTGTGGATATTGTCAGTATGAATACTCGGTCTAGTTACCCCGCAATGGAAACTCACGTCTTCGAAGCATGGAATTCCGCCTGAGCCATACTCCTAAACTTCTTCTGGCAGATATTGCACACCATTGATCTTGCAACCTCGCCATCCTTCAAAGCTTCGGGCTCGATGGCTGGGTCTGTCTCTTCGGCTTCGGCTGAGGGTACGTTCGCGGTGATCTCTTCGATGGTCTTGTCTTGGTTATCCTCGAGCCACTGTAAAGCTCCTTGCACTGTGGGGGTAATTGTTAGAATCGGCTACAATTAGAAATGAGTAAAGAGCTTACATCCACCTGTCTTCTTGACAGCTATCTCGGCTCTTTGGGCATCGAAACCCATGTCCTTGAGGACGCTCAGATCGGAGGAAGCCATGGCGTGATAATTCTCGACGTTTGCTGTAATATTTCGCAGGAAGGTAAGGTCAAAGAGGAAAAGAGGTGAGTATTTTATTGTATTGTTTCTAGATGTTGGTAATAAAATGGTTGAATGGAAAGTCAGTAATTATTTCTAAGCTGTACACTACGTTGCCGCCAAAGGTCGTAGCGGGGCGGGGCGGGGTGCTAATAGCATAAATGACCTCACGGGCTCACGGGAGGGAACCGGTAAGCGAGTCTGGGATGGGATGGCTGATGGATGGATGGTTTGTCTTCAAGACAACTCAAGTTACTCCTCAAAAAAGCCCGAGCTTGCGCAACGAAAACACCACTTCATATTGAATCCCCACATCCTTTGGATTCACATATACACCCGAAATCTCTCTTCTTAATCAGATTTTCCCCCCCTCTTTGCTCCTCTATCCCCTTCTTTGCGAGTCTACAAAGAAAGCGTAGACCAACTTACCAAGCCAACACCTAAATCAACAACACCACCACCACAAGCACAACCACCACCCCCTCACTTGCTCGCACAGCTCTGACGATCCGCCAAAATGTCCGTCGAAATTGATCCCCAGGAGCTTGGTTTCGTTCGTACGTGGCTTTATCAGTACAGGAGGAGAGGAGGGCGTTCCTAATCTGTTTACAGGCCCCTTCACCACCGAGGTGTCGCAAAACCTCAAGATCAGAAACCCTAATTCCACCCCTGTTGCTTTCAAGGTATGTGTTTGAATCCCCTCTGCACACAAAGTAATTATGCTAACATGCCATTTCTCTACAGGTCAAGACTACCGCGCCTAAACAGTATGTTACATACCTCTCTAGCCAAGACATATCTCTAAAAGCCGAATAGATACTGCGTCCGCCCCAACTCCGGCCGAATCGAGCCAGGAAAGGAGGTCGAGGTCTCTGGTATGTGTAGTTCTTGGCATGCAGATGTCTTGGTGCTGATATATCTCACGCAGTCCTTCTCCAGGCAATGAAACAGGAGCCCCCTTTGGATGCGAAATGCAGAGACAAATTCTTAGTCCAGTCCGTAGCAGTGACCGCTGATAAGGAGTTCAAAAATACCGGTTCAATCGTAAATGCCCCATACAACAAGATTCCTGCGAAATCAGCTAACAAAGGGAGTGGCAGCATGTTGACGACGCCGACAAGGCATCTGTCCAAGAGAAGAAGATCCGAGTCGTGTACCTACAACCACATGGCCTAGCTGCAACTTCAACACCTCTCCGACAAAGCATAAGCGGCCCGAACGGCGCTGTAAGTCTCCCCCTTCCCCATCCAAGCCTTCAAGAACCTAACATTTCTCCCAGGACACCCCCGACACCGCACCTCCCGCCTATAGCAACCAACGCAGTCCCTCCCCCGAACAAACATTCACCCCCGAAACCAATTCCCGCCGCAGTCTCGCGCCATCCATCAAGCTTGAAGAATCGCCCGCCCCAGCAGCCACCTACGATGAGATCAAAGCCAAGCTGGCCGAAGCACAAGCTACAATCGCATCATACACGCAGGAAGGCGGTGTGCGACTGAGAAAGGTAGCCAACGGTGAGACGAGCAATGAGACGGTTAATGAGCTGGCGCACAAGATGCAGGCCAGTGCGAGTCAAGGAGTGCCGTTGCAAATCGTGGCTGCGCTGTGTCTGCTGAGCTTTCTTCTGGCTTATGTTTTCTTTTGATGAGCTTTTGGAAATTGCGGGGCGCTGGTGTATGATGAGTGGTAGTGGAGCGACGACAGTGTAAATGGAGCGAGTGAGTAGATGCAGTGGCAAAAGAGAGAAGTCTATAAACGGGGATAGATGGGGTTCATGAGTGGAGGAGGGCGTGGGCATGGGCGTGTATTCCTTCACGTTAATGAGGGCGAATGGATAATAGGAATAATCCACATGAACCAGACAAAGAGCATTTCCTATTTCCTATTTTCTTACACACTTGTACTCTATTACACCTTTACGTATGCTCTTTAACTCATCACAATACCACCAAATGCTCCCTTTGCCCCTCGGGCTATGTCTTTCATGTGTTGCTTCAGAAGCCCTCCTTCTCAGATTGCAGATATGTATACGTTTGAACGCATCGCATCGCATCGCCATCGCATCTTGGAGATCCAACAGCTTGCTCCGTTAAAAGGCACTCGAATAAATGCATGCTTTCTCGGAACTATCAAGTGCCTCCCTGCTTGCTCCTCCGTGTATACTTCAAAAGAAGGATCTCATGCATTACCTTGGAAATTACAACGACCCACTGGATACTCGGTACGAGTACAAGATTCGTGATGTGATACTATACTATAACTTGTATCTATAGGTACTTACGGAGTAAGCTCTTGAGATCCAAGGTACGGAGAGGCAAGGCGAGTGTCTCCCGTCTGTGGTACGCTGGTTCCATTTTTTTTTCTTCTTATAGTTCTGTTGGAATATACCTACGCTATGCTGTGCTATGCTATGCATGCTAGGGAGTAGGGTACATATGCAGGTTCGCACGCACAATCTAATTTCCTATTCCAGTCCATTCCATTCTATCATTCTATCCCCCCACCCTTAAAAAACGCCAGCAAATGCATCTCGTCTCATCATCTCACCCCTATATACACATCCACTCCAATCCCCCCTCCAACTCTCTCTCATATTAACAAGCACACCATCACAAAACTTCCAACTCAGCATCCTTCCAAGCCCCTCCCTTCCCACCCACAAGCCGTCCCCCCTCCCTCCTCTTGACGCGACACCTCATCCCCACGCCCTTATCGCCAATAAACCGCCAGATTACATTAACCCAACTCTTATGCCCGGGTAAATCCACATAAAACTCGTTCGCGACGCGGTTTAGCTCCCACAGTCTACTCCAGGGCACGGCGGGGAAGTCGTGGTGCTCGTTATGTAGGCCTACGTTATAGGTAAAGAGATTCAGGATTCCGTAGTAGGAGAACGTTTCTGGGAGATCTGTTTGCACGGTATTCCCATCCTTGGTCGAAGAGGATGTGGATGAGGCGGTGGAAGAGGCTGTGGGAGCGTCGAAGAGATAATGCTCAGCGATGAAATGGCCCGCACACGGATGCAGACTCCCTGCCAGAAAAGAGCTGAGGATGAGATACCACAGCGCGTTCCAAGACGAGAAATGAACGAGTAGGTAGTCATAGAACAGCTGTGTCGCGATGTTGAAGACGTGGATGGAGGTAAAGGGGACTTGGTAGATGAAGATAGGCCGGACGGCGTAGAAGAGGATCTGGAAGGTGCAGAAGAATGCTTTTCCGAGTATGGAGTCGAGGAATAGGGCTTCGAGGGAGGTGGGGAGGTCGGTGTCTAGACCGTCGACGCCGAGGGATTTGTGGTGCGTTAGGTGGTATGGCTATTCCGAGATAAAATCAGCATATACTCTCCTCTCCTCTTCTCCATCACCACTCCCCCACATAACACCCTCTCTCCCTCTTCCAAACCCAAAAACGCAAACAGAAACAAGCCCACTCACCCTAAAACTCGCACTATAAGGAACCCCAATCCCCAAATTCGCCACCACAGCCAGTACTCTATTAGCCCTCGCGCTCCTAAACGCCAGGTTATGGCTAATCTCATGGATCGCCAAAAACAGATTCTGGTTCGCCGTCGCCCCGATCACATATGCCGTGCCCCACATGGTCCAGCTCCAGAAAGGCGTGTTGCGCAGTAGATAGGCTGTGGTGGTTTGGAGGAGCACGACGGAGAGGACGAGGTATTTTGTAAGAGGTTCGGGTCCGCAGAGTTTCGTTACCTGGGGGTGGGGGGGTTAGCTAGGAAGGGGGATAAGAGGGTGGCAAAAGAAGGGGATAAGAAGGAAGGGGAAAGGGAGATGGAAGACAAACTTCAGGATGCGCTTTTATGATAGCCATTCTCCTCGTCCGATGCGGTTCCTCTGTATACGTCCAGTAGAAATCCTTTTCATGTTTTTCCCACCCTAATTTCTCCTCCTCTCTCTCCTCTTTCTCCTTCACCTCTTCCTTGCCCATTGCACTTCTCAATTTCACATTTCCATTGCCCGGACCAGCTGTAGTGACGGTTGTAGAAGCAGGCATTGTGGAAAAACGAATAGATGCCTGCCTGTTGCAATTCGTATGCACGCACAATTGCAATTGAAGACGTGAATAGTAAACAGAAAAAGAAGTGATTGATGCTGAAGCTCGAAAGAATATGATATGGTTCGAGGCGATGTGGGACGTTTACTAGCGTGGCGTGGCTTTCAGGGGTCCCAGGCCCAAGCCAAGCCAATCGTGGGGATCAATCAGGAACAAAGTGTGACGATTTCTACTTTGTCCACGACGCGATTTTATCTATTCACATGGTATAACATAAGATAAGATCTTCAGTCACATCACATTATATCAATATTTGCAAAGCAATGTATTTTCTATCTTCTTGATCCTCGAACATCAGCTACATGACTGCAAAGGCCCTTTCTTTTCATGTCCTCTGGCGGGGAAGCAGTAATCAAGTTTATCAACCGCCTGTAACAATTTCATCTTTGCTGAAAGAACGCCCGAAATCCATCTACCTACATTTCCAAGTCATTTCCATCCTATCGTCAACATTGTATCAAGGAATGACCATCTCAAATGCCGATTTTGGAAGATATCATCACCTTTGAAGTGAACTGTCTAGTGGGTGAAACGGGTTCGCTCTCCGAGGCTTTCGTTCAAGCGTCGTTGAAGGGCAGCCTGGACAGCCTGAGCATTTTCACCTCTTCGGATTGGGGAGAGCGCTGACTTGGAATTAGAAGCGACGTCAGGATTACCCCGGCGTGGGGAGGGTTTGAAGGGGGGCGCACTAGGTGAGAATGGTATATCTGAACCCGAAGACTCATTTGAGAAGTTGCGATTGTACATGTCCTCGCGCGGTGGGAAGGAAGTAGCGCGGTCTATGTGCCCTTGTGGGTAGCTGACATTCTCGTGGTTTCTTGGTAGAGGCGACAGAGTGCCCTTTACCATACCAGTAATCTCAATCAGATTCCCAGTATTTGGGTCTGGAACAAGAACTGTCTGCATCGCGACGGGAACAGACCCAAGCTGGGACATGTGTGGAAGATGAAGTTGGTAGCCGTTTTGTAAGTAACTTTGGTGCGGTGTGTTGGGTTCACTGTACTGCATATCGAGCGAATTCGATGACTGGGTCGAATTGTGCTGCATGGCCGACACGTTGGATCTGGACGGACGAGGAGATGGGATATCCGGCCGAACCCTATCCTGGAACTTAATCGGCTTGTGAGCATCCTGGCCTGGTGAGACCTTCGCAGCTGGACTTGAAGCCCACCTCGAGCCAGATAATCCTGGGGCCTTCTTTAGGGTCTCGAAGAATGTAACCGGGGACTTTGTATCCTTCTGGTCATCATTGTCCAATTTCAATCCTTCGAAGTTTGTCGTAAGCCGGGTAAAGTCAGAATTGGTTGGATGGTGCTTAGCACCTCTTGGTGGCTGCTCATTTTCTGATTGCTTTATGTTCTGTGGGAACTTATTCTCTGGGGTCTCGACCTTCTTGGAAATGGAAGACAAGTCCGCCATGATGGCATTGAAGATTGGCGGCTCAGAGACAATGGTTTTGTTTTGAGTTTCCAAACGCTGTGGGACATCTTGGATAGGGGCGACGGCCTCGGACTTGATAGCAGGCTTGGACTTCCTAAGATGTGGAGGTAAAGCCTGGGACTGCTCTTCCTTGGCCTTCGGGAGTTGAATATCAGGCTTCGGAAATCCCGGACAACTTTGCTTAGACAAGATTTCGCCCTCTTCACATAGGATGTTCTGGTTTTTTGGCTCGGGCTTTGTGTGCTGAACAGGATCAGGTGCCCGCTGAATCGGCTTCTCTAGCTCCTCTCCCCATTGAGTAGTAGCGAAGGATCTCCAGTTGACTGGTGCTACCAGAGTCGGAGGTCGCACAACGGGTTCTAATCCAGACGTGTCCCTGGCATAATTCGCCCATCCATCAGTGGACGTGCTTGGGTTGAGATCACGAGCTTTGTACACTTCCACGACTCGTACCATCTCAGACGGCGATGTCTTCGGAGGGCTCTGCTTAGGCGTATCATCCAAAACAATAGAGACAGGCTTCCCATCTTGCTTGGATTCGATTCCAATGCTAGACTTTACGAACCCATGCCAACTAGCAGATTCCGTAGGCTTTGTCACTGGTGTGCTCTGAGTCTAGTACAATGTCAGTATTGATCTTCCACGGCACCTGGCTGTCAAACTTACCTTCTCCAATGGGGCCGCATAAGGTGTATGCACCGGGTTGTGTGCCTGGGGGACATTGTTGGTAAACATGGATTGCCAATCCTCAGTTGGGGGAGCTGCTGCCTGAATCTGCAGAGTCGGGTGAGACGCTGTGGCAAGCTGCCCAGGTCGACCTTGGTTGGGCTTTTGCGAACTGGAGGAAGTTGACTTGTTGCTTGGAGCAGCACGGTTAGTGAATCGAGATGGAACGCCCATCTCCTTCTTAGGCAATAGTTCTTCTCTGAATTCCACGGCTCCAGAGCGCATGGCTTGAAGCTCGTCCACTGAGTACTTACAGGCGCTTTCAGAACCTACGACGCTGCATGAGATGTCGTCTTGATCATTCGCGGACGCTTCCTCTATGGCCTCGTCACGCTCCATGAGTGCCTTTCCGAGTATCTTCCAGCCCATGTCTTTGATATACGCAACCTCTTCTTGTCCCCCAAGCTGGCCAAAAACCTCAGACATTCTGAAGAATTTCCCCACAAGATCCTCAGCGGCCGTGATGTGTGGGGTCGAGCTCATGTACTCATTGGTAGAAGCATTGCGGCCCAACTTTGTTTCACCTACGATGCTGAGAAGGCGGCTCAAGAAGAATGGTTTGTAGAATGCGTTGATCGACTGGAAAACACCCTGGACGATGTAATCGACATTTAGGACAGCAAGATCCATGAGAGCAGATGGCGGCTCATTATCTTCATCCTGCTGATTGACACCATTCTGTTCGATGGCTCCATCGTCTTCATCTTCATCATCAATATCAAGAAGCTGAGTACCGCCCTCAAGGCTATTAAGCAAGTTGAAATTGCGGGTACTGATTCTATGGTTAACATCTTGAGGACGTTCATCCTCAGATGCCATCGAAATCAGATCCGTTGTGTCATTCACCAAAGAGTATTCGGAGAACTGGCGATCGATGTCCGCGTTGAGATGCGTAGTAGGCTGTGCGTATGGCGCAGTGGCAGGTGGGCGCGATGATGCTGAGGTATCAGAGACTTGGGCTTGGATCTTTCCACCTGAGATGGGGCGGAATGGGTCACCAATCAAGGTTTTGTACACACCCCGCGCCTGGTAAGGTAGTGGAAAACTGATCTCCCACAACGGAGATGTTCCATCTTTTTCCTTGGCTTTATAAGTAATGATTTCATCATTTACTAAGAACATGGAATCGATCGAAATGGTCTCGTCAATCACCCGTCTTCCGTTTTCTTGGATTTCGACTGTTAGAATAAGAGGGGATCGTATTTCATCCTTCGTGACTCTGAGGGTGCTGTCTTGCTTCTCTCCGCCGTCTTTCTGTACCTTCACACTATTGGTGCGGACTGAAACTTGTGGTTTAACAAGACCTGGGGCCCATCGAGATGCATCAAGACCTCCATATGATGCGCCGCCTTGGACATTGAGCTGACTTGATAAAACGGCGGCAGATGTGGGTGTAGCAGCTACCGGTTCTGGGTCGAGTAGAGAAATTTGGATTTGACTGCTCTCTGATCTAGCTGTTGTTGACTTTGCAGTATGGGATTCCGAAGCCGAAGAAATTGAAAGGGTAGGCGAAGGAAATGGTGCCCATCGCGAGGCTGATAATCCTGCCTTTGGTAAAACTTTGACCGATTCATGAGAGCTCTGTTGCTTCTCGGCATCGCCAGTGGGAGTTGGACGTCCTGGCAAGAAACTTGCCCCATGACCAGCTTGTGGGACTTGCGTGACATGCTGGAATGGAGAGGGATCTGCCCACCTTGAGCCCGAAAGCCCAACTTTCGGCTTGGCGGGAGCATCATTAAACTTTGTAGCCTGGATTGGCGTGATGGACATCTGCGCTTGAACAGACTTGTCTGAACCTGAAGATGGTGGTATATTGTCTTTGTGAGATGGAACACTTTGAGGGGCTTTCTGTGCTGCCGGTTGAGGTTCCAAACTGGACATGAACTGGTCAGGACTGACAAGCGTACTGTATCGTGTTCCTGCCAGGGACCTGTTCGTTCTTGGAGAAACTCTCATAGGTTGATGCTGCTCGCGTTGGGCATCTCGACCATTCCTTGATCTCTGCTTTTTTGGAGGCGCCACGGTTTGACTAGGCTCATCGCGCAATCGGTTGATTGCGTTCTCGATCAAAGCGTGGTTATCCCTACGCCCATTGTTAAAGAACGACTGCGGTGTGGGGCGAGATGCATGGATTCTTGGGCTTGGAGGTGTCAGTACAAGGGGAACCTTTAGAAACAGGGAAGAAGCATACGCAGATGAAGAATGGCCTCGAGGAGTAAAGGCATGACCTCCTCGATTAGCGAAACCTCCACGACCGCGACCTGGAGTTGCGGCACTAGATGTTCCTCTTCTCAAACGATATAGTTGCCCATCGGCAATAGAATCAAGTTCTTCTTGGGCAGGATCAACGTCGTGGAATTGCATATCTAAGAATTGTTAGCTAAACTTTGGCACTTGGGAAACGAGTGGACTTACTGCGCCATGCGGAAACAGCTTCATTTGATTTGATGGGCCGAGCATGCTTGACCACATTCAACGGGGGTATCGGAACATTGGCGCCTCGATCAGCCAGGGACAAGTTGTCCTTTCTGCTAATCCCCAATTCTTCCTGGGAAAGAGTCAGCAGATGTTTCGGTTGTGTTACTGGGGACAGAGTTGTTACCATCATAGCTGCATGGATCATCTCTAGCTCGGCTGTAGTGCGTGCAGGCTCGTCGTCGCCATCGCCATGGCCTGAATTCTGGTCCGCCATATTTGGCAGGGTCTGTTGTCTGCGACTGATCGGACAGTCAGTGTTACTTCTTTGGGAAACAGAAGAGTTGGGACAGACTCTGGGGAAAGAATCACACTTGATTAACTTCGGCAGTGCAGTATTGGTGTTGTGATGGAGAGGTATGGCAAAAACAGATCGAGTTCGCAGCAACGTTGCTTGTCGGAGGCCACAGGGCTCAAAATCTGGAGGCTTTTGCTACTGTAAGATGTGGTCAATCTAAGGGTTTGTAGGTTAGCAGACTTCAACATCGGGTGAATTTGTTTGCGAAACATGTAGGGTTTGAATGGAGATGGAATGAATTGAAAGTGAAAGTGTGAGCATGAGATGCCTCTTTTCGGCCATGAAAAGAATGCACCACTCTGGGTCACAGGTGAATCTCCTCAAAGCTGAACGTTTTTGCCGACACCGAAACAAAGGGAGGTGAATGAGGGGAACGGCAGATTGGCCCTTACCACCAACTTGGACGAAGAGGGAGATGACGAGAACGTCGCCTTCAAGTCGCAGGCGCGAGAAGATATGGGCAATTGATAGGCTTGGGAAGTAGATGCAATGGTTGTGGATGTGTTGATGTTGATGATCTCGGGGCAGAGGGAAGAGGGGACGAGAGGAAGATTGACTGACCTTTGGGTGATCTTTTGCTTGAACTTCCTCTTGAGGAGCTGCTTTGAAGTTGAAGAAGAAGGCGTTGTCGTTGTGATCAATGGGATACAAAACGAGTGGAGATGGAATGTTATTGTGGTGGTTTGTTGTTGTGTCGAGAGCGTCGCCTTCCAGGATATTTTGTGGGTTTAGCGAGCATGTACTCTCCTCCAAAAGGGGAAAGGACGCTGTTGACCGCTGCCAAAGGTAACGGTAAGGTAAGGGTAAGGTAAGATGAATACCTGCCCAAGTATTGCCGCATGGCCCCTTCCTTCCTTATCCATCAACCTCTGGGCGGGACCACGTTATGTCTATCTTCAATGCTGCATGGGCTAGAGTGGGGAAAAGACACGCAGGAAGTTTCCAAAGTCTGTATCTCTCATTATGCAAGATCAAGGTAAAGATTCAGTATCCCACCCTGCTACCTGCTGCATCATGATGGGAACAGAAGAGATTGCTCTTGCTACCCAGATCTACTACTGATCGAGACCTGCACAATGCCTCCCGTTGACATGACACATTACGTTGAGACTTCACGCTCTTGTCTTGCGTCGAAATACTTGAGGCGCACAGAGAATCAGAAAGGATATCTAGTAATGTCCATCTTGAGGATCAACTTGTCAGCCAGCTCATACCCGCGTTCTCTCTGCCATTTCCTGGTATCACTCAGAGCAATAATGCAAACTTTCATTCCTTTTTTGAAGTGACTGAAAGACCTTTTAGAAAAAGTTGGCATTCATTGAATTCACTTCAATATAAAGAGGCTGGGTGGAGCAATATGCAGGATTGGGAAGACTACTAATAACAGACTGACTGATTACATGAAATGACGAAGCTGAACCTCAAGAAAACTGAACATCTTAGAAAACAGTGTTCAACGGCTCCATTCTGTCACTGTAGTAAAGTAGAAATATGAGCACCAGTATTATCCACAACAGTGACATGTTCCATCTTCCTGATAAAACGCCGCCAAAATGATGACTCCAACGTGGATCCGGCTGGATGCTATAGGGGCATATGAGGAAGATCATCGATGAGCTTTCAAACATGTACGCCTTCTGCCCTAAACCCTCAAGAAAACTCATAACTACTGAATTCACTACCCGTATGTGTCCTTGGTGCCAGAGAGCACTGCTCTGCTTTCATCTACTCGATACTCCTTTTCCACATTTTACCGCAACCCGGTAATATCATGCAGCGCGACCATCTATATACTGTGGTGCCAGGGTAAAAATTCATGTTGGTGGCTCGACGATTGTTTTCAGTATACCTAGTTAGATGTCGAAGAGTGATGTCGTTGAGAAATATTTAGTTCTAGAGCCACCCACCCACGGATCATCATTTATCCACTGCAACCAATTGACATCGTTCAATTAAAAACATATCCCGATCTCGCAAATAAATTTCCTCGAAGTAAGTATCATAGAACTCTCTTCCCAGAGTGACAAACAGCAATCATGAGGGCGGAACTTTTGAAGAGTGGCAGGACTGCCATTAGGGTAAGAACCAATAAGAACCAAACAGCTTTTCCCCCATCCAGAAACTCAATTGACAGTCCCCAGAGTTCACACCCCGCACTCTTCCAACCCCAATGCACCCGAACTCTCGCAACAATAACCTCCAAATCAACCTTCGAATACAAACCCGACATAGCCTCCCGAACCCCTCCATACCCCAAGCTCCTTAAACGCCTCCAAGAAGTCCGCCGCGTCTTAGGACCATCTCGAAAACTCACCTTGGCCGAAAAGATCTTATATTCGCATCTAAACAACCCTGAAGAAGCTCTTCTCTCAAATACAGACAATGGACTCAACATCAGAGGCAATGCGAATCTTATGCTCAAGCCAGATAGAGTGGCCATGCAAGATGCGTCTGCGCAGATGGCCTTGTTGCAATTCATGACTTGCAATCTTCCCTCGACTGCGGTGCCAGCGAGTATACATTGCGACCATATGATTGTGGGGGAGAGGGGCGCGGATGTGGATTTACCAGAGTCGATTAAAGGAAATAAGGAGGTTTTTGATTTTCTCGAGAGCGCGGCAAAGAAATATGGTATTGAGTTTTGGCCACCAGGGGCTGGTATCATCCATCAGACTGTGTTGGAGAATTATGCTGCGCCTGGATTGATGATGCTTGGTACGGATAGTCATACTCCCAATGCTGGTGGTCTGGGAGCTATTGCTATTGGTGTTGGTGGTGCTGATGCTGTGGATGCTCTTGTGGATGCTCCGTGGGAATTGAAAGCTCCCAAGGTTTTGGGTGTTCGATTAGAGGGACAATTGAGCGGCTGGGCTTCTCCAAAGGATGTGATCCTCTACTTAGCTGGAAAACTAACCGTTCGTGGCGGAACTGGATATATCATCGAGTACTACGGACCTGGTGTTGACTCTCTGAGCTGTACCGGCATGGCCACTATTTGTGAGACATCCCCTTTCTATTATCAGGCAAGTCTAACCTTGAGATCTTGACGATAGGTAATATGGGAGCTGAAGTTGGAGCTACAACGTCTCTGTTCCCATTTTCGACAAGGCATATTCCATATCTGGAATCTACCCACCGATCATCTATTGCGTTGCAAGCTCAGACGATAGCCTCTGCATCATCGTTGACAAATCTACTCCGAGCTGATGAGGGTGCTCAATATGACGAGCTCATTACTATTGACCTTTCAAACCTTGAACCGCATATCAATGGTCCCAACACCCCTGATCTTTCTACACCTCTTTCAAAATTCAAAGAAGCAGTCAAGGTCAACCAATGGCCAGAAACAGCATCTGCTGGGCTAATTGGAAGCTGCACAAACAGCTCTTATCAAGATATGTCACGGGCTGAAGATCTTGTCAAGCAAGCAACAGCAGCCGGTTTAACTCCAGCAATGGACTTCTTCATTACCCCTGGTAGCGAGCAAATCCGAGCTACTCTAGATCGAGACCAAACCCTTTCCACATTCGAACAAGCTGGAGGAGTCGTCCTCGCAAATGCATGCGGCCCTTGTATTGGTAGGTTTACTTATATATATATTTGTCTTTAGAGGGAGCTAATGAGCATGGGAGCTGTTTTGGGGGCCGGCATGTGGGCTCTTGAAACATCTCCCAGGCTCCCAGCTCCCTCTAAGCACTTGACGTTTTACTATGCTAATTCGTTGGGCAGGGCAATGGAAGCGTACAGATGGCGTCTCCAACGGCGACGCAAACGCAATCTTCACTTCCTACAACCGCAACTTCCGCGGCCGCAATGACGGCAACCCAGACACCATGAACTTCCTCGCCTCCCCAGAAATCGTGACTGCAATGTCCTACGCCGGCAGCACGTCCTTCAACCCCCTAACCGACAGCATCACAACCCCCACCGGCTCCGAATTTCGCTTTTCACCCCCAACCGGAGCCGAACTCCCCCCTGCAGGCTTCGAAATCGGAAACCCAGCCTTCCTCCCCACATCCGGCGCCCCCAGTCCCGACACCCCCGTAATAGTATCCCCTACCTCCGACCGCCTCGCCCTTCTCACCCCCTTCGCCCCCTTCCCACCCCATGACCTGACCGGCCTAAAAATCCTCTACAAAGTCACCGGCAAATGCACCACCGACACCATCTCCGCCGCCGGGCCCTGGCTTAAATACAAAGGCCATCTCCCCAACATCTCAGCCAACACGCTGATCGGCGCAATCAACAAAGCCACCGGCGAAGTAAACGTCGCGTACGACATCGACGGCTCTGCTTCCTCCATCCCCGAACTCGCGGAAAAGTGGAAGAGCCAGGGTCTCGAATGGCTGGTTGTAGCGGAACATAATTACGGCGAAGGTTCGGCGCGCGAACACGCTGCGCTGCAACCGCGTTATCTAGGCGGCAGAGTCATACTCGCCAAGAGTTTCGCGCGCATCCACGAGACGAACCTGAAGAAACAGGGGGTAGTACCTCTCACATTTGCAGATGAGGCGGATTACGATAAGATCGATGCTTGTGACGAAGTCGAGACGGTGGGTTTGTACGATGTGCTGAAGAGCGGCGGCCAGGGCGAGGTCAGTCTCAAGGTGACGAAGAAGAAGACTGGAGAAGTGGTGCAGATTAAGACGAAACATAGTTTGAGTAAGGACCAATGTCTGTTTGTGTTGGCGGGCAGCGCGTTGAATGTATTGGCTAAGATGAAGAGGAATTGATTTCGTGCTTTTTTTGGAGCTGAGGGGTTATTGTACAATGGAATGAATGGATAAAAAGCAAGCAAGCAGGCACTATATATACAAATCAAACGCAATAACGTTCTGAACATACACCTAGCAGCAGAGAATCCTTCCCTCATTCGATTAATCCACTCCCTATAAAAACACCAGCGGAATAGAAGAGCTCTCACGTAAACTGGTTTCTCTCTCCCTCTCTCTTCCCCACCACAGACTATACATCATCTCCCTCCATTTCCCTATAGGAGTATAATTGAGGCACGGGTAAGATGTACCGTCAGCAGGGGATAATATACCAAGTAATGATTCTGGGTCGCATTGGCAATTTCTTTTGGTGAGGTGAAGACACGATTGATATAGTGTGCGGGTAATAGTATTCGGATGAGGACCTACGCATATATCACCAGGAGCGACATATTGTGAGCGGCGCTAATTTGGAGGTGTTAAATAAAATAACCGGATGTTAAAGTTGAGAGAAAGATGTCTAGCACTTATCAGAGTCTTTGGGATGTTGTTTGTTTTGTTGGTTGGTTGCGGAGGTTCAGATGTGTCGGTGCAATTCATGGGCTTTGTATGGGGTCGGGATAGGATAGGGGGCACTAGCGGATTCGCGTAGCACAATGCTTGTCCCGTTCAGGAGCTCTTCCAAAATTACCGTTCGATCAAGCAATAATCTAGACATTTAACTTTTACTCTAGTCGGTTTTTACTTACAGTCATGGTGGCTCTGCTTATTTAAACTCTTCGTAATCGTCTTCTATGATATCCCTTGAAACCCAAAACCCTACTTGCTTGCCAAGAGCCTATATTGGTCGGAGAGCAACGGTTAAAGGGGCGAAGAGAAGAGAAAGAGGCCCGCACTCCTGAAGCATGAGCTCTAAGATATAACATAGTCTTATCCGCTATTGGATTTTCATCAGCTCTAATATTAACCTTATATCTTCTTGTCGAAGAACACATGATGCAGGATCCGCGCCACAGATACTGTTATCAGTGAAATCAGCCTCTGGCGAAGACAACTCATGGACCTTACTACTGGATATGATAGCTGAAGTGTGTCTTGGTTTCATGTCTAAAAGCCACTTAGCCCTAGATTATGACTTTCCGAGAAACTTGTCCAAGACAGCAAACCAGTTTCGTTCACTCTCAATCGCGAGCTTCTCAACCAAAAGTATCTCTCAACTGCCTAGGTCTGCTACCGGGTCAGCAGACAGTACACGGTAGAGCAAGTCAGGCTTGAATGATTTTACTCTACTTGAGCTGAAGCTGGCATCATCGGCATTGGGTACAAGAAATTTGCAAGTGTCTAGCTTGCCGAAACCTCCCCTTCCCCCCCGGACTATATTACTATCAAAATAGCCGCAAGCATTGCAAACAACATCTTCCAAACAAAAGCATAGTTCTTAAGACGTTCAAAAGATCATTAGCATATTATTAAAGATTCGTGGAGACGAAACAGTGGTAAAGTGGAAGTTAATTCGGAAGTTAATTCCAAAGTTAGTAGAATAAGAGGCGCCGCGCTATGCTTTGGCGCTCCTAAAGAACATAAAGCCATGCATCATAACGACATTTCACATATCACGTTCAGTCTCTGCCTCATTCCCTTCTCTCTCTTCTCCCCCTCCATTAAGCGCAACAGCCAGTACAAGGCACAAAGTCATCTCCGCTCGCTCCAGTGTGCGTAACGACGCCCGCCAACTCCCCATCAGTATTGAACACGACGCGATCAGCACCTGGAGAGCCTCCAGTATACACTTTGTAAGAACTCAAGATGGGAAACTCCTGGTAGGGTCCAGAGACGTAGAAATCGATATCCTCATAGTTGTTTTCCGTGTGCGGATAATCGTTGCTGCCGACCTGCTCGCCTTCCTCGTAGTAGTTGTAGCCCTGAGTGACGGCAGCGTCAACGTCGGATTGGTAGTAGCAGACGGAGCCGCAGGTATAGGCGCATGTTGCCCTGCTGTCGAGCGGAGAAGCGGTCACGGTGGTGGCCGCGAGGGTGAGGAGGGCAAGCAGAGTAGTGGGCTGGTATATATTAGCTTTATATAGGTTATAGTGTGGTGTATATATATCACTTACCTGAAACATCATTTTGACGGTTGAAGTTGGCTTTTGAGGCAGTTCTGAACAGGCAAGGAACGAAAACCTTATTCTGAACGGGCGTGCTCAGAAATGATTCATGGCATAGACTTTATTTTTATATGTTTTTGGCTCATGAGCACTTGAGCGGTCAGTGACTGGAGACAAATCAGCCTACCACTCCGTCTTATCCGGAGCGGTTGTTGGCCAGAACAAAAGGAGAGCAGATGGTACAAACAGATAAGACATAAAAAGTGAGGATATCTATGCAACGTGTAGCTTGGCGTTGACCTACCTTCTCTTTTTAATAAAGCCAATCTGGGGACTAAGTTCGAAAAAGAAGGAGTTTAAATTTGGTGTGGTGGTAGCGTGTGCGGGGTCAGCAGCCCCGGTAATTGAAAGGCTGAAACGTTGCACGTGTTGACCCGGATAAAATAGGTTTTCATATTCGATGTACTTTAAGAGTAGAAGGAAATTTTAGCTTAGGTGGGGAAATGAAATCGCGTGTAAAACTTTTTACTTGTCCTGTACTTTATTTAAGTTATTGGGGAATGCATAACTTCATCTTAATTTTGACACTATTTTCTTTTCAATGCGCGTGACTATTTCTTCAAAACATGCCAGTCGAAATAAGAGTATTGATGTTGATAGAAAAAGAGCAGATCAAAAGTCAAGTGAAGAGCATTTGTTGAAAAAGGGGGGCGGGTGTAAGAGCTTAGCGAAAAGAAATGGGTCTTGCCGGCAGTTGACCTGAAGGCCTGTGCATTATAATAACTAACATCGTAAACAAGTAGACTTGCTTAATCATGGAGAGGTAAATACTATTCTTAGAAATAGTGAAAACTAGCCAGAGCACTAGATTCACAAGCAAAATTCACATGCATTTCCAAATATCCGCATGACTTTCCATTTCGATCTCTAAGAGGCTACTTACATGGAGGGAAAGGTCGACTATGTCCTCAGCCACCAACGCTGTCATTTTTGGGTCAAGTCTAGACCCCACTGGCTAGTCTCTCTCTCTCTCTCTCATTGTTGCACGGAGAAGTTTGGGCTGGACTTGGCGGTTGAACAACATTAACATTCATGTCGACTCATTGTCGAGCACGAGAAGTAGCCCTCAAGCCTAACACTGCCATCGACTATGTCTATAACTTCCACCTCTGAAGTTGGTGATATCGATGGTGGTAGAAGAGGTAGAGTCTCTAAGTCGTTGAGTAGACTATTCTCGGTGGTTTGACTGTTTTCATAAGTAAGCTGAAAGTATCAAATGAATACTTTGCAGGGGCTAACTTACGGTGTGGTCATTTCAGCGCTCACTGCTTCATCTTCTTTCTCCTCGTCGTCCTCTTCTTGAATGGGAAAGATAGGTGGGGGTGATAGCAAGTGAAGATCAACTTGCGTGAGATATTCATCTTCATCACTGCTATTAATAAATTAGTATACACTTCGATCGTTGTGGACTTCAGTGGCTTCTCTTACAAGGAGTGTCGTAGATTGCAAGCACGAGCAATTCCCAGCAAGCGTATCAAATACTTTTCCTCCCTTGTAATTCCAATCAACTCCTCCGTGACTTGTTTCAAAGGCTTTGCATAAGCTCCATCGTATGGGGTCAGATATGAAAGACTTGCAATTTCAAAAAACCGCGGGTAGAGCCCAGCGAAGCCCCAGTCAACAAGACATATCATACCGTCCTCCTCGAGGATCATGTTTCGCCGGCAGAGATCGGTATGACACAGCACAAGGGGGTCTGCAGACAACGCTATAGACTTATCTTACAGAGCGAGGCGCTTGTTAAGCCAATCGTCCATATCTGCACCGGAATTGAAAGTCGTCTTTGCGCCATCATCACCCCACAGGTATCCTAGTGGCTCGTCGTCTCCTATAAGACCCGGGACCTGATAATTTGGTATCTGGATCTGCCCCATGTGCTGGATGATTTTGGCGACCTGAGGGATGATGTCCACGTGCACATCAAGATCAAGCCCATCCATCGACTGGCCCGACACATATTCCATGAATAGATACCCCACAGTACCAATCCAGGGAGTTTCCTTATTCATGCATTGAAAAAAGCGGAAGACTCGGGGAACGTGGACGATACGGGGGTCTGCTTTTCGATGTGCGAGCTCTTGTGTTACTGCTTCCGAGGTCCCAACTCCAACGCCGTATTTGACAGCGATATTGTCAGACAACTTGATGACTTGATTACTTTCCCAAGAGGCTCCAACCGCACCGTTTTCATTCTGTTTTTGCTTACAATATTCAATCAACCATTCTTCGCTGGCAGTGTGAATGACCAAATCAAGGGCCGGAGAGGCTGACATATTGATCAGAGTGGTACCCCGCGGTTACAGCTGCATATGTCCAACTCGCAGTGGTATGGATATAGGAGGTGTGTATGTTGGGTATGTACCTGTTTGTGTCTGCGTCCTCTTTTGCGTTTGCCAAAGTGCCTTAGTGGATGTTTGATGTTATGTTCTGGGGGTTTGGAATCTACCTGTATGACCTTAAAGTCAAAACCTCGCCCGGAGTAAGCCAAAGCAAGGAATTGAAGCTAGCAAGCAGCCATTCAATCGCATTTGCATTCAATGATATTTGTATTCACTGCAACACATACTCCGCGGCAATGGCAGTCTTTGTCAAGCATTGTGGCTCTTCTTTCCCCTCGGCTACTCCAATTAAAGAAATCGGTTTATTTTCCTGCTTGCAGAACATACTGCACTTAACGCCTGTAACCATCCATGGGCCCAGAATAAGAAAGTACTGCAAGCCAGTAAACAAGCTCAAGTTATCAATTGAGCAGCACTTTCAATTGAATTATAGCCAAAAATAGCAGTCACGATCCAGAGTCAAAGCAAAGCAGTGGATGTGACCTATTCCCGCCCCTACCCAATTCACACCAGCTGCGTCTCATCTGTGAATAGTATGTTACTCAACGCCAACAAGGCATGGAGGCAGAGCAGAGAGGCAGATCATCCAGGTATCAATCGTATACAAGCACAAATCAACCACTTTGTCGTTGCACTCCCATATAAATAACCTCCTAATCCCTACAAATCCATGCAACCATGCCTCCTGCCCGAGAGCGCCCTACTCGCCAAGCTACTACAGCAGACTACGAACTCATAGTCCATAAATGCGTGTAACCGTCCAGTAACCAAACCACAGGCACCAACCATACCACACATACAATAGATGCTAACACCTCCCACACCCCCCCCCCTAGCACGCGAGGATTGATATTCGACAACAACACCCGCAGTTCAAACCAAGCATCAGTTTACCTCCTTACCGACGACGGCTCTACCTCCATCCGTCTCAATATGGCACAGGGCGGTCTAACCAACCAAAACGGCAGTACGTGGGCTATCGCGGGCGACGAAAGGGGAGATTTGAAATCACGCGCTGTAACTATGCACAATCAAATAGTTCTCTCGGCGACGTTGACCTCAAGGTTTTCAAGGGCTTGAAAGTCAAGCACGGTAAGAAGATGAATGTTTCGGAGATTGTGGATTTGTAGCATCCATTGCTAACTAGTCAACATTCAGTAATCTCATTCATTCACCAAAAGGGCCGACACAAGTATATAAATTTCATCGTACAGAAGTCGGCTGTCGCTACTGGGTGTAAGTATACCCCTACGCGTTACTTTTGCACGCCGACAAACGCCGAAATATCAGCCAAACAATCATAAAGGACCTGAATGACAGCAACTTAATCAAGAAGTCTAGTCCCGTATCAGCCGCTAAGGCGATAGACGGGTTGCAGGACAACTATTCTGCATGACAAGTTCCTATCTTGGAGGAAATTGAGAAGGGGACTTTTGTATGACATGACATGATTTGAATGATATCTTACTTTTTTGGATGGCAATGATACCCGGGACTAGGCAACATGGGAGGGGATTTAGGCGCTACATGACATAACATAGGATTAACTACACAGCTTCCGAGATAGCAGTTTTTGGCATGCATAATAAATTATCTATTATAGTACCGAGACTCGTCGCGATCAAGTAAGGTACGTATGCATGTACGAGTACGGGAATTACCCATCCTCCCTACACTAAGCCTACACTCGATAAAAACACATCTATCTTTAATACGCAACTACATACAGCCGTTAAATTCTCAATGCAATACAGTACAATACAATTATCCGAAGATAAAATATCAATGGCTATTTTATCAGACTGTAGGAACGCATTAGGCATTTCGTACTGTGCCGCCCCTTCCCCCCGCATAATGCAAGTTCGCTTAATTCTAACCGACATATTGATTCTGACATTAGACGACTAAATGACTCCATTCTGACATTGAGTAGGTAGCTATCTATCTATCTCATTGCGGCTATTCCCCGCCAAGTGTGAAAGATGTATGTTTGTTGATTTCAATAGATAGATAAGAAGATAGAAAAGGGACGATGGAGGATACCTGCCTGCCTGGCTGCCTATCCCTCGCGCCTTCTTCATATCACTAGAATAGATAGTTCCAGCAGAATTTCTTTTTCTTTTTCTTTTTCCTTCGCATTCAAATTTCCGTTTTCAGCCCAGGAAAGAAGGGCATGGAATGTATGTATATATATATGTATGTATATTATAGCGCGGTATAATATCAGTCCGCTGAAGACGAAACGAAATGGCCCGTGCTGGATGAATGGATGCTGCGGGGAGATTCGTGGGCGCGAGCGATACTGGCGAGTCAGATTGGTGTGTCATGAGGGGAAGGGAAGACGTTCTGCGGTGCGCTGCGGTGCGCTGCGCAGGGGCTGTATGTACAGCGTGGCAGAAACACAGCAGCAGAGTTTCTATCTATCGGAGGATACGGGTACGGGGAAGCTCCCGGGTGGTTTAAATCAGATGCCGCTCGCTGGAGGGGAGGAGTTCAGTTCATTTTAGTTCAGTTCAGGAAGCATGTTGGCGGTTTGGGTTTCGCGGGGAGAGGTTTTGTGTTTGTTTGTTGATGGATGGATGGATGGATGGATGGGTTTAGCTCATCGCTACGCGGAGTTTGGGTACTGACTGTATTATGGAAGGGATACCGAGCGAGAAGGAGGTTGGTTGGCTGTTGCGAATTGCCCAGGTAGGCTTACTTGCTTACCTTACTACTTAAGGAGTATGCATGGTATGTATATGGCGGCGCATCCCTCCTTTCCACCATGAGTGAAATGTATACTACCTGTAGCATGAGATGCCACGGATAAGCCTAGGGAGATGGGACGAGCACAAATGTATGTGGTAATCGATTGCATAGGTAGTAACTAGCTATCTACAGAACCACACCGCATGCTAGCTTGAATGAAATAAGCCAAGCCACGTTACAACCAAACAAAACAAAAAAGTGTGGGTTTTAGGAACGAATGAATGAATGAATGAAGTTAAATATAAATAAATGTCTATTTAGTAGTACTGTAGAATAAGGCCTGACTGACATTGCATTGTGCAAAGAGAAGAATAAATCAAAATTCGATTGATTTATCATCACAAGCATGCGTGCGTGCGTACTTGAGATTTGAAATTGAAATTGAAATTGGAACTTGACGAGCGCGGGATTCGGCAATGTATAATATGGAAAGCATGATTTTCTTTCTGCATTATCATTGTAATATCAATCAATTCTCAGAACTGACAAGGTGGTGCAAGGTTTGAAAAGTTCTACTTTTCCTAAGATGAACGAACAAAGGATAGGTCTCTATACCTTCCACTCGGAAGTTAATCTCATCACACGCGATTTCACATTATAGAAGATCAAGAATTACAAGTTGTGAACAGGCACTAGAATTATATTCTCATATATCCGACCGTCTTCGCCTACTGAAGCGCGCCAAACGCTCGCTCGTTCGCTCACTTCCAAAATACCAACGCCTGCCCAATGTATAAGCTCATCTTTCATTCTCAGGGTGACCCGTAAGCCAAACCACCAAGTCCCCTAGCGCCAAACAAGAAAGTACAAAAGCCCGAATTTTCCCTTTTGGATATGATATGCATGATTCCCTTTCCCTTGCCCTCCCTAATTTTGAATCTCAGAATGTGTGAAGAGTTATTACCCTCCCAAAAACGCCAGCAATGCATATAAAATTATCGCTTCAAATGAACAACTCAAGGAGCATTAGTCGGATAAGTCGGTCGTTGGCTCATGCTTGGGCCTGGAACTGGCGGAATACCACTCTCATCACCAGGCTCGCGTCTGGATCCAGATATATTAAGGACTCGATGTAGCAAACTCTTGCGTCTTCCTTCGCCGCCTCGGTTGTTGTAGTCATAAACGCCTCGGCGAGGACTAATGGTTCTGCCATTGGTAGGAAAGCGATGACCGAGGTCACGCCGCCAGGTTACACTACTCTCAATGCTCTCTTTGCGCTCCAGTTCTTCCTCCCAGCCGTACGTATCTGAGCTAGCGGTCGTGGTGGTAGATTGAATGGAGTCAACAGAGGACATCATGCTGGCGGCCGAGCTGGCAATGCTGGTGTCGAGTGTGAGCGCCCCATTACTCATGCGTCTACTCATGCTATCCTCGACAAGAGTGCTGGTTGTATGTGCGGTGGTGGTTGTTGCTAAGCTGCTTCTTGATTCGTTGGCGAGCGGGTTTGCAGATATCCAAATCCCATTCTCGGTCTTGAAATCAAACTCCATTGCCATCTCGGTATCGACCGACATTCGCTGCTGCGCGCTGCCATCAATACTTTCCAAATGTGATCCCCGGTGTACTTCTTCCTGTTCCGAGATCTTGGCGGGAATATAGAATGGTTGCATGCCAGCAACTTGCATTAGCCGGTTTGGCGGCATCGAGTTGTCCTTATCCTTATTGTTGTTTGCGGCCCCGGGTGTTACAGGACAATATAATTTTGCGGCCACGCCGTCCCTCCTGATATCTTCTTCTTTTTTCCCTTCTAGTTGTTTCTTTTCGAACTTTGCGAGATCTGGATCGCTGCCATGATATAGACGTTGCGAAAATGATGCCGCGAGGGAAGGGCGGCGGCGATCACTGATATCAACAGGGGAACCAGGGTGAGCTTCCAGTACAGGCGACAAATCGCCTTCACTGAGCTTCAGGCTGGTTCCACCATGTAAGAAAGCCGTCTTCTGACTAATGTCACGAGGACTTGAAACATCCTGGGTAGGATGCTCCATGGGCGCGATAACTGGAATTGGAATAATAGAAAAAAAATCATTTGGTGACGACGTGACCTGTCGCCCTCATAAACCATTGCCACTCTCCGGGCTGGAATCTCTCCCAATGGGATGCCTTGAACTTTTCGTACTCGAGCTCGATCCGCGACTTGACCGACTCTTTTTAAATCCGAGCTTGGCACCCATCTTCTTCCAACTGCTACTTTCACTTCGGCCCTGTTGGGGACTGGAACCTGGGGAAACGTCAAGGAAGCCTGCATTCGAAGTCGGGGGCGTGTCTGGTGGGGTCATTGGCTCCAGAGCAGAGGCTGAAGGGGAAGGAGAATCGGTACTGTCATCGGTGAGGGTATCAGGGGCATCACCGGATGATGTTGCAGAAGAGCCTGATGCGTGTGCAGAAAGACGAGAGCCTCGACCCAAGGCGGCACTTAGGTGGGATTGATGTGAGAGGCGTGGTGAGGGGCCGAGGTATGATTGTGAAACTAAATCGCCACCACTGCCACTCCCTGTGGGGCTTCCATCCCTGCGAGATGCTGCAGGAGATAGTGACCGCTCATCCAAAGACCCAGCCATATATGTGTCTGACATAGATTCATCTGAACCCCATGGACTTGCGTATGAGCCGGAGTTGCGAGCAGGAGCAACTGAGTTGAGGAACGGTACGAGCACAGACTCTTCCATTAATTCGTATATAATCTTGACAGCTGGCTCCAATTCCGCGGGATCAGGAGGAGTGTATGAGGAAGGCAGTGCCATCAATCGATCCCGTACATCAGAAGGCAGATTGACTTCTCTGGGTCCGTTCGGTGCAATGTAAGCGTCTAATAATTTTTGCCATAACATCCTCACATATTCGTACTCCGAAGTCTGCGGGGACAACGGTGTGTGGGGAGCACTTTCAAGCACACCTTGATAATGCTTAGTATATCTCGTAGCATCCATTGTAAATTCTAATGTTTCTAGACAGTGATTTTGTGACAGGTATGCCATAAAAGCGCTCGACGTCCATGGCGATGGTGCTGTATTCGACAGGATTTCATGTAATGTGGGCCGCCGAGAGCAATATGGGCCGGAGGGTATCGAAAGACTCAGTGGCCTCGAAGGCACGAACTCGCCGGAAGACATGAAGCCTTCGTCGTCTGCGTCCCAATCCGACAGAACGGATGAGCAACGTGGTGAGGTATCTTTCGATGACGGGTATAGGTACAGTGAAGGTGGCTTTCGATGTTTCGCCCTTCGCATTGCGGTTCGCAGGTATTTCATGAGTACACTCGAGTTGTTCGTCCTCCCTTCTTCGTCTGCAAACGAATGTGATAGATCTCTAACAGCGACTTCAATGTGGCCGTCGGTACGTTTGAAAGTACCCGTGGAAATACAGTGAACCCAATGCTACCTTGTCAAATGCATCTGTCGAAACGGCGTCTATTGTACAGAAGGGATGCTCGGAGATAATTGGCTTCCGTTTGCTTTGAAGATATCGTGTGTGAATCCACCGTTGATCGCGTGTAAGAAAAAGCAGGTCGTAACGTCGTCGTTTGCACGCAGCCGCGAGATGCCGAAATATCACAAAGAAACGCTCCAATGATCCTTAGGCGTGACGGACACAAACGGGTAACTGCAGATTGTGATGTCGGTGGGAATGTTTCTGGAATGAGCCCAAACACCGGGATTTGTGTGTTCCAAATTAAAGGCAGGTCACAGTGGCGAAATAAGGGCTCGTCTGTGGTGGATAGATTGCGAAAAGCTTTGGTGCAATACAGTACAACCTGCCAAATGCAGAAGAGACCCCAGGCGTGCAGGTAAGCAAAGCGACTTATATTACAACGGGAAGTTTCCCAGAAAAAGGTCAAGTGCTGGCGAAAGAACGATTTTGGGTATCTCGAGGAATGAAGCAGAGCAAAAGACAGTCGATGTAAGGAGAGCAGTCGTGAAGTCGAGTTGAGTTGAGTTGCGTAAATGGCGAATTCAGACAATCCGGAATTAAACAACGACGGATTTGTAAGAGGGGGTGAGTGAGTGAGTGAGTGTGGAGGATGTGTCGATGGCCAAAGATCGTGATGATGGTAGTGGTGGTGGTGGAGGGCAGTGCTGTCTTAGTGCGAAGCTTAAGGAACGTTGAAACTCTGACAGGTGCTGTGGAGGGGGAGGGCCGCGAACGATGACGGACGGTACAGTAGGTGAGTTTTGTGGTACTTTTGACTTTTGACTTTTGAAGGGCCAGAAGAAGAGGAGAGGAGAGGAGAGGAGAGGAAATGTTGTTCGTCTCGTGAGTGGCTTGCTTGCTTGCTTTTGAGACTTCTAGAAGAGGTTTCTGCGCCACGACAAAGGACAAGACAAAGAAAGTCTTTCCGGAGGCGGCGGGTAGTTAAGGTTAGAGTTGCAGCAGCGTGCAACAGCAACAACTCTCGTGATAATGATTTTTAATTTAGGCCTGCCCGAGCAAGAAGACCTTGATGAAGGAGGAGAGTAGTCGTTGTTCGGCCTAGGCGTCGTCGTCGGCCTGCAAAGAACAAGTGGTAGAGCTTTGGATTGGCGCCATAAGGTAGGTACTCGTAGCGCCGCTGAACCTTGGCTTGGGTCAGCCTGCGGAGCCTTTGACTAAGTAAGGAGGTCCCCGTGTGAGTGAAAGATCCACACGGTTGAAAAGACACGAGTGAAAATCAAATAGATTAGAGTGGTAAAAGGGCAGCTAAAGCGACGGTGCGGACGAGTTATGGGAATGGGATTTGGTAAGGGGAGAGGAGAACCCAGAGGAGAGGGGTCACTAGTGCACTACGGCCACACGGCCATCTCCTGAGTGGAGTGAGAGTGAGGAAAGAGGGAAGGGAGGAACGACTGTGGGGCAGGCTAGAAGCCGCACTAGAAGACTGACTCCTTCGACCAGGGGGGCGAATAAGCACCGGCGCCCTTGCACCGTCTTAGCAATCGTCATCCTGCTCGATCCAATCATGAGAGATCAGCGTTGAGGCTATCATGCATACGGACTAGCATCGAAGCAGTGAAGGGCTTCTCTGGCAGGGGTGTGGCAGGGCGTCCCTGTTGGGGTGAGCGTCAAAGCGGCGCAGGTCTCAAAGGGCAGGCCGCAAAAGTTCAGCAGCGGTTTGAGCAGCCGAAACAGACTAGTGTAGGCTTGGCGTTCTTTCCAAGCTTCCCTTTCCACACAGGCTTCGAGGGTCGGAGCAGAAACGCCGCCGATCTCTTTCCCGATAGGACAGGAGAGAAGGCTTGGGGGGATTTTCGAAGAGAAGATTGGAAGAGCAAGCACACCACGTGGTGCCAGAAAAGGGGACACGCACATCATCGCATTCGTCCAAAAGACTTCTTTCTTCCATGCATGAGTGGCCAGTGGAATCTTGATACTCAAATATCCCCCTCATTCAGACACGATTGGTTGTTGATGCCGTGATTTATAGGACAGACAACACGTTCTTCTCCGCCGCCACCACACCCTCTCTGCTCTAACGTCCTCTATCGTCGTATATTACCTAGTGGTACCTGACACCCACAATATCTTCCCATATTACAGCAATACCGAGATTGTGCTACTGCTGATGACAGAACTAAATCCCCCCGAATAGAGAGTTGTTCGTCGACAGAGATGCTTTTGCGCTTGCCAGAACAGAAGACTTGCCCTCTGTGACGTGGCTACATATTCAATAATCTAACTCATGCTGACATCGGGCTACTTATCTTCCCAATCCCCACTAGGTCACGATGATCCCCAATATTAGCATGTACAGTAGGCTCGCTTGGGAAGCCTAAGGCATCTGCCGTCACAAACTGTTACCTGTCAAGCCTCAAGTGCCGAGGACTACGTGATATCAAAAGCCTCAGTCAGCTAATAGTCAGGGAAGTGCCGAAGGACAGTACTGGCAGTGAGATTATTATAAACGCAGTGTGGCATCATACCACAGCATTGATTTATTGATGCTCTTTTTAATGCAAAAATAATGCATCTTTTCCCGAGTTCAACGGTGCGGATTTGATCATTTTGGGTCGCGACGCAGATACCGGTATCATGCGTACAATTCCCGCATGCGGCTGCTCATTGCTTCCTGGAGGTATATATAAATCGGCAATATACATACCAAATGCCCGCATGAACACAAAGAAAGCTGGGAACCTGAAGCTGCAGAACCCAAAACATACCCAGATCTGTCTTCTCTAGCCAATCATGGCAAATATGAAGCCAGCCATCATCACTGCAAAGACGGTATGGCATTATCCCCCTTCTCAATCCTCCGCATCTCGCATCAAATGTAACATGCAGCCGCATCATGGCACGAGCATCACCGACCGGCGCCGCAGCGATCTGCTGACTGACCACTTCACATTCCCTCCCGTCTTCCCCATGAACCATGAAAAAGCTTGAGTTCGTTGGTTCCAGTCACTAGCTGTGTGATCTGCCAGCCCCTTTGCCAGTCCAGTCTCAGCTCGACCTCGACTTACCCGAAACAGAAGGAAGTATAAAACAAGGGCTTCCAATCATCTTCCAGAACCTGGACGTTATATGACATCGGTATCTCTGGTATGTATAAGCAAGCAGAACTGGCAGGCATTAATTAATTTCCCTGCTTGTTTATTTTTGTTCCGGGAACCAAAGAAGAGGGAAAATGGATGGATGGACGACCGACCTACACACAGTACTGTACAGTAGTATGTCAATAGGGTACTGTACTGTACAGTACTGTAGGATACGGACGTAGGGGACTTCCAGTAGTGGTATCGGGGCCTTGCTAGAGCTTGCCCTAGCATACTGTACTGTAGAGTACCTAGGTAGGGTAGGATTTATCAGATATACGACGAATCTCGCCAAGCGATATTTCCCAATGCCAAGACGACGGGATCACGAATGAGAGAGCAGGGCAAGGGGGCCCCAATCCTAGTACAGTTCCCCCGACCCGAGGTTCATTCATGCCTGTGCTACCCTACCCTACCTTGTGTACTCGGTACAGTACAGTAGCTCAACAGATAAGAAAGGAAGGATGTTTCGGATTGAGCAGCCATCCATACATCTCGAATACTATACTTAGAAGAAGCTGAAGTGGAAGATACCGTATGGCTGTATTTATTTCTCGGGCATTCATTCCATCACTTACTTGGCTTGTGGCGTAATTGAGTAATGGAAATGGAAAGAAAGAAATACGGAGTACTCCAACTGCATGCAGGATTTGTTTGCGCGCGGCTCTACAGTAACAGCATACAGTACAGTTACGGTACGAGTCTCGTCTCGAGTTCCCCTCTAACCAGGCTGGCGGCAACAGTAGCAAAACCAAGCGTCAACACTGCATGCGCGGCGCATGAATAAACAAAGTTGGTTATTTCTACGGAGTACAAGACAAGATGGAACCACTGAAGAATATTCCACTCGGGTTCTAGAAGTAGAAGTATCCGATACAGTATCATTCCACGACAAGGATTACCGCACTGCGTCGTCCTCGTCCTCGTCTCACCGCCAGCCAGCTACAGTAGCATTTCTCCCATGATTATCGTGGCATCATGGCATGGCATGGCATTCCCGTTGCTTGGCCCCATACTGTACGGAGGAAGTTTACATAAGTCACCATTCACCAAGCTACAGTACGGAGTGCAGGACGGAGTAGGGACGGAGTACGGCATTTCCCTGTCTTACCTGCCTTGTATTAGTCTAGCTCCGCCCGGCACCCCTTGTGGAATGGAAGCACGCTAGAAGGAAAAGTCGGTATGGTGGCGTCTTCCAGAATTTTTCCGTTTCCGAGGGTAGCACAACCTACTCCATGGAGCGAGTGTTGCATGCCCTGTCCTGCCCTGTCCTGCCCTGCATGCATGCACATGGAATCGAATCGCGGAGACGATGGAGTAACTTTCATTCTTACCTCCGTATGGAAAAGGGAAGGTGGTAGGGTATGTAAACATGGATTATATAGCTTCGAGGGGTACAGTAGCATACAGTACATAGCACACATTCCGGATAGAATCTAGATGTCGATTGAAGTACTTAAATGTGCCTATAAGATACGGACGATATCCTGATCAGCCTCTTGGTCTGCTCAATCAGGGCTATCTTATTCGGAATCGCCGTCAGTCTCGTCGCTCGCGCTATAGAACGGACGCCAGACGGACAGACAGACGGACAAACAGAGGATACCGTAGATGACGATGATGTTATTATTATTCATACTCACTCTACTTATCATGCCCGCGACGGCGCGAGTTGCCCGTCCGCCCGCCCGCTCGCCGCTCGCCAGCGCTTGATGTTACGACTACTCGTACTGTACTGCCTGCCCATACCTTGCCGCCGGAGCGCCAGGATCGGGGACATGGCCATGGCTTATGTACCTAGGTATGATGTGACACATAAGTATAGAAGTAGCTAGGTATGGGTATGGTAGGGCGTTCGGGACCTCCCCTCCCTTCCTTCCTAGGCCAAGACAAGACAAGACAAGACAAGACAAGACAGCGTCTTTTTTTCCTTCTTACGCGACGTTACACTGTTTGGGATTGGAATGGAAAAGGAAAAAGGAAAAAGGAAAAAAGAAAATTGGAAAAGTTCGGTCATTTTGAGCGCGAGTGGAGAGTGGATATCACCGTCAGCCGATGGGAAGCGTTGCGCTTGAGCCTTGATACTAGAAAAGGATTTTAAGACACGAAGTTTCTATCTTAAGACGTAAGTTTTCTATCTTAAGACGTAAGAGTAAGGTACTGTAGGGGCAAGTGTCTGTCTCGTCATAGCTTTTGGGGGCCGTCAATAGGATTGAATTGACTAAGAGAATGCTCCGTACATAATGCAATTTGCGCGGATTAAAGCGACGGTGGCACTAGGAAGAATTTAATTTTTCAATTTGCTTGCTCTTAGCATGTATCTATTTATTATTAGCTGCTTTTGATACTGTATAAGTTTTCCAGGCTGGTAAATAGAATTCGGTGGCATGTTCAGTTGAAATCCTTTCTTTCTTGCTATGGCATCATCGTATGATGGGTTGAAAGTTTTCACATCAGGTATCATGCTAGCTTGCACGTCGAGTGAGCGGGCGTTGTCTCTTCAGTTGTATTCACTCTGTTGTGATAGCAGGTGGAAAGGCAGCCTCATTCACTCTTATGACGCTTCAACACACACGTTCATCCTTTAACATTTCGATCAGTTGATCAAGACTCTGAATTATTAATCTGTGGATACAGCATTCTGTAGGTAGCTCTCTGTTTGTTCTTTCCGCTTTGTATATTCCAGAAAGTCGAAGTCGCAATCCTGTCTTCAGGCATTTAGTTATTAGTTGTCGTTAAAGCGTATCTGAATATGGAAGCAACGACCACATCAAACTTTACATGGACTTTCTCGTCGTCGCGCATTCCTTGACCGAGAGAATTTCGGTTTCCATCAATGATACATCTCATGATAACATCTCTCCCTCTCTTCTCGAGTGTGAGCCCAATGTGATCCATTCATCCCTTGGTACTATATTTCTTGCCTGATCATCCTATCCACCATGTCCTTCTTTCGAAGCGACTCCCATTGCTGCTTTCGTCGGAAGCCCCCCTCTCCAGATGGCTTCCCCCCACGACTTGTGGTGTCAAAATCCCCCGTTTTCCCCGTTTCCCCTCGAGATCCGAAAGTCTCGTGGACCGAAACAGAAGCAGCAGAAATGCGGGCGATATTCGAAGAGGACGACAAGGACACAGACGCAGAGATCGGCCAAGTAAAGCACAATAGCGCCAAAAAGTTGAAAGCACTCCTTCTCGGGGAAGATTTGAGCGATGCCAACAGCGAAATGCTGAATGCTAGGAGATACAACTCGAGCGCCTTGATAGCTGTTACGCGGAAGTTGAAGCAGCATTTATCGCGCGAAGCCCTCTCCAAGCGACGTTCAAAATCAAGTGTTGGAACGAGCGAGGAAGAAATCGAACGCAGGGCCGAGTTGAGGCGAATTCGACACAAGAGAATCCAAGAGGAGCTGAGCAATGAAGGACTCTACGATGAAGATGCATATTCTATGGATTCTATCCCTCATGTCCAAGCTTCAACAAACTCTCCTCCGCTTCTAAGTCAATTTTCGTGGTCTCCTAGTGAAGTTGCCTCTCTTTCCAGTCCGAGTCCCCCGTCAAAGGAGTCTGCTGTATTGGCCTTGCCAGTACTGCCACTGTTGGAAGAGTAAGCTCCTATACATTCCTCAAAGAAGCTTGCACTGATATCATGGAGTGTACAAAAGGATATTATACTGGAAAAAGATGCCACATCAGCGAATGCCTCATGGAAGTCGACCTCTAGACATCTATCTTATCCCGTTGAAGAATCGAGTGCTGCAATGGTCAACTCAAGTGGAGCAATTTCGAGGCGCCATAGTTCGCCCTTGCTCAACGATGGGGAAGCTTCGAAGTTCAATCCTGCTTTGTATGTACCAACTCGAAAACGGAGCTCTATTATTCAACTACCTTCAAAACCCGTCCTTGAAGCACAGCGCCTTCCAAGTCTCCCGGAGCCGTGCAGATCATCGTGGAGGCTTTCATTCAACGCGAACAATAGAGGCGACGAGCTTCGCAAGCTGAGCCAGGAGCATCCACCGGTGACTTTAGAGCGCTTTGGCGTTAGTTCACAGCCTATGAGGACTTGGTTACACAATCAAGGACTTCGATCACCATCTCAAGCCATTGCAAGCTCGGAAGATGACAACACCGTTAAAATTCTGACTTTCCATGCAAGTTCCTGTACCGTTACCAGCGATTTTGGAGGCGTCGATGGCGGTGTTGAAGCCAATGAAACAACGCTCCATCTTCATGAGATGGGGATATCCCAGCAGTTAGCGCCTTCCTTCAAGGGCCTCCAGAGCTCGGTTTCTTCTCCTCAATTGTCAAGCTGGGGCTCCCACAATCGGGGTAATTCGAGCATGAGTGCTGAGTTCCGACCTTTTCTCACTTATAAACCCCGCTACCTTCAGGACAGTTCTGATTCGGACCCACTGAGTCAACGATTGCCTCAATCATGGGGAAAGGTTGTTCAAGACAACACATCATCATTCTACCCATCTGCTGTTAACAGTATGCAGCCGTCACCACAAAGTTCTAGATTCGACTTAGCTTCACGTGTTGCAGCAAACATGATCAGAATGGATGCTGCTGAATTGAGAAGTAAGTTCCAAGATACTAATAGTATTCACATACTAACGCTCGTTATTGCAGAACCTCCTGTAGCATATGTGCCATCGGATTTAGCCTCTTCCCCATCAGAAGCCGATTCTTTCCTTGATCTCGCACCTCCTCCTACAAGGCAGTCGCGTCAACCCACGAATGATGATAGCTCTATCCTTGCATCTGAGACAGAATCATTTCAGCATCGTGAAGCTGAACTTAGCATCATCCCCAAACGGTTCGCATCTTCAGAAATGAGTGTTCCGAGTACTCCCAAATCCAGTAGGTTTCGAGAAGAGTTTGATGTAGAACATCAGCAGTCTGCCGACGTCCTTTCCCGCAAGCCTTCTAGGTTTTCCAAGCTGAAGAAGAAATTCACATTCATAAGCTTTGATGGAACAAAAGACATGAATGATGTACTCGGCATTCCGATTCCTGACTTTGCACCAGACGAGTTGTATTCTTCGCCAGCCGGGTGGAAGAGACCTGGAGGTCGCTTGCTAAGTATTAGGCGTGGCTCACCAAGTACTAATGAAGACAGGCTAATTCCCATGACCCCAAGGAGGGCTTCTGAGAGTCTTTCGACTGCGCCTGATGACACGGCCGGTCAATGGGGCTTGGCTATAAAGATGCAAGTAGAACGAGATGCAAGCGCTCTCGGCCATAACTTGCAGCTTTTGGGGAAGGACAACGAAGTATCTAGGAAGAAAAGTGCCGTCGAAAAGGAATTGGAGGGTGGATCTGCGAAAAGTGTCATTGGTCAACTTACCAAAAACCTGAGTTGGAACAAGAAAAAAAAGAACCTGGAACTCAACGATCCCGAGGGGACTGCGATAGAGTATCAGAAGCGCGTCCAAGAACGACTCGCGGTAGAAGAGTTGGTCAAGGACTCTTGGGAGGCAGAGATGAATGCCACAGAACAGAAAGCTAAAGTTCAAAGCAGAAACATCGTCAAGGCCACCGGCCCTGACAGGAGATATCCGGCTGCTTGGGCACGTTATCCAAGCCACTCTCGTTCTGAACGAAGTGCTAGTGCTGGACATCGAGACACGGTTGAGCCGCGGGACTTTGCAATCGCCAAAACTACAAAGACAGGAGAACCTGTCTGGTATCACGGAGAGAAGAGACATCTTCTGCAGAATCAGGATACTGACGAGGACTCATCGTACGATGAAGATAAGAACCAGCATCCCCACAGGCAAAAGCTCGAGGCCAAGAAAGACAGAGCCAGTGATAAAATCAGGAGCAAATTGCACAAGCTTGACAAGATTGCTGAACGGGCCATCCCAAATCATGTCCACGGACGAAGAAGCAGTATTATGATGGCAGGCCGCCTGGAATATCCCGAGTTGGAGATCCTTCCAATCACAATGAGGACAGAAGCCCAGATGGAGGAGGATATTCTAGAAGAAAAGGCAAGACTGAGAAAGGATCGAGGCAGCTTTTTTGGTGGGGTCGGTTACGATGGCGAGAATGAGAATGAGAATGAGAATGAGATGGGTATTAACGATCCGAGATTCTACGATGAGTGTATCGCTGAAAGGGACGAAGTGTTTAGGAGCGAGCGGAAGAAAAAGTATAGGACTTGGAGTGGCAGGGATCTGAATACTTGTGCGAGTGGGAAGGAGAGGGAGAGTATGAGGAGGGGACGAACGCTGAGGAGGAGTACGGATGCGCATCATTACTAGTTGGAGATTCTGCAGAGCGTGGCAAGGGCAAGGGCAAGGAATAAGTGACTCTTGGCTGCCTGCTGAGTAAGAGGGGCTTTTATATATTTGAATTGGCTGGTATTGTTTTGGTTGTTTGGCAGTTGCAAGGAGTCGTGTTGTATACGTATTGATGGGTTGGGTTGGGCTATGCGTGCGTGCGTGCGGCCGTGGTGTGATATTCAGGTTAGTAGGTGGACTGGGGTTGGAGTATGGATTGGATTGGATTGGTTTGGATTCCTGGATTGGTTTGGTAGATTGGTATTGTGGTATTGTGGTATTAATTGGAGTTTGGCTGGTATGGATAGGTGGAAGGATGGAAGGGTTGGGAGGTGGCTGGGAGCTTGATTGTATACTTAGGGGACTTGCTTTAGGTAAGTAGGTACTTTGGTCGATTCGTAGTATTCATTTGATGCTGAGGCTTGTCTTCCTCGGGCCATCGTGAAAGTTTTAGCTATTCATTATTCATGTCTGGATGTCTTAGATTTACCTGAGACATCAAAAGTCAAATCTAAGAACTTGAAAAATGTGTACCAGCACATTTTCCGTATATGGGTCTCCAAATTGCCGGTGTTTATCATATGTGCTTCCTTCCTTTGCGAATCCAGCAATCAACCCAGCCCCTCAACTCTCTTCCAAATACAACCCCTGATCCAAAACCCACCCCGCAATGCCCTCGGAAACCAACCCCCTCAACGCCTCGCCATCCCCCCTCTTACACGCATCCCTGACCCTCGTACTACTCACCGCCTTCTCCGCGCCCCGCACCATCTTTATCCTGCCCTCATTCACCCACTTCCTCTCCCCGCCCACGCTATCTAGCGAGCCCTCGCCGATCCCGCGCACATACGCGTCTTGCTGCTCTCTCGTGCCCCAGGCGTCGTGCAGCCGGTAGGTTACGAGGAGGGCGTGCGAGGCGAGGAGGGCGGATATGGAGGTCAGGGTGTGGGTGGGGGGGTAGTATTTGGGGTCGAGGATTCGGGTTAGGGTGTCGAAGCCTAGGAGGTGCGTTTGTTGGGCTGGGGGCGAGGAGGGGTAGTGGGAGGCGATGGAGGTGGATTTGTGGATGAAGTAGGGGTGTGAGGTTACTGCTATGTCTATGCCTTGTATTGCTGTTGGTGTTGGTGTCCCTGGTTCTCTTCCTTTTGGGTCTGCAGTTGTGGTGTTTTGGTTTGGGTTGGATTTTGGGTTGGGACTTGTGATTTGGGCGTATAGTTCCGAGGCGAATATCTCCATCATACATAAGCGCTGTTCGAAGCTGGCGGGTTTGGGCGCTTTGTCGGCGTTGGTTGTTGCGAGTAGGAGGAGGATTCGGACGGGGGGGGTGGGGGGAGGGTCCGTTGTGAGGGCTGTGTGGAGGAGGTGTGCGTGTGCGAGAGTTGGGGGGTTGAAGGACGAGTCGAGGGTCAGGAGGGTTGCGGGGGGTTGTGGGGGAGGAGTTGGTGTTGATGTGGATGTGGATGTGGATGTAGAGGGGGCTGAAGGGATGGAGTGGAGGATTTTGAAGGTTGAGGAGGAGGTAGTGAAGCTTGAGAGGAGGGCGCGGTAGTGGGGAATGCGGGCGCGCATGGTTGAGGTTGTTGGAGGAGAAAAAGAACGAGGAGGGGAGCTGGTTGTCATTGCTGGTCTATGGGGTATTTAAAAAGGTTGAAGGCATTTGAGCTGAGGGTTCGATTAAGTCAAGTCGAAAAGAGAGTGAGGTGAGGTGAGTTGGATAGTGGTTGATAAGAGACCTGGTTTGAGATGAGATAAGACGAGGCTGAATATGCAAGGCTGACAGCGTCATGGGTATCTTAAATAGTGACGTTACTATATTGACTCTCCAAAACACCCAACGAGATGTCCTCCTTCCTTCCTTGCCCACCTTCTACAATCGCACCATAAAAATATGGCTCTCATAGAAAATTGGATGCCGCCTTCACGCGAACATTGGGAATGGGTTGTTTACTTGTTCCAATTCTTCCCAATCGTACGTACAAATCCAAACCCTCACCATAATGAGATGCTAATATACGTACAGCTCACACTCATCCAATGGTCGATTTCATGGTATGGCATGGGCAAGACGTCTACAAGCAGCAGATTCAACATTCCGGGGAAGATCGCATGGCTTACGATGGAGGTGCCTGGGTTTCTGATCGTGCTCTACATCATGTATACCCTGCCCGACCAACTCGGATTGTTAGGATTACCATGGGAGAATAAAGCTATGGGTGGTCTCTTTGTACGCCTCCTGCTTGAGATGAAGATACATTCACTGATCCGAAAACAGGTAATCCACTACCTCTACCGCGCCATCCTCTGCCCCTTTCTCGCCCCCTCATTATCCCCCATCCACCCCGTCGTTTGGTTCTCCGCCATCATCTTCCAGGTAACCAACGGCCTCAGCATCGGCGGCTACCTCGGCGGCCACGGTCCCACATCCCGCGCAGCATGGGCGAATTTCAAATCCGACTACGTAGCCGGGGGTCGCATGGAGCTCGGCATGATGATATGGGCTTTGGGCTTCTTGGCCAACATCTGGCATGATGACGAACTGCGTGAGATCCGCAGGGCGGCGAAGAGGAACGCCGAGCAGAGAGCGGGGGAGAAGGGCGAGGGGGAAGGGAAGGGGGTCGACAAGGTGTATATGATTCCGCGGAATGGCGGGTTTGAGTATATTCTGTATCCGCATTATCTGTGTGAGTGGATTGAGTGGGCTGGGTTCTGGATTATGGGGGGAAGTGCGTGTGTGCCGGCCAGGAACTTTCTGCTGAATGAGATTGCGACGATGCTGCCGAGGGCTGTGCAGGGGAAGCAGTGGTATGTGGAGAGATTTGGGAAGGAGAAGGTTGCGGGGAGGAAGGCGATTATTCCAGGTATTTTGTGAGGGCTTGCGAGATGCATGTAGGAGGTCGATTATGAGTTAAGAGAAGGGCACTATATGATACAAAGGAGCATCGGTTGATAGCTATCGTACCCCGCTCGATTCAAATAAAAACAAGATTTTTAGCTGCGCTGCGAATTTCGCGGCGGGAGTGAAGTACAGCCAGTTTGTTCAAGCTGGCACTTATCCTCAGATCTGCTTATCCTCAATGGTCTGGGTAAGAGCAGGCAGCATATCTGTAGAATTCACTCCACTTAAAGCTGATAACCCAAGTCCAAATCGCACCCAGTATAGGCCATTATAAAAAGGGACAAACCCGATTGACATGATCAAGTTTGCAGTTCCCCTTCTAGGCAACAAATGAAAACGAAAGGCTGAAGGGTACTCCTTGCCATCCCTCCCTTTATACATTTCTCACCTGCATCCCCTACCCACTCAAGACACCAAAACAATATATCCTATACCGGTACTTCCCTACCTAGGTATATACTCCCCTTATGCTATTCTACAACTTCTGTTGCACATCGCAACGGAACATTCCACCCGCTTACCGGGAGCATCCCATTCCGAGTGCCATCCCATCCATACAGCATCCCGCAATTAATGCGATTCATGAATCGCGTTGAGAGGCGCGTATCAAAAACAGGAAAAGGGAAATGAAAAAGAGGGCTTTTGTTGCGCGTCGCACCGGGACGTTCCATGGGTGGCGTTTTTGGGTTCGCACGGAACGGGATGAATGGATGGATGGTCTCAGCCGTAAGAAGGACGATCCGATAATCCACAAAAAAAAGAAACGGATTTCTGTTGTTTGTCTATGAGTGATAGATATAAAGGTATAGTACTTGGTGGAAAATACTTCGTTTTATATATATATACACCGCGTGAAAAGCAATACCGGGATAGGCTTACTTGCCAACTGCCGGCTGGGCTGGTGAAAGCTTCCTACCTAAGCTAGATTACTAGGTAGGTAGGTAGGTAAGAGTCCTTCTGATCATTGAAAATGCCGGGATGAGAAGGTTCATATATATCCTAGCCGTAGGAAACTGCCTCGATAAATATTTCTCATTTAAGTTTAGTGAGATCGACTGAGGTCATGCAGTGGTCAATATATACCAGTAGTAAAATATCCTAGCAAAATCTAATATAGTGGGGGCTTTTATTACCTGCTCATTGGGTCTTTTAGCGACTACAGGGGAGTAGGCGTACAAAGAGAGCGGGGAAGGGCCAGGGGGGTTTCTTTCCTTGTAATCAATACTACTCCGTAAATGTTCAACCTCGGCCATCGATTAACAACTACCAAAAGTTTCGATTCTTCTCAATTTGTATTCAGGCATCTGCTGAATCTACGTCGTGGTCAGTCATGCTTTCTGAGCCTGGGGGTGTAATTGCACAACTATGACGTAGTTGACTCGTGACTCAATTCCCAACCTAACACTCAATAATAGGTTTCAAACAACCTTCGAATACCAAAGACCATAAACATATTCTCAAGACCTCCAAAATGTCGTGGATGGACTCATGGTCTCGTCCATCGAAATCCCAGGCAACACCACCCCCCTATTACCTACTGCCCGGTGGCGACAAAGTCCAATATTGCAAGTCATGTGGCCGTGTGATAGGTAGGTCGTGCTTGTTCGTTCAATTAGAATAAACAAAAATACATTATTACATACATACTTTCATTTCAAATACAAGCAAGCAAGCAATCATCTGACATTCCTACTAGGCGACCGCAAAAAACAAGCTGCGTCTAGTTCAGCAACCCCAGCAAAATACTGCTCTGCTCGTTGTCGTGGAGCCCGCGTCGATAAAGGTCTGCAACGGAGAATCGAAGATACTTTTGCATCACTACTAAATGGGGAACTGGCTGTTGCGGAAGAAAATAGCACACTGCAGAGGGAAACACCGCCTTATAAGGGTGGACCCTCTGCGAAAATGGTGAAGAGGAAGAAAAAGGGGGAGAATAGGATTTTAGTGCAATGTAGCGAGGTTGAGAGTGTGGTTTTTGGGGATAGAAAGGATCCGGAGAAGCGCTTTGGCAGGAGGAAAAATCGAGCGAGGAGAGGGGTGGAGGATGGGGTGTGGAGGAGTGTTGATATGGTTAGTGATGAAGAAGAAGGTCCTGGGAGTAATAAGCCTGGACGCATAGGAGATGATATCACGGATGGTGTACATGTGGCAGGTCAAAAGAAATCTGAGCCTGAAGAGACGGATGAGGAGGACCGGACAAGTGACGGAGAAGATATAGAGGATGGCGGGGCACCAATCAGCACAAACAGTGCCCCCATTGAGATCTCTGTCGACGCAGACGTAGTAGCAAGGCTTTCCATCCGCTCTGGAACGCGCATCCGGCCACCGCAAGGAGTTTCCGAAGTAAATGGCGGGATTGGCGGCGAAAAGGGGGTCAAGGAAAGGATCTCGGAGACGGATGATATGCTCGCTAAACGACGAGAAGGTCAGCGGAAGGCGGATGAGAGGGAGCTCGTCAGGTGTGCTGCTCGGAGAGGGGTGGCGTTTGGCTTTTTGATTGGAGTGGGCGAAGAGCGGAGGCTGTGTGAAGCGGTTATGCAGGGAAATGTTGTGGAGAGCAGTTTTGCTAAGGGAGAGTGGGGTGTAAGATGGAGGGAATGAATATGTCATACGTGCTAAAACTCGTAGGACTACTCGTAAATAGTGTATACCGCTTTTGGTGCAAACACAAGCCTGCCTGACTCCTGAGAGAATTAGTACAGCATTACCTTACTGTATATACCTAGGATTTATCTAGGTGGTTTCAAAAATAGAATCTAAGTGGGGCTAGAAACTGGACCCCATAGAATAAGGTACTGTACGGTAGGTGGTATATTCCGTGTACCAACTCGGCTCGGATACCCGTTGCTTATCCGATACCCGAAGTCTACGAATAACGGCCCGAGAAGCCTATTCAAATAGCATTAATATCTATAGAAAGACGCAAGCGGAATTTCAAGAGTGTTTGGTTCTAAGATTTAAGTAGGCAATGCAATCAATAACTGATGCTGTAAGGCAAAGCTAATATTCACTAGTGCTTACAGAAGTATAGTCTCGTCTCGTACGTATAGATTGTACGTACTATATCGGTATAGTACCGTGACTTCCATCACCACCTCCATCTAATTATCTCTCCTAACAAGCCCGAGCACCCGCAAAATGTCCAAGATCTCTCAGCTTCCAGAATTGAAGGCGGTTTTAACACCAGGCTGCCAGATCCTGACAGACACCAGCGATGCTAAGTTCGTCGAATACCTGAAGCGATGGACGGATATTGATCTCATGGTCCCAGGAGCTATCGTGCTTCCAACCTCAGAAGATGACTGCCGAAAGATTGTAGGTGCTACAAAATTGGCAAACGATTGTCCTCAAGACTAGCTAACGGATAGTGCAGGTGCAATGGGCTTCGAAATCTTCAGTGTCTTTCGTGATGAAGAGCGGAGGCCATAGTGAATACTCTACTATTGGTAGTAACGGTATCATCATTGATTTGAGCCTGTACAAGGGAATAGAAGTTGATAAAACCTCTGGCACGGCGACGCTTAAGGGTAGTATCCTCACTAAAGATGTAGCTACAGCTCTTGCAGAGGCCGGTTGCTTTACCGGTACGCACCTTTGATCTCGTCGTTGGAGCAAGAACTGACTTCTTTTGCTTCTAGCTTTAGGAAATGGCAATACCGTGGGAGCCATCCCTTACTTCCTTGCCGGTGGAGCATCTTTGACACCTTCCATCACAGGTTTTGGCGCCGATCAAATTCTATCCGCGCATCTGATAACCGCTAAAGGGGAGCTTGTGAACGTGACTGACGAGACACATCCGGATCTCCTCTATGGCCTTCGTGGCGCAGGACAGTTTCTCGGCCTCGTCACAGAGCTTGTCATCAAGTGCTATCCTCTCCATGCTCTCGGAAACGACCTAGGTACCATCTGGGCGGGCGCCTTTGTCTTTCCCCTCAGCCGTGCCCCGGAAGTGACGTCTGTCATGAAGAATCTGATGGACGACGACCGCCACGCAACAGCTGGTCTCATGATGATAATGGCACCCCCGCCAGCGCGGAACCCTTGTCTCGTTATCGCAACCAAGTACACGGGCGATCCGGAACAGGCGCCGGAAGCTTACAAGGCCTTGTACGAGCTTCAGCCCATTGTAGCGAATGGAGCGTCGGTGCCGATTCAGAATGCAAACGATGCCCAAGATGCACTCGGCGCCAAGGGGGACTTCAAACGTTTTGGTATCATCGGCCTGCACCGTTTCGAGCAAGATTCCTTTCTCAAGACTATTGAGCTGTGGAAGGAATTGGTTGCTGAGTGTCCGGATGCAATCAACACATCGTTCAACTTCAAGTGGGATTCAAGGCCCGCCAAAAAGCCCGGCTTTGAATCAGCCATGAGCCTTCAGGACATTCGATATTTCCAGTAAGTAAAGCACGCTACCACTCCCGTACTGTATTTATTGCTTCCTTGACAAGCTGATACCCACGTTCAGGAACAACTTGATATGGCATACCGACGCCAAGAATCGAGACAAGGTCGACGAGTATAACAGCAAATCCTACGCCATTATGCGTAGTAAGGATAACGAGGCGGATTTTGTAGATTTTCCGCCTGGCAGAGCTGGGCCGGTTCAGAGGCGGTATAGAGGGGTTGAGAGGCTTGCTCGCTTGAAAAGTCTTAAGAGAGAATGGGACCCGGCAGGCGTATTTACCAAGCAATTACTTGAGTAGTAGTACAATGTCAATGGAGATGAATGTAAAAGTATATGTTTAGAAGCATGTGACATTCATTGCATTTGAAACGAGAGCTAACAAAGACTTAGAATGCAAGTATTTCTTGCAGTCTAAATATGTCCGGTAAGATTGAAAAGTTGAATCCCGTTTTCAGTGATCCCGGCTATAATGTCCACTCAATAGCTATACACGAATTCGTTCCGTAAACGCTAAGACTGCAATTATATGCTTGCAATCTAAAGATCATGTTTTCAATTCTCCCTTGATCAATAATCCGAGCCGTCTCTGGGCAACTCTTCAACTCAATCAAATATCCAATGTTTCATAATATTCCTAAATACCGTTGAGAGGTCCTGGTACTTTGACGCCCTTTTAGGCCAGTTCCAGATCTATATATGACCCCTGTCACCTGTGCGCCTCGCTATGCCAAAGATGACCCATACTATACACCACTTTTCATAATCAATGATCATCTTACAGCCATCAAGACGCCGTTCATAGCATCGGGATCTACAGCTCCATCCCCTTTCTCTACGATATCCTCGATAGCCCACGCCCTGACTGCACCGTCATCTCCTGTAGAAATCACCATCTCTTCGCCTTCTTCCTTCCTTCCAGCGTCGAAACGAGTACACCATGCTACATGGTTTATCTCGTAAGGACCATGCGCTCCTTCTATCGAACCAATTATTACCCATTCCCGTTCGATTTCTCCGCCTACTGAGGTCCGTCCTTTCTTTGTCTCTTCGTAGATGACTATCTTGCCATCACCCCCTGTAGATACAACTCTCCCACTCTTTTTACTCCAGCCAATCGAGTATATAGGTAAGTCGTGGGCTTTTGGAAGCGTAGCTGTACATTCCCACGTCTCGTTGGTAGGCCCAGGCCGCATTGTAGAAGGAATACCGGTGTTGAAGTAAGAAGGTCGATTCGGAGGAGGCGGCGCAGGTGCAAGTGACCATATCCGTATCGAACAGTCCGAGGAAGACGATATAAGGCGTGGAGTCTGTCGTATATACTCGTCCGTTGAATCCGACTCAACAGCAAACATCTTCATGCTGACTTCCGGCTCCCAATCCAAACACCAAACAATGCCCTCATGCCCCTTTAGCAGAGCAATCTGACTCCACTCCCCCTCATCATCCCCCTTCCAGAACCGAATCGTCTCATCATAACTAGCACTCGCAAGCACCTCCCCATTCCCATCATCCTTCCTCCAACAAACAAACTTAACATCCGCCTCATGCTCCTGCAGCACCGCAATCGTCTCAAACTCATCATCCCCCTCCTCCCCAATATCCTCCCAGATCCATACGCTCTTATCCCGCGAACAGCTCGCAAGCCATTGTCCCGACGGCGAATACGCCACGTTCTTAACCTCGGAATCGTGTCCCTCGAGCACAATCGCAAACTCCCAATCAGCCTCATCATCCTTCTCCTCTCCCAGTTCCGAAATCTCTACCTCGACTCCACCGCCCGACGCCTCTTCTTCCGAACGCCGCCATATCCCCATCGTGGCATCGAAACTGCCCGTCGCGATACTCAGCACGCCATTACTGCCTGCAGCAGGCTTCCACGCTACGCTGCGGACTGAGCGCGAGTGTCCGCCTTCGAGAGTTGAGTGGAGCGTGAAGTTTTTGAGGGAGTAGACGCGGGCTGTTTTGTCGGAGGTGGCGGTTGCGAGGAGGGGGAGGTTGTTGGGGTTTGGTATTGAGACCCAGGCGCGGGAGGAGGCGGCGGGTTTGAAGTCTGCGAGGGGGAGGATGCGGAGTTTGGTTGTGGAGGTCATGGTTATTGTTGTGGAGTGAGAGGTGGGGGTGAAGGTGAGGTTGTTGATTTGAGATGAAAGAGCTTGCAAATCACAATTGAGGGGCAGTGTGGTGGTACTTTTTTGCAGGGGTTGAGATAAGATGGTGCGATAACGGAGACTGGCTTTGGGTTCTTTCATGAAGACTTCATGGCTTTAGACTGTATTGATATTTATATTCTCCTCTTTTTATTCTCTCTTGTGATTTGTTGTAATTACTGAAGTTTTCTAGTCAAACAGCGCAACGTCCAGTGGTGCTGATGGTCATATATGCCATAGTACGGAAAAGGAAGTCTGAACCCCTCCTTGACCCCTCCTTAAAAGCTTTGCAGGCACCACGCACATTACTATCAATGTTTTCTCTCTAAATCTTCTACCTAATGGTAAATACACAGCTGTGATACTACTGACTAACTACTTGTATGGGCTTATTACTCGCGAGAAATTAACGCTTGCATTCTTATGTCTTTTAAATTCTATAAATTCATAATATCTCTTGGAAAAAGTACGCATGAGCCTACAGACCAATCAAATCCTAGATTCTTCATTCAATTCTGTGGGATGCAATTTTTTCAATAGCAACATTGATCTAAAAGCAGTCGCTGTAAGTGTGACAGGAAAGAAAGCGAACCCCTGAAATCCCGATACTAAGAATTTTCTTTTTCTGACTCTTACTCCTTGTTAATGAAGTTTCACAACTGGTCTTACCACTTGTTCCTTCAGATGAGAGTCACTGACAGATTACAAGTCCTACATGCCCGCAGCGACTATTTTCATCGTGCAATGATCAAAAATGATGAGGTCGAAGTAAGAACTTCTTGGAAATTTTTAGTTTTTGTATCTATTGTCAGATACATGGAGTGTATCTAAGAGGTCTTATTAAGCTTAAATGGCTTTGGCTAGGTTCCATACCCGTAGAATGATACGCTCGGTAAAGTACTGTGGTGACTCAAAGTGGATGAAGGCCATGCGTAGTAGCGTAAGGGTCAGGACTAAGAAGGAGCCATATTCCTTCTTCAATTATCGGCTTAGAGAGACAAAGAACAGAGAACATATAACTTGGGACACTAGTCAGACGGCGTCTAGCTATGCCCCTAAACTAGTCAATACACTCTTTTTCTCTCATTTAGAATGTAGTCATACGTCCCACGGTACTATTTATGGACATGTGGGGAGTCACTTCGGATAGGCCTCGATGAAGGGCGAGATGACAAAAAGGTTTGAAGGCACTTGGAGGAAGTTGGGTAGGTTATTGAGGATAGCTTAGTCGTGTATATATCTGAGACGGGGCTATTATACGGACACTTTCACTGTCACCGCTCAGTACGCTACCGCTCGAGCCATTTTCTTCCTCTCTCTCTAGCCGCTCAATACGGTAAATTCGTTGGGAGTTGTTGCATTTGTTGCATTTGAAAAGCAGATCGTTGGTAGTTCAGTAATCTTAGTGAGACGACTTTCAGGGTATCTCCTTTTCTCAGCGTATACCGTCCCTCAGCATGTCGCCCCTTCCTTCTTCGAGAATTATCTCTATTTACGTGTGTCTTACATTATTCTGCAGTTTGTAAACCTCAGAATTGGGTTTAATTTAGATAAATGGAGCATGTATTTTGTCTCTAAAACACGAATTTGGAAACTGTGGAGCTGCACCAAAGCGACCAAAAAGGGGGCGGCATGATGTGAATTCCAGGTTACACCACACTTCACCCAATAAATCTCAATATCTTGCAGCCATCTGTGTCGAATACGTCAGAAAGATCTGTTAGGTCCTGCGCTTTTCCCTCTTGTTCCTCTAAGCTCGAAGACATGTTTATCAGATCGCAGAATTTGGACCCTTCGTGCCTTCCCGCTCTTAGTACCCAAGAACCAACACGTTTTCTTTTTATTTATGATCCAATACCTCCAAATATTCTAGCCAGTCCAGATCACAATCCGCTAACGATGATTATATCTTTTCCCACAGAACTATCTGACAATGTCCAAATCATCTTCCCAGTCGGTTCGCACACACAGTATTCAGAGCTCCAATTCGCAGTATCCCTCACGAAGCACTCTCGTCGAAGAACACAGTCAAGTGATCCATTCTTCGAAATCATACGGCTCCCAGAGTTCAATAAGCCCACGCTCGACATCGAAGTGTAGGCAATACATCATGCCAAAGTCCAAAACGCAAAAGGTCACGACAGACACGGAAATTCCTACTCAACCTCACAGCCTCCCATTACCATCTCCATCCCGTCCAAGCAGCATTACAACAGGTTCTCCAGAATTGGAAAGTGGCGAGGAACTCGACTATAAAGCGGAGTTCAAAGGCGCTCTTAAATGGTGCCGCTTTCAAAAGACTCTTGGAACATGGCCACCTACGGCTCCCTCCGTGGAGACAATCTCTGGTAATATTCCCTTCAAACTTCTTCAGAACCATGCAGGTGTGGATAAAATGCTAACGGACTAGAAGAGGTTGCAGAGCAGCGGTTGATTCCATATCCTGCCATGTACACCTACGCACCGGCCACGTATTTCCAAACTCGTTGTTACGAGGTCGATCTTCGTGTCAATATCGGATCCTGCGCCAATTTCATCAAGTCTTTGGATTTCTTCGAGGCAGAATATGCTTACCTATGTCGAGTTCAAGAAGGGGTGGAGACTCTCTTCAAGAGTATGCTCAAATGCCCGTTACTTGTGGGTGAAGAGAAGGAGCAATACATTGAGCAAGCACATCGTCGGATAGACTATGTGAAATCTGGACTGCGGTACCTTCCTATCTCTTCACCATCGTGTTGGAGTGCTACCTCGCCTTATCTAAAGGCCATGGCTCTGGCAAGACTTCATGAGCTTATTTACAAGCTTGAGGAATTCATACAAGAGGAAGAAGAGGAATGCAAACTCCGAACTTACCCTTCTTTGGATATCTTGGAACAAGATTGGCTGGAGACCGTTGTGGTAAAAGAATTGAAGCAAGAGAAGGAAATCTTTGCTGGGGTGATGGGATACGTGGACGCCCGTGACATAATAACACGATTACAGAGGCAGCAGCTTCATAGGGAAGAGGAATTTCGTTCTTTAACACGCGCAGAAGCTAGATTCGAGATGAGATCCCGAAGCCCCTCTCATTTGCAAGATGCGGTAGTACTCTGCAAAGAGTTACAACATCCCGAATTGGCTGAATACCGACAATTCTGGAGCCCAGTTGTGAAGATAGATCTGAACGCGAAGGTAGAAGAGGTCGCAAAGTTGTTCCAGTTACACTGATACTTTAAATTGCGGCTCAGGCGGATCTTCACGGAAGTTTGTGAAATGCGTAGGGTTTGCTACTTTTGGGGAGGGGTTAGGGGGTGGGGGTTAAAAAAGGGGGTTGAAAAGGAGGTTGAAAAGGGGGTTTACAAAAAGGGTTAAAAAAAGGTCTGAAAGGGGGTTTTGAAAAGGGGAACAGCTTGTCGAAAATGGGGTTGGGGGCAGGGTTGAATTCACTGTCAATATCGCTTCTCTTTAGGATATTGTAGTTCCAAGTTGTAGAATTTCATTGTATACACTATCTCCGTATCAATTTTGCAATGCTGTGTGATATAACCCTTTCCTCTATTATGCCAGAAGTGACTATTCTTTCAAGATGTAGAAGCTAGTGATGAGGTTATACAGTTACTAGAGGTTCAAAGGGGGAGATAGGCCGGCGAATGCTCTTTGCCCATTAGTTCAAAGCGAAGGCTTCGCTATCTAACCGCTATATTATGCTGGAACCAGCTTCTGATTTGAAAGCAGTGCTGCTTAGGATTACTTCTTCTTAAGATATCTATCTATACTTAGTAATATGTCTTGGTTTTGAAAATTTGTTGAGAGAGGAAGGGTAGGGTTATATCTACAAACAGGTTTGCCAATGACGATTCTGGAAAGCTTTATTTATATCAAGGAATTTCGACTTCAAGGTCTTTTTTTTTGAAAGGCATATTTCTAATAGCTATTTAAAAGCAGATCGTTTTCCTATGTATGTTGGCCATGTATATACTGTACCTTAGACGACGGAAGATTTATCATTTGAACCCACCCCACGCCATCTAGTGCAAAAGGGGCTCGCTTACTAAATCTAAGTCATAGCAGCACGTTACGACGTACTGTAAGCTAGCAGACTTGATGAGTAAGCGCATATCAAACGTGTTCATTGGACAACTCGCCGTGCTGCAGGGGGCAGCTTCTAAATCAGGCTTCACCGACGGCACAGGCCCGGAAGCGTACTCCGTATTAAAACAAGATATCGGAAGTAGCCGAGGAGAGCGGATATTTAGTTTTGATATGAGCCTGCATATAAATCCTAGAGGTCGCAATTTTCAGGAATACAGATAGGCAGGCTTTGGAATCCTGTGGCATTGTATTGATGACCAGCGAAATGGAGGAGGTTCCTTTGCGGCCGACAGGTAATCTTAAAATCCAAGAAGTAAAGAAACCTACTGATGGAATCAGGCCACATGGAGAGGTTTAACATCCTCCGAAACCACGTGAAATTCTATAACAAGTTCGGCGTCACGGCCTCCTACACCGTGCCCCGCTCATTGCTCGCCAGCAATAGTCTGGAGCAAGTCATCTACGCAGCTCTGCGAGAGGTGTTGAGCCAGCATCCTATCATGGGTGTCACGGTGCAAGATGAAGCGACCCTCGAGCCGAAATGGATTAGGTTGCCTACGGTGGACTTCCGTAGACTCGTGAAAGTCGTGGACGTGGATTTGGGGGCGTCGTGGGATTCGTGGATTCGAGATGCGCTGCGGGCGCCTTTCGTGGTTGTGGATGACTTGCCGATGTGGAGGATTGTGGTGGCCAGGGGCGAGGGCGGAGGCAAAGGTGTCGAGACGTTCGCTGTAGGGTTCTTTTGTCATCACGCCATCGCGGATGGGGGTTCGGCGGGCGCTTTCCAACTTACTTTTCTGGATGCACTGAATGGCTTGATTGAGGGCAAGATTGAGAGGATATCTGATATTGAGGAGGAAGCGGTCTTCCCAGTTCCAAAACTCCCGCTCGTCCCGAATATGGAAATGAAGACCACGCTGCCAGTTGGAATATTCTTTGCCCTCAAGAAGATCTTCAGTACCTACGTATGGTCAACGGAAGATCCTTTGAATTGGTCCGGATCTCTTATCAGTGCTGAGGCCCCTCGACCTCCCATCGGCAACCTCAAAAGCTTCTCACTCTCATCAGACGTGGTCGGCGCCCTGCTGAAGCGTTGCCGGAAGGAAAACACGAGCATAACGGCGCTACTCACCATTCTAGTTGCCAGAAAACTAGCAGTCATGTATCCTTCCTACACGCACTTCACGGGCAATATCCCGTTCTCCCTCCGCAAGTTCACGGGGCATTCAAACCGAGACATGGGTTGCTACGTCTCGAACCTAACGCCGTGCTTTTCATCCGAGGAGCGCCCGCCTTGGGGATACATATCCTGCCGCTCGATGTCTAGCGACAAACCTGAGCAAGATGATGAAAAGCTGTGGGAAGGGGCAAGAGCAAGTAAAAAGCAAATCGATCAAGGCACGGCAACGGCATCGAATCAAAATGTTGGGTTGTTGAAATTTGTGTCCGACTATTACAAGTTCTTCTACGGTAGGTTGGGTAAGAAGAGAGAGCACGCGTTTGAGCTTACAAATATTGGGGTTCTGGATGGTGGGGTAGGAGGGGAACAGACGGCGTATTTTGATCGCGTGCAGTTCTCGACGGCGCAGTGCACGTATGGAGATCCCTATGTATTTTCCATCGCGTCAGCGAAGAACGGGTTCATGACTGTATCGTTGAGTTGGGCGACTGGGGTTTTAGACGATGATGAGGCGGTGGAAGTGATAGAGTGGTTGGAAGGTGCTTTGAAGGGGTTGAGTGAAGCATAGATGGGACCTACGCCGTGTATGGGCAAAGATAATGAGAACTCGCATAATGTAATCGTAATATTAGAATAGAACAGAACCATAGACTAATGATATAGTCAACTAACCTGATGAGATGTTTTTCTGAGATAATCTTTTGGAAGCTGTATCGAAATGGCTTGCGTGATGCTTTTGCAACCCTTGCAGGAACCTAGAGAATGTTGGAAATACCTATTACATATCATATATGACGGGCGGTGCGAAGTGCAACAAAGCTCTCGCCCATCTTTACGGCCACGCGGATATCACCGGGACCAAGACCTATGATATGATACTTTCTAGAAAGGCAAAAGGTAAGTTATGAATTGATGGATATACCGGTACCTAGAGGTAATGAAGGATGAAATTGCTTCATTTGTCAATTCTCATATACGAGCCAAGGGATTTGTGTAACCTAAGACGGCAAAAGGTCAATTGGCGACGCCACTAGACGGAAAAATTACGGAGAGCATTGTTTGAATTTTCCATATGAGTATAAAGACAAGAGGTGCAGACAGATTGGGAAGCTGCAAGTTTCGGATGTGCCGCTTTCTCCATTTCTTCCTCACTATAGCTTGCTGCGAAGAAAGAAGCCTCGAAGCTATACCTAGGGAGCGTATAAACACCTCAATGACTCGATTCCTCAACAAGTCTACTAAGGATCCCACTTTTGATGGGTAAGTGTTCCATTATGATTATTATTATTTGATGAAGATAACGATAAAAGCTACTTGCAAAGCATACGATTTATCAAGCATGCCCAGGTACGGTAGACAACGGGATGCTAGCCATATCAGGCAGGCGTTGAGCGCCAAGATACTCGGGAAGCGGTCCCACGAAACGCTATGCACTTCTGATAGGCTGAAGCTGAGCTTTAAATGCAGGAACACTTTCTTTCACAACACCAACACCAAGGGAAAACAATCTGCCCTCCCCGAATTTTGGTATCTATTGCAGCCTCGTCCTACCCCTAGCCCCCCCTCCCCGGGTGCCGAATGAACGGTCCGGTTAAACACCTTCTGCATACAAGCATGCATTTCAGGGATTCCAAGGCTATGCGCAAGGTGAACCTGGGCTGACCAGGGCCGAACCCTGATACTGCAGCTGCAATTGACTGTCGTACCCCTCAATAATACGAAGCTTGCCGCCATCCCCTCATTACCTTTGCAAGTTGTGCCATTGATACAGTTACATGCTCCATAAACATGACTGATTCAGCAGGTATCAAGAATCGGATAGCATCCGGATAAGCAGGTCCACCCAGTCACCCAGCAGCTACTCTACTCTATCCATGCCATGCCATGCTATGCCATGTTGATGAGCCAAGGCCGAGGTGGTGGAAAGGCCAGAGCTATTCTATTCAGGCAAGGATCGGTGAATATAAGAAGCTGTTTCCCTTGTCAACGCGCATGCGCTCTCTCTTGCTTTCTTTCTTCAGTTCATTCTCAAGCGACGAACCCTCCTCATCATGTTCTCCCTCAACTCCGCTCTACGGATTCTCTCCCTTGCTTCAATTGCGCAAGCAGCTGTCTTCGAATCCATCTACCAAGCTCCCCGCGGCTGGACTTTCGTACGTCCTGCTGAAGGGGCTGAGATTCTCAAGCTTCGTCTGTCTCTCAAACAGCAGAATGTAGAATCTCTGTACGACAAGCTCATGGAGGTCTCGACTCCAGATCATGAGCAATATGGAATGCATTACGAGGGACATGAACTCCGTTCTCTTTTGGAACCAACAAAGGAGACGAGCTCTGCAGCCATTGCTTGGCTTCAGGAGAACAACATCACCTCGATTACGGATGATAGTGATTACATCCTCTTTCAAACTGATGTCAAAACCGCCAACACCCTCCTCGACACCAAATTCGGATGGTACCGTAGTGAGGAGAACCAGGAGATCCTCCGAACTCTTAAATACTCGGTGCCAGAGAGTGTCAAGGACCATATCAATTTCGTTCAGCCCACCACCAGATTTGGGAGTATGAAGCCGCTTTCTTCCTATGCTCAGCTCTTTGACGCTGGACACGAATCAAATGGGGCATCCAAATGGTCCGGAGGAAGCGCTCCTCAAGTCAACACCACCTGCAATCTTACCATCACTCCCGAGTGCTTATTGGATCTGTACAATGTCCATTACAAGGCAGACCCAAATAATGGAAACACTGTTGGTTATGCTTCTTTCTTGGAGGAATACGCCAGATACGCCGATTTGGCTGAATTCGAGACGGTCTACGCTCCATATGCCATTGGGACCAACGTAAGTGGGGAACTCCTAAACTCAACTCCCACATACTCACCAGTTTTAGTTTACGGTCATACAATACAACAATGGTGGCAACAATCAAACCTCATCTGACGACTCTGGCGAAGCTAACCTCGACAACCAATATATTCTGGGAACAAGCTACCCCACCCCAGTAAAGGAATTCAGCGTCGGTGGCCGAGGTCTTTTAATCGTAGACGGCGACTCGCCAACCCCAGCAGACAACTCCAACGAGCCGTATCTCGACTTCCTGCTCGCAATCACCAAGCTCGACAACAAAGACATCCCTAACAGCATCTCCATCTCCTACGGCGAGAACGAGCAAGAAATCCCCGTCGCATACGCCACGCAGGTCTGCCAGCTCTTCGCGCAGCTCGGCGCACGTGGGAAATCCATCCTCTTCTCATCCGGCGACTCCGGCACCGGCGACTTCTGCCTGTCCAACGACGGCAAGAACACCACGAAATTCCAACCCCAATTCCCCGCCTCCTGCCCCTACGTGACAGCCGTCGGTGGCACCCGCTACATCGAGCCCGAAGTGGCAACCTTCTTCTCCTCGGGTGGCTTCTCCAACATCTGGCCCCGCCCCGCCTACCAAGACCACGCCGTTTCGGGCTACCTAGCGAAAATCGGGGATCAGAATAAAGGGTACTTCAACACCACCGGCCGCGGCTTCCCAGACGTCGCAGCGCAGTCCCAGAACTTCCGCGTTATCGACCAGGGTATCGACCAGGGGTACCGCGGCACATCCTGCGCTGCGCCGACCTTTAACGGCATCGTCGCGCTCTTAAACTCGGCGCGCGTCTCGGCCAATCTCCCGACGCTCGGCTTCCTCAACCCGTGGCTATACGCCGTGGGCCACAGCGCGCTGAACGACGTCACGCACGGTGCGGGCACGGGGTGTAATGGGCTCGGGCGGTTTGATCTCCTGGCGAACGGCAGTCCGGTTATTCCTGGGGCGGCGTGGAATGCGACGGTAGGCTGGGATGCGGTCACGGGGTTGGGGACGCCGGATTTCGGCAAGTTGTTGCAGGCTAGTACGCCATGGGTGCGGAATGAGGGGGGGGTGGCTTGAGTTGAGTTGAGTTGGGTTTGATGGGGTAATGAATGATTTATGAGTTAGTTGATGGTATGATTAATATGAATAATATATACCTATATGTTGATATTGATATCTCTATGCCGTGGATATTGTGAATGTTGATTGTCATGTTTCCAGAATAGATAGTGAAAGGTGGTTTTAAGTTGGAAGTAAGGTATGTAGTCGTGCTGAATTGAATAGACGGAGTCTGGACGTGGGGTGGGGTGTTTGATTATATACTTGACTGAAATCTTGAAATATTATATATCTATCTTTATTTATATACAGCCCAGCCAACCAACCAAGAACAAGAACAAGGGCAAGAACTCCTAATCGCCTCGCTTTATGCTATGCAAATCTACTATACGACATGACCGACCGACCGACCGACCGACCGACCTAGGTATCTATGCCTGTAAAGTAAAATCCAAGCCCGTGTCATGTAAAGTTCTCTATATACAAGAAATGCCATCTGTGACATACATTATCTGAGCTATCTATTATCAATTATCTCATTCATCGAATTTCCCTCCCGCACCCGCCTTCCCCCCTCCTCATCATAACAGCAGCAAAAGCACCATACTACCCAACGCCGCAAACCCCGCACTCCTCTTAGCGAGCACCAGCTTCCCCGCTCCACTGACGGGTAATCCACAACACGCTCTGGTATACGTCACGTTGTTATACTTGGCCGCCACCTCAAACACACTCCCGTTACCCACATTATAGAAATCCACGTTCAGGAACTTGGGCGGGTAATCCCACTCCTGCACGCAATCGTGCGTGCTGACACCGAGGGAGCCGTCGCCGGTGATGTTGTTTGTTATATTCAAGAGCGGGATTTCAGGGACGAGCAGGGAGTTTCCCAGGATGCTGATATCGTAGTTGAGATTGTGGTTCGTGAGGTACATGCGGTTCTTGGCGTCATTGTCCGAGAGGTTCGGGGGCCGCTGCGCGGTGCAGGGGAACGAGCGGTCCGTGGGATCGAAGGGCGTTTCCCACATCTGGGAGAACTCGTCTAGGATCCAGGGCACGGCGGTTTGGTTGGCGTCGTAGTCCATGAAGAAGACGACGCGCTTGCCGGAGAGGATCATGGATGCGAGGGTTGGCCAGTCGTTGAGCGCCATGGGGATCTTGGGGGGTTCGTAGGCGTATTGCACGAGCCCGGTTGATTGGATGAAGGGGACGTAGCTTTCGACTTTCGAGTAGTTGCCGTTTCCTAGCAGGAGGGTGACGATGTCGTACGGGTGCGTCGACACCCACGCGTAGACTTCGGACAGGTAGCTCGTGATGGGACCGGCGTCCAGCACGTCGCAGGACGTGTGGCAGAAATGCGGCGTGTTGTTCACGAAATGCATCTGCCCCTGCAGCAGCCGGATGCCATCGTTCAGCTGCGTCGTTACGGATAGCTCTTGGTTGGCGGCTGCGTTGCCGGCCTTGACAAAGGGCGAGTTGTGGGCCGACACTTCGGTGATGTTGCCATATTTGCGGGAGCAGAATTCCGGGTAGTTGTTGCAGGGGGTCGTGTTTGTGGGGAGGGCTGAGGAGGATGTCGAGGTGCTTGTGGCGTTTGTGGTGCTGTTTAGGGACATGGAAGAGGTTTTTGGCAATCCTGAGAGGAGAACTTGAGAATCACTGGATGAAGATACTGTCGATTGATCACTCCCAGTTGCTGTGGAAGTGTTTGATGTTATTATTGAAGTCCCAACACCAAAAAGCGTGGTTGATCCGAGAGTTGTGGTTCGGGTTGTGGATCCACTGGTTATTGTCGAGACAATTTCAGAGGTTGTGATTGCAGATGTCGAGGGCATGGTGATAGTTGAAGCATATGAGATATAGTCTCCGGTAGGTGTAGCGTCTTCAGTGACACCAGTCAATACAGAAACACTGTCAGAGCCGGAAGCAGAAGCAGAGCTGGAATCCTGAGCATTGGCAGCAATGGCAAAGGCAAAGCCATAGGGGAGAAGCCATGAGGAGAGCATTATTGCGGTCTTGAGCCCTTCTCTCAAGATTGAGACGACCAGCGATGGGCAGAACAAATGCAATATCGGGATGCAAAGGTGTACCTGGAAGCCCACAGGGAATAGAAATATTTAAAATACAAATCGGAGAATAATCCAAGACGGGCGATGGATGTCAACAAACGCCAGCCCAAACAAAGCAGAAACTAGCAAGAAGGCAGAGTTGTCGTTATAAAAAGTGGAAAATCACAGTAATGACGTAGATCGGCAGCTAGAAACCGTAAGCGTGCATCTGGGATCAATAGACTCTGGTGCTATCGCTTTAGTCTTTTTTCGAAAGAACTAAAAAGATCTAGATGGCTACGGTAGATGTTTCAAAAAAAGATTTGCAAAACTTGAGAAAGGGGGAGATGGGAAAAGTATGGGAAGTTTTAATAATTGTTTTACAATAAAAAGCCAATGCTTGAGACGGTACGGGTTGAACAAGCATGTTAGCCGGTTAGCGCGAGCGTCATCATAATTGAGGCTGAGCTTTTGACTGTGTTCCCCGGGGGGAAGGAGAGGCAGCACGATCTGATGGGGGGGGGGAAACCCGTATCGATATTGTAAACCTCGTATAAACCACGCGTCTTCTATGCTTCTACACCAGTTTTCATGGCGGTGTCATACTTGGGAGTTGTGAGTTGAATCTCAGGGACTGACTCGGATCTACTCAAGGATTCAAACCCCTGGAAGAAAGAGGCTTCGAAGGTAAACCCGGATTGGATATAGCGTGCTTATAGCTACCCACATGCCTAACGTACGGTAAAGCCACACCACTACTTCTACTTCGACTTTCTGAGACTGCCGCATCTTCAGCATAGGTATCATCTGAATGTTGAACGCGAACCGTGAGTGAATTCTACCACAAGCTGCACGCAGATGACTTGAACAGACTCTGAATTTCCATCAAATATTTCCATTTCCTTTTGCCGTGATACTGCTCAAGTACAGACCTCTAGTACTGGCTATAAGAGTGGGGTGTTGCTTCGCTTTAGTGGCGGCTCGTCACCACGCTACTGTCGAGCCAGAACCAGTGCGGTCGAGACGCGCAATGGAGTTGATACTGTACTGTACCTCTCCCCTGTAGCCGATCGATGATGCTCCTGACTAACGATTAAACTGCTAATAACCTCTTTTTTTGTTGATATACACTACTCCCTCCTCAAACCTTGGCAGCCTTGCCGTTGTATCGCCCGGTTGTTGTCGACATATTCTCACCCTCCCATCCATCCATCATCTATCGACTGCCGCCTGGAAGGTGCCAATTGAATAGGATCGAGCAACAATGGTTCTCCCCAGCTTCGTATCACTAGGTGCTAGGCGGCGGCAGCAGAAGGAAGAGGGAGAACCAGCAGATGGAGCAATTGTTCAAGGAGAAGGAGAGCCATCAGGGGATTCAGAACGAACTTTAACACCACAACAACAATACCCAGCCAACTTCCTCATAAAAGCCACCAAGAAACGGAAAACATGGATAACAATATCCAGCCTATTCTTCTCTATCTCGGTCATATTCCTAATCCTCGTCAGTTCCCCTCAATCCCCCCAAACAAACCCCCCCAAAACTAACCTCCCACCCAGACGTTAATCGGAAACACACATAACAAACCCGTCATCCGCTCCACCTGGTTCTTCAAACTAAACCTCTCAAACATAATCCCCGCCTCCTCCCCTAGCGACCTCATCTTCACCAACTCCCTCGCGCGCTCCCTGGGCCTCCACGATTTCTACCAAGTCGGGCTATGGAACTTCTGCGAAGGCTACACAGCCGATGGCATAACATCCTGCTCGCACCCGCGGGCCCTCTACTGGTTTAACCCGGTATCCATCCTACTCGACGAGCTGCTGTCCGGGGCCACCATCGCCCTGCCCGCCGACATCAACAACATCCTCTCGCTGATCCGAATCGCGTCCCGCGTCATGTTCGGCTGCTTCCTCACAGGCGTGTGCATGAACTTCGTCAGCATCTTCATAGCGCCCGTCACGCTGTATTCGCGGTGGTGGGAGCTCCCGTTCGCCATCTGGACGTTCATAGCTGCGCTGCTCACCACGGCCGGGGCCATCATCGGGACGGTGATGTTTGTTATTTTCCGCAAGGTCATCACGTCGCAGGCGGGCTTGAATATCGGTGCGGAGATTGGCACGCAGATGTTTGCGTTTATGTGGGTTGGGGCTGCGTTTAGCATTTTTGGATGGGTGGTACATCTTTGTCTGATCTGCTGCTGTGCTAGTCGCAGGGATGTAAAGACGGGCAGGAGGAGGGGTGATAAGGGGGCTTTTGGCGAGGGAGGGGAGGAGAAGAAGAATGCCGGGGGAGGGGGGGCTAGGAGGAGGGTGTTGGGGTTGGGGAAGAGGAAGGGGAAGAGTGATGGGGAGGTTGTCTGATGGATGTCTGGTGGGATGGATAGAATGGATTATGCATATAGGCTGGCGTTGGATAGATGGAATTGGAATTGGAATGGGAACTGCAGCGTCTTGACTACCTACCTAGGTATATACACCTCTCTAATAGACCTTAATGTCTATATCAAAACATCACCACCGCACCACTAGAACTTCGTCGACATCTATGTCGTCCTTAATTGCTACGTTGCATGTATATCTTATATCTTAACGTTCGTAATGGAGCGTGATTAATACCTCGCTATAACAAATCAATGACGCCCAGCCGAAAATTCCGTGCGGGGCATAATTGACATTGCAGCTGTAGAAAATAGACTTGCTTCTTTCTGAAATCGATTTACTATGTTTGCTTTGATTTTGATATTCTTGAAGTTTTAATATTCTTGAATATTGGATTTCCTCTTATTGAACAATGAATCGGTTCTGCTGTTAATAATATGCATTCGCATTTATCACATATAATCTAGTTTGTTAAGAGAAAATCAAACCAAGTAAAGCTACTTAATTATCGAAGAAAGAGGGAATATCTATCTTATTATGACTAAGAAGAGGCTATGGTTTCTACCAGCGTCCCGTGGAATCTTATGTCCGAGTCACTACACTAGGCATACTTATGACTAGACGGAGCTATAAATCCAGAGCTCTAAAGCGTAATAATATAGCATAGTAACGAATACGGATGCTAGGCAACTAGGTATCGGCCAGCACGTAACTTGACAACTAGCTAGCAAAGTATAGGATTTAACATTCATTAATCACTAATTATTTATTAGACGTGACGTGGCATATAAAGCTATCCTATATGAGGTAAAAACCGTGGGAAAGAATACTCGAGTGCTCAATTCAAATAGGGATCAGGGGACTTGCAAGAGCTTATAGACTAATGTACCTATGAGGATAAATCCAACGGACGGTTATAATGCAGCTGTCCGAAAGAAAAATGATTTGCACAGTTGCACTTACTTGGAGTCATGATGGAAAATCCCCTATTCTAGGCCAACGTTGGAGTGTTTTATGCAAATTGATGCGGTAGTCTCTCCTCTAAGGCTCTATGTTCTAATTGATACTTTCGAGTTTAGGAAACGTCACTCCGTTCTTCGCTTTCTTTGCTAAGCGAGCGAAAAGGAGGAAAAGAGTATTGATTATAGCTTGTTTTAGATAGGCTTTAAAAACGTGAAACTTTACAACATCTGGAAATAGGTCATATGACCTAATAGGAAGTAGATTATGCATGATCCAGATTAAAACGATCGGTTCTTATATATTAAGCTTAAGCTTAGGCTCTATTAAAGCATAGACTAAATAAAAATTAAGAATAAAAACGAAGATAGCATTTATATGCAAGGCCCGCCAGAAAAGAGAGCAGGGAACCAAGTGACTTCACGCGACACTTCCAAAAATATTCTTCCGTACTATATCCGGAATTTTCATCAAGCGACCCGAAGCTGGATTTCGATGATCAAGGGTCTAAATAGCCGTGAGGTAGCTGGAGTATTAGGTTGTGACTGAACAGCGAGCATGGTAGAGGAGAGGTGGGCTGCAGAATAATGCGATTTTTATGTTAGAAAATCATGCATAGTCTATGCATGAACTAGGTTTAGCTAGGTTAACCAGTAAAATGTAATGTCATGTCCTAGAGAAGGGGATAAGATTTCTGCTATACCTTCGTGGATAGGTATGCTCTAAATGTTCAGTGAGAAAACTTCTGGTACCGATGCCGTGCTAGGGAATTAATAAGTAACAAAAAGCATCTTTGGATCATTTATTAAAAAAGTCTTTCCCACAGCACCGACACCTACCCGCGCAGGAATGTGTCCCGTATCTCGACTTCGTGGCAGTTTTTCTCTACACATTTATCGTAAGGATTGTGGTATTTTTCATGGTGTTTGATGTTATCAATATGTGTTTTGGCGTGCCCTACTTGATACGGGGCGTGCAGAGGGATATGGTGGGGATATTTGCAGGGCTTACGGCTGTGCAGAGAGATGAGGAGCTGGTGGTGCTGTGTAGGCAAGTTGGTGTTGAGGGTAGGAAGAGGATAGTGAAGAGGAAGGGGGTGGGGAAGGGAAATGGGAAGGAGGATGAGGTTAAGAAGAAGGAGAAAGGGAGGCGATGGGGGCGCAAGTCTTGAATCCTATAGTGTTTTACGAAACTATGGCCGGCCGTCTCTATGAAAAGAAAAAGCTTTGCGCTGCAGAGCTTATAGTGTATTTAAAAAGAGGCACCAATTCATAATGTGCTAGGTAGCGTAGAATATTGAAATTTGAAACTTAATTATAGCAAGTGCCGCTTTATTCTATCTAGCATAAGAAGCAAAGGGTATTTTATGGAGAGGGTTGTAAAACACTATAGGAGGCAAGGCATCTAAGAAAATCAGTCTTAGAAGTGAGCTGAGTTAAGTTAAGTTAAGTTGACTTAAGTCGAGACATAATAAGCTCATCTAAATCGAATCAGATATCTATTTAACTTAAACATAATTCAACTCTAATGAAAAGTTGATTTAAACCTTTGCGATGCGGATATTTCATAGTATACATCTTAAAAATGGAAAGGATATATCAAATGGACTAAACTCTAGAACCACTTGACTTAGGCCGTGTAAGAGCATAAACAGAGGACCTGATAAGCATTTAAAGCAAGCTTCTATCTATATAATGTCCTCTGCTTTTTTGTTTACAGAATTCTGGAGATATAGTAGCTGGCACTTGCAGCTTTTCCCGCCAACGACACGTAGAGAGGCGCTTCTTTTTCGGATATTTTATCAACAGCCTCTAGGGCTCGCAATCAGGTATATAGTTGACACTTTATGCAGATCTTCCAACCACCCGGCGTCTGGGCTGCAGAAGTCATTTCTTCCCATATGGTTATATGTGCCCTTATATTCAAATTCCACATTATAGTCGTTTGCTCCGTACATGCAATCTGCTCTTCTGCTCTTTCGGTTTCTAAAGACTGCTTTCCCTAGTTATATCCCTCATCCAGAATCTAATCTAACACGACACAAGTGCACCAGAGCAAGGCTTTCCTATAATAAAATGATCTCGGTATCTTATCTTCGCCGGGCATATATTTCTGGGCTTTTATTCTGCATATATGAGGTAATCCTTAAGGCCTCTTAAAATCTAAAAGCCGATCTGGACGAGAAGTTCGCGAGTCGTCTTCATGAAGGAATTGGCTACGGAAACTTCCTGGTTGGCTTTCAATGGCATGCCAACCCCCGACGTGATGAAAGTTGACATTTCCAACATGGTGTGATTTTTGCTTCGAGGAATAGCCCGTAATCGATGGCGTGATTCTGATCGAAGGAGATACTTTTATCTTCCCTTCTTTCTGTGGATCCTCGCCATGGGCCGCCTGGGGCCTTGTCCACCCAAATGATGCGGGAGTTATTTTATGTCCTTTGTTATAACGTACCGCTCAATCATTCAAATGGCCCAGTCCAAACAAAAAATAGTAAAAGTACTTTGGAAGATTTTTTAAGTAGTTTGGGCGGGATGCCGGCGGAGTGGGGGGGCATTGACCCCTTACGTTATCAAATTCATGATTAGAGTACTAGAAAAGGAAGCATTTAGAGGCATCGAAGTGAGATCTCCTACAATAAGAAGACCGTACAAGTCCTGTAGGAAATTATTAGACGGAAAGATTCCGATAACTTTGAGATTGGCATATGAGAAATAGATTAACATATATGATTACAGCGCTTGCACTTAGAGATGATAGGGATAGGGCAGCTCGCTTAGTTTACATATAGCGAGCTGTGTTTATCTCTTAGCTCCGGATTTGAAATCCGGGATCTACTAATAAATCAACCGCGGACTTCCAAGTTTCTTTAGTGGCTTATATAACGCTAAAGACAAAGACTTTCAGGGGAAACTATTCGGCTAGATAGTCGGTCGAAATCGAGATCATTCAGCGATGTCAATCCCCGTAGAGAATGAGTTTATGAGTTGTCACTTTTTCTGTCCACCTCAAGCCGGGACATATTCCCACATGCTCTCAAGATATATACCTGAACCTGGATATTATCCACGTGATGAATAATTCGTTTAGACGTTGGGAGGGCTTTGGTGAGTTGCTTTCCTTCTGGTCAAAAGAGAGAGAGATAACCAAAGTGGCAATTATTTCCTAAGATAGTTTCAAGAATATCATTGCTCTCGCACCTGGACTTAGCCGATCGGACAAAACCCCAAAAGGAATAAGGTTTCCCCTAGGTCTGATGGAGCAAGTACCGAAAGTTTATATAACGGAGGCAGGGTACTACTGTGCCACTTATAGCGGGCAAAATCTTGAGTCGGGCAATTTAACTTTATGACTTCATAGTTACGCGTAAGGATTTCCAATGCTGATACCTGAAAGGACTGTAGCAGTAAGGGGAGGAAAACGAAGGCTTCCATGCGTGTCAGTTCCAAGGTATTTGGTTGAAAGATGAGCCCATGGGGCATATTCTAACCTGCACATCGGCACTACCGGGAAAGTGCCGCGAGTCGAGCATACCCTAGAAAAGGAACGGATCGACCCCTCGCAGGCGGACTTGGAATCCTGGATATGCGTTTTAAGCAAGGCAGAAGAATAAGATCTTCTAGAAGCACAAAAGTTTAAAGTAAAAAGAAGCCTGAGGGCGCTGTGACGTATTATAGCGGGGTATCAAAAGACGGGACGGGTACAAGTTCCTAGTGCAGGTCAGAAATCAACTAAGGGAAATTTGCGCGATAACTGGGTACCGTATTATATCCCGAACTTCAAGGAACACTAGCAGTTTACTCCGTAGCGTTAAATCCGTCTGTCTAAGGTAATCATAGAGTTTCGGAGATTTTGGATTTTCGAGAAAGCTATTCTATTCTGCTTGGTTTATGGATGAATATATGCCATTAAAGCTTTATGCTAGCTTGTATAATGAACGACTTTTGTTAGGCCTGCTAAAAAGAAGTTCTTGGCGCTAGAATGCCCGACTAAGGCTCCGCGAGCCTCGGAAACCACACACGTCAAGTGCTACACTGTTAGCAGTCTTTGAAGTTCGGGAACTAATACGGTGCAAGTATAGCAAATCGGCTAGGAGAAACTTCATGCGATGCGATGCGAAATTGCGAATAAATCTCCTAAACAATGGCCGAGAGGTCCAAAATACAGGACAAAATAAGAGTGGGCAAGGCATCATGTGAGTATCAGCAAGGAAGTACCTTGAGCATACATATATCAACGGTACAGTATTACTAAGTGATCTTTGTATAGCCTAATATAGCCCTTACAATATATATAGTGAAACTTCACCATTATTTAAGAGTCCAAAGAACGAGTAAGCCGCTGCTTTGCCACGTCTTTGCCATGTTTACGGCTCGCGATGAGCCTTGAGCCTCGAGCCGTCCGCACAAAGTTTACTGGAAACTCTGCCGAGTTGTACTTGTACTTCGTCCCAGTCGAAATAATTGTGCCAAGAAGGCCAGGGCAAGGGGGCCTTGCTTTGGTGCGTTTACCACTGTTCTTTACCCCCCTACTATAGAATTCTTGGCACAATTATTTCGCCTGGGACGAAGTACTTCGTACTTCGTCCCAGGCGAAATACTCCGTAAACCCTCTGACAGGGGTGTGAAAGCAGGGGTTCCATATAGAAACCACCCCTGGCACAACCCCCCTGTTTTGGGGGGTTTATTACGCCTGGGACGAAGTAAAGTATATCAAAAGAAACTGTCTCCCGTTGTCGAGTAAGGTGTGGACGTTATGTAGGCGTATGGAGTGGAGTTTGGATGAAAGCCAGAGGGTCGGGGTCGTGTTACTTCAAGAAAAAAGAAACAAAACCAACCGACCGTGCAACAGGCCGTGCCGTGAGCCGGACGTAGACCGAGACATGAAGCGGATCTGCCGCCAAGAGATTTAATTTATAATTCCGCGCCGCGCTACCGAAAAAGGACTCGAGTCCCGCTTTTCTATACAGTAGTGCGGCTTTACGGAAATAAATAGTTAAAAACTGTTCTTAGCCACGTGATTGGGTAGATGGGGTATGCACGGTTTAACGCGTATCATTTAACGCATTTGAACTCCCGAAGTCAAATGGAATCAAAAATCCCATTAACGGCACGGAGTTATATCAAGTAGGCAGTTCCTCCGCCTGTCGGAGTATACTCCGTACTAATCGGGCACTTGAGTTTTGACAGCACAGCTACTGTAAGCTACTGTACGTGAATGGCGGCAGTCTATAGGCTCAAGTTGCTTAACGCGCACCGCGCGCAAAACCCACCGATCCCACTACTATCCCCTACGTAAAGGTTAAATCACGTAAAGGCTCAATAAAGCTGATCTACTACAGTACTACCCACCCCCCCTAATAAATGTTAATGATCCTTCGCCCCACCGCGTAAATAGTAGAAGTGAGCAAATGATATCACTACATCTTAGGCCTAGTAGGACTTTATAAGGACTTTACAAGTACCCTGCGCCATGAATAGCGGGCCACTTGCTAGGGCATCTAGCTGTTCAGTCCTATGGGATTCTACGTTTTATGGAGATTTTACGTGATTTAACCTTTATTAAGGGGAGGGGGCCGAGTACCTCCGTACTATATTCACGGCGAGGGTATTACTAAAGTATCACGTAGTGATATTATTTGCTTAGCCCCCTTGTATTTACGGTAGAGCGCCCACAACTTAACCTTTACCAAGGGGGAGGAGAGTTCAAATCAGAAGCTGACAGTAATACTACACGGGGAGTCACGGGCTTAAGCCGATTACTCAATTCATCGATCTACCTTACGGAATACAACTTCTACCGTCTGATTCTCGGGTACAGCCTCGGCGAAGATCAGCTCCCGGCGAAGATCAGCTCCCATTCCTACCTACCTACCTAACTAGTACTCTAAATATCCCGTCGTATATTTAAGAAGCTCGACTCGACTCAAGCCTCAAGAATCAAGACAAGCCGGTGCGAGATAATTACCCAGATCACTTGGCGTGATTCAATCAGTACTGTACTCCGTAAATGACCCATACTACTTCGTACCGTAAGATAGACTCGCGACCCCCACATATGCAAGAGCTCGTTCATTTGCGGAGTTATTTCCGGAATCTCAAGCTAATCTACTACTACAAGTAATCCAAGTGAACTCCTTGAAACAAGGGTCCGTTACCAAAGCTTCTTCATCCTACAAGTACAAAAGCCACCACTCATTCGACTTTTCTGACCTGAAAGCCGGGTTTATCGGAACATAGGTGAGTTGGACCGTTTTCCCCGAGCTTTTCAACAAGGGATACCGGCCGGTATGATATAAAACAAGGCAAATAAGAAGCAGAAGAGGCGTTCATCCAATCTTTTCTACTGGCCATCCACTCTCACATTGCAGCACGACATTGTTACCGTTACGAGAAAACCCGCTACATCCCTACCAATTTGTTGTTCATGCTTGAGTACGACGGTACATATAAGCATTGACCGCCTGTTCTATTACTCTTCTCTTTCTCCCCGCAATGATCATCCAGCTCCATTTAGACCTTCCTATTTTGCTCCTTGAACACGAGTACCTTCCCAGCCTCGTTGTCCAAACTCGCGTTATCTTATCTTCAATGAGCATGGGCGGTAATAATGGAACCCCAGGACAGTCTTCATCCTATTCCGTCACAACTGTCGCGGAAGCACTCGAAATTGCCAGGGACAGTGAAGACGGCATTGAGGATCCAGTTGTCAGAAACCTTCTCGAGACTGCCATAGCAGAAATCTGGGCCAGAATTGTAGCTCAACCAACATCTTATGTTATGAATCGGGAGGAATTCGCTGTCTTCAATTACTTCCAACATCGTTTTGAGGGACTGCAAGTGGCATCTTCTGCAAGAAAGAGATATTGGGACAATTTACAGGCTACCAACGGAGCATAGAAATCTTTCTCTTCCTTTCCAATTCTCACTCATTACTTAACAAATTCCACCAGCCTCGATTACGCCAGGCCAAACTCATCAATTACGAGCGCAGAGAAGATTCGAAATGGAGATTATCGAGGATTATAAGCTGTTGGATTCGGTCGAAGGTGACCATATAAAGAAGAAGTCGTTTCTTGGCAGATCCGACAGGGTATGTTTTAAGCCCCGAAGGACGTACAAATTGATTTGGGACCGGCCATTACTCCTTAGTCTCGCCGCTTGCTGTATGGGTTTGCTCTGGATATTCAGCGACTGCCTGATAGCTAGCCAAGGTGGACAGCATGAAATCACTTCGGCATCTTTCGATCTAGTCAGGCACGCAGCCCGAACGCCTGCTGCTACGCCTTCCTCGGCAGTCTTGGAGTGCTTTCAGGTCTATCAGCCAGTTCTCTTCCCTTCCGGGGCAGTTGATGAAACAGTCATAAGTGATGGGTCGGAGAATACCACTACTATTGCTCCAACTACACCAACCAGCAGTTGCGAGGTACTTTTGATGGAGCATTCTTTCGGGTTCAGCTATGGAATCCCTTTTGTGGGTATGTCACAAAGACCTTATAATTATATTGCAAAATACTGATAGTCAAATTCAGGAAATTACACACCTCCAAGTTGCAAGTTCAACCGCGTGGTGATGAATTTCACTGTCACTTCGCAAGGTCGGCAATTTGATAGGCTGGCGCTCATGTACTTTGGTGATACTGAAGTTTGGCGAACCTCTACCGCAGAACCTACCGCCAATGGCATCCGATGGGAGTATATAAAGGATATGACCGAATACATGTACTTCTGGAACTCGACCCAAAAGCTCATTTTTGATCTCGGCAATTTGATTGATTCTACGTACACTGGTCCTTTCAACACAACCCTTACGGCAACATTCTTCACGGCCCAAGAGACTGTAGAACCTGCATCTCTGATCATTCCAATCTCTGCGCGGAAAGGAGATGCCAGTGCTGCAAGTGTCTTTACACTTCCCTCTGACAATGCGACCAATACGGTTAGCTTTCCTAGGAATGCAAATCGGGCTGTCTTCTCCATCTCTGCTTGTGGACAGGCAGCCGAGGAATTCTGGTGGAGCAATGTGTTGCAATCTAACATTGATACATTTGTGCCTGTCGATGGAACCCTCTATGGGTACTCGCCATTCCGAGAGGTTCAAGTTCTAATTGACGGTCAACTGGCAGGGGTACAATGGCCTTTCCCTGTAATCTTCACAGGTGGGGTTGTACCTGGGCTCTGGCGACCGATTGTGGGCATCGATGCCTTTGATCTCCGCGAACACGAAATAGACATTACACCCTGGCTCCCAGTCCTATGCGATGGCAACTCCCACACGTTCGAGATCAGAGTAGCCGGAATCCTAGACGACGGCGAGAACAGCGGGACGCTCACCGAAACCGTTGGCAGCTCGTGGTATGTCACGGGCAAGATCTTTCTCTGGCAAGACGACGACGAAAACGCCATCACAACCGGCCCGAACCCCACGCTCCTCCTCCCAGCACCAAGCATCGCCGTCTCCCAATCACTAACCCAAAACTCCACCGGCGCCAACGAAACCCTCACCTACACCACGAACGTCTCGCGCTCCCTCACGATCTCCACGCTCCTCACCACCCAAAACGGCACCAGCCTCGTAACATGGACGCAATCCCTCGCCGTCACAAACTACGGCCTCTTCACCGCCTTCGGCGCCATCCAAGAAAACAACCAGACGACAACCGGCACCGACCTCTCGACAGGCGGCACGTTTTACAAAGCGGCGTATTCCTATCCCTTGTACGCGAACTCGGCGTATATGGTGCAGCCCGATGGGAATGGGAATTTCACTCTCGATGCTAGTGTCGTCCGCGGCATGCATCTCTCTATCCAAGGCGAGCCCGTCTTCCCCACCGGTCTCCAGCCCTTTTCGTCCATCTCCCGTTCCGCGCCCCTGATTTCAAGGCTCTCGGGGTCGTCGCTCTCGACGGCGCAGAACGGCACGGCGCATTATTTTGGGTCGCCGGGTACGGGTACGAGTAGTGGGTTTGGGAGCACGGGGCAGGAGTTCGGGTTTACGGGTGTTAGTGTTGGTGCGGGAGGGGATACGGAGTTGTATTACAGGAGTGTGCAGGCTGTTAATGCGACGGTTGTGAGGGATTACGAGAGGCTGGTTGGGGTGGAGCTGGAGGGAGGGGGAAACATATCTGCGGGTCCCATTGAGGGAGTGCCGGAGAGTCAGGTTGTGATGGGGGTGGTGAGTCCGAAGGAGGTTATTGGGAGGGGACCTGGGATGCCGAGGGCGTTGCTGGTTCAGACTGGTGGTGGAAAGAATGAGTAGTTTTCCCCCTCGTGCGACGGGAGAAATCTGGTTTCGTGTGGTTTATTATTAGTGCGTATATACTATACCTTCTTGTAGTAGACGATGATTGAATGATACCTTGATTCTACCTGCCTATGCCCGCACGTGGTCCTAAACCTGTCGCTTTCTGTTACTGGAGATATCTCTTCGTCCGTGTATGTATAAAGATACTTGGTTATATTAATGACAAGAACTGAGTTTGCAAAATATGAATAGCATACTTAGTCAAGAGCAAGACTCGTGAATTGGTTGTGTTTCACGGTGACGGATCGGCGCCTTTGATTAGTGGGGGATGGGAGTGGGGAGCGGAGCTTCTTCATGGTGAACCTGTAAAGGAAGCAAGCTCGAGAAAGCTGTAAAGGTCCTGCAGTGGGGATGATAATGCCCGCCGATGTATACTTGGGGTTTATGTCTCCGTTAGCGGCTTATGCTTGCACATAATTGAGGGCGACACAGCAAGCAGTCTGTAAATCGGCCCATGCATACCTAGGCTTCAGTATCAAAGAGGAATACCTACCCATCTCAAGGCAAAATCCCTCATGAGCAATATTCAGCACAATCACAGCATCTCACTCAGCAATTTCCATTCGCCATATGGTGGTGTGTTCAATGCTCAATTTTCATTCTTGACCATCGTCACAATATGCGCAGCCCAACCCAACCGTCTGTAGAGGGAGCAATGCAACCGCAAATGTAACACCAAGAGACCCCCAATTCCGTAAATCGTGCGATGCTGTATCTATGATCTGGGCTTCTCCTTCTTCTCCTTCCACAGCGCAGACAGACCGACACCAGAGACCTTGACGACCTTGAATCGCACACCGGGAATATCTCCCTTCGCCTTTCCCTTACGACCGAATCCAGCGAGCAGGACCTCGTCGTTCTCGTCTACAAAGTTGAGACAACCATCGTTGGGGACTGTGAGAGAGGGTTTTGTTAGCCCACGTTTCTTCCATCAATTCGCACCTCCCTAATTTTCTTCCTTCAATCGAATCATCCCCGCTCCTTCCACCAATCCCGGTATTCACGAATTGCAGGTAAGATGTGAGACCGCATGGCACATACCGAAAGCAGTAACCTTCTTTCCGTTCTTAATCAATTGCACCCTGACACACTTCCGGATAGCAGAGTTGGGCTGCTTGGCCTCAACACCGACCTTCTCGAGAACGATTCCCTTGGCGTGCGACGAGCCTCCGAAGGGCGAGGACTTGAAAGCGGTTCCGAGCGCGCGCTTCTTGTACGAGAGATCTGCCCAGCGCTGTTCGCGGCGGTGGTTTTGCAGCTTGCGGGCGGCGTTGAGTCCACGGGGCTTTCCTTTTCCCATGATTGCTGCAGTATGTTAGATTTGGGGATGGGGGCGTAAGGACTCGGGGTGAAGAAGGGAGAGGTAGACGTAGACGTACCGGTTTATGGCGATAATGGGGGTGTTGTAAAGTGAGGTTGGCGTTGTCGTCGATGGATTGAGGGCAAATTCTTTTTAAAATCTAGCTTGGTGCGAAGAAGTTAAGCGATCATATGTCACGTGTGAATCGCCCCACCTTCCGGTTGGTGACCTCGTCAACCTCTTTGTACTATTATTTCCTTACGGACTCTTTAATAAATCTTGTTTGCTGAGAAGACGACACTTTGGCTTGTTAGTTTCGTTGTCTCAAGGTCGCTACAGCTGGTATTTATTAGAGCTTCATTAATTTGCAATGACTGCGTATATCCGTCCAAGTACCTTACTGCTCCTATGCAGGACTGAACGAACATTCTCACTTTCCCCTCACATGATATCGTTGTCCCTGTCTAGCCTGGATTATATGTACACCACTTTGAGTTATTGGAAACCCCTTAGATTGCTCGAATGGTGTATTCTTGAAGGCTACCCAAGTAGAGCAGCTTCCTGTCTCATATTTCTTCCCGGTAGTACTTACATAACCATCTTGTATATAGGTCAACCTTCACCTCATATATATCGAATATGGATCTGTTCCTGCAGAGAATTACCCAACTTTGTAATTATCTCCTGGTGTTTCGATATTTTCTTTGCTGTGAAATATCAGCTGTTTCTGGGGATTGACTGATGCCGGCCGATTTGAACAAACATATCTTCTGGGTACTTATGCTAAATCCCATACCAAATCCTTGGTTCCAATTGGGGATCCACATATAATTATCGTCATCATATGAATTAAAAATGGATTGGGCCATTCGTTTGAAATTAGGTATTTAAGGAGACAAGATGACATAACAGCAGAGCGCAGATATAGTCATGACGTCAGAATGTTCTTGTTTAGATTTTCAAAACTATAGATATACTTATATTAGTTAACTACCTAGGTACATAGATGGGCAAATCGAATTAAGTCCATCCTTTACATAAGTTGTTTCTGCTTGTCACGTGGATTCAGACTTCCCAAAACAGCTTCAAGCTCAACGCGTTTCCTATCTTCACATTCCAACCATATAACAATGTCTCAAGCATCCCCCAAAATAAAAGCCAAACACCTCCGCGAACCACCCCCTTCCCTCTTCCTCGGGCCCCCTTCCCAAAATGCCTCCCATGTCTCCCTCTCAAACACCATTCCCCCACCCATTCCCCCGCCGACCTCCCGCGCCCCCATCATCCGCCAAAGCTCGCTGCGCATGGCGCGCACCCTCGACGGGGCCGGTCCCACCGTGCCCGAACCCACATCTGTTCCACGCACCGTACCGCGGGGGCACCAAGATCCAGAGGGCAAGAAACAGGCAGACCGCACGGATGCGCTGTGGGCCGAGATGCAGAGCACGCTGGAGGAAGTAGAGCTTAGTGCCGTGAATGGGACACATGTTTTTGGGCCCCAGCATGCGAGGGCGCTGCAGGAGCTGAGAGCGACGCAGATTGGCCTTGCGCAGGCGTGGGCGAGGAGTGAGGCTGATGAGGCGGGGGAGATGGGGAGTGGGGGAAAGGGATTAGCTCTTGGGAGTGAGGGACTCAGTGCGCTCGATACGGTGGATACTACTGTTAGTGGTGGGGCTGGAGGCAGGACTGGGAGTAGCAGTGGGATTGGAGGGGCTGCTGGGGAGAGGATGGGGAGTAAGCTGGAGCAAGAGACGGAGGCGGATATTTTACTTGCTAGGAGGAGGAGGGAGGCTAATGATCGGTATTTTCAGAGGGTCAATGGTGGTGTACTGGATGTCGTTGCCAAGTTGGAAGAGGTGGCTTCTGCTATGAGGGCCGTGGAGCAAGAGAGTCGAGATATTTGGGGGGAGAATGAAAGTGTTGGGACGAGTATTCGCGGTTAAAGGGATTTGATCATTTTTGATATTAGCGATGGCGTTGGAAGATTTGCATTTCAAGGAGTTGCAAGAGCTGAGACAGTCAATATGGTGTTATAGCCCAAACGCTTCGTGTGCTCATAGGAAGCAGAAACTTTACTTGTGAACATTTATAGTTCTCAACAGACACTCATCGAACGGAACTTTTACCGTGTCTTGCCATCTTTGACCTGAAATTTTGGGACTTGTTAAAAGCTGAGATGTGGACCACATTCCTCTTCCTACAGCGCTTGGGGAGTCAAGTAACTTAGTTGAGATGAGGACGGGCTTTTTCCACAACAACAACTTTTTATAACTCTAGCATACTGTTCTAGGTACAGAGGTGTTTCTCCCTGTCAACTACTTCACCATTTTCTGATAGCCAACTTTTAAGACCATGTCTGTAGCTGCTCTCCAATTCCCGAGACTTACAAGGAAATTATTGATGCACCCATATAACTTATATCTTGAATATCAACAGTAGCGTAGTCGTCCCAAGTAGTAGTAGAAAAACCAGCGTGGCCATATCATTCGTCGATCTGGTCTCATATGTTGTACTGTACAATCGCAGTGCTCCCTCAAGACGCCCCCGGACCAAGAGCGCCATTCAGGGCATCCGCGTTTTGATCTCTCAGCCGCGAATCCTCCTCCCAGTACTATATGACCCTCGTATCGTAACTGTTCCCAAGTCGACAGTCGTTTCTCAGATCCGTATGGTATCAGCATAACCCCCCCAAACGCCCACGATTCCCCAACCATCTAATTGCCAATGAACAGAGAGACCTGGACAGGTCAGTAATTGTTGAATCTCATGTCCCAAGTAAAACATACGGCCATGATAACACAGCATACACTTATGTATGGACTTAATCTTTCTCCAACCCGCGCGCATTTCCAGAACAGACCCGTAACCGCTCTACATCAGATATCAGCGCCGCATAACCGTTCTCAGGAAGCATAACATACCCATCTTTATTCCTGTCCATGAAACCCGGGAAAAGCTGGTGGAAGTATGCGCTTGTGCAAATGAGGAGGAGAAGCACTAATAGTGCAGACTGGAAGTTGAAGAGCGCCGACTGTTGATAAATTAGCCAGAATCCCTAGCCAGGGAAAAGTCGAAGATGTAAGCTTGAGGTTATACATACCATTGTCTTCTTTGGACCTCAACGAGCGTAGAAAAGCATTCAAAAAGCGTGTAGTAGAAGGTGTCCAGATAGATTTCTTGACAGGCCCAGGCCAAGTTTAGGTATGTCGGTGCTCGTAGATTATCCGGTGCCGATGCGCTAGTGGCAGCTATTCGGCCGCCCATGGCTATGTTGTTTTACTTCCCACTCATTCAATAACTTCCAGGCTTTGTGGAAAACGTCGAAGCCGTTCAAGGAAAACTCTGTACCAGAATCGCTGAAGATTATTCAAACAAAATTAGTACTCCAGCACCATGGAGCCCCGAGCGCGAGTTGGCAAGAATCGCGGGCAGCAGAACTTCAACGACAATGAGCGTAAGTATTCCCAGCTTCCATATATGTCCCATCTATTCTAATTCTGCAATTCACAGTCGCCCATTTCCTCTACGGTCATGGTGACGTTCCTCAACCCCTCGACTCGACCAAACGAATCCTCGACGAATTGCTCACCGACTTCATCACCGAGCTCTGCTTCGAAGCCGCGCGCCAGGCACAGCTCGCCAACCGCCAGAAGATCAAGCTCGAAGACATCAAATTCGCCTGCCGCAAGAACCCTGCGTATTTAGGCAAAATGGCAGAGATGTTCAAGAAGGATGACGATATCAAGAAGGCCAAGAAACTCCTTGATGTCAATGATGACAAGATTACTAAGAGTAGTCTGAAGACGATGGAGGAGCCGCTGGGTGATGCGGATGATGATGTCGATATGGATGCGAAGACGATTGGGGGGAGGAGTTCTGGAACTGGTGCTGGGAGGTGAAAGGTGATACCGCGGCGTCTGCTATTGTTTTTATTTCGGCATTCATTGGGGTTGTACGATGATGGACACGGCCCAGGAGATCATAATATGGGAGAGTGGATTCTCATCGTGGCGTTTGGGGTCAACAATACCCGGTTTAGGCCTTTGCAGATATATCATGTCTCGGATTCGAGTTTATCCTTGGTATGATTTGAGATGCTTCACAATAATGGGGCATCGAACTGCTGTTACTGAGACAGGATACTTTCTACCCTCACAAGCTTGATATAAATGACACTTACAAGCCACTTCGATGTTAGAAGACTGAAGGTTCTGCAAGTGCGTCGAGAGAAAACAGCCCTGATCTACGAACGCCCAAGACTAGCACAAAGGCAGAGCCAGTTCAGTTTAGATGAAATCTCGGCAAATGAGATGTCTTCAACAGAAACAACAGACTAGACGATAAAAAGTTAAGAAAGACATGCAAATGTCGAGTTTATACTTGATCCAAATCAAGGAATCACACTAGTCACTCTCGGGAAACTTTCCGCACGGAAATAGACTCCCACAACTCTTTTCCTCTTTTCTTTCCCGTTTGCAGTTTCTACTTTCACTCTGCAATTTCAAGAAACATAACCAGCCCGGCGTCCTTTATGCTTGAGTAAGCAACTTGGCAATACCAGTACATGCAATGTCAGGCATAATGAGTTGGCCGGCGGCAATCCCACAAGTGGAGCACGTGCGGGGTCTGAGAATGGCTTCGCAAGCAAGCCCAGCCAGCCCCAGAACCAACGATGCGGGGGGTCGGGATCGAAGCCGATTTGCGGGTTGGAAGTCCATCCCACCTTTCTAGCCCGTTACCGCCATCGACTTTCAACGTCAGCGGTTTGCAAAGTTTGCCTTAAGGTGAAAAGCTTCATATCTTTACTGCACTGTCCGTGTAATTTCATGATTTATGGTTTATGATTTATGAAGCTTGAGGATATAAATATTGCAATGAATCCTAGCACTCATGTCTCCTTCAGCTGCATATACCCCAGTCCCCCATCATCCCACCACAAACCCCGCTGAACCAGACCAAGACATCCTCGAATCCCTCCAAAATATCCCGTCCAACTTCGACTTAGCCCTAAATAGCAGTACAAACCATACTTTCCTATCTCCTAATCCCACAAAACAAGCAGATGCCACACTGCTTGATCCCGAGGCTTTTCGAAGGCTGTCCGTGAGCACGATATCTTCAATTGGACTTCCTCCCTCTAGAGGCGTATCTCCATATCCAGCACCAAGTACACCCGAGCCAAAGACCCTCAAAAATGTCTGGAAGAAATTCTGGGCAAGGAATGAAGGACTCTTCTTGGTCTCGTTCTCGCAGCTATTCGGGGCGTTGATGAATGTAACCACAAGACTACTAGAGTTAGAAGGAGATGGGATGCATCCACTGCAAATACTGTTTGCTAGAATGGGACTTACGATGATATTTTGCTGCTTGTGGATGTGGTGGAAAAGTGTTCCCGATTTTCCGTTTGGTGCAAAGGGAATTAGATGGTTGCTTGTTGGACGTGGAATCTGTGGATTCTTTGGGATTTATGGGATGTATTGTAAGTCCTACTCCTACTAAGATATGAAAAGGCATGCTGATATCCAACAGATTCCCTGCAATACCTCCCGGTAGCCGACGCCGTAGTTATAACCTTCCTCGCTCCCTCAGTAGCATCCTACGCCTGCTACCTCTTTCTTAAAGAGCCCTTCCCCCGCTCCGCCCAATACGCATCCCTCGTCTCCCTACTAGGAGTCTTCCTAATCGCACGCCCAACATCCTTCTTCTCCACCTCTTCTCCACCAACCTCCTCCATCCCCACAAATGGAACCTCCACAACATCCACCTCCCTCGACGCATCCTTCCCAACCCCAACCTCCGCTCAACGCCTCTCGGCCGTCGCAGTGGCAATGGTAGGTGTCTTCGGCTCCGCCGCAGTCTTCACTATAATCCGATGGATAGGCCCGCGCGCGCACCCGCTCATCAGCGTAAATTATTTCGCCGCCTGGTGTACGCTCGTCTCCACGTTGTCCCTCACACTCCCCATCCCCTCCTCCCCCTCCTTCGCTCTCCCCGCCAATCTCCGCCAATGGTCCATGCTACTGTTCCTCGGCGTCTGCGGCTTCATCATGCAGTTCTTACTCACGAGCGGTCTTGCGGCTGGGGGAAGGGGGAATGGCGCTAGGGCGACGAATATGATTTATACTAATATGCTGTTTGCGCTCGCGCTTGACAAGCTGGTGTTTGGGCAGAGTCCTGGGTGGTGGAGCTTGGGGGGAAGTGGACTTATTTTGGGCAGTGCGGTTGTAGTTGCGGTGCAGAAGCAGCAAAGTGTAAGGATGGGGGCTGGAGGGAGGGATGAGGAGGTTGGGGAATGGACAGATGGGGTAGTGGAGGACGAGGAGATGCGAATGGGGATGTTGAGGGGGAGGGAGCGTGGAAATGAGGTGGGGACGGAGGATGAAGAGGCTGCTATTTTGAGGGAAGACGATTCTGGGGATGAAATTGGAGTTGTGGAATTAAGGGATTTTCCTCCCAGGTCAGCGTGAAATTGCATAGCCTTGTACGAAGCATGGGATGTGGATGCGGAGTTTCTAGTTATACATACAAGGAGTTTAGGGGGTATGGGGTAATACCATTTGATCATAGATGTAGATCAAAGTATAGAAAGTCACAAATGTGCTAATAGCAGTGAAGATTATCAACTCAAGTCATTCCTTCCAAACATCTACTATTATTAACATACTTATCAAAAGACACCCTCACAGAACAGTCCAGTGCAGCCCGAAGCTACCAAAACCCAAACAAACTTCCAATTTAGCGATTTCGACACAGTAGAATAGGTGACTGACCATTCCCTCGCACGGATCGCAATGCAAGACGCGAACCAGAGCCGTCGAGCGAAACTTCTAGGCTCTTAGTCCTGGTGGTCATTAAAAGGGATCGATCGGTCACTTCAAATCCTCCTTTCGACCCCGCGATCTCATGCTTTTCTACTGTACCTACTCCTTCACAGCCTATATCTATCACCTTGTCTATACCTGGACTCAGGCTGAATCTCAATCTCGAGTCTGACTCCCACGCGTGAAAAGTGCATCACATAGACACATGATTCTTCAAGAATAAGAATATTATATATCATCTTCTATAGTCTCCTAGCTAGCATGATAACAAACAAACATATCTACATCTGTTATTATAAAGGACACATACAAAGTCTTTGCATTCATCAGCTCATATTAGTCTTAAACAGGAAGATGAGATAGTACAGAAGTCACAGAATATTGATTATTAGTGCATTTACTCAGACTGATTGATTATTGTAAATTCCCCATCTCTTTCTTATACTTAAACCAGAATTTAATTAAACTATAGAACTCCAAAAAAGATCTAGCACTGATAAAGTAGAAGGACCCCAGCCCGCTCTTGGTCCTCAACCACAAAACTAGATAGTATAACTTCTAGCAAAATCTACATTTACTACATCCCATCATTCAAAAAGTAGAAATAGAAGAAAGGATGACGCTTATTCCTAAATAGTTAGATAACCCCAAGCTCATTTGGAAGATTATACATTCTAGGCAATGCTATATTCTGGTCCCAACCGTTTACCTCAGTCTCTCGGTCAAGGACTAGTCGAGTAGGAGAAAGGGGTGGTAGGATACGATCAGATGAATAAAATGCAGCGGGAGAGAGAAATGATGCGTTTGGTACTGGATAAATTCGCTATGATAAAACTAGTCAAGGAACCATATAAGGGTTTCATTTCCTACTCAAGAGGGCATCGCTTTCATCCGACGAGGCGAAAACATAGAATGTTAAAGTTTGATACTGATGACCTCAACGCCGTTCTATTGACGTATTACTTAAAGCTACATCACACACAACCTCCAAATTCCCCAAAATTAAAGCATCTCTCTCTCTCTCTACTTCTCTCTCACTCTTTTTCATCCATCTTGACACTCATTTACACCCACAACACCAAGCACCCAACACCAAAATGCTCATTAGAAACCCAACGCCCCTTTTAAATTGCTGCAATTCCTATGAGCTTCATCTGGGGCTTCCTTCTCTTCATATGTATATTCAGCACCAAGCGTCGTGAGAGTAATCTCGAGGCTCGGACGGAACTGCAACCTCTTCCTGCGAATAAAGCTGGAACAGGTCCGGTGGCTCAGTTTGGGGAGGTCGGCAGGGACATGCCTGAGCAGCCGTTGCCCCTAGTGTGGAACCCGACGTTGTTTGGGAGGGGAGGAAAGAGGGATTCAGTTGTGATCAGATAGCTGCTACTCCTCTCAAGCAGCCGGGCAAAATTTGAGGCATTTCGGCCGGATGTGTAACTCCGAATACCCCGGGGTTGGATCATCAAGATTACTGATCATGAACTGCCCGCCGAGAAATATTTGTATTACCTCTCCACAGAAAGAAGACGAGGTGTTTATAAAACCCGACTTCAAGCCCCGAACTCCGCGTTGGAACAAAAAACCCTCGGAACGTACGGACGAACGGCTGTCGTCTAATCCTCCGTCAACGGAAAAGCCCCCGGAACACAAACCCCGATTTCCGTTCGAATTGCAACAAAAATATCGAACGAACCCCGCATTTGGTTACGGCTGGAATATAAAAGGTGAAGTGAAGATATTCTTAAAACCCGCGTGCAACACCGACCCCGAGACGATATGCAACAAAAAAAAGGATGGCGGTGTATATGATTGGCCCGGTACGAGAGAAGGTTCAGACCCGGAGCTCCCAACAGAATTCCGACCTCCGAATCCGAAGTTGAATGAAGTCCGAACGCACTCAGAACAATTTGTTCGGGAAACTATGCGGAGGCTGAAAGGCTGAGAGTTTGAAATGTCTGCTAATTCGGTCACATTCAACGCCAATCAATATACATCAAATTCGGAATATCCCTCCTCAAGAAACATGCACCGAAGAATCTATGAGAAAATCGCCTTACTTCGTAGAACCCCTTACGGAACCATGTCGTTAGTGAAGAGACAAGAGGCAATGAGGCAATATTAGCGACCAATATCACCTCAGTGTGCGTTTCCTGCTTGTTGACTATGGTTCTGATGCATAGCGAGTAAGCAAACTCCTTTCTCGCCACGCTTCTACCCAGGAGGCGATTCGAAAGCCCCGCTCACAGTGGTAAGAACTCGGTCTCTGGGTGCTGGCATCGCCACGTGGATCCCACTCCTAGAGCCGAGTGATTTCTGTGCTGGTGATTCCCGGAAATAAAGTGCAATGACAGTTCGTGTCGGATAAGGCGACGATAATACCTGCATGGGATGGCTGGTTCCTCTGGAGCCTACTGATTTTGTCAAATCCCAGCTATAAAGTATCATGTACTTGCTTACAGGCCTGTAATTATTCTCGCTGCCGATATGAGGCGGTAAGAAATTTAAGCATGTGATCGAGGCAACGAGTGGTGGTAACGGGTTGATGCTATTAAAAGTCTATTCAACTTGAAAACCCAAAATTGAAGTATTAACCTATTATATAAAATAAGGCTGAGTTTTACTTCAGCCATTGCAATATGTTTGGACAGATATTTCAAGCGCAATGGCCTCCTATAACTGTGATGCAAACCCCTATCTCGCTTGAGCAGGAACCACACTTTTTCACACGTGCTCCAATTTGGTTCGCCTCACTTTTCCTGCAAGAAGCGCATTACTGTTACATTGCTGCTCACTCGAGCAAGCAATGGTTTCAGCATAGATAGTGTGGGAATGCGCCGTGACTAAGGAATTGTTTCCCGAGGAGATGAGATTGTGAGCGACAAATCTCGAAAATGTAACAAACGCGTTCTGTTTGCAATGTGAGGCTCCATTCCTATCAAAAGAAAGGAACCCAGCGAAGGCGGGCGTTTTAATGTCGCGAACCGTCCAAGGGATGCGAAAAAGACCACACAGGTGGTCTGTGAGATGTGAGCATCTTGTTTGATGACCTGCAAGTAGTGAGACGGAGCGCCCGACGCTGCCTACATTCCTTTAGCTATGAGAATGGCAGGAATCGAGGATCACTCGCGTGCTTCCTTTTGGATTTGATGTCTCCTCTCGAGGTGGGATACGTCGCAACACAGCTTCCTTTGGCGTCATGAGGGCCTTGCTCCCACTTGAATCGGAGCGCCAACCAGGCTTGGTGACCGAATTCCAGGTCAAACTCCCCGGACTTGTGCTACGGATCGCGCGGGTGTAATCTTGGAAATAAGTATTGATGACTTGGGCGTACGCCCGTCGCCCGACTATCGTGTTGCGAGTTGTGTCGAGTCTTTGAAGGAAAACCGGCACCGCAGTGGGTGGTTGCAGAGAGAAACGTGTATCTGCATTCTGCACACCTAGATGTAAGAAATGCGAGCTGACTGCCAGCTTGTGCGAGGTAAAGCTTGCTGAGAATAGCGGTGCTATGCTGATCGTGAATTTGAGGCGGACGTTATGGACATGCTGAACTCAGGTCCTTGGATGCATAAAGTGCAGATTTAAAAAAAAACAATCAGGGACGACCCCTTCATATAGAAAATCTCAACCGACACCAACCTGGTGCTGAGATTGAGGCTACAATTGTTGAAACAGTCGTTTTCCACTCATTGTTGGCTGGGAAGGTCAGCAAACAAGGAGAGACCCAGAAACAGGAACATGTCTGCTATGGGAAGAAAGGGTCCTCCACAAGGATCTGCATAAGTTTTACTGTACGAGGTAATGTAATGTAGTGTAATGTCGCTCGGTACCGATGAGGCTTTCGGTACTTATTGCTGGGATCGGGGATTGGTTTTGTCGACATGCTTTTTTCCTGCAGGCAGGCCTTGGACGTCAGGGATAGATAGCCTCCTATAGTAAGGTCCAGGAACAGAACAGGCCATCTTTAGCCGTGACCGACGACCGTTGATCCGGCGCTGTGCATTCCCCGATATTACTGTATGTACCTTACCGGCACGGCGCGAGCATGAGGTTCATGCGATGAGCGGCGAGTCAACGACAGCTGAGGATGATGATGATGATGATAATGCATGCCAGTGCAGTGCAGTGCAGTGCAGTAACGGGTACAGTATGGCATTACGTGGTGGTTGCATGACCGTATATCGGAAGAGCTGTTGCTGAGAAATACAAAATCTCAGCTGAGGATGGAGCAAGGGAGGTGACGGTGAAGGGAGGGAGAGGAGAGGGAAGCAGAGAGGATGGATGGATGGATGGATGAATATCCATAAAAAGGAGGCGGTGGGGGCAACAAGACGCCATTCTATGGATGCTGCGAAGGTTCGAAGATTCTTCTTTTTCTCTTGAATACAGTAAGTAGACTCGTATAGTCATCTACCGGTTTGAATCGAGTAAATTTATAATATAACTGCCATTCCGTACCCCGGCAGCGTGGCCATGGGACGAAAACAGGGGCAGGGGGTCTGCGGACACTTAATTATACCCATGTACGTAAATAGTCTAGCTAAAACCACATGGACGGGTCAACTTACTAACATAGCATCATCCAAATTCCAGTCCACCAGTCCACCAGTCCACCAGTCCACGCCATCATCCATGGTGGTCTGTCTGTCTGAGTCTCTCCTCTCCTATTAAAAGTAATTTGCTTTTCATAATTATAATTGAGTCATCATAACTTTTTCCCTCCTTTTACCATTCTCTCCTTTCGTGGCCTGCATCGAGGTGTATTATTACTATTACTATTACTGTATTAGCATAAGATCTGTCTCTCGACTTAACACTGGACCACGTCGCCTTTTTAGTTCATTTCAACCTCTCTACCAGAATCAACGGAGGATCACTCGTCGTACCCTTCAATACTACTTTATAATAATATCATCCATCATCCATACGCCTGCGTACGCCTCACCTCTTGTGCCATATTGGATCCCAAATCCAAGCACGCCCCCCCCTGCGCCTTCCTTGTGTCTCACCTTGCTTTGTGCTATCGCATAATTACCTGGGCCATTGCTGTATCCCTAATCCCTAATCCCTCATCCACCACAGGAACTTTCGACTTTCCTCTCTGTAATTCGTTTTCGTCTGTCCTCCTGTCGGTCATTCATTCATTCAATTTTCGGCCTTTGCCTGGGTGGCTCTTTGTCCTCACTACTTCTCTTTCGACTTTCGCCTCGTTCGTTCGTCCGCCCTTTCAGTCCTTTCTGTCCTCTCGATCGGTTGTACAAGTACGGGTAAAACAAAAGTTGGCATTCAATAGAACCGGCGAGCATTCGCGAGAGACAGGAAACACAAGAATAAGAGTGGTGAGTTGCACGCGCCCGCCTTGCAGACACAAACACTGCCCCTTCGTCGTGGGTGGCTACCGTGCTGCCTCGAGACATCCTTTCATAGCTCGAAGGACTGCGTGGTACAGCTTCTGTCGCCTCCCGCTTTCCTGAACCCACGAGATCATGGACCCGAGCACAACTCCATTCCCTTGTTGTTTGTTACCTGAGAGAGATCTATACTGATATCAATGCTCGCAGATCGTCGTCCGTTTCCCCCTTGATTACCAATACATCAAGAGCGAGCATCGTCCAACCCCGGCTATTAATAACATCGTTTACCAACTCTTTGGACCACAATTCTTGGCGTGAACGGGTCGTCTGCAGCTGGACTGGGAGGAAATATTGAAGAATGGCGGACGCAGAAAAGAGAGGGCGACAGCATAGCGATAGCAATAGCTTTGCAGCAGCAGACGAACGACCACCTCCACCTGGAAACAATGATGGAGGGATGACGAGTCCACCGGTTGAGGAAACAAGACCTCAGGGTTTAGACAATATCATGACAGATCCTCAAGAACAGGGGGCATACGATATCCAGAGCCCAACAGGTCAACGGTTCTCGAGTAGTCCGCCGAGGGATGGCCAACTTTTCCGTAACAACCCAGCAACGACTACAGAAGGGATCTCGAAGCAAAATACGACTTTGGAACCGCCCGTCACCAAGGGAACACTAAGTGAACTTGATGTGAATAAGATTGTCCACAACCCCAAACTACGACACGATATCAATTTCGATCCAGATCTTCATTTCCGACCGAATCTCGATGGAGAGAAAGGAAGGAGGAAGACTCAGAAGGCAAACCACTTTTGGGAGACTATGCGATCACAACTTCGGGAATACATCTCAAATAGAGAGCAATTCGAGGCCCTTGAAGAGGAAGAGTGGTGTTTACCGGCCACGCTAAAAGCTATTCGAGGCATCCTTGAAACTCTCGTACCACAACGTGACCGCGCCTCAGTTGAAGAAACATTCAACGTGGATTTGCTTATGCAGCAGTTCCGGAAAGGGGTAGCAGATCTTGTCAAATTAGCTGTGTGGCTTTCTCAACTTCTTAAATGCCATTGCGCTCCTATGAGAGATGACTGGGTAGACGAAATGGTGACACAGCTCAGCAATGGAGACCGAAAGGGCGATGTGGCTCTTCTAGTGGCTGGTATGCAGAACTTGCTTGGTGTTTTGGAGGCCATGAAACTCGTAAGTGAAAGTCTGCCCCCTAAATTGTTACAAGGTTAAATGTCCTCAGGATGTTGCGAATCATCAAATCCGATGCCTACGGCCAATACTCATTGAAGACACTGTTCAATTCGAACAGAAGTTCTTTATGAAAAAGATTGCCCTAGGACGAGTCGACATCGCCGGAGCGCACGCATGGTACAGGAGAGCAAGCAGCTTGCCTGATCTGGTCCCCTTAGATGCTTCCATGCACTCGCAAGGAAATGCGTGGGATTTTATGAAAGCTCTCGTAAACCTGGCTTTACCATTAAGAGACGAAGTCGTACCACACACTTTTCTCTTCGACGAGGAGCGTTTGATCAAGCTACGATTAGACCTGCTAGACTTGATCAATCTCGAAATATGTATGCAGCTTTACTGCAACCTTGAGGTAGAAAACCGCCAGGACACACGATATATACGGGATGACACGCCAACGACTTCGTTCACGCCGTCTCCTTTTGTTCGCCCAACATCGCCTGCCGATAACACCACACTCTCGTCTCCAACGATCCCTATGCCCCACCACTTTGCTTCCAAACCAAAGTGTCCTATTACTGAGCGCGGCCATTTCATCCGCACTGTAACGGGCCGCCAGATCTGGGTACCCAGCATCGAAGACGACCAAAGCACTTCAACAGCCTCCAGTCCCCGCTTATCTCCATCGTCAACAGCCTCAACCCCAGAAACCTACCCCCCAACCCCTCTCTACCTCTCCCTCCCTACCTCGTCCTCCGCCACCCAAGCCCGAACTTCCTTCCTCGCAATCCTTGCAACGCCCACGTCCGCCGACAAATGGAACACGCTCTCCCCCTCCCTCGCTCTTGAAATCCTGCGTCTCACGAAAACCCCTCTTACCCGCCTCCCGTACTTTGAGTCCCATCTTGCCTTCCACATCTCCAACGCCTCTTCTCGGATTTACCAAGAAGCCGAGGCCCGCGTTCTAACGCAACTTTTCCCTGTCTTGCAGCAGCTGGTAGGGACGTATACTCCTTTCACGAGCTTGGCACTCTTTGATGCTGCTACTGGCAGTCCGAAGGTCCCTGTGGGTGGGAATGAAAATCGGGGTTCCAAGGATGATATTAAGGACGTTGCTACTCGCATTGCTCATATTGGAATCTTGCATTGGAGGGTTTGGGCACCGCTTGCGTATCTGGTCAATCCTGATGCGGGAGCGGAGGAGAGCGAGCTTGTTACAGAGAGGGCGAGGAGTTTGACTTGAACAAGTCTTGATTTACCATTTTTGGTTGGAGAGAAAAGCACCCAGGGGGGGGGGATACGTTCGCAAGGATCATCTTGCATTGAATCGGGTGTCATGACCAACAGGGTGGTGTCTGTTGGCACACACTCGACCACCACTATCACCACACAACATGTTAGCACGTTTCCTTTGTCACCAGCATTATCTCACACGGGTCTTGCATAATTTGCTCTTGGTTTCTTTGATTACTTTAGTTTAGTTAGATACCCATTCCACCCGTGGAACTCACGCACTTGTATAGAAGATTGGCATATCAAATTTTTTCTCCGTTGCTTGTCCCCTTTTGCTTGTTATCCTGGGGTGCATTGGGAAAAGCGGGTGGGTGTTTTGGGTTTGGTCGGGCTTTTTCTTGTTTTTGGGGAGGGGAAGGGAAGGGAATGGAAGGGATATTGTATTTAGATGAGTGAGTAGTGAGCGAGTCTTTCTTGGACTTGGTTTCGGACTTGGACTTGAGTGAGCGAGTAAGCAAGCAATTACACATTGCTGGAGATTGAGAATGAGAATGAGAAATTGAAGGTGATTACACAGCGTGTTTATAAGTGCTGTTTGTTTTATATGAAATGTAAAGTGACTAACGGACTGTGAATACTTATTTCCTATTATTTTATTTCTGTTCAAGCTACCGATCTGTATATCCATCCATCCATATTCTCCTAAATTACACAAATCGTCATTCGATCAAACTATTCAGTCTCATCAGTCTTATAATAGTCACAGATGTTCAGTCACAAAGTCCAAAAAAGTAGCCAGCCAGCCAGCCAGCCGGCTAGCGAAAGAGAGGGAGGAAATCAATGATCCATTAAAGAATATATGCATGTGCATTTTATCTATCAATTCAAGACGCCGATGGCAATATGCAAAGCTCGCTCGCTGAATCAAGCTAGGCTTTTGATAACTCAGACATAGATAGATAGATACCTACAGAAAGAACATTTGTCGTAAAGAATCATAGACGTCGTGAAATAATCCTCCCCTAGAGTACCCATCCCCTCCCATCCCCTCCAGCCCCATGAATCCGCCCACTTGCCATCCCAGCTGTCGTCGTTCGATATGTCTAGGTTTTGCAATAAAAACAAGAAATATTCCTTTCCTCCCAGGGGTGGTCTTGTGTGGTGTGATGTGATGTTAAATAGTAGCAAGCGAGCAAGCAAGCTACCGAGAAAGCATTTTCAAAAGGTATTTATCATCATGAGACTCCATTCCCTATGCCCACGCGCTCGACTTAAAAAGTTTCAGACTCCTCGCTTTGATTACTAGCGACTGTGCCGAATGTATCTGTTTTTCTGTTAGATCCTATCCCGTCCCAACATCAAAAGGAATGGGTAAAAATATACCTCTATTCTTATTTCTCCTAATCACAACAGTATCATCTCTCCCCAAATCACCACTCTTAGAAGCACTACTCATACTCCTTGGCCCAGTCGGCTTTCGCGCCGGAACACCACCTAGCTGACCAGACAATTTTCTCGCCGCTGATCTAGGACTTCCACCTGGCTCATAGTCATCTGCCTGCAAATGCTCGTTACTGAGCGGACTGGGTTTTTGCAGCTTCCCTGTCCGGACTTTAGGCGGTATGTCTGGTGCCGATGTCAGGGGTTCCTTTGGCGGACGAGCAGGAGCAGGGGCTTGATTCGATGTCGCTTGACTAGGGTTTGAATACCGGCCGTCGGAAATGGGAGACATGCGACCGGTATTGTTCGTGCCATTGCTGTAGCGGTTGGACTGCTGCGGGAGGCGGTTGAGAGATGTGTTTGAGCCCCAGTCGAGGGATTTTGGGGACACGGGGGAGTCGAAGTCGTGAGCTTGGGACTCGAGGGCCGTTTGGTAGCGATGTGTTGGGCCAGGACGGGGTTGCGGGTGCTGGAGGTTCAAGGAGTTGCGGTGGGCTTTGTATTTGGGGTCTTCTGGGGGTAGTAACGATGGCATGGGTGGGGAGTTCTCGTTGGAGTTGTATTGTTCGAGTTGATCCTGGGAAAAGCCTGAGTGGAGCTTGTCTTCGCCGTAAGGGTCGTGCTCGGTATAGTTACCAAGGTCGGAGCCAGATCGCGATGCAGGTTCTGCGAACTGATCGTCGCCTTTTCTGCCACTGCTTTGTCCGCTGCTTCTGAATCCACGAAGGACAGTCGAGGCGGTTGTTTCAGACCAACGAGAGATCTTTGGAATCCAACCAGAAGAGCTACTTGACTTGTGCTTCTTGCTCTTCTCAGTTCTCGGCGTGTTCTCGTTGCTAAGAGAGGCAGGCGCAATATTTTGCTGAGGCGGCGTTCCAAGAGGAGCAGACCCTCCACGGGTGAACTCCCGGGTAGGCGTCAGCAGCTGCTCATTGTTCTCGAACTGATTATCAAGGACTGTCTGCTCGTGATGTTCGAGTTCTTCCTCATCACCTTCAGGTACAGTACTGATACGATGATCCGAGAATTTTCGAGCGTCAAACCCCCTGGCTACACTTGGTCCCCGTGACAACGGAAGAGAAAGATGGCCAGATTGGCTAGCATGGCTTGCAGTAGACGTTCCAGCATTGCCCTCTGGTTCATAACCACGATCGTTCTCATAGTTGCCTTCTTGATGCAAGTCGCTGAATGACTCTCCGGCATTCATTGACTTAAGACCCTGGGCAGCTTTTAACCCTTCTACCTCTCCTAGCAGTTGGACTAGCATATCTTCAATCCTACCAAGATCATTGGCACTTTTCATGCCCAATCCCTTCAGCGCTCTTTTGAATACATTCTGCTTCTTGGTGGGAATGTCATCGTACGGGTCGTCCTGAGAACCTTGTCGTATCGAACGGTTGGCACTTTGGGGCAAAGGTCTGGGACCGTTGATCGCCTTTTGAACGATTCTCTCGGTATTGTCTTCAGTTTCATTGATAATCTGATCTTCTGCACTTGCTAGTAAACGTTTCACATCCTCGAACGAGTTTCGCATTTCAGCAGCAGCTCGGACAAGAGTCACGAGAATCTCGGTATCACGGGCGCTTCGTTGAGCGTCACGGACGGTAAGCTGAACTCGTTAGTATTAATATGTTTGAGAAGAAAGATTATAATCTTACATGGTCCATAAGAGCAACGATATCCTTCGACTGAATTCGATCGATGCCATTTCCTGTAGAACTGTCATAAATAGGCGAGCCCATGCCATGGGACATGCCGCTGAGATGCCGGTTATGCTTCGGGGTATAGAAAGGATCGCCCCCAGCCAAAGCATCCGCTGCGCCTCCAATCTCTTCGTCAAGGAAACCAACTCCCTTCAAACGTTGTTCAGGAGTAATGGCACCGGCAGAACGTGCATTTGGTGCAGATGAGATGTAACCTTCATCTTTCAATGCACCTGGACTTCCAGTAGGGTAGCCCATCTTTGGAGGACCATAATCCTGATTTGCGCCGTAGCCAGAATGCGGCAAGAGATTGGGGTCAACTCCAAGGGCAGCAATTGGACTTGTGCCTTCATACGGATTTGTGATGAGAGTATCTCTCTTCCGGTCCCCAGAAGTTCTGGCCCATTCTTCTTCATGATCATGGCTGTTTTCTCTACTGTGGCCTTGGAGAGCAGCGGCACCTCCAGCTACGGCTGCTGCCCCAACAAGAGCAGCTTCCGCAGCCTTCAGGTTTGCATCGGACCTTTTACCCCGACTTCTTACTGGGGTACCAATTTTCTGAGGCGGGGTTGCATGACCTGGCCAATGATCTCTGGTTCCCTCCTGTGAGCCTCCAATCGGCCCCTTGATTATTGACGGGTTTGTATCGACGTCTGAAGCGTCACCTCCGTAACCAATTTCCGGCATTGGAGAATTCATATCTGGAAGGCCACTCGCTCCCATTTGCATCTCATGACTAGCATGACTGGCTGCTTCACTCATTGCTGCATCGATGCTGTGACGTGGAGATGGCATCTGCCCCTGTCCTTCCAGGGCACGCTCCTTGAATGATTTGTTCAAAGGTGCACCAGTATGTTCCTGTCGATCCTCGTAATTGATTTGATCTGCCTCAGTCTGTTGTTCTTTGCGATTTCTGAGAACAGCAGCTGCGGCCCCAGCTGCGATGCCAGCTATCCCAGCCTTCTCAGCAGTATGAGAACTGCCGTATCTGGGCATGGCGACTTTGCGTCCGTGCTCATCGAGTTCATACTCTTCTGTAAATTTTGATGGGCTGTTCCGTTGACTTGAAGTACCTCGATCGGAGCCCATATCCCGCTTCGTTGGACTATTTCCACGGCTGGTGAACTGTTTCTCGGAGCCGTCGTCGTAAGATGCATAAGATCCTCTCCGATCATACTGCCCGTTGTTATTTCCAGAGTATCCAGATGCAGATACACCGGTGAGATCTGAGGCATTCACAAGAGAAGCGACTGCTGATTCGACTCCAAGTGGGGTATGCACGTATTCGGCATTTTGCGCGATGCCCCGAACATTCTGGCCTGCCGAAAGTCGGTCCATATCCATACTGTCATCGGTGTAGTTGGTCATATGTTTGTAGTCAATACGCGGGTCAGAGCTGCGATAGCTATCTGAATCCAGATGGCGATTTCGGTCGTTCTCTTGATGTTGCTCCTCCCAGTATTCTCCATCTTGGGTGAGCTCGGAATCAGTGAGGCCTCCTTGTCGAACTTCGGGGAAGTCATGATGATTTTGATTGCCTAAAGAGTCATATGATTTGGTTGATCTTCCAGAAGACTTGTGAGGGGTAGATTTGTTCAACGAGGAGTATGAAGCCGTGCTTTGAGTGAATTTTGAATCCCGTTGAGGTTCAGGATCGCCTTCAGTGTAGCCAGAGACACTTTGAATTGGACTCAAGCCCCGTCTTTCATGACCGTAAGGAACATAACGCAAAGGCGGAGGCACTTCCTGTGTATTTTGGAGATAGCCATAATGATCTTCGTCCTCCATGAGCTCCGAGTCTTCATGGTCATCATCTCGGTGATGCATTGCTGCCAAACCAGCCCCTGCTGCTGCGCCAGCTAATCCAGCCGCCAATGCGCGAGATTCTCCGTGAGAATCATGCTCCACATGCTCGTCTTCATGCTCATACATGGGGATTTTTCGGCCGTGCTCATCCAATTCGTATTCCTGACCACGCAACTGCTGCTCGCTGTTTTGGCTATGAAGGCTCAAATTTCCACGTGAGAAGTTTGAATGTTGAGTTCCTAGACCTTGCTGTAAAGCAACAGGTGTCCGTGTAGGTGTTCGAGATGGTGACTTTGGCGATACAAAACCTCGAGGTACTTCTCGAATTGGGGTCTTCAGGTGCTCCTCGCTTGCGGAATGCGGTCTTTCTGTCGCTGCTGAGAGAATAGAGCTCCGAGTAATCTCTGAAGGATTGATTTCACTGGAAAGGGGCATTGGTGGCACGACTTCCTCCCGTTCCTCATAACTCTCGGCCAAGATATCGCTTCGACTACGACTCTTAGTCCTCCGTCGTCTACGCTCCTTCTTTTCTTCCAGTGAATCTTGCGATTGATGCTTGTGAAGCGCTGCGGCAGTTAAACCAATTCCAGCCCCCAGAGCCGCAGCTTCGATTCCACGATTCCGATCACTACTTCGCTTCTTACGCACCTGGTCTCCATCTTGAATAGCAGTCTCTTCCGAAGAGCCGCGCTCAAAGCTTCTCGGAGAATCTTCGTTCCTGACGCGATCCAGAGTCCTGTCCTTGCGCCCTTTGACAGAGTTTCCAGAAAGGACTTCTGTATCATTAAGAGTTACTTTCGGCTTGTTCGAGACATCCGTGCCGCTTCCTGATACTCGTCTCGAATTAGAGCTGTCCTCTCTTGATTCTCTCGAGACCCCGCTTCCAGATGTGATGGATCCTCTGCGGCTTCTATCACGGGATGTGTGCTTGCTGTGCTCTCTTTTCAAAGCCGTCAATTCAGGCAAAATCAATCTCCGAATTGCATCCTCGACTGTCTCGAGGAGTTTCGGGTTATTGATCGATGACTTCGAGGTACCAGACCTGAATGAATATGCATCGCCTGATTTGCCGCTGAAGTGAGAACTTAGGAGACTCGATTCTCCACCAGTTCCACCAGTAAGCATAGAATCCTCATGATGGCTTCGACTTGATCGCCGTCGACGTTCCGGTGACTTGACAGTTTCTAAATGTTCACCGCTCACACTCCGACTCCTGCTCCTATGCTTGCGCCGGCGTTCTGACTTCTCGCCCCGAACCTTCTCCACTGCTTTTTGGGCCACTATTCGTTCCCGGCTGAGACTTCGACTCCTTCGGCGCGTAGGTGTCTTTAATTTGTCTGCCACTGCGCCTGCAACTAAGCCTGTGGCAGCGCCCGCAGCCAAGGCTTCTCCTCTTGATAAACTGCGACTACGCTTACGTTCGGGCGACCGTGTTGGGCCATCCAGAAAACTGTCTGTAGGCATCGAAGAGATATCAGAAGCATTATGTTGGACATATTTCGAGGTACTGCTCTCGCCGGTAGGTATCAGAGGGCTTCCATGTCTTCTAGACATAATTTCCACCTCAATTGGACCTCCTCCTCGAGATGTGACGTTAGATTCCTCGGTGGCTGATCGGTACGAATTCGTGCTGTTATCATCGCCTTCTCCATCCAGATTTCTATCGCTTTTCGCGGGGGTGAGCGGGATTCGTTGAGTATAAGACGGCTTTCGAGAGCCTTTCTGCTCGGTGATTTGTATGTGGTCGTTTGCTGATCGGCCTTTGCCTTTGGATGGCGTAACCTTTACTCTTACAGATGGACGTCGAGACTCGCTTTTGCCGTCCTTCCCACCCTCGAAATATTCGATGAGTAGTGATGTCTGCGACTTCGTGGAGAGGTGGCCTGGGCCGTCTTTAGAACCCTTCTTGCGCCGTGTAGATACTGTGATGGGACTACCGTCCTCTGGCAGAGTGAAGTCGCTCTTTACTGTGTTTGTGGTAACTCGAGACCCAAAGTCACTTGTTCCGGTGGTGGTATCAGTCTCGGTGGGGGCAGGCAATGGGGGAGCTTTGCGTCCCTCGATACCCATTGTGACAATTCGAGAGTGAAAGGGACTGCGTTTAAAGATGCATCAGGGATGATATGCCGGCTCGTGTCCGTTGCTGTGGCCGTACCGTATTGTACAAGAGGGGAGGCTGGTGGGATTCGAGGGCAAGACAAGGCGAGACAAGACACCGAAGGAAGGAAAGACAGGTACTGGGATTCGCCGAGCCTGCAGGGGAGGGGGAGCAGCAGCGCAGCGCAAAAAGAATTAAAAAGGGAAGACAAGAATAAGCACGCAGCGACCGAACTGCTGGGATTGGGCTGGTTCGAAATCGGAATCGATATGGGTGTCGGTCGCAGGGTGAGTTGAATGTCAATAATAACAGCTCTGATAAGCTTCAGTTTTATTATGGAGGTTGGTTCTGGTGGGCAAGGACGAGGTGTGCCAGCGCATATTGTTTACTTTGCAAAAGAGCAGCAAATCAGAATTAGGTAGATTATCCCGCAGTCAAGTTTAGCGCATTTGCCTATAAGCGGGCCGCCCACCTAAAATCGTACGTGAAGTATTTAGAGCAACTCTTTTATATATATTCAGGCAAACGGATGGATATGTGTTACATTACGAAGTTACGAAGTAGCTGAGCCTATATTGGGCACCGATTCTTGATTTCCAGAACACGTTGCACATTAAACAGCTTTATAATAAGTGCCGCTATTTACATTTCCCTCCTCTTACCCTACCCTACCTATTCCTACGAACACATGTGGCAGTGTCCGTGATAGGTATTCGCCACTTGGGGAAGCTCTTCAGCCAATAAGCTGGTCAAAGTCTGACCTCGACTGCGGCTCGATGCAGCTCTCAGCTTTCCTGTACGGACGGAGTACAGTGCACTCCTGCAACCTGCACCTGCACCTGCATTTGCATATTTAAAATGCGAAACCTGTCATCACGTAACAAACGAGGGCATCTATCCAGACTTTCGTTGCAGTTGCACCAAGACTCGAATCAGAAGCGTCTAATCTGTTTGATACGGTACTCGAGTTTTATTTACGGTACATGGCACCAGATAGAACGGGAACGGGCACCAAACCCCACCACGTTTGGCCCAAGCGCCGTCCTCATTTTCGTTGCCATGGGAGATGAGGGGGATGATTGAGAAGCGGTGTGACTTGTGTCTTTGAGACGTTTTGTTATGCTTATTACAGAGTATTGGGAGAAACATCTTGTTTCTGTTTGTCTCTCCAAGTGAGTGCTGCGAGTTGCAATGTTTCGGAGTACAAATTTGTCTCAATAGTCATCACGTGATATTATTGGCTTTTACATGCTGTCTGATGCATCGGGGGTAGGCGGCGGGGGTTTGATATTTTCGAGTCATGATCTCATTTCAATATGCTTCAGTTTCTGCTTTGCTGCAAGCTGAATTGATGGTTCGGTGTTTGGCTTCCTTGATGTCCAGGGATACCTATACGAAAAGGAAGTCCACTACCCAACAAATTGCTCGCAGGTGCTTGGGATTACAAGATGATATCCTAAAGAGGTGCTTCGCCTTCCTGCTACTTGTCGACTTGCTCTTTCCTCGATTTCCCCTCTAATCCAGATACTATTTTGCATCTATATATACAACTTTGCAGAAGATACAAAGCCAGCAAATAGAAGAATATTCCTTTGGTGAATCTTTAATGCGTTTGGAAGATCTTTTGGTTCTGGTCCTCAAAGTCCAGCAAATCGATATATACAGTAAGATTGTCTTCCGGTCGTGGAATAGACATTTAGGTCGTAGAAGAAACACTCAGAGCAGGTCCTCGGTGTTAATTTCTCTGCCTATAAATAGTCTTACTACCTCCCGTGAACTTCTGGACTATTTTGCTCTTTCAAGTTGTTTTGTCTCAGCACGACACATTTACTCGAGCCCGTTAGAGAATGATATATAAATATCTCTAGGCCTACAGTTCTTTCCGCCCCCAAAACAGAAATTCGCTTCATCGATCACATTAGGATGGAGCTGGGCGCTCCAGTACTTGGACCAATTCAAAAGATTTGCATCGATGTCCCAAGCAGTGTAGTCGTATTACTCCCTCCTACACATCCTCAACAATCCAATCCAATAATCCTCGTATTCCAGCATCTACGGTCGTTTCGTGACAGCAGAATGTTTATTGACAGCAAAGAAAGGAAACGACTGACACTGTAATGCCAAAGCAATCCAAGCAAGTAGATGACTGAATGAGTTAATAAGACGACTTACCATCATGCACTGCATCTACGGCTAAAAGCTAACTCGATATTGGCATGGGATCGATAATCTCAGGCCTGCTACTACTTCGTGGTTTTCCACACGAGATTTAAGAGTAGAGAAAGGCCGATATTAAATACTAGTAGCGACTTTCATGACCAGGTCCTATTGCTATAAGCAAAATTATCTTCTTTCTCAAATGTTGGAAACTCGGCAAATATACATGTGCTAGCTATATGATATGAATAATCCTGGGTTTGCTATCATTTCCGCTGCAACATGAAAGAGAAAATGCAAGGCGTCGTAGTACTATTCTCCGGTTAGGATGTAGTAAAAAAACACCCAGATTACTTAGCTGGTTTCAGGCTGCGTAGTATAGGATATCCATTATACTTGAATGTAAAAATATCAAGACAATAGGACCCCAAACTCAAAATTAAAATTGCATTCTGTGATCACATGATTTGTACTGGAGTACTAGTGTGACGCCCGAGCAACTAACCTTGACTCCACTCCCACTCCTCACCCGCTTAATATTTTCCCGATGTATCTTCGTTTGACTTCCAACAACTCCTCTCTGTCACACACACACATATAAGTACAACAAGATCCCAATTATTCAAAAGTGAATCATATACAACTGCCTATGCCTGAAAATAACTTTACTAACTTTTATAGTTCTAAAAAGAACCACAGATTTCACTTCCATCATGGGGCATTTGACCACCCTTGCGACATGGTATGCTGCAGACATTCATCCTCTCAAAGACCCCAGCCGTATTCAATAAAACATCTCCACTTCTCCATTTCTCAGTCATTTTCTTAGGGTCTTTGGCGGGGTTTGCAGCTAACTTTTATAGTTCGCTCAACCAATGGGCAATGGATTTCATTGGTAACCAGAAAAATATCATTGAGTCTATTCGTCAGGCCAAGGCGAAAGGTGCCTCCTTGAGAATTGGACCTGAATTAGAGATTACGGGTTATGGATGTGAGGCTACATTTTCTGAAGCACTTCTTCCCTTCTGACATTTCTACCACTTAGGCCTTGATCACTTCCTCGAGTCAGATACCCTGTTGCATACCTGGGAATCCTTGGCCGAGATCATTGTCCACCCCGATTGCCAAGATATTCTGCTTGATATCGGTCTCCCAGTCCGCCACCGTGATGTTGTCTACAATTGCCGTTGCATTGTTTATAATGGCCGGATCTTGCTCATCAGACCCAAGATGTCTCTCGCTAATGACAGCAATTACTACGAAGCCAGATAGTAAGAGCCCCCTTGCGAGAAGTGAATATAATGCACATGCTAATGCGATGACTGACAGCTTCGTACCATGGAAAGGTGACATTCCTGCAGCAGATTGCGGAAAACTCCCTCTTACTGACTGAATCCGGCAGGTTCAAGAATTGTCGAGGATTTCTATCTTCCGCGAATGATCGAGAAGCTTCATGGACAGAGGAAGTGCCGAATTGGGGACGCAGTAATCAGTACCCGCGATACGTGTTTAGGTACCGAAACCTGTGAAGAGCTCTGGACTCCACACAAGTACGCCTCTAAGACCCCCAACCTTGATCTTGAGCTAACCTTTCAGTCCTGGAATTAACTATGGGCTTGATGGTGTCGAGATTCTGAGTAATTCCTCTGGTTCTCATTGGGAGGTTCGTCTCCACGTCCCGACAAACACCAATTTCCTAATGCCTTCTTCTAGTTACGAAAGTTACACACTCGTGTTGAGCTCATTCGTGGCGCAACAACCAAAGCTGGCGGTATATACTTGTTTGCCAACCAGATAGGCTGCGATGGAGAGCGGATGTACTAGTTTGTACCCTCTTTATATGTACTTGGAAAATATTCTCCCTTCTCCACTGATCTTAGCCCATGAATTTCACTAGTGAAATGTGCTAATTTCGCGATTTAGTGATGGCTGCGCGATGATAGTCGTCAATGGAAAGATTGTTGCACAAGGAAGTCAATTCTCACTTCACCAGGTCGAAGTAAGAACAAATCTGTGAGCGATGCAGGCTTTCTTTTGAACTAACCTCTGACTAGGTTGTCACTGCCACTGTGGACTTGGAGGAAGTGAGGACGTATAGGAACTTCAAATCTCGTAACATGCAGGCCATTAATCAACCTTCGTTTGAGCGGTAAGTTTCGCCTTAAGAGTTAGACGAGATATGGAAGCAATGCTGACCTGGAGATACAGTATCGAGGTGGAAATTTCTTTATCTGATGATGCCGAAGACGTGGATCCTTCCATCGCGCCCACTCAAGAAATTGAGGTGAAATATCACCTACCAGAAGAAGAGATTAGTCTTGGTCCGGGTGAGTTCTCCAAATCGGACTTCTAGGAACATAAGCTAACAAATGTAGCCTGTTGGTAAGTTCACTCGGATCTTCAACTTTCCTGCCTGCAAGGATGTCCTTTCGGGAGTCATATTAAAGATACCATTGTTCCGCTCAGTTCTTCCAGGGGAAAAAAGTATACTAACTTTTCGAAAAGGATGTGGGATTTCTTGCGGCGATCACGTCAAGCAGGTGTAAGCTCATATTCATCCAAATCAAAATTAATATACTAAAATGTTCAGTTCTTCCTACCCCTCTCTGGAGGCGTCGACAGCTGTGCCACAGCCTTGATTGTCCACCAAATGACACGACTCGTCTTCAAAGCTGTTACCGAAGATAAGGATCCTCAAGCCATCTCCGATATGCTCAGAGTATGTGGTGAACCGTCGACAAGTACATGGCGCCCAACGTGCCCGCAAGATATTGCGACTCGCATGTTCCACACTACGTATGAGCTACCCCGCAGCAGTCTTAATTATGCTGATGAACATTAGGTATATGGGAATGAAAGAGAATTCGAGTCCGGATACGCGGAAGCGCGCAGCAGATTTGGCCGCTACTATTGGTTCTTATCATATCGATTTAGTGAGTTTAGGGTTCCCCAGACCTTGATTAACGCAATATCCTGACTGCCAACAAGGACATTGATACTGTCTATCACGCTTTAGTGACGCTGTTCACTACTGTCACGACATTTGTGCCAAAATACTCCATGTATGGTGGCACTCCAGCGGTAAGCGCTCATTTTCTGGCCTGGCAATGCTAAATAGCTTTTTTTCCTAATGAATATCAATGCTCCTTCTTACTGCCTAATATTTGCCCATGCTAATTTTTAAATCATGGACAGACCAACTTAGCATTGTAAGTAAACCTCGTCATTGATAGCCGTTGGCTATGTAAATTGTTGATGCTTACTCTTCAACCACAGGCAAAACATCCAGGTACATACATACCTTGCTTACTTGCTATCCCCTCGATACTGATATGATTTAGGCACGTTTACGCATGGTCATGGCATATCTTCTGGCGTAAGTGTAGCCCCGTAGAAATCTTTGATTGGAAGAGAATATCTGATCAAGCCCTTTCTCCTCATTATGCCAGTGAGCTCAATACTTACGTACTATTTAGACAACTCCTTCCAACTGTTCGACAACGAAATGCGAAGAACCCCGAGAATTCAAATCCTGGTTCACTCCTTGTGTTGGGGTCTGCCAATGTTGACGAATCACTCCGGTACAACTATTCCTTGCTTTTGCCAGCCTTTGCTAACAGCTATGTAGGGGATATCTGACTAGTAGGTTAACTGAGCATCTGCTATTTATTGGAACTGACATCAAGGAGAGTACGATTGTAGTTCAGCGGACATTAATCCAATTGGTGGAATATCTAAGATCGAGTAAGTTTACCCCAAGAGCTTGTTCAGCGATTTTGATTTCTGAGTTCCTCTACACGAATTGGCTGACATTACTTCATCTGCAGCTTGAAGCGGTTCATTTTATGGGCTGATGGTTCATTCGACATGCCGCTGCTCAAGTCTTTTGTCTCCGCACCGCCAACCGCAGAGTTGTTACCCATTACAGAAGCATACGTCCAAGATGACGGTAATTCGACCCGCAAGCTTCTCCGAAAGATAAAACTGACCCACCTTGCGACAGAAACTGACATGGGCGTAACCTACGCCGAGCTCTCCACCTACGGCACCTTACGCCGAGTCGAACGCCTCGGTCCCTGGGGCATGTGGTCCAAACTCCTCCACCAATGTATCCTCCCTTTAGTCCATATCTATATCTGTCACTAACCTCGCGTCTTCCAGGGTCCGACAAGCTCTCCCCTAGAGATATCTATACCAAAGTCCGTTTCTTCTTCTACAACTACGGCATCAACAGACACAAGCTGACCACCCTTACACCGAGCGTGCATGCGGTTAACTACGGAGTTGACGATAACCGGTATGATATGCGGCAGTTCCTGTACCCGTCGATGGATTGGGCGTATAGGAAGATTGAGAGAAGGTTGGAGGCGATGGGGGAGAGGGCCGAGGTTGTTGCGGACACTGACAGAAGAAAGACACACACCTTATAATGTACCAGGTAGTGGGGACCTTTAAAGGTGATGAGAATAAGGTAATTGTCGCTTTTCATGTCCAGCATAGATAGCGATGCACAATAAAGAGCCTAATGGTTATAACTGACAGTCCTTTTGTGGGCCGGGGGCCGTAGAACACTATACAGTAGGAATTATAGCCACCCATATAGAAATGACTGATTCGGATTAAACAATTCTACACAATATAAAATCCACGTAGAGGAAATCAACTATACTTATTTAAATCACCTAGCCTGCTTGTGATCCTTCTCCTCCAAGGAATGCAACGCAATTATGTCAAATTCATTTCACAGGGGGAGTTCACATATCAATATATACAATAATGCAAAAGCCATGCACCCATTGAGGAGCACAGCAGACCGTGGTACAATTTCCCCAGGGAAAAACTAGGTTCGTTCATAATTAACACAAAGTCGAATTTACTGTCAATGCTACTGTACATGCTGTTTGAAACCTATCTGCTGTTAGGAATTTGATTGCTATGTATCAACCACAATGCAAACTCGTCAAGATCTAGGCCCCAGGGGCCCAAGCTATACAGAGTATATCAAGCTGTGAATAAGCAAATCTTGTTCAGTGTATAAGACTCAGAGTCACATTTGAAGAGTTGGGATCTTATTGTAGTTACTGTACGTGTGGGTGTGAGAGAGGGGGACGGGCCGGGGGTACAGACGGGGATAGATGTATTGGGATATAATACAGTGGGTGATTATAAGGCAATGGTGTTTTCAGATATGACGATGCATTTAATACATTACACTCGTTGCTTGGAAGTATAAGTAGGTAGGTTGTTTCTACTAATGTCATATATAGCAATTGTAGTATAGCTTAAATGAAAGCGCTTTATGACAAAGTATGTAAGTATTAATACCCTCGAGCCAGAGTTAAGAAATGGTATCGAGGGAGCTCGAAGCGAAGATCTTTTCCTTCTTTGTATATAACTTGAAATGTAGCATAGCAAGATACACAGATAGTACTGTACTTGCGTGGTTTGCATTACGGCTGATGGGAGAGAAGCTCCTAGTGGTTAAGTCAGGCAGCGAATTTGACAGGTTAGAGTATGCGGGCGGATGGACGTATTTGATTAGTTAAGACATATGGTTATTTCTTGGGGGGTGGGCGTCACTCCACGGAAGGAGAGGCTCGATAAATAGATGATGGACATCTCGGATAGTCATCACTTCATCGGCCTGGTGCGAGATAAATGATAAACGGCCTCCCTTGCAACATCACAGTTGTAACCATAAATATGCACTGGCGTTCGAAATATGAAACCCACTTCAATGTCACGCATTCAAAGCCATATGGACATCGAGTTGCAGAAATCGTCGTGAGCTTGCCTATCTATGAATAGCTACTCGACCAGCCAAATTCCGCACCGTAAAGACCCATGCCATGCATTTGTAAGTTCGGACAGGAAATGTTTTAAGGCGTTTAGTCGAAAAGACCGAAACCCATATCCTCGTCGGACTCCTCTTTGGCTATTGATGGTGTCAGCATGTTGTACCGTATAGACAGATATGCATTTCTTACCCTCTTCCTTCTCCTCTGGCTTAGCCTCCTCAGCGGCAGCTTCACCAGCGGCAGCACCTCCAGCAGCTGGGGCAGAAGCGGCACCACCTCCAGAGCCAACGTTCAAGAGAAGTTCCTTGACGTCCTTGCCCTCAAGAGCCTGTGTTCCGGATATCAGCACATATTCCTTGTGTCCCCTTCTAATGTGATTTCCGTACCTTTGCGAAGAGGGAGGTCCAGATGGGCTCAACATCCTCAACACCAGCAGCCTTGATCAAGGTTTGGAGCTTGTCGGCCTGTATATCGTTAGCAACCTGCCCTTTATATATGCCATTACATGCGCCAGGTCTTCGGGAAGTAGGAATCGTACGGTGACATCGACGCCATCATCGGCGAGGATCAGAGCAGCGTAGGAGACAGCGAGTTCGGCGGTCGACATTTTGAAGGTTTTGTAGGGGTTTGTTTTGGGATGAACAGGAAGATCAATCAATTTAACCGCAGTTGGGCGGAGACTGAACCTATCGAGTTCGTGGGTAGTGGAAGATTCTTGAGATGCGATCGATCGTTCGTCTTGAAGTTGAGGTCGAAAAGAAAAGTTGGTTTGGCCTAAAATCATGTGTGCGCTGGGGATTGTTCGGGGGATATGGTTGGTTGAGCAAGCGAAAGCAAGGGCCAGGCCAAAATCAGATAAGCCGGCCGGGCCCCTCTTTTCGAGCTTCCCCGCTACTTTGGCTTGTTCTGTCTTTCGCATGCTCGTGTTGTACAGACCCTACCTACCTATTACTGCAAACTCTTGGATAACTTTGAAGAGGCATAATATTAACTCATAATCATAACCTAACTTGCAGATATCCACAACTCTTAGTACACAAACTACGAACTACCTACCTACCTCCCTAGGTACATGACACAGCACACCACAACATACACCCCTCACCATGACCGATACGCCCAATGTCCCTCTGCTGGATGCACGCGAGCAACCCATCTTGGACAGCTTGCAGCGCATACGAGATGAATTGACCCTTCTAAAGCAAGACCGCACGACATATGTCAAATCCTCCGATGTTGTGCCTCTATACGAGAGAGTAGTTGATCAGGTCCGCGTGCTGAATGAACTGCGAGCCGACAAACCCGAGCCGCAACAAAGTCAAGGTCCGCCACCACCAGCTTCATGTCCTACAATTGCTAACCGCTAGTCTTGTCCAGTCGACCGAGTTCTGGATGGCTGCTTTCAATTACTATCCCTCTTCTTCATGACTATTGGCAGGAACAACGAAGCCCCAGCCGCATACGCGTTGACGTCCACCATCAAGCGTTTGTTGGACCATTTGGTCGAGGTGGATTTATATTCCGAGAAGGACCTGTCACATTTATCGCATACACTCAACAGGCTGCGGGAAATAGTGAAGCAAGCCAGTGGAAGCTATTCCCCGAAGTTGATCACCCTCCTATCAAACCGAATCGAGGCATGCCAGGCGCTTTTGACGAATCTTCAAGCTCGGTTGGCTAGGCTTGGTGGGGAGTTGCCAAAGACGTTCGAGAAGCTTATCACAATTCTACGGTCTATTTCTCTCGCCAACACAAAAGCAAACGTGGGTTTACTACACGGTGTGCGAGACTTTGGCTGACTCTGTGGATAGTTCTCAACAAAAGAAGTCCAACACCTACAAGCCCAAGTGAAGGAAATCGATTCACTAAGAGTTGACGGCAAATTTGTAGCAGCTAGTGGAGAGGTCCCTGCTGGAAATGAAGACGTTGTCAGCCTATTGGAGAAATGCTTGCTTTGGTCAGACATTGTATTGACCCGGTCAGTCCTTTGTCATAAATATCGTTTATGCAATCACACTGACTGAAATAGAAAAGGAGAAATGCCGGAAGCATTCAGTGCAAAATACCAAACTTTAGTGGATATCAGGAACAAGCTAGAGAAATTGTCGTTGACGCAAGCCTGGTCTTTACGAGAGACGGATCTATATGATTACCAAAGACAATTGGATAGAATTGATGAAAGCCGAATTGATGGCAATTTCGTTGACGCCGAGGGCAACTTTGCCGAGCTTTATGTTCAGAGAGTACGTATTCAGACAATCCAATATAAGACCATGCTGACTCTCTAGACATTGCTTTACTTGATCCGAAGGAGTTACGGTTACATCTACTACCTAATGGTGTCCTCGGAGCCAGTCTCAGAAGCCTTGTTACCAGTCTACAACCAACTCCAAACCCTGAAGAGATGTCTCATTGAGGTCAAAAACTCTGGAGGTGTCAGCTCGCCGAGAGAACTATACCCTTATAGCATGAAGTTGAATTCCCTGGATAACATGCGAGTAGACGGGAAGTTCATGGTGGGAAACGATATTCCAGAAGGACAAGGGAGCGTTATCGACCTCTTGTCGGAATGTTTTGATCTCAACTACGAGCTTCGAGTGGCAGCTGAATCGGAGACTGAGGACTAGGTCGGGGAGCTTTGCGTAGGGGCGTTTGGCAGCCACAAGGCATAGGGGCGTTGTGGAAATTTGATATTCTGGTTGCCAATATTTGGCATAGCTTTTGGCTGTACGATACCAACGAGGCCAGAAATGGTAACAGGGGATAGTAATCAGGTAATAAGGGGATGGAGTTTTAAAGCTCGCCCTGCCTGCTGCGTAGACGAAACAGGTCCATCACCGAAAACAATCACGCTTAGTGAAGTTGCTGCAGATCAATTATTGCTTGCAATAATGTTGAAATACTGAAATATTGAAATACAACGATACATTCCGAATTTAATTATTGTTCTAGTGATCTTGAGTTTTGCTGCAAATCTCACTGCAAAGTGAGGTCACTCTACGCGAGCCAGAAATCACATCACGATCGCGTCCACAAGCGCGTCTCTCAGGTCGTCCGTCCGCGTTTCTTCTTTCTTCCCACGCGAACCCCAACTTCCCTTCGATCCATCAAACAAGCCCAACATCTCAACACCTCCACACCATAAACATGTACACCATGGCCCCTACACCATTACCTGCACATACGTACAACTTCAACTTCTCCTCCTCAACCTATACGCCACACGTCCCTTCACCCCTCTCATCCTCACCACTGCGCCCCAGCCCAACACCTTCCCCGCTGCAACACCGCGACATGAATGCAAGTGCAAAGCCCATGCCTAATACCTGGAAACCAAACAATAACAATAATATCTATAACGACAATGATGCGAGAATGAGCTCTCCCACCCCCTCGCCATCAAAACCAAGCCCACGAACCCGCAGCTCCAGCCTCCCATCGCCCCCTCCCTCGCGCGGCAAAGAAAGCGTAAGCGTATTCAGCAAACGCATCGCAAAACCCAATCCCCTATTAAACGCGGCCGGGCAAAGTATAGGCGAGAGAGCTGAGACGCGGCGGAAGCTGTTTTTGCAGAAAGTCAGGGGGGCGGCGGAGGAGAAGCGCTGGACGGCCAGGGGGGGCGATGAGGAGGTTATGCGGGTGTTGTGGGAGAGGGAGGAGAGGGAGAGGAGGGTGAGGGAGAGGGTGCTTGCTGAGGGGAGTGGGTTTGGTGATGTGGATGTGGAGGAAGAGGAGAGTTTAGGTATGTTATGTTTTGTTTGTTTTTCGGTATTGCGTTTGATAGAGGGATAGGGATGAAGGGGTGAATGAAGACTAATATGATATGGTGGTGGTAGATGAGATCATGGCTGAAGAAGTCGCTGTGGCTGAGCAGGCGGAAGTGGAGGCGCTGGTTGGGGATTGGGTTAGGGAGAGGGAGTTTGGGAGTGATGAGGAGGACTGGGATGAGGTTTTCTTGGAGATGCTTTCGGAGGAGGGGAAAAGGCAACAGGAGGGACAGTTGCAGGGAGAGGCAAATGCACATCAGCAGGTTCAGCCACAGGTACAGGGGCACCAGGAGGATCATGATATGATGGACATGAGTTAGGAAACATATTCCGGGTGTGGAAACTTCTGTTATTGTTCTTTTAGCGAGGCGTTCAGGCTGGCTAAAGTATGTATCATTTGGCTTATTCAAAAAGAATACCAAGATATGGCATGGCGTTAGGGTATGATCATCTTCACGTTGTACATTGTCAGAATATTAGGGAATAAATGGGTATTAATTGCACGTTTAATCATTGCTGCGGACAGCCTTCTTCGGGGGCTCCGAATGCTTCTTGTGCGGCTTCCATATCTCCGACTAGATCTGGCGGAGGCGAGCCCGCTGCTTGCATCTGTAGAATATAAGTCAGCCAGGGTCATTCCAAATATTGGCTTGCTTCATGTTTCATTCAGAGCAGAATAGCAAAATCCAAGGCTAACAGAAAGGGAAAGCAAAACAAACAAACTAACCTTCTGCATCCTCTCCACAATAAACTCCCTATCCGCCACATTCTCATCCGTATACCCCGTCCTCTCAAACCTGCCCACAATCTCTCTCACAAAGCCCTTCTGCTCCCTATACCTTTTCATATCTGCCTCGTCCACCTTGCCCTCATTCTTCTCCATCCACGCCGGGAACTTGTCGTCCAGCTCTTTCATCGGCTCGTACAGGATATCCTTGTTCGTTAGCTGCTCCATCATGCCCAGCAGCATCTTGGAGAAATCTTCTTCGCTGTCTTCGCCTTCCATCCCGGACGCTTGCATGGCTTTCAGCATTTCTGCTACGAGGTCGTCGCTGCTGTCGGGGGCGGAAGCAGAGGCGGCTGTGGATTGGGTGTCGGAGGCTTTCATGCGCGCCATGGTTTCTTTTATCGTTTCTTGGAAGGATTTTTCGGTCGCTGCTGCTGCTGCTGTCTCATCCGTCTCCTTCGCCTTCTGCTTGTCCTTTCCCACAGCACTGCTGCTACTAGGTGGGCTTGGTTCTGCCTCTTCCTCTAATGCAGAAGCCCCGCCTACGCCTAGCTCTTTCATGATGTTTTCTAGGGCTGCCATGTCGGGCATCTCGGAGGAGTTCTCGAGTCCTCCTAGTAGCTCGGCCATTCCTGCTTGTAGCTGCTTGGCGAAGTCTTCGTCCGAGATGCCTATTTCTTCTGAGGGCGCGGGGATGGACGGGGCGGTGGTTGTGGTTGTGGCTTTGGTGGGGGGCGCGGGGTCTGGTTTTGAGGGCGTGAATTCGTCGAGCATGTCTGAGGGGCTTTGTTAGTAGATGTATATGTGATATGATTAAAAAGGGGGGTGGGCACGTACCGTCTAAATCGTCTAAATCATCTTCTTCTGGGTCGGGGACTGATGTTGATGCGGTTTGTGTGAGGCCTGCTGGTTCTTCTGGCTTGGCTGTTGGGGTTTCTTCTGCGATGCTGGCTTTTGAAAGGGACTCCGTGAGCCCTTCAGTATCCTCTGGTTTTGACTCCATGGTTGCGTTTTAGATGGGGTTGTATGGGATCTATATTGCTGTGAAGTTGAAAGCTTGCGACAACAGGTCTGATGCGGGGTACTGTAGTCAGAACGCTTTGCTCTCAGGATTCACTACTTGACATTGAATAAATAGTTGAGATTGAATGAAGACCTTCTTGATGTTTTAGACAGATACAATGGCAGATGTGATTGAAAAGTAGTTTGTTTGAAAAGTAATTTGTTACAAAAGATCTTCTGGAAAACAAAGTTGCATATGCAAAGGCCGAGGCAATCCGCAAACCCCCCTACTTTTCCATCCTCCAATCACAGGGTGCTTGCAAAAACTGGTGCTTCTGAGGCTTTCCTTCCTCGCCTCTTCAGCCTCATCTCGGGTTGTGCAAACTGTCAAACGCCAACCCAAACACTTTCAGGAGGCTACTCTTCCACATTCACTTGTGGTCGAAGGGAGCAAATCTAGAGGATTTATACCTCCTACCGTCTACGGATCTCGAACGTTCAAACCTCAGAACCCCTCTCATCATCAACAGCAACCCCACGACCTCTACCCCAATTCACAAGGCGAAATGGCGCTCTGTCAGAACCGGCTGCAGGAGGAGCGTAAACAATGGCGCCGCGACCATCCATTCGGATTCTTTGCGAAACCCCAACGCAATGCGCAAGGTGTTCTCGACTTGAAGGTGTGGGAGTGCGGCATACCGGGAAAAGACAAGACGCTCTGGGAGGGCGGGTTATTCAAGATGAGCGTGATCTTTCCCGATGGTAAGCTTCCTATCCCATGTATCTCAAGAGCAAGAGTCTTCACTAACACAGCCTGCAGAGTATCCTACAAAGCCACCAAAGTGTACGAAACCCTTCCGTTTTCACAAGCTAAGGCGCAAACCAACTGACCATTTCTAAATAGGCAAATTCGTTCCTCCTCTTTTCCACCCGAATGTGTATCCATCCGGCACGGTCTGCCTGTCCATCTTGAACGAAGAAGAGGGCTGGAAGCCTGCGATTACCATTAAGCAGATCCTGCTTGGTGTGCAGGATCTTCTCAACGACCCGAACCCAGATTCGCCAGCTCAGGCCGACGCATACAACCTGTTTAAGAAAGATCGGACTGCTTACGAGACGAAGATCAAGAGGATTGTGCGGGAGAATCCAGCTCCTTAGATCAGGTTAGGAGCGGAGCTGGATTGCAGTGATGGATGGATGGTGGTGGGGATGGGATATTAAAGCAAGCATTGGCGTTGGGTGGGATTGATTTCGATAGGGATTTGATGGATGGGGAGGGTATGGTGGGCGTGTTTTCTGGTAATGCGATATCCTCTGTAGACGATGAGCTATGAAATGGACAATGGGATACGACATACGACACCCTTTACACCACTTGTGCATAGTGATGGCCATCTTTCCTCGACATCATAAGTGAGCAGCAGGAATGGCCTTTCTTATTCCCCGGCTTTCAATGTCCCAAGGAGAGGAGAATGTCCCATAGTAGCTGGGATATATTCTTCCATAAATACTTTCCATTACAGTGAACGCGAATAGCAATAGTCCCTGTGTTCACATCCCGTTTTGAATGTTCTTAGTAGAGGAGAATATCTTACTACAGCTGGAATATTATGCTCCGACAGAGCTGAATCTTATCAATTGATATCTACCTATGCCATGCCATCTTTCACTACCTGGGCTTGCGTGCTGATAGCATGCAAGGTTTCCCAGAATCTTTCTAGGCAGAGTGCCATGTACTGACTGGCATAAGGCTAAAGTCCTCGAGAACACGGAGTAGAGAAGAGATTGAGAGGCTAAGATGAAAGGTGTTGATGCCATAAAATCGTACTGCCCGTTGAGTCACGAGGTTCTCGATGGTATTCAAGAGTATCTATTCCGCCCATGTACTGTAGCTTTGAGAAAGTTGGAAAGCGATATGCAAAATTGGGTACAATAGGGAGTAATGAGGTTAACTGGTGGATTTAGAGTAGGCAAGTCAATGGAAGTTGGGTGAAAGGGGAGGTGTTTATGAAAGGGCTGAAGACTGAATATGGTGTGAGGTTGTCAAGAAACCGGGAAAGCTCTTGTAAATCATATATAAACATGGAAATGGAGTGTTCAACATTCGAGAAAAGAATCTCTTACGATAGATGGAACATTATGCTTAGACAGAACTAAATGTCACTCGTATGCCACCATTCTTATCCTCAAGCACGCTGGTATTGAAGTGTTGCTGGAGAGGAGAGTGCCTCGCAACAGATGGGACATTACCTAGGTACTTAGGTACCTAGGCGTACATCCATGGAGCTGAATGTTGTATGAATGGTATCCTGTCCCTGTCCCAGTGCCACTAGGCGAGTGGCACCTTGGGAGGTAACAGGAGCAACACTTTCTTTCAATCGACGACAAACCACTATTACCTAATTTTGCCCCATGTGATAGAAAAAAGCAAGAACAATACTATGGTATTCCTTTGTCTCACACATGTTTTCTTGTAATCAGTTCTTGTTAAAACTTCCCCCCTACTTGTCTCTATTCTATCAAAGATAAAGATGTTGAGAGCGGTAGGAACCGTAGAAGCTTATCCGAAACCCCTGCATACAAGGCCGAAATCGGAAAGAACGACCCCTCGCTCGCCCCTCGCCCCTCGCCCCGCCCCACTCACTATCAAAATAATTTATACTTCGAGTCATACGGTCCCACCACATTACCTTTGCAACATCCCATCCAAGAGCTATAAAATGATCCAATTGCTGTAGGACATTCAAATACAGTCTCCGAACTTCCTTTGACACCAATTGCTCCAGACAGTACCATCAATCGCCTCCGAGATTGTCACCGCCCCTCCAACAACAACATCATTACCCCCCAATCACAACACCCGCATTACGATGTGCGGAATAGTAGGATGCCATCATGTTCCGGACACCAAAGCCTTCAAGCCAGAAGCTTTGAAGATGGTCCGAAAGGTAAGACATCGAGGTCCGGACTGGAGCGGAACGTTTATTGCCAACAGAACCAGTATGTCGTCCTCAACAGAAGAATGGACCATGTATGACTAACAATAGCCAGTTCTTGCTCACGAGCGTTTGAGTATCGTTGGTGTTGAAAGCGGAGCGCAACCAATTACCAACAAGGACGAGAGCATTGCCCTTGCAGTCAATGGCGAGATCTACAACCACAGAGTCATTCGGAAAGGATTGAAGACTTCGTACCACTTCAAGACACATTCGGACTGCGAGGTCATAATCCCACTTGTAAGAGACCCCCAAACCCCCTTCCAAAATTGGCCACTAATATTATATTGTGCTAGTACATGCAATATGGTATCGATGCGCCCAAACACCTCGATGGCATGTTCTCCTTTATCCTCTACGACAAAGCCCAAGACCGCGTAGTCGCCGCGCGCGACCCAATTGGAGTCGTGAGTTTCTACCAGGGTTGGTCGAGCAAGTTGCCAGGATCAGTGTTCTTTGCGTCTGAGCTGAAGTGTTTACATGACGTTTGCGACAAGATTATTTCATTTCCCCCCGGGCATATCTATGATTCCAAGACGGACAAGACGACGAGATATTATGACCCTACGTGGTGGGACCCGACCAACGTGCCTACAACGCCCGTCGATTATAAGCTGTTGAGGGAAACATTTGAGAAATCGGTACGGAAGCGGTTGATGGCTGAAGTTCCATATGGTGTGCTCTTGTCTGGTGGTCTTGACTCGAGTTTGGTTGCTGCTATTGCCCAAAGGGAGACGCTGCGATTAAAGGCTGCTGCGCTGAAGCAGACTGAAAATGGAGAGAGGGACGAAAAGGTGGATGAAGATCATGGAGAGGGATTGGTTGGTATTGATGACGATAACAAGCTCTCGACGTTGACGTATCTTCCTCAACTTAACTCTTTCTCTATCGGACTTCCCAACGCACCAGACACCAAGGCTGCCCTTGAAGTTGCCAAATTCCTCGGCACAAAGCATCACAACATGACCTTCGAGATTGAGGATGGCTTGAACGCTCTTTCTGATGTTATCTACCACTTGGAGAGCTTCGATGTGACCACGATTCGCGCCTCTACTCCTATGTTCTTGCTTGCGAGAAAGATCAAGGCTATGGGTGTCAAGATGGTTCTAAGTGGGGAGGGAAGTGATGAGATTTTTGGCGGTTACCTATATTTCCACGCTGCACCAAGCAAGGAGGCTTTCCATGAAGAGTGTGTTCGCCGAGTCAAGCACTTGCATCTTTGGGATTGTTTGAGAGCCAACAAGTCGACTTCGGCATGGGGTCTTGAAGCTCGTGTTCCTTTCTTGGATAAAGAGGTAAGAGTCTACAATCGAAGACCAGACAACTTATACTAACATGATGCAGTTTTTGGAAGTGTCAATGAACATTGATCCCGCAGACAAGTTGATTACCAAAGACAGAATTGAGAAATACATCCTCCGAAAAGCTTTCGACATGTCCGACGAGCCAGGTGCCAAGCCATATTTGCCAGACCACATTCTCTACAGACAAAAGGAGCAATTTAGTGATGGTGTTGGTTACGGGTGGATTGATGCGCTCAAAGACAACGCTGAACTTCATGTTACTGATGAGATGATGAAGAACCCTAAGCCAGAATGGGGCAGCGATGTTCCAGATACCAAGGAAGCGTAAGTTCTATAGCCAAAGTTGACTCTGATTTTTTTGCTGATCATAATCAGATACTGGTACCGAACGATGTTTGACGAGCACTTTCCTCCACAATGTGCAGATACTGTTGTCAGGTGGCTGCCGACTTGGTCCAACCAGACCGATCCCAGTGGAAGAGCCATCTCAACTCACAACCAGAAGTATGACGAGAAGAAATGAAGGAAGAACGCTAAGACATCTGGTATTTACATTCTCAATATCTTCTAGCTTTCGCGGAACAACTAGGGACTTTATGTGGAAGCCAGCTGCTGCTTTGGATGGCGGCGTTGCGTAGATGGGAGCCAGAAGCAAAATTCTGCAGTTTGTATTTCGAGCATAGACCAGCAGATATTAATAGATATACCTTTGACGGGAATTATTGTCTGTAAAATGCCATGAATAAGAGTAGATTAAGAAGCTCTAAAAGTAAGCCCCTATCCATGCTGTTGTAGGTCAGGTGGACTCTTAATTAGGTAGTGCGTTTACCACCAATCAAAATCCACGTTGATGCCCCAGTCCGATTTCTGCCGGGTCTGCGCATAATTTCCGCATGTATCAACAACTCCTTCTCGATCCAAACCTCTCCAAACAACCCTTTCTATAAACCACACCTTCCTCTCAATCCATCAATCAAATCCTTCCCTCCAACCAAAATGTCTGTCCCAGCCTTCACCGATATCTCCAAGCCCTCAAACGACGTAAGTTGAGCTCCAATGCCTTTGCGACGATGTGCCGAGCTCCAGCTAATATTTCTTCCAGTTGCTCAACAAGGACTTCTACCACTTGTCTGCAGCAGCTCTTGAGGTCAAGAGCAACACCCCCAACAATGTTGCATTCAAGGTCACCGGCAAGAACACACACGAGGGTGCCACCAGCGGATTGGTATTGCATTCTCAAGCTCAACAGAACAAATGGAACCACACGCTGACATGGGAGGATTGTTTGTGTATAGCTTGAAGCCAAATATGCCGACAAGGCCAGTGGTAAATACTCCCGCCTGAAGAGATTAAACATCCAGATCATGCCTCCTTTTGCTCCCTCGAATCACGTCAATTTCATCATCGGCCTCTCTCCTCTCACCGGTCAAGCGCAATTGCTAATGTTCTACCGCCGCTCACTAGGCTTAACGCTCACCCAAACCTGGAACACCCTCAACGCCCTCGAGACCAAGATCGAGGCCAAGGACACCGTCGCCAAGGGTGTCAAGGCTGAGTTCATCGGTTCCTTCCTCCCAGCCTCCCAAGCATACGGCGGAAAGGTCAACCTTCACTACGCGCAGCCCAACCTGCACACCCGTGCCTTCTTCGATCTGTTGAAGGGCCCAACTGCCAATGTCGACGCCGTCATTGGCAAGGACGGTCTTCTCGCTGGTGCGTCTGCCGGCTACGATGTCCAGAAGGCTGCCATCACCAACTACAGCGCCGCAATCGGATACAGTGCTTCTCAATACACTGCCTCCATCACGGCTACCAACAATCTGAGCGTTTTTGCCGCCTCGTACTACCACAAGGTCAACTCGCAAGTCGAGGCTGGTGCTAAGGCTTCATGGGACTCGAAGAGCGGGAACACGGTCGGGCTTGAGGTTGCTAGCAAGTACAGACTGGACCCTGTCTCTTTCGCCAAGGTGAGCCTATCCTTGCGTGCATGTGGATGTATGATACGAGACAGTTTTCTGATATGTGATATGATGATATAGGTCAAGATCAACGACCGCGGTGTTGCAGCTCTCGCCTACAACGTCCTCCTCCGCCCAGGCGTCACCCTCGGCCTCGGCGCCTCCTTTGATACCCAGAAGCTCGACCAAGCTACGCACAAGATCGGCGCTTCTTTCACTTTCGACTCTTAGATTTTCTATACCGGTGTTTGTACATGGGCGTAGTTGATGGTACGATAGTAGAGGCATTTCTTGGGCGTGCATTCATGAATTCCATTTAGGGTGAGTGGATGTAGGTGGTGGATGGGTGGGCTTTGTAAAATTAGAAATTACACAAAACTATCTGCTGCTGCCATTCTTGATTCTTCAAACGTTGAGTTCTTTCGTGTTTACTCTCACGCTTATTTACGTATGTCATACCCGTACAAATACAAGTACAAAAACAAGTACCAACACAAGTACATCATCTCTCTGGGCATCGATCCCTCACTACCCATCCACTCTTTTCTTCTTCTCACCCCCCATAAATCGTCCCGCCAACATCATCGGCACACTAAGCCCCAACACAATAACCCCTCCTACCAACAAGAAATTCCCCAGCGTCCCCCCCGGCTCCCCCTCAACAGCGCCCCACCCTTCCCCCCTCCTACCGCGTTCCCTATGCCTAAACCGCCTCTCATGATTCTCATGCGTCCTCAAATGCTCCTCGCGATTAAAATGCCGCACATCTTCTCCCCCCATACCTTGCCCATGTCCCATGCCAGGCCTCGCACTATACTCCCCCGCGCCCGTATCCTGTGCCGCCTCGCGGCGCTTGGCCGAATGCTCGCCCCAGCCGCCCGAACGGTAGAACGACGGCGGGGGGCCACGGAACTGCGTGCGTCGACGACTTAGGCCCGAAGCTGGACGGCCGCCTGCTGGAGAGTTGGATGTAGATGTGGATGTGGAGGAGTAGGAGCCGTGATGGCGGTGGGAAGGGGAGGGTCGGGAATAGGGCAGGAATTGCGAATCGTAGGCTGAGCGTTTGGTGGGCGAGGAGAGCGTGGCGTACGCGTTTGAGATGGCTACGAAGCGCTGCGAGGCGGACGGGTCGCTGGGGTTTAGGTCTGGGTGGTGGGTTTTGGAGAGGGCATAGAATGATCTATGGGTGGGGGGGTCGGGATTAGTTACCTAGGATTGTGTGGTTGTTGGAGAGAGAGAAGAGAAGCTGGGGGAGGTGATTTGAGGATTGGGATTGGGATTGGGATTTGAAGGGCAGAGAGGATGGAAATACTGCGTACTTCTTCACCTCGCTGGCTGATGCATTGGTTGGTATCTGCAGAGTCTCATAGTGATTTGGCTGCGGGATAGCATCGCGGCGGATAGCAGTTGTGTGGAAGCTCTGACGGAGGCGTGCTATGAGGGGGGAGGAGAAGGGAAATAGACGGGGTGGCATTCCTCATCCCGATTGTTGGTTTATGCGGACTTTCATTTATCTGGAAAATGGAAAACTAAGATACAAGTACCAGTACTTGTATTTGGATACAGATACCTTAGTGACGGCATTGAAGCGATTTCTTAGAATTCGGACTAGGCTAGAAGAGGTAATCGCAAACAACACATCTGACCCACATCGCTTGCCGTATTTTCTACCCCTCCATAAAACAACAGTAACAAAAATCAACACCATTTCCGAAATCTTCAATTATCCCCCCAGGCTATTGTGAGATTCGCAGACTCACATCTAAGTATTAGTTGAGGGTGTCCGAGAGCTTGGCTCCACGTGAGACAGAATGGCGGCTCAAGCTGCTGATGCTCTTGCAAACTTGAAGGGTATGCCTTTTCCCATCTTCTATCTTCTATACCAGAAATCTAGTCTACTAGGATTATCACTAAACTCAACCTACAGTGAAGGATCCAGAAGCAGTCATGGCATCCGCGGCTGCAGCAAAGGCAAACGGAAACGGAAATGGCAATGCACCAGAAGCGGAAGACTCGGACGACGAGGATGACGAAAAGACGCCCGGAGGAGGGGTAGCAGATGGAGGAGCAAAGAAGAAGAGAAAGCGGAAGAAGAAGAAGAAGACTGGTGGAGCCAATCCTACACAACAATCCTCCCCTCCTCGAGTCCTTCTTTCGAATCTCTTTCCCGGAGGATATCCCGTTGGGCAAGAAGTGGACTATAAAGATGAGAATCTGTACCGGACCACGGATGAGGAGAAGAGACATCTGGACCGGATGAACAATGACTTCCTACAAGAATACCGACAGGGTGCAGAGGTCCATCGACAGGTTCGACAATGGGCTCAGAAAAATATCAAGCCGGGCCAGAGCTTGACTGAGATTGCTGAGGGTATTGAGGATGGCGTTCGTGCGTTGACCGGTCACCCAGGGTTAGAAGAGGGAGATAATATCAAAGGAGGTATTGCTTTCCCCACTGGTGTCAACTTGGATCATATTGCCGCGCATTACAGCCCCAATTTCGGAAACAAGACAATACTGTCCAAGGACAATGTTATGAAGGTCGATTTCGGTGTTCATATCAATGGAAGAATCGTTGATAGTGCTTTTACCATGTCATTCGATCCAATGTACGACAACCTTCTGGAGGCAGTTCGAGAGGCAACGAATACTGGTATTAAGGAAGCTGGTATCGATGTTCGTATGTCAGATATTGGTGCTGCAATCCAAGAAACTATGGAGAGTTATGAGGTTGAGATCCGGGGCGAGACCTTCCCCGTCAAGTGCATTCGCAACTTAAACGGGCACGATATTCGACAGTGGCAGATTCATGGCGGAAAGAGTGTACCTATTGTCAAGAGTAACGACCAGACGAAGATGGAGGAAGGAGAGACGTTCGCCATCGAGACCTTTGGCAGTACTGGTAATGGCTATGTCCGAGACGATGTGAGTTATTCCTGGATATCAGCTTGGGCGTATGCTAATTCTCACTAGTATGAAACATCTCACTACGCAAAGCGCGTAGATGCGCCAAATGTACCTCTTCGGATCACATCCGCAAGCAAGCTTTTGGGTATCATCAACAAGAATTTCGGAACTTTACCATTTTGTAGAAGATACTTGGATCGTTTAACTCAAGACAAGTATTTACTTGGGGTAAGACTCATACAGGGCTATTGCGAGGTTGAATTGTTTGATTCCCGCTTGCTAATGATAATACAGTTGAACAATCTTGTTTCTAGCGGTATCGTTGAAGCATACCCGCCTCTTGTAGATAAGAAAGGCTCCTATACGGCACAGTTTGAACATGTAAGTGATCCTTCTGAAGTCTTGGCGGTTTGTGGCTTCGCTAAACTTATTTTTAGACGATCCTTCTGAGGCCAAACGTGAAGGAGGTTATCAGTCGCGGCGACGACTATTGAGATTTAAGTTATGGTCAAGAATGTGGAGGAGGATTTGCATCCAGACAGAACCAAAGAGACGGTAACGCCGTGACTGCTAAGTGCCACGAGATGCCAAGTGCGGAGGGATCTAATGTATCTCTGCGCTTGTATTGACCATTGAACAAATGCGGCACCGGATAAGTCTTTCACAGTATGGAAGTTCTGCTCCCTTCTCAGATTTGTGTTTATATGCTGCGGCCTTTGTGATCTATCATCCCAAAACGGTCCATTACATACTTAGAGGGGTCAGCCAACGGCACGTGAACGATGAGGCTGAATCTCCGTTTCTGCGACCCCTCGTCGCGTGCCATTGGCTGCCCGGTGATCCAATGTACTCGGTATATATGCATGGGGTCATTACTGGATGGGCCTCAGCACTACCTCGGCGCCAAGGCGCCAAAAGCGGCAAAGTAATCTTTACGTACAACGTACACTCGCTCTCCCCGTACAGCACTGGGACGAAAGGCGTGATGTGATGGTCGAGGGAAAGTCTTGGCTGCATTGTTCTAGAAGGCTTGGAGAAGCAACCCTGATGAGCCATTCCCATAGTGGTATAGTGGCACCTGCTAACTTGCGCATTTCCCCACCGTAGTTCCTTGGGGATTTCTTGGGTCTGGCGAGTCTCGGACAAATAACTCTTTGGCATTGGTCACCCGCGGCCTTTGTGATAACGAAAGCTGGGCGCCCAGTCGGCCTGCTGCGAGCGCAAGGAAGTGTGCCCGGTCTATCGTCCTGTGATAAGTACCTAGGTACTGTAGGGATACTCCGTAGGTAGGTAGGTACCTACTGAAGGCTCAAGCACGGAATCCTACTCTATAATCAGCATGGCGGGTGCATGGCGGGGATCTAGCGGGCCCTACTGTATGTAGCTTGGCTCGGTACAGTGAATGTGCAAGGCAAGACACCTACCATACCATCCCATCACACCTCTGTCCCACAGAAAACAGTAATTGCCAAGACTTTTCTCTTTTTTTATAAGTACAAGGCTGTGGAACCCTTATTCTTATTCTGGTTCTTGCATCTCATCTCACATCTAATTCCTCAACTAATCCCAACGCTTCCCTCACTTCCGCCTTTCCTCCTTTCCTCCTTTCCTCCTTTCCTCCTTTCCTCCTTTCCTCCTTTCCTCCTTTCCTCCTTTCCTAAGGCTGCACCGCAAGCATGTCTGTCGCCAAACCTCCTTACCAGTCCTCGGGCTCGGATTCTCCTGAGCCGAAATATCCTGTAGATGTTGAGATTGCGACGCCAGACCGCGAGGAACCTAACGGTCATGATTTACATCGTGGACTGAAGTCTCGCCAAATCACCATGATTGCTATTGGAGGAGCGATTGGTACTGGCTTGATTATTGGAACGTTCGTTCTACCTGCCCGCCTCTAGGCTTTATATGTGAGAGAAAGCTGACCTGACAATGTAATTAGTGGAAAGTCTCTAGCTCAAGCTGGACCTGCCCCGCTCTTCATCGGTTATACGATAGTGGGCTTGTTGTGTTTCTTGGTTATGGCTGCGTTGGGAGAGGTACGTGACTGCGCCAGCTTGGCTTCTAAAGACTGCATTTCCCGACATCTTGCTAACTAACTTGACATAGATGGCTGCTTGGCTTCCCATGTCTAGTGGTTTCACTGGTTATGCGACGAGATTCTGTGACCCTGCCCTTGGCTTCGCTCTGGGATGGAACTACTGGTTCAAGTACATCATTGTCACGCCCAACAACCTCACAGCTGCATCTTTGGTTATCCAGTACTGGGTTCCACGAGAGAAGGTCAACCCAGGTGCATTCATCGCTGTCTTCTTAGTCGTCGTTGTCCTCATCAACTACTTTGGAGTCAAGTTCTTTGGGGAATTCGAATTCTACTTATCTAGTGTCAAAGTGCTTGTCATTCTAGGGCTCATTCTCCTGAGTTTGATCCTTGCATGTGGAGGTGGACCCAACCATCATGCTACTGGCTTTGAATACTGGAGAAACCCGGGTGCTTTTAAACCATATATCTTGGGTACGTGACTCCAAGTACGTCTTGAGGGAAATACACTAACGATTATCAGAGGGCTCTGCTGGAAGATTCCTTGCTGTTTGGTCGACCTTCACCACTGCAGTGTTTGCGTACCTAGGAACTGAATTGGTTGGAGTTACTGTCGGTGAAGCAGCAAACCCACGAAAAGTCATCCCTCGTGCTATCAGGCTCACCTTCTACCGAATCCTGCTCTTCTACGTTGTCCTTGTCTTCCTTTTGGGAATGCTCGTGCCATACAACTCCAAGTACCTCATTGATGCCAACAAGAAGTCATCCAGCACTGCTTCCGCATCTCCATTCGTCGTCGCCATCAAACTCAGCGGGATCCCGGTCCTACCAGGTCTTTTCAACGCCTGTGTCCTGATCTTTGTTTTCTCTGCGGCAAACTCCGATCTCTACATCGCATCCAGAACGCTTTATGGCCTGGCTCACGAGAACAAGGCTCCCAAGATCTTCGGCAAGACTGACAAGCGCGGCATGCCCGTCTACGCGTTGGCGCTTTCTACCGTCTTCTGTCTGCTGGCCTTCCTCGGTTGCAATACATCTTCCTACACCGTATTCGGCTACTTTGTCAACCTGGTCACCATGTTCGGTCTCCTGACCTGGATCTCGATTCTCATCTCCCACATCTACTTTGTGCGCGCCCGTCGCGCGCAGAACATCCCCGACACGGCGCTGGCATATGTCGCTCCCCTCGGAGTGTACGGCTCCTACGGCGCGCTGGTATTCAGCTGCCTGATCGCCTTCTTCAAAGGCTTCGCTCTCTTCTGCTACAAGAAGACAGCTGCCAAAGGCACGACTCCCAAATTCGATACCCGGACTTTCGTCACCACGTACCTGGCCATCCCGCTGTACATCATCATGATCTTCGGGTACAAATTCATCATGAAGACCCAGACGGTCAAGCCGGAGACGGCAGATCTATACAGTGGAAAGGCCAAGATCGATGCAGAGGAGCAGGAATACCTTGCGGCGGAGGCGGCGCAGGCCGGTGGGCCGGAGTCTAGGGCACAGAAGATCTATAGACTTACTCTTGGCTGGGCTTTCTAGATGTGTGGTGTGATGAAATATGATATGATAGACGGCGCTATGAGATGCACGGAAAATGCAAAATGGAAATTTTAGAATTCTTTATTTCTTCTTTCCTTTTCTTGTCAATATGGAGTTGCATTTGCATTTGAGAGCATACCGATTACCCAGGATGGCGTGGCGTGGCGTGGCGTGCGTGGCGTTTGCAAAATATAAATGGCCGGCTACCGGCGTTCAACAGTACTTACTAGGTATCTGTGTATCTAGATTTGAAACAAGCAAGCAAGCAAGCAAGTAATCGTTAAACAGTCAACCTTCACTTCCTTCCTTCCCCACCCACCCATCTATCACATCACATCACATCACATCTAATCCCACTCTCCTTCTCATCCCACCTCCGACCAACATCTACGTATCCAGCGGAGCCCTAAAGGCGCACTTGTAAGGATAGATCTGAAGCTGTTAATTGAAATTAGCCTTTTTCTTTCTTTCCTTCTTTCCCCTTCCTTCCATCTTTCCCCTTCCTCTTTTCCTCTTTCCTCTCCGAGCTAGTTCTGAATCGAAATACTGAATCTAAATCCAAAAACAAACAAACAAACAAACAAACAAACAAACAAACAAACAAACAAACAAACAAACAAACAAAGAGAATTCAGGAACATAGATAGATAGATGGTAAGATGGTAGGATGGTAGGATGGTAGGATGGTAGGATGGTAGGATGGTAGGATGGTAGGATGGTAAAGGTAAAGGTAAATAAAGAAGGACAGTAGGTACACACCTGACTAAAATCCCACACCTCATTCTCGCTATATATATCCGCCTTCAACAGCTCGATTATCTCTTCCTTCGACGCAGCGAGACATACCATCGCGCTTCCGGCGAAGGCTAGGGGTTCGTTTGAGAGGGGCGGGGATGAGAGGATCGCGCCTGTGGGTTTGGGGTGGGGGGGTTAGATGATGTGAGATAGGGGGAGAAGTGGGATTGTGATTTTGGTTTTGATGGGAGGGGAAGGGTTTAAGGGAAGAGGACAGGGAAGAGGGAAGGGGGACAAACCGCCCATTTTCCAGAACCCGGATTCGATTTTTGGTGCTAGGCCCTGGAAATGTTTTCTAGGGGTGGGGTTAGATAGGGCGAATGGATGGCAGTGAGAGTGGTATGAGAATGGTATGAGAATGGGAAAGGTATGAGAAAGGCATGGGAATGGGAATTAGAAAAGAGGGGGAAGTGAAGGGAATGACAAACGGCCGGACTTCAACTCTCTTTTCTAATTTTCCGGGTTGGTCGGGGATTATTACTAGCCATTCGCATTTCGAGGGCGCTGCTGCTGCTGGTGCTGGGGGAGTCGAGGTGGCCATTGTTCTTGTTCTTGCTGCTCTTGTTTGTGTGAAGAGTCGGGTTGGCGGGATGAGGGAACGGGACTTGAGGGTTCGTGTTAGATGGTAGAGTGAGGTTGAGGTTGACATTGGGAGAGGGAAGGGTGAGATCGGATCGGATGGTGTATTAAGTAGGGCGTGGCCGCGTGGGTAAGGTACCTAGGTAGTTGGGTTCGGGGAAGAAGAGAAGGTGGGGGTGGGGTTGGGTGGTTATACAGGGTGTTGATAGAGACGCACCTAGCTTTTCGCCTGCAATACAGTACGGTAATCGACGACCCCTGGAAAACAAACGTTTACCCCACTTGCAATAAAGGCCAGGCCACTCAATCACACAAATTGAACAGGCACGAAACACCAAACCGAGAGTCCTCGGGATACAAGTGCTTTAATAGAAAATCCTTAGTGCATTTAAGACCATCGTAACTGACGCGAGATAGACAGTATGGGAATTCGCTGTGCATGTATATCCTTTGACTCGAGGCCAGCTGCAGTAGTCGTCTGATTTATTCTCTAGAGACAGATAGATAATCCTAGCAATTGTAAGGAGTGCCTATAATGGTTTGGATTGTAGAGATGCGCGAACGGAAGCGGAAACGGATAAGAGGGACTTCGCACGGGAGGGGCAAAAACCCCGGGCCCAAGGTCCGTGCTGCCCTGCTAAACAGTACTGTAGGTCACTGAGAATGCTGCTGTTGAAAGCAGAGCCATTGAGGATGCAGCTACGTTAGAGCTTGTAGAGAGAGACCTTGAGTGGGCACGAAGAAGCTGAAGAACGCTACTGTACTGTACCAACAAGAGTTGCGAGACCAAGCTAGTGGAGGAACGCATCGAATCGAGTATTCAGAAAGAATTCGAAGCGGGAATTAATGGCTTCCAAAGAAAGGAAAGGTATCTTGTTTTACTGCGAGGGGAGGATCATTCCTGAGCTTAAATATACAGGTAGGGCTATTTGGATTGTCACAGATCGAAAAGCTTCTCCAAGTGGGGTAATGGAGTCGGTGTATTCTTGACGCTAGAGGACGCGAATAATAAGGTCAGCAATTTCTCTGAAGACTACTACGTACATTCCCCGGAGTCAAAATAAAGAGATTGTTAATGGGGATGGGTATATCTTACGACTACAAGGATAAGGATGATATTGAAGAGGGATATGCTGCATCAATCGAGAGGTAGGGAATCAGAGCCGTGTGGGATGAGCTAATGAGGGGTCGGGATGATAGTTGAGAATCTCGCACAATGCCTGTTATGAGGCTTAAATCCAATTATTTTATTTGTATATTAGTTTGCGGGTGATCTTGAATTCTCCATGTTGGATAGGCTTATTGGATTGTCTAGAAATCAATATGTAAAATCAATGCAAACAGATTTTCAGGATTTAGCGGACCCAGGAGTCTTATCTGGTTGGATGTCTCTTTGACCATTGACCATGACTTGAAAGGAATCTAGCAAGTTGCGGGAGATATGTTTCCTGGCCACGTGATGATCTTTAGGATCATTTAGGGGTTCTTGGTATTCCTGCCCTCGCCTAATAAAGGGGCTTTAAAGGAGGGCGCCGATCGAATTGGAGCACTCGCGTTTGGCACAAATATGACATAAATCTCGTGCAAAACTCTTGTCATCATTTAATCTATCGTGCAATATAATATGACTCGTAATATAGTGCCTTCGCAGCCTGGGCATTAAATTTTGGCTGATGGGCTTGGCGCAGCTGGGTTTGCGAAAATTGGAGGCCTCAATGTATTGAGATCAACTGTTCCAGTGGACCAGTACACATCTTTCCCTTGGATGCTTGATAATGTTAAACCTATTTTCAACGAAGTTTTGGTTAGCAACCCTCTATGGAGGAAAAGGATCGTTCATAGCTGGCCATAAAGCTTCCACATACTTTGTGCTAATTGGGCGAAACTGTCGGCACAAAATTTTGGTCCATGACCCTTGGGAAGATTGGGTGTACGATTCAGCTGTTCACACTTAGTGAACCCACATGTATTCTTATTTGGGCCATCGTTGATCATCATCCGGCCACTATGATTGTCCTCTACTAGAGGATTCATTAGAAAAGCGGCCTAGTGGGGCTAGAAGCAAGATATTCTTACATGGAATAATAGCGTGACATAACTGCTTGCATGTCAGTCAAAAGGACCAAACATGCGGCGGGGTTCGAAGCTTACCTCATGGAGAACTGTCGTTTCCAGCGCCTTGATTCTCTCAAGTCTGCCTCCATATTTAGAATCTAGTCCATCGGCAATGATTTTCTTGAGACTTCTCCGATCATACTGATCATCAGAGGGCCCAAAGATCTTGGGAGAAATGTATATATGAACTTGGTTGCTGCTATCAGCCCCATTCTTGCTAAGGTGTCCTTTTATCCTGTTAGGTCTAAAGGGAAGCGCGAGGATTCGTCTTACGGTACATACCATGGAGAGTGAATGAGCCCTTGACAGCGGGCGATACATTTTTATCGTTTTCACCCCCGAAAGGAAGACGCATTTGACCAAATTTTGGGGGTTGGCCGAAGAAATCGCTGTCTACCCAAAGGCTTATACGGCTATCCCAAATCAAATGGTCACTGGTACAATAGATATTGACTTCTTTGTCCGTATACTTAGCTGCAATAACTTCCTGGAAAATACCCGCTGCAAAAGTAATTAGTACAGCCAAATATACGGAGCAAAAGGGGACGTAATATGGGTCTAACCTGTGACATAGTAAATATCCTTAGCGTCAAAAAGAACTCGCCACGGTCCCTCTGTTGTATCTTTCATTGGACTTTCTTTGAATTTATCTTTTGCTGCTAATAATTGTTTAGAAAGGCAACCCGGAGAGATAGGAGTTATGGGGACCTACTTTGTGCCATCTCAATTGCGTCGCTCAGTGCTTGTGTCAATCTGTTTTCCTGGTCTTTGCTACATGCTTTAAATGTATTCCCTTAGAATGAACGGAAGTGACCAAAAAGACGGACAGAAGATGAAAGAGCAATAACAAAGTAGCCATGATAGTCCGGAGTGTGGTTATCACTAGATTTTCAAAGTCCAAGTAGGTGGGTGGCTAAGTATAACATATAAGCTTCTGCCCATATGAGCTTTAAATACTTTGTGGCTGTTCATTGACGAGGTTAAAAATTACAGCACTCGGGAAGTCAACCTCCAATTCCGTGAAGCAGCACCATTTTTAGACCAACCAACTCGTTTAACAATCAATAAGGCAGATAAGTAAGACACCGCATGTTCCATTATGTCATTTTGCTTTTCATCACTTTTCAATCATACTGACGCGCTCTTTGATCTACTAAATTGTGGACTTCCCGCTCTGTGCGCTTTTACTCATAGCCTCGGTGTTAGTCTCGAGTTCAACACATTTGAGGTATTCTACCAGAACAGGTAAAAGTTTCCCCATGAGGACGACTTCGTTACTCAAATGCTTGAGAATTAGACAAGATGTTCCAGCTCCAGCTTCAGTGCTAGCCTCAACTTCAACACCATCCGTACCTCCAGCACAACCGTCATCAACCAGGAATGCTAATGCTACTTCTTCTGCCAACTTTACAAATCAGCTCATCACTTCGACTGCTGTAGTGAGTGGTGATACTGGAACAGTGGTGTATTCGGCAACGACCTTCTCCAACTATACAACTGTCCGAGCCTCTACAACAATTACGACAGACATTAATACCACATTAACGCTTAATCAGGCTTCAACAACTACAACTGATGCTGGATTTGAAACAGTTGTGGCAGTTGTCTTTGCTGGTGGTGTTGCATGGTGGGCAGCTTGTAAGTCAAACAAGACATTTATTCAAGAGATTACTAACCAATAATTCTTCTTGGAAGCCTCGACTGCCTCAGTGGAAGCAATTAAGCAAATCGAGCCTCCTTCAGATGAGCCAGAAGGCGGGAAGAAGGGTGATCCTACATGTAAACTCAACCCGAAAGAGACCTGCAGTAATTGTGGTGGAAGTGATGCTAATGGCCTTTGCCTGAGTGTCAACGAGATTGGATGTAAGTTCTCAAAATCCAATTGGAAATTACCCCATCAATTGACATTTCGGACCTTAACAAATCTAGGCCTATACCCCGCCACGAACCAACACTCTTGAGCTCGCCACTCTGAAACACCAACACAACATACCTAAAGGCACCTAAGGCACCTTAATATAATAAATTCCTTGCATTTCTCTTCTTCCAAGTCTCATGGTAACAGCCGTTTTGTATCGACGGCAGCATTACGAAATGCCGAACATTGGCTTGTACAAAACCCTTGCAACCTTCTTCTTCTTCTCCATTCGCGCATCCTCGGCTGCTCAAGGCGCTCCTCTCCCATCTGTAATCTCAAATATCGTACCAAGATTATCAATAAATGTTCCACTAAGATACAAATCAGCACCAGAATCAAGCAATAAGTCCCAAGAGCAGGGAAAAGAACAACGAAATTGTCCAGCCATAAAACCTTGGTGTAAAGACTCGGACTGCATGGGCGATGAAGTGATCCTTACACCCTTCCTATAATGACTCCCAAGCCCTAACATTCAAGAAACAGGTTGCATTATTCCGCTGTCTAGACCCAGGCTTACTCAATGATTGCCCTTGTTGTCCAATGCCCATTCCACTTTGCTATGCCGAGAACTGTAAAGCCGTGGCCCCAAATTCGTTCTGCTCCACCTCTCTACTGCTAAATTGCGAGTGCTACGAGTACGAACCGACGGAAGTGTATATCCAGCCTGACACATTGTCACCCACTACCGATGAAGAGATCAGAGTTCTGAGTGAGGAATACTGGGCGAGGGAGAGGGCAAAGAACCCAGCTGCCGGGACGTCTTCGGCTGGAGATACAAGAGCGGAAGGATCTGGGTGAGCTGGGACTGAAGCGGGTGACGAAGGCATTATCCAAGGACATTTTGATTGCAATTGGGGAAGCAAGTCTGAGATTGAAGGAAATATTGGATTGATGCGGGTATATGAGATCTTGGAGTTTTCTGCGGACTGTCGCCGGGTTTCTTTCTTTCAAAGAAGCGTCTCTTATGCTTCCTGGTAGCTCTACGGCATTCCGTTATGCTTGAGAAAAAGAAAATTATCTGTTTCTGTACACGAGCTTGGACGTTGGAAGTTCGGGATCCAGCTGATCTAATGCTATGCTAAATGCAAGCAACCTCATGTTTGAAGAACCACAGATTTTATGAGATGGACGTCTTTTGGTACATCGCCTTGAACGGGGAGCTTCACCCTCCATAATCCACGAGCGGAGTGCCCTACCACTTCTTTACCCCTCGGCAGGAGCCTGCCCGTAGGAACGTCCTTACAACACTGAGTGACAGATATTCACAGCTTAATCTCCCCAGTCGTAAGTCTATCACAGAGGATCTTTAGCTTGAAACCAACCCATTCGAAATCTTTCAACTCGAGATAGATCTGTCCGCTCAGTCTAACCCACATGACTCCGGCGTGAAAGGCAATTTGCAGGTAGGTATCAAACTCCTTGACAGCTGTTGCATTCAGCCATTTCTGGATCTTGGATGCTTCATCGATCTCGAACTCTCCTTGCTGCTTCTGACTTCCGTCGCGCTTGAAGGTCAACGGCAGCTCAATGTTTGAAAAGCAGCAATTGGTGAGCGTCTCGGTTCCATTATTCATGGTGCTTGTTCCAAGAATCTCAGCCACTCGGTTTCCGCCAACACGCGCGAGCTCCCAGCAATATTTACGGACTGCTGCGTCGCCACCACAGAAATCTTTCCGGAACGCGATTGCTGAGGGGACACAGACATACGGAGTATAGTCAATTGTGGCCACGAACTCAAAGAGGTGAACGAATGGAGACTTCTCATTTGGATCGGGTACTTCTTCTGGGAAGTGATAGCCGTGAGATGTGGGTAGGCAAGTTCGTATCAGATGTTGATTCCGAACCGGTACATGAAATACTGCACAGCCACGAGGAGTGTAGAGCCACCTGATGCATCTCAGCTTGGAACTTACCCCAGCCAACCTATTACATTGCTCCAGACATGATGAGTGATTGATTTGAACTTACTTATGACAATTGCTCACGAAGAAATCGGGACCAACGCTCCCCAAATGCGTCAAATCGACATGCCCTATGCCATGAGCACCATCAATGAGACTGAGCACACCAAGCTCCTTGCATTCTTGAACGAGCTCTTCCCACGGCATCTTAGCCCCAGGGAATGTCAGAACGGTGTCGAACATGGCAATTCTGACATTCCCACCCTCGCCCCTCACCTTCTTCACCATTTCCCTGAACCTTCTCAAAATATCTGCATCCTCAACCGGATACTCTAAGAGAATTGATCTTGGCACCAACGGCGTCATCTCCCCGATACTAGCAATAGTCTTCTCACAAGCCCCATAAATAGTACTGAAATGCACAATCACATCTCCCGTCTCCCATTTCAGATTCCGCATAACGGTATTGACACCCGTCGACGCATTGGGTACAAATACGACCTCGTCTACGGGCACCCCCAACAAGGGCGCAACTGCTTCCCGTGATTCATCGATCAGATTTGGAAGGTCTGTCACGATGAAAGTATCTGGACGCTCTGCAGCGAGTCGTTGAAGCTCGTTTTGTCGTTCCGCAACTAGACGTGGGAATGCGCCAAATGAGCCGTGGTTTAGGGGAGTGTAGGAGGGCGAGAAAGAGAAATGCGCATCTCGCATTCGTCTTCCGAAAGGTACTTTGCGAGTCATATTGATCAATAGATTTGAATTCAAAGTGAGTGCTTTTTGGAAGACAAGGAGGGAGATAGCGAGGGCTACTAGCTCCAATCTCGAATCATGTGTTAGGCCTAGTTGGGAGTAGCGCGTAAGTTGGCCCTCTTGAGGTTATTCCGACGGTCTCTGTCTTTCTCACTTCCTGTTCAAGTTGAGTCCAATAATATTCTTTGCATCTGGATACCAACAAACTTCGCAATATGGAGAGAATTATTCATTAGGTAGGACACCGCCGCACTCGTGCTTCTCCGCCGACAGCGTTAGCGTTAGCGTTAACCTGGCCTGGGTTTCCAAGCTGAGGCTTGTAGAGTATACCTTAAGGCTGAGCCGTAGTATCTTGGCTGATTCTGCGAGGCGGGGATTCTCGCTGAAGTCTCAGTGAGGCCTTAGGGTGATTCATAGGTGGTAATTTGGAGTTTTGAGGAGTTTTGTTTTGTTTTTGGAAGTTTGAAAAAGTTTCCGGCGTTTGGCAGATTAAATATTGAGGATGTTTCATGTTTCATGTTTCATGTCTATTTATATTGAATATGCCTCCTTCAACACGTCCGTCAACCCCCAGCGCACACTCAGCCTCCATACAGCCCCACCGCCAAGCAGCGGCACATTCATTGATGTTCCTGATCCTGACTCATTAAATGGCATAGTTGCCTAGAAAAGGAATTCTTGGAACCTTTTATATTCCCCAACTCACAACCTGGAATGACTTTGCGACATATCCAAAAACGCATTTATTTTACGTCTTAGCTTTGGTTTGCGCGGTGAAAGCCTTCGACCTTTTGCCTAGGGGTCGTCCAGCAAATGCTACGGATGTGAAGGTCATCACATCTCCCGGTGGCGCGACGATTCGCTACAAGCAGCCTGGGGGGTCTGGAATGTGTGAGACAACGCCAGGTGTGAACGAATATTCAGGATATGTGGATCTGGATAATGCTACCCACATGTTCTTTATTTTCGTGGAGGCAAGAGAAGACCCAGCAAACGCACCTTTGACGTTGTGGTTGAATGGAGGACCTGGTTCTGATTCTCTCATTGCATTCTTTCAAGGTGGGCTTTGATTCGTACAAGAGTAGGATGACAATCACTAAAGAGAAGCCAGAACTTGGACCGTGTAACGTGACGAAAGCCTTGAAAACGCAGCTTAACCCCTATGCATGGAACGAAGTGTCGAATATGCTCTTTCTCTCGCAGCCTATCGGTGTAGGGTTTTCTTACTCTTATGAGTCTTCAGACAGCTCTGGAACGTAAGTCACATATGGAACAGCTAATAAAATGTTTGCTCACTCTTTCCTAGATATTCAGAGCTTGACCCCGCGGCGGCAGTTGGCACGACCGATCAAGCTGCTGTCGCTGCCTGGCACGTCTTGCAAGGCTTCCTCGCCAACCTCCCTCAGCTAGATTCAATGATCACCTCCAAAACATTCAATCTATGGACCGAGTCGTACGGAGGCCACTATGGGCCATCATTTTACTCGCATTTCATGGACCAGAACGCTGCAATCGCCAATGGAACGCAAAATGGCACCCAGCTTGTTATGGTAGGATTATGCTTAAACAAAAAAGCTATTCTTATATATAGAAATTGAGGGGCTGGGAGCTATTTCAGGAAACTACATGTAGGGTCTCGAGGCAGCTCCCAGGCTTGGCCCTCTCTAATCACTCAATTTTTTTGCCTATGCTAATCTGTTGGATCAGGATACTCTTGGCATTATCAATGGTATCATCGACGAGAAAATCCAAGCCCCATACTACCCCGAATTTGCTGTCAATAATACATACGGTATTAAAGCAGTAAATGATACCATTTACTCGCAAATGAAAGCCGCCTACTATAATCCGGGTCAATGCCGAGACAAAATTGATGCCTGCAGCGCTAGTGCAAATAGAACCTCCCCAGATGGTCTAAAAAATTGCAGATTGGCTGAGGCAATCTGCAGATATAAGGTCGAATACCCTTACTACGATGTCAGTGGGCGTGGTACTTATGACATTCGCTACACAGGGATGGAGCCTGACCCACCCCGGTATTTTATCGACTTTCTGAATCTGGACAGCACACAAAATGCCTTGGGTGTCAATATGAACTACACTAGCAAATCAAGCGATACGGTTGGTGTGAACTTTAAATTAACCGGCGATTTCATTTTTGAGACAATGATGGATGATCTTGAGGACCTCCTGAATAAGAATGTCCGCGTTGCCCTCTTTTAAGGCGATGCTGATTACATCTGCAATGTATGTGCCCGTTCCCGCCGTTTATCGTACTCGTGCTAATGACTACGCAGTGGTTTGGCGGCGAAGCTGTATCGATGCAAGTGAACTACACGCACAGCGCAGATTTTCGCGCTGCGCCCTACTCGCCATTCATGGTGGACAACGTCAAATACGGCAAAGTTCGACAACGTGGCAATTTCTCCTTCACGCGCATCTATGAGTCTGGCCACGAGATCCCCTACTATCAGCCTAAGGCTTCTCTCGAGTTCTTTCGACGCGTTCTTGGCAAGAAAGCCCTTTCGGACGGTGTTGCAGATGTAACGACGTCTTATAGCACTAATGGAACTTCGGGAACTGGTGATATTCAGCCTTCGTCTTCTATAACCCCGAGTGCGAGTTCGACTGGAGCTGCGGCAACAGCTTCGCCATCTAAGAGTGCAGGAGACAGGAGAATCAAGATGTTTTGGAGATGGGATTGAGAGCATATTAGTTTTTGGATAATATTTTTGGAATGGGCCTTGGTGATCACTTCTTACTAGCTAGTATGCATTGGTAAGACTTGACTCTGGTTTTTGGTAGGTTGTATTGTGATATGTGATGATGTCTAAGTCTAAGTGTGGAAGGCAGAGCGAAGAGGTGATACCTGGTGATGTCTCTGCGTCGCTTAGTTATCCGCTGTTAGGTCACATGATCTCAAGTCCCACATCCCAACATCGTGGATGTTATTTGGTATGTATGCGAACGAATATAGTAGAAGTAACACTAGGAAGTGAATATATCGATTGAACTATAGAGAAAAGAGAACATATGTAGAAAGCAGAGATATAAGGATAGTTATACACTCTAACATCACGTGTCTGCTGACTAAGCAATACCAAAGTCTAACAATTCCTTGATAGTTCACAAAAAGCAGAAACAAAATTAGTTTGATGGCTTTGACTGTATAGTTCTACTAATTACTATAGTCTTTCTTTCAATGATAATTAAATTGTATGATAGACATACTACTTATAGGGGTTTAAGCTGTATACTTCTATTGGCGCTAGATTTCGGGATAGGTAAGTGCTTGTACCTCCTTCTATACGAGCTTACATATAATACAGCGGCTCTGTCCTACCTGGATCAGTGATCGACGAGTCAGCTTACTACCACAACCCCTTATTCTGATCCTTTTTGCTTCTTAACGGTCAGCGAAAGAGGCAAAAGAGGCACAAGACTCAGCTAACGTGAATAGATTCCGAGCATCCAATCCCAGGGTTACATACATGTTTACCGGTCCCCCTGATGTAATACACCTGAATGATTATTGTTACACGTGGCGCAGTTGATCAGGCAGTCAGGACATCCTTCATTTTCAATGATGTTAATGAATCTACTTGATAACGTAGCTAATATGTAAAGCTGGGCTAGAAAAGAATGAAGTGTCGTTACTGAATAACGCTAGCACATGGAGACGACCGAGAAAAGAGTAGGTAATGTTGAGCCAGCTCTCGAAGGAAAGTATTCATAATTTCTAGACATAAACATAGCTTTCCACAATCACACGTCCCCAGAGAACGAGATCTCGGATCCTCATTTCCTCGTAAAAGGTAATTGTTCAGGCAGATACAGTAAGAGAATAAGATAAGTGTAACGTAATACCTCAATGGTATTCCCTATTACTTGTACAACCAGGGAGGGCGTCTGAGCTGAACTGTGACGTGAACTGTGACGCCTACAATAGCTTCGCCAAATTTACGAGCTTGAAACATATAAAGGCCGTCTTAATCTTCAAATATTAGCGATTCATTAACTTTTACAACTAGCTCCTACACAAACCAAACAAGTTTAGAAAGACAGCAAAGTTTGACTCTTGAATCTTCATCATGCACTCAAAAATCACTTCAAGTAAAGCCTACCTTCTTGTATTTTAGCCTATACAATGTACTTTGAATGCTAACATGGCATTCTCAGCTCTTTTCATCATCTTGACCGCAGCTAGCTCTATGGTCGCATCATCGCCCATTCTGGACCAACGCGATGTCGTGATCAATTGCAAAAGCACTTTTCCAGCCAACGGCGGCCGCGGACCAGTTTGTCACAACCCGTACGCAAAAATTCTTCATCTGAATTTTCTTCGAGACCACATCCCCAAGTTGAGAGAAGAGTATTAGAGCAGCTTACTACTAAGAGCTTAAATTTCGTTTTCGAGCCTTTCTTCATCGTACTATTGCTAACCCGAACCATTTACAGATTTCAATGCACTCCTGATGGAACTGTCGAGAGTTCGCTTAACAATGGACCCCTTGAAAATTGCCCATACTATGATTGTGTGTGCGTTTTTGAGAACTAAAACTTCGGTCAAATTGCCCCGTCATTTGAGACGGAATCGAAGGGCGTATGCTAGATGAGAATTGCGACATGGTTTTGACTGAAACGCATCCATTTACCATTTGTATTAGCAAATGTAACATATGCTATGTTCAATCTTCGCGAAAGCATGCTTGTAATTAAGTGAAGACCCCCAATAAAGTGAGGAACTTTAAATAATGAGTAAATATCCCTTTTTTGTTGCGGCAACTAACCTTATAGTAAGAGGCAGTGAGGACAAAGACCAACTTTTCTTTATTTTTATAAAGAACCTTGAGTTCAACACAAGGGGTGCAATTAGCCTGAGACGATTTTATCATTAGGCGAAAGAGAAGCGACACAAGTTTCGTACCTACAATCTTGGCTCCCAGTTACACCTCCCTCTCGTAAAGCTCATTGATGTCTCGCGGAAGTCAAAGAAATCAAATTTGCCGACTTGTTTTCTTTATCACATTTTGTTCACTATGAATTTCATTGTATTCGTTTCAATTTCAACTTCTTCTATTATCACACCACTAAGAGACCAAGAGTATATATTACCGCACAGCAGTATACATTACTTATCTTCATCCCACCCAAACTCCACACCCCTGAAGTGCACTTTTACCTCTAAGAGACCCAGAGTTTACATCACTGCACAGCAGCAATCGCCATACTCATCGTCATCCCATCCAGACTTTCCTCCCCTGAGGTGAGTCTGGGTTGATTCCGCATCCGGGAGGATCGGTGTTGGTGCAACCGGGGGCACGGGCTGCGATACCGTCGAGTCTTCTTTGACCGGTGCAACTGTCGATTCCAATTTGGCTGGTGTGACCGTCGAGTCTATTGGGTCAGATACGACCAGGTCTGCGGGCTGCGATTTTGCTGACATAGTATTGAAAAGTGAGCCCCACATCTTTCAAGTTCGTTCTTCGACTTCGCCCAGGATTTAGGTTTAAGTAAGTGTTAAAGTGAACAGTAGAGTGAAGTGAAGTGAAGTGTTGTGCTGGCAGAGTGTATATGTCCCTTCGGTAATTTTTAGAGCAAATAAATACCCGAATGCTTCTTCATTGTTTCAAGCGATCGAAGATTGTTTCGCTCAAGTAGTTTGACGGAATATTGGCAGCATTTTGAGTGTCTTTCATGAAGAACTGTGAATGGGGACGATTAGATATAACCAAAATCAGCCATCTAATTGGGTGGATTTGCTAGCTACAGGGGTTGTTAAAAGGATTCATGTCTGTTCTGAAAGTAAGTAAAGTGGTTAATAACAGAAGAATCACGCGGGCCTTTGATACACGACTATGGACAAAGAGACTTCGGTTACTGAAACACTTTCAAGTTTCCCTACCACCAAAAGTCAAATGTTCTCGAGCTTGAAATCGTTAGTCATCGAATGCTAGGATCTAAAAAAAGGTCGCGCCACAGCTGCCGCTACAAGTTTGTTCCCACATCGTCTCTTGGAGGGACAAGGTAATCGCTGTCCAGAGCCGCGTGCTTCGATAATGTACAATTCGAGTTGAATTCAGCTTCCCCTTAATTTAGAAGCCATACTCCAGTTCTGTACTCAGCTCATATATCCTAGAAGCATTAATCGGTAAGCAGTTCCAAGATTCTATCAACATATTGTATTTACCTTGAATTCTGCATTATCCTGAGTTTGCAACATCCATCATCATCATCAGCTAGTTCTCCACACCCTTCACATATCTCCTCCCTATCATGGTTTCCAATGTTTCCAACTCCTCGGCAGCTTCTTGATGTCTGGTTGCTTGATCGTTGATGGGTGTATTTTTTAAACCTGGATGTCCCAGGTTGATCGAGGTTGACTTACTTAGCTATCCGCATCCTCCTGTATTTACAGCATCCATCTCCATCATCGTCGACCACCTCATGACACTCATCACATATCTCCACGCTACGTTTCCTCTTTCTCTCCAACCCGTCGAAGTAGGAAACTGAATAAGTAGGCCTAGCAGTCACGTAGCTTCTAGGGATTCCGTGCAGACTTAAGATAGCGGAGCAAAGAAGGTCATCGGAAAGGACGTAATAGCTTATCTGATTTCTTCGCTGACGTGTGAGAATCCTTTAGTTATAAATCTATGGGACACCAGGATATCTTCTGGAGGTGGGGAGTCGGTAAGATCGATTGTTTTGGGGGACGAGTTGTTAGGTAGACTGGAACTGCCGTGATCGAAGGAGTATTGGGATGGGGATCGGGTCGCTGGTACTGATTTGCGTGCTGCTCTGAGTGGAGCTAGCATGCGAGGCCTCGGGTTGAGTGGTGCTAATTGGTTTTTAGTTGGCTTTGTGCGAGGCATAGTAAGAAAACTGTACGATAATAGGATTTAATGTGAGAATAAGTTTCTGGGTACGGTTCCACAACAGTAGAGAGAAAGTGAAAAAAGTTAATGTATGGAGTAATCAAATGTTCTATTTGATTAAGAGGCAGGGGGGCCGGGAAGACGCGTCTGCGTACCCTTGTTCGCGTTCAGAATATGGGAGCGGAGGCATGATAAGCACGGGCCAGTCCGATATGATCATGATCATCAATATCTTCATATTTCTTTCTCCTATTTTCTGCCTATTGAACTAGGCTTCCTGGGAATATTCCTCTTCGCTGCCGTCATTGTCCGCAACGGCGACTTTAAGACTAAAGGTCCGCACAGAACAGCTCAAAAAACAGCACCAGCTAGTGTCGCAAATCAAGCACCCAAGCCAGCGTTGAAACCAGCATCTAAACGTCAAAAGCTCTCAGAAACAACCAAGATTTCGCTTTCCCTTCAAGAAGATTCATGCATGAATCTTCTCCTCCTACATCCGCCGTCAAACCAATCGCACCCGTGACTCGAGCTCGCTCAACAACGGTAACGCAACGCCCGAAAAGAAAGCGATCAGCCCCCAATGTTTCAGTACAGGAAGCGTCCGCTGAAGAGAAACGAACTGTCACAAAAAAGCATGTTAAGAAGACACCGACTAAGAAGCCCCTCGATGAAAAGTCCGTCAACAGAGAACCGGTCCAAGAACCGATCACCAAAAAGCGCAAACTCCCATGAGGTGTCCCAGGATGCACAGGTTACTCAAAGATAATTCTATAATAGATAGGTCATTTCGCCTTGTGCAACGATTATCTACAGCTGTGCATTTTATATGCCGTTTCTTGAGCTGAAAGCAAGTCTGCGAGCCTTGTCGTGTTCCTGCTCTTGACCGAAAAGTCTGGGGTTGCTTTTTCTATTTCCGTGCTACCCCGCTATGGCCCATGTCATCAGATGTACTGACTGAGCCAAATTCTGAATTTCGACGTAGGATGCGTGAAGCGGCTGGCCGAAACGTGTACCCGTTCATGGTATTGGACGCCTCGTTTCGATTGACCACACCGGGATTTAGTTTGGTAGTATTGATCGAAGGCCTTTGCAGGCCGGGGTTCTAGCAAGGCTATGAGCTCTCCAGATATACTCCATCTTCAGTCCTCGGCCTTTTGTCGAGTAGTTGCTTTTTGCCTTTATAGCTTCACCTCAAGATTGCCTACAATCCAACCAACGGCCACGACTTCCTTTGGAGGCAGAAAAAGCAATGGATATCGAAGAGAACCGGAACCGGTTGAACGAGCTTAGACGCGTCCATGATGTGTTTGAGCTTCCCAGAATAGTTGCTAATCATCAACCACGTGTACAACAACCATATGAGCACCTCAGAACCCAGTGGCCAGCAGTCACTTGGTGTTGAAGAAGGTATGTGCCATTGTTACCTAACTGAAAGCTTTGGAAAGTCTTGCTTCTGCCAATTTCTGTGGAGAGAGACTTTGCTGACTCTTTGCGGTTTTATAGAATTCCTCTCTCTTTGTGACTACTCCGATCAAGTTCAACAGCCCGAAATAGGCACAGATGAGCCATTTTTCCAAATAGCTTCCAGCCGCGGTATCAATGTTATCTGAAGACACCCGAGTCTCCTATCGGCTTTAGCAATATTCCTCTCAATTTCGAGGCAACCATCTGTGACCTAAGGAGAATACAGGATGGTTTCAGCAACTCTTCACTTCGAATTGAACCTTCAAGTTAAGGCTTCCATGCGGCCAGCATACCGGACAATGTAGACTCGGCATGTTCGTTTGATATCAGGGTCCCCACTTTGAACGTCTCGATTTACAATGCCCTTTTTCGGGATATTTTTCCGGACCCCTTTCGTGGTCTTTTCGACGTCAACTCATCTTTACCCTTGGACTCGTTTTCAGGAGTAGTCCCTACAAGTACACCTGTTTCAATCGCAGAATCATTCCTGATACCCGAAAGGCAACGGTCAGCTCAAACAAGATTGACAATACGCGGGGTTCCGGCGGATACATTCGAGCACATGATGGATCCTCAAGGCATTAGTTCATTACCATACACAAAGACCCGTTTTGAAAACACCGATATTTCTCTCACTATATATGAAAACGTTCACGGGTCTCAAATGCAGCAGAATCATCCGGATTTATCCTCCTTGTTCTCCGGAGCCTGCACATCATTGCAGCCTCAACAACAATGGGATAATGTGCCAACTATTCAGAACCTGAATACAGACCTCGAGCCCTCATCCCTCTCACTTGTTATCAAGTCCTCTAAGAAAGGAAATGGAAATTCAAAGCGAGCTCGAAGAAGTGCTGGTTTGAGTTTCGAGAAATGCGGGAAAGTTGCCAACGTGCGCAAAACAGGAGCTTGCTGGTATTTTACTCAAAGAAGTCACCGTCCGTAAGTTCTTGGCCATAATGCAGTTGATTATCATAGCTTACCATATTCAGGAATTTCTCGTCAGGAAAGCTTAGGTGGCACTCACTTACGAACTCTTATTAAGAAAAGAATTACAGTTCACATGAATCAACAAGAGCACTCAAAGGGGGCTTAACACAACAAGCACACCACAATCAAAAGCGGTTACCTTTCCCTTGGGCTCTTGGCGCCCAGTTGAAAGCTTTGATATTGCCAGAAACTCGTGCTGCCATGACAGAAGCTTTGGTTGGTTTGGACCAGCAATTCAAAACGATGTCAAGAGACGGAGTAAGAGAGGCTGGGTAACCAGCATTTGCACGCTGCTAATGATATGCCTGATTGTGGAAAATTCGCAGAGGCTACTAACGGGAAGAATTTGGGAGTATACTTACATCGACTCCAACCGATCGATACTTTACATACGCCACCTCGAGGTTTATATCATCGACTATGCAATAGAGATCTTCCGGAATATCTATCATCCATTACTCAAGTCAAAACAAGGGGAAGATATTCGAAGTTCAACCCAATCCGCGATGGTGTAGCGGCCCACGACTTAGATGGCATCACAGAAGAGATGTCTGAGTTAGTCGAGGGATTACGAGAAGTTGTTGCATCTAACCGTGAGTGCACTCCCCTCGAACATGTAATCGAATTCAACTGACGCAGCTATAGGTGAGGAGATGCATGAACGGGACCGGCCCCCAACGTTCTTGTATTCAGCGAATTCCGTACCTCCAATATTGACGTGCAACGACGCAGAGGAACCATTCAGTGGAAGCTTGTTATCAAGGATTCTCATGTGGTTTCTTTGTCTCCCATAAACATTTCTCGGTGATTGAGTCTTAATAGCGAAAACTCGTGGTCTCCCTCGTCCAGGATATTTGTCGTGACGGGATTCCCGCAGCGGGAATCTATTTTAAAGTTGGGGAACTGTTAGGCCGCAGTCCTACAACGTTTCTTTAGAGTCTATGGCATTCTAGAACAACGTTATCAATCGAAAGCGTTCTATCAAGATAAGAATCAAATCAATTATGTCACTGTTCCAAGGTTTCATTTTTTAACCCCTCCAACATTCGGGGACCTCCGCCTACCCCACCCTAAACTCTTTTAGCTACGCGTCCCGGTGAGTCTCCGGCATGCTAGTACCTGCCGATCACCTTAATTACGGGGAATCTGTCCGCATGCGGCAGCTCCTCATGACCACGTTCCCCAGTTACCAATAACTCGTGCTAGATAAGTGGATAGCACGTTAATTCTCCTATCTGTACCTCCCCAACGGGCTCTTACTTCGAAGTACTAAATAGATAGGGGCTTGCAAACCCCTGCATGGAAGACTGATGGAAGCTTTTTAGAAAGACGGGAGACTTGCAAGTAAGAAACTTATCTTTCTTTAAGTAGGAGGGAGGTAAAGAAGGATTTGAAGTTTTTCCCCTAAGCTTTCTCTCGTTCCTATTTCACTGACCTCGCTCGATCTGTGATTCCTTCCAATCCTCGATCACTTCAAGATGCGTCTACTTAATATTGCCAATGTGCTTGGTGGTGCAGCTATAGTAGTTGCTAACCCTGTTGCTGAGAAGTTTCAACGGGACGAGCCTGCGACAAACAATACTGTGATACAAATTGTGGAGAAAATTGTCTATGAATGTCCTAAGATTTCCCCCAAGGTTTTCATTATTAGCATGGTAAATACTGGAGTACTTAAGTGGTTCCCCAAGCTGACCATTCCCCAGTTTTCACCTGAAGCCGATGTCTGGTACGAAAACGCTGAGACGAAAGGGTCAATTGGCAACCTCTTGGCCATGAACATTACTGTTCCAGGTTTATCTATGCTCTTCCCTGAAGTCCACTGTTTGGCCGACGAATCCGTCTGCCAACTGACCACTGGCGAATCCGAAATCAACGCCGCTACAAGTATCCAAGCACTCATGCTCTCTCCACAATTCAACCTCACCCAGACATACTTCATGGTTGCCGGAATTGCAGGAATCAACCCAAAGTATGGCACACTCGGCTCCATTGCTTTCTCCAAATACGCCATTCAAGTTGCTCTTCAATACGAATTCGACGCCCGCGAAATTCCGGATAATTACTCCACTGGCTATATCCCTCTAGGCTCACATTCGCCAGACCAGTACCCCACATCGATCTATGGAACGGAAGTGTTTGAAGTCAACGAAGCGCTCCGCGATATAGCCGTCAAATTCGCATCTAATGCTACGTACAACTCATCCAGCAAAGCCGTAGCCTACAGAGCAAACTACGCTAGCGAAGAGCGCTACGCGGCTGCCACTACGAAGCCGGGAGTCATTACCTGCGATGTAGCTACCTCGGATGTCTACTATTCTGGTACTCTGCTCGGCGAGGCCTTTGAGAACTTCACCACGCTCATGACGAACGGTAGCGGCGTTTACTGTATGACAGCGCAGGAAGACAATGCAACACTCGAAGCAATAATCCGCGCCTCCATCAACGGCCTCGTCGACTTCGCTCGTGTCATCATTATGCGGACAGGATCTGACTTCGATCGCCCCTATCACGGCGAGTCGGTGGAGGACAACTTGTTCTACGCCGAGCAGGGGGGCTTCGAGCCCGCGATTGAGAATATATATATTGCGGGTACCTCAGTCGTGAAGGGTATTCTCGGTGGCTGGGAAGATACCTTCAAGGCTGGGGTAAAGCCAACGAACTATATCGGTGATATCTTTGGCTCGATTGGGGGAGAGCCAGATTTCGGACCGGGGAGCAGTTATGGCGGTGAGGAGGTTGATCTAAGTCAGGTCGGTATAACCACGAGAGCTGCGATGGGTCGATCGAGGAGGACGATGAAGGGTAAGAGAGGTCTACCGGGTGCCAAGAGGTCGTAATGTGCGGGTTGCTGTGTGTATATTATATGTAATGGGATGAAAGTTTCTATGTAGATAGATCACAGATAATTAGATAATAAGTATATAGCTTTTCTCTCTAGTGGAAGGAAGCTCCAGGAGTTGGCAACTCTTGTTTGGCATGCATTAATACTTTCAGCCATTACCAACTAAAATTCTTCAAGAATCTGCCACTCTTTGTCACGACGTGATTCACGTGATACCTAACCCCTGATCAACCGAGTCAAGTACAATGATACGTACTCGCCTTCCCTGTATTTTCCTGGATCGTGATTACTAATATAAGGAACCGAGTTTTTACTTAAAGTAATCTATACTATTTATGATCATACGGTTCAAGATAAGCATATGCTAGAGCGTGCAGTTCAGATTTCTATGCAGGTTTATTCAATAGTGATTCCGGTAGTAGCCTCTATTTAAACCGTACCCGAAAAATAGCTTACTATACCCTGCGACCTTTCAGAATTGCGAGCTTCTTTATATGGTTATACCGGCTATACCGAAGCTCATAATCGAAGAGGGATTATAGCATGGGTTGACAATTTCCTCTCTTCTCCTCCATTCATCTGCGCCGCAAAGTGTGGCCCATATCGTTGGCGTTCTTGCCACACTTAGGGCTTACAGGCCGTGTTGAGAATGCGCATTGTCCTCTGATCTAGGACTCATCTTGCTTTGTTACGGGCTTAGTACAATATTCAGAATCCCGGACATCGCCGCCAACCCAGCGCTCGAGCAGAATTTACTTGGAAGTGCTGATTATGGGAGTGGTGGAGATCTCTTAAGCGCAATTACGCGGTTGAAGAAGATAATGGATACATATTTTAGCGCGATGGTTTTGACTACGCCAAATCTACCTCAGTGTTTCAGTACCACTTTGATTTAAGGTAATTATGAGTAAATAATTATTCCTAACTGGTGCCATAGCATTATTAATGATACCTTAAAATAGTGTATTTAATAAGTTGTATTTTAATATACATTGAAACTTTGGGAGCAACTTGAGGTTGCAAATGGCAGACTTCGCTATGTCGAAAGAAATCAGTGCAGTGATATATCTCGCGATCATAGACCGCACGGAAATGAGCTGACTTCTTTATCCTATATGGTATCAACAATCACTACAGAAAGCCCGCAGAATGAGGTTTGAATGCGAAGCAGCGAAGTTTCTTTGAATCCTGGATTTGGACGATGGAATTTAAAGCTTCGTGAACTTCAAGCCGCACCACTCAATTTGCATCTCCAGCCACGCACCGCTCTTCATCTCCCCAATGGTCTCAATTCGCCATCTTGATACGATGGCAGCCACTGCCTGAGTCACGATCAACATAGCAATATCCCTACCGATGCAGCCGCGTGGGCCTTTGCTGAACACTATAAAGTTGTCCTCTAGTGACTTCTTCCCAGCATCCCCCTTAGCATCTAGCCAACGTTCAGGCTTCCACAGCCCCGCGTCACTGCCCCAAACTCCTTTGTCATGACTGACAATCCAGCTGTTTGAAGCGACAACCGTTCCAACAGGAAGAGGCGTCTCTACTCCAGCAATTGCCATCTCCGCTCCTGGTTGTATCTCCCGCGGGAACGCTGACGGGAATGGTGTACTGTACCGCATACTTTCGCGCACCACTGCATCTAGAACTTTGCTCTCGCTAGCCTCGCTGCCTTGATTGAGTTCATTTCGTATCATCTCTTGCCATGGCAAACCATCCTGACTGCCCAACCTCTCCAAAATCCCCGTTAAAGCAGCCGCTGTGCTACCCGGTCCCGCAAATAGCAGGTTAAAGCACTCCCTGTACGCCTCGTCTGACCCCATGTGCCTTAAATCCTCTTTGCCTATCACCAGCATGCTCTTCGCAATACTGGGCTGGTCCACTCCCGTAATCAAGTTCGGATCCTCCAGCAATAATAGCCTCGCTCGCCTAGCCAACGCGCCTATACCGGTTGGAATTCCGGCTGCGTTAAAGGTCGGTTTTTGGGTCATCTTGATCACGGGACTAGTAGCGAAAAGCCAGGACAGGGAGGGGATGTGAGATGCGCCCCAGGCAAATTTGGCCATTGCCCGAAATGCAGTAAGGATGCCTTCCCCGCTAGCTATGTCGGTCCACGGCTGGTCGGTGATGGAGAGAGAAGGTCCGTAGATAAGCTCGGCGACAGTGTTGAAGGTGAGTGCGTGCACCGGCTCAGCGATGTTGAGTACGTTATCCTTTGCATCTGTACTGGCGGCGGAGAGTTTAGAGAGGAATTGTTGAACATGCTTCGCTACTATGGGACTGTAAGAACGGATGTGCGAGGTGGTGAGAGCGCCACCAATGACTTTGCGACGGCGGTCCCGATGTTCGGCGTGGGTGCGAGCGGAGAAGATGTTGGAGGCGCCAGTACCTTTGTCACGGGCGAAGGCATAGAAGTTCCCTTTTTCGAAGCCATGATTAAAGCCGTAGATGGAGTCAAAGGCCGCTGGGGTTGAGAAGGAGAGTGAATTGGGGCCGGTGCGAACAATGGGTCCATATTGCTGGTGTATGTCCTGCTCGACGACTTGCAGACTACCCTGCAGATAATGGTAGAACTTCCTATAAGTTCCGTTAGACGGTGGGGTTTGAAGGTGGCTCAGCACCTACCAGACATTGGTGATACTGGCTAGGAACGGGCCAGGATAAATGTGAAGAGGGTGGAAAAATCGACGGTATACAGCTCGGGAAAGGACTGCTATCACTAGAAGCCGAAATATGATAAAGCTATATGAGTTCGACATGATGGACATTGACCGACGAGCCAACGTGGGGACACGGGAGAGGTTGCGGAAACAATAGACCCCTTGTTAACTAATTATGTCAAGCTACTATGCTAATTACTTGCACTCGGTCACTGGCTCCAAAATATGTAGAGAGAGGTCGGTCGGCAATCGTGGATACAGTATCTGGATCAAATGAGAGCGCGTCCGACATAATGTTTCTGTGTCGAGGAGAAGTGAAGTGTAGATGACCACCTCATTAAAGTGCTTACCTACCTACCTAGCGTAATTTCATGTAGCACAAACATGACATGCATATTTTTAGTTGAAGGGCAGTGACAGCGAATCAGCGCGTGGTATACCTAGTAGGGGCATCTTGATTACTAATCTCGCTAGAAGCTCTACGGAGTAGTATATTTTTAGTCGCTGCCTCACTTACACCTACCTACCCTATGTCGCCTACCGATTTCCACAACTTGAAGCTAGTGATATTAATAAGGGAGCCACTGTAGAATGAATCATCCGGTATTAAGCACTTTTATCTGATGACTTTTCGCACAGATTTTCATAGCCTTTGGTAGGTTTTAATACGTAAGGTATTATTTACTTTCTTAAAGCCAAGGGGACCCGTAAGCGAGTGCTAGAAAGGGGTATTCTTTCTTATCTGGTTTAATCAAGCTTATTTGGTTCACTAAGATAATGTCATAATATAGATAGCTGTGAAATAATAATGTTTTTAGTTGTATTAAATCGCACGCATAAGTTTAGACTATGCTAGTATCAAGACTTACTGACTATTTACGCTTGTCGTAGATGTTCGAGATCTTTGCTCTAATCCACAAGCCTATTCCTGATAGCCATTTGCATCTTATCTGCAGAAACTGTGGAGCTCTCTCTGTAGTAGATTACAGTAACAATAGCGCTTTCTATTGCCTACAAATGATCTCCCCGTGAAAACCCCCACACCACCCATCTTCATTTCTCACCCACTTCCTCCACGCCTCCTCAATCTCCCCCAACTCATCTTCAGTCGCAAAACCGCCCTTAACCACATTGCCAAAGAAAGCACCACCCTCCTTACACCTCTCCGCAAATCCACCACCCCAAAACTCCCGCTCCTCTCTCGTCCGATAACACCAACTGCCCGTACTACACTCCACGCTCTCTCTCTCAAACCCAGCTTCCACAGCCCAACGATGAATTCCAGCGCCAGGATGCGGATTCCCTCCTTTAGCTTTCGCGACTTTGTCATACAACACCCCATATTTTTCCAAGCCAGGCGTCAAAGGATACATTCTCAAATACGCGCTCTCCCTCACAGCAACAATCCCACCCTCCTTACAAACCCTCCTCATCTCCCTCAACCCCAGCACCGGATCACTGATATGTTGAAGCACCTGATGCGCATGCACAATATCAAACACCGCATCTTCAAACGGCAGGCGGTGGATATCGCCTTCCTGGAAATTCACATTCGAGACCCCGCGCTCAGCAGCAAGAGCACGGGCGCCTGATAGTGGGGCGGCAGTGTATTCAATGCCTGTTACGTGGCCTTGTGGGACGAGTTTTGCGAGGTCGATGGTTATGGTGCCGGGGCCGCAGCCTACGTCTAGAATGCGGGTTGTGGGTGTGAGGTGAGGGATGAGATATGCGCAGCTGTTTTGGGCGGTGCGCCAGCTGTGGGCGCGGATTACCGCAGTGCTGTGGTCGGAAATATAGGTAGAAGTTGGGTTTGGATTGGTCATCTTGAGATGGTTGGGTGGATGAGGAAGCGCTGTTGAAGTTGATGAGGGAGGGGTTGCTGATTGTGGGTATCACGTGTATGCCCCCTTTTTCCTTCAAGCCGAAGCGAGGGTTAATCAGTCTCGGCCGAATGAAATCGCTACTGTTCAATGTGAATGTGTAATTTGTCGTCCCCTAAATACATATATATGTAAAGACCCACTCCTCGAATTTTGAATCTTAAGTCGTTTATTCGCAGCTGGCGAGAAATCAATTACTGCGAGTAACTTTGAAACCTTTTAGAACCGATTACTCACCAATATTAAAAATAGCCAATTGAATGCATGAAAACAACACAGACCAGCCCCGTTACCTTTCAAAGACAGGTATGATCTCGTAGTCTCGCAGAGAAAGGATCCCGAGAGATGCTATCTCAAGTTACGTTCACTATCTCACAAAATTGAAAGGTTGCTCTTTAGCAGCTCAACCGGGTTATATATAACGAGATCGTTTATCGATTTATGCTCTGCGGTTTTAGTTTTCTTCCTATTCTACTTTACGAATGGTATTCAAATTCAGTACTCGGATTCGGGTCCATACAGCTATTGCTTTTCGGACACCGCTGCAAACCGGCTTCGAATATCAGTGTTATCTTGGTTCTCAAAATCACTCTGTCTCATCAAACAACGACCGGCTCTCAGATTTAGACCTCTCATATCCGTATTTCCTGCTTCCAAATTTTCCTCCATGACCCCTAGGCGTGTTGATATCACGTGGTGGAAATTCCCCATTCGCCGGCCCATGTTCTCTTAACCAGCTGCGTGGGTTACGATCCCGGTGTCTAAACTCTAGATCTGGCCCGTTGTTTGAGGGAATCGATAGAGGTCGTCCCAGAAAGGAACGCTGTCCTGAAAGGGCTGACGACGCGAGGCGGGCTCCAAGTGAAATGGACGGCTCAACGGAGCTTTTATGAAAATGACTAGTCAATGGTCGCTCTGAAGCTGATGGACGGCGTTGTCCAAGATTAATCGCTCTAATACCGGCACCAAACTGTCCTCTAGCTGGTAAGATCGAGAAGTAGGGGTAACTAAGGTTGGCGGATAATGACTTCCCAAATATTGAGTATCTATATTATCAAGTATTAGAGAGAGAAACATATTATCAGTGTCTCGGTCGCATATGCCACTGTAATACGATATAATTACTGATAACAGCAAGACTGAAGGACAGCAAGAGCTGCTTTGAAGTGTCGAAACACTGGAAAGTCGGCAATTTTGATAATCCAGGCGCTGAAAGTAATCAAATTGTCGGAGAGTGATGGAGCATATAAATCTCTTGGGGTTGCCTCGCGCTCTCTCGCTCGCTAGTGCGAATTCAGAGATCACGGTCGTCAACCTCGTCGGGTATGATTAGGTCCGTTGTCCATGAATCTCAAGTCTGCCTCACGAAAAGAAGCCAGCCAATGAGCGAGCCAACGCCGTAAGCCTGGGTAAACGCACTTGAGTACGTTTTAGGTTAATGAGATACAGGCTTAGATTCGAAATAAGCAGTATTCAATAGAGAAAAACTTTCCTTGACGCCAAGCCAACCGAGACACACAAGTGCCAAATGCATCCAATACAAGAAAGAAAAAGTAAAGTGATCGGAGAACCGAACTGATTTAGATATCAAATTAAAATGCCCGAGCCGTGATTGAGTCATCGTTTTCTTGCAAGATGGCGTGATGCTTGGTTATGAAAGAAACTAGCGGATAGGTAGAGGGCACGCTGAGATGCTGAGTCTTTGGTATCATTAGCGGTGAGTCAAATTGTGTCTACGACAATGCTTTTTTCCTGTGCTTGGTTTCTTCTCGCTTTGATGGGTGTCTCGCATGGAGCTTTGGGATCCAAAACGATGTCATGATCAGCTGGTCATAAGAGAATGTTGTTATTAAGGGGGTGGTACACTGGTAGGCAATCACTTGAGTCACAGTACGGAGTATGAATCTTCAGCAGTGTTAAAAATGATTTTGAACTTTGCAATTGATTATATGGAAGAAACACAGAAGCCAAAATAGTACACCAATCACCAAGGGTGCGTTGCTAGTGCTCAGCTACCACCGATTTATCCAGTGGGTTTCCCCAATTACGGATTGGAAATCAGCGAGCAGTCTTCGTCGTCTCGACTGTCACCATTATCCATTGTGCATACCTAATTGGAGGTGACCTCGCTAACTCTCATAGTGGTGGACATTGAGATCATTGGCTGGTCTTCTTCTCCATCTCCACTATATACATCATCCAATGTGAATATCGAGCGAGTTGAAATTGGGGCCTCTAGCCTCGTATTCTCTCATAGTAGAGGACACTGATGTTGTTGTGTTGTCTGCGGCTTCGTTAAAGAACCTGATGCTTCTGCAGGTAGTCTTAATGCCAATCACCGTGATATACTCGGGGTACCTGATCCCTTTGAGACACCGATAGCCTTTGGAACTGAGCTCAAAAGGTCGATCCAAAATGGTTGCCCGAAGAACCTTCGTTCTGATAAAATCATTGACCTCGGTTGGAAGAGCTGCATTGGGAGTTTGCTCGCGATCTAGTTGCGCGATGAAAGCATCCGAGACCGCGATCCTACCCTCCCCAGCTTCGCCTTCAATTCGAGCTGCCCTGTTGACCATAGGGCCGAAATAATCCATGCGGTTTACGGTTGGACTTAGGTCGATACTAAACGGCTCGCCGAAATTCATCCCTATGCTGACTGACAGCCCCGTATGGCTACCGTCAGAATTTTGTCGTCGATACTCGCGGATTGCCTCAGGCCACACGATGTCTTGGATGCCTTCCTGTACAGCTAAGGAGAATTGCACTGCATTTCGCGCTGCGGAGAAGATGATTTGGAATCCATCTCCTGTTGCTTTGACTTCGTACCCGCCAAAACGAATTATCTCGTCACGGATAAATCGATTGTGTTGTGTAAGTGCGGTTTTCATGGCCATTGGGTCATGTTCCCACAAGGGTGTGGAGTTGATAATATCGGTGAAGACACAGCATACCGAGCCTAAGGGAGCCTGTTCTGTAGTAATTGCTGAAAACATCTTTGGTTATCTGGTGAGTTGGATAGTTTGTGAAGGCTAAGAATGACCGAAGTCTCTCAAAGCCTGAAGAACCTTTCTAAAAGCTTTGCAGTCTAATGTTGTTCCGAAATTCATATCTATTGAGAGGTCTGTTTTGCGACCCTCCCGGCAACAAAACACATTGTTCTTTAAGGTTCACTATAGATCCTTTATCTTGAAGATTTGAACAGAGCCATTGTGTGTTGTAACGCACTGATGTTCCAGATATATTAGGGCATTCATAAACAAAAGAGCACTGGTGAAGTCTCTGATCCAATAGGCCAAATTCGACTGAGGTGCGACGGACATTGTACTAAATAGAGGACAGGAAATACAAAGATACGGATAAGTCGGCACCCCCCCCTTCCGGACACCCCCCCCTTCCGGACGCCCCGCTAGCTTCACCGCTACTACCTATGCTCCCACTTTTAATGCTTATAACTTTCTAACGCTTTTATTAATTGCTTTAAAATTTTATATCTATCTTCTCTAACTTATTATGCCTCGGTATACTGAATTTGATATTGCTTCAGCGCTAAATGCAATAGCGCATGGCGCATCTGTCCGGAAAGCTAGTCTAGATTGGGGGGTTCCACGGGCGACACTTCAGGACCGCAAAACTGGCCACGAATCACGTAAAAACGGAGCAGAGCATTTACAAAGGCTTTCCCTAAGCCAGGAAAAACGACTTACGGATTGGGTTTTAACCCAGGAAAGCTTAGGGCTTAGCCCTACGCATACGCAGATTAAGGATTTTGCCTAGCGCCTTCTAGCTGTCCGGGGAGATACAACTACACTTGGAAAACGCTGGATACGGGCCTTCCTAAAACGGAATCCTATTCTACGGATAAAGAGGCAATTCCGGATCGATTCTGGACGGGTTAATAGCGCTATAACGGATATAATTAAAGCATGGTTCCAAAAATTGGAGGTTCTAGAAGTTAAGCATATAAAACAGCAAAATCGGTGGAATATGGATGAGGCAGGGATTATGGAAGGCCAGGGGAGCAATGGACTAGTTATAGGGAGTAGGAATCGACGTTTTATTCAGCGGAAACAGCCAGGTTCTAAGGCTTGGACGTCGTTTATTGAGTGTATTAGTGCCACGGGACTAGCGCTTCCTCCACTGGTTATGTTTAAGGGAAAAACGGTCCAACAGCAATGGTTTCCGACTAGTCTAGAGTTATACGAGCGCTAGCAGTTTACTGCTACCGAAAACGGGTGGACTTCAGATGCTACAGCCCGAGAATAGCTTGAAAAGGTGTTTATTCCTGCTACGGCCCCCCTGGACCCCTAGGAGCCACGATTGCTTATATTAGACGGTCATAGGAGCCATGAAACCACTGACTTTATATGGCTATGCTTCCAGCATAAGATACACCTCTTATTTCTACCTCCACATACCTTACATGTATTGCAGCCGCTGGATTTATTAATATTCTCCCCCCTAAAGGCTGCCTACCAAAAGGAGCTTAGTAACTTGAGCCTCCTTACCGATTCTACCCCAGTTGGAAAGCGAAACTTCTTACGGTGCTATAAGAAGGCTCGGGACGCTAGCTTAACTTCCTCAAATATTAAGGCCGGGTGGAAAGCTACTGGTTTATGGCCCCCTAATATGGCTAAGCCTCTTATGAGCCGTTTACTACTAGAGAATAGTAATAATGGTCCGCAAGACGCCCAAAACAGCTTAATTGGGGATCTACAGCTATTTACGGATCAGACGATACCACTAGTTCTTATGCATACGCCAAAAGCAGCTAAGGAGGTACGGGTTCAGGTAGAGACAATTTCCCGATTAGGAAATGGCAAACTTTCAACTAGTCGGCGGCTTTTTAGGAAGCTAGAAAAGGGATTTGATGAGAAGGACTATGCTCTAACCTAAGCACAGCTTCGGATTGACCAGTTAGAAGCAAGGTTAGAGCAGCTAGCCCCGCGGAAAAGGCGTCAAGTGAGGACTAGTCCAAATTCGAAGTTTGCGGATATACAGGCTATAAAAGAAGCCCAAATTAGGGCAGGGGACCGGGAAATTGAAGAGGAAGATTCTAATTCGTCTATAGAATCCGCTAGTACAGGCGATTATATAGAAGTAGAGGAATAAAAAAGTTATAAGGTTATAAAGTTGTAGGGTAATAAATAAGCGAGTGTCCGGAAGGGGGGGGTGTCCGGAAGGGGGGGGTGCCGACTTAAAATCTAATATAAAGCAATTAACAATAGAACCCAAGATCCCTAAAACTGGACAAAGTTAATACACATAGTACAAAGATCGCAGATTGCACAAAGCCAATTTGCGTCTTTGTCGCCAGATAACAAGGAGAATTGCGTATGTATCTTGGCAGAAACAACAAAGGGAGATCAGCATGCAACAAGCCACACACAGCACAATTTCGTGGGTGAGGAACGCTCTTATTAACACTCTAGCTGCTAGAATATGTATATCTGGGAGCTGCTCGAAGTCCTCAGAGGAATGACTTCAATTTCTGATTTTACTGGAAACAGTGATGGTTCAAATAGTGACGCTGTAACTGAAATCAAAGTACCCCACAACCTCTATCACTTGATCGGTTTCTCTAGACCCTCATGTACATGAATTTGGGCGCCCAACGCTCTCCTTATAATCCGAGAAATTTGTGGAACAATGACAAGTGGACGATTGAAATGCGACAGCACGAGTCACTGTCGAGTCCCAAAAGAGTTGCAAACTGAACTCTGTGTTGGCCTGCTAGAGTTTACACAATCTGGTAACGAGAAGGAGACGGAAGCGATTCTGAAGAAGCACATTGAAATGACCGAGGAAACCACCCCGAAGCAAGTACTATGCTTGTTTGGGCGGCCAAGCTGCCAAGATAGGCTAGATTTTATGGTAGACGTCTAAACACGTTTGGGGCAGGTGCAAGTGATGTACAGACCAGCTATGCCCCTCATAAAATTGTTTAGTAAAATAGGATTCAAAGATCAGAAAGAAAGGGAAATGAGACAGGAAAAGAGAGATAGGCACTTTTATTGTGATTTTGGAGGTCATAATGTTGTTAATTTCTTGAATGGATTCCTGCGGGGACGCGTCTGTTCAAATGCATCGTGTTGCCGCTGCTGACGATAGTACGCAACGGCATCTGTAGGAATGCCCAGGTCACGGAAATGATTGAATAAGATATTGACGCTAGCATAAGAGGTAACATATATTACGTTATGGCCGAGTTTTATGGCTGCAGTACGCTTATATAAGCAGCTAAATCGCATAATATCCTTTCCTAATCTGCAAAGATCAGACCTCAATGTGCAAAGCTACTTCGTAAGCAAGTATGCCACATACATTTCATATAAGGAGAGGTTGAGTAACTTCCGATCTCTTCACCATCCGAAGCAATGCAATCACAGTCTCCCAATCATGAGCCTCCACCACCACCACCCGACATAACCATAATCTGCATCGTCCTCAACCGGTCAATTTCCTTCTTCAACATAACCAAACATGAAGCAACAACCACCACCTCATCCATCAATACCTCCCCATTCAACCCCCTCAAACACATCTCCAACTCCCCACCATTCCCCGCCGTCCTAGCTCGTGTCCCCGCCGTCCGCGTGCTTTCGCACCGCACAAGCTGCGCTACTTTCGTCCGGCCTTCAGCCCCAACCTTCTCCAGCACAAGCAAGTTATTCGCATCTGCTAGTCCGACCACAGAGCGTTCCTTCTTTCCCACATACCGCCATTCAAAATTTCCATAGCGGCGGGACTCAAGGCACACGGTCCGCGTCACGAGGTTCTTGCCTTTCAGCTCCACTTTATCTATCTCCTCTGGCTCGCTGCCCTGTTCTGTATTCGAGAAAATGCGAATGACAGGTGCTCGGCCCGGTCCAAACCAGTATGTCGTCGTCGCGATGCTGGTCTCGGCCTCGTCTTCGGCTAGTACGAGTTTGCTGTTTCCCGAATGCCGTTTTTCTCGCAGCGAGAGGTAGGTTGGTCTCCCGGTTATCGGGGAGAAGATCGGGATCGCGAGTTCTCTGGGTGAGAAGGGGAAGGAGCAGGGGCTTTTGCCTGAGGCTTGTATTTGGAGTGTCGAGGTGGGGGTAAAGTGGTGGGGTATCTTGGGGAGAATGTCGAGAGTTGTGGAAGCGAGTGTGGATGCGTCGTCGGCATCTGAGAATGGATTCTGCAGCGTAGGGATTCCTTCTTTTGAAGAGGTTATAGACTTCGACGGTGTCGAAGGGAGGCTGTAGAGAGGTATTTCGGAGGCTTGATTTGTACCCGACATCATGACGAATTAATTTGGTGGGATTTTGAGATTTACGGTGCAGATGAGAAAGACGTTTTGCCATGAAGATATTGGAGGGAAGTTTTCCCAGCATTTCTATCACATATATAGGTATGTTCACAACAGAAACATTATTGCAGCCTTTGTCTAGTATGCCGCCCCGCGCCCCACTGACAAGGATCTTCGTATTTCAGCCTCGATCCCGCCTCGGAATTGGCCAATCAAACGCGATGACGGCGTTTATGATGCAGTGGTTGGGTCACGCGGGGTATTTTTGACTCCGATCCAACTTAATCACTAGGTGGTCCAATCAAGGTCGTTTACGATACTAAAGTTGAGTATGAAACGAGACGAGACGAGAATCTAAAATCTACCTATTATTCTTCGATTGACGTATGAGAAACCTTCACGGAAGATGGCAAGATCATCATCGTATACACGCATACACACACACCTTTCAAAAGTACCACTTCCAAAACAAACCATTCTAACCATTAAACCCAAAATCACAGTTCCGCCCCGTCAAAGCTCCTCCTCAACTTCCCTCTTCACAACCCCATTGTATAGTCGATCTTGCTTCACCTCCTTCTCCACCCACAAAGGCCACTCATAATATACCATCATATCCTCCGGTACATCTCTATGCAGCGATCCAAACCATCTAGAAGTCACTCCATGCTTGGTCATCCTGTCTTTCCCTACCCACTCGTTTTTGGTTACAGGTGTCATGGTAAGTTGCAATGCGAGGAAATGCGATTGTAGGAGTTGACATATTCGATTGGCGGGGTTGATAAACTCTTTGAAATCCGGGTACGACATGTGATATGAGAAGGCTCCGTAGAACTTGCGGAGTTCCATGTATGCTACATTGCGAGTTATATGGAGTAAGAAATCGCCCATTCCAGTGAAAGGAGGATAGAAGCACCAAAACAAGGAAATAATCGGAACTCACCATCTCGAGATGAAGTAATGAGTGCTCTTGCAGTATCGAGTAGCATCCCATGAACCCCAATCTCCAACTCCGTCGTACACAACGGCCGAATCTTCTCCAGACTACTCAACGCAGCCCTCACCAAAACCGGGTCAATTAAAGCCGCAGCCTTCATATACGGATCTATGTTCTCCAAATCCTGATTTGCAAATAGATGGGCGAAAAGTACATTCATCCTCTTCATGCCCATTTGGATCCCCACTGCCACCGTGCCCCGGATGAAAGTCATATACTCACTTAACGCATCGTCCAGAAGCACGGATTGGAATACCAAGGCGAAGCACGTGGCTAACATGGCATTTCCTTGCTCGAATGTCGTTAAGCCGGAGGAGATGGCGGTATTTAGGCAGGTGATGGCTTTCACACGGTGGGATATGGCTGTGCAGGTGAGCTGTTGCGAGGACTCTAGGTGCTTTTCTGCAAGGTCGGATGCAGCTAGGGCAAGCATTGCGTGAAGGAGATAATCGTACTGCATGGCTTTAGTGCCCAATCCTAGGGGGAGATTGGTAGTGCAGTGCATACATCTGAAGAAATACTAGGTATCTCGTGCTTCCATACCGAATCATCTCCAATCGGGTGATGTGGATATGCAACTTCTATGAAGTGATTGAACAATCTGAAGTCCTGCATATTGAAAGTTGGACGGTTTTGTTGCAGTGAGATGGGGACCGAGGATACTGAAGTGAAGATAGGGGATGTCGGATTTCGTATAGTAAGTGCCCCGGGTTGGTTGGCTTGTATGTCGGGCCACTCGCAAACAAGGTCTCGATGGGCACAATAATCACACGCGGGGCGGTTTTCTTTACACTACAGAGCACATATCAGTCAAAACTTCCGCTCAAATTAGAAAAGCCGTACTTTTATTCGTATTCGTTTGCAATTGTAACAGCCCTTTCGTGATTTAGTATGTCCCTTTCTCCCCTTCCTCTTACCTTGAGTAGCAGCTGGTCGAGCCTCGGAGGTCGAGTCACTTGAGTATTTGTTTGGGGTCGTCGAGTCATGGCTCGTGCCCAAAGTATTGGACGGGCCCCCATGGCCATCCGAGATATTGGCTGGAGGCGGATGACTGGGCATGATGCTCAGTCGTGGCATTTGGGTTGGATTTTGATCAAGTTTCCTGCTTTCCCGTCACATCAAACTTGATGTCCGGAACAGCGTCTCCATCCAGACCAAAGGCCAGCAACTACTATTCTAGGATCTCCAAGCAAGAAAACCCTACGAGAGACCAAAGTTTCTTTATATCTGAGATAAGTTGCTCAAAATATGGGATATCTTTCGGCTCTTGCGAAAAGCCCACCGGGCTGTGCAACAAGAGGATGTATGATGAGACGGAACGGGTCAAAAAGCTAAAAAGGCTTGGCTCGTAGATCACGTGAGCATGTCCCCCTTTTCACTCAAAATCCAATAGACGAGTTCTTGAGACCAAGAAAGAATAGGATAATCACCGCTATCATTACAGGTGAACCGACCCGAACTACTGTCACACCCATAAACCTGTCTAAGACCAGGAAACCCCTTACAATCTCCATAATCACCTCCCAATAAAAAAAAAACCAACAATAAATAACCCTAAACACAATTATAAACCACATTCTCTTTTCCATTCTCCCCATTACAACACTTTTTACCACCCTTCCCAACATTTCTTCCACATCCCCACCACTACATCAACCCCACCCACCTCAAAAACAAAACCCTAACTAAAAACATATAAACACTACTTCTATTATTAATAACCCCTATTTTTCATACTAATAATTCCCAATTACACATCCTTCTTTCCATCTCAAATCACCCTCCTCACCTTAAACCCCCAATATAATAAAATTCAACTTAAATCAACCCAAATACAACAATCCCCATCAACTACATCTCACACACCCCTATAAAAAAACCCATTTCATCATCCATTCCTACCCATACAAACTACATAACCCTTTCTACACCCCGTTTTATCTTTTTTAACAAATTGGATGTTCAATTCCTCTTCATCATTTTAACCTCCGTCGTGGCGTTCTTGAATCTTGTACCCAGACTTTCCAATTCGTCCAGAACATCGGCTTCCACATTTGTCATCTGATCGTTCAGTTTCCTGAATCCAGGTTTCTCGGGGTTCTGAGAGTCGCGCTGACGATAGGCAATTTCACTCAATCTTGTTTGGATGTTGGACTGCACCGTCCGAATTGCTCTGTTGAGTGTAGTCCGAGCTGTTTCGTCCCCCAACTCCACCCGAGAGCCACAATCGTTCCTTAATTCGTCATATGCATTCTGGATGTTCCAGACACCGTGTTTGATGTCAGATTGTAACTTGTCCAGAGCTTCGTGGGTCGAGCCTAGTCGTCTATTTTCTCGGATGGCATCGCAGAACTGATAACATTTTGTCATCTCAGCCAATAGCTGAGTGACCTGCTGCTTGAAAGCAGTGGGTGACATCGTAGAGGAGGGTTGGAAGTTGGTTTGGTATGCGAAAGGCAGCTTGACGGTTTTATATTCGTGTGGTGAGTGGGTTGAAGTGTCTGCTATTTGAAGCAGTAGAGAATGTTCTTGAATTTTGTTTGAATGAAAATGCAAAGTATAATGGATTGGTCAATGAAGGAAATTGAAAACGTCTTAAATATCAATGAACTAGCAGCCTAGAACTCACACAATGACAGGTAACCATGGGGGAAGCTTTGAGTCTCAGCCACCACGATGTTCAATAGGCGTCCCACGATTACGGTGCACGCCGGTGAACAATTTGGGGTCCGTTTCACAAGCCACAGAACCACCGGCCATGACTCAAAATGTCACCAATCAATTCGCGGCAATAGCAGAAAAACGGCATCGTGCAGCTCTTAAACACGGACAAAGGACTAAACTATGTACCAGAACTTTCTGAGCATCGAGTCTTTGAGAATCCGACACCGTATAAAAACGCGCACGGCGTATCATTAGGGACGCCGGGCTGCAGAACATAGAGCGGGGTACAGTAGTGCAGACAAGCAGAGTCACTGCGAGACTGGGCTGGCCGATGAGATCTAGCTGCGCAATCATAACGATTTCGCCCTTTCCAGCACAAGGCAGAATATCGTTCTGCGTGTGATGGAAATTGATTGTTGATGGAGGCAGTGCAGCTGTGGCTGCGAAAGAAGCTCACTCGCTCGGCTCGCTACATGTAAGGCTATTTCACTAGGCTTACAAGGTGCGGTGCTTCGATCAGAAATGCTAAGCCTCCTACCTAGATAACCTACTTTGTATACTCTCTATAGTCTACACACCCATCGTTACACCATTCAAGGTACAGTATAGTTTCTGTGCTCCCTAAATCCGAAGTCGAGATATGAAATGATAATGGTCACGTGAGTAAGCTCATTCAAGTGACCTACGGACGAGTTCTCTCTTAGTCACTTCATTTCCCGTTCTCCGAACTATAGTTATGCTAGTATAGTTCTAAAATCAACGTGATTCTTCATTCTAGTACTATCTGGTAGGAATTCATATCTTTCCTGCCCAAATCTCAACTCGACTTTTTCTCCCAACTGAATTCAAGTAATTCAGTTACGAGCAGTAGTTTATTTCAAGTAAGCAATGATGGCATCGTCTAAAAGTCTAAGCACATCTATTTGGTAGGATATGGGCACTTGCTTGCGTATTCCAGCGCTTATAGTAGCGGTTTTGCCATGTCATGTGCAGCGGGAGTGCCGGGAGCAGCCGCCCCGCCACTATTCTCGCATCCCCACCCCATCAATTAAGTAGGTAGTGAGTCTCGATAGCTCAACGACTACAAAATACCCTTGACTATTATACAATCCGCATTGCTTTTATGTCAACTTGAATTAGGAAACATCTTCAGAAGATGTTTTTAGGAACGTGCACGAAAAACGTTGCCTAAGAGGAAGCTAGATGTGCTATACCAGCTTCAGCAGCGAAGAATTCCATAATACTTCACTTCCCTACATCTATATAGGAGCACGTTTCTAATCCTCTTTTCTTTCAATTATGTAAAACTATTTGATTAATAATTTGCCTACTAACCTATTTCTTCTCTTTCAGCACTTTCAATTAACATAAAGATTCATTCAAAAAGTCCAAGTAATACGCGCATCTCTTGCGTATCACCTACACCGAGCTTTTCGTAAATGTAAATGTTATTTTACGCATGGCAAAAGACGCATTAGCCACGCTGGGGGTGTCTCCAGACCAATTTCATGTATACTATAGTACTTTCTGTAGGCATCCGGTAGGCGCCTTGCCTGCAGGTCGCCATCCTGGCCAGTCTCAGCCACACCGCGTTTCATCTCTCAGCCCAACCAACATCTGCTTTATCACCTCCTTCTCCCTCTTTCTTCATTTCTTTTGATCTTCTCCCCTATATCTTTTATTATTATTAACCCAAAATATATATATATATATATATATTTACGGTCCTGGAAACGTGAATCTTTTACCCACAATGGACGCAGGTGCAAGTGTCATCGCCTTCGTCTCCCTTTCATTTCAACTCGCAGCCGGCCTAAAAAAGGGCTACGAATTTTGGAAGTCCGTCGAAGAGGCTGACTTCACCATAAGTGCCATCGCTCAACAGATCAAATCATTCTGTGCTGTCTTGGATAGTTTGGCCGAGAGGGAGAGAAGTACTGGACTGGATGATGCGACGAAGGATCTGTTGAAGAGCTGTACGAATCAAATACAAATTATACTGGATATTACAGACAAGGTAGAAGCGAAAATTGATGCGAGTAGTGGTGGGAAGAGAAAATGGGCGGCTGTAGGAGCGGTGTTGAAAGAGAAGAAGATTGCAAAGTTGCAGGCTGCGCTTGAGAGTACGAAAAGTACATTGGCATTGGCATTTCAGATTGAATCACAGTGAGTAGTGTTGATTATGAAGCTCGTTCTAGAGCTACACTGACTAAAGGCAGTCGTCATATGACCCACCGTCTGGATACACTTCTTCAAGCAAGTGAGCTTAATAGTGAGAAGCGGCTTGAACCCCAGATTACGATACTTTCAGCGAGCCAAGGTGTACTCTCAGAGCTTGAAAGTGTGAAATGCGAGATCGGAAGAGTGTCAGCGAGAATCTCGAATCCGGTCGTGCGGAGGGGTTTTGAGAAGGGGATGGAGATGGCGCTGAAAGAGATTGGCAATGGAATCTTGGATCAAAGCGCGACAAAGCATGAGAAAATTGCAAACGATGACCAGGCTAGTCTCCTAGTAGGGGAGGAAAATATATGTTCTCCCCAAAGAGGGACATGGAAACGACGCAAAATACTCCTCAGCAGAACAATTAACGTAACAACCAATTTCTTCGGCACCATAGTCTGGTCGTCCCAGTCCTATATCAATCGTCTCATCACCACCCCCACTGCAGACCTACGGCATATGCCAGACGATGAAGGAAGTGAGATAAAATTCACAATGACACCCGCACAATGGCTAGTTCGTCTCGGTATCAAGTATGAGGTCCGCTTCTCCGCATCAAACATATATGGAGAATGGAAGAAGAATTTGAGTATCTTCACCGTTCTGCCTAACGATGCGCTTGCGTTTCAACTATGCAAACAAGGAAACATTGGTGGTTTAAGACTATTGTTTGATAGGCACGAGGCGTCGCCATATGTTGCGAATGAAAATGGGCAGACATTGCTACACGTAAGTTTCGACGAAGGAAATGGGTCGAACTGCTCTGACAGGGTCTCAACTTAGGTCGCGGCAAAATACCTGCATCTTGACATATGTCAGATGCTATGGGCCGTCCTAAAGGATAGTGCTTTCCAAGAAGACTTCTATGGGTATTTCGCACCCTTGCCTAGTATTCACCTCTACAGAGGCTGACCATGAATAAAAAACACAGAGAAATTCTATATCTAATTGCTGATGGCATGAATGCTAGTAGTGGTGGCATTGCTTTTCAAGCACCAGCCAAATCTCGCATTGCAATACTTCGCCTCTTCCTTACCTCGGGGAATATTCATGACCCCTCTGACGATTGTTGGTCTCTCCTCCGGCGAGTTGTTGATAGGACACGCTTCGGTCCGCACGCGGCAAACCGTTCCAATCACGAAGTCTACGCCTGGCTGCTCGGATACCTAGCGCCAGAACTAGCAAATCCGGCAACATATTTCAACGATACGACCTTCTACGTGCTGGATATTACTGCGAATGCAAGTACGCAAGCGGGTTCGATTAGTCACTTGGAATTTGCGCTTGATAATTGTGGAGATAAGGTCCAAATTGTACTGAAACCAGGACACTTTACATTTTTGCATAAGGCAATACTGGGCCATGATTTTGAGCAGGCGGCTTTGCTGCTGAGACGAGGAGCTGATGTGCATGTGGTTGGGAACCAGATTGATCTGAGTTCTATTGAGGAAACGCCTACTTCGCTGGCTATGTATACTTTTGAGGGCTTTGGCAAATGGAGAAAGGTGTTGTCTGCTGGTGGGTATGCCTTAAATGGATTTGTTAAGAATGAGTTGGCTCGAGGCCCACTTGGGAGGATTGGATGGGAAGAAGAAACACTTGTCCGGTTGTTTGAGATCAACCAAAGCGCCAAAGAAGATGGATGGGTTCAAAAACGTGTCGATCTCCACGAGTGTCCCCGGTGCAGCGAGTGTTCATGCTCTGATGCTCACAACCCCATGATCGTGGATGTGCAGTGGCAACTACTCCTCAAGAAGATCAAAGGGGGGGAGAGCTACGACGACGATGTGTCTCGGCTTAGTGAAAGGTCATGCGGTATACCTGCATCACAGCCACTTGGTTTGGCCATCACCGAATACGGCTGGGTATGCTTGAAATGTTGGCATGGAGCTGGTTGTCTGAGTACACGGATGGCTGGAGAGATTGATAGACTAGATATGGAAAACTTTGGTGTAGTTGACAAGCATGAGAAAGAGGTCGAGGATGACGAGGACTCTCCATTTCTTTTGAGTTTTTGAATACCTTGTCTTGTTTCGTCTGCCATTTACTTCGTACGAGATCAAGAAAAAAAGGCAATCTAGAAATAACGAAGGCCGAAACCCCATAAGAGATGACAGTTGATTAAAAACACAGTATGGCAGATTGGAAATGCAAGAGAAGGTCATGATACATGTATCATACAACTAGAACCTAGACTCGACCTTTTGCTCAACATCGCCCAAAGCCCAAGCACTAGCCTTCGTCTTACTCCTGACACTCGTAGCTTGTGCATTCGTAAAACCTTTCGCCTCAACAGCAGGGTTATAGCCCAGCTTATTCCGCTTGCCAACGTCCGCTGAGCTGACTTCCTGGGCAGCCTTGCCATCAGGCTTCGTGTAAACAGTAACGACAACAGCACCACCAAGACCAAGATTATGTTGCAAAGCAACCTTTGTGTCTTTGATCAGACGGTTATTTGCCCAGCCTCTGAGATGCCATACAAGCTCGGCACATTGGGCGATGCCGGAGGCTCCGAGAGGGTGGCCCTTCGAAATCAAACCGCCGGACGGGTTGACGACCGTTTTGCCGCCATATGTGAGGTTCCCTTCGCGGATGTACTCATGAGCCTTCCCCGGTGCGCTGAGACCGAGGGCGTCGATGACAATCATCTCGTTTGCGGAGAAGCAATCATGTAACTCAACGACTCTGACATCCTGTGGTGTTAAGCCAGCTTCCGTCAATGCTGTCTTTGCAGCGTATTTAGTCATCTCAAAGCCCATCAAGTCAATGGCAGACTTGGAGAACAGACTGGGGGCGTCGGTGGCCATACATTGGCCTGCAATGAGGATGGCTTGGTCTTTGAGATGTGGCCGGGCGTCGAGAAAATCTTGTGAAACGAGGACAGCAGCTGCTCCTCCATCCGAGGTTGGACAGCATTGTAGCTTGGTGAGGGGTTCGTGGATCATGGGTGACTTCATGATTTGATCATGGGTGTATACTTGTTGGAATTGGGAGTATGGGTTTCGTTGGGAGTGCTCGTGGTTTACGCGGGCGATTTCTGCAAAGTCCTCTGCTTTGGCACCGTACCTAGAGGCCGGTTGTTAGAGAAGGGTTGTAAGATTAGCTTAGCAAGATGTGGCAACGTACTTCTCCATATACTCTCGACCGGCGTTTCCAAACATTTGAGCGGCGCCAGGAGCATTGGTGATGCCCCGAGTCTCCTTCATCATTTGCGAGCTTGTGCTGGTAGGATTGGCCCTGTCATTGAAGTAGGCTTGTAGACTGCCGGGAGACATCTTCTCGAAGCCAACCACCAGGACACAATCAGCAGCGCCATGGCTGATAAGATTCCGAGCCATGGCCAAGCCTGTCGACCCGGTGGAGCAGTTGTTGTTGACGTTATAAATGGGTATTTTGGTCATGCCGAACTGGTAAAAGACTCGCTGTCCGCAGGTTGAATCTCCGTAGCAGTAACATGCTACTCCTTGGTCAACATCGTCGTAGTTGATTTGGGCATCCAGCATGGCCTTGACACCTGCCTCAAAACCAAGCTCGGTGTAGTCGACCTTTCCCCTTGGCTTAATGAACTTGGTCATTCCTACGCCGAGGACGTAGCATGGCTCGCTGCGTTTGATAACCATCGTGGCGGTTGGTAATTAGGAGAAAACGACCTGGGTAATGTATTGATTGTATCTTACTAGTCTTGGTGGACAGAAGGCAGTGCATGAGTTCATCAATCATGCAGAAAAGACGTGGCTTGCGGGTATATGAAAATATAAGAAAAATATAAGTGGTAAGGTACTAGGAAGGAAGCTCGCATGGCAGTTAGCTCGGCGTCGGGTCGGCAGACGGATGTTGGGGAATCGCGGGGAAGTACTACTCTGTACCGAGGTATCGCGGCTAACCCTAAACGGAAAGCCGACTGAGCCAATGAGATGACGGGACAAAGCAAGACTGATCACCCACCTGCAATCATCATTTAAGGTATTCTCAGCCTTTAGGCTTTGCTCCCTGCATCAAAGGTTTCGAGAAACCAACCTCTTTAACCTCCTTTGCGCTCGAACCTCACCTCTCGCCTCCCAAGCTGGAATAGACCGGCTCGATACAACCTCAGCCCAAGGCTCTGCGGAGCGGAAGAAAGGGCAAACTGAGCTTCCTTGCCAGGTCCTGCTCGAAATGTTGGAAGGGAGATTCATGCCTTCATGTTCTATAACCATGAGTAGGCCAGTCTCCAGACCTCGATTAAAATCGAGAGACTGCACATGCAGCTTTATTGCCAAAGTACCTTCGGAGACTCTTGCTAACCTCAGTCATGATGGAAACGAAATCCGTCTACTTCGAATACTTCCTTCATCGCGGATACTCACTCCGGGTCTACTTCGAGGCTCCAGCAACACACTAGGGTCCATCACAGAGGACAAATCTCCATCATGCAAGCAATACAAAATTTTCGAGCGTCAGATTAGACGTCCCACCATACAAGGCCCTTACACTTGTGATGCAATGGATCACGATAAGAGATAAACATAGATGGACAATCTTTTGAGGTCCGAGAAAATCTTTCCCTTGCAACCGAACATCTAGCAAATATTGGCGAACCAGTGACTATATGGATTGACGCCATATACATTGGCCAGGGGATTGTTGAAGAACGCAACCATCAAGTCGGAAACATGCGTAAAATGTACGGACACAATACAAATGGTTAAGTGCCTAGGCCCAACCTTTGGAGACAGCCAGCTTGTTTTTCGGCTCATGAAAACCATACAAGAGTGTTGCGACCCCGAGCATCGGATTTTTGAATATTTTGCCCAATCCGACGAGGACATATTACCCTTGCTTCATGCACTTGGAGACCTGTGTCTGAGGTCCTGATGGTCTCGCATTTGGATTGTACACTACAAGGATTTGAGGCTTGGTGAGGGGCCTTTCGCAGCCTATAGGCAGAAACTTGGCCGTGACTGTCAGCCAAAGCTTGAGTCTCGAGATAAGCGATGCGCTGCTATGTATGAAGTATTTGATCCTCCGGAACCGACTTTCACTTGATAAGTCGAATCTCGCTAAGTACCTAGCAAGCTGATCAAAAGGTATGTCAAGCTTGCATCCCTATACCTATAGTCTTTAGCGTAACTGGTGGAAAAGCAACAGGAAGGCTTTGGTAGGGAGAAAGGACATGGTGTGGATAGAACTGTACCCTTGGCAATGCCACGAATCTGATAAGTAGCCAGCAATCCCAAGCGCTCCGCAAAGTTACGCATTCAAGACGTGAACCAATACAATTGTTCCTCAGTACTAAATCACTTCCAACCAATTTAACAGAAGGTTTCCCATTGTATCTACTAACCCGTTGTATGTATCATCGCAATCATACTGCGCCATATCCACATTCTTCAATCCCATTGATCACCCCATCACAACCCCCTCCATTCTTCCCCCTTCAAGCAGCAGCAATCATTTCAGGCTCTTTCTCACTCTCAATCTTCGCCGCAGCAGGCTTAGGAGTCCGCTCCTTGTATATCGTCAGAACCCCGTCCGCCTCCCCCGAGTAAACCGTCTTGCCCGTCTTCTTGATCTTCTCGTACACCGTATCGTAGTCGAGGTTTGGCTCAGCTGTTACGAGCGCCTTTTCATCCCCGAGGTTTACGTCGTAGCTCTTTACACCTGTTGTTGATATAGTGCGTTAGTGAATATGGTCGGGCTGGAAAACGGAAGTGGGAGTGAATGTGAATGACGGCTGGGAGAAGAGAGAGGGGGGGAGAGAGACAAACCGGAGAGTTTTCCTAGGACTCGGTTTACGGCGCCGGAGCAGCCACTGCAGCTCATGCCAATGTCGAATCTGTACGTGTGCTCGGACAGCTCCTTCGGTGTTGTTTCGGGCACCTCGGTATGGAATGTTTCTGGCATCTCGCTTTGGATTATTGCGGACATGTTGCTCTGATTCGTTTTGTTGTTCTGCTGGTGGGAGGGTGAGATTGAGATTCAGATTGAGAGAATGATGCGCCTGGCGGGGTAGATTTTCTTATCGCGATACAGTAGAGTAGCGTCAGCGGGAATTCGAATTGGAGTAGTGATTTCGTAGCAACTTAGAAAAGGAGATGGAATGGAAAGTCTGTTTTCGTTATTTTAAGAAGAAGAAGAAAAGAGGAGAGAAAGTAAGTGCGCGTGTCGGAAAGAGAAGAGGCTATTTGTAGTAGGTATGAGTATGAGAAACGTGTTACGAATTCGTGCTCGGTCAGCTTCTCTCGTCTCATCATCGTCGCTTCCGTTTCGAGGCTAGGCCTGAAACTTGCTCACGACACCGGGACGACACCATCTCTTCGGGATCGATCGACACAGATGGGAGGGAAGAACGCATTTGGCGCTGTTATAGTAGGAGCACGGAATGAAGGACGGGAATTATGTGATGGGATTGTCAGAGGGGGAGAACGTGTCACGTGTGGCGATGTGCTTGCTTGAGCTTTTTGCTACGCTGCGTTGTTTTTGATTGCGTCGCGTTGTTTTTCCCGGGGATGGGATATCGGTTCTTTCTTGCGATTTGATCTGATCTACTGAATTGGGTATGTTCTTCTGGAAAGTTTCGGGACTACTGCCTTTGGGATTGTTCTGTCTTGTATGTGATAGCCTTGATCCGGCGCATGCCACTAGCTTCAGTGAGCTGAATGGCTAGGGAGAAAAAGAACCGATGGCGTTCGTTACTCTCGGAAATACTTTCTCTTGTCCTGTGTAACCCAGTGGTTGGCCTCAATCCAATCTCTGGCAACTTCACTCTTTTTGACTTGTCGTGGCGATGACAGTAAAGAGAAATGAAACCTTGGGGGCTCGCACAAAAACCGGAAGTAAACCACCGAAGTATCTTCTACCATTGTTCAGACCAAACGAGCCTACACGATTGGTTTAATAACAATCGTATAACTCCTATATCTAAAGCGGAAGGAAGACTGCTATCATATCATAGTAATATGCTGAATCTAGTAGAGACGCCCATGACAAATCGAAGACCATATAACCTTAAACGCCAAAATCCGAATGAATGGTTGAACTCTATACTCAAACTTCCTCTCCTACCATCTAATCTCCTTTCCTATGAATCCCTGCTGGAACCAACTTTGACGTTGTAGCGATTTTTGTAGCCAGACTCTCAATACTACCGCCACTTAGTACGTCAAATAAGCTGATTTCTGCTTTGATGTGTATCAATATCCAAGTCCGGAAATCGACAGCCATAAGTGAACTAACTCCATAAGTGTGCAGTGGTTTCCCGCTATCGATGTTCTTGTCTCCAATTCTTTTGCAAGTCGTGCGCACAAAGCAATGCTGATCAAATTCGATGCTTCTTGCAAAGAACCACAGTGAGCTAGTTGAGATAAAGCGTCAACTTCCCCAGAAGAATCTCCACCTTCTCCTCTTTGATCATCCGTCAGGCTGTTTAGGTCCGTCTTCTTTAAAATCGAGGATCGTGGGTTCCCTTGCATCGTTTCACGTGAACTCATGTTCATAGTTTTGACCTCGGAGGTATTTCATTAATACAACCAATAGATGGCTGGGATAGGCTTTTCTCTTATTATCCCGGCATTCTTTAGCTGCATCCCCGTATACCCATTGCCCAGTGGACTTCCAACCATAAAATCGTTTATTGGGGCCGTTAATCATGGTGATTTCGACTGGGGGTTTTTACCACCAGTTGTGATCGATGATTTGAGTAAGGATCCTGTTTCACTGGAACTTGTTGCGTCAAAACTCAAGTATCTTTACTATGTCGGTGGAAGTCTACCACAAGTTGCGGGCGACCTGGTGTGTGAAAAGGTACCGGTGCTTCAACCACTAGGATCTAGCGAATGCTCCGTCTCTCCGCTTTTGAGTTCCAAAGAAGATCAGACCTCGAAAGATTGGAACTATATACAGATCTATTCACCGCTCACGATACCAAGCCGAATTTCTGGAGACACCAAAGTAGGATAGACGATGTTATTGTGTTTATTAATGGAGAAAAGACCAATCCCATCTCGTTTGAGCAGGAAGTGGCGAGCCATCCAGAGGTCAGATCTGCTCCGGTAACAGGACAGCAACGATTTGAAGCATCTCTACTAGTGGAGCCGCTTGATCCAAAGCCTCTTAATCTATAAGAACAGAAGGAGGTCATAGAGAGGATTTGGAACGTCGTTCAGAGTGCAAATACTCAATGTCCTACCCACGCCAGAGTCTCAAAATCAAAAATATTGTTGACGGATTCTGGTCTGCCAATGGTCCACGCTGGAAAAGGAACTGTTATGCGGCAAGCAAGCGTGACTGCATACCAAAATAAACTGGATGATCTTTACTCAGCAGGCGATAAAGATGTATCCAGCATTATTGTTGACTTGAATGATCATGAGGTGGTCACTCGCACTGTCCTTTATCTTGTCAAGGATATCACTAGATGGAATTCCCTGGAGAACAACGATGATTTCTTCTCGTTGGGGATGGACTCTTTACAAGTTATTCGACTAGTTCAAAAGCTGAAGCTCCGATTTGCAAAGGAGTCACTTTCTCCCAGCACAGTCTACACCAATCCGACAAGTAAAGCACTGGCAGAAGCGCTCGGCAACGGCCTCACCAAACTAGATGATACAGAGGTCAATCTACAAGAATCTCGGCAAAAATCACTATCTGAAATGCGATCCAAGTACGAAAGACGAATAGACTCGTTAGTCACAAGCAAAACTGAGCAAAGACGCGAACAGGTGTCTGCGCCCCTTGTCGTTGTTCTCACTGGCTCTACAGGAGCACTCGGGTCATTTATCCTCCAGCGTTTACTACATGAGGAAAGAGTGGCGCACGTATATTGCCTCAATCGATCGCAGGATTCCAAATCGGTGCAGGAAGCACGAAACGAAGAGCGGAAACTTCCAGGGGACTTCCCACCCTCGCGTGTCACATTTTCAACATGCGACCTTTAAATGCCGAAGTTTGGGGTGGATGAGTCAGTTTATGAAAAACTTCTATCCACAACAACACACATAATCCACAATGCTTGGTCGGTCAATTCCAATCAGACTCTACAGTCTTTCCAGCCAAGTTTGGATGGGGTCTTCAGTTTGATATCTTTTTCAGTACACGCTGAGCTCTCGCCGGTATTTCTGTTCCTCTGATCAATAAGTTCGGCAATCAACTACCGCAATGCCCCAGGTACCGAGCTTGTGATACCAGAGGCTGCGATGTCAGACGACTCTTCTCCAGCAAATGTGGGCTATGGGGAAAGCAAGTATGTTGTAGAGGAAATGCTCAACTATGCTGCTAAGAACCTCCAAGTGACAACCGGAGCTGTTCGTGTTGGTCAAATCTCGGGCACAGCGAGCAATCCTCGCGGCTGGAACCGAAATGGCTTCCAAGCCTGGTTTTGAGTTCTCGCTACATCCACGCCCTGCCAGATGCGCTTGGTCCCAGGGGATCGAATTCATCTAGTGTAATGAGTAATATCACTTGGGTACCAATTGACCAGTTTGCCAGAATTCTGATTGAACTCACTTTTGGGCTTTGTCAAAACATAGGTGTTTATCACCTGGTCAAACCTCGACTAGTCACATGGGATAGCCTTCTACCTACGATCAAAAGTACTTTGGAGGATGCAGAATTCGTTGGCCTCGAAACCGCAGCCAGAGATGTCAATATCATCCCTCTTCCAGAATGGATCAATCTTCTCCAAATTACCGCTACTGCTGATGTGAGTGCCGATATGGTTTATCAGAACCCTGGGATTAAACTCCTCGGTTTTTACGAGACCCTGTTAGCTTCAGACGAATCAGTTCGAAGCTGTTCGTTTGATGTTTCCAAACCCTCAGAGGCTAGTGATTCATTCAAATAATTGGAACCGATACATGTGAAATGGATCGCGGGTTGGACGAGAAATTGGGTAGCTTCACTTGAGTAAATTGCACGAGGACAACCTAGGTACATTGTAGTTTGCATAATCAATGTGGCATACACCTTATGATTACAATACCGCTCCTCGAGAGCAATTGCTCGTATTTCAGTCTTCTGGTACTCCGCCCTTAAACGACATCTTCCTATCGCAGCCAGTATAACATAGCTAAAAACGTCTTTCCGCTTCACCACATATTTCCCCAGATTCAATGGCAACTTCGAAGTTGACCTAATAGTGTTTCAAATCCCGATCGCGGCTTTAGTCGGGAGTAAGTTAAAAAGATACGAGTACTTAAAATAAAAGCGAAAGTTTTCGGGGGAAATTTGGGTATGCGATCTTCAGGGGCCTTAGCGAGAAGAGTCACGAGACTCTTGGTTACAGGGGACGGAAATCCCGGAAACCCCGATACTGTTGCCCCTCATATCTCCCGAGGAAACGACCACCGACTATCTTTCGTCTCCTCTTCCGACTGTTACTTTACCTGATGATTGCTATCGCAATGCGACTCAAGCCGTTTTCTCAATAGGCGTAGATAGCAGTGTCGGATTCTCGAAAATATAAATGAAGAGGAAAGAGTACAGAGTGTGATATCTCTTCACAACCAGTGAAATAGAACACTGAGTCCTCAGTTGGAGAATAGAAAAGTAATGGACACACTGAAGTTACATTTCCAGATGGCTGACTATATAATATGAAGATCAATACTTTCGCTCTAGCACCGCTTCGCAACATTCTCTTCAGAGACGGGACATCCGCCATTAATTTTCTCAGCTCCTTTCTGAAATCGTCAACGAGTATTATGATACGGAAGAAACCTCAGCCATGCAGGACTTGCAAGTAAGTCTCTTGAGAAAGAGAAAGTCTACCGATTATGCCTGCTCAACGTGCGTAGAGTTCGGAAGGTTAAATGCGATCAGGGTCAGCCCGCATGTGACCGGTGCATTTCTACAGGTCGCATCTGCGATGGCTACGGCATCTGGGGTGGAGGTGGCAACACCTACTGTGATCGTACCATTGGTTTCAACAATTTGGCCCGGCCTATACCCTCGCGGCATCCCATACCGGCCTCTGTGGGTGTGCCAAACATCACACCGGAGGAGCAGGGCTACCTCGAATGGTTCCTTCGACGGAGCGTTGTGAAACTCCCTGGTATCTTCGGTTCAGAATTCTGGGGCACACTGGTGCTGCAGGCAAGCTCCAACGAGCCGGCGGTGTTTCACGCCATTCTAGCGTTGAGCGCCGTTCACAAGAGAGATGTTTTTGAAAGCGACAGACCACAAAGGAGATATGACATCCTTGATGAGCAGGAACAGTTTGCGCTGCGACAATATAGCAAAGCTATTGGTGGCCTTAAACCTTGTTTCTCGGCCCAGATTAAGGAATCATTGCGGACTACTCTGATTGCTTGCCTGGTATTCGTGTCTTTGGAATTTCTCCACGGCCATTACAAGACAGGCAACATTCACCTTCATTACGGCCTGAAGCTCGTGAATCATTATACATCTATTTTGTGGCCCTCATGCTACCCTATCGACTACTGTATCATCGAAATGTTTGCCAGGCTGCAGCTCCAGGTACAAATGCTTGGACTAAATACCGAGCATATTTATAGCATTCCACGGGGCTTGCTTATTGACACTTCGACCACCAAGTTCCATACCATGACCCAAGCAAGACAAAAGTTGGACTGTTTATTGAAGGAGATCTTTCATCTCACCGAGCTTCGGCGGCAAGCGGCAACATTTCAGGAAGATCCGCCCTTCCACGAGCTACTTAACGCACAGTCACATATTCGAGCGCAACTTGGGTCCTGGTTCAGAATACTCACGGCGTCGATAGATGACCTTCGAGTCCATACGGATACAATAGCTGCCTTCTCCTACAGATTCCTGTCTATCTACCACACGATGGCAGGTATCATGGTCGAGACTTGTCTCGAGACAGCGCGAGAATGCATCTTTGAGGACTTTACAGGCGATTTTGCCTCTCTAATAGCACAAGCAGTCGACATACAGAATGCTCTCTTTTCAACTACTATAAGTGATGCGATCCATGGTCATGGTGCACCGCCATTCAGTTCTATAGCTGATATAGGCTGGATCCCACCACTCTACTTTACAGCTCTAAAATGTCGCGTTCACCACATTAGGGTGCACGCGCTCAAACTGATAAGCTCAAAGTTTCACAAAGAAGGAATTTGGGATTCAAGACTTGCAGGATGCATTATACGGGAAGTAATAGAGATTGAGGAAGTGGACTTCTACAAGGATTTTCAGATTGATGACGACTTTTCGATTTGCGAGTCACCTAGGGCTGAAGCTATGTCACGTCCGGCACTTCCAGAGCAGTACCGTGTGAACGAAGTCAAAGTAATGCTGCCCGATGATCCCGCGGAGAAAGTCAAGCTCATTTGCAGGCGACAAGGAAGCGACGGCAACTGGGAAATTATTTCAGCAGAATTTGATGTGTGGGAAATGAATTAATAGTTGGATCTATGTCATCTCCGGCCCGTCTCCCACCACAAATACAAGGAGAAGATACAACAGAAACAGGTCTACACACTGCAAACACTATCAAATATCATGACCTTCCAGTTCCTTCTCCGTCCACTCCCACATCTTCTTTGCCGACTCATCGTCGTACGCCTGAGGACTTCCCTTTCCAGCGATCCCAACAGGCTCATAGTACTCTCCATTCACGACATCCTTCGCCGTACCAGCCCAGAGTTGGTTCTTGGTGCCGTCTTCCACCGACACCGACGTCAATGGAAGAACAACAGTCCGTATCAGAGTAATCATCCAACTTCCACCGTTAGCCGTGAACAATCCTGTCCTGATATCCCCCGGGTATACCGACACCGATGTGATCTCGGGGACGTACTTCGCCAACGCACGCGCATAAATGAGATTCGCCAGCTTGCTGTGGCAGTACTTGTCTATAGGTGACACGTCCTCGGCAGGCCCCTTCATGCTGTCGAACAACAACTCTTTCTTCCCATACCGGTGTCCAGCCGAGCTGAGACTTACGGTTCGCACATCCGCGTCTGGAAGCAAGGCTGTCTTGAGCATTAGGGGCTTGAGAAGCTTGAACAGAAGGGCGTGGCCCATGTGGTTAGTGCCAAACTGCCTCTCGTATCCATCCTCGGTGGTGACGTGCGGACCGCCCATGATGCCTGCGTTCATGTAGTAGAGATCGAGGCGGGACGCTGAGCTCAGAAAGATCCTAGCTGTCTCTTTGACTGACGAGAATGAAGACAGATCGAGGCGCACGAATTGGACAGAGACTCCTGGTGAGCCCTTTTCGATTTCCTTGACTGCGGCGTTGCCCGTTTCTGCACTACGGGCTGCGATCCATAGCTCGGATGGGTTGTGTTTGGCGAGGTCCAAAGCCGTTTGTTTACCAAGACCCAAATTTCCACCCGTGATGAAAATGACTTTGCCTGCCAGGGAAGGGATATCCTTGACTGGATTGAAGGAAACACTTTTGACCATGGTGAAGTTGCCGAAACAGTATGAATGGGCCGAACGAACAGTAAGGCTGATAGAAAAAAGGCGCCTAGACAGTAACGATACTCAGTTTGGTTATTGTAGCTGGGAGGACTTAGAAAAGAAGAACTTGAGGACCCTTTATACAGGACTTAAGGCTTCATGAAGTATTTCCGTTCAACTTATCTAGCCGTGATTATCACGCATCAGACTGTCCCAGCTGAGCTCGTACGTATCTATCCCCAATCTATCTATTTACTTTCACTTGCAACAAATCAGTGAAGGCAAATTGCGAGTCGACCAACCGGGATGGTCATCTATATACCTAAGGTAGGATTTCAGGCTACTGGTGTAGAGCTCCAACCAATCAGATCTCAAAGTTTGCGAGCTGGCGAATGAGACACGGGCACGCTAGTCAGCATGCTAGGTCAGATCTGCTTGTAGACGTCGTACTCCCAGAACGCTTCACTTGGCATGCTCTTCACTAGATGAATTATAGAAATGCTGTTGAACATGAAAAAAGTTGCTCTGAAACGTGACAAGACATAACTCATACTAGAGAAAGGTGAGGGCAAAAGGGCAATGGAGGATGGATGAATAAATTCGAATTCGTTTTTATTACACGGCAAGCATACGTACTACGTATCCGGGTCCTCTACCAATTCCGGCATATCATCATCAGTATCCGTATCAACATCCTCCTCAGGCTCCTCGCCATCAGACCACCCTCCATCTCCACCCCCACCCCCACCCGGCCAAAACATATTCATCACCCTCCTAGCCAGCCCAATCGGTATCGGTCTTTCGAAGGCCTCCGTGGCCACCCCTCCATTTCTCCCAAACCCATCTTCATCCAATTCTTCCGGGCCCTCGTTAAGAATAGCCTCCTCTAACCCTAGTCTCAACCTCTCACGATCAACATCGTCATCTACGGCAGCGCCTCTGAGCCCTGGCAGAAGCCGCGCGATGGCTTCAAGAGGGTCCATGAAATCATGTCCAATACCAGGAAGCGTTGGCATCTCCAATGCTTTGCGTTGTGCTTCGTAGGAATATATACTCTGTTCCGGTGGTATAGGATCAGAATCCGAGTTATTGCTCTTATGAAGCAAGCTAGACGGCACTAGCGCCATCAATGCGGGTACGTTTTCTAGGTATACAAAGCGGACTACATCAAGAGTCATTTCTGAATTATTGACCTGCGGAATCGTGCCGATGTTGACTTTCGGAATCGTGTGCGCGACTTCCATGAGGAGAGAAACAGCTTCGGGCGCGTTCCAGAGATCTTTGGTTTGTAGGACGTACATCTCTGTAAACAGCGTCTCGGCATCGGTGCGTGGCTCGATGCCCCAGATTGAGGATGGAGCGTCGAGATTCAACTCTTTGAAGAGGCGGACGAAGAGCCAGGGGACTTTTTGCATGGATTCTGTAAGGAGTTTCCTGCTCTTGACACCGTCTCGCAACCGCAAGGCTGCGAAAGCTAAGGAGGGCATGAAGTGCAGGATTGCAGAATGTGGGGGAGGATCGCCATTTTCATCCGATCCTCTCCATTGGGAAAAGAGCTGGCCTTCGAAAAGGTCTAGGAGCCAGGTGAATTCATGGGCTCGGAGGGCGAGGTGGTGGACCATGAAGCGCATGCAGTAGGGGTCGTCTTCGGGGTCGAGACTAAGGAGGAGTTTTGCCCATTCGAGGGCTGTTCGATAGGTGCCTTTCATGATTAGGCTTTTGATGTATTGGTATCCTGCAAGCCAGAGTTCTCTGTTTTCGGGTCTCAAGAAGTCGAGGCGGGAATAGCCTTTCGTTATTTTGTTGTTGAATTGGGTTAACGAGGCACGACCAAATGTAAATAGAGCTCGTTCGATCAAGTCTGAGGATAACGCATGGTCTCCTTGATCTTTAGCTATTTTGCTAACCTGAAGGAGGAGGGATATGTGGTATGCTAGTAGATATTAGTATAGAGACCCTAGAATGAGGATGTGACTTACGATTTCGAACCAAAAGCCCGATGAGGTTCTGCGGATCTCCCATTTCAACAAAGGCAGAGAAAGTCTGTTGTACAGCTTGGTATGCCGTGTTATGGGAATATGTAAACTCAACAGACCCATCACTCCCATCTCCGGGATCATCAATCACTTCCATTGTAAGGCCCCCCGTAGGTGCCTTTGGCCAATCATCTTTGCCTTGAATGAAATTGTTGCGCCGTAACGTAAGCTCCGGGAGTCCCTTTCCAGGAAGATGATGCCCTTTGAGCGCAGTCTCCAAATCGACTTGTTGGTTCTGAGCCGCTCTTTGCCTCCTTCGTGCCCCTCTTCCGGTCGGCCCACCAGGATCATCATGTATTTCTATAGCTGCCTTCCCAAACAGAGCTCTCATCTCATTCGCAACCTTCAGGTGCTGAGTATTGACTCCCAGCAAAGTACATATTTTCTCGTATTCAGGATCAGTTGGGAGGGCTTGAGAGTCTGTTGTTGGAGCAGTCTTCTTCAGGTTCAACTCTCGTAACGCCGCGTCGATCTCGTCCACCCCATCCTCGGGTTTCTGGGGAGTCTGGGATTCTGCGCCTTTCTCCTTTGCTTTGCCCTTTGATTTCTTCTTCTTTTTAGACTTCTTCGGCTTTTTTGAGGCGGATAGTGGGGTTGGCTCTGCTTCACTCAATTCTGCCGGTGGCTCTTCATCCGCAGCCTCATCTTCATCGTCCTCGGCATCTTCGAGTGCAGCTAAATTCGCGAATAGACTAGGTTTTGATTTCGTAGGTAGGACTGGCTCATCTTCGGACTCCTCTTCTTGTGCGGCTTGTAGCTGGGCTTGCTCGAGCTCGCGCTGTTGTTGTAGTTTTCGTAGTTGCCGAGTGGACATTTTGTAGGACGGGGATTGCTAGGTATCAGATTCGAGATATAAGAGAAGAGAGTGAGTCTGAGGCTGAGGGTTAAGGATAATAATTCATCTGCAATAGTGAAGAGTTGTAGGGTATGTTTTTTGTTGTTACTACCGCCCGCAGTTGTCAATATTTCGCCGAATGACGCAGAGCACCAAGGCTGGCAGAATTCCGCATCCGGAAATCGCAACTGTACTGTACTGTAGGCGCGCCCAAGCGTTACAATTATTATTCACCTGCAGTACTGTGCAGCAGTACAACGCCCAAGAACAAACGCACTGGTGTTGTTAGGAGGAGGTGTACACGATGCAATAGTCATAACAACCACGATATCCTCATTTTGTTCTGCAACTTCGCGCTCTGTCACTCCTTTTCAAGCTTCTCAAATTACCTATACGACTTCCTTCTATCGCATAGAGACACGACACCTCCAAAGCGGTCAACACGAAAGCCGACCCACAGGCTCGACCTCGACTCAACTCGGATCCTGGGCTTTGGACATTGTTTCGAACTCCCCAGCTCGTCAATCCAATGCGTCGAGCAGCTGTCAAAGCGTTCCGCACTGTGCGTCTCACTGGTCTTCGAAGTCGCATTGGGCAGCTACCTTCCCCAAACTATGTTCTAGGCATCAGACACGCATCAGGACCCGGCACCACTCCATCAAAGGAAGCATCATCGTCTATGTACATTCGCCGCGTTTCGGTGGCATTGTTATCTGGCCTAGTGGGTTATGGGGCTTGGTATACATACAAAGGCCAGACTGGAGATCTAGTACCCGGCCAACAATCGAGTTCAACACAGGCTCAACAGTCCCGGGGTCTGTCGACCTCTCCTACATATTCGTTCCCACAGCCAGCACAAACTGCGGAAGAAGTTGAGAGGAAAGCTGTAATTGTTGGGGCGGATTCGTTGTATACCAGCCTAGTTCCTGGCAACGAGCCAATTACCAAGGATACGGATGGCGCAGGAAGGAAAGTGCTAGAGATGTTGACGCCGGAGCAAGCTACGCAGAAGCTGCGTAGAAGTGAGGAGTCATATCTGATTGGGAGAGGGAAGGGTGTTGTGAGATATGATGTAGTCCAAATACCCAGCAATGATCCTATTGAGGACGACCATTCGGAAAAAATAATTGAGTTGCCTGAAGCACTGGCAACTGCTACTGCGGCAAGAAATCCTGCCAGTGATTGGATGTTCTGGGGTGTTTTCGATGGCCATTCGTATGTATCACGATCGAGGAGGCCGGGCATTGCTAATAGTGTATAGGGGCTGGACTACATCGGCAAAGCTGCGACAAGTCTTAATAAACTTTGTAGCCAGAGAACTGAATTCTACATACAAAGCAGCTCTTGCTGACCCAGCTCTTGGGTCACCCTCATCCGAGTCGATTGAATCCGCTATCAAGACAGGATTTAATCGACTTGACCACGAAATCGTTCACGAGAGCGTTGAGAAGGTTCTCAAGGCAAATTCCAAGCTCGTTGCTGCCGAACTTCTCGCGCCTGCTCTATCTGGATCTTGTGCTCTCCTTTCATTCTACGACAGTAACAGCAAACTTCTACGAGTCGCCTGCACAGGAGACTCTCGAGCTGTGTTGGGGCGCCGAAGTGAGAACGGGAAATGGACCGCCAGTGCGCTTTCCGTTGACCAAACAGGCGGCAACCCAGATGAAGAAGCCCGGATGCGCAAACTCCACCCTGGAGAAGACAACGTTATCCGAAACGGCCGTGTTCTAGGAGGCCTCGAGCCAACTCGTGCCTTTGGTGATGCGAGTTATAAGTGGACTCGTGAAGTCTCAGAACGCTTGAAGCGATCTTTCTTTGGCCGAACACCGTCCCAGCATCTTCGCTCGCCACCCTATGTTACCGCGGAGCCTGTTGTCACAACTACCAAGATCGAGCCTGAGAAGGGTGATTTTGTTGTAATGGCTACCGATGGTCTTTGGGAAATGCTTACGAATGAAGAAGTTGTTGGCTTGGTCGGACAGTGGATTGAGAAGCAGTCTGCTGAGACTAGTGGCAATTCGGCAAACTCGTGGATCAAGATGTTCTCGTCTCAACAAAAGGGCTTGCCGGTTGAGCAGGGTGCTAAAGGCAAGGCGAAGGATGGTCAAAAGACGCCTATTAGACAGCAACAGTGGGGTGTAACGGGTGGGGAGAATGAGAGATTCGTGGTACAGGACAAGAATGTTGCAACTCACCTGGTGAGAAATGCTCTCGGTGGAAAGGATAAGGATATGGTATGCGCGTTATTAACGCTGCCGGCCCCATATTCGAGACGTTATCGGTAAGTCAGTCATGAACGTATGCAGGGAATCAATACTAACAATTTATAGCGATGATTTGACCGTCGAGGTCATCTTCTTCGGAAATAGTGACAAGAGCGGCGACGTAGTTGTTAACAAAGAAGCAAGCGCTTCTGCCAAGGAGATCAAGGCGAAGCTGTAAACCCACCTACCATACTCATGAGATACACGCAGTCTTACAAGACTTAACTTGCTCTTATTTTGGGATTAAATCGGACTAGCGAGGGAGTTCCACTTTTCAGGACAGGCGTATAATTGTACCGATCCTAGACAGATCTTCTTCATTCATCAATCAATGAAGAACGCATCCTAACAAAGCTTTAATTGGTTTCAACTAGCATACACGCAAATAAACAATATTTCATTCAGGGACTGGTCAATAGATCTCAAGCCTTCTTTCCGGTGCTAAAGTCTTTTAATCGAGATTTCTCTTCACGGACGGTAGTGCAATGCCAATGTCTCAAACCACCGCCCTGTATGCATGCTCGCCGACAATGAAAACAAAGGCTTGTAGGGAAGATACCTTCGGTCCTTTTAGTTTTCAATCAGTCCAAAGCGCAGTTCTGTCACGACCAGAGCATTCCTATCTGTTTCTCCGATCTATTGGTTGCTGCGCTTTGTCCCCGTCTCGCACGCATAAGTGATTGTTTCGCAGGCCACGGCTTTCAGGGCTCCAGGTAGGCTTGGAGACCTATTCGGCTTCGCGGCCCTATAGGGAAACAAGTGTATAGCTAGTTATATACAAAAATAGAATTGGAGAGAGGGAAATCACTTATAAGTTTATAAGGCGAATGAGCACATGTATAGAAACACAGCTATCTTGCGTGGTGAAATGTCCAAATCTAGGAAGCTCGCGTAAATCAGGTGTTGACTCACCCCACTAGTGAAAACTCGAAATCAAGCATCAAAAACATTTCTTCATTCATATTATCGATAATATCAAACTACAGAGCAGCGTATCCACTTCCACTTGCACAGGTAATTTGCTCGATCTGCTTAAAAAAATGTTCTCCATTTCGTCCGGAAAGACTATCAATTTATCAGTCTCCTTGATCTTCCAATACTGCCTGCCAAACCGCACCTCAAATGATAGAAGGATAAACAGCCCATGATTTGCGGGGTATCAAGCTATTAGCTACCGAACTCCTTTCACCGAATGCTACCTACCCTTAGCTTTCTTCTCCGTAGCTTTAAGGCTCCAAACCTGCGTTCAAACGGAACTGTATGATTCCCCACGCGGACGCACACCAACAAGCCACCAACAAATCCCTCTCAGCACCATCCACATCTTTCAGAAACCGAAAGAAAGGCTCGCCCTTCTCTCCTGACGATCTTGCCACAGCCTCGCCCAGTTTGTTCTTCCACACATACGCAATGGGTTCCCAGGGCCAGCAGCGAATTGAACACGAGTACAGTCTTGGAGCCATTATGGATATGTTTGATGGTAACCCCAAAAAGTGTTCCCCGCTTCATGACAACCTTTCCTGGGTGTGTGGATCGTCGTTTGCCGGTTATCTCAACCTCGGCTGTCCCGTCAAAAGAAGGCCAGCGGGTCAAACCGTAGAGGATTTGGTCTTGGTCGTGAGAGTCGTGTGCATATGAGGAAGTAGTGGAGTGCGCTGTGTCGGGTCGGATGCGAGAGAGGTCGATTGAAGTGCTGCGGATGTCTAACGTCGCGAGAGCTGATAAAGCGCTGTGGCAGGCGGTTCTTGCGGGAGAATAAACTGGTAGTCGATTGCTAATCCGGGCGGCAGATGTTGCTCTCGCTCTTGGAATTCCTGACTACCGATTGCGTTTGCGTATCAAGGTGGTAAATCCAGCATCGACGGTTCTGAGCTTTGGGCGACCTGGCCCTTGAATGAAGGCGGGGACGTGTCCATGATTGATGTTGACTCTCAGGTCGTTAGCATCGTAATACTCGCCTCGCTATGGTTTTTAGGGAGAGGAGCCACGGTGAAGATTGTAAAAGCCTAGGAAATTTGAGGAAGATGCTTGCACAAAGTTTGTGGAGAATTCAATCCTTACGTGGAGGTGGCTGTGGTGCTCGTGTTGGCGCTACCTCACAGAGTAAGAACGACCCTCCATGTACTGTTGAGCCGACAGTCACGTTGGCACGAGATGATCAGCGGGTTTTGATAGCAAACCACAGAGACAAGCTGCTTACCACCACATTCAACTAATATATGGTAATTCTCTATCTTACTTAGTCGTGTGGAATACAACCTGCTTCCGTGTGCTTGATTTCTTTCACTGATACTTCGCTTCCAAAAAATCTGTCTCGAGTAACTGCACCTCATGCCACCTGCTCAAAACATTGCTTCTTTCCTCCACTCCACAGGTCTTCCACTCCTCTTCGCCCTTGGCCAGAAGTAAGTCAATCACGTGTCCATCAACATTATTACCGCGGCTCTTATTAACTTCTTCATATATTCCCTTGAAGGCATATGCAGGAAGACCAACAGCACCTAGATACGACCATCAGCTCTTAGCACACTGAAGTTAATTGTGAACTTCGTACCTGAGACAGGTTTGCACACTGCGCCTCCGATACCTTTGGCGAACCCTTTCATGAACCCCAAGGCGCCTTCCTGTTGAGCACCCTTGAGAGGTTGTGTAACGAGTCCGGATATACCATCATACAACCCGAATCCAAATCCCTTACAAGTTAGCACTTTTCAACATCTTAGGTTTAGCTTACCTTTCCAGCAACCATCAGCCCACTTCCAATACCAGTGACTTTCTCTTTCTCCCTGACAGTCTCATCGCCATAAGCTTTGGGCAAATTACCAAATCCTTTAGCCACGCCTAGAGTCACATCCATCGGAGATTTTAAACCCGTCCCGATGATTCTGCTCACGCCCTTATTTGTGTCGAGGGCGAAATTCTTAGCCATGCCCGTAGCCAGAGGTTGATCTGCTTTCAGCATCTTCCCAATCTCGATAGGGTAGTCGGCTACTCCATTGAGGACCCCACCTACGATCCCGTGGGCCGCAGATAGGGCTCCGGACAGAGGATCAGTAGGTTCGGGAGAGTCATCACGGGCTAAAAGCGCACAGTACCTAGGAGCTATTAGACTTGCAGAACTCCTACCTTGGGAGAAGAATCACGGTTCTAGATCCTTGAAATTTATGCACTCTTCGTGTATCAGAACCGCTGCTGCAAAAGTCGAAAGCTTGAGAGATCTCTGGTGGATAAACCATGCTGCAGATCGATATGGCAACAAAGAGCAGCGGGCCTCCTCGAGAGGCAAGTTTCCCTCATGAGATTGCGAAGTTGGTGTTGCGATGCCAGCATGCGTGTCATGGTCATTGTATGTAGCTTCACTCTCTCCGAAGGATTGCGGGCTATCAAGGCCTGTCTTATCTTCCCAGCTATGGCCCCAAGTATGGTTATCTTGGGATGAGGAAGTATCGCTGGTTTGAGCAGGAACAGGCCGTCTGTGAATATTGCCGTTTGAGGGCACAGCCTCACTCTGACTGCCCATCAATGGCAATTCCTCAAAGGAAGCTGAAAGATCATTATTGACTTTCATATTGAAATCAGGCAGTTGCCTTCAAAATATTAAGAAGATTAGAGAGTCAAAGCTGCTGGTAGTAGAATTGGAAATTCACGGTGTCGTACCTTATTGAAGGAGAGGAGGTTGATATGGCAGCCGAGCCTAGATGCTCTACGCTTACAACCGAGTCCCACATTCCAAGCCCCGCCCCGCTCTCCATACCCCTCATTTATTTCCGGATATCTTCGAAACTCCAGAGTTTGCTAAGTTGATAGTATATAATATATTAAACACCTTTTACTCAATCGACTCGAGTGTCTAATAGATTCAAGCTCTGCTCGATAACACTAACGCGGCAGCTTTATACGATATGAGCCATGACAATGCAATCCACTAGATTCCTAGCCTCTGGACTATTGTAAATTCCCCAGCGGATTATAAATATTCTAGTTAATTTGATTAATACTAGCCATCGCAATCCGGAAAATATCGTAGCTCCCAAATTTGAAGAATAGTCTCACGAGACGTTTTTGATGATTGCCCCTTGTCAACCCCTGAATGGCCTCGCTAAAGTAGTAAACATCACCCATAAACTGCCCCCTCGTCCTCAGGCTTACTACACTTCTATCATCACGCCATAATATAAAGACAGAGGTAATGTCATAGGATCTCCTAAATATGTTACTGTATAGAAGGAATCGAAACCAGCTTCACACGTAATCATATGATTTAATTATTCTTGGACCGATATATATGCAGAACTAGCATGAAATGCGACCTAGCTAAATCTTCAGACCCCCGCTTCCCCCGTTTGGCGGCGTCATGTGGGGATGAACTTGTCCGATTTTCAAATAATAGCGCTCCGCTGCTTTTCCCTGAGTTCTTCGTACCATGGACTCAATATAACAAACAAGGGTTCGCAAGTCTTTGAAACTCCGGTCTTAGATCTTCTCGGCAGGATATAAAGCGGTCCTCATGCCAAAGGTTTTTCCGATGCTTAAGAAAGGGCACTGAGAGGAGGGGTGATCGTTTTAGGAACTCCTTGATATTGTGTTAGCACGCTGGCGCTGCGAATTTGAGGTATGCGAGGCAATTCGGAATTGTGCACAGTAGAAGTGGAGGGAATGGGAATTTGGTCATTGAGGCCTTGTCCTGAAATGCGTATTGCAATCCCTTTCCCACCTTATATAATCTGCTTTGGCTTTTATTTCCCTCTCCTCTTCTTCCCTGTGGTACTTTCCCTTTATAGCTTGTTGTTCTCGAGCATGTCATAATCTGGCTTCCTTCAAAATTGCTGCTTCTGCGGTTTGATTCATGCGGCGCTCAGCAAGAATTTCTGCTTCTCGCCTTCTCTCGTCATTCCGCCATTCCTCTTCGAGTTTCCTCCTTCGTCTGTCTGTGTAAGACCTCCGAAGCCTAGGCAAGCCCCAATATCCCACATGCACAATGATCGTGATGGCGATAACAATCGTCAACATAATGCCGCGCCACTTGAGGATACGAAGGATTATTAATTCGATGAAATGCAGCAGGTCTCCAATCCTCAAGGCTTGCCATACAGCGGCTATCGCTAGATAAATTCGATGAGCAGTCCATTAAAGTTATATCTACAGATATCGACGGATGAAATCGATAACGGTTCGTAGCAGGTTATCCGATTTTTTGGTAAGGAGTAATGAGCGTGGCCGCTATTCCACTAGCAGTTGTATTTGACGTACATCTCTGAACGAGACCCATATCGACCAGGATTTAGTCATGGTTGAGACCTCAGAAGTGGCGGTATAGATTCGATCTCTCATGGTAGAATTTGAGGTGGGTTTAACAGTGTACAACCTCGCCGTCTCTGATATGCGTTGCGTTTGTGTTGGGTCTCCAATACCGCCAAGCGCCAAGGCGCTAAGATACGTCCCCGCGTCCGCCCTCATCCCGCGCATCGCTTGTGATAAGACTTCCAGAATACTCTTTTCTAAACTGTTTTGTCTAATTTTCAGACTCTAAGCTTATAAATCGTTACTCTATAAGATATATTATACATATGCTGTTTAGATATTATTTTTATCATATTATAAATTTATAGCTAGGCTACCTGAGTCCTAGGTATTAGTGCATATAATAAGCCTAAAATCGCAATAGCGTATCACTGAAATAGTAATGTGATTTGGGACTGCAAAGCTTCTCTATTTACCTATAGAATTTCTGGATATCACTCTTCATTTCCCAGAACCATACATTCAATTTCCTAGACATTTATTCTAGACGTGTGATGCTATATTATAGTACAGCAATCTCTCGCCCTTTCAGACGGAAGAGGAAAGTAGATTATGAGTAGTGTTTAGTGCTGAGATCTTTATTGCTTTATCTTTTCTTTCCTGTTTATTTTATACTTTACCTTTTCTCGCCTATCTATCCATTTCAATCCTTTATCTTTTTGTCGTTCTCTTCCCTTCCCTTCCCTTGGCACATAAACAGAGTAAAGATTACTTCACATCAACCATGACCATCTTGCGCTTACCTAAGCACAGCAACCAATCAGCTGCCTGCATTATCAAGTCCTTCTCTATGTCTATCTATGCAGTGCCGTAGAAATAATTTTCCTACCCGGACGAAATAAAATGTCATAGAATAAAATACAATCAATCACGACGTCACATTATACACGTCCGTATAATTCACTTCATCTCACCTCACCTCATCTTCCCCAGCCCAGTCACATGGCCTTTTCTACCCCTTTTACCTCGAGGTATCGGTACTTAGAAATGCAACACATATACTTATAAATACCTACCTACGCAACGTACAAACTCCAACCCGCTAAATTGCGTCATCTTCATTTAACTACCTGCGGAGTAATTGCGCAAAACCCTACCGAATCCGCTATGGAGTAGTCTAGTCACGTTCCCTCCCTTTTCTCTCCATGCTCGCTCGACCTTCCTCGGTAAGAAAAGATAAACGCCACCCCGTCCCTCGCAATTTCTCAACATCTGTATTTACGACATCTGTTAATTGTTCTGCTTTACTTTACTATACTCTACTTATATGCATTAATCATGAACGGATTTCTAATAATTCATATACCAGAAGTTTGTTTTTGAAGAAAGAAGGAAAGAACTAAAGGGTTTCTGCTTTGACTACCGATACCGTGGTGTGATGTGGGTCAAAGTGCGTGTGTGGGTCGAGAATAGAAAAGGAAAGGAACCCCATATATGTGAGACTGGGGTCCTAGATTACTCCGTATGCCGTTACGCGGTATCCTGTGGGGATCGGCGCGAAGGAATGGAATGGGATGGGATGGAGGAATGAATGCAGGATGGAGGTGTGGGTTCGTGAAGGATCAAGAAGAGTACGGAGTAAGGAGAGGGGGTAAGCATCCATGTGAAACTTTAATTCAGCGTCAGTTCGTGATGAACAGAGCTCGCGAACGTACTTTGAATGCATGTGGTGAATTAGATGCGTGAGGTGAGGTGAAGTGATTATATTGTGGAGAATGTACCGAGTAAGAGTCAGAAGAGAGGGAGATTATCATATATGTGTATTTTGAATATAAATGTACAACTCATTTAATCCCCATCGATGCTATCAATCGACCCATCTATACATTTCCTTCGCATAGGAAAAAAGACACAACGCCATTCGCTCATGCAAGATACATATCTCAGACAGATGTAACTGTTCGGACCTTGCCTTGCGCCAGGGCGCCAGGTATAACAAACAAAAGAAAGACATCCAAGCTTGGCAAGCGTATCCAAGAATCCCATTTCATCTCAACGAGGTGAGTTGCGTCGCTTCACGACGAGATCCAAATCAATTCCAACACACCGTCCTTGTCGAACATCCGATTCCCATCCTTCCCATACGTCCACCGGTAATCATCCGCTTTCCTGATATAGATCTGTTTTACCGAGCCATCGTGCTGTACTAACGACTCCATCAACTCCCACGCGACCTTACGGCCCGTCCACAGGAGGTTCTTGCGCTGGGGCCCGAGCATGAAGTCGAGGTTCCAGCCATAGTCGTCGGGCGCTGCAGTGAAGGTCTTTTCCATCTGATGCAGGTTGAAATCAACACCATGCGGGTAGTAGGCGATGGAGAAGCCGTTGGAGATGATGAAGTCATCCGCTGTTTGGAAACGTTGGAGGAAACAGTCTTCACCGCACGCGTGCACGATTTGAGCGCCCTCGTACGGCCGCGCTTTGTGCCACATGCCGCCTTTGAAGTGGTGCAGTGATAAGGGTTTGAGGCCTGCCTCGTAGAACCCCGCGGGATCACCTTGGATGTCGAGTTGATGGAGGTCACGCATGAGCGTGAGTGTTGTCTCAGTGTTTTCGTAAATGCATTTTCGTAGGAGGATGTCGCCTTGGGGGCCCCAGCCGGTGTCGGACTCATCGATCTTCTCGTTGGTGCTGCAGTGGTCGAATTTATCGGCTACTTTCTTGGCGAGGGAGAGGGAGAAGAATACTCCGGCTCCGCCGAAGGCTTGGGATCCGTGGCGTGCGATGTTGTTGGTATCTTCTGAGAGGGTACCGAGGTAGAGATCTTTCTTGTGGTCGTATTGAGAGAGTTCGTGGAGCAGAGAATGCATGGAGGGATAGAAAGTATCATCGTCACCTAAGACAAGAAATTTGCGGTTTGGCCGAGAACTGTCTTTGTAGAGTGCTGGTAGGAGGGAGAGGTATCTCTTTGCCATCTCAATGGAACTGTCCGTGGGATAGACTTTCACGTCCATTCCCATCGAGGCCATCACATGTCGAGCCTCATCCAATTCCTCCTGACTGGCGTCGATAAGACGGAGGATCAGCCCTGCACCATTGGACTTCCCATTTCCATCTGTCAACCAGTGCGCCCACTCATTGATCGGAGATATCTCTTCATCCGTCAGTCTTGAATACGTGGTTGATATACCGAAGAGAAGCTCCGAAGCATTGACAGTGTAGGGAATTGGAGACCTTGAGACAGGAACATCGATTGGTTTCAAGCAAGTTGTCCTCGGCGGAGGATTGCGAATATCAATCGAGTCAAATCCTCTGGGGAACAGGTCCGTGTCAAGCTTTGTTATCGCTTTACGGGGAATGTCTTGGCGATGGAATCGAACATAACGACGAGCATATTCGATTTCATCACCTAAGTCGTAGGTATCTTGCAATTGCATGAGCGAGGACTGCTTGAGCGTGCAATCCGACTGACGCTCGGGTGCATAAGAATTGTTTGGCTGCGGGTGCATCTGTGGCGGCCGGAGGTGTTCGATATGTTCCACAGATGAAGGTTTAAAAGTGTAGATGAAGAGCACGAAGCAGAAGACGGTCAAAAAGAGTACCCGTGTAAAAGAGTTACGGGGAGCAAAACTGCCACCGGTGGCCATTGAAGCACCCATAATGAGTGAGGGGCTTCAAGTTGAGCAAACAAGAGACAGATAAACCAAAAGGGAGAGGATGAGAGCGCCAAGGGGCGAGATGAAAGAAAGCTGGCTATGAAAACGAAGAGTGGAACATGAGAGAGCAAAGGTCGAGGACGAGGACGCAACGGGGGCCGCTTCCTTTTGTTCTGTTGGACTGTAGGAAGATGGAAGAGATGGAACTGTACCTGCATGCAACCTGGGATTGAACCTTGCCGTCCCCTTCCTATCTCAGAAGATCTTTCAACGTGCTCCAGTTTTCATCTACCTACCACAAGCAGACATGGATGGAACAATTGCGACGGGAGTTGCAGATAAGGGGCGATGTTTCAACTTTCAACGTACTGTACAGGAAGTAGCTCGTGGGACTCGTCATGAGCAGCACTGTTAACGAACGATTCGAGGAATTGCAGCATCCACTCGTGGCTGGGATGTTGAAATGTGACTGCAAGGACAGGACATTGGGAATTTCCATATTGGACTAGGTGTTGCAGATGTCGTTGATCACGGCGGGGGTGCAGATTCCGCTCAACTTCTGTGGCTGGCAGCGTCGCAACAAACGGGGGTACCCGGAGTATAAGCATATCATCAGCCAATAGGAATTTGAGGGACAATTCTCCTTCCAATAGAGATCATCTTTTGGCTGATTAAAGAATGGATATTCAGCCGCTTGTCAAAAGTCCACTTTAAACTTCTTTATCATTGGGAATAATATGCTCAGGGCCCAGGGGCTACTCCGTGAGCTACAGTACTGGTTAGGAGGCTGTGTCACCCCTTTTCTTTAAGAATCTGTGTACGCGGCAGAGGATAACAGAGGTACGTGCCCGTACCCGCACTATAAAAACATACGTTTGCTCTTAAACATTATTATTACATGGCGACGATAGTGTATTGAATGTACCAATACCATACCACTTACTATATATATATACTTGGTAGGATCATGTCCATTGCTGTGCTGTGATATGCTGTGACGGCTAACTTGAAACAAATTCTTTCACTTGACGGCCAGCATGTCTCGAAAGCTTGTCTACTCCTGACACGCAGATCTGTCTGCCATGAGCAGAACCGATTGACGAGGAAGCGCCAAGGGAGCGCCGAGAGGGCCCCACCACTGGCACCATCCGGACCCTTGTAGGAGTGGAGTACAGTACTCCGAGCAACCCTTTTTAATCCTTCGCGCTGGCACCGGGTACTGTATGGACTCACAGACGAACGAACGCGCAACCCAAAAGAAGCTTGTCTTGTGAAAGGATTCGGCATTTGTCTACCCTTACGGGATGGGGATAGTGTATACTGTACTGTACATATAGTATAGGTAGTGCCAGTTTTTGGTATTACTTAGATAGATGGGATGAATATGAAACGTGAGGTCTAGAATAGACTGTATAGTCCATGCTTGATAGAAACATAAATCGTACCTGAAGACTGGTACTGTACCTCCTTTATAAAAACCGTGCCCACCAGGTGAAACTGGGGACTTGAAACATGTGAAAGTGCTTGACCTAATAGGCTAATACCCAGATCACAATCACCTGACTCGTACATGCTCATGCCAGTTGTAGCCTTGACAGATGCCTTGCATATTAGGCATAATGAAGTCATCGCAAGTCTCAGCGCCGAGATGTATGAACACCACCAAGCGTTGAGCAACAGGCACGTAAACGTGCGCTGGCTTTTGTTTTAAAAAATGTCCAAGTAAGCCTTATTCTTTTCTCTAGCATACCCATATCCATACTAATTTCTCCAGCAACATCCTCTTTCTCCCCTTCCGCAAGACAGCCAGCCTCGCCCTCTCCGCAGCAATCAAGCAATACATCTCCAGCAAATATGACCAGCACCCTGATATGTTCAAGCAGGACCTGGAGGTCATCGATGCTCTACGGAGAGATGCCGTGAATGTACGGGAGCCGCATAAAAGTGGCATCAAGAAGATAGCTGCCTATGCGGGGCAACTTGCTTGGATGGGCGGTAAATTCCCCATCGACGTATGCTTCCACTCTTTCCAAGGACTCTCAGATTCTGACAGAATGGCAGATTGGAGCAGACTTCACATGGTACGCAGCGCTAGGCTATAACACCGACCGTCCAATATCAGAGAACAACCTCAAATTCGAACAAGCAAACGTCCTTTTCAACCTCGCCGCCCTCTATTCTCAGCTGGCCGTGTCCTCAAATCGTAGCACAACAGAAGGATTGAAATTAGCATCCAACTACTTCTGTCTAGCCGCCGGAGTTCTCTCTCACCTGAGAACAGAAGTCCATCTCGAACTCCGAGACACAACTCCCCCGGAAGACATGGACGATTCTACTCTCGAATCTCTAGAATACCTTATGCTAGCTCAAGCGCAAGAATGCTTCTGGCAAAAGGCAGTAATGGATGGATATAAAGATGCTTCTATTGCAAAGCTAGCTGCCAAGGTCTCGGACTTCTACGGTGCGGCCGGAGATTGGGGTGTGAAAAGCGAAGCTATCAGTTCCGAGTGGATACATCATGCAACAGCCAAACACAACCATTTTGCTGCAGCTGCACAATATCGGCAGGCGTGCGATTGTTTGGAAAAGAGGAAATATGGGGAGGAAGTTGCGAGGCTGAGAGATAGTATTGCTTGTGCCAATGATGCGTTGAAGGAGGCTCGCTACCTTAACAAGGGGGTGTTAGCAGACTTGAATGGGTTGAAAAATAGAGTCACGGAAGATCTGAAGAGAGCCGAGAAGGACAATGATCTGATTTATCTTAGTAAGCACCATTGTTCTCATCTAATACTTTGCTAACTATCTAGATCCTATACCGCCCAAGTCAGAGCTCAAGACTTTAGAACGAGCGACTATGGCTGTTGCAAGGGTTCCAAAAGAAATTTCGGAGCCATCTACATTCATTGGAGAGGACAAGGAATTTGGCCCACCCCTTTTCGCTAAGCTTGTACCATTCGCTGTACATGTTGCTGCTAGCATCTATGAAGAACGAAGAGATCGCCTAGTGAATAACAATATTATTGACGAGCTAGAGATCTTAACAACCAAAATCCACGACACTTTGCGATCACTAAACCTTCCTGGATCACTCCAAGCTCTGGAGAAACCGCTCGGCCTCCCACCAAGCATCGTCTCTCACGCCGGAGAAATTCGCCAAACAGATGCCCTCACACGTCTCCAACGATCCTTCTCCGACACGGCAACACTTAAGTCATCTGACGAAGCCATGTTTGTCGAAGGCCGCGACCTACTACAAGCTGAAGCATCGGAGAACGAACGATTCTTAATGAAGTATGGCACTGACCGCTGGACTCGCACCCCCTCACAAGCAGCAGCCGAGAAGCTCTACGCCCAAGTTGGCGAAATTGACGCTTACTTGAAAAGTGCCGCAAACAGTGATGCCTTGGTCAAGTCCAAATTCCGAGATTGCGAAGACATGCTCCGTCTCCTTTCCTCATCCGACCGCGACATCGGAAACTTTGTCCCCTCCTCTCGCCACGTCGACATTGCACCCAACCTCGAAGCAGAAGTCTCACGACTCCGAAATAGTTTAAATGAAATATCACGCCTAGAATCGCGCCGACGGCGCAAAATTGAAGCCCTGCGCGAAAAATCCAAAAAGGACGACATTAATAGCAGTATCTTAGCAGAAGCAGCGAGGCTAGAGAGAGAATACCCATTACAGACTGTTGTCCCAGCTCACTTTGAAGATTTCTTTGAAAAACGCCTATCAAAATACGACACGGACCTCTCAACCCTGAAATCCGAAGCCGAAGAGCAAGAACAACTAATACACTCTCTCGAATCCGCCAATGCATCTTTCGCAGCAGCACGGCAAGGAGACTCGGGATCAAGAGAACGCGAACAAGCGTTGAACAGACTGGAAAACGCGTATTCCAAATACCTACAAATAGTAAAAGACCTCGAAGGCGGACGGAAATTCTACAACGACCTCGCCAAGATCTTGGGTCGGTTCAGGGATGGTGCAAAGGGCTTTGTGTACGAGAGGCGCGAGGAGGCATTGAGACTGGAACAGGAACTAAATCTCCCGCCCTTGGGACAGTTGAATCTGCAGCCGGCGCCGATGCCGCGTTCTTACAACACGCGCTCCTCGAACCCGAACCCGAACCCGCTGCCTGCGCCGCAGAGCTACCCGCCGCCGGAGCAGAGAGAGGAAATGCCGGCTCCGATTCCAACACGCACTACGCCTGCGCCGATTGCGCCCAGTGTGTGGGCGCCTGAGATGGGGATTAAGTTTGGGGGGTCTGCGGGGGTGGGACAGGGACAGGGACTGCCGCCGTCTGGGACGTGGGATCCAAAGAGGGGGTTTAAATTTGGGTAGGATCCTAAGTTAGGATGATTGGTGGGGTTTGGGATATAAATAACGAGTAACGACTAACGCTGATGAGAAAGAATCCTGCCTTTTTGCATATATATCTAGGTTATTTGTGAACCCCATTCCACCCCTTACGAGTATAAAAAGGGCTCTTACGCGTTAAGGTAGGTAGGCACTACATATACTACCGCTGCTTATCTCTATCTTCTCCTTCTCCTTGTATCAGCGAGGTAAGGTAAGGTAAGGTAAGGGAATTAGATTGGTGGATAAATTGCTATGTTCACGCTCGCTCGCTGCTCGCTGCTCGCATATGTGGTATGTATATATGTAATATCTTCTATTACTAGTAATACTTGCCAGGCAGCAGCAGTAAGGAAGACAAGTAAGCAAAAGCAAAAGCAAAAGCAAACAAGTATTAAGTAGTAAGATAGACGGATAATAGGTTAGCATGTATATACAAGTAGTATTCTTGTGTATCTTATCTATCTTATTATTCTCATTCATGAATAATGCATCAAATGCCGCTAGCTAGGTATAAATGGATATCCAAGACGCCCGTCCGCCCGCCCGCTCGCTTTTTACTGTCTTACTTTACCTTGCATGTGATTGATATACGAGACCAGATCAAACCTATCTATTATAAATATAACCCGGCAACCGCGTACTCCGCCCATGAATAAAACCACCAACTCCATAAACCTGATAAATCTCACTTACTCCCTCACTCATCCTTCCCCCCTTTCCCATTATCATCACCATCCAACCCCTCGTCCAAAAAATCAAAACTAACCACCCCAACCAACGCCTCAACCTTCTCCACCAACCCCCCAATCCGAAATGTAATCATACCCGTGAGAACCTCCATGACCGCAAACGCCGAGTACCCAAACTCCTGCATATGTTTAATATGCAAGACCTCTGGATCCAATTCGCGCAGGCGTTTAGAGAGCGCGTAGGGCGCGGGGGGTAGTGTGCCCGGGGGCAGAGGACGGCCTGTGGAGACGGCGGCGGAGAGTTGGCTGAGGATGGATATGACGCCTTCTTCGGTCTGGGAGAGGGGCGCGATGAGGCGGGAGAGGTCAAGGAGCCAGGTGCGCGACGTGGGCGTGTGCTGGAAATATTGGGTGGCGAGGCCGTCGGCGCCCCAGGCTTGGGTCGCGTAGGAGAGGAGGGATATGTAGTCGAGGAGGCTATTGGGTGAGATTGTTAGGAATGATGGAAGACTTGTATATATATGGATGCATCTCTGTATGGGGGGAGTGTGTGGCAAAATTGACGTTACTTACACAGTGAGCTGTGACGCGATATCTTTGAATTCCGCCACAGGAAAACGTCCGCCTAGAGTAGGTTCGTATTTTTGAAGGTAGACATTATGATTAACCGTCGAGTTGAACAGCATTATCTTGTTGAACATCGCTTTCCGCATATGTGACAATACACGACCACGACTATGTTTATCATTCGCGTCGCCCTCGTTACCACGTAGTCGAGTCTTGATAGTGCTGTGAACCACAGCATGGTAATTGGCGAGTAGCTGCATGATGTTTGCCATGTCTCTACGGAGAATGCCTCGGGCGGTGATGGGGTAGGGGAAATAGGTGAAGAAAATCGATACGCATGTTCCCCACAACACACAGGCTACGCGCATGGCTGCTACGTAGTATGGTGGGAAGACATAGGTTCCTCCGGATTCTGCCTCCGCAATACCGATCTTGCTTACTTGGAGCTCGTAGCCGATCGAGAGGACTTCGGTGATGAGAACGACGAGCCAGCCGATAATGTACTGGGGCCATCTGATTATAAAGTACATCTGGAGGAAAGATGCAAACCACATGATGACAATCACACCTCTATGAAAGAAAGAAAAGACTGTCAGTGAACTGAACTATCTGAATGTATAGATGGATGTGGCAACTTACGCAACCTTGCCATCAGGAATATACCATACAGCATAACATATTATCAATGCTGCAAATGAACCTAAGATTCTCAACACATATGATACTCCGGATTGTCCAGCCGACATGTTAGCGCCAATAGCTGCTATAATGACCGCCCAAATGAGACGGTAGTGAGTAAAAATCTCTTGAGTTTGATGAAGATATGCAACAATAGCACAAGAAAGAGTTGCACTAAATAGCCAGTCAATAACAAACACCATAAAAAGCAAAGTGTTGCTGCTCACCACGCTGATCTAAAACCAAAACTGAATTCCGGTCCTTTGAGGAACTCTTGAAATCTTCGTATGTGAATTCCAAATCTTTCGTATGAGTTTTTAGGTGGAAGGTGGTCGATACTGCGTGTATTTCGTCTGGAAACACCATATAGCAATTTGGCCTCTTTGCGTGAATTAGGTCGATCATCGTCGGCCAAAGCTGCCTCTCTCGTATCCCAAACACTGACAAACCATTTCCGTAGTCTTCGAAGGGAAGGGACAATGAGACGGTTCCTCGATAGGATTCCCTCGGCAACAATGGTATCAGAAAACTTGCACAATTCCAAAACAGCTACACCGGTGGTGTAAATCTGGTGATTGATATCAGCTATGTCCCAAAAGTCATTGCGACCCTTTGTGTCTTCTGTGATTGTTACTTACCATGTATTGAACATACAGGATAAGATACAGCTGCCGGCGATCTTTGAGGAATCGAACATGGCCATCGACCGGATCTTCATCAATGTCAAAATCACCCATGCTTTGTAACTTCTCTACCTGGGCTGCCGAAAGACCTTTACAGTCCGCCCAGGCCGTCAGGGCTTCGACTCTCCGTGTCGAGAATTCAACCAATTTATCCTTCAAGAGTTTTGAAAACTGCGGGTTTCCAGGCTTAATAACCTCACCCTCGGCTTCAAGATCTGTCTTCTCGGTCCTTTTGACACCTGGCAACCAGAAATAATACCTAGTCCCCGGTCTAGGTATTATTTCTAGTTGTAGAGCAGCATGTTCAAGACCATCTTTTATGGCTTCCAGTGTGACTGTAGCAGATTCGACCAGGGCGGTGATGGCATTTTGCCATATTATCTCGTATTCCTCTTGCCCGTATGACCTTTTGAACTCGGAGTTTTGGTCTTTATCGTCAGAATTGGGCACAACTTCGTGTCGAACCCATCCACCATCTTCTGTGATTCGTCCAAGGATATCTGGAAGATTGGCCATACCGCCCCTGGATCATCGTCAGCCAGCTTTCATTTCCAGATCCGTAGTATGTTGGCCAATAAGGAAAGTCGAGGCAGAAAGTAGACTAAGATGAACTTACAGAGGCATCAAGATTCTCCGGCAATGATCACTAATGGCAGTGATATCCTTCGCACGTAGCTTTCCCCACGCAATCTCCCTTTTTGCCATAGCCAGCTCGTGGTGCATCTTGGTATATAGACTCTTCACTAAAGCCATCCTCTGGCGCAAAGCTGGACCATCGCATTCAAGTTGTCCCTTTTCACCTTCAATGCTGGTTTCAGTACCTGCAGGAGTAATAGCCGGTGTTGTAACTAGGCCACCCAGATATACTGAAACCCCATCCAGCATGTCGCGGAGGGCCTCGATATACTTCTCTTGAACCTCGAAAATTTCCGATCGGCAAGTGACAGGATAGACAAGTATTCCGGATACGAAAGAGATGGCAACACCAGTATAGTAGCATCTTACTGTGAGATAGATCAGATCCCAGCATTGTTTCCAAGTGTGAAATCGCGAGCAGGACGTAAATTGAACGATGACGAAGATGTTATATAAAATGGTTGGAATGAGAAGCTCTGGATATCTTGCTTGTAAGCTATTGCTTAGCAAGATGTTGACGAAAAGCCAGACACCAGTAATTGCTAAGTACACCAGTCAGCATCCGCATCTCGGTGCCTTTGTGAGCCACGTCTTTACATACCACTTTGTGAAGAGTTGTATTTATTCAAACCGTGGGGGTCGGTGTGAAAACGAGCTTGCAATCCCGACCAGGTAGCGAGCATAGTTATCGGGATGGCTATAGCTGTGAAGAGGCATATCGTAAATGTCATTTGAATTAACTTTGCGCGGGGCAAAATATTGACAGTGACGACAGCAATAATGGACACCAAGAAGCCCAGAGAAGTGTAGACCTCAGATACAGCAGTGCTCTGATATATTCCCAGCGAGATTGCAACCGGTATAGACCCTCTGTGTGATGACTGGTTAGTTGATAGCTAGCAATGCTTCAATGGCACGGGCGAAGAAGCATAGCCATGAGGTGGGGTGGAGGTGGAATGGAACTTACTTGAACATTATACATACCATCTTAGTATTGATACCAAGAGATTGCCATCCCGCCTTGATACGACGACCCAGGTCGAGAGGCATTTTAAGCTCTTGTAAACAGTAAAGCAAGCAGTACAAGCTATGAGCTTCAAAATGCGGAGTGGGGGTTTGAGATAGATTCGCTGATATTGTGGGCAAGAGGGATACGGTCAGGTAGGTAGGAAACAGACAGAAATTGAGGAAAGAAAAGTTAAAGGGAAATGGAACAAACAAACAAACAGGTGAAATGGGAGCGAGTGGGGTAAAGGACAATGATGGCCGGTGGAGATGACTCGACTTATGTAGGTATATGTACCAAGTACCTACGTGGATACTCTACCTATGTATATGTACAAGTCCGTAATCGCAACAGGAGGAAAGAATGGATGGTGGAAAGGAAAGGTCGGCAGCACGGAGCAGATACCAAGCCCAGCCTTGCCATTGGTGGGAAAGTATATGCTGAGGCGGGTAGGTAGCTTGATTCAGCCCTAAGACCAAAAGACCATTCCGATATAAATCCGCCGGGAGCAAAGACGGCAGTTTAATTGGGCCAAAAGGGGAGCTAGTCCTAGAAGAGGCAAGATTTGGCCTTGGCGGTGCGCCGGTTCACGTCATTTGAAAACTCTAAATATTCACCGCTTGTGGCTTGGCAAATACGGCTACTAGGTACGTACAGTACTGGTACATTACCTTCAAGGTCCGTATTGTAGACACGGAGGTATCTGGATATTCGCCGATGAAGTGCTTCAAGTATGCCGCCGCATCCAGGCATAGAGAATGTAGTAAGGTCCCGTGAGTCGCAAGGTCGGAGCAGAAGTATTTGTATGCCGATCAAACCAAGAGCAACGTCGCAAGACAACACAAAGCGGGCCAAGTTCGGCAAGATGTAGTCCAACCCAACTTCGACCTTGAGGATCTATGATATCACTGTGGTGTTGACATAAAATATGGGAATCAAAAGTGGGGGGGGGGAGGAATGGTGCGTATGGAAGATCGTCCACGTCGATGGAAGAACCTGGGGATTGGAACAGACAAATAACCTCCAGGTAACGTACAGCCTGAGAAGTGAAATGAAATGAAAGGAAAGGAAAACGTAAATCAAGAAAAGCACAAGAGGAAAGAAAAGTCCCAAAACCCACTGAAGCAATAAACTTTGGAAAGGAAAGGAGAATAAGGCAGAATGAGTAAAAGTACTCCAAGAAATAGTTGGAGAGGAAAGGAATCAGAAAAGAAAGCAACAGAAAGCAGCAAAATTAAACAGATTAAAAAACTCTAAAGTTGGACAGATAAGGAAAGATATTATTCGGTAAAATTAGACTTGTTCGGTCTTTGTTCTCGGCTTTGAAGGTACAGTAGGATGCCCGTCATTGTGATGCAAATGTTCGTGACTGTCTACAGTAGGTAGTAGTTTGGAATCTGTAATTTTCAGTTGGAGGTTGAAATTGAAGTTGATTTTCAGTTGGGTGCGGTGTATATCGGAGGGATGCGCAAAACCAACCAGATACAAAATGGAAGCTAGAGATAAAGATTTCAAGGTGCACTAGGTAAGCCTTGGGTTCTAAACAAACTTCGGAACCTATACTGGGCTTCTTTCTGTTGCGTATCGGAGGTGTGGTGTTTATTGCTCGTGAAAAATAGGGAAAAGGCCGTGGTTCTTGGAAGGGTACGGCGGTATGTGGCCTGGTGTTGATTCCGGGCTCACTACAGGCTTTCGGAGATGACATTAAGATAGGTAGGTCGAAATAGTATGTACAATACCTACTTTGAAGTACTCCGAGACGCTCGCAGAGGTGTATTCGAGAGGGTTTGATGCGCGGGGTAGTGGAGGATGCTAAACCTGGCTGTGACGCATGTACTAACAACTGAGATTGCGAGAGGATTTCGAGATATGTCGGATCTAGCTATAAGCCGTCAGAAAGTTGGTCGAGTCTTATTAACGGTAGATAACGTCTTCTTCGTAAGGCACCACCGCGTGGTGTTTTGGGGGAGAGGAGGAATTGGTAGAAGGTGTGTAACCACGGAAGGAATCACCTAAAGGCACACCAGGTCATCGTGCGTGGGTTCTTGAAAACTGCCGACCTAGGGATATAACATCATTTGCTGTTTGCCGAGTACATCTAGATGTTCTCCAGAAGTCAAGTGACCTAATGGAATTGAGACATCTACGTGAGTGCAGCAATTACACAGCCATGCGTAATAGCAAGGTGGCTATTATACTGTATAGAGATGTGTAATTTGGGACTGCTAAATAAAGATAATATCGAAACGAGACCAAATAGCATGCATGAAGTATTTAGAAGATGTCCGACTTGAAGGCCGTATGTATTGTAGCAATCCGAGGCTCCAACATTGAAAAATAGTCTAGCATGGAGGAGTCCAGGAGGCGGGGTTTGGTGGTGCCAAGCAAGAATATCAACGTCTCCAAGACAAGAACCCTCGAATCCAAGACCTGCGATCCGTATGTCAGCGCTTGGCGGTTGTTATACGGTGTAAGGTAAGGTAGAACTTAGGTAGCCTTCCTTCCAGACATGTGGCGCATCACAGGACAGGCTATCGTGATACAACCCTGTACCGAGGCGAGGTTTCAGGAGCCGCTGTTGGGGGCTGAGAGTTAAATTTAGAGTTATACACCCGCGTTACCTATTCTAAGATTTAAACTGGAGATCCAGGAACAGATGAGTGAGATCGACCCGCCGACACACCACTTTTGGGAGACTGCCCGTGAGGACAGGAATATGCTGTGTGTGTACTCTGCACCGGACACAAAGATGTAGTGAGATGGAGAAGAGGAAAGGGGAGAGGGAGAGCTTTTCAGTGCCGTCCAAAGAGTCTGGTTTGTTTTGAAGCACCGAAATTCGAGCACAGATACAGCCAAGGGAATCGGACCATGGACCTTGCTCTTCTCCCCTCGAATAGTATTACTTATCAACCAATAATCTCTTCCCTTAGGCGCCTGGGTCGTTTGCTGTCGGGGCGTAGGGCCTTGGGATTTCCACGTTTTGCTGGTGCTGTGCCGCTGGCTTTCATGCATGGGGTCCGGGTCCTCGAGGAATAGAATCCTTCAGCCCTTTTACACGTAAACTCCTTTCCTTCTTCTAGTCCAGTCCAGTCCAGTCTTCCCTGTTCCTCCCTTCTGTCTTTCATTCTTCAATACGGTCGCTCGTTTGGTGAGGTTCGATATTGAAATTGTGCGTGTATACGGACACCGTTTAACCAGAGATGAATTGTCCTGTCGCTTGCTAGAATGCGCCAAATCTGGACGACGCCCAAGCGGACAACACCAGACGTTGGTCCACACACCGCTGCAGCACTGTGGCTATGGATCACCGTATGTCTTGTTGCAAACGTCGCAGCAGCAACGACTCCTACCGCTCTTGATATCGCGCCTAGTCAGTACTGGTGAGTTTAGATTTTTGTCTGATCGTGATCGCGTTTTGATTGTGATTGCTTTTACGCGATGCGGAACTGACCGCTGGAATAGGGAAGGCAATGATGGACCATGGTCTTCGTTCCCCGTCTTGGTCGGCTCACCTGCGCAAGATACTCGAGTCCTGATATCTACAGCTTCGACATCAACATGGGTGGTTGCAGTTCAAGGTTGTCAAGGTTCTAATATTCCCTCGAATTGTTCCACGACTCGCGGCTCTCCTTTCAACATCTCGACCAGCACGTCTTGGCTGGACAATGGCCCCTGGGGTTTAAATATAGAATCCAACTTGGGAGCAAATTATGCGGCGGATGAAGGTCAATTTGGTTGGGATACGGTGGGGTTGGGGTTCCAAGGCAGCGGAGGACCGACGTTGAACCACACGGTTGTTGCTGGATTACAAACGATGGATTATTATATCGGAATGTTGGGCTTGAACCCCAGGCCGACAAATTTCTCCGACTTCAATCATCCCCAGCCTTCCTATCTCAGTCTATTGTACGAGGACTTGAAGATACCTAGTCTGAGCTACAGCTATACGGCTGGAGCACAGTATAGGTTGAACAAGGTGCTGGGAAGTTTGACGTTGGGTGGATATGATGATTCTCTGTTTGAGGATAACAGTGTTACATTTCCTTTCTATTACGATCAATCGAGAGATCTTACAGTCGGACTCAAATCCATCACCGGAAGCGGTGGAGAATCACTACTCCCTAATGGTATACTGACTCTCATCGACACCACCGTCTCGCAAATGTGGCTCCCACTCGAAGCATGCACCGCTTTTGAATCCACCTTTGGACTTGTATATGATGAGACGACAGAATTATATCTCCTCAACGACACGCAACACAAAGCATTGCAAACGCAAAACACCAGTCTTACTTTCACTCTCGCACCCACGCTCGCGGACACAGCTAGCGTTAATATCACATTTCCTTACGCAGCATTTGACCTCGAGGTTTCCTACCCCCTTGTTAACACTACACAACGTTACTTTCCCCTACACCGCGCAGACAACGATACCCAATACACGCTCGGCCGCGTCTTTCTCCAAGAAGCCTACCTAACCGTCGACTACGGGCGCTCCAACTTCTCCGTCTCGCAGCGCAAATGGGAGCTCAACGCCCCCAAACACACCGTTGACATCCTTCCCCAGAACGCAACCGATACCTCATCAGGCAACGGCAATACTACTATCCCCGGCGCAGCAGCAAAAACGACAACAAAGACCAGCATCGGTGCCATCGTAGGCGGAATAATAGCAGGCGTGGTTGCCATCGCCGCCCTCGCTTTCGGCATCTGGTTTTTCCTCCGCCACCGCCGTCGCGCTGCAGCAGAACAGAAATCCGCCGAGCTCGCGCAGGCCATTGAGCGCGCCGCACAGGCAGAACAAGAGCACAAAGCTGCTCTCACCGCCATGGCAGCCGGAAATACAAACGCGAACGGACATGAAAACGATCTCGACATCTTTGGGGACCCACATCCAGCGGCGTATAAGCATGAGCTCGATACGCCGGGCGAGAAGACGCCGGAGATGTATGGATCCAGCCATTACGGCAACGTGGAGATGAGCGCCGAGGAGCTGATGGCGGAGTTGGCGGCCAGGGAGGAGAGTACGGTGGGGAGGTTCGAGTTGGAGGCGCCGCATGAACTGGCTGAGTTGAGTGGTGAGGATCGGGGGAGGATGGATTGGCAGGCTTTACCTAGCCAACAACAGCAGCGGAATACAAGGAGGAATATTAATACGCCAGCTAGTAGTACTGGGAGTCCCAGTCCGAGGCCTTTTAGTTGGCAGCAGCAATGATTGACTGATTGGTTAATTTATAGCTGGCTGATCACAGACATAGCATGGCGTTTAACGGTTTGTAATTAATTACTGAGGGTTCTGGTTGTATATATTGAGTTGATCTGGGATATCCATAATACAATACATATAAAACATAAACTTAATCCTAATCCTGGTTCTATGAAAGAGAAATTAGATTTGGGATTTCAATTACTTACTAAAAAAAAGGGGGGTTGGAATGAAGGATAGGAGGCAGGCATATGCATGTTCATAGGTACTTTAAGTAGGTAAGTACAGATAAAGCCCTCTCTTTACTCTTACCTACCTTATCCATAGATAGAATTTTCTTCACTCGGGCAATCAGTCAGTCAATCTTTTCATTTCCTTTTATTTTAGGGGAAGCGGAATGGTTTTAGCATACATCGTGAATGTAGCTTGGCTTGGGTATCCTGGAGCAATAAGGCAAAGGACCATCCCATCATCACAGAGCCTCCGACCATCAGCGGCCCTCTCCCCACCCAGCCTTCCGCTAATTACCCACCCGATAAATCTTCAAATCCTTCTTCTTCTTACACCTTACCTCCCCCGTCACCCGCTCAAGAGTATCATTCTGCTCAACCATAACCAGACTACCCCCCTCCCCAATTGCGGGTCTAAAATCCTCCGAAAACTTAATCCCGCCAAACTCGTCCGCAAAACGCTCCAGCTCACTCAGCTGGTGCTCGCTTAAGTGCCTTTCGTCTAGCTGGGGACGCACCTTGCCGAATCGCTGTTTGCGGGATGGACGGGCGTTGATCTCGGCGCGCTTAGCCGTGTACCATCTTTCGGAGTATTCTTGGGGCCAGACGACGCGCGGGTCAATGTGGCCCCAGATTTGGGATTCGAGGAGCTGTTTTTCGGTGGGCTCGTCCTCGGGTTGGGGCGCGGACTGCTTTGCCATCCAGAAGTCGAGGTCGGTGGTGTCGAAGTCTTCAGCGCGCTTCCGCGCTGCGATGGAGTTGGGGTGTGGGGCTGGGATTGAAATTTCGAATAGGCTGTCGGCAGAGGTGTTGGTTTCTGGCTCCTTTTCCTTGCCGTTTAGAATTGGGGGTACTGTGGGTAGTTTAGGTAGTTTGGGTAGTGTAGGCTGTGTAGGCGATGGTGGTGTAAGCAGTGGAGGTGTAGATAAGTTAGGTGTAGATAGTGTAGGTAGACCTTCGGCAGAAGGATTGTCGTTCGGAGCAGATGACTCCTGATTCGCTCTTTCAATATGGTCTTCTAAAGGCTCAAGATCTGGCATCTCATCATCATCCGATAGAGTTGCAGTACGTGTTGCGAGCCTGCGATTACCTGCCCTGCTGCTGCTGCTGCCTTCTTTTCTGGCTACCATTGGTACAAAAGACTCCCTTTGATTGATACTCGATGTCCGTTTGCGCTTTAGCAGATGCCTGTCTTCCGGCTTGATGTTATATAGCTTATCTTTGTGAAAAGGTTTCTTTATAGGCGCGGCCATCGTCACCGCTGGCACCTGCTTCTGTTGATTATGTCTTTGCTCTATGACGTGATACTTGCATAAAACCTTCCCTCCAATGGGTTCTAGTAGAGGTTGATTTCTGCAGTTCGGGCCCTCGCAACGGCGAGGTTCTTGGGGCGCGAAGCTAGGCGCTGGTGAGGCTGAGGAATGATTCGTTTCCTTTTTTTGACAACGCTGGCACATAAAGTCTGCAGCCCTAATAATCTGTAAGCAAGGTGACTTAGAGAGAACACAGCGAGGTAGACGTACTTCGTATCAAGGATCTCCGGCTTATGGCAGCATGGGTGCCATTTTTCGCTACATCTAGAGCATTGAATTAAGGGTTTGGATTTCGAGCCCCATTCTTTGCAAACATGACAAGGACGTGACTTGCTCCGGCTACCCGTAGAGGAAGATCTGGTGGTAATAGAGCTGGAGTCATTGAAATCTTCCAAGCTGTGTCTCTATTCACATATTAGTAATAGGTTCTGCCCATTTTAAACCAGATATCCCGAGGAAAATTATGTCTCAGGTCTTTTCAGTTTATTTTAGTCGTCAACCTGCACTTAAGCGGCTTCGCATCTCGGCATCAACAGTAGAGGCATGGGGACCAAAACCATCAAAAGCTTTGAAGCAGTCGGACCTTTTACCAGATTGTTTCATCATAGACGTATAACTTGGAGAGATGAAGATGCATACCTTTGCGAAGGGGTTGACCGCATCTGATACTCCTCCCATTGATGTTCTACCAGTATTTGAAGAAGACGGGTTGCCGGCTGAACAAGGTCGAGAAGTTGTCGAATCCATTGCTTATCCAGGAACATGAACTCGTCCGCAAAAAGAGTACAAACGAGTGAATAACAAATCGATTCCGTAATCAGAAGACACTTTGAATCGTAATGAGTAACAAGTAGACAGTCACGCGACTAGGGGAAGATTACTTACGCTCAAGAGGAAGCTAGGCTTGCTAAAGAACCTGGTTTCTCTCTGCCGTTGATCTTAACAATATCTAAATATCCCTTTAATATTACGCGTATCAATTCAATTATCGTTCATATCGAATTGGATCCGGATGAATCTTGTTTGCTTACAGTCTTCGAGGTTCACAACGAGCAGAGAGATATAACAATGCGGGAGAGGGAGCTACAATAGCGGGGCGGGACTGAGGTGAGGCTACCCCTATAATAGGGCCATCGATAACGCTACATATCGCAAATCACAGCCGCAACTTCCAAAAGAACACCCCTCCATCTGCCAAATAGTTCTGCGGATCTAAACTTCCTGCTTTCCTTTTTCCCTTCAAATGGAGTTTTTCAAGTCAGCTGTAGCCTCGGCCATCTCAAAAGGACCTCCGTTTCCCTATACCTTTGGCGACCGAGTCGATATAGACACCAGTATCTGGACTTTGTACAATGGAACCAAGCGCGTATGGTAGCAACCTTCCCAAGTTTGTATGCTTGGCCTCTAACAGTTTACTACAGGAGGATGGGTCGAACTGTAGTATATTCTCCTTCGATGTTACCGCGAATAAGAACCGTCTGCCAATGGCAAAGAATGCTGTCAGGAAACTACGAACCTTGAGGCAGCCGGGGGTCATCAAGGTCTTTGATACAGTGGAGGTAGGACACTCGAGAAACGCTATAGCCAATACAGTTTAACAACCTGCGAATAGACAGAATCATACATATACATTGCTACGGAAAGGGTCGTTCCCTTGAAGTGGCATATCAAGCGCAAGAGCATGAGCACAGAGACTTTGAAATGGGGGCTATTTGGTGTAGCAGTAGGTTGGGGTTGTGCAAAGATCTGCGGCGCCAGCTAACTCTATACTTTGCAGAAATCGATTAAATTTATTAATGACGAAGCTTCATCGGTCCATGGCGCCCTACGAGTCGGATCCTTATACACAGGCGAGAGCGGGGAGTGGAAAGTTGGCGGATTCGAGGTCTTGAGCAACATGAAGGATGATGATGCAATAATATACGTATGCATACACTCCGCAGCGAATCCAAGCAGAATTTTAACTCGTTGAAGAATTATGGAAGCCTTGTTCCCGATGCTGGTCGATATACACCCCCTGAGCTGGCAAAGTCTGGCTGGGACGCCATTAAACGACATCCTCTCCATGCGGTAGACGCCTACAATTTTGGCACTCTGGTATTCGAAGTCTTTAATGGCGATTTCATAGGGGGCGATCAAGCTGGCCAGACTAAAAACATTCCACCAACAATGCATTCGAGTTACAGACGACTGGTCAATAGCAATCCTAAAGCAAGAGTCAGTGTTGGGGATTTTCTGGATCAAGGACAGCGAAATGGAGGCTTCTTCCAGACACCACTCATCAAATTGACGGACAGCGTGGATAATCTTGGCATGAAGAATGAGGAGGAACGAGAAGAGTTCTTAACGTGAGTTATCGTTCCGGTCTCGGGCTCTCGTATTACTGACATGTGATAGTGATCTGGACCAACTATCAGATGACTTCCCAGAGGACTACTTCAAGATGAAGATTCTCCCTGAATTACTCAAATCTGTGGAATTTGGTGGAGGCGGCCCAAAAGTCTTCAGTGTGGTTATGAAGATCAGCAAGAAGCTTAGCGACGATGAATTCGAAGGGAAGATCACACCTGCAGTTATACGACTATTCGGCAGCCCAGATCGAGCCATACGAGTTTGTCTATTGGATAATTTACCTGTGATGATAGACAGACTACCCCAAAAGGTGGTGAACGACAAGGTTTTCCCTCAAATGGTAAATGTCACTTTCTTCTGTCCTAGTATTACTTCTGACTCGAAAAACAGGTTACTGGATTTACCGATGTTGCACCCGTAGTTCGGGAACAGACCGTTAAGGCTGTCTTGACAATCATTGGGAAGCTATCGGATCGAACCATCAACGGAGAGCTATTGAAGTATCTTGCGAAGACTTCGAATGATGAGCAACCGGGAATTCGTACAAATACAACAATATGCTTAGGCAAGATCTCGAAAAATCTAGGAGTTGGCAACCGAGCAAAGGTGTTGATCGCAGCTTTCACTCGGTCACTTCGTGATCCGTTCGTCCACGCGCGAAACGCTGCTCTGCTGGCACTGGGCGCCACGGCCGATTCGTTCAGCGAAGATGATTGTGCGAATCGAATATTACCCGCTATATGTCCCTGCCTAGTCGACAAGGAAAAGCTCGTCCGCGATCAAGCCAACAAGACCATGGATGTCTTCCTTCAAAAAATTCGGAAGCACGCCTCTGCAATGGCCGACACTGTTTTACCACCCCCTACTGCAGTAGACGCATCAAACGCATCCGCACCTCGGATGAGCACGCCACAACCAAACTCAAGCGAAGCAGCCTCATGGACCGGTTGGGCCATTTCTTCATTCACAAACAAAGTCTCCTCCACAGCCGGCGAAATGCAATCCAACGGCACCACCACACCCATCGCACCACGACCCAGCTCCGTTCCCGCGACTAGCGAAATCCGACGCGCAGCCCCAATAACAGCGTCAGCATCAACCCTCCACCGACAAGCCGTTGCCTCACCCCCCGCAACCTCAACACGTACCTCCACATCCTCCAACACGAATGACTACTTCCAAGACCGCAACCCTTCCGAAGAAGAAGTGGATGACGCGTGGGGCGATATGGAAGAAGAATCTTTCTTTGACGCCCCTTCCGAAACACCGAAACAAACTCATACACCTTCTGCGTCCAATCCATTTGATGATAACGGTGAGCCTGATTTCGCGGGCTGGCTGGCTGCGCAGAGTCAAAAGAAGCCAGGGTCGAAACCACTACCCAAAGGACTTGCTAAACCTGCGAATGGAAGACCGGTGACGAGTACTAGGATACAGAGTACGGGCGGTGTTGGGGGTGCGGGGGCGAAGAAGGCTGCTGCTACTGCGGCCAGTGTGAAGCCGAAGCCGGTAGTAGCCAAGACGATTGATACGAAGCCGAAGGAGACTGGGGATGACGAGGGGTGGGGTGATGGATGGTGATGACAAGGAAACGAATGAACGAAAGTTGACAGCAGGCATAGCTCTGGCGTTATAACGGCTTTGGATACCAGGTCAAGCGGGATGCATCTAAACTAACTTAAAGAAGGAAGAATATGGAAATCATCCAGCGGAGGGCATTTCTGCCTCGAGCATTATCATGCGTCTTCACCCCCGAGCGGAGTCCTAGTAGCAGTTTTGTTCGCATAATTGATGAATTGAGATGACAGTGCTTCTCTTGTAATTCGCCCGCATTTCCAAGTAACTTGAGTCAAAGGCAAACTTCACCATTCATTCAACATATAAGGCATACTGATACTGCCTCTCTTCTCGCGCTAGATGCGAAGCAAGATGTTTTTGATACCTCTACTCCCTGTTCTGTGTGCCTTTCGCGATCTACCTACGTACCACACTCCGAGTTTCAATTCTGGCATGCTACTTCTACCAAGGGAAGATCGAGTTTCGAATTCAATATTTCTTGATTCATATACTCAGTCCAATTTTGCTGTCAAGGAATCCTTTCCAGTCATCTGTTAAACTTTCATTCGTCTACTCGTCCATTCGTTCACTTTTGATAGAGCTTGGGCTTGGTGTAAAGAGTTGGTTCTGCGGCGTCGCGCACGTCAATCATTCGGTAGGATCTTGAGCCTGTGTCTTGATGCTTGCAATTATTATCATGTTTAGAGGATTGTGTAGTCAGCTGGCTCTTTTATAAATAAAAAATTAAGTGGTCGAGTGAATTAGCGTGCGCATTGCAGATGTACTTAAGGTGTTTCACTTTTCTTAGACATGTTTCGGTCGTTTTGGAATATCCATAAAACAAACGTATGATATCAAGGAGGAATAGGTTACCTAAATTCGAGGATATGATGGACATTTTCTTCATGTTACCAAGTCTCGCTCTCACGGACCGACAGATGCCAGATAGCTTGCTACAGGACGCTTTGATACGCCTGCATAAATACATGTCATCTGTTGGATGAAAAACACTGCGCGGTGAACCATTCATGTAGAGGATGGTTGCTGTCAAGGATTTGTTTTTGTCGTTTGTCGCTTATGTATTCACTTGGTGCCGTTTTTCATAGTATGAATATTGGTGGCGAAATGTAAAATTTCTACTTTCCTCTGTTCTTGAGTTGAAGGGGGATAGTAGGTTACGGTAATCCAGAACCTGTCCCTCGTGGTGTAGAAAATGATAGTAGTTGCCGTTATACTTGTTTATTGCATGATGAAGATTTGTCATTCCATTGAACATCAATATATTTACCTCTATCCCTAGAAGGAAGTGCGCATATGGGGCTTGCTAAGCAGCAGTCACATGGTAAGGATCAAAGCAGATTCGGGATAGAGCTTAAAATTTGGCTCCTAGGTTTATACTCAACATATATGAAACGTCACACCATCTTTTCACTTGCTGTGGAAGCATGGTCTGAGAATGGCCTCGCAAGGCTTCGAAATAGCAGAAAGTAATGTAGCTGTGCTGCGGAGGTCAAATACTGAAGTCATTGCATGGTCTTTTCAAGGACGCTGTCTAGTAGTTGCTGTCAAAATTGGTATTCAGTCAACTGAAAAAGTCGTTCATTTAACACTTCACAAGTTTAGAGTTCATCGTCTAAACCAAGATTTTCCTATTGATCTCAAGTCTGGGGTGATCTTGGGCTCCATCCTTCTATCCTTGAGTAGAAAGGGGTTTCCAGCACAAACAACCATGTTGCTGTTGTTGGGCCTGCTTGGTGGAACCCGAAATTTCAGTTAAGGAGGTTTTAAATACTCCGTCATTTGGCTTGCTGAGTTCGCTGAGGTGTCTCCTTATTTATTTTGAGATTTGTATTAGCGGGGCTCTTTCTCTTGCAAATCGTCACTTCTGGAAACAACTTCACTTCCTAGTCATTTATTCGAGTATTTGAGAGCGCGCTAGCCGTAGCCGCCGAATTTATAAGAATCAATTGCTCAGCCGTAAGGTTTCTTCCCCTCAAATCTAAGCATATAATTAGGCATGACCTAAAGGGACTTATGATACTCTAGTAAGCTAATAAATAAATTTCAAAAGGAGACCGCAGCTATGTTCTAAGTCGAGCCATTAGTGTGTGTCTTCCCAGGCAGGCTCTCAAAAAGGAACTGAAAATGGGTTTTGAGCCCGATCTGAAAACTTCTTTAGATTGATAGACATGCATATATGCAAGGTTATTACTGCACGGAGGGGTTTACTCATCATTGATCTTAATGCTCGCGCCTGCTGCCTTCTCTTTTCCTTGTAGACGGAGTAACTTAAGACAAAGCCGCGGCCGCGGGTTTCGACTTTTTACTATTCTAGTTCTCCTAGGCATGCTTTTAATGTGCGATATATTGCATAATATAAATCAACAGGATGTATAGAGAGAAGAGGTGGGGTTTTATGCTTGCTGAGACAGAATGAACATTTTACTCCAAGACGGCCCTCGTAGAGCGAACGGATCATCTCAGTAGAACTCTGGCACACGATGAACCCATTTTCGTTTACTTCGCCTTCGGTTCGTCATATCTATGCTAATGTCCTTCAAATGATCATTTCCCATCTAAGAGGACGAAAACAAAGAGAAAACTTGATATTTCAGATGCAGTAGGAAGGGGGTCTCAAAATAATGATAGCAGTAAGATAGGGTATCGATCTCAGAAGTTCTCTCAGGGGGGCTGTGGTACGTTTTCTTCCCCTGAGAGCTGCCTCGACGTGTGCACTTTTCTGCGTCTTGACAATTGCAAGGGAGAGAGAGAGACTGGAAGAGACAAGAATTATCATTGATCAACCCACCTTGTTACGAGGTGTTTCATATGTTCGAAATATGAAATGAATATATATTGATGGATGAAGTTTAGCGCCTAATTAGGTGGAGAGTAGGAAGGAAAACTTGGGTCCGGTTTCTTAAGCGCTACAAGTAAAGAGGAGACTTTTCTATATGATGTAAGTCTGTAAGAAATATATCAAGGCGTAGTATTTAAAGGAATATGTGAATAGTCTTTTCACGCAATACACAGGTGTGGCTTGTATCGCCTCATTTCGTCGCGCCAGCAGCCTCGTCAGCCTCGCCACCCTTACGGTTCTCGTGTAAGCCTTTGCAATTACTACCACGAAAAGTGAATACTTGAGAACTTATGCACAAGGCGAAATCAAGATGCAATCTTTGCAACGTTGTAGTCTCCTTTTTCCCCTTTTGTTAGGCTAGTTGACTCAAGTGACCTTGTTAGTAGTAATTACCTTGTTTATATGGGGATACCGAAGACAGCAATGCCAGCTAATGATATATGCACATGCATAATAATCTCGGCACGTTTTGCTTGACCGAATTCCAGAATGTCTCATGGACGGGAGCCGAACTATTTTTACCTACCCGTGGACATTCCGACCTATTCCATAGCCCTCGAAGTTCAGGTCAAAACAAAAATGTCCTTTATCATGATGCATATCCGTTTTCAAAGAGGATGCCGAGTTACATATAAGGATTTGAAGGTTTCCAAAAAGGATTACTAGCGCGTTCGTTAGCCTAACTGAGAAGCGCTAGCTAGAAGCTGTATCTGCTAGATATAAAAGTTCTCCTCACTTCGCTCGTCCCTCTGCTTGATGTGACAATTATAGACATAAATAAAACCAATTGTAGGGATTCTCTCCTGCACAGGAAACGCAGACAAATGGAGTTTATTGATATAATTAACGGGATCAATGCTAATGCAGCTTTCTCTCCCCATACTCACGCCCCCTTATTTCCATGTCCGCGCAAGATTTATGCGGAGTTGTGCGGTCAAACTTCGTACAAGATTCGGCGGATGAACGGATAAGCGGATGAACTCCAGCGCTTGTCTTTAAGGCCCTTGTTGCGGAATCTTACTCGACAGGATTTCTGGTCCCATGAGAGAATCTGGGGTTCAACACCAATGCCGGGTAGCTGAATGCAGAAAGACAACCAAGAGTAAGCTCATTATTGGTTGTGCAAGTAGAGGACCTCCACGAAGTACCCACTAAAACATAGTGGGGCAGTTTTACTCCGCACTGCAGACAAGTACTGCACTGTAGATCAAAACCATACAGCACCTAGGCATGAGACTCCCAGCTGTACTGTGCTAATACTAGAGCTGGTACAGCAGATGGTGTCAATGGAGACCACATAATGCTTGCTCCTCCTTATATTCTTAAAAAGAAGGACGTGGACCATATAGTAATGGTTATCTTGGGCATCGATGAATGCGTACTTATCATTGAAAACATAAGTCGAGCAGGTTTTAATATTTTAAGCCCTAGAAATGTTTTATCGTAAGTACATAGTCTTTAAGTGCAAGTAAAACTTTATTCGTGATATATAGAAGTGCGTCAAAGTAGTATATAAAGCCTATATGATGATATAGCTAGCAAGCATGCTCAATCAAGGGTTAATTTCACGCCTTTTATTATAGCCTTTCCATTTCCGTGTGACTACTCTACTAATGATATATCAATTTTTCAAACGACGGGTTTCAATTCGTACTTATTACATTATTAAAAACAATGCAGTTACTAAGGGTGCTGATGCGCTAGTTTACCCCGCGTCAACCCCGCATCAACCCCGGGTTAAAAATTCCATACTGTACATTAATTTCTGACAACCTCCTGCGAGACTTTTCACTTCTTCGGCACTTTCTTCTAACTTTATATAGTGCATAGTACAGTACAGTACAGCACAGTATCGCCTGCAGATATAACAATCATGACCAGTGCAAGAGAGCACGAGCAACACAGAGTCGGCCGCTCCGGTGACTCCATCCGAATTGCCCGAGCCGAGATAGATGGCAATCCAAGTTTAGCATGCGAGTACTGCCGCAGGTGTGCTCTCTTTCCTCTCTTTTTTTCTGCCTTTTCTTCTTCTCGAAACCATGACGATACTTTCACTAAGCCCCTTTAACCGCTACAACACTAATGCCCTGGAACATAGAAGAAAAGCAAAATGGTACCGGCTCCTGGCACCGTGATGTGTTTACCATACCGTGGGTTCTTATTTACGGCATAACAGCGACCGGAAAATTCCCAAATGCTCTGTCTGTGCGAAAGCCGGGCAGAATTGTATATATCCCACTGGGCGGTTGAAATCGGGCCCTAAAACTGGTATGTTGCTCTTTCTATAGTGTACTTCATCTCTTCTGAGTACGTAACAGGCTCTATCCAATCAAAACGGAGGCGGGTGCGTCAAAATCGTGCCGTCCATGACAATGACAACAACGGCAATGGGGAAACTGAGCTTGTCGACGAAGAATCGGGTCCTCGTTCATATGCACCCCCCCAACTCAGCCACTCGGGTGATCACGACCTCATTGGGAGCAGCAATGCGTACAATCGAGAAGACAAAACCTTTCAGAAGGGTAATGAATGCTTTACACAGGTTCCTACACCTCCATCATTAGATCTTAGAGAAACCAGTGAGACGCATTCCAGGATTCCTGTGGATAAAATACCCCTTTCGTACATTCTACATCCATCGCATGAAACGAATATCACCACCCCAGCCGATAACGATGTTGAAGACTCATCGAATACGTTTAGTTCTGCTACAGATAAGAGCAACCCCTTAACGGAAGTATGTACTGCTTTGGGTATAACCATGGAAACCAGCCGCATTCTGTAAGTCAGCTTTACAGAAACGGAAAGCATACCGGTGGATCCATTCAATATTTTGTCATATCAATGAAGCAAAACTGACCTGAAACCCAGAATCAGTTCCTACTTCAATAACATGACGTTCTCGTCTCTGTTTCATCAACCATCTTTTGGCGCGAAGGTTAGAGGCCTCAAATCCTCGACGTGTCTCAAGGCACTAATGGCGTCAATGTTCTCCTACTCGGCACGATTCCAATCAGCACCATGGCAGGATAACGGACTTCGAAATTTAACCAAACGCAGCCCGGAGATACCATTGCCATCTACATTTCATGCGTTGGCGCTTGGCTTCATAGAAGATGCGTTGGACGAGTGCGGGGACGAAACGCCATCATTGTCTCTCTTGCAGGCACTTATATTGACTACTTTCTACCAGCTCTCCGGGGGTGTACGTGGAAAAGCGTGGCGATATCTGGGCATTTGCGTTCGAATATCCTATGAAAGGAACCTACATTTAGTTGATTCTGGAGCCATACAAAGGAGTATCCCAGTAGGGAAGACCGAGATCATGAAATGGTGTTTCGACGAGGAACGACGGAGATCATGGTGGGCAATCTGGGAGATGGATGTATTTGCCAGCACAATCAGACGATTGCCAACCGGGATAGATTGGGCGCAAAACAAGACGTTCCTTCCCGTCGACGACTCTTTCTGGTTCAATCACCGCTATCAATCAAGCTGTCATCTAGAGACCAAACCGACGAACAGATGGAAGGTGCTCCAGGAAAGTGGCAACGAAAGCGCTCAAGCTTGGTTCGTTGTTGTGAATTCACTGATGAAAGATGCCCAGGTTCTGTCGAACCCTGAAGCCGTCGTACACCGGCAGCCGAACCTCACGAGTCGTGGAGATAATTCAAAAATAGGCTCTGCTAGTTTTAGCCAAGAGAGTCTGACAATCATTGATCACACCTTGCGGTGCTACATGCGTGCTTTGCCCGAGTCGCTCCAGTGGCATGGAGAGTTTATGGATTTCAAGATGGAAGATCCTACCACTGGGCAAGATTTGAGACGCACGCACAACTCAATATATGAAATCTACCTCATGTGCCAATTAACTAGATTTATGATATATAATCAGTATGCATTCGGGAAGGATGGCGCCCCCACAAGTATTTGTGTCGGCAGCTACGATCAAAGGGGTTCACAAAATCTGGAGTCTACACGTCAAGGACAACTTCCGGATATGAATGGCTTAGCTCACTATCTGGAAGCTGCTGATAATGTCCTAGCCATCACGAACTCCTGCTCGGACAACCATATCCGCTTCATTAAGCCGTTTCTAGCTAGTACTATCTGGGTAGCCGCTGCTGCTCAACTTGTCTACAAGAAGTTTGGTCCGATCGACAGCAACCAAGAGCTTCTGGAATCCAAATTTGATATTTTATTTATGCAGTGTCAAGCGTATACGAAACTTTGGGACACTCCGGAAGTGATGCTTCACAACTTGAAGTCTTTAAAATGTCACCTAGAGATTACTCCACGGGGTTCGTCATCACCTAACTGCCATCCTCGGGCAAGTAACGACATTCAGGTTTGTGCCGAAATTCCAAGCGATGCATCAAATACTCTACTCGAGCACAGAAAGGGAATAAAAAATCCTACAAAATCAGCTTCGGGCTCCGAAAGCCTACCTGCGAACCACCTGGACTTTAGCAATCTTCACACATCTCCTCAACAGAACAAATTCTCAAACCCCATCATGCACAACCGCTTCTTCTCGCCCTCAATAGACCAACTCGTGCCAAATGAGCACACCACTCCTCTCGGCGCTGATATACAATCCAACATCAACCAAAATCAATGTATCGACAATGTTACACAAGAGTTCGACTCGAGCATGCTATTCTTACCAGAAGATTTGGGAGGGGTTAATTTTGACGCATTCTGGGACGGAATCGGGGATAGCATGGAACTTGACTTCGAGACCACAGAAGTCGACCGGCCGTTCAGTCTCAACGACTTGATGTTTGACTGCTTTGCGAAGTGATTCGGATCTCAGCTGGTAGCAAACATCTCCGCCACTGTATATATGTACTGATATATTTATTGGGTGTCTATGGGGTATAATATTGTGTAATACTGTAATCAGCCTGTGCCTGAAGATGCGCCCGAGAAATTCGTCCGTCGTGCAGCCTCATGCGACAGTACGTGTCATAGAAAGATATCTTTATTACCATGTAAGTTAGCATTCGAGTAAAACGAAACAAGAATATGTCTCAACAAATAGTGAACAACTTGTCAATGTCAAGATAGGCTCTGCATGCTTTAGTCCAAAGATGACATAATGCCTGCATCTTACGTGACTTGAAATATGCTAAGAATAGTAACTGACAGTCCTTCTCTGCTAGTCCTAGCTAGGTGGTCAGTCGAGAGGGGTTGAGCCGCAGCAAGAACACATGTCCCTAATTGTGTGTGTGTTTTAGGGATGACTTGAAAACAGATGCACAACTATCGGAGAAACAAATGCGGACTGTTGCATTTAGCTTGTGAATGTCCAGTCAAGTCTATCCGTACTGTATCGCAGTATAAATTTTCGGAATAATTTCGCGGCGGCACAAATTCGCACACCCACCCAGGACATCCTTCCAATATTTGTTTAAAAGTGTTCACAGTAATTCAAAAAATAATCATAGGGAAGACCTCACGATCTCTTAGAAATATATCTTGAATAATGTCCGTACCAGACTTTTACGTCGTGGCACGTGTTGTGGGAAGACCTGGTGCTATCGAGCCTGTGTGTACACCTACATCTCTCTCAGTTGCATGTTTGAAATATTGTCTGACCTTGAACAGTGGAAAGAACGGCTCGTTCCCCTTTGTGAGGTCTCTGCCACAGAACCACTAGGCCACACCTACTATTGGGGTCAAGATCTCGATGGAGAGCCTGACACATTATGGGGCCTCGAAGGGTATTCTCACGCTGTGGGGTTCTTCAAGGGTCATCCAGCGTCGGATATTTTCAAGCGAGAAATGGCGTTGGTAGATCAAGACCAACTCCTTAAGCATGAACAGGGACTCGCAAGCAGAGATTATGATTTGTACCACTATGACGATGCGGGCGGCTGGTACACGAAAGACGATGATCCAGAGAAACACTCCAAAACAAGCCATGTTGTGGTTCATCACTTTTTTGCGCAGGCAGGGAAACGAGAAAATGTAATTCGATTACTCGGCGGACTTGCAGAAATATCTAAAACAGTGATTGGGGTTCAGAGTTGTGGTGTACTGAGAGAGTGCAATGATAAGTCTTTGGTGACTCTTTGGGTTCGGTAGGGCCAACTTCTTGTTTTCTCAGTTGTGTGATTAACTTTTAAGGGTACCACTGCTGACATGATATCCAGAACAACTTCTGGAGAAGAATTTGAAAAGTTCAAGTCATCGGAATTATATAGGGAAGTTGTTCAGAAACAACTAGCTCCTGGTGGCTTTCTTGTTTCTAAGACTGAACTTCATAGTTCAAGAGCATTCATTGGACATATTGATAACAAGAAATCATGAATGAAATATACGATCATTACTTAGTTTCTTTGCTTATTGGCGTGAATTAGGTATTCTATTTCTTCAAGAATGTGTTTTACAATAACAATTATAAAAGTAGCTTAATCTTCCCTTTGAATTTGGACTGACTTTATAACTGATTTTCGGCTTATGCGGTCGCCTTCTAAATCTCATCTTGACATTGCGGACTAACTCTTTCTTCCGGAAATCCGGATATTCGAAATGAAAAATCCCCGACGTGTTACTAGATGTAATAAGCAAGCACCTTGTTTCCCTCGGCTCGATACAGAGATATCCTGTTTTCTCAAGTTTGCCCGCGAATCACGAGGGAAGTCAGTAGACCAGGAAGTCAATTGAAGCTTAATGAAGAGTAACTTCGCACCATGAATATCGTGCATACAATCTATCCTTTTTAGAGATCGCCGTGATATTAGCTGTTAATATGATGATGTATTACGCACCTGTGGCAGGAGCTCAGAGGTTGACCTATGCTGTTGAAACTTTATGTGCTATATTTGATGAAGACAATCACTAGCTACAAAAAGTTCCAATATAAACACTGATAAAGACCATTTTGGCAAGACAACTAAAAACAAAATTTGTCTACTTCAAGTCAAAACCTGGAAAGCCAGAATCGCGAACAGCCTCGATCTGCTCAACATATCGCGGCAGTCCGCCGAGATAGTTCAGCATCTCCTTTGGTTTGCCCGGTATATTCGTGCCCATGTATTCTGACTGAGTCTGCGGAATCAGTGTCATGTTGCCAATCATGTTGACCTGCTCCCGCCATGCTGCCTCTGTCTCTTCTTTTGCGTCAATTCTGGTAAGCGTCTTTTCACGCATGAATTCCAAAGCCGACGCAATCCAGTCACCCTGTATCTCAGCACAGGTAGGACCATTGCAGAATGTGGTCGGGGCCTGTGGCCCGTAAGGGAAAAACATGTTTGGGAACCCAGCTGTCGCCATTCCATATGCCGTGTGCGATCCCTTCAACCACTTCTCCTTGAGTGATTGGTCTTTCGAGCCCTTGATGTCGATCGCCGTGAAGCCACCCGTGACGGCATCGTAGCCGGTGGCAAGGACCAGCAGGTCGAGTTCGTGAAGAATGCCATCTTCGGTAATTACTCCAGATGGTACAATTTCTTTGATCGGATTTACTTTGGCATTGATGAGGTCCACATTATCCTGGTTGTACACCTCGTAATATCGTTGCTCCAAGGTTGCGCGCTTGGTTCCGAAGAAGAATGGAGGAATCTCCGGAGCTAGGATCTCTGCAACCTTGGGATCCTTGATGCGTTGAATTACCTTGTTGCGCCAGAAGGTATAAGCATATGCGTTCGCTTCCTTGTCTATAATGACATCTTGGTAGTTGGCAAGCCAAAACAAGAGTCCGCCTTGCTCCCAAAGTCCTTCAAAGAACGCTTGGCGCTCTTCATCTGTGGCTTTCACGCATGAGTCCCAGTTGAATTCTTGGTCGATCCCTGCGAACATTGTACGTCTTTTTCCAAAGATTACTTCGTATGTACTCTTGTCCTGGTCCTTTTCTGTCAGCTTGGCCTGTCTCATCGGCAAAGCATACGTTGGACTGCGCTGAAAGACTGTCAAATGTTTGACATCCGGTGCAATTTCCTGGATGGTCTGAAGCCCACTCGATGCATTGCCAACGACTCCGACTCTTTTCCCGGCATACTCGATTCCGGTCCGAGGCCAGTTTGAAGTGTGGCAATGCACTCCAGCAAATGTGTCAATTCCCTTGAAATCGGGGATATAAGGTTTTGCGAAGGACCCAATACACAAAATGAAATAGCGAGCGATGAATTTGGAACCATCTTGTGCTGTGATATGCCACTTGTCGACACTATCGTCGAATTGCGCCGCAGTTATGCGAGTATTGAACCTGATGTCCTTTTTCAAGTGGAGTTTTGCCTCGACGTGTTGGAAGTAATCTTGAATCTCAGCCCACCCCGGATATTTGACCGACCAATTCCAGTCTGACCACACCTCTTTGTTGGAAAACTCGTAAAGTGGTACTTTACTATCGACTCTTGCACCTGGGTATCGATTGAAGTGCCAGACACCACCCAAATCATCTCCATCATCAACCGCAAGGGTTTTGAAGCCTCTATCACGCAACGTCTTCAAGACATGACATCCGCCAAAACCGGCTCCCACAATCAGGGCATCATATTCAAGTGCGTTAGACCCCATGCTTGGTTGTTTGGTATGATATGGACGTAAATTATGTGGTAAAGGTTTTAGTTTTGTAGAATACTTTCACAGTTTCATTTGAGTTTTCACTTGGTTTAAGGAGGCACACTGTTTATAATAAGACGACGGCCATACAACGCGCTCTCAACAACACTACCAGTCTGTAATTAGCCCGCCTATATATCTTTCCCGTGCCTAGTCGACTCCATCACGCCCAATAAGACTCCCGAACTCCGGTTTACAATTCATCGGAAGTCTCACCTCGATGCGGTGCAATTATTTGCACAGACATGATTGATGCCGTTCTCACATGCGTTTGAGATCACTGATCAGTAGGACATGGCCTCCTCGATTACATGGCCTACCGACAACATTTCTCCGCCTTAGTCGTAGCGGGGCAATGTATGAAATATAAAGTTGCGGGGTGATGTTTGCCCTACAGTGATTGACATTCATCCGATTGCGGGGTAATTTAGCGTACGTTCATAAAGACCTTCTTCGCATATACGAATCATGAACTCGACATTCAATTGTTAATTATCTATATCATCAACTGGGTTTCAATCATTCGGACTGTCAAAAGAAGTAAACAATCGCTGCACGTGTCCCGATTTCAATATGGACAAGAACGGATTCGTGAAAGAGGCTGTAAGTATTTGCCAGCAGCCGCTAGCAGGTCCACATGTTTTTAGAAACTAACAATTGACACCAGTCGGCCTACTCATCAATTGACAAAACATATGAGTTCTTGAGCATGAAAAAGAGTGGGGTAATTTCAACCAATTGTAGTGCCTCTGAGATCCCACTAAGACTTATTACAGGACCATAATCCGGAATGGGCCAAAGAAGAAGAAGAAGTTCTTGATCAGCTTTACAAAGGCTGGCTCCACTATTGGAATAAAGAGTCCATCAACGATGCTGTAAACGGAATGGCGGGGGCACGACGGTTCTATGACTTCCCTGAGATGCTCAGTTACGACATGTTTGGAAACACTCCCCGTGGAAATTTCAATGAGCATTTCGATGCCATCTTTCCTTACTGGGGCGATGGACAGATGGATTTCAAGGACATTGAGATCACAGCTTTGTCCAAGGACTCGGCATACTCGACTATGATACAGCATACGTGGGGTACTGCTGGTGGAACACCCTTTGACACCGCTTTCCGTAGGACAGGCATTGCGAAGAAGAAGGATGGCAAATGGAAGTGGATTCATGAACATTTGTCTTACCCTGCGGATATGAAGACGGGGAAAGCAGATTTTACGGCTTCACTTGATCCTCAGAAAGCTTTCAAACTCCAGTAAGAAGTATTGAGATCGAACACACAGATTTTCGAAATAATACAAGCATCACTTGAACGTTAAAACCCAACTTTAGCCCTAACGTTGATGTAGCACTTCGCAACATCACAAAACCAGCAAAATCTAGTGAAGGTTGACCGTAGGCCCTCTTGCAATAGTCCAGCGTGTAATTATAAGCAGTAATACACTTGACCTCAGAAACCGTAAGGATCCATTTCTCAATTCTCTGCACATAAGCTCGACGTATTATAGGCATACTTATTTTTTCTACCTTCTACCTGCATTATTTTGGGGTGGATTTTCGGGCCTTCGGAGGCTGGGAAATGGAGGATATCTGGTTCTGGGAATCGGGATCGCGATCGCGGTGCTCGCCTAGCATGGCGATTTGAGGCGCAGGCACAGGAGAGATCTTGGAGAATGGGCGTCCCTTTCTGTTGGTATCACAGAAGTGATTACTTTTACTGCATTGCTTCTAGATGCTGTGAATGTTTATTGATAAGGATGCAGATTTAGATGATGGATCTGCTGCGAAGAGGTTATGCCTTTTCGCTTAGTCACTGGCGCTAAGGTCATATGACCATGACCATTCATATCCCGTCACCTTCCCTCTGCCATACACAAGCTTCAGATCAGCAAATTAGGTGTTGGGTAGTCGATTACCAGCGAAACCTGCTGCTATAAGTTTTTTTGTTTCTTTTGTTGACCTCTGCTTTTCCTCCCTTTAGCAGCCCAGTTCGCTTCACCCCCCATCATTTTAAGCGAGCCCCCATTTTGTTATGATCAAGGACATGATTTGTTCCTGTTCATTCGAGAAGCTGGGGGTTTATGTCCACATATTTCACTTATGAATGCCAGCTAACATTTACGAGTCAACTAGATTCACGTATAACTACTTTACTTTTAGATCGTGATGATTTACTCGTGAATAAGTCTAGATTCATGTAAGTCGTTGGGATTCATATATGACGCGGAACAATGTTTTGACTTCAAGCACAATCACTATTAATCAAACCTGGCTGATCATATATGAATAACTCTTCTTAATAGTTTGCGTCTTATATCGTTATTCGGTATGCCTAGTCTTATTTGGGAAGTTGCCTGCTTAGGTGTTGGGGACAGATCATTTTTTACCCTGTATGCGAGAAATACAGCTACGTGTATGAATAACAAGACCACGACAACATGGAAAACCCGTGTCTCATTACGAGGGACATTCATAGATTCGATTTGGTACTCCCTTGATTCAGCCCCACTAGTTCAAGAATCACATAAATACAAGTTATTCTCATATTGCAGGAAAGTTCTCAATGTCTGACTTTGAACAACTTTTAGTCTATAAATAGTGGTTTTTTCTATCCTTCTTTACAAATTCTTTTTTGCAACATCCGAACAATCCAACAAGCAATAGCATCTCAAATCGAATCTCAACGCAACGAACAATCAAATTAAACAACAACAACCTCTTACCAATATCCTATCCTGTCAACATGCCGAGGGGATACAAGAGAACCCCCGAAGAGAAGGAACGTGATGATAATGAGGCTGAAAGGGTTCAGCGAGAGAGAGCAGAAAACTTGGTATTCATTGACAAAAACAGGGCAGAAAATGCCGCAATTACCCAAGCCAGTATGAAGGAAATGAAGGAGAAGAAAGCAGAAAAGGCTAAGGCGTAGAAAGACGAGTTGCAAGCTCGTAAGCAAGCTCGTAAAGAAGCGTCTGAGGCCAAGTCTGAGGCTAAGGAGAAGAAAGACGAGTCGCAAGCTCGTAAGCAAGCTCTTAAGGAAGAGTCTGAGGCCAAGTCTGAGGCCAGGCGGATATACAACGACATGCACACACGCGACCGATCGGAACCCAGGGATAACAAAGGATCCTTCTATGCTGGTACGCTCGAGAACATAACTGAGGTGGAGAAGAGAGACGACTCGCCTCCCCCAGAGACACCGTACGACATGAAGCCCAGCCCCCTTCCTGACATTGAATCGCCACCGCGAAGGTACCCATGCACAGGTTGTGTACGGGCTTATGAATCGCAGGAGGCGGCCGATGCGTGTCGAGCCACAGGTCATGGGGCGTATCGGTATTAATCATCCTCTGGATGCTCGCAGCACACATACAACTTCCTAGAAGCCAAGCTTGCGGGCCTTTCCTAAGACCATGAACATCAGAACATCTTTTTAGGCCTAAGTAGACTATAATGATAATAGACGTCTTCTTATACATTATTAAATTTATGCATTTTTCTCGTGATATCTTCACTAGCATTTTTAATCAAGGTAATTTCAGGTACATAATAGGAGTATCAAGCGCAAGCGCAAGCGCAAGAAAAGGCCAACTAGGCTTTGAATGGTAGGCAAAGTATGAGAGCTGTTGTTTCAATATCACGAAAGACAAGTTTGTCAATGAACTTAAGTACGAGCCACCGAAGCCGGGAGATAAATCGTAGGGGCTAGGAGCACCGCTACTAATGCATCTCCCAATGACCAACAAAGACGAAGATTATTGTTACGGTGGCATACGTACTACTGGAATATAGATCGATACACAAGGCTCCAACGCCTCATGCAAGCAGAACTGCATACTCAGGGACATCTACCACAACACCATGTACACAAAATAGTGGTCCTTGCCAATCCCCCCCTCCGCGAAAGTTGAGTACTGGGTTCTGGATAACAGCAATGCCCGCTTCATTATCAGCAACCACTTGTCCTACAATCCAAAGATGAAAAATATGCTTTGTTGCATCCGGTATAGACGCTTTACAAGTGAAGCCGGACATAGGGAACTAATCGCATAGAACCCTTGGATGAAGACTGCTCTGACTAGGACATCTATCATAGCTAAGAATGAAGAGCCTTACACGTAGCTAGATGACTTACCAGATCCGGTCTACCGGTCGAGACGCGGAACGTTGCAGATCCCTGCTGCCGAGAAGACCTGGAGCGAAAGCTTCTTGGAGGTGGTATATATATCAGAGATCATTGTAGATAGATAGGCACGAATGTGCAGTTGCCTCGGTCCACACATACACCGGACCCCGGAGTTGAAAAAGGGTCGTTTCTCCGGAAAATATCTATGAGAATATAATGCGAATTTGGTGACATTGGCTTAATATATACATACCTAATAATATCAAAGCGAAACTTCAAGAGGGTCTGATTTTCGAGTCGGCGCAATCATATCATAGCCTCGACTAAAACCACGTTGCCTAGGAGCGAGTACGTGACAACAGAAATCAAAGGTGGGGGTTTTCAACAAGCCTTGCTCGTAGGAACGATGGCGCGGAATAAGAGTATAGAACTATTAGCTGAAATAGATTTATAGAATCGCAGGTTTATTAAAGTATAGAGATGTTTCGCAGGATAGTGGAGCGGTTGTCATAATCTCGCTTATAAAAAGGAGGCGGGTCACATGATACGGTCGGGTAGCAACCCCTCTCTCTTTTCCTTTCTAGAAGCATAAAACGACACATCAAAGTTATCAAAACTTGAACAGAGATAAATTGATTGTTCAAAACAGCGCCTAAGAAAACAGGCCTCCTTCGACCCTTTATCACTTCTTGAGAACTTTCTTCTTTGGTTTCGATTTGGGTTTCTCCTCCTCCTCTTCGTCTGGTTCCTCTTCTGAAAAGAACATGAAGTTAGCTTCTATTACATGAGAATGGTCCAAGCGACTTGTCTTCTCGGAACAAAACCCAAGCAAGGTCAAACAAGTCGAAGTCCGAGCGGAAACTCTACGCTTTTCGAATATCCGGACTCGGGATTTGACTTGGATACGGAACTTATTGTATAGACGCGGCTGGATTATTTCCAGACTTGAGTCTAGGTTGTGTTCGAATCTAACTTGGGTTCGCTGGAACTTGCTTGCGTCCAGAGTTTCGACAAAGCAGAAATGGATTACGTACCTTCAGGTTCTTCCTCATCTCCCTCCTCCTCTCCCTCCTCCTCTCCCTCCTCAGGTTCCTCATCCTCGTCTCCAGCAGGTTCCTCCTCCTCCCCCTCGGACTGTTCCTCATCACTACCAGCTGCATCAGCCTTTTTATCCGCAGCAGCTTTGTCTGACGCTGTCTTGTCCGCAGCAGCCTTATCCGCAGCAACCTATTAAGAACCCGAGTTAGCATTAGCTTCTCAAACGCTAAGAGACTAGAAAAAAAAGTGGATATGTCTCATGAAGATAAATATCCCCAACACCGAAATCCACGTACCTTATCAGCAATCGCCTTGTCGGCCGCAATCTTGTCATTAGCAGCTTTCGAATCAGCATCCTTCTTAGCAGTTGCATCTTGAAGCTTCTTAACATCATCGGCACTCTGCTTCGGCTGCGCTTTGTTGAATTCCGCATGCCAAGTACCGGTGAACGTTTCCTTGTATGACTTGGAGTCTCCGAAAAACGTCCAATGGTCAGGCTCCCATTTGCCGTGGCGGATGTATTGTCCGGTGTCGAATACCATGGCTTGGAAACTATAGTCTTTTCCTGAGGCTGATGTAAATTGCAGTAGATCCATTTTGATCTGTCCTTCTGGCTAGAGAGAGAGGCCAGTGGTCAGCAATGGCTCTGATTCAAAAGTGTTCTTGGGAATTCACTTACTCCGGGCTTGTCTTGCCACCACTAGAACATGGCGGAGTTAGTTATTTCCTGTTCAAGAAGGTTTCGGGAGTAGAAGGAGCTTATGTTTCCAGTTTAGGAAGTATATAAGGAGTAGTTAGAGTACATAAGACGAAACATGATAGAAGGGGGCAGGGTAAAATCAAAGAGCCAGTTTTGCTTACCACATCATGGTCGATATCGGTAGCAATAATAATATTATACTGGTTCAAAGTGGCGTCTTTAATGAGAATCAAAGCGTTGTCGATGAAGACTTTGCAAGCATTGGACTCATTGTTGTCTTTCCTGGCTTGCTCGACTGCCTTTGCGTTTTCCTCGCGTATGAGATCCAAAATTGCTCCTCCTGCCTTGGCTACTTCGACAACTTGCTGTGCTTGATCTCCAATACCATTGCCGCCGCCGCCACCGCCGCTACTACCACCTCCCTTGGTGGCGGCAGACTCAAGAGCTACAAGAATTTAGAAATGCTTCGAATAGGATGGAGATTGTGCTCACCTCCTCTCAAGACTACTGCTGCCATCCTCGTGGTAGATTTGATAAATGAGATTTAAGATGACTGACGAGTTTTGGACTTGAAGTTCAGGAATCGATGGCAAGGTATTTAGATTTATATTCGTCTGCGCGCGTTCCGAGTAAGGTAGGGCAGGCCGGTAGTCTAGGTGAGCTTACACAGATGCGCAGCCTCAGCGCGAAGCATGGATGATTACCCCTCCGCGGCCGTATGAGGGGTATAAATAAAACAAGACTTATCGGAATCCCCGAGCTTACATCGGGGGGTAATATGGCTGAGAACTGGATTCCTAGTGCCTGCCTATAAGCCATGCCATAAAAGCTCATTATGGTTTGGAAATGACCAAGAAGCGGCCGAATAGTGAAAGAATAACCGGGCGGGCTACTAATCGAATAACGAGAAGTGCCATCTTGGAATTCCGAGTAAACATATTCCTGTGACCTGCATGGTATAATATGAGCGCAACTGTTCGAAAGTACAAGTCGGGGCTGAAGACAGTAGATAAGTAGGAGTGAGAACGCAAAGTACTAGCAGAAATGAAAGCAAGCAAGGAACCACGACCACAAAAAGTTCTCATAATAGCAAAAACTACTACAAATGGTAACCAAACAATTCTCGGTTTTCAAGAAACAAACAAACGCCACGGCTTACCAAATAAGCCTTCGAGCTAATACCCTGCTTATGGGCGCCTATCGTGCTTGCATACCCGCTTACATAACTGTCCTCTTGCTTACCTCCCCGCATGATCACATACCACCTTCTAGCTTACACGGATGCATTCGTGAGCTACGATATGGCGTTTTGTTTTGCCTCTTGAATTTCCCATCGGCTTTTTGGATGACTCTGCCATCATACATGGCTATATCGGGTATTAGGTATTGATGGTGTAGTTACTCTACAACTCGTGCGCCTCGCCATGAAAGCCGAACTTTCCCATAATAACTCGAAAGCCAAACAAATTTACACAAGCTATAGTGCTTTCTGACATTAATTGCAAGGCCTCCAGAGAAGTATATGTTTTGAACCTTGTATAGCAGGTGAGGATATTCATAGAACTATCCGGAAAGCCTAGTCACTAGCGCATTGGCGGCGGCCGACATCGACTACTAATCCCTCAGCATCACGCATTGCAACACAACAAAGTCACAAGGTAAGCTTTCTAGGCAAAGTGGCGGCCGCTTACTACAAGAAGCTATTCACGGTGCTTATGTGATATGCGTCTTGCTTTCAGCCAAGCAGGTATAGTGGAAGCTTAGTTCTAACCCGGCGGAGTAGCCACGGATGTATATAACGAAGATCAGGGCGTTTGTGCGTTCTTTCGCGTCTCCCCTTATCTTACGCGTTGATTCTCTTATTCACCCCCCCTTCTGGACGCAATTAATCATCCAGTCGTTCAAACACATACTTTTATTCATTGTCCTGGAAATAGACATACATCTTGAAATAAGCGCTCTTTGTACCGAGGTGTCTATAGAACAGCCTAATCAACGCTATGGCTGCCGTCGTCGCCCAAATAGCAGCAGAGAAGGCTGCTACCATTGCACACGAGAAGCCGAAAAAGCCGCAGGCATCAAAACCAGTAGAGCCGGAAGAATTGGAAGAGGTTTGACCTCCTGCATTTCGCAACCAGTCGCGCATGAGACTGATCACAGCAATTCTAGGAAGAGCCCGAAGCATCTGAAGGCGAGGAGGGTTCTGAATATGAGGAGGTAGAGGAGAGCGGTGAAGAGGAGGTATGTTCTTTTGCAACTTGTGTTCTTGATTTCGAGACGCTGTGGAACTTGCGCTCTTCGAATGAGAGCTCCCCAACTCTACAGTATCTTCCCGTGGATCTGGAACTAATAGAAACCAGGGAGAAGAAGAGGAAGGCGAGGAAGGCGAGGAGGGAGAGGAGGGAGAGGTAAGACTGGCGCTGTTTCTTTTGGAATCCAATGCGTTGCTAACACATTTTCAGGAAGGTGACGAATCCGAATATGAAGAAGAATATGAGGAGGTTACGGATAGCGAAGCAGAGTGAGTAATCCCTCTGAGCCACTGTGCCGGTTCCAGCACTTGGTCTGAGTGTGCTACTCGAACAATCGGCTTAAACGCGGCACAAGCGTAGCTCGAGACCCTTATGCAACATCCACTAACGCAGAACTCTAGAGAGGAACAAGAACCCGAATCAGGCGAAGAATTAGAAGAGGGTGAGGAGGGTGAAGGTATATCAAACCCCGATTCCCTCTAATAGAACTCTGCTAACACCATACGTACAGAGGAAGACGAGCAGGATAGTTCAGAGGAAGAGGGTACATAAACCAGCGCCTCTCATAGACAGAAGCAATACGCTAAAAAAACATAGAAGAAGAGGAGCAAGAGGAACCTGAGCCAGCGCCCAAACCCAAGCCAGCTATGAAGGCTGCCCCAAAGACTAATGGGTAGGTAAAGTGTATGGTACTGATTGACGATCATGGCTAAACGATACTAGGACAAAGACACCTGCTAGACCGAAATCAGCAAAGGGTGAGGATCATGAGGCAGAGCCTAAGGAAGCAAAGAAGACTCCAGCACATACAACGAAACATGCGACTGGCACCGAGGATCATGAAGAGAAACCTAAGCCAGCAAAGAAAGCTCCAGCAGGTGCAGCATCCAAAACCGCAAAAGGTGGCGAGGAGCCCAAGGGGGCCCCTAAGCCAGCAGCAAAAAAAGCCCCATCAAAGATAGCGCCGAAAGCAGGCGCAGCGTACGCGATAACCCCCTCTCCTCCAGCAACCAATCAAGCAACGCTAACAATGAGTGCACAACAGACCCAAAGGAGCCGCCAAAAAGTCTGCTGCAAAGGGCAAAGAAGCTGAATCAGAGGAAGAGGCGGAAGAAAAGAAGCCAGCCAAGAAAAGCGCTTCAAAAGTAGCTCCCAAAACCGCCTCATCCACCAAAGCTGGTGCAAAACCAGCATCAAAGACCACCAAAGGAGGAAAAGCGTAAGTCCACTGCATATACATCCCATCCACACCCCCCCAAACCATCAAACCCAACTCACAACCCCACAGCGCCCCCACCACAGCCACAGGAAAAGCCAAGCCCTGGAAATCCGGCAACCAAACCGCAGGCGGTATATCGGCCGAACAGCGCGGTCTGCAAGCCATGTGGCCCTTCATCACGCATTTGAAAATGGCCGACGGGAACGACAAGAACGACACGAGTCTGTCCAACGAAAACGTGCTGATGGCCGTAGGGCGCCTGTTCGAGATGAGCTGGCACAAATTTATGAGTGAGGTGGAGGAGGCAAGTCATGAGACTGATGATGAGTTGACGATTGTGGAGGTTAATACTTACTTGAGGAGTGTGGAGAAACAGGTCATGTAAGTCATAGCATACCGTATATCTCTTTCTGTCTGATCACATCGGATCGGATTAGATTGGATGAAGTGGATTGAAGGCAAGGCAAGGCAAGGCTGATCAGAATACAGATTCTACGAGATCCAAGGAACCTTTGACTTCGACACCTGGGTCGAAGAAGCCGGACACGAGAAACTCGGAATCCTATACATGCGCGCCGACAAATCCGGACACTGCGTATCCTGGGAGCAAGGCAAAGGATTCCTCGACTACAGCACTTCCAAGACCCCCAAACCCAACACTAAGGATGGAGACAAGGACATCAAGAGCATGATCGAGCTGGTCTTCACTATCGAGGACTGCGACTGGGCAGACGAGGAGACGGAAAAGACGCCCCAGAAAGCTGAACCCGGAGAACCAGTTGGCAAAAAGACTACTGCGGCTCCGAAGAAGGTTGCCGGTGCTAAGGTGGCACCGAAGAAAAAAGTCGCGTCTAAGGGAACGGAGGGCGAGAGTGCGGTTGCGAAACATCCGAAGGCTAAGAAACCCGCTGAGATTGAGGAGCCAGAGGCCCCTAAGAAGCCGGTCGTAAAGAAAAAAGCACCGGTAAAAAAGCCTGTTAAGAAAGCTGCTCCAGAGGAGGAGTAGTGGGGACGTGGCTGGTGGTAGACGCACTTTGAAAGTTTGTTTGTACATGTTATTTGTTGATTTTCCAACGACGGGATTTATTCGTAGACTATTAAAGCTTGAAACCGCAGATTATTTCCCATAAGAGAAAAGGAGTGGAAGAGTGAAAATGAAATTAAAGCAGCTCGTGAAAGTGGCTTACTTCACTTGACTTTCAGACAAGCAGCACGATATCCAGACTTCTGGAAGCAAGAGGCAGGACGCAGGTATATACAACAAGACGTAGTAAAGAGCACGCACATTAGTTCACACCAAAAGCCCAAGATATTTGGGTTCCATCTTACATTATCTAACACAACACAACAAATCTAATTGCATTTCGCAACACCCCCCTCATTCCGAATAATTTTAGCCACAGCCTGGATGAGACTAATGCCCATAACGGCGCTCCCAAACGCCACACAAAGCATCGCCGGAATCGTCTTCCAACTCCTCGTACTCAACTTGATATAACACAACGGCGGCAGTATATAAGCCAGCGCGCAGGCGCTCGTCGCGCCTATGAGCTCGAAGACGGCGCCGAGGTCACAGGTGATAAGGGAGAGCGCCATGGCGCTGACGACGAGGGACGTGGAGAAGATGAGGTGCAGGTTCATGTTGAAGGGCTCGTGGGGGAACCAGTAGTTGAACATGACTTCGCGGCATACGAAGGCTTCGAGCGGGAGGGTCGTTAGCATGTTCAGCCCGAAACAAAGACGCGCGATATTGACCATGGTGTTGTCGGTGGGGAAGTTGTTCAGCACGTTTCCCTGGGTGAGGGATCCGAAGGTTAGAAATCCGGCGAGGGCCATGAGGAGACAGGCGAGCATGGATATGCCGGTGCTGTAATGTGTTACGCGGGAAAAGCGGTCGATGGTTGGGGTTTTGAGCGAGCCGTAGATGAGGAGTGAGTTATGATGGCAGACAAATGCTTAAAGATATCAGCTCTGATTCGACCATCGGATTAGGATAACGCACCAAAAGATATTACACCAATAGCCTGGAAGATGCCATTGTTGAGAGTAAGTAGCGGGGTAGTGAATTCCCCACGAGATTCTTTTGGGACCATAAATGCTTGCGTGACGACCGTAAATAAGATGATTATCATGCTGATCAAAGCAAGAGTACTTGCTTTCGCCAACTACCTTAGTCAGCTCCATTTTCCCATTTGCATCCAGAAGCCCTACCTTTGCAATGTCTCTATACAAGCTCAGAGGATAGCTTATTCCCAGTATAAAAATAACAATAACAGCCCGTCTATTGACCAACAAACCCAACACCGGTATATCCCCCAGCCCCGGGAAGATAGCCGCCAAAACATGCGGAATCGTATCCCCAACAATAATCCCAAACGCCACCATGCCGCCAAACGCAAAAGCCCACTGCGCAACAGAAATAGCAATCAACCCCGTCTTCCCAAAGCAATGCTCCACCGTGCCCTGAAAGCTATTACTCCCACTCATCTTGCTATTAATCACAATAAGCCGAATCGTCCAATCCACCGTAATGGTCAGGCCTATAAGCAATATAATGCCCGTAAGCAGGCCGGCTTGCCGGAACGCATACGGTTGGCCGATAATGCCAGCTCCGATGATGGAATTCGCCATGTTCATGAACGCAGACCGGAGCCCGGATTTCGGGCGCGTGCGCTCTCGTTCTGCCCAGCCGTCTACATCTTCGTCGCCCCAAGGGCTGCTGGCTAGGTTGACCGAGGGGGCTTCGATGTCGGTGAGGAGGGGGGGCGAATTGTTGGCGGGGCGAGCGGTGGCCGGAGAGGGGGGAGTCGTTATAAGGAGGAGGGGCGCCATTTGCAGCAGGAGAGGTATCGACGGGAGGCAGGTCGAAGCGTACACGGTTTGGGGTTCGTGGTGTTCGTGGTTCTGGTTCGGGAGAGCTGGCTTGGCCGGGGTGGACTACGAGGTCTTCTTCGTCTTCTGAGGAATTGCCTGAAAGCAGACCACGGTCTTCCTCGTTCGCGGGATGTTCAGAATTCTCACCCTCCCTGCGGGGATTGTCTGTTTTGGCCTTGACCATGCCGTTATCGAAATAGCATTGTGTCGTGGAGGTTTGGTGGGATGGATGCTTAGAACGTGGTGTCTGGTTTCTATAGGACCCTTGTTCGCTTAAGTTTCAAGCTGTGAGGCTGAATCCTATTTTTGGAATGTCGAGACGAATTACAGTATAGTATACAACTCTGCCTACAGCTACTCATTAAGATTAGATATGATTTATTATGAAAGCCATTAGTTTTCATGTCCCGTAGGCAGTTCTGATAAATACTCTCATAGGATCTAAAGCTCCCGACATACATCATCCGACACTACGTCAAACCAGGTCCTGCCTAGGTACATAACACGCCAATCACTTGTATTAAGTTCGAAGGACTGGGATAGCAGTATCACGGAGAAAAAGATAGGTGTACCTCAAAATTGGTGGTCAATTATGTTTCTGACCTCTAGAATGTATTTCGTGCAACTGAGGCATCTCCCATGCGTCTCCTTTCCAGGTTCCTGCAATGCTATGCTCGCTAATATAATTACAAATCAACTATTTGGGTATCGTCATCCTCGATGGTCATGATCTAAATAAGAAAGAATGATATGGTGTGCTGAAATCCTGGGTGTCGGAGATCAGATAAGGAGGGTAATGAGTATACCAGCGGCGAGGAGGGCGGAGTAGAAGCTTGGGTTGAGAAGCAATGCACTCGAGCTTTTGGTGGCGGACGCTGCAGGTCCGGTGGATTTCCCTGCGGAAGCTCCAGTAGTGGTGCTTGGGGTTGTATGCAAGTTCACGCCTGGTGATCCAGTGCTAGAAGCGGTAGAGCTGCCCGTGACAGAAGCAAGGGTGGTCTGAGTAGAGCCAGATGAGGTGCCTGTGGAGTCTCCGTTAGAATGTGTTTCCGTGGTGCTAGTAAGAGGAGTAGAGGTTCCAGTTATCGCAGGCGTTTTGGAAGCCATTGAGGAGGTTGTGGGGTTTTTAGAGGATGACCCACCAGTAGAAGATGCTGTGGATGAAGAAGATGATTCAGCCTTCAATGGCGCAAAACCTACTCTCCAGTTAGCTCCGATCTCTCGAATATTGCATAGCTAAACTGACCAACTCTGGTCTGATCGTAATCAAAGACAACGTAGACATTCTTCAAGAAAGTGTCCCCAATGAGCCACGAGTTGTCGTCCACTACCCCTACTCCGTAAACATTGCTGGTGCATACACCGTTGGCTTCAGCCGATACCCAGTCCTTTGAAGGCACGGAGTATGTTGATTGGCCAAATGAAAACGTCAGCGGGGTTGTTGTCGTGCATGGAACAGTATATGTGGAGTCGTCTGACGATGTGGCACCGTCTATTGAAGCATGGAGTTTCTTTGCATCGGCCGGAGGCGCAAATATGAAACTAGTTCCAGTATCGATATAACCCAGGCTACTAATCCCAATCTGGGTGGTTCCAACTCCTACATTGGTAATATTGACAGCCCAGTCATCCGAGAGATTCGACTCGGATGGGAAATAGTCCAATGAGCCGCTAAACCTCGAGGTGTCAGGTGAACCAAAATTAATCACCCCCGTATTGGGTCCATCCGAGGCGCGATCGATAGCTAGGCCCACCATGTTCGACTTTAGAGTTTTTGAGGCAGCAAGGGTTTCCCAAAAGTTTTGGCCATCAGATTTTGACAGAGATAGACCAAGGATACCATCAATAGGAAAGGCGCTGAATTGGTCACTCACTGTCGAAGCAATGCCAATCGCAGCAGTGAACGACATTCCCGCGATGGACAACGAATCTTGCGCCATAGAACCAGTGACATTTCCAGAGCCATAATTAATGCTGAAAGGAGTAGAGAGGTCCTTGAAAGTTTTCGAGTCTGATGATCCGAAGCTGTCGTGTGTTTTGCACGGACCTGAAGTACATGATGGGCCCATGACCCATGTGGTGCCTGCTCCAGTATCAAGCAATAAGTAAACAGGCTTGTTTGCGGAGCCAAGTTTGACCTCCGCAAAATAAGAAAAGTCCGTCCCGTCCTGATCAATACCGGCGCTATTTGTCTGTGAAGGTACCGCGGCAGAGATGATAGAGTGACTATTTGTACGCTTCTCCACATCGTTTTCTGCCCTTTCGACCTGGCTAGGTGCTATCCTCTGGTATTTACGTTTCAAGCTGTCAGTATGACGCTCGATCGTTTGGGGTGAGTCCGGATTCTGCGGCAAAAGCATTAGCAGTGCTTTCATGTCAAGTTCGTAGGCCATTTACCTCTGGAATCCGCTGGACAATCTTTAGACTCAATGGATCTGAGTCTATCGCCCGTTTTTCTTCGCTGCACGTTCTTGTATCGTCCAGCTGACATCTATAGGGAGGGTCGTAGTAGAAGAACGCTTTTGCAATCGTGGAAAATGTGAGTGCCACGAGGAGGAAGTTAATGCCCAACATTTTGAAGTTCGAGATTTGGCAATGTCTTGAGAAATGCCCTCGCTGCGCCAGAAGATCAAATATATGCAGAATTAGGCGGTCAAGATTCACGCAGGACTTTCGGTTCGAGGTGAATGCCTCTCGCAGCTTTATACAGAATTGGTGTGAATCGGAATCCCAGAAAAGGCGTCTGGAAAAGCGTGGTAGGCAGATATCAGGCGTTGAAATCAATTGTGATTGATTTCCTGACTGGCGATGTTAAAAGGGAAGCAGTGACTGTTTGTTTTGTTTTTGGGATTCCTTTTTCGAAATCGTCAACTGGTTTCGAATAGCTGGCGGCGTTTTGAGACAATGATACGAGTACCAGACTCTGGAACTTAAATATTATAATTATATTGGCAGTGAGATGGAGGAACAGCAATATACAAGCAGGCCGAAGACAGTCAAGTCGTCAGCACTGCTCAATTATGAGAAAGTCTTTCGTGGTGGGGTAGTGAGGGAGTGGGATGAATCCGGATGTCAAGGGAAGAGATCTAGAAAATGCAGAACTGCAGTAAAGGAGCGTGTAGGAAGTGTGCGATTGTTTCCGCGAGTTGTGTGGTATGAATACCGTAAAATGAAATATACAAGAGAGACGGAGACTCTAGGGGTTGTCGAGTCTTTGAATGGAGAAGGAGGAGGATTAGGCGGAGGTTCAGGATAGAGAAGGAGGAGGCAAAGCGTGAGGAAGAGACTCGACTCGACTCGACTCGTAAGGAGAAGATCAAGCGCGGCTGGCTGGCCTGGTGGTTAGTAGCGCATGGATCTACAGGTACTAGACTAGGAGTACACTTTGGGAAGGGATGACAAGCCTAAAAACGCAGGGGCCGCACATCATCGCTTCACCCTTGTACTTTCGCGGATTTTCTCCATTCTTCTCCATTTTTACCCATTTTTACCCATTTTTACCCATTGTATCAAACGATTTACGATCAATACGGTTAGCTCCTGCTGATACTCATCCGAAAGCGTTCTGGTATATTTGATAAGTTCCCGTAATTGGCTTCGGTTGAAGAACTTGACGGAGTACTGGTGGAAGGCAGATCCAATCACGATGCACGAAATGCGACCATGGAAGCGCCACACAACAACCGTCCAGCTCGTGGTCGTGGAGCCAGCGCCCCTTTCGCCATCTGGTTCGTCTGATCTTCTCACTGGTTCAGTATTTCTTGCTTTCAAGCAGATCACCTACAAACTTGAAACATACCATCTAAGAAGTAGAAGTTCACTCGCAATTGTGATCATCGGTCTGCAGGTAAAAGCGTCGTGATAAGTTGATAACCAGTGCATGCAAGATAACGTTGCAGCATGAGCATGGAGTTGAAGCCCATTCCATCGTCATGCTAGCCAGTTGAGGTGCCGTCAGCGTGCGAGCTTGCTGAGACCAAACGTAGGATTCAGATCCAAGATCGATCGATGCAGCAACCATCACTCATGGTTAACTTTTCGATAGAAATTTACTTTCAACTCTCAAGCCAGGAATCGCAAGAGTCATTCATTGGTCATGGAGTCATGTTGAACCCACGAAGAAAAACAAGATTTCACCGGCTCAAAGATGACGAGTCAGATTAAAATCCATCTTTTCTGATGCAGATGAAAATCTCCATCTTTTCCGGTCAAGATGACAGCATTTCCCCTATTTTTCCGCCCCACTCCCGTACAGAAGGATTTAGAGTACAGTAGACCCCCGGCTAATGTTTCGAAAAACACAAACGAACTCTATCTCGACCTACCAGAGTGGAGTGTGACTTGTGTGTGCGGTGAACAGCCATGGGATACGAGGATTCATTTCCATTGGCTTTGATACTGACGGTCCCGATCTTGTCTTGTATGCCGCCGTCCGAGCCGGGTGCCCGGGATGAGAGATGAGACTTTAGCCTGGAAGTTTTCGAGGCAGAGAGTATTTGTATTGGAGTTTGACTTGTTTCCACAAAAGGACGCATCATCCAGTGGTGAAAAGGGTTACGACGCCCGACGTCGGTTTAGGAAATGTACTTGGTAAGTTGTCATGTGAAAGTGCAGCTGTACCACCTCTACTTACATTTTTGCCTCATCACGAAGAGAATTACTACCGGTACTTTGAGTATCCAAGTGCAATGAATTATTCCCTATAAAATAGAGAGAAAGTTTTCATTAATTCGAGTCATTTGCAATTATTCCTCGTAAGAGAAACAAAAACATGACTATCGGTAGATGCTCTCCTCGGGTGCCTGCCTACAAGTGTCGTACATAAAATTCGCATGCATATCGACTTCTATTCAGCAGTATACTCTACTATCATACACCTCACCAGCGTTCTTAATGTCCATTTCCCCCCAAGGCTCCTTCATTCATTCATCTACAATCCCTCATTCAATCCCCTCATCTCCCAAATACTACCCCCTCACCCACCATCCCACTCAGCCCCCAACGCAACCCTCCAGTCTCCAACAGCCAGCAGACTCAGTCATGCTTACCTTTCCCTCCCTCCCCTTCATTCTCTCCAATGAGCAAGAGCCTCGAAAAGAAAACCCCAAAGTAGCTTAGGTACGAGTACTGTACTGCTGCTGAAGCCTGAACGAAGCAAGCAAGTACGTAGTCAGCTTTACGAGCCCCGGAGAAGGAGGCGGCGAAGACGTTAGATCCCCCTGTAGGTGGGATGGGATGGGATGGGACGAATGATTGAATACGAGATTCAGCCCTATAATGATACGGTACAGCTCCCTTGAGTACTCCATATTCACTGACTCCAATAATGGCATTAGTTTTTCTTTTCTATATACATATGAAGTATCATAATGGAATAAAGTCTAGCATTGCATCACATCACTACTTTTCTTCATTCCATCAATCCGTGCTTTTGATTAAAAACCAATGAATCATAATGATAATTCCGCACAATCCTTCCCTAGGTATTCAAGCCAAACCTAGCCTCCCTCCCCTTCCGTCTTAGGGAAACATCGATCTTCAAGATGACAAATGGTGAAGAGACCCCAATACGCATAAGGAATATACTATATCTACACATGTTTAGTATCCTACGCTACAATAAATTAAAACTTATATCTAGAAAACCGGAAACCCAGAACCTGAAAACAAAACACATTTCTTCATTTCTCTTATTTAGCAGAAGAAAAAAAGGTCCTGAAACCGACACCTCGGTTGTCCGCACCTCGTACTTTTAAACACAAAACATAACATACATCTCACCGACCCGGATTCTTCACAAAAGCACTATTTAAAGTTTTGAGGATTAGATGGGATGGCATGAGATATGATATAGGAAGAAAGAACAGGTAATATTTCCTCGTAGCAATATCCTACCTTTGCGAGAGAGATAGGGAAAAGCGGTTTCTAGGAATCCTATTATAGTTATCAGCTAGTAATGAGTATCCCCAAAGCTGGGTTTGAAATCAAGAGAAATGCATGCATGTAAACTCCTCCTATACATCAGGAAACCGTGCATTGAATTGGATTTGAGTGAATTGAAGTGAATTGGATTACTTACTCTGTGTCGAGCGAAATACTGTGGATGTCTGTACTCGTTGGTGAATCGGAATCTGGGAGAATGGGAGAAGAGAACTGGCATGGTGACGATGGACGCCGTGCTAAGAGCAAGGAATAAAAGACCATAGACGCTTGCTTGCTTGTTCTATCTTCATTTATAGGTACGGTATTTTCGTGGAACGTTCTGTGGATAGTTGGTGTGAAGACTGGTCATGAGATCTTGTAGGTGCGTACGGTACTGTATTGGGTGCGGGTCGGGGTTGCGGATCTAGCTCTAGCTGAAAAGTTGCGAGCTTCGTAGTTAGCTTTTTAAACATAGCTACCTAGACTGTGTAACGGTTGGAAAGAAGAAGCAAGTACGGAGTATAACTCTTCTAGCAAGCAGGAATTTTGAAGACGAGCTCCGTTTCTTAGGTTTGAATGATATGTATAATACAGCATGCTTACTTCTACATTCGATCTTGAATCTTAGATCTTCGCTAGGTGTCAAATGTGCTGATATCGACATCTTCGACTCTCTGTGTTATAATTAGCGCTGAACGACTACACACAGGATATGAATCACTTACCCACATGTACCACATGAACACGCTCCTGCAGCTCGTCAGCAAATCCCTCCAGCAAATTACTACAAGACGGAGCACTCACCTATAAGGCCTAAACTTCTCCGCAAATTCCTCCATCTCCTTCTCGCCCATATACTTCCACTTCCCACCCTTCCCCGTCTTCAACTTCCCTACATCCCTGCCAGCCAACGCCGCCATGCCCCTCTGCACCCCCAGATCCCCCGTACTAAAGACATCCATCCTCTTCAAGCTAAAGCAAGCAAACATCTCTACGCTCCACTTCCCAAGCCCCCTGACTTTGATTAGCTCGGCAAGTACTTCTTCGTACGAGGCCGAGAATAGCATGTCCGCGGTAAGCTCGCCGGAGTGGAATTTTTCGGCAAGCCCAAAGACGTATTCAGCTTTGCGCTGCGAGAGCCCCGCTGTGCGGAGGGTCTCGAGGGGTTTGGTTATTACGAGGGAGGGTGTTGGGAAGGTGTGGGTTGTTGCGTCGGGGTCCGTGTTAAAGAGAGAGACGAATCTTGCTTTGATGGATTTTGCTGCTGCTCCTGAGACCTGGTATATTGTTAGTGAAAAGGTAAACGAATACTAGATAAGGCACATCTTAGGTTGGTCTATTTGAGACTGGTGGGGTGGAGTTGGATAGTAAGAGTAAGGCAGTTGAGTTCACGGGATCAGTCAACTAACCTGCTGTGAGATAATCCCACTGACCAAGCTGTTGAAAGGATCAATCTCGTCAGCTAGGCCTTCTTCAGAGAATACACGACATGGATGTTTCTCGATGATGGGCTTCAGTTTGGGTTCTATCTTGATCAGATGTGCCACGGCATCATCAAGTAAACTCTTGGTCGTGCTGGTGATATTAGACTTCTTCGATGGCGACACCTGATCTACAGTTTTGGTCGATATCAGACGACGAGTCTCCGGGGAGACCAATGGTGCGTTTGTCCCATTGGGAACTGCAAGTCGGTTCACAGCTGGAGGGGCAATGTTAGGGTCGTTGTAAGGACTTGACATCAAGCCAATTGCTTTTGGGGTTGGAGTTTCTGGTGGAAGTATCTTTGTTGCTCTCTTTTTCTTCGGAGTTGATGGTCCAGCATCACTGCCATTGGGAAGGATGTTCTCTTTCGGGGGAGCTTTCCGTTTCTTGGTTGCCTTCTCCACAGGCTGTGACTGGGCTGTCACTGTCCCCTTCTTGATCACGGGATCTTCCTTGAGCGCGGTCGCATTTGCACTGAGTCGTGATGATCTTCTAGAAGACATTGCGAGTGTCCTGTGCAGATACGGAGACACGAGGCGGGGAATTGTAGAGTTATGTCTCAAGGACCTAGGCCACTGCCGCCTAAAGATTGAGGTTGACGCCGTTGTGGTGGGTAAGAGAGGCTTCCTCTGTATCTGAACAACAAGATTATTAGATATGATTTACGATTGATAGCATTATCAGCAGGTCTCAGATCTCTTCAAACTAATTAATATAGAGTTGCAAAGACATATGATTACTCGCCTGAGCCTCTTCAAGTGAGTAAGAGTCACGTGCAACGGCTCCTTTTCCTGGTGGCGCGGTGAGCTTACCTGCTGCAGGAGAGGAGCTTGCTTGAGACTGTTTTGTTTACTACTAGCAGGATCGAGGAGTCTAATTCGACCTTTCCTATGAGCTTCCCGTGACCGAATTCATTACAATCGAATGGCAGAATAAAAACAAGTCCCTATCATCATCGAGGAAACCTGGGAGACTAGGTCGAGGTCTTAGGCTCTTGGGGCGTCCCATTCAACCTCGTTTAGTGTCTTGGCAACCCTGGCCAATTTCTGAATCCGGTGGTCCAAGTACGAGTGTACGAACCCTCCAGCAACTTCTTCAATTCATCGCAACGCCCGCCCTAAGCTTGCGCATCTCGACGACGACGACGACGACAATACATTCTTCCCACCCCGCGGCGCACCCTCCCCTTATCCTCACGCCTCGGTCGCATCGATAATACCTCATCCCTTTAGCTGGTGGTGCTAACGCCACGGAGTTGTCGCCATCATGCTTCTCCCAAAAGGTGGTGTCAATTGGAAGTCTGCATCTGCAAAATTACCACCTACGAGAGCGATATGGGTCTTCATCACGCGGACGCGATTTCTATTGCTTGTAGCACTTACGGGGTTAATCCTATTACTATGGAGGGGAGTCAGCACATCAGCGTCAGAAATGCAAAGGTATGATCCCTTCACAGACAGTCGCCAAGCCTGCTATCTCCTCAGCTCAAAATGAACATTGTTGACACGACGCCGCAGATTCTACTGCTGGGGCCCTTCAAAACCCCCAATGCGGATGACTCCGAACGAGGCCGTAGAATGGAACGCGCATTTACAAACACCGGTCATATTCAACCACCATGAACCCCTGGTGATAAACGAATCTACTATCAGACGGGTCGACATGAACCCTATAGTATCCACTCCCCGAGCAGTAGCAAACGAAGAACGTGTTCTGATATTAACACCTCTACGAGATGCCGCCCAGTTCATACCCACATACTTTGATCTCCTCTCCGAACTGACATATCCCCACCACCTGATTGACCTAGGATTCCTGGTTGGCGATTCGACCGATGATACCCTCGCAGTACTATCAGCAGAGCTTGCGCGGATCCAGAAGTCAAGCAATACCCTGAGCAGGCCATTCAATAGCGTGCTGATTATCGAGAAAGACTTCGGCGCTGCCAGTGGTCAGAGTGTTGAAGAGCGACACGCCTACGCTGCCCAAGCCCCGAGACGGAAGATCATGGCTAGAGCCAGAAACTACCTGTTATCTGCCGCACTGAAGCCGGAGCACTCGTGGGTGTACTGGAGGGATTCTGATATCATGGATAGCCCAAAGTGTATTCTCGAGGACTTTATCGCTCATGATAGGGATGTGATTGTGCCGAGTACGTAGCAAACTACATGCATTTGAGACCTCCCCGCTAACAGGAGTAGATATTTGGTTTCATCGTTATAGGGGAGGGAAAGACATTGAGGGACGTTGTGAGTTTGCGGCAGCGAATTGCCTGGGGAGAAATTGCTGATAAGTTTTAGTTGACTACAACTCTTGGGTTGAATCGGACAAGGCTCGACGATTAGCATCCACGCTTGATAAAGATACTGTTATTGTAGAAGGTAAGAATGAATTACTCTTGAATTTCAAAATCTAATGAACTCCTCAGGTTACAAAGAGCTTAATACTGGTCGTACCTATATGGCGTTAATGGGAGACTGGCGACGGAACAAGGACGACGAGGTAGAGCTTGACGGTATTGGAGGAGTCAACATTGTTGTGAAAGCCGATGTTCACAGATCTGGTATTTACATGGTCTTCTCTCACGAATAGGCTGAACGCTGACAAGCTATATAGGGATCAATTTCCCCGCCTATGCATTTGAAAACCAAGCCGAAACAGAAGGATTTGCTAAGATGGCGAAACGAGCAGGATACGGTGTTTACGGGCTCCCGAACTATGTGGTATGGCATGTAGATACAGAGGAGTCGGAAGGCAACATGGTGTAAGATGTGTAATTCTACGCCACACGCAGTTTCAAAATCCGCGATCAATGTCTTCACGCATATACGGGAGTTTCAGTGAGCATGCGAGAGGCTTTGGACCTGGGAGCAATATCGGTGAAAGGAACAACAGACACTCCTCATTCGACTTAGTGTATCGACCTATTATCTTTCAGGGATACCAGCTCGCTCTTGCTTTTTTGTTTGTCAGGAAGGAGTTCGATCGGGGTTTGACATCTCAAAGCCTTGTGTGGTTCTCAAGACTTAGGGCAAGAGATGCATATGAAATGAATGCAATCACTGTATTAGAATGGATCTTGTTTTTCAATTTTCTTTTGGAGCGAAAGCTGGGTATTGTAAGGATGAGGTTATGGGTTGCGCTCTCTTGTCTACGGGTACGGATTGGGAAGTTAATTATCATATGGTCTTCTTCAATGTGGTTGGCTTGGACACCGTCAAGTGACCACTTTAGCGTTTGTCCAGGTTACTCGATATTGAAATGACTGCCTCCTTCCTCAAGTGCCGCAGTTCATTTCCTGTATATAGTTTGGCTTTAGCTTACAATGCTACCCATACATACAAATTGTGAAATGTTAGCTTCTCGGTGAGGGCAGTATAGATCTGGCAACATGTAGCAAAAGCACTTCCTCGATAGAGCTCAATCAAACTCTTTGACGTTCTGAATTGGATGATCAACGTTATAAGTACATATTCCCTGTCGATTCCACGATCCCTCTAATGCTGCCCCAATATACACATCTCCGTCCGACGAAGCCACCCCTTACTTTCTCTGAACAACAGCTGCATCCCAATCATCACGTTCCTTTGCCTCTGCCTCAATTTGCTGAATGATGGGAGAAAGGTATGGGTAGTCCTGATGAATCTTAGCATCCCACTTGTCAAAAGCATCGTATCGCGCTCTTACCTCGTCTGGTTTCGTCTGCTGCTCCTTGGGGAGCAGTTGATGGGCCAGCGAACACTGAAGATGGTTAATATTTACTGTGCACGTAAACACATAGCTCCAAGCCTACCTGGAAAGCACGTCGGAGACGGAACACGCGGTCGTAGGCCTCCTTTTGCGGGAGACGCTTGAGGGCAAGCAGGACGTTCTCGGATTCCTCGGGGATCAGATCATCGGCTCTGAGAACACCAGGATATCAGCACAATGCATTCACATCTTTCCTAGAACCCAATTGACGTGTCGTCAAGCTCCGTCGTCGATTGGGAGGAATCGCCTTACCTCAGCCCGAGCTTTCTATATCCGGCGGCGTCGGCGTACCATGCTGCGATTGGCTTCACCATCTTTGCGAGCCATGGTCGCTTTATAATGGCGTTGGCGAGAGATGGTGCAGACATCTTGGAGTTGTGGGTTTAGGAGTGGTGGGATAGAAGAGAGCTCTTACACTCTTTTTGCGGTGGTCATCGGCGGATTGAGGTTCAGGCTTTCACGATTACATAAGCAATTAATTCCCTTGCGCCTCAGCTCAGCGAATCCGGACCCGGACCTCACTGACCCCCACTCGATAAAGAGAAAGAGAGCAGGAGCTTGCATTCTCACCGACTCGCGCATTTCTCACAACTCCATTACCTTGTTAAGTTCTCTATATTCTCTAAGCAATTCATTTAACGCCGGCCACGTTGCAGACATTGATTATCTGCGACTAGAAGCGGGACCCTTCCAGTGTTTAAAGTTCCCTCTATCTTAGCTTACCAGACCGAGCTCAGTAATAACATCGGATCGGGCAGTACCCACTTTAGGAGTTGGAAAACTCAACGACAGGCAACAGCGGATTGCTTCAAGACCACCAATATTCACGCCCTCGCTGCTCCTCCGCATCTTCCCTCAGCTATCTGCGTTCTTGGGGAAATCGTCAATGGCCTGTGACAATCGCTAGTAGCTGTGTCTGGCGTGCTGCGTGGGAATTTTCCCCGCACACCGGGACACGAGATTGGAAACCCAGACACGGCGAACTTCAAGTCAAGAACCAGCTGATTTACTTGCCGCGCGCCTGGCCCCGAGCAAGTAAAGTAGGCATATCACTCGCTCGCGCCATCAAACTACTTTACAATGTCGCATGAACGCAGCACGCCATCATCTCCCGCGTCCGAGGAATTTCCTTCTTCTACTTCTACACAGACGCAACAGTTTGCTAGCAGCCCAGCTTCGGGCTTTGGAAACTATAATGTGCCACTTACGGCGCTGGAGCGCTTTGCTATGGCGAGAGGAGAATCCAGTTGTCAGGCTTTGGCCGGGGCTACCGGGGGGTTTATGTCCGGGCTGGTTACATGTCCCTTGGATGTTATAAAGACAAAGTTGCAGGCGCAGGGAGGGTTCAGAGCGCAGAATGGGGGCCAAATACCTTCTGGCTCCAGTGTTGTGTATAGGGGCATGTTGGGGACGGCAAGGATGATATGGAGGGAGGAGGGTTTGAAAGGGATGTACAGAGGCTTGGGGCCAATAATACTCGGATATTTGCCAACGTGGGCAGTTTGGTTTACGGTATATGGGAAATCGAAGGAATACTTTTCCGAGCATAGCGGTACGATCGGGAATTGAGGTTAAGAGGGGACAATCTGGCTAACAGTCTGTTTAGACAACGTCAACGTGGTCAATTTTTGGTCTTCCATAGTAGCTGGATCATCTTCAACGATGGTCACAAATCCGATCTGGGTGATTAAGACTCGACTTATGTCACAAGTAAGCCGAAAGAATACCTCCATCGAAGCTCGACCCCCGTGGCATTACAGGTCTACATTCGACGCAGCAAAAAAGATGTACATGACAGAAGGCATTCTCTCCTTCTACTCCGGGCTTACTCCAGCACTTCTCGGCTTGACACATGTTGCTGTACAATTCCCAGCATATGAGTACCTCAAGACGAAGTTTACTGGTCAAGGAATGGGACAGTCCGCCGAGGGCGACGATAGCTCTCATTTCCTCGGCGTCCTCTCAGCAAGTGTCCTCAGCAAGATAATGGCTAGTTCAGCTACATACCCCCACGAAGTAATCCGGACAAGGTTACAGACGCAACAAAGATCGATGCCATCGGCGTCTGCAGAATATCCATCATTCCGCGGCGGACTAGAGGACCCAAACCATGCATCTGCGGCTATCATTGCCAAAACGAAAGCTGCGCTACCTCGATACAAAGGCCTAGTCACAACATTTAAAACCATTTTGCGTGAAGAGGGCTGGCGTGCTTTCTACGCTGGGATGGGCACCAATATGATGCGAGCTGTTCCCGCAGCCACAACTACCATCTTTACATATGAGTATGTCATGAAACATCTCAACCACGCCAAAGCAGAAGGAATATCAAAAGTAGAAAATGACGGATGGTGAAAATATTAGGGGAAAAGGGCTCGGTTGTACAGTGGAGAATTCATATATCTTCGAGTGGGCCAACGGCCCGAGGGAATTGAAATGGCGGATATATCTATTTTTGTTTTCTCAGGCAGGCGTTTAGTCCGGATTTGGGACCAGGCATGGCAAACTTTACAAGTTTTTAGCATATGAACTGCCGTTTTGTTTTGTTGTCAACGTGGTGTGGTGGAAGTACAGATCTGGATGATACCTTGACTGATGAGGCGAGCTTGATTAGCGGTTAGGAGTTGTACCTATAGATGGGAGATGAGCCTTCAATGGTATAGTTCTCCGACTTTTACAAATCATCATCTCCAATGTGACGTTTCATATGCCCCATCACCCTTAATGATGGTGTCTGCACAATTATTAAATAAACCAACCCAACCCGACCTGAACGCCATAGGATCCCTTGCAGTCCCATCCCATACCGCATCATATTTTTAATTAGCTACTGAGATTTCCCTATTCTTTTCATAACTCAAATCCTCCTCCTCTCCCTCAACATCCTCTCATTTTCCGTCTCCCCTGCCCCTCCACCTTGCCCTTTCGCATTTTCCTTTTCCGCTTCCTCCCATTTAACATCTTTATCCCTCGCAGCCCCCACAAGCTGCGAAACAGTCCTATACCCCTCAAGTCAGCCAGCCAGTTATACATTCCTATCTCACCCTCTCCTCCTCTTAAAAAAAACCATAAATACAAAATATTGTAATCAAAAGGCGATAGATAGCTGAGATGAATGGATAAGGGAAATAGCATAGCTACTTACCCCTGATCCTCAGGCGCATCCAACTTCCCATGCCGCCTCAAACTCTCATTATGCCAACTGATCTGCCCCCCGTCCGCCTCGCGGTGTTTCTGCGCGTTGCGCTTCGCGGCTTGGATGGATAGGCGCGCGTACACGAAGAGGAGGGTTGCCATGGTGAAGGCTGCTATGGGGGCTGTTAGGGTCTGTTGAAATAGAGACAGTTAGTCAGGTAATGGGATGGTGGGGGAGAGGAGGCTTGCTCTGCCATTGAAGTTGAATTTGCGGGCCATGGTGAGTGATGTATGGATTGAATAGCTTTATATGATTTTGGTTTCTGTTTCTGATTTTCTGTGAAAGGTAGATTGAACTGTTTTACATGTTGGGTTTTGGATTGAGAGCTTGGATGTTAATGATGGAAGGAAGGTCATGCGATTTCCCTCCCCGATCCGACGCGCAGGGATCTGCCGATGTCATCGCAACATTTTTCCCAAGTCCCCTCGATTTTCCAAGCCCAATTCCAACAAAACAACGTCGTCCCATAAACACCAAACCGAACAATGATTTTATGATAACACACCTATCTGGAGCCTAGCATAGCATAATGAAAGGTTTCAATTTCGCATTCCGTCCGCGCTGGACATGCACACAATGTCGCGACCTCGGCTTAAGAAGAGCGCCACCGAAACATAATACGCAGCAACGAACGTACTCGAGTGGCGGTGGTAGCAATTATGAACATCCCCAGCGCAGGAAACGCCAGGTTCTGCTTGCTGCGGCGGCGACGGGCACGATTGGCGCAACAGCGCTGGCGTTTAGTGATGATGTGAGGCATGCGGTGCAGGGGATGGAGAGGACGGGAAGGGTCATTACTACGCTTGCTGTCTGTGTTAATGAGTGAGTCTACACTACATTTTGCCATGCGGGGGCAAAATCCAGATCTGGATTGAAGAAGGGCAGGAGCAGTGGCTGATGAAAAGGAAATAGTTATCGGACTACGTTGAACCAGAACGAGAAAGGGGGGGATGAGGCAGATAAGGATCGGACGCTGAAAGCGTGCCATAAAAGATGTGCGGAGAGGACGTTGAAGGTGCTGGAGAAGAATGGGAGTATTTTCATTAAGTTGGGACAGCATTTGGTGAGTATTGGGCGGTTTTGAGGGGAGGGAGGGGATGGTTGCTAACTGGCTGTAGAGTGCTATGACTTACCTCCTTCCTCTAGAATGGACGGCGACTTTTATACCACTGCAGGACAAATGCCCTGTCTCGAGTTTCGAATCCATAGAAGCTATGTTTGTGCTTGATACGGGGGAACAATTGTCGGATTGTTTCTCGGATTTTGATACTGAGCCTATAGGTGCTGCGTCTTTGGCTCAAGTACATCTGGCGACGGTCAAAGAAAGTGGTCAGAAGGTTGCTGTGAAAGTCCAGCATCCTTCATTAGCTGAGTGGATTGGTCTAGATTTGGTATTGACTAGATTTACGTTTTCTACGTTAAAAAGATTCTTTCCGGAATATGACCTGGAATGGCTCTCTTCGGAAATGGACTATTCATTACCCCAAGAATTGGATTTCGTTCTGGAAGGAGAAAATGCAATGAGAGCAAAGAAGTACTTTTCTCATATTCCGGAATTGCCCTTGGTAATTCCAGACGTCTTATGGGCCAAGAAAAGGATATTAGTCATGGAAAACGTTTCCGGTCACAGACCAGATGATCTCGAATATCTAGACGCCAATGGAATCGACCGAGACGAGGTATCTGCAGCCCTGGCACGTATCTTCAACGAAATGATTTTTGGTACCGGAGCCCCTTTACACTGCGATCCCCACGGCGGAAACATTGCCATTCGAAAGAACACCTCTCGACGCGGAGGAAACTTCGACGTAATCCTCTACGACCACGGTCTCTACCGCGACATCCCCCTCGAACTCCGCCGCTCGTACGCCAAGCTCTGGCTCGCAGTAATCGACGCAGACGAGACGCGGATGCGTAAATACGCGAAAGAGGTCGCTAATATCGACGACGAGCAATTCCCTCTCTTCGCATCTGCTATCACGGGGCGCGATTACCGCATCGTGACATCCTCCATTGCGGCAGCGAGGTCTGAGGATGAGAAGAAGAATATCAATGACGCTATGGGCGAAGGCATGCTGCAACAGTTGGTGCAGATGCTTGGACAAGTGCCTCGGATCATTCTACTGATCTTAAAAACGAATGATTTGACGCGCAGTCTGGACGAAAATCTACACACAAAACAAGGACCCGTACGGACGTTCCTTATTCTTGCGCGATACTGCTCGAGGACTGTGTTCGAGGAGCAGGTGGAGGAATTAAGGGCAAAGGGAAGTCTGCTGTGGCCTGGGAATATGGTTGGCCTGTTGGGGGCGTGGTTGTATTATTTTAGGGTTGAGGTCAAGCTGGAGTTTTTTGAGGCTTGGTTGAGCGTCAAGAGGGCTGTGGGGGCCGCATGATGAGATTAGATTAGATTGTAGTGTATGTAAGTATTGCGTGCGTTTAGCGTTTGTTCGTAGACTGTATAGAGGTATAGATGAAGCATTATAGACGGGTCTGGAGCGCATATCATGATCCACCAACCAGTAAGTACCATTGTAATATCTCAAGTCTCAGGGCGGTAGAGACTATAACTTGGGCGTTGAAATTCGATCTCGAAAATGAGATTACGCATCTGGTTACGATAGAAGATATTGTCTTGGCGGAAGAGCAAAACGTTGTTAAGGGGGATCTGTGCACGTGATCTCTCTTGGCAAGACGAGGTGTTGGAATGGACCGTTACGCTTATGTAAGCAGCTAAATCGAATCACCAGGACCACGACTGGTGAACAAAGTGGCTGTTTTCGGATAATCATCAGAAGACTACTTACATCCTCGACCAACGGCTGCATGTAAGGGGATTGAGTATCTATCCGTTTCTGCCTTCTAGTACTCTTTTTCTTCCCCTTAAAGTCGTTTTGTATCTATGCATGATCATCGCCCAAAGGTTTTTTTAAGCGCATCAGTGTGCCCTTTCTCTACTCCATTATACTGTTACTGTCGTCTCGCTGCATAGCACCGATGTCGATGAAGGTGGAGGTGGAGGCCATTTTAGATCTCATAGTTTCGTATCGGATCGAGATCTCGGTCATCTCCTTATGCATTTGTTAGAAGTGGAATGGCAAAGGAAAAGGAAGGAGGCAAAGTGATGCTTGCACGGACGCGTCGTGTCCTCCAGCGAGGTTTATCCCAACACTTCAACCTTTTCTTGAAACATTTTTGTATTCCGGCCCTTTGGTCGACGTCATACAGTAATCTCGTGTTTCAGAGCCCACAAATCTATCAAACCTTCCTATCGTGCATTGATTCACACTGGGATAATCCTCGTGGCCAGCCATTTCCAGTCCCACACCATGGCTTCTAATCTTCTCGGCGATGTATACTCTAGGTATTCCATACATAAAAACCTAGCAAACTAAGGATTGACGAGGATTGATCTATGCGAGTGGCAGGGAAATTTGATACTCTCGAGATGACGAGAGGCTGGAGAACCTATGAGATGGAGATATATGAAACTGGCTATTTATCTGATCTGATTTCTCTTTGCTACTATTTTCCTATTAGCAAACAGTACCTCCACATACAACTATTATTGGCTTCATCAAACCCTCAGAGCAACGCTTCAACACGGAAAATCAACTAAGCCGCCCCCCATCCCTGCCCCGAATTCATAGCTCTCTACTCAGCGCTTCACTTTGGAAAGATGGCGCTTGACAAGAGCAACGACCTTCCTCAGCATTATGGTAGCAAAACTAGCAACGGCGAATTTATTCAACATTTGCCATCTCCATCAATACCATCCTCCCCGCTTCGTGCCTACCAGCCAAGTAGCCGCCGAGACTACTCCCCCGAACGAACCCCAATGGACTTTCACTTCGGGGCTGAACATAATCGATCGGGAGGTTCGGGGGGTCTCAGACGTCGAGCCAGCTCCAATGCTCCGCACAGATATTCTTTGGGGGAGTATGATCGAGATCGACCCAGCATGTCATCCGGAGAGCATTCGAAAAGACCCCTGAGGTTGAAAGATGACGGATACTATCGCGAGGACGACCGCCACTACCCAAGAAGAGACGATTGGGCCCATCATCCCGACTCATATGAGCGATCAAGGCCCCCTCGGGCATCTCGCAACGTCGACGCAGGGGAGAGAGGTCCACCAAAACCGACCTTCGACGAGGCAAGAGGTGATTATCGCGAGCGTGATTTGGAACGGGGCGATTGTCCTGATGCAAAGCCGGAAAGTACGAGTAGTGAAAGTATTGATGGATATGACTATGAACAAAATAATCGCAGGCAGCGAAGAACCGTTGATCTTAACAACCTCACTCCTGAGGAAAGGAAGCAAGTCATGCGATTGCCATGGACTCAGTGGATGAACAGCAATTTCAAGAATCGTATATCTCGTCTCCTACCCTAAATTACTGACAATTACTAATTCTACAACAGACTTCGTAGCAAGCGTCTGAGAGTTTGTAGGCACTACGATGTTTCTATTTTTCGCCTTTGCCGGTACACAAGTTGCCAATATCCAATCCACCGCCTCCTCAGACAACGCATCAACAAGCGGTACCACATCCGGAGGCGCAACCGGGTTCAACATCTCAGTTTACCTCTACATCGCGCTGATCTTCGGCTTCTCCCTCATGGTCAATGTATGGGTCTTCTTCCGTATCTCAGGAGGCCTGTTCAATCCGGCCGTCACCCTCGGCATGGTTTTGGTGGGCGCAGTCCCTGTCGTCCGAGCCATCTGTCTCTTCTGCGCACAGATTGCAGGTTCTGTCGCTGCATCGGCCATGGTGCTAGGTCTTTTCCCGACTCAATTTAATGTCCGAACCACGCTTGCTGGAGGCACTAGTCTTGTGCAAGGTATCTTCATCGAAGCCCTGTTAACGGCCGAACTCGTCTTCACCATCTTCATGCTCGCAAAAGAGAAGCACAAGGCTACATTTATTGCGCCCGTCGGCATCGGACTCGCGCTCTTCATCGCCGAAATGGTTGGTGTCTATTACACGGGTGGTTCTCTCAATCCTGCTAGATCGTTTGGGCCTTGCGTCGTGACTGCTACGTTTGACCCCGAGCACTGGATTTACTGTAAGTTGCTATGCTCACCCTCGCGCCGCTGTTAAATATTCCAAGTGCTGATTTCATCGCAATCGCAGGGTTAGGACCATTTATCGGAACATGCATTGCAGTTTTCTTCTACAAGTTTATCAAGATGCTTGAATACGAGATGGCGAATCCGGGGCAGGATGGCGATGATAAGAATGACCCTACCAAGAACGAGGAAAAGAAGCATGAGGTGCAAGCTAGGTCGCGGAGGATATTTACGTGATGATTGACGCTTGATAATTATCAGCTTTGGGGGGTGGGAAAAGAAAAAGTTCTTGACATGATTTAATGTGTATACGCTTTACCGATACTTTAATGCTAGGGAGTTATTTGGAGTCAGAAATGCAATAATAATATGCTGCTTTTGGCGCTTGTACTATTTTGTATTCTACCTATCAGGACGTTAATTATACTCGCAATCTACAGTATATTCCAATCTCACTTCCCAGCTTGACTTGCTGTAAAGTCTTCATACAGCGGCTTGCGAATGTGAAAAACCAAAAACACCAACAAACTTACAGCTTCCATACGCCCAGTAAATTATTGTATCTAAGCAAGCTTAAACCATACTCCCTATTCCCAAATGCCCAAAGGTAGCAGCAAGATTGCCTCATTTTCTAAATCAGCCAGTCATGCCTCGATTCCACGCCATTCATTTCCCGTCCCCTGAAATCAACCATCAAAGACCATCAAGCAAAGCCCTCCCTGATTTCCCATCTATCCCATGGCCTTCCATTCGCAATACTATTGGTTCGCTCTTAGTCCCTATTACCCAGTCCAGTCCACTTCCCCGCTCAACTCACCTCTTATATCAAAATCCTACCTAGATATGGTATATATATATATAAACAACCAAAGAACTGACACATTCAACATCACAACATGAGAAAGTAGCAGGGCAGAGTGTTGGGTAATGATGTTCTTGAACAGAGGCTCGCTATAAAAAACAAAACCTCCCATCCCTCACCACGTAATATTGTTTAACCCCAATGAATGAAACCTTTCTACCTTCCGGCCACGGCCAAATATTTTACGCGCACAAATCCTCCTCGTTCTGGTGGGATAAGAGCGAATCAAATTTGAACGTTGATTCAGGCTTTTGCTCAAAGGAAGCACAAATTAAGCCTCGCCAAAAGGCTACTTTAGTCCACGATTTCCCCTCGATACTGCGAAGTCGACTTCTGATCTTTTGATCTCTCCAATCTCGCCCCTCCCCTAGATCCATCCATCTGGTCAGAAACATTGCATTGCCCACCTTGCCATAGCTCTTAAATCAATTCGAAACTCGGTGTAACAATAATCGTAACATATAACACCTTGTCTATTCTCGTATCCTTCGATCTCATGCGCGTGCGGAACCTGGATGCCATGATGGCGCAAACCTAAAATTGTCATGAATTGGATATGAGGACAAATGTTAATACCGCCATAACACGGTAGAGGAAGGTCTCCAGAAGATTGGGCCATGAATAAATTCCCTTTGCTCGCGCAATAGGAGCCAACCGTCCTGAATCCGAGCTGTAGCTGTGCGTTGTGCTATGAACCCCCAATTGACCAGCTTTTTAGTTACACAGCCAAGTAGACTTAGAAGCTGTGTGGTGTCATGGTATTGTCTGTAAGATTTCATTGCCATGCGGAGAATGATTGATGAGAACTCGGCGTAAGTTCCTGCGTCAAGTCTGCTCATATACTCCGCGCGCCAGCATGCCAACCAAGGCCGATTGCTTCTGGAGTCCATCTGAGATGGTAGGTGATACTTTTTGGCCAGGGATATCGAATGAAGTTGAACGCAATGCGGACAGACAATGTGGGTTGGTAGGTCTCGTTCTAGGAAATGAAGAAATTTGTATATGGTCGAAGATCCAGCGTTTTTGAGAGACCCTAGACACTGCTCTTTGAGGCACAAGTGGAAGGAGCAACATGTTAAACTTAAATTTGCTCCTGGTTCGACGGGCAGATAGTCTACTATAAGGAGTATGAGCTCAAGTGGAAGCTTCTTAATGGGCGAATCCAAGTCCGACGTGATAGCTCTGCCTTGAGGATAATTTCGCCTAAATCCAGATGTAAAAAAAATGGAATATCTGGCGAAGAACAGACATTTGTATCCGAATATCCGAATTGACGATAGGATAATTTTTAGTAATGGAAAGAAATAATCAGATGTCGGTGGTGTGAAAAGTATGGCTGGCTACTTTGCGAATCATTCGCAATATTTCGTTAACCACTTAAGTGTGATGTAATAGTCCGAGTTAACCTTACTACTTTTAGGGCCTGCTATACGGGAATTTGCTAGGACTATTATCGGGTATACTAATAAAAAAATGACCATTTTTAGGGAATTATATAGCAGTAACCTTCGTCTAGCTCGAAGATAGTTATTCATAGTTAATAAACTTACTTGCAGATTGTCAACCATAGATCCGCCAACTATGTCCTAATTAAGACTATCTCGGGATTGCTCCCACGTCCTGATCTCTATGCTTTTGCTTTTAAAGTGCTAAAATTAGCAAATCAAACTATACTTCATATGCCTAAATCTCTACGAGTAATAGCAATATTGCCTCGTCCTCAAATCAGCTAGCCCTACGTCGATTCCACGCCATCCAATCACCATTCATTCATATCCTATCCCGATCCATTATCTATAGATACTGAATCAACTAGAAGTAAGATGCAAGGATTCCCTACATCTTTTACTACGAAAACTACCTAACTATAGCAGACACCGATCAATTGATTTATTACCGTCTTATAAAACGAGGAATTAAGCTAAGTAAAAGTCTGAATCGTTATAAAGCAAGGAAGAAAAACAATAAAATCATACAACCCTTGACTCCTTTTCTACTATGTTTTACAGCTTCTCTGTAAAAGAGCCGTTAATTATAATCCCTTAAATTTACTAGACACAAAAAGCAGCACTACTCTCCCTTATCGACTTTTAATAGAGTAATGTCCTACGCTACCTAGCCGCTTTTTTCTGTCCCCCGAGAAGGTTTTTCTTTCTATAGAGACGGCCGTCATACCGGTCATACTATAAACCTCAAAAGAGAAATTCCCTCTACGAGCTACGAGGAACAAAAAAATGTACAATAGCAGGTATTCGCTGGTGGTCACCCACCCGACTACTAATCTGCCGATCTGAGGCTTATGTATGGTAGAGCGGGATGCCTAACTCTCTCCCGCTTATACTGTAGGCACACCAGCTTTAGATCGGCTGCCAATCGCGATTAGCTAAAAACGGAGAACAGGAACATAACACTTACTAAGGTAAGAGTAAGGGCCACCACACACGGCCTACCTTACAAAAACCACCATTTTCTACCCTCCCTCTTTAATCGTGAATAACTTTTTAATTTATTAATAGAATTGCTCCAAATTGAAAACATAGATTAATTAATAGTAGCTAGTCTATATACTATAATTATATCTTTAATTTTATAGGTTAATTATTTAGTATAATGCTAGAAGTTATATAGATCTACCTAGTCCTATAGCTTTTATAACTCCCTCTATATATCCTTTTTATTTTTAGGTATATAAGGCAATTTCTTTAGTTCTTCTTTTATCTATTGCTAGACCTTCTCTATTAGATTCAGATCTAGTAAAGAAAAAGGCTAATTAAACCCGCGAATCTTATATTCTAAGCGTGGAAGCCTAGTACTCTCTATATGCACCTTAGCTTTATCTTTTATAAAGATATACTTATTACGGACATAATATATAACTAAAGGACCTTAGGCTTAGTATCTGGCTTTAGATATAGAAGAACTCTTAGAAAGGAGGTTATAGTCTTATATATACGTATTTAGGTATGTTTATTAAAGAGTAGGCCTACTAATATTTAGTTATTATACTATATAATTAGTTATATAATACGATCAACTAGTCGACTAGCAAGCAGTTAACTAAATTAATAGTAGTTAAGTTAACTACGGTCGACTAGTAGTATAGGGGTTCTATATAAGGCTAGGTTATTATCTATTAGATAAAAGTCTTATGCTTAACTTAAATAGTATTTCCTAATATACGCTTATTACTTTATACTTTATAATAAGCTATACTTCTAAGTATAGCAACTAGTAATCTATTAATAGATACTAATATTAACCTAATAATAACCTAGGTCTAGGGACCTAACTTAAGTTATAAGACTTACCTTAGCACTATAAGAGTTAGGCGATTATTATACTTTAAGTACTAGTCTTTTTATCAAATAGAATAATATTATCCACCGGATCTACTAAGAGGAAAAACACTCTAACCTTAATACTAACTCTAGCTTCTATACTAGCGCTAGCTTAGACTTTTGCAGTATAGGAATAAACTGCGATTATTAAGACATCTAATATATTCTATAAAGATAAAAGCAAGTTAGATAACTTCCTAACTTTAATAGATATCTATATCTTATTCAACTAATACTTATTTAGAACTAAAGCAGTAAAGGTTATCTATATAATTAGTTACCTTTAAAGCGTAGCTTTTAACTAGGTTAAGACCTATATTAACGATTTTATAGCAAATAAAACCAGTTAGAAGCAAGTTACAACTAGAGTAAGAACCTTAACCTAGGCTATATTTATAAGCTATAAAGCATTTAAGAAAAACATCTAGCGACCTTAAATAGTAAAGTATAGCTAAATAGGAGCTATAATAACTAAAATAGAATAAGATAGCCTTTAAGTATATAGCTAGGTTTTAGTAGTATTTAGATATAGTAGAATAGAGCGACCGCGCTCTAACTAGCTAGTACTATATAGAGCTAAAGGACTTTATTAAGGATAAGCTAACTAGGATAGACTAACTAAATAGTCTTGCTAAAATAATTAAAGAAGCAGTTAAGATTAATAACCAATTCTTTAAAAGGTCTCTTAAATAGAAAAGAACCTATAACTTTAGTAAATAATCAGAAAAGATAGAATTAATAAGAAAGAAAAACTAAGAGGACCTAATAGAAATTAACGCCGCTTACTAGAAACTAAACCTACTCTTTAAGAAGAAATAAGATAAGTAATATTAGAAAAGACTCTATTTTAAGTATAGATTATCTAGACACTTAGTATCTTTTTATAGGCAGAAGAAAAAGAAAGAACCTTAAAAGAAACAAAATATAAGCGCAGCTATATAAATCTTAGATATAGTATTATAACCTAACCTTAAGAGATAGAAGTATAGTATACAACTATCTAAATATAAAAGCTAGGAAATAAATATAAAAAAAAAGCAAACCTATCTTAGAATCCTACGAACTAGCTACCTAATATAAATAAAGAATAGATTATAGCTAGTAATAAGCTTTCTATAGGAAACTAGTAGAAACCTAAAGAAAAGGATAAACCGGCCTTTAAAAAGGACTTCTAGCTAGAAATAAAGAAACTAGAAAAAGGTATCTACTATATAGTTATATACTAAGATATATAATAAGTTGTTTTTAAAGCACCCTAATAACCTAGGATTGTTAAAAGCATCCTAGAAGAAGAAATACTAAGGCTAAGCTTAATTATTAAGCTAGAAGAAGTCTAGGAAATCGCTAGTAAAGGATTAAGCAAATGTATTTAGAGAAAAACAACTTTTCCTTTATTTTCTATAAACCTAATAATCTTTACTTAGTAATATATTAGTAATAAAGCATAAAGCATATTCGCGCTAAATACTCTATACTAACTAATAAGATAGAAAAGCAGTTACTAACTATAGAAAAACTAATTTATAGGATATAAGGTCCTAGAAGAAAAATAACCAGAAAAGTAAGTGGCAGCTATAGAAAGCTAAAACTATATAATACTAAATGCCTATACTAAAGGAAAAAAGCTATAGATTATACTTAACTCTAGTGCGTAAAGGAACTTTATTTTACTAGAAGCTATAAAGAGGCTTAATATACTAGTATAAGAGAAAATAGAACCCTATCTACTTACTATTATTAATAAGATAGCAATTAGAATAAACGGAGAAATAGTTAAGTATAAAACTATACCTATACAGGTAACTATTAGAGGTTACTAGAAGGAAATTAGCCTAGATATAATCCGTATTAGGGATAATCAAGCTATTTTTAGTATTTCTTAGATTAGATAATATAATCTAGAAATTAACTAGAAAACTTATAAGATAAAGTTTATCTAATATAGCTATATATTAAAATAACTATATAGCTATAAAGAGGTTAGCGCTACCTCCTATAACGCGCCAGAGCATATAACCTAAGGCTCTCTACCAGATAATAAAAAGGTCGAAAAAAAGATATTAGTATAGTATAAAAAGTTTAAACAAATATTTAATAACCTATAAAATAAAAAGGCTTTACTTAAATATTAACTATAGAACTATAAGATACTACTTAAAAAAGGATACAAACCTTCTTAGAAACCACTTCGCTAGTATAGTAAAGAAAAGATAAAACTATAAAGAAAGTATATTAATAAAGTATTATCTAAGGGATAGATAAGAGAGTTACACTCCCTATTAAAAGCGCTAATACTATTTATAAAGAAAAAAAACAAACTAGATCAGTTTTATATTAACTATTAAAAGTTAAATAAGATAACTATAAAAAACTAATACCTACTATTATAGGCAGACGATATATAGAACCGCTTAAGAAAAGTAGTAATCTTTATATAACTAGATATAAGAGACGCATATTACCTAATCCGTATTATAAAAAGCAAGGAATAGAAAACAGCATTTTAAACCAAATTTGGTTACTATAAGTACTAAGTTATACCGTTTAGGCTAACTAACGTTTTAGTAACCTATTAAGAAGTTAATTATAATATATTAAGAGCTTTCTTAGATAGGTTTTATATATATTATCTTAATAATATACTAGTATATTTAGATAATAAGAAATAGCATATAGGATATATAATATAGGTCTTAGAAGTACTTATAGCAAAGGGATTCCGTCTAAAGCTATCTAAGTACAACTTCTATATAAAAGAAATCACCTTTCTAAGCTATATAATTACACTAAGAAAAATCGGCCTAGACCTTAAAAAAGTCCAAGCGATTATTACCTAGGAGACGCTAACTATAGTTAAATAGATATAATTTTTTCTAGGATTTATAAACTTCTACTAGAAGTTTATTAGGTTATATTTAAAAAAAGCTCTACTACTTATAAATCTAATAAAAAAGAAGTAAAAGTTTAAATAGATAAATAAAGCAGAGAAAGCATTCTAAGAGCTAAAGCAGGCCTTTATAAAGGAGCCTATTTGCTAGAACTTCTAGCTAAAACTTAAGTTAATAGCTAAAACGGACGCGTTAGATAAAGCGATAAAGGGAGTACTTATATAGAAATATAAGAATAGCAGCTAGCATCTAGTAGCGTACTACTCTAGGAAAATAATATCTATAGAACTTAACTATAATATATATAATAAGGAACTTCTAGTAATAGTTAAAGCATTATAGAAATAAAGGGTTTACTTTTAGAGAGCTAACTTTCTAGTAATAATTCTTACTAATTATAAGAATCTTATTAGCTTTACTATAACTAAAGACTTAAATAGGCGGCAGATAAGATAAGTAGAGACACTTACTACTTATAACTTATAAATTAAATATATAAAAGGAATAAAAAATGCATATGCTAATACGCTAAGTTAGAAACTAAGATATAAGATAAAAGAGGAAATAAAGGGCATTATAATCTTCTAGGAAAATAGTAATAATCTTATTCTAAATAGATAATAAATCGCAGCTGCGACTTATATTAACAGCAACCTATTTATAAATAAAATTAAATTAGTATATAAAGGGGATATAGTAGCGGAAAGCATCTTATAATACTTCTAGAAAAATATAAAGGGGCTCCTACTATATAAAAATAAGATATATATCCCTAAAAGCATCTAGAAAGAATTCGTTAAGAAATAATATAAGCTACTAGCTTATAGATATTAAGGGAACACTAGAACCTAAGAAAGGCTCTCGTAGAGATACTACTTCCTAGGCATATAAATAATAGTTAAGAAAGTTATTAGTAAGTATAATACTTATATATAAAATAAGATATTATAATACGTCTTATATAGTATAATATAATCACCTAATATACTAAAGACTCCCTAGATATCTATTATATAGGACTTTATAATTAAACTACTACTATTTAAAAACCTAATAATAGAAGTAGAATATAATTCTATCTTAGTTATTATAAATAGGTTAATAAAATACACCTATATAATACCCTATAAGAAGTTAAGTATAGCTAAAGACTTAGCTTAGGCATTTCTCTAAGTAGTAGTAGTAAACTATAATATGCTAGAAGAAATTATATTAGATAAAGATTAGCTTTTTACTTTAAAATTCTAGATAGCATTTATAGCTCTACTAGGTATTAAAAGAAAGCTATTAATAAGCTTCTATCTATAAACTAATAGATAAACTAAATAGATAAATCAGATAATAGAAATATATATCTAGTATTATATAAACTATAAGTAGAACAACTAAGTAGGACTTCTACTACTTGTCTAGTTTGTATATAATATATTAGCTACGGAAAATATAAAGATCTTACTAGTATATACAAATTATAGTTATAACTCTAAGGCCTACCGCTTTATAATAACCTTAGGATTAGATAACTAATCCGTAACTATATAGGTAGAAAACCTTAAAGCACTTTAGAAGAAACTAGCTAGCGACCTAGTATTCTTTATAAAAAAAGCAGTATTATACTATAACAGAAAACGTAGTATAGAACCTATACTTAAAAAAGGGAATAAAGTCTACCTAATATGAAAAAATATTAAGATAAAACAACTAAGCATAAAACTGGATTATAAAAAGCTAGAACTATTTAAAATCAAATAAGTTATAGAACTAGTTAACTATAAATTAGTACTACCTAGAATAATAAATATATATCTAGTATTCTATATATCTTTTCTTAAACTAGCACTACTAGAGGCGCTACCTACGCCTATTATAGAAATCCAACTAGTTAACCTTAATATTAAGTATAAGATTAAAGTAATACTAAACTATAAACAGATTAGAAGTTATACTAAATATCTAGTTAAATAGATAAACTATCTATACTTAGAAAACACTTAGGAAATAAAGGTAACACTTAAGAATCTTAAGATATTTATAAACTACTAAGATTAATACCCTAACCTAACTAGAATAGATCTAAGAGATTATACGCTATAAAGAATATAATAAAAGCAGAGTTATTAAAAGGATCGGAATAGGAAAAAGGGCTATTACTAGACCTAATACTAGAGGAAGCAGACAGGCCCTTACGCTTGCGCTGCTTTTTTCTTTTATGCTTTTTCTATTCCTTTTTCTTAAAAGTATTAAGCTTATTAAAAGAATTTAAACTAGTAGTAATTATATGCTGCTTCTTTTTATCTAACGCCTCCTAGAGTTTCTTAAGTCGTAGGATTTTCGCAAAAGCCTTAGCTTTCTTAGTATAAAGTTTTTAGCGCTAACGCTTTAGTAATTCCTATTTTATAACTTTAGGCATCTAGTTTACCTAGTAAACGTTATAGGTTTTGCCCTAGCGGATACACTTAGTATAATAAGTGTATTTAATATTATAAAGCGCTATATACTATCTTTTGCTCTTTTTATAATAAAAATAAGAAGCTATATTTCGTTTACTAGTCTTTTCTATAGTATTACTAAGAGAAAGGAAATATTAGTTACTAGTACGTTTAGGTAGTATAATAGGAAAGAAAGAAAGCTATAGGCCTAATAAAATGTTTTTCTATATTATACTTAAGCGTTAGGACAACGCTAACCGGGAGAGAAATAGTATTATAGATATAATATATAACTAAAAAACCTTAGGCTTAGTATCTAGCTTTAAATATAGAAGAACCCTTAGAAAGGAGGTTATAGTCTTATATATACGTATTTAGGTATATTTATTAAAAAGTAGGCCTACTAATATTTAGTTATTATACTATATAATTAGTTATATAATATAATCAACTAGTTAACTAGCAAGCAGTCGACTAAATTAATAGTAGTTAAGTTAACTACGATCGACTAGCGGCATAGAGGTTCTATATAAAGCTAGGTTATTACCTATTAGATAGAAGCTTTATACTTAACTTAAATAGTATTTTCTAATATACGCTTATTACTTTATACTTTATAATAAGCTATACTTCTAAGTATAGTAACTAGTAATCTATTAATAGATACCGATATTAACCTAATAATAACCTAGGTCTAAGGACCTAACTTAAGTTATAAAACTTATCTTAGTACTATGAGAGTTAAGCGATCGTTATAATACTTTATATTAAGATCTTTAAATAAGAGGAAAATAATAGGTTCTAAAACCTGCTAAAGGTAGGCCTTAGAGCAAATTCCTTTATAGCTAGGAAGCTTCTTTAGAAAAACTAGTAGAGACTTATAATCCTAGCCTATTACCTTCTAAATTATAACTAAGAATCTCCCTAACCTATAAATTAACCTTATATAATCTATATAGTATTTTTTATCTACGCGGCGTATAACCTAGATCCTCCTACTTTTTCTAACCTTAAATATAGCTTTATCAGACTATATAACCTTCCTCTAGTCCCCTCCTAGCTTGCTGTAAGGAACTGATAAGCAGGGTGAAGTGGATACTAGAATCGATGGTATTATAACTGTCACGGGACTGGTCACATGACCCATCACGTGACGTCGGCACATCGGCGTGGCACCAGCCTCTCGCTTAACCAGCCACCCGATTACCAGCCACCTTTCCCCAGCCACCACACTAGTTAGCCGAGTGCATATATATTCGCTCCCACCAACTATATTCTAGACTCTCTTTCTTTCCTCTTTAGCTTAGAATTACATTTGATTCGACCTTATACTAGGCTATGCCCTCAAGGATTCGTGATTGTGACAATAACGTCTAGAGAGCTAAGTGAGAGAGGTGGAAGCCCCTTTATATAGTTTCACTTCTTAGCGCCACACCAAGCCTTGGCAGTCATATGACTTTCACTCAAAATCCAGGTCACATGACTAGTCACGTGATCTCCTTTTCACATCATGTCAGGTTCCTGACACTTGCCATCTTCTCTATAGGCCGCAAAATCTGATATTCCCTACCACTAGTGCTATAAAGCGAATCCTAATCGCTTCTTAGCTTACTAATATAATATATAAGGCCTTAGGTATATAATATAGCATCGGTAGCCTGCAGCGCGTAGTTCGCGGCGAATGGTTTAAATAGAGGCTTAGACCTCTAATTAGGCTTTAACCTATAAAAAAGAGAGCCGGCGCATAGCCTAATTTTAGGCGATATAGCGAATACATCTCCGGATCTCTCTAGTAGATATTAAATAAGGCTTTAGGGCCTTCTTTTTATGCTCTCTATAGCTTAATTCTTAGTAGAGGTTTTGGACTATAATACGCCTAGGGAGGGAGGTCTAGGAAGCGATTTAGCATTGCGATTTTCTATTACGCTAGAGGTTTTGGACTATAATACGTATAGGAGTAGGCTATTCGCTATAGTCTTTCTAGGGGGGCGAACTAAATATAAGATTATTATTTATAATAAAATTTGGAAGCTTTTAATAGTTGGTTGAATTAAAAATAATTATTTAAAAAGGGAGGTTAAAAATTGGGAAATCCAAATTTCGCTTAGAGGTGGGCCGTGTGTGGTGGCCCCTACTCTTATGTTACCCGCTACCCGTTGGCCTGAGGCCTATAGACCCACTTTTATTTCACCCCCCAACCACCCTCACTACGAGCAATGGGTACTCCTTCTTACCTTAATCCGAAAATCTACTTTGAAACTATAACCTTGATACCGCAACCCGAAATAATATCTAAATGCATTTATAGAAAGAATGCTCTATACTTATCATAGCATAAAGTGGCCTATACTAGCCTTTCCTCGATAGAGAAGTGTCCTTGAAAAATCCGGCCCTGTGAAATCAATGAAACATGCAGAGAACGGGTGCTAAGCCTTAATAGGAAGATGATACTGCACAGCAGAGCGGCGTTGACTCCGGTACTGCAACTCAGGGAAGGTTGAAACCATATGATTAACCGCCGTTTCGGAAATATGGTGGGATGAAATATTACCATAGGGTAGTCCCCAGTCTATCGTCCCACCAGACCATAAAATTTGTGTCAGCGATTCTGCAAAACATCCGCCATTGCGTACAAAATTTGCCATGCTATATACGCGCTTGGATTTTCTCTCTTACGAAATTCGACTCCTCAATATCCAGGAGGGCCTTTACGATGAAAGCATACAATGCACCCTCGAACAGACATCGTTAATCGACCCTGGAAGCTATCATGCCTTATCATACTGTTGGGGCGATTTTAGTAACAAAAAGAAAATCATTATCAACGATGTTTCTGTCGAGGTCGGTCATAATCTTGAGGCTGGACTCAGACAGTTACGATCGCGTGGATATCTTCGCGTTTGGATTGATGCATTGTGTATTAATCAGGATGATATAGAGGAACGAGGTCTTCAGATTCGGATTATGAGGCAAATCTATTCCCAAGCTATCTATGTCATCTCATGGCTTGGAGACGACCCGGAAAATATTGCCAACGCTGTCAAATACCTATTTGAGCATGATAGATACATATGGTATCCTGGTCGGAGGCATACTGCTTGTGGCGGTTCAACGGCCTATATCAGAGGCAGAAACACAGAAGAGGAGATAGAATGGGACGCCCAACGTTGGAGGATTTTCCAAAGCTTCTTTGAGCTGAGTTATTGGAGACGAGCATGGGTAATCCAGGAAATTGCTTCAAGTGGTCAAGTGGAAGTGCTTTTTGGCCGCATAGCAATGGATTGGAAATCTATCACAGACGCTCTTGATCACTGGAGAGAAAATTCAGATAAAGTCCCAAAAGCTTGTGCATCATATGAATATGCCGCCGGGCTTGATCACTTTCGAACTCGCTTCAAAGATCCACGACAAATGACTCTTCTCGAGGCCATGCAATGGAGCCGCTATGCGCTTGCCACCGATCCGCGAGATAAGATCTACGCTCTTCTTGGTATCACATCTGACGGCGCCCGTCTTGTTCCAATGCCAAACTACCAGAAGACCTTTGAGCAGATACTCTGCGACTTAATCAAAGCAATGCTTGTTGCGGCAAAATCCTCAGACGTAAAGACAGTGAACTTCGAGAAGCATTCCAAGAAAGCATGGCCTTGGTTAGATGCCAAGTCTCTACGACTTTGGTCTGATGTTAATACGATTCTTGGATCCCCATTTTGCTCTTGGAATCCTTTATTTTCTCATATCCCAATGCAGCGACCTCTGAACGCGAAGTCGTTGCAGACTCAAGGCCTTCTTTTGGGGCAAGTGTGCCAGATCAGCTCTCCGTCCATCTGCCGTAACAATTTTGCGAGCCAACCAAAATTGGGCGCGGGCAATACGCATTACCAAAAGTCCAGCATGGTATCCAGAAATATTGACCTCTATCCTTCCGGAATGCCAGCTGCGATACTTGAGACTTTATGCCTCTGCCCACCTGCAAGTAGCATTGATCCTCAATCTTGCCTCAAGAATCTCTGGAGCCCAAAAGGTCGAAAAGAAGTTCCTGGTTGGATAGGGCTGGGGCTGGGACACAACAGAGAGCAGTGGGACCATATAAACCATTGGTTTCAGTCGAATTCGTCACTCAAAATCGGATCATCCACGCTGCAGCAATGGTCACAGTTGAATTCCAAGGCAGACCGTTTCAAGTATCTCCTGCGTGGCCCAGGTGTATCCTTTCCGAATGAAGAATTCGGACGGTGCATCGAGGCGGTTGACAAAGTTTTACAGAGCCAGATGTGCTTTATGGTCACTCACACAGGTCTCATAGGAATGGCTCCATCGACTGTACAAATTGGCGACTGGATATGCTATATCAAGGGATTTAGCATACCTGTTATTCTCCGGGAAATGGAAATGACGCTAACTAGCACTGATCAAGAGTTTTTGGTGGTTGGTGGGGCATATACACATATGGATAGGAAGCTTCATGGAAATGGTGGGTTCGGTGACTGGGCTGAGACATATTTCATGGATCAAGCAGGTCTTCAAACTATAGTTCTATGCTGAACTTCTGCGGGATAGAGTGTGCCGGCCTAAAGAGATATGTCGAGCAGAGCTCGGCTCTGACTTATTGTCACGAATGCAATATCTGTATGTAGCCTAAGAGATCTTACAAATCAAGAGTTGAAATGTGCCAATCCCTTTTTAGGAATCTTTAAGTATATCCGAGGCTTGAAAGTATAATAATATAAGCGCTAAATAGTAGATTAATGGGGCTGCCTAGCAAACACTTACTATATTGAGTTTCTACCCGAGGGAGGTCCTGCGATAATTTCCCAGTCTTCTAAATCTATAATTTGTTTCTCGATATAATGCTCAAATTATCCTATAAATTGTTTAAGCAGTAAAAACATCTAAATGAATATTAGTTGGAAACTAGAACAATGGTTTAAAACCAGCGGTACTTAAAGCCATATATAGCTTATACAACTTGGGCTGATATATTATTAAGGACGTTGTCAGCGCAAAGATTGCTAAGAACTTATAGAATAGTGAGTGGTTATTTTAGACTACCATATTCCGTTTTAGGAGCCCAACTCCTGGTATATAATATCCCTACTTCCGTTTTTCACTTCCTGCTAGAACTAGAACCACATCTCGCTTTTGTATTGATTAGCCTTTCAGCAAATGTTTTGCGTTTTACGGTTAAGTGAGAATTGAACCTGATATATCGAAATTTGTCATATGCCTAAATCTTGATTACGCTTGAGCAGAACTCAATAAACTTATAATCAGAATCTAGAACCCCAAAAACGGTTCCGAACTTAGGCTCATGCTAGGCTCGACGGTTGATATAGATCAATTCTCCTCAGTCTATGATCGTATGTGTTAGCCACATCTACTATTTTAACCTATACAAGCACTGTTCTGGTCACGTGACCTCTCTCTCGCTTGCAAGAAAAAGGGGTTTTATATCATATCATATCAAGTCAGGAGGTTAGATCATGTTATATAAAATCAGATAAATAAGCATAAGTATAATTAAAGTATTAAGACGTAAGATTCTGAATCGGGGATCTGGAGAGCCGTGTACCCGTCTCTGATAGTAGCCAGGCCACGATCCTCAAACTTGGTTCGGCGCCGCTGGTGCTGGCCACGAGCAATTGAGGTCTTCAGGGCTGTCATAGCCACGCGTTGAGGCCTGTCGCCTGAATAGAGGCCTAGTGATATCTGGTGAACCCAGAGCTCGTTGATAGCCGAGCAGTAGGCCCTGACTGTGTGGTACATGAGTGTGTGGTACATGAGCACCAGATCAGAGCAGGACTCGTCGTCGGTCCCTTCTAATATAGGAATGGCACCTGCATGCCCTCTTCTACTTTGATGGTAGCGAGCGCGATAGCGGTGACTCGGCCTTTCTCTTGCGCTGCCGCTGCTTCTCAGCATCGAGACGGAGTCCTCGCCTTGGCTTACGGCCTGCTACCTTATCTTTGATAAAAAGCAGCAGCTTGCCCTTGTCCACATAGTCTTCAGGGAGGTGCTTGCCACCCTCTTTAAAGCCTATCTTCTTGCACCAGGCCTATGAGACAAGAGGTCGGTACCAAGTGCCTCAAATATCAGAGGACAAACACCCACCATCCACTCTCTCTGCTTTGGCTCATAATTATTGGCGGTATTTTTAGGCCGGTGGGTCCTGTGATACTCAAGAACCTCATTTAGGGCCTGCTGGATAGCGATATCCTCGGCCCTATCAGGCAGAGGCTGAGGCTCAAGCTCCAAAGCAGGCGCCGGAGCCTTCCTAGAAGCTGTAGGCAGGAGGCTCAGGAGCCGGTCCATGGCCGCGTCCACGCTCAGGATAAGCGCAGTAGCAGTGCGCAGCAGCGCTTCGGTTTCGGGTAGTCTAGAATCCATGTGTCAGTCAGAGTCGCTTCAATTCAGGGAAGGCCCGGACGGGAGGGCAAGAAAAGGGGGCCCTCTGAACGTATTCTACGCATCTTGGAGCTGAGGGCTGACGCGCTTCGAGCCTTCATACCTCACAATTAAACGAGTAACTTGCACGATGACTGCACCTGAAAGGGCCTCTTCTCTGAGGGCGCGCAGGCCCGGAAATTGCGCGGTTTATATGGGCAATCGCGATCACTCCCCACTGAGTTACGCGCGGGCCTCATACACCATTAGCTTATTCTTGATTAGGATCTTGCAACAAACACGCAGAAAACATTTTCTCATAATCATGCGGTAAAATATTCGTTCTATTGATCCCATAATATATTTCACTATATATGAATAAACGATATATACACCATCTAATGCAAAGAAATCCATTATGTCCTGCAAAGGATAGATTCTTTTTGAAGAGAAAACGAATAACCTCCTTGAGAAAGAAGATTACGCACGAGGAGACCTCTTTAGAAAACAGTCTTCTAGCTCAAGTTGATCTGCAATCCTAACGTAGCATTCAGGATGCTGTTCCCATAGAAGAACTCAGTCCTGTTCACCCACACGTTAGAGTCTTGCTACAGGAGTACAGATTTGATTTAACTTACCCAGCATTTCCAACATTGACGTAAGTCTTATCCGTGAACTTTCCAATTGTCACCAAAGCCTCCAGCCAATCCTTCAGATCTCCATTAAAGCTCCCCTCGAACTGAGTGTCGGGAAGCAAGCTATGCACTGTGATCCCAGTATCGGTGTTCTTCGCCTCATACAACTTCCAGCTCGTCCCAAAAAGAGAGTCAATCGTAGCCACAGCATCTCCCCAGCCAATTGGAAGTTGACCTCCTTCATATTGAAGCCACAGCATAAGTTCTTGCGCAGAGCTCGAGGTCGAATCTCCTTTCGTGTCACTGGTCATGAAATCGAAGCAGACATTGCCCTTGAACGCAGTCGTATTTGTGCGTGTCCATGTGTAACTAGCCGGAATGGCAGAAATGGACGAAATGGTGTTCTCAAGGTTTTGTGTCAGACCCACAAAAGAGTATCCTTTTGGTACATTGTTCCTGTGGGGAAGTATTAAATTAAAAAGCGCCGCTATTGTTAAGAAGGCAGACTTACGTGCTCTCGACATATTCAATGTTCGTCACGCTGTTCCAAGCCACCTCTTTATCTCCATTTGCAAGGGTTCCAGCTTTTTGGTAGTTGGTGCACTGTGTGCCGACCATCTTGTCGGCATTGTAGAGCATGTTGTAGACGATCCATGGCGTGTCGGTGAGAATAACATAATCTGTGTCGCCACAGTGGTCAGAAGCAGCTTGGCTAGAGGTAGTCACAAACGTAGCAGAGGAAGCAGCTTGGCTGGAGGCAGCCACAGCCGTGGTAGCAGAGGAAGCAGCTTGGCTGGAGGTAGTCACAGCCTTGGTAGCAGAAGCAGCTTGGATAGCTGGTGAAGCTGAGGAAGCGGGAACGGTCGCAAAACCCGAGCTTGCTGGGGCCGAAGCCGTGCTTGAGCCTGCTGAGGGAGCAGCTTGGACAGAGGGAGCGGCAGAAGAAGCAGTTTGGACAGATGAAGCGGCTTGGACAGAAGAAGCAGCAGATGAAGCGGCTTGGACAGAAGAAGCAGCAGAAGAAGCAGCTTGGACAGATGAAGCGGCAGAAGAAGCAGCTTGGACAGATGAAGCGGCAGAAGAAGCAGCTTGGACAGATGAAGCGGCAGAAGAAGCAGCTTGGACAGATGAAGCAGCAGAAGAAGCAGCTTGGACAGATGAAGCGGCAGAAGAAGCAGCTTGAACAGAGGCAGTCGTGACTGGAGTAGTATAGGACGAAGCAGCTTGGATAAAGGTAGTTGTAGGCTCAATAGCGTAAGGAGGTGGAGGTGGTGTATCGTTTTCGAAGGCACACTCGTCAGGAGCAAATTCGCCAGGGGGAAAACGAATGGGGTTCGCTGCTGCAAATACGAGCAATGCGAGGAAGGTAATTGCCTGCAATGGACGGAACATATTGAAGAAAACAAATGTAAAAGAGTGACTGTGAAGTGAAGAATGAGAACTGAAAAAGTCGGCGAATTGACAAGACGAAATGTAAAGAGTGTTGGGAAGAAAAATCAGCCTGCTTCCCTTTTCATACTTATAACTTCGACGGGAACAGATCCACGGCAACAAATAACAGCAACGAAAGATTCGGAGGCGCTCAAGAATCCATCGCTGAGTTTCGAATATAATTCTCCAAGATTATTTGTGGAGGTTACAAGGGGTGGAGGTTACAAGGGTGGGCCCTGAGAAAAACGTGGCGAGCCTTAGTGTCACCTGGTGAAACAACATCATTTTGATTCTAATATGAATAAACCTTCTTTTTGCTCATAAAACAGTATAGTGTATGTACAATATTTCTATCAAAACATTACGTGAGTATATTGAAATTCCATGACAATTGGCGCTGGATTAGTTGGTGGATGGCAAGATTTTGGAGGAGATGCACGGACACTCAGGCCACGTTTTTCTCGTGATACGATAGGAGGAAACTAAAATCCCGGATAATTTCGTTTATAATCTTAGCATGTATCTTGGAATGTTTCACGAACACTTAAATAGAGGCTCGAATCAATCAAGACATCAAAATAAGAACTCCACTATGCTTATAGTGCCACTTTTCCGAGCTATGGCGAGCACGAATACGTACAGAAAATAACACCCAAAGGCCGCAAATATGCCTCCCTCCTGCGCATCAATACATAACCACCACACTATACTTATGATTTTATCTGAATTAAGTAATAAGCTAATTGAATAAGAAGCCAATAAACTATACACAACTTCTAATATTAATATTAATCAGGTGGTGCAAAAGTTATATGATATGGAAAAATGGGTCTAGCCGTATAGTCTTAAACTCTCCCGGCATCTTAAGTACCTATTTTACTTTGCTAGAACCAGAACTGTCCTTCGTAGTATGGACTGATTTCGCTTCTAGTAGACGCTATATGCAATACGAGTTAACTGAAAAATCGAATATGTTATGTCTAAATATATTATATTACCTAAATCTTAGATGAGCTTAAGTAGTATTTAGTAAACATAAATCCAGAATCTAGTTTCATGAATCCTAGAAACGCATTTGAACTGAGGCTTATACGTAAGTATCTAGTTAAGATAGCCTACTTCTTCTTAGTTTATATTCGTATATATTAGCTATGACTACTATTTAGATCTATATAAGTAAGTTCTATTCTAGTCACGTGACCTCACTCTCGCTTGCAAGAATAGGGGCTTGGCTTAGGCTTGATCAGATCATATTAGATCATATTATATAAAATCAGATAAATAAGCACAAGTATAAAGAAAGGATCAGTATGTGAGGTTCTGAATATGAAGTACTTTAGGTACGGACAGACAAACCTGCATGTTAAAGAAGTGGCATTAAAAGATAACCAGGTCGTTCTTAGTTGCGCATGCACACACAAGCCCTCACCAGAAATTTCGCAGGGCAACAGTAAAGTAAAATATACGCTATTGAATTCTTATTCAACATCTCGCTGTCCTGTCCTGTCCCAATCTAAGTAAGGCTCGTCGCTATATCTGTCCTCTGTCCATGCCAATGCCAAAAAAATACAACCATATAATATCAATCCCCTAAACGCCCGCCGAATGCTGCCGTCAATCCCAGCCAGACCCATATCGTACTAAAGGGAATCGTTATATCGTACCCTGCCAGCCTATCCTATCCGCTCCGAATTATCAACAAAACCGAACCAAACCAAACCCCCAAACTCCAGCCATGTCCGGTGCCGTCATTACATCATAATGCCATGCTATGCTAAGTCTCCACTCAATGATGAAATATATATGAATCAAGAAGCAACCTCGGTCTCTGAATCTTCAGCCTTCTTGGCAACGAGCTCATACCACAGTCCGTGGGCTTCTCTATCCAATGCACCCACTTTGCCCATCTCTTCCACGATAGCGCCGACTTTTTGCACAAATTCAGGTAGTCCGAGTGTGGCAAGACTTTCACTGGCTGTACTGGCGCTCTTGACTTTCTCTCTCTCCGTTCTAGCCGTCAGGCGTGCGTGGATGTGTCCCTTCAATCTAGTCATCAACAGACGCATGACTGGGTCTCTGAGCACTGCTGACGTGGTCGAATCGGAGGGAGGGCCTGAAATAGAGGCGGATATTCCCACGATCCTCGTAACTAGTTCGCGAATGTGGTTCTTCGTAGCGGCTGGCATGCTGCGAGAGGATTCCAATGCTGCTTGAATGCCTTGACTTGCGCTCTCGACACTCTTGGCGTTTTCCAGCACGGAAAAGATACGTGTTGCTTCGGTTTTCCATTGGCTGCGAACATCTCGCTTCAACATGTTCTTACACTGAAGAAGAATCGCACCTGTAGTAATGATGCGAAGGATGTCACCACGAGTAGACTGGATGCGTTTGCTATCTACCTGAAGTGTTTCAGGGGTAGGCACTGAGAGGTCGAGATTGGTAAAGACGTCGACCAGCATGTGAGAATATATCTTGTCGGGCATCGGTCGGTTTCTGGCTAGCTGCGGGTCTCGTCTGGCCGCCTCGGCAAAAACCTTGGCCCTGGCTTCTTCCCATGCTTGCTGGGTTGCTGAGAGGTTATTGGAAGTCTCATTCATGATCTCTGCGAAGCGTGTTGTCTCGTATGCAGCGGCATGCTTAATAAGTTCTGGTGCAGCAGCTTGCAACATGAAGTTTGCATAGTCAATTTGCATGAGATCCGTGGCATGCATCAGGCTCTGCAGGCGATCAACCACATCACCACTCTGAATCTTGTTTTCAACCAGTTCTTTCATTTCTTCGTCACGGAAAGGAGCGCAGAGGCGAGGAATGATAGTCGCCATGAATGAGAAGAACTTTTCATAAGAGAAAGAACCACTTTGAAGTTCACGGGCTACAACGTCGTTGTCGAGAGCTTCGCTAATGAGAGTGTGCATCGAATTGCCCTGCTTCAAGAGATTCAGGAGCTTTCCTTTAATGTTCTCAGCCATCGCAAGAACCCATGGTTCGCTGTTCCCTTGAGCGATATCTCGACGCATAACGTCAAAGACGGCACTCATGAACGAGTCCCTGTATTCGAGAGCATCTTCTCCAATGCGGTATTCTCGGTTGATAGCGATCTCATGAGCGATGATTCGATTGTCAGGGAGAATCGTAGTGGCACTTCTTAAGGCATCAACCTCTGATCTCGGAGGCTCACGTTTGCGAGGTGTCGAAGGTGGGGTCAGCGTTTGCAAATGAGTAGCCACCGACTTCTCGGACGCAGATAAATCTGCAATTGCTGGAGTCTCAGATGTGACTGACTCTGCCGCGCGTGGTCGAGAATCTCCTTCGGGCTGGTTTATAGAACGTGCGGCACGTGCTTCCCTTATAGCTTTTGTGATCAACTTCTTTCCTCTGTCAGGACCAGCCAGTTTCTTGATCCTGACCATCAACTTGAGTTGATTTTCTCGAATGCCGTCTCGATAAGAATCAGTGACAGCGTCTTCAGAGCTATCTTTCACAGTCTGCCATATCAAATCAAGTTCTACAAATTGCAGGACCATCATATCGATAAGTGTGCTCGAGTCCCGCGCCTTCCAAGCAATAAATGCGTTGAAGAAAGTGGCATAGACGTCTGACAAATTTGAGAATTGAGCAGGCGGGGGAGTATAGTTGTTCGTAGGTGTTAACCGCGATAGAACATTCTCGAAAGAGATCAACAAATCCCGAGCTTTAGCAACAAGATCCTGCAACTGGGGATTAGCTAGATCGTCTCTCATCATTGGCAATACTCCCACCTGCACCTGCTCTGCCTCTCCTTTTTCACCTTTACCGCTAAGAACCTGAGTTGGGTGTCCTAGAATAAGGAATGCACTCAGGAAGGTTCGAACTGCAGTCATTTCGTTGACGGACCCGCTCTCTCCTTCCTCTAACCCGCAGATTCTCAGGACATGAGCAGTGCCCACTACGACTTTTTCATCTGCCAGTAAATCGACGACCTTCTCAAATGACGTCTCCCGTACACCATCAATTGTAAGACCCAAGTCCGAGAAATCCTTGAGGGCCTTCCATCTGCGATGGGCTCTCCATTTTTGCTGAATCCTGGAGGCAGCTGTAGCTTCACTGATTTGCTCCCGGATTTTTGGCAGAGGAGAAGAGCTCTTCCTACGCTGGCTCGCTGAGCGTCCTCTCTTTGTATTTCCCCCCCTATTAAGGATTTCCTCCCTCCTCCTTTCTGCTTCGGCGAGCTTCTCTTCCATCTCCTTTCTCACTCGCTTGCCATCAGCCTCCCTCTTCTCCTTCATGCTCTCGGCAACACCCTTTGCCCTCCTCACCTCCTCGGCACAACTAGCTACAATCTCCGCAAGGTTCTTCTCTCTTGCATGTTGCGCAGCTAATGCCCTCTCCTCGCTATTTATAACGCTGCGGGGCGCTGCCTTGGCCAGGGCTGCTCTGAGCCGGACCTTCTCTGCATGTGCTGCCCTGTCTGCCAGCCGGGCCTTCCGATCCTCCAAGATCGATGCACGTCGCAGGTGCTGAGCGATATAATTACTCTGAGGGCTGCCATCTAGATCTGGACCTCTGGAGGCATGCGACTGGTGTGAATGGACCGAGGATATAGAGTTACGGCGAGAGGATGCGGCGGAAGACTTGCGACGGTTGTTTGTAGGACGGTAGAAACGTGCTGCGATGCGGGGTGGGGGGGTGTGTATACGCGCATCGTTGGATTCTTCAGTGATGAGGTCTAGGTCGATGTTTTGAGGTATATCGGGAAGTTCGCCTGTCGACTCGGCCAGGTTGCGATCTGGGTCGCTGATGTCTTCTAAGGCGCGACGCATCATAAAGTGTTGTGGTTTGTAGTATCGGGAGATCAAGGCGGTAGTTGGAACTCGATGTAGGCGGGGTTGTCTGTGTATGTACGATGAGGGGCAATGATGGTATTGTGGTGATTCCAGGCGAATTTGTTATATGTATCTATGCTAGAGGTGCGAACGAAGGTGACGCCGGTGGTATGTAGTTTGCGTAATAAAAACCAGAATAAGATGCTGATGCCGAGCTGAGGCTGAATAGAAGAAGTCCGCAAACAGTGTACACAGAATGGAAGGAAGAAAGAGGAAGGTACAAAGTTCTAAGTTGCGCGGGACATTGAAATGGAGGAGGTTGGTGAAGTGTGCGTGTGCGTGTGCGTCGAGGTCGCAAGATGATGTATTATCATCGAACTGGAAGCGGATGTCGTAGGTTGGTGACTTGGGCAGGTGGAGTTGGTAGCCGCTAACCGAATATGGCGCTAGGTGTTTCCGATGACCGAGCAGTTTGGACGCAGTGAGAAGCTGTCAGAAACAATCCATTTCTCACTCTCTTCCCGCTTTTCTCTTTTATTTCATCTCACATCTCACTCAGATCACTATACGACCGAGTAGTACATGCTAGTGTTGCGAACTGACTGATTTTTGAAACCCCGAGCGTGTGGTTTAGTCTCACTCACTACCGTCTGTCGCATGGAGTTGCCGGTGAGCTCGAGACGTCTTTCCGTTTGCAGATGATGGTTCTAGATCGCCACGCCATTCATCCCCTCTCCATCCCCATCATTGGCACCTGCAGACGATCGGCGCCTAGTCCCGCATCTACGTAGTAAGTTACAGTAGAACGGCTGCTACGGGGGATATATTAATGCATAGAGATTAGATTTAACCGGCTCGAAATAGATTTTTTGATTGTACTGCAAGTATTATTATGTTATTCTATACTATAGCAATATACAGAGTAATATACGGAGTACTCCGCACATGGGATGAACGGCAGAGATCCTTTGTTTATCTGTTCCGATTCATCCATAAACCGTCTACAATCATAGATATGGCCAGTTCAGTCATAAATCGACTCCAAGATTCACGACTGAACTGGATTCACGAGTGACCTCCGTAGTTCAGTCGTGAATCTTAGTACCAAAGCACGACACAGGAAGTGCAGAGGTTTATCTACAAACGTTTGTTTTTATTTCACTTTTAAGCTAGCATATCTATATGGGGCCACTATTGGCTTTCACACCCAAGAAGGATGGGGCTGGGACTTGAGGATATACCTGAAGCTAGACCTATACACCCACACAATATCCTTCAATCAACTAAACAACCAGACAGTCAGCTCCTTACTCCTCATATATTCATTCCTAATCTTATCATCTAATCTAATCTGACCTTCGTCTTCACCATCCCATTCATCCTTCTCAGTCATGCCAGAGAATACTCAATAAGAAATGTATATTCCCGCTTCATGCATACATAAACCTTAACCCACTCTCAAACCCCGCTCCCTCACGTAAAGAAACAAAGTCACATATCAGCATCGGCATTCAAAAGGAACTTACCAGAGAAGTCAAGTTAACTACACTCTGTTTTCTCGCTCGCTCGCTCGCATATAAAAGAATAGAATAGAAATCGGCTTTGCTCGTCTACTTGTCTGTGTTTAGATACTCGAGTAGATACATTTATGTAATCTTGTCTGTCATTGTGTATCAACCCCGCTTCCATAGGTACCGATACCATAGCCGCCCGATTTCAATTTTCAAACGCCCAGAACCCCCCAAGCCGGTTGGTTGATGAAATGCAATGCAATGCGTCGCTCGCTTCTCTGTCTGTTTGCTAGCTGTCGATGAGAGATAAAACAAGGAAAACATGACCTAGTTGACATCGAATAGGCATCTCAATGTACAAGAAATACATACTATAACTACAAAAAGATAGATCATAATATGTATATGCTTCCCATGCGCGCTCGCTGCGTTAAAAGCTTGCTTGCTTGCCTTTGCCTTGTCCAAAAAGCCAAGCCCAGCCCAGTTCAACCACCGTCATCAAGCAAAACCAAATCAAAATGGTCATGTAAATCACAAAAGCAAAGGAAAAAAAATCTAGAAACAAGAATGTAACGAGCTCCGTCTGCCCTTAACCCCTCCCTCCTTCACTTTCTCCAATATCCCTCCTCACGTCGTGACGAGGTATTTAGTAGCCGGTGGGCACGGCGCCGGTGGGCTTGACATGCTTGGAGATGAATCCGCTGGGGAAGACACTGGAGCAGGGGACCTTGCCGGTTCCGCTGGCGGCACCAGCGCCGGTGCTGTCGGTACCGTTTCCGTATGGTGGTCCGGTGCTGACTGGGACTGGGATCACAGTCGCGGTGCTAAGGACTACAACGGCGGAGCCTGAGCTGCTAGCAGCTTGGTTCTTGATGGCGAGGCTTGAAACTGAGGCAACACCTGATGCAGATGCAGTCTATCAATTACATTAGTTTCGGACTGCGATCTTGAGACGAGAAATGGAAACCTACCACAGTGACAGTTGAGAGAGCAACAGTGACAGTGACTGGGGCGCAAGATCCTGAGGCTGCAACTGCGGTCTGGAGGCCAGCAGAACCGGAAGCTGAACCTGAGGCACCAACACCACCTGCGCTGCTTCCGGCTGAAGGACTACCTCCAGCTGAAGCGCTGCCTGTAGAAGCTGCCACGACGGTAACATATTTGGTGGAGGTCTCAGTACCATAAAGGGTGGTAGTGGGTCCAGTGCCACTGGCCGATCCACCTACTCCACCTGCGGCGCCAGAGCTGGCAGGCTTGGTGGCAAGGACGGTAGCGTAGCTGGTGTGCTTGATGGTAGTGGTGACAACGGTGGTGGATGAGCCGGAGCCGAGAGTGTAGGTGAGGACAGTGTTAGATGTGCCGACTGCTACAACGCTGCCTCCAGAGCCAGTGCTGAGAGGGACTGATGGAGCGGGTGTGGTGACAGCTCCAACGACGTTTGATCCTGCTGGTACAGAGGATGCTGGAGAAGTGGCTCCACCGGCGACAGAAGATCCAGCTGGGGCAGTAGGACCAGCTCCTGTTGGAGCGTATCCTGAACCAGTCGCCGCTGCACTGGAAGCAGCACTGGTAGAAGCGACGTACGAGGCGATGGCTGCGGCGCTGGCAGATGAAGCTTGCGCAACGGGGCAGACAGTCTAAAAGTATTGTTAGTTCCCTGGGCTATCACTTTCTCCTCTTCATTACTCACTGTGGCAACGATAACAGTGTCAGTAACAACGACACCAGCAGATGCGGAGTTTCTCGCTGGGCAGTTCGTCACAGTTGCGGCACAGCTGGTGATAGTGCTGGTGAGGTAGTGAGTGACAACCAAAGTGGTCTGGTCACCAGAGTCGGTGGAGGTTGCATTGAGCTGACGGCGGTGGTGGAAATGCTGGGGAGCATGTTGATGAGCGGTGGCCAAGGCCGCGAAGAAGGCTACAGACAATGCGGTGTACTGCATTGTGGATATGGTAATCGGTTCGTTCGGTGAGATAAGTCTTCTTGTTCCTTCAAATTCTTCCTAAGCAAGTGATGATGCTTCTACAAATATGTGAATGATAAGGGGTTCGAGGGTCTGGGGCTGCAAATATCGGTATGGACAGTGGGTAACGAGCGAAAGTCGATTCCGCAAAGTCTCGTTCAAAAAAAAGAGTGACTGGAGGTTGGAAATGAAGAACGTAACTTGTGCAAAGAGCGACTGTAAGGACTGTAATGGTCAAGATGGAGCTTGGTGGAGAGAAAAGAAGAAAGAATCGATTCAGAGGAGGTGCGGGTGTGGCAGACAAAAGGGAAGTCTGTATTACGGGGGGTGGATGCGCCATGGATCCGAGAGACTAAAATCAAGATTGGATCAGGGCCTGCAGGCGCCAGGGCACTCCACAGCACGCCCCTTGGGATCCACTGACAGATGGGCGGACGGGGCAGATGCAGGTACGGGAGAGACTGGGAGCAGTTGAGAGAGGCCAGCCAGAGGTGAGCCAGCCCTCACCGTTTTGCTGTGCAGCGAATGAAATACTCGTGCGGGCAAGCCATGCAGTGCGTGCGCTGGGCTGGGGCAAAGGAGATGGTTGTGGCGCTCGAGGGATTCAAATTTGAAATGATATCTGTAATTTAGGACACTCGCTTGTTCCCCGTCTAGTTTAAAGTGTGTGTTCTGATTGGGAGTCTTCCTCTGTCGTCCCCAGCAACAGACGGTGGATTTGCTGCACCATGTTTCAAGCCAGGCGATTGGCTTCCCGGCCCGCAAAAGGGGTTCATGGATTGCAACGCCGCCGTGACGCCCAACGAATAAGAGTAAACACCACACCATGGATGGCCATTGTACAATTCCCTCAGCTCCTCGCTCTACTCCGAACCGTACAATTAGTAGATTAGTTAGTTGCAAGCAAGAGTACGATCTTACTTCAGTCGTAGACTCTATCGTCCTTACAGACAGCAGCAAGGACTGTTCTCTTACTTCGTACTTTAGAAGCCTTTCTACACCCGACATCATGAGAACGAAAGTATTGCGACGCAGCGGCGTGCGTACCCTCCCCTGCGTATTGCTCAATCTCTTTAAAATCATCCAATCCGCTAGCCATGACGACCGGAAATTATTATTGGGATGTGACACGATTGCCATTTCTGGACGCCGTCACGCCTCAACCGTAGTCGGATGCATTGAAGATGTATAAATGCGTTTACCAAGCCACAGCGGCCTACCGTACCCTCTGAACATCTGAAATGCCCCTTTCGGAAGAGCTGAGAAGACAAGACCTCCAATCATCCCCCGCAAATGGGTATGTACACCCCGCGAGTCTTCCAGAGATCAGCGGTGCAAAGACCAGCGTCAGCAATTATTAATTCTGATGTTTACAAGTATAAACTTACTTCACTTGGGTATAGCCTCATCTCATGTCATCTTCCTTCTATCTATCCACGCCGCGGTCGAGACCTTTCGAAGTATAATTAATTAATCAATTCTTATCCTCTCGGAGTCGTCCTCCTAGGAGCCAGGACACAGCCTGGAAGGTGGAAGGGGCAAATTGATCGAGGTCATTTGCGTTTATGCGAAACGAAGAGAGGGCATGAATACCGAGAATGGTAACAAGTACGAAGGCCCCAGGGCGGGGGCATGAAAAGAAACGAAAAAGAAAGGAAAACCCTCGTGGGAATAAACCTGGTTTCACGTGCCGCGCTTGCTTGCTTGGCCGATTGATGAAGAGATTAGGAAGGAAATAGAATGAGGCTTGGAAGTTCAAGGTGAGAGAAAACGTTATTGGTAATTCTAGAAGATTCGCCGAATCGTCAGCCAGCCTACCTACTTGAAACGTACCACCAGAAGATGTACATGTACAGCTCGTTATCGCCGAGCATGAGCAAGTATGTAGTGCAGTCAGTCAGTACAACTGGCAATGCGTGTCGCAGTACAGCACCGCACGGTTCCGGTAGGGCTCGTGGGCTGAAGAGAAAGAAAGATCTGTGGATAAATTCCTCTAGTCCTCCGGGAGTTGTGACGCCTTGAACAACGAACGAAAATATTGTTTCTCACCGTGCAGAGCACGACGTTTCAAAGTGAAGTGAGCTGCCCCATCTTGCGAGATGCCGGTGCCCCTTCCTATGCACGCAGATAAGGTACGAAGTAAGATGGCTCAGAATTTCTAGTCCCCCCGTAATAATAAAATCCAAGCTTTCTTACAAGGTTACCCGGCTGTTTCATCCCATGATTACCTACTCTCGGTTCGTAAACTTCGGAAATCTAACTGTACTGTATATATGCATTGCGGGGCATGCCATGGCATCTAGAAGTAGGTCCAAACTGAACCTCAGGAATCAGGATCATAGAGGGGAGGGGTCGTTTGCGAAATAAGTTTAATTTACATCGCCTCGCATCCATGACCCGGCCCAGCGCACCCAAAAGAGGGACAAACTTCCGAGTTAATCGAGCTCGGTCAATATGCCGTGCTTCGGACTTCCTCCCGAGTCCCGTGCCGCGAATTCGATTGATGCTTTGCTTTCGTTGTTTCGTTTTTCGCTTTCATTTCGGCTTACGGGTAAGCGGTCTTGTAGAATAATAGGTACTGTACGATACAGCACAGCCTCTTATGCTAAGGAACCAGCGTTTCGTTTCCAATATTCTTCGCTATGCTGAATACGAACGAGCATACCATACCAATTCCATGCCCGTTTCAATAGTACCGTTTGGTATGGGATTCGGCCGAATCAATTCATGAGGATTGCCATGGCAGCCATGCTGAGATGATAAGATAGAAGGTAAACTCGCTCGCATACAGTATTTCCGAATTCGCTCAAGGATCGCGTTATAGTACTCCTCTGTATTTTCGGCGCTCGTTCGGATCCTATGTGCGAGTACTTGTACGGCGAGGAATTGCCAATTGTTCTTTCTAGTCCATTCATTCGTTCCGTTCATTTGTTACAAGCTTCCTTTGCGGCGCTGCGCTGTGCAGTGCAGTATCATGCTTACTCGTGTGTGAGGTAGGCTTTGCAAGCTGCGATGCAATGCTGTCTCAAGCGAGTGGGATTTTTCGAGGTGTAGGAGAAGATTGGAAAGAAAAGAGATGGCAAAAGGATCTGGGTGTAAACAGGCGGGTGTGCTAGAAGTCTTTTGCGTCGCGAGTGCGAGGTATGAGAGGGATCTCGTTCGTACCTTATTAGCTAATGAACGATCTTTGCGAAAAAGCTAGGTGTAAAGAAAGGGTAACGATATCGCTCAAGGTGACACATTTTTTCTTGTTTCCAAATTCGGGGGAGCCAGATCAATGCAAGAGTACGTCAAATAAGTCTATTCGACGCAAAAGAAACGCAGCTGACTCGGAAGTATCTTCTATAAGAATGAACGCTCTTAGCAGGAACGAAGTCTTCGAGGCAGTTATATGAATTAGTACGCGGTTCTTCACTCTTTCACTTTTCAAGCTTACTCTTACAACAAGGCACGCAGTACTTGGCGCCAGATCACAATTCAATTCTAAAAGAGATAATGTATTCCTGGCAAGTGTATAGGAGCTTTCCTAGACTAGGACGTAGAGTTTTTTTTTGAGCCTGGAAGAGCGTAGCAGCGTCCAGGCGTCGTCTGCATCCTGTTTGCAAAAGTGCCCTTGTCAAAGACGACGACTCGTTGTCCGACTTTGAAGTTATCGATTTCCGGAGAGACCCTCGTGACGATGCCAGCGCCTTCTCCACCAAGGGTGTGCTCATTGCCAGGGACGATACCCATAGAAACCACGACATCTTTGTAATTCATACCCGCAGCAAGAAGCTTGACTTCAAGGCAAACGCTTCCCAATGCCAGAGGAACGGGCGAGATCTCCCCATAGTGAATGGAATCGATAGTCCCGAGTCTCTCCGTCCGCAGCCGGATGGGAGTCTGGCACGCATGAAGATCGACCACTTCGGTTTTAAGACTGCCAAGGTCGTCATTCTGGTATTTGGTGAGATCCTCCTCGGGGATCAGATGGCTTATATAAAACATGCCGTCGACTTGTTGTTTGGGCTTTGGTTTGCTGATGAGTTGAAGACAAGTATCGATAGCGGCCGCAGTTGCTGGTCCAATGGCCTGGCCGATATCCAGAGTCACCAGATCGAGAAGTGGTTCTTCTGCACGCAAAACACGGAATAATTCATTGATAGCTGCTTTAGTAGGCTCCGTGACATCGAGTTGCGCCCCAGTGGTAACCCAGATAATCTTGATTTCTTTTTGAACAAGCTCTGGCAAAAGAGCCCAGGAGTTCTCGTCCGATCGGTCCATCGTCGAGGATGAGAGCAAGACGAGAATGGTTTGGATGGTCTCAATTTCATTGAGTGGCTGTCCAGTCTTGATGTGCCATTTCCCAATGCCTGCTCATGCGAGAGGCTGACCAGACTGGTAGTTGGGTGCGCGGGCTCTTCCAAGTCTACAGGAGAGGCAACTACGCACAAGTAGAGGTTATCATCAATGGTATGAACATGTCCAATTCTTTCAAGAATGGCTTGATTAAAGGAGTTATCGGATCCCGCAACCAAGACCAATCCGCCGTCTTGAACAGATGCAGATATACTGTCAACGGCTACGCTCAAAGCCTCTTCGGAAAACAGACTGGTGGTTTTGACGAGCACGACATCGAATTTGACTTCACCGAGAATCGGTTCTGCTTTGGCTAGGTCAAACCAAATGAACCCAGCATTCGGAGCGGAAGGGGAATATTTCTCCTGCGCACTGACCACTTTCGTGGAGTCGCTGGAAGCAAAGTGGTAGAGGGAACTGGCAGCTCTTTTTGGATTTGGGCGTTGCAACCACAGACTACTCTGATCTTCCGCATCGAGATTGAGCTCTTCGATCTTCAAGATGGGGATTTTATGAGCGGCGAGATCAAGAAGCTCATGGACCAACATGTCTTGCTTTGTCAATTTGGTATCATTTGAGAAATTGGATGAGCTTGCTCTCTGGGTCAGAAAATTTCTCAACTTGGAGTTTTGAGCAGAGAGCAACATGTAAATGTCTGCATCTCATGAGGTTTGCGTAAACGTGTGGCCTGGACCCTCTTCTTCGCTGGTCTCTAGCTCAGCGAACTTGAGATCCTTCATCTCCAAGAGCAGAGCGCCATCTTTCGGGTCATAGACTGAATAACATGTAAACTCGAGTGGCTGACGCTGCTGTGGGTCCATAGCAGTAGCGTCCACCCTACTAGTGCTGAAGAACTGAGCATCGAACAACTTAGGATTAATATCTTCTATGAACATGCCTCCAGGAGATTTCAATGTCCGAGGCCTTCTATCCTTATCATGATGCCCCGCAAGACTGAATCTTGATGTCTGAGATTCATTTTCAGCAACTCCTCCACGTTCGAAGAATTTTCAAAGATCGTGGGGGGGGTTGAGATGGCCGGGCAAGCGACAGGCCATATCAATCACTGCTATAGGGACTTGGACTCTATGAGCTATACTAGTTGGCTCGTCTGGAGGTCCAGTACTGCTGTAGCATTCACTGGTGGTGTCGGAGGGGCTAAAGAATAATCGATAAATGCCAAGACCAATGCCATAGAGAATGTATAAGACGCCCAACCATCCCGCAATTTCTGGAAGCAGGGGAAGCAGTTTTGCAACCAAAGTTGTACGATCAAAGTCCCAATCAAGATTTCGATACTTGGAGAAGTCCATGTTCATTGACTGAAATCACAAATAGACAAACGTGATTTCAAACCATAAAATGTTATAGAAGTTAGGGTTCAAGTGCACTATTAATGTGTATTATTTTACTCGCCACAAGCAAAGAACTAAGTACGATATAACAGATACAAGTCAGAGTCTTGCCAACTGTATAATAATGCTATAACTCATGTATGATAGATGCACACTATATAATCAGCATATTCGCTGGTAACGCACGGAAGTGAGAACTAAGCGAGGAATTAAAGGGGGGTCCATCGGAGCGACCCACTGCACGCAAATCATCCGCTACTTACTGGTTGCTACGTAAACTTTACTGTATAAATTAGTTAAATTCAAGAAATCACCGACCAGAAATCCATCAATAAAACCCCACCTTTTACATTTGTAGAGGGTTCGTCCAACGCGCGCCCTGCTCCCCCAAAAAACATAAGCTGTTTAATCTAATCCTATTATCCTATAGTACTGTTGTGCAGCGCTGCTGCTTGCTTACATGGTAAAAACGCGGGTTGGATGGATAATCTGACTATCGGGTCAAATTGCACAATTTCCACTCTTATACTCGCAACTGCCTTATTAGTTTTAATTGTTTATCTTTCCATAACCAGGTATAGGGGAGTACACTCCTGCCGCATATGGGCCGTTTCGAGCGGGATGCCGGGGCGACACGGGAAAAAGAAACGAACGCCCGTTCACGGTATCGCCGCCCTTGGGCGCTACTTTGGCGAACGTGCCTGCAGTCGGTGGGACGATACGCGCGCCTTCGCGGATTACCGCTTGCAGGCAGGGCAGCGTCTTGGATTAGGCGTCGGAGATTATGGAGCCGGCGGGGACGACAGTGGCGTCTATTTCGTCCTGGAGCTTGCGGTAGACGCGGGGGTTTTTGAGGATGTAGAGGAGTGTTGAGCGGATAGCTGATGCGGTTGTATCGAATCCCGCAATGCTACTCGCAGCCAATTGATACGTGATGCATATATACTCACCTAAAAGCATGGTCTAGCAAGCAAGGGAAGCCAAACGTACACTGCGAGAATTGCCTCCGAGGCAACCTCGGTTTCTGTAACCCCATGCCTGATGAACGACCCCATCATATCCATCTTCTCTCCCGGATTCTTAGTTGTGAACCTCGCCTGCACATTCCGCGTCGTCGTCGCAACAAATGCCGCTGCTCTCCTCGACGGGTCTTGGAATTTCGCCATCAGCCTTCCAGCCCATGGTGTCATCACGAGACTTACCAACCAAGGGATCGATTGCATCGTGGTCACGATTTTGAACTGCCATCCTACCAGTGCAAACCAATTGCCTAGATCCTTATCTTGGACAAGGAATCCCCACGGCGAGCTAAATGAGAGGTTGGTGATGGTATCCAGGGTGAAGTAACCGCATTTCCGGGCGAGGTCTAAGGGTCGGACATCGGTGTCGGTGCTGATATATTTGGTTCTGATGAGGTTCAGGAACTGCGCTATTTGCTGGTTTACTTTGCTTTCGAGTTCCTCGGTTTCTTTTCCGGTGTACTGCCATCTGTTAGTACAGTACAATCAAGCACGAATAGCTAAGGTTCATGGACTTACACCGGCTGCTATCACAGCTCGACCCTTCGTATATGCTGGCTCGTCGACCATGGAGAACGTGTTGTGCGTTTCCGGCATCAGGGTGTTCCCAGCATATATCTGCGATCTCGTGTAATTTGACCTTGCCGCGCTCATACGATGTCGCATGTCGATGTCGCATGTGACGAGCTAATTGGGAGCAATGCTCGCCAGACCACCTAGTTCCAAGGTCAAATACTGTATACTTGGCTGGGGAAGAGGGTATACCCCATATTTAAGTATCACGTTGTATAAATCCCTATATTGTGTCTTGCCCGAGACTTTTTGGTACATCCATAGGTTTGTAAAACGAGCCCAGAACGGTCCTTTGAAATGAGAAAGCTGCCGGTAGGACCGCCATTGCCAGTAGATTATCGCTGCGAGGGGGAGGAGCCAAACTGGCCGTTGCCCGTCGAGGAGCGCACCCAGAAGTGACGATTCAAGCAACATAGTGATGAACAAGTAAAGATACACGGGCGTTTTCAGGAGCCAGAGATAGATTCTTTATATCTCGAACTCTTTTGAAAAACGTCCGTAATAAGTAAGAGAGGTATAGTAAGAGGCGCAGAGGAAGAACGTTATAGAGCATACACTTCGCGTACATCCGCACTCGTATACCAATACTTCCCGTCCCCTCCTCCTTGCTTCAGACGGTAATCCGTTAGCTAGAAATAGACTTCAAAAACATAAAGACCTACTAAAAGGGGAGTGGTAGTAATTGGCCATGGTAGTGTTGACAGTGTATGCATGCAGCTAAGCAGCCGCATGTAACATAAGATTATGGCTGCTTGTCAAGGCAAGTGTAAAAGGCGCTTAGCAGTCTTACGACACTTATTTGCTTTATGAGAAGTATCTAGATTGCATTAGCAACCTGATCACTTCCTAGAGGTTTTTGCTATAATGGCAATAGGGCCCTCTAACACAGAGCTATTGCGTTTGTTTCAGAGGCAAGATCCCTTCAAACAGCTCCTAGTGCCCTTGTAATATCCGCAAATACCTCGTGCACCTCAGACATTGGATTCAAAAACAGTGGGACCCATTTATTACGCCATTCTCCATCGTAAGCGCAAGTATAGGCTGCTTTGCAGTATTCCCAATAATCGGGATACCACCCGGCATGGGCCCAGTCAACGACTGCGAGCACACGAGGCGTCCCCATCGAAGAGATCAAAATGTTTGCTTGATGAAAATCCCCATGAGTGAATTTTATGGTTTCATTATCTGGTAATGAAGCTCTGTAAGGATCTTGAATACTTTCTGGGTTGGGAAATCGAAGCCACGGCAACCGCGAAAACCAGTCATTGAATTCTTTGATAGTAGCGAAGGGACCGCCTTGGGGCTGCCCTTCGAACACAATGTCTAATAGATGGTGGCGATTGATGGAGCCTGGAAGAAATTAGTCATTGTCTTCTAACAGTAATTCCTTACAGACCATACCAATGAATGGATCATTTGGGTCTTGCTCGACATGCCGAAGAGATTCCATTATCTGATATAGGTGATTGCAAAGAGTTGTTTTATCCCCGACGCTCAGAAAATCCCATCGGTCCTTCAACGTCTCTCGCACAAATTCCATGTATATTAAATCATCTTGCCTATCAACCCGCCAACCATAAACCTCAGGCACAGGAACTTGCTCTCCAAGTACGCTTTTGACCATCCAGAGACATTGCGCTTCAGCAACTGTAACATGAGGACCATATTTGACAATGAGATTAAGATGTTCAAATTTCACAGGGGGTGGTTGAGGTAGTGATTGGTTTGGGCCCGATGAGGCTCGAACCTCCGCGGGCGATGGTAAGCACCGTCGGGATTCGTGATCTTTGTAAAAGGAGGATTCGAGAAAGTCCATTCTGGCTTGATTACCAGCTGGTGGCCTTTCATCTTCAGCACCACACCGGAAGTTTTCACTGCTTCTAAATGGAAGTGCTTGGGAAACACGCCAAATCCCGATTAGGTTTAAGCCAGCCTTGCTTTACAATTCCCCTAAAACACCTTTTACGCGTCTCTCAACTTACCAATATCTCTTCCCCCAAGAGCACCACAGACCATGCATGGCACTCAGCATCCCCTCCACCCTCAAGCTCGCCCACCTAAAGCACATAGCCTTCAAATGTGGCATCTCAAGCTCGGGCACCAAGCCAATCCTCACGCAACGTCTCCACGATGAAATCACGTCTGTCTCCCCACGCGGGACCATGGCAAAACCAAGTCGAATACTCAGTATAGATATGGGCATCAGGAATCTTGCTTATTGCATTCTAGACGTACCTCCTAAGGAAGCGCCGATAATTAAAGCATGGCAGCGTCTCGCGGTCTCGTCTCCGCCTTCTGATTCTGTTCTTACGCTTGCGGTCAAGGAGTCTTTTACTCCTGCTACGCTGTCTTGCACTGCATATGAATTGCTTAGACACCGTTTGCTGCTTTTGAAGCCTACGCATATCTTGATTGAACGCCAACGGTTTCGTTCAATGGGCTCGAAACATATCCTGGAATGGACGGTTCGCGTCAATATGTTCGAGTCGATTCTCTACGGCGTTCTATGTACGCTCAAAGGCGAAAAAATATGGGATGGTAGTGTAGAAGCCATTGCCCCTGGCAAAGTGGGACCGTTTTGGATAGACGAGGAAAGGAAAGAGAAGGGGAGGAAAGCCAAAGGTGCGAAGGCTAAGAATAAAGGAGCGAAGATTGATCTTGTGAGGCAGTGGTTGGAGGATGGGGAGATGCTGAGGCTGGGAACTGAAGAGGTGGAGGGGGTGGCGAAGGCGTATAGGGAGAAGTGGGATGGGAAGAGGTATAGTAAGGTGAAGGATGGGGAGGAGAGGATGGAGAAGCTGGATGATTTGGCGGATTCGATGTTGCAGGGGTTGGCGTGGGTCAGGTGGGAGGAGAATAAGAGGGTTGCGTTAAGGGATGGTGTTGAGGCTTTGTTAGAGCCTTAACACCCATAGCAATGCGATACTAAACATCCGCGTGTCAGTTGGAATTGCTTCTCAATTGGAATTTTATACTCATTAGGTTGGAGGGTCTCGGCAAATGACCTTTGATTCTGTTATGCATGCTACTTGATGAAAGGGATTGTAATGTTGCCGTAGTCCATCTGGACATGCTATCAAGAGCCATGTTTGCCATATCTGCCATATTCGGGCTTCTTGGAATCAGGTTGTCCATCATATTTCCTTAGCCCCCAGTTGCCTCTCTGTAGAAGGAGATACTTCGATTTGCACCCGCAGTAGCAAAAGCCTCACTCTTATTCCCAACTTTTGGCAACCACTTCACGCACCATAACGTCTTGTCCGTCTCGCTATGTGTAGCCACGCAAACTCTCCTATCAATAGACCAGACCTTGACCTTCCCATCAAACGAACCACTAAGCAGATACTCGCCAGTATCACTCCAGTCAACGGAAAAGATCCACGCCGAGTGGCCCGTCAAATCCGCAACTTGCTCCCCATGTTGAACATCATACAACGCAATGACTCTTGCATCCCCTGCAGCAGCCAAACGAGTTCCCGCTGGTGAAAAGGCCACCGTCCGTACAGGCTTCACCAGACCTACTCCGATTAGCAATTCCCCTTTCCGTAAAAGCCAGAGAACACTCACCAGGCAACGAATGTAACATCCTTCCCGTATCATTATTAAACACATAGACCGCCCCATTCTCATGCCCACTCGCCGTAAACCTCCCATCCCGACTAATGTCAATACACATACCAAAGCTCCCTTTCGTCTCGTACTCCCTGATCTTCTTTCTCTCCGCTACCAAGTCCCACACATTAATACGCCCATCATACGTCGTAGCCGCCAAAAACTGTCCATCCTCACTCAACGCAATAGCCCAGATCTCACCAGCCTTATTCCCGTCCACAATCTTGCCTGCTTCTTCCCATTCTTCCGATTCCAAGATGTTCCAGATCTTCACTTCGCCGCCGAAACCGGCGCTGGCAGCGATACGCCCGTTGCGAGAGGTGACGATGTGGTGGCAGCCGAGTTTGTGGGCGTTGGTGAGGGTTTGCGCGAGGGGGATGTCGGGGGTTGTAGTGGAGTGGACTTTTATGGAGGAGGCGCCTGATGCGGAGAGGACTTGTGTGGGTGTTACGGCTAGGGAGAAGATGTCGGTGATGTGTGCTTTGGGTGGTCAACTTGGGGGTTCTTGGAGGGGTAGCTTGGTGTTTACCGTCATCGACCGTATGTGTTGTAAGGTATTGTTTAGACTGAGATGGTTAGCATTTGTCACACAGTGGCAAGTATTCAAATACCATTGTCACCGATACATAGATAATGTGGTTGAAGGTGTTGTGGTATATTGGGCGCGGTGTTGTTGAAGTTTGTAGATCTGTGGAGGGGTCGTAGCTGGATATATTTTTATAGTCCCATGAACCAGAATTGACCTTTTAAATTTTGTTTCACTCTATTACAAAAGCATCATTTCGAGGTAGAAGTAGTACTACATTTAGTATACAGTTTTTATACAAACTCTACCAACCATAGGATCGATTTCTCAGGGATTCCTAGATGCCAAACGCCTCATGCTAATGCAATGCCACTCACAGCTATCCTCCTTTCAATGCCCGAACATCATTCCACCTTTACATTTCCCTTCTTTTCCTTCTTTTGATCTTCCACCTTTCCATCTACCGGCTCCTCCGACGCCCTATTCTTCAGCTCAGCCTCCGCCAGCTCCTTAGCCTGGATCTTCTTCGGCTCCTTGAAGTTCTTTATTTCTGTTCAAGAATTAGAGACCGAAATTGCTACAATGCATGGGAAGCTTACCCGCGACGCAAAACGGACAAAGGTAATGCGCCCTCTTAACATTCCCACATGCAGAGCACTTGTTTAGAGATGTCACATCCTTCAAACCCTTTCCTGCCAACCGTCGAGACCTCTGTTTCATATGCGAAGTCTTCTTCTTTGGCACAGCTCGTAGGATAGACTCCCAGATCCCTTCAAGTAGTCCTGGGACATTGAGTTGAATCGCTGAAGGGATGGCGAATGCTAATCTCGGAAGCAGTGGGAGGGAAAGCTGTCGGGAAAAGAGGACGGTGTTCCTTGAGGTCGTTGATGCTGTTGATGCAGACAAGCGAGGGAGGAAGGATGAGAGGATCGAACGGGCTGTTACGTGAGCTGAAGCCATCGCGACTATCGGCAGCTGGCCTTGGGAGATGCGATTAAATGATTTACCACTTAATTGCCTTGAAAAACAACACCACTGAACTTGAAATCTTTCTGAGGCTTTAAGGTTGCGCTACACTTTAACGTGCATGGCGCTAGTATCCACTTTAGGTTAGTCGTCCCTTCCCTTCCCCTTTTTCGCAGAACGCGATTAATTTGTATACTTGTACACGGAGGTGCAACTGTTCATTTTCGAAATTCCAACCAACGTCAACGTCGGATCTTCCCCAGTCATAAACACCTTTTGAAGAATCATTCGTTTTCTTCAACTCCTCTGCAGCAGATATGGCCACCATGGATAGACACGCACCCCAACAATCGGTGTACCCACGAAGCCACGTTGGTTTCGACAGCATCACAACGCAAATTGAGCGCAAGCTGTTGAAGCGCGGTTTCCAATTCAATGTCATCTGCGTTGGTGAGTTGCACATGGCAATGGCATGTCCCATCTTCTACGGCGCATTCTCTGACTTTTGTAACTTCAGGACAAACTGGTCTCGGAAAGTCGACCCTCATTAACACCATCTTTGCTTCGCACCTGATCGACTCGAAAGGAAGACTCGCTCCCGATGAGCCAGTACGATCGACCACCGAGATACAAACTGTCTCTCACGTTATCGAGGAAAATGGCGTTCGTCTGCGATTGAACATCGTTGATACCCCAGGATATGGCGACCAGGTCAACAACGACAGATGCTGGGACCCAATTGTCAAGTACATCAAAGACCAGCACTCTGCATACCTGCGAAAGGAACTCACAGCTCAGCGCGAGCGATATATTCAAGACACCCGGATTCACTGCTGCCTCTTCTTCATCCAACCCTCAGGTCATGCCTTGAAGCCAATTGATATCGTTGTCTTGAAGAAGCTCTCAGATGTTGTCAATGTCGTCCCAGTCATTGCCAAGTCCGATTCCTTGACCCTTGAAGAGAGAAGCGCATTCAAGGAGCGCATAAAGGAGGAGTTTGCTTTCCACAACCTGAAGATGTTCCCTTACGATAACGATGAGTTCGATGAGGAGGAGCGGGCTTTGAATGCCCAGATCAAGGTATGTTGTGCAACTGCATTACCTGGATTCGACTAATATTGTATTCAGAACATCATCCCCTTTGCTGTTGTTGGATCTGAGAAGTCTATCATTGTTGGAGGCAAGCAAGTCCGTGGACGCCAAAACAGATGGGGAGTCATCAACGTTGAGGATGAGAACCATTGCGAATTCGTCTACCTCCGAAACTTCCTCACCCGTACCCATCTTCAAGATTTGATCGAAACAACATCTCAAATCCACTACGAGACTTTCCGTGCCAAGCAATTGCTTGCACTTAAGGAAAGCAGCGCGGCAGGTGGTGGACACACTGGTAGCCGACCTATCAGCCCAGCAGCCGATAGAGAACTCAGTAGAAACTCCCAGAGAATGACGATGAACGGCTACTAGGCGGTGTACCTACGGAGAAAGAGGCGCGAGAGGAGCAGTTGTTTATGATTGGCGCGCGGTATCTGTGCAAAAGCGACTTCATGGATTTCCTTGAGCAGGCTAAGGAGAGCGATTAATTTGGCTGCTTTTGACATACCTGGGGCTTTACTTTGTCTCTGAAATTCTCCATATTTCTTCTTTGCCTAATTAGCCTTCTCTAATTGAGAATTTGTTTCACTAGTAAAGTTTCAGCACGGTTTTCTGAGAGCGTTATAAAATGGGAGCATCAAGGCTTTTTGAAAAGAGCTTCCATAGCCCAGTATTTTGCAATGTGATCTATATGCAGTAACAAAACAACAGTATGCTCCTAGGCTCAAGACCTATCTATCTATAGACAGCAATGCCAAAATTTTCTCTCCATGCTATCCCAATGAAACTAACTCCAAAGCAATTCCACCTCAATCCTCGCACTCAGTCCTCAACGCTCTCCCCGGCCTTCTCCCCATCCCTCGCCCCCTGATCCTGCGTCTTCTCCTCCTCCCCCTTAAAGATAAACGCCTCGAGCTCCTGATACGCCTTTTCGATCTCATCATTCACAATAATCAAATCATGCGCGCCGGGCGTCGCCGCATAATCCATCTCGTTCTTCGCCTGCGCCAGACGCTTCTGTATGCTCTCCTCCTTCTCGGTGCCGCGGCCTCGGAGGCGCGATTCGAGTTCGGCCATGGAGGGGGGTTGGATGAAGACGAAGCGGGCGGGGATAGAGGATGTTTTGATTTGCTTGACGCCCTGTAGTGATGTGATTAGCAAACGTCCGGATTGTATGACCGTCCCAATTGTATGAAAAGCATGAATTCTCTAGATCTTATCTTGACTTGTCTTGATTCGATTTTCCTTTTGCTTTTCGTATTGAAAGGACTATAAGGGAACAAGAGCAAACTAACCTCCATCTCAATATCCAACACAACCACCTTCCCCAAATCCCCCATCTCCGCAATCATCTTCTTACTCGTCCCATACCTATTATCGCCAAACTTCGCATGCTCCACAAACGCATCCTCCTTAATCAGCTGCTCGAACTCCGGCATCGTGATGTAGTAGTAATCCACATCTCGCGTCTCGCCGGGGCGCGGCGCGCGTGTCGTGTGCGAGATGGAGGTTGTGAAGAGCGAGGGGTGGTTTTTTAGGAGCCGTGAGTAGAGCGTCCCTTTGCCGACACCTGAGGGGCCGGATATGACGATTGGGCGGAGGGAGGTGGGGACTGTGGTGGGAGGGTTAAGAGGGGTGTGGGAGGAGCTGGGGAATGCTGGGGAGAAAAGGGGAGGGAAGGGATGGATGGGATGTACCTGGAGCCATTTTGTATGCGCGACGATGGGGTACGAAGTTTGGGATATGGGTGGGTATGAAGGAGGTAGCGCGCTGTCTGAATAGAAGCATATAGAGGGAGGGGGGTTAGGTATTCCAAAAACTTAAAGATGCGGTGTGGTGGGGAGAAGACGTACTAATCTAGACCCCGCGTCGAAGCTTGGGCCCGAAGCAGAGTGACTGATGTAACTTCATTCCTTCAACTCTCTCAATATTGTATATTCGGGGTTCTTGGAATGAATGAAGATCCGATACCAAAGTCTTTTAAGGTCTGGAGAATTGAATGAAATGATAAAGTGTGGAGAAAGGGTATATAGATGGGAAATCCGCCTCTAGGTTGAACCTGCAAGAAGTATATTCTTTATGAATCATTATTCAGTCTTTCAATCAAAAATCGGGAATCGAATCACAGCGTAGTTTGAGGATAAGGACATGAAGTGTGTTCGCGGCTCTGCAGCCACTTCCGTCTAAGACATGTTGGGGAATTCGATACATCACATTTTACATCTCCACTTTAGGAACAAGTATTTTAATTTATTATTTTTCGTTGTGATGCAAAAATCATTTTACGATGTGTACAAAGCGCCACGCTACCATCCCATTCACCCCAGGAACTCCTCCCTTGAAATAAGAAACCAGTGCTTCGCAAGGAGCGGGTATTTCCAAGGAAAGGCCAAAGTAAACTCCCATAACGCCTTCTAATGCAAAACTCGGTCCTCTCCTTCAACGCCTCAAAATCTCGTCATATTGCTGACCACGCTGTACCGTGATGACGGTGGGTATACTGGCCCTGCAGCGTGCATTGGGTGCAAGGCAGTAGGTGGACGTTGAACCTCTGGCACGACGGGCGAGCTTCGGTCATCCCATTTCGAGAACTGTTCGCTGCCCTGAGTTGCGTGCTGGGGCTTCCCGATCATGGACATGCGGATGGGAAGATGGAAGCCGAAGCGGGACTTTCGTCGTTCCTCTTGAGGTGGGCTCGGAGGTGGTTGGTACCTTGGGAGGATAGTGTTCTCAGACTTGCGTGTTGAGCCACTAGACATGCTGAAGTTATCCTTGGCATTTTTCGGGAAGGTGGTTGCGCCATTGCCACGGACTTGACGGCCGGTGATGTTCAGCTTTGAGTTCGAGAAGATGTAGGTGGCAATGATGTTGAAGAAGCCGATCAGGGATGAGAGAATCCCGGACGCGATGACTACGCGCCAAAGGGGCAAGCCGAGGTTTTCGACGCTGGTTGCTCCTTTGTTGAGATTCCCTAAGATGTTGAAACCGAGGACGACCATTGCGACTCCGAGACAGACAAAGCCAGAGTCAGGCCCCAGATTTGGCCAGTTCTTTGCGAAGTAGTTCGTCCAGACGTTAAGCTCAGAGACGATGAGAAAGAGTGCAACGACGCTTGTGATGAGATGTGATACTCCGTCAAAGAAGAAAAAGTTGGAAGTCTTGACTGTCATGACAAGCATGACCCAACTGGCAACGGCAACCAGCAGGAGAGAGATGATGTTGAGTACCCGAATGATGTTCAACGTAATGTAACCGCCGCCGGCCATTTTGTTTCCGGTATTTGGGGAGAACATCTTCATGGTGTATTATGATATGTGGACGTGGGGTCAAATCTACACTGTCAGGATGATTCAGATGATGTTTCGGGGACTTGAAGACTTACGGTATTGGAAGAAGTTTGTAGTAGTGGAATGAAGTTTACTGCCTGCAGTAGATAGGGGTTGAAGTCGATTCAAAAATGGTGGTACGGTGTCTGAGATGAAAGATCGTGGGAGGGAATAAAGGTTGTTAAAGTTATAGAAAATGTAAGATTAGAAGAAAAGATAGAAGCCTGCTATTGTAGCACGAACCTCATTGTTATGAATAGAACAACGAGGGGAAAGTCTTTTGTCGTGAATGGACAATAGGAAGACAATGGAAAGGTGGGCAGAACAGTGAATATGAAGAAACTGACGACGCCCACTCTTTGAGACCGGAGTCACGTCTGCTATTATGGGAATCATTGTGGGGAATTATGCCTCTGTTCCAAAGATCTTAGCGTGAATCTTTTATAAAGAAAGCTTCGAGGACATCCAATAACATTCTAGTGGAAGGGAAGTTCTTCGACCATACCATGCTTCAGAGCGCGAACAAAGGCACGGTGGGTAGAGCGAGTTTCGCAAGAAACAATTGGATGAAGCTGGCTGTAGCACGGACTGAGGGTGAACGTGTGTCTGGAACTCCAAAGGCCTCATCGCGAGGCTATTGACGCTGTCCTCAATGTCTTAGAAGCAAGTCCAGGAGGTTTGCATGCGAGAAATGCGTGGACAGCCATCATCCAGGGAATACATCTTCCATTCGCGCCCAATCAACCCTGGAACCAGCGCTTGCATAGGTGCCAAGACAAGAGATCTTATGCGGTGAGCTCCCAGTGAGATGTTTCAAGGCCAGTGACTGCTGTGAAGTTATTGGATATGAGTGCTTCAGGAGAATGTTTCAAGTTGAAAAGTCCAAATCCAAGTCCAAGTCGAGCCTGATCTCTGTGGCAAAAGTCCTGACTCCCGATGCCAGCACGGAAATAGTAAGTACCTACATTTGAAGGCTCTCACCTCGTGATTAAATTAAAAGTCGTTTGTTTGAACCTTCTAATGAAGAGCGAGAGCGCGCGCCAACAACTTTGGCGGCAAGGCGCGGCTACGCTGCTCTAGTCTAGGTACAAGATAAAGATGACTGACTAATCCCGAATTTCTATTTCGAGAGCCTGGCCTGGCCCACCCAACTTTTTCTCAGCCTTGACCGAATACCGAGCTACACCCACGCCGGCGCGCAAACAACCACGAACCTCTCTCACAGAATTGCAGACACTCAAGATGGCCAGAGGTAACCAGCGTGACAAGGCTCGTGAAGCCAACCAGAAGAAACTGGCTGATCAGGTACGCAAGCCCTGCCCCTTCTATCTATATTAATGCCCCATGCGCGTGCATGAAAGACAGATAAGTCGGTGTGCTGTGCTGTGCTGACTCGTTTTGTAGAAAAAAGGCAATGCCATGACCGGCTCTGAGATGCAGCGCGAAAAGGAAAAGGTCGCTGAGAAGATGAGGCAGAAGCAAGCTGCCGGTACATACATATTCCATCCCACCCTCACACGCCCAAAAATCCCATGTTTTCACACCAACCAGCAACTGCATAATTAACACATGCTAATTAACCTTTTTTCTTTCTAGCCGATGCAAAGAAACTCGCCGACGGCGGCGCTGCTGGTGCACCCAAGAAGAAATAGACGACTGTGAGACGGAAGCGCCGACGATACGATAGGAGAATGTCATGACGAGACGAGTCGGACACGTTTTATGAATCAATATTGAGTGAGCAATTGGAGCATGGCGAGAGTTTGTTTGATACACTTTTAGAATGCGTGGTTTGGGAGAATCAATGTCTTTTCACCAAGATTCTGCAATTACTGATCTGCGCCTCTTGGTGAAGAAGCTTCTAATTGTCGAGCGAAGTCCTGACTTTTTGGAACGAGGCGTGCTTTTGTAGTATCTATTATGGCTTTCCATGGAACAAGAAATACTGGCAAGCGCGGGCATTTCTTGGATACATGCAACACCCAAAAATCCAATCCAGGCGGTACCCATGACTTTTGCCAGCATGAGTAAGAATCCATACTATACGACTCTCAAAAAACCTTCCTTCCACCTCTTCATCCCATAAATGGTAGTCCCCCACCTAAGCTTTCCTCACCCTCAACCCTGGGCCACCGATTAAAGTATCTTGCGACTTCCAAGCTCCGACGGTGTATGTTACAGCCTTTCCTCTCAACGCATGGCATGGACCACGTGTCCCTTATATATGCATTCAATCAATCATATGCAATATGCAATATGCGCGAAGTTCACTAAGACGGAGTCGAAATGGGGAACTTCAGAACGAGAAGAAAATGATCACTTACTCACGTTTTCGGCGGACCTGATCGCTGCAACAACAGAACACTAATCCAACATCGGATCCCTTGAAGAACTATTATGGAAGGACGAGTACTCTGCACAGATTCTCGAATTTAAGAGCCTCCCTCACAAGTTGGCCTTCCTGTCAATACGGAAGATATGCTGCAACAATCATAATTAGCCAACCCGTCCGAGTTTCTAGACTGAGATGTAGAAGTAGGATGTGAAGTTGTGATCAAGTAGATATTTTAGTTTGTATCGGAACGCCAACGCCTTTGTAGATGCTTACGGAAGAACAAGAGATCTGGGATGGGTTGGGTCTGTCCCAATGGATCGATCCACAGTTGAAAATGGGATGTGCTAATTTCGTTTTGAGTGTGAAACGAAAGGATCCATAGATTATTTGCATGAGCTTTACTGTGACGAGAGCTTGAAAGGTTTGCGTATTCTGGATTGATTGTGCTTGGTTAAACATGGGTTATATATACAGTAAGGGGACTCTCGGGAGGTCGGAGAATGGAGATGGAATGATAGAAAGCAAAGGTCCAGATCAAGAGACGTTGGAAGAATCACAATGAATCATCGCTATCAGGTGCAGGCATGATAGATACTGTAGATGTAAGCAATATTGAAGGGTAATGCAAGCCGTCTATCTGCACCACACCACACCGTCAAGAAAACGCCAAAACGGAATGCAGTAAGGGTTTCCATTCAATCATACTATTAAAGAGCACATCCACCCATTTCCCCCATCAAAAAATAATAACGAGCCAGTCGACTACCTATATACCAATAATAACACAGGCCGTCAATGCCACATCAACTCCAGGTTCCGCGATCAAGCCTCTCAACGGCGACACGTGAACCTTTTCCTGTCTCTTCACTTCTATTCTGGAGATCCGGGACCTGAGGAAATACCACGGCTCTATATTGTCAGAGCGGCTAATGGCATAGCACCTGTGCAGACGTTAGTATTGAGATTTATAGGCTATGAAGCGAAGAGGGGGAAGTAATTACCTGACATTCCGCCGAAAGCACCAACACCTTGAGCTGCGCTGGGGAAAGAAGCGACGCCACAGAGACAAGCGCAAGTGCAAACACCGCCTGAGTTCGTGGTTCCCTGTGACGAGACCATGCTTCCAGAGCTTCCGGAAGACGAGCTAGACGATGATGACGCGCTGGATGCTGCTGGGGCAGCAGCGGCTGCAGAACTGCCTCCAGTGATGGCCGTGGCGGTTCCGGTTCCGTTCTGTGCAATGGCCATTTGCTTGAACATGTCTTGGGTCTTGTTGGCAGTGGGGTTGACGGAGAAAACCATGCCTTTTCCGCAGTGGCCCTTTTGCTTGCAGTAGAACCCTGAGAGGTGTTAGCGAGAGGAAGTGGCGAAGACTGATATGCCAACTTACAGATGGGAGTGGCCACAGTGACCTGCATAGCCATTTGTGGTGCTGGGACGACGGAGTTGTTGATGTTGGGGATGAAGCCAGAATCAATACCCCCAGTAAGCGCTTCACAAGGAGTGGTGAAGGCGGATTGAGTGGCAGTGTGGTTGGCGCTCATGAAAGTAAAAAGAACAGTATCTCCAACGGCAGCTGCAACGCTCTCAGGTGAGTAGACAAGACCTGCAGCTCCACCGACAGTGACCTGAGCAAGTTAGCGAAGGGTTCCAGAAAAGTTGCGTCTGAGATCTTACCGTATGGGTTGCCGCTGCTGCCGTTCCAACTGCCTGTGCGCTGTTTACGGAGCTGGTCGTAGCGCTTCCACCGTTGTTGACCCAAAGAATAATCACTTCCGTTATTGACGTACTTGACTGCTGACCCTTGGCAGCGTTGTTGTTGTTGTTGCTGTTCTTGCTGTCGCTGCTGCTCTTCTGTGATCCTGAGCTACCACTTTGTTGTTGGGAAACCTCGACGTCGACTGCCCCTCGCTTCATCAAATCGACCTGAAGAGAACTGGCCAACGCCAATGGCGCGGCGCAAAGTGCTAATGCGGCGGAGAATTTCATGTTGGTAAATTAGAATAGTCGACTAGGTATCGTTATTGGAGATAATGCAAAGATTGAAAGCCGCACTGCGGAATAGCTGAACTATCAAAGTTGTCTTGGCTTGTTCGTTGAGTAAAGATTGTGAGTCTGAAGCTTGGAATAAGTATAGCCAAATGGCGAGGGCCTGCTCGGGATAGTAGATAGAAAAGCTGCTGAAAATAAATAAGGGAGTGAATGAACGTGTTCACAGCAAGACGAATGGAGAAGAAGAGACGAAAGCAAATGTGGTGTCGGGGAACATGAGATAATAAACCAAGCACGAAATTAGGGCGCCAGGGCCAGCAGCGGAAAGCTTCTTGGGACGTTCTCCTGGCGACCCCTGGCACGAAACGAGGGACAAGCTTACTCGGAGTCCTCCTCGTCCGGACTGTATCCATGAAGGTTGCCTCCAAACGGCAATGCGTTTTTGGACGATTTGGTGGGTGAAGCGGGATGACATTCTCTTCAGATCCCCAGACGATGGACGGAAGCAGGATGCACGGAGCGCACTGTGGTTGGTTGCCATGTGTGCGGCGAATGTCCTTGACATGGAGTGTTTTGAAGCTTGTCCCAGACCCGTCTCAGACCCAAATGCAGGCGAGAGTGACAGGGGGCTCGAACAGCACCCGCGTCTCGGAAGCAGGACGGATTATCTAAAGAATGCAAAGAAAAAAGGAGTTGATGAAAACAGAAACAAAACGGACAGCGGCAGCATCAGCATTAGGGGCACAGGTAGCTTTAGGATGGATTGTTCAATTAAAAGTTGGGATGTATTTTTTGGTGAGCTGAAGTGAGTGAAGGAGAGGAGGAGGAGAGGAGGTTCAGAGAAGCATCTCGGCTGCAGCCAAGCTACGACGGGAGCCAATGCCAATCCAATCACGCACGTCCCGAAAACATCAACTCTCCATAATTTTGAAAGCCAAACCCAAAAATCAGCCGCTTCGATATTGCCTGATTTGCTTGGGTGCTTGCAATCGCCGATAACTCTGAGTTTATTTTGACATTTGCATCATATGATAGGACGAAGCTCCCGGTGAAAGGCATTAAGACCGCGCCAAGGCCAAAACCTCCAGATAGGACTGCGCCTTGACGATCTGAACTTGAAACGAGACGTCTCTTGTCCGGCGCTTTGTTTCTACATCAGCCTACCCCATGTCTTTAGCACCTGTCAGTATACAGTACGGCATTCGTGGTCTCGGACGCTGAAGTCGGATAGCCACACAATTTTTAGATGGTCCAAACTTTCTTCGTCACAGATGTCCCGCAACGAATCCAATTAGCCCCCTCCCTCCCCCTCAAGGTTCCATCTCAATTTTCAGGCTTGGCATGCGAGGTTTGGGTTCCCTGTTGTTGCTGTCCCTCGTAGAGACCAGTATAGTAGCCCGCATAGTACCACGACATCAAAAGGCTCTTCAGGTTGTCGTCATGAACTGCATTGAAAGATCCACATCAGTCCATCTCCATGAAGTCTCGATGCCGGATGTTTGTCTCACCTTGACCGATGAGATGTTGTGGCAGTGCTGGACCCTTCTTCACTCCGCTATCCGGTGCCTGCCCTGGCATTTCATTGGGCCCAGAGTGCTTGTCTTTCACCTAAACGTTGATAAGGTTTAACTCGAATCGCATGAGGACTGTTTCAATGCCAAGAAATCCATCGTCGAGATCCATATTTGAATTTGCAATTGAAGCTCACCTGAGAACCATCCCCAAGAGATCTTGTATCAAGATCAGCTGTTTCTTCCGGCAGACTTTTCTTGGCTTCAAGATCATGGTCGATATGCTCCTCGACCTGCATATCCTCATCCTCGCTACTAAAACCCAGTAAGCTTTTTGCGCAAATTTGCAGTACAAAAGGAGAACTGACACTCCGTTACTCTGCTTCGCGTGGGCTCTCAGCACTTCCTCTACGTTTTCACCTCGAGCTTGCACTCCGTGATATTTCTATTCCAACATGAGTTGTTGCCTGCCATTGAATGCATCGGGGAATACTGACCTTGTACTCATTAACCGCTTCGTCCCACGAATCAACCAGGGCAGAGTCGTCCCACACCTCGGCGTGAGCTTTGCCATGAGAATTCATCTTGAACGAAGACTTGTGTCAAAGCATTCTGCATCGGCTCAATGAGTCCGATTTCGTCAAGACAGTAGCGTAGCCTAAGCGAAAAAAGGTATATCTTCAAATCACGTGTAAATCGGAAGACAGACTTTATTGCTCTATTGCTCATTTCAGTTCTAGTATCCCAGCCTCCTTTTAATCCTCATTCAGAATAATTAGCTTCCGGAATGCTTGGTGGGGGGCAACGAAGGCCATTCCCGCAGATATGCCATCACGTGCTAATTAATTACTCAAACTCTCAGGTCCTTTGTAGTATGCTCACACAGAGATGCAAAGACCGATCTTGGAGTATTCAAAGGTGTTTTTGAAGGAGTATTCAATAGAAGTTCAATTCAAGCATTACAAGTCCCTGTGTCCTCCTTAGCTGCTACATTGACTTACACTTCATGAAGCAGAATCACAATAATTAATGTACTGGAGTAGCCTCAATAAGGCAAGTTATTCAATCACAAATAGACAGATACATGCTGCAAAACATATACCAACCCATTTTCTACTCTCGAGCACAATGATTTCCTCATTGGTGGTTGGTAAACCCCATTTGAGACTAGACCAAGGCGAAAAGGCGGTACCGAACGGCAGATAAATATATCCCATCCCTACATCGAAAACCTCTCAGCCTTGTTGACACCAGCATAACAGCCATGGCAATTACGATACTTGCGCCAGCTCCAGCTGGAGTGCCCTACCTCAGAGAAAACTCCTCAGATCTCGAAGATGGCGGTGCTGATCTGGAAGGAGATCATGACATGCGCCCTGCCAAACGCGCGCGACACAAGAAAGACGTTGTAACTCCCGGCGAAATAGTCACTGATGATCCCCAATGGATGAGGTACGCTGCTCTATTTCTCAAACATATCGAATATGCCTGCTGACAAACTTCCAGAGGCCACGGCACATACATTGCGCCCGCCTCGACAGAAATCATAGCTACAGTAGCTGGCACCGTCCAAAAAACCAACAAGCTCCTCTCCGTCCGACCCCTACGCGCTCGATATACCCCCGAAATTGGTGACCTGGTCGTAGGTCGTATCATCGAGGTACAGCCCAAGCGCTGGCGCGTCGATGTCGGCGCTCCTGTGCTGGCAGATCTACCACTCTCAGCTATCAACCTCCCCGGAGGCATTCTACGAAAGAGAACAGAGACAGACGAACTGCAGATCAGAACTTTTTTCAGCGAAGGTGATTTGCTGGTTGCTGAAGTACAGAGTTTACGTCAGGATGGAAGCGCTAGTTTACATACGAGGAGTTTGAAGTATGGGAAGTTGAGGAATGGGGTTTTTATGAGTGTCAGTGGGACGGGAGGCGGTGGTGGTGTGGTTAGGGCTAGGAGACAGGTCTGGACGATTGATACTGTCAATGCGGGCGGTAAGGTCGATGTGGTTCTGGGTGTCAATGGATACATCTGGATCAGCAAGCATGTCGAAGTCGCTGGGGGTGATACAGCAATCACCAGAATGGAGGAGAGCGTCAGCAGTACTGTCTATTCCAGTCAGAACGACGAGATTGCCCGCGAGACCCGAAAGGAGATCTCGCGGATTAGGGGGGTAATAAATTTGTTGGTGGGGGAGGGGTTGAGGGTTGATGAAGACATGGTTATGAAGGGATACGAGGCTGCAATCATGATTGATGGCGAAGAAGCTGGGGAAAGCAATGCCTATCTTGGAGGTGAGAAGGGCAAGAAGGTCTTGGGCTTGTTGAGTGGCCCCTGAATTACACGAGTCAGGACCAATCTCCAAAAATATCTTCAACCTGACGGCAGTGACAGCAAGAAAGTGAACATATCTGTTTCTTTCAAAAGATACAGTTTTCCAAACGAGCAACTACCAAAGCCGGGCAGGAATCCGAAATTTATCTCTGGGGAGGTATCGAATTGCAGTTGGCCGTTTAGAAGTCTGTTCAAAAGTTTTACCGGTTTTTACCGCGACGGCCTGAGGCCTGACAACACCAACCGAGTGTCCTCAATAGGTAGGTAGAGCACCCTTTGTCACAGAAATATATCCTCATTTTGCGGCGGTAGTCAGCAATGACATCGGCAGGTCCAGACTCCAAATCTCAGACATTTTATCTTGATGCTTCGGGTCTTTATGGCAATTGACGAAGGTCCAAACTCAAAACATCGGAGATTCTTCCTGTTCTCTTAAAGCCATTCGGCGATAAAACTCCCTAGCTCGCTAAGCAAGATACGATTGCCGCTTTCTTTCTTTTTTTGCCCCCATGTATGCGTTGTGCTGAGGATCTTACGTAATGGTTTTTGACCAAGTATCCATACAGAGGATATTTTTCATTTATTGAACCAATCAATACTGCTTATATCGATGTGGACTCTAAAAACGGGAAGCTAAGTACTGTACGCGTTCCCGCCCGACTTCCGAGATCTGAAAAGTGGGCTGGAGATACCGGTACCTACATTTTTTTAAAGTTTCCGGCACAGATACAGTACGAGGCTAGGGATCATTATATTACGCAGTCCAATTTTATATTATCTATTGATTGATTAAGTCTCTGCTTGGAATGACCATGACTCATAAAACTTCTACGCTTCCTACTACAATGCAACGGGCTGCAGCCAAGATGGGTCTTATCTGGGGACTACTGGCAGTGTAAAGTCATACTCGTACCTACTGTACTGTACCCTACATTCCGAAGCCCCAATTATTGTTGTCTGCTCTGCATTGTTTCCACGGTTCCACCTCGTCACCGAAATTTTTACAAGCAAAAGCCGTCCGTGACGGTCCTAACATGTTTCAATTCTTCGGGGCCTTTCGGTGGTATTCTACTAGAACTCGCTCTACATCATACACTTGCTTATCAGCAATCTATTATGTTATGAATAGTTTCTTCATATAAGAAGGGAGTGCCGGTTTCACTGTTACTATCTTCTCCCTCTCCTACCCACTCCCATCACACTTTCACACTTCTCTGCCAATATAATCTAGAACTATCTCTCGCTTTTTATATTTTCAGTTTCAACTTTTAGATCAAAACATCAGAATATATTTACGCAGCCATGGTTGACTTTACAGTTTTCAAAGGGTCGAAGGGAGGCAAGATCACCAAGTCCCAGACGAAGAGGGAACTCGGCCACGATGAAGTCCTCATCAAAGTCACACATTCAGGCGTCTGTGGCACCGATGAGCATTACCGAGAACAAGATATGGTTCTCGGCCACGAAGGCGCGGGTATCATCGAAGTAAGTTTCCCCCCTCCTCCCCCAGCCATACTCTCAATTCCTCCCGTCCCATATCTAACCCCCCACCAGGAAGTCGGCTCCTCCGTAAAAGCCTACCACAAAGGCGATTCCGTCGGCTGGGGCTTCCAGCAAAGCGCCTGCGGCCACTGCAAACAATGCCTCACGGGCCGCGAAACCCTCTGTCCCGAGCGCAACATGTACGGCACCGCCAACTTCGACACCGGCTCTTTCGCACACTACGCCATCTGGAAAGCAGCCTACATCTTCGCCATCCCCGCCTCCATGCCCCGCGAATTCGCAGCGCCGCTCATGTGCGGCGGCGCCACCGTCTTCAACGCACTGCACTCGTTCGGCGCTAAACCCTCGGACCGTATCGGCGTCATCGGCGTCGGCGGGTTAGGGCATTTGGCAATCCAGTTTGCGGCCAAGATGGGTAATGAGGTCGTTGTGTTCAGCACGACGGATAGCAAGAAAGACGAGGCGCTCAAGCTCGGCGCCACGGAATTCGTCGCTACGAAAGGTGTGCAAGAGTTGAAACTGTCCGGAAAGATCGACCAACTGCTCGTCACGACATCACAACAACCAGACTGGAAGCAATTCCTACCCATCATGGCGCCAGGCGGGACCATCTACCCGCTCAGCGTATCGAGCGAGGATCTCAAGATGCCGTATATGCCCATCATCTCGTCGGAGCTGACTGTGCAGGGGAGTCTGGTGGCAGCGCGGCAGGTGCAGCGGGAGATGTTGGCGTTTGCGGCACTGCATCAGATCAGGCCTGTTATTGAGACGTTTCCGTTGACGGTGGAGGGAATTGAGGAGAGTATGAGCAAGTTGGAGGAGGGGAAGATGAGGTATAGGGCTGTGCTTGTTGCGGAGTAAAGTGGTGTAAATGAAAGGAAGGAACAATTCAAAAAGCAGGGATTGGTATAGAGGTGTTTTGTTTTGGCATAGCATTACAACGGCGCAAACAGGGAGCGAATCACATATAGAATGCGAGTGTAGCCAGCTACTTTTGCTTTTGAAAACATTAGAACAAGAATAAAATTAACATCCATCAACATCCATCAACGTCATTCCAGACATCTATGCATTGCTTCGTATTCGAAAACGGGAGCTACCTCGCGTGAAGATTGCCATTATCCTGACAGTTAACGGAACCAGGGGACGAGCCTCTCCACTTTGAAATGCGAGAAAATTATGTACAATAACGTACGTATTGATTGAGAATTGAGGTTCCTGGAATGTAAATAAGTAGCGGGTGGTATTTTGTCAAGGTCAAGTTCCGACGATGTACAAGCAGAAAGAATTCACGTGTCAAGCTTGATGAGAAACTTGTTCTCATTTTGGATATCCCAGTAAAATCTCTTTATATGCAAGTCGCCGTTCCGAGGTACTGTAAGCTCATAATATACATAATTGGTGCCGCATCATTACCATACAGCCAATGCGATTGGGGCCCTTCAAGACATTCCTAGGCAACCGCCTATTTCAACCAAGATGGCAATCGACCAGCACCAGCAGTGACATATCGATTAGCTCCAAACGCAATGACGGCGACCAACACCCACCTCACCAAGCCCGTCTTAAAAGTAGGACCTCCCAGGGCAAAAAAAAACTCAACCAGTAACCAACGCCCTTGATCTCCTTTCCATTCCTGTCAAAGTTGGCCTTCTTACCGTTCATCTGCCGGAGCTTCTCGAGTTTACCGGCGTAAGGTGGGTAGCGGATGTCGAGCATCTTCTCGATCCAGCCGGGTGTGGTGGTGATGGAGCGGCGGTGCGTGAATGTGTCGAAAGAGGCTTTGCCTCTGTAGGAACCCTGGCCTGAGTCTCCCACCCCGCCGAAAGCAAGGGTTGGGATGGAGCCGTGGTAATAGGCATCATTGATGGAAGCGCCACCGGATGTTACTTCGTTGAGGACTAGAGGATTGTTGTTAGTTAAGCTATTTAGAAAGAGTAGTCATCCTTGAGCCGGATGCGAGGCTCGAAGCCGCATTCAAGAGAGAAATAGGAAACTTACTTTTAGTGGTCTCGGCCTTTGATCCGAAAGCATATAAACCCAATGGTGTTGAGTGGACGGAATTGGCAGTACGGATAGCCTCCTCGATATTATCCACAGCAAGCAGAGGCATCAAAGGGCCGAAAGATTCATCCACAATCATCGAATCGTTTTGATCCTGGACGAGAACGACCGTAATCTCAATGAAGTTGTCAGACTCGTCCATCTCTCCACCAATCAAGATCTTCCCCTTCGAATCGTCAACCATCTTCTTGATTCGCTGAAAGTGTCTTTTATTGACGATTCGCGCAAAGTCTTCGCTGTTTTTCTGGCCTTTTGGATAAAACTCCTTGATCGCGACTTTCAGCTGCTCAACAAACGCTGGCAGGATGTCCTTTTCAACCATGGTATAATTCTGACTGATACAAATTTGGCCTGCGTTAAGTAGCTTGCCCCACAGCAGTCGGCGGGCTGCAAGGCGAGCATCAGCATGATTGGTAATAAAAGCTGGATTTTGTCCTCCAAGCTCTAGACAAACTGGAGTAAGAGTCTCGGCTGCCTTTTTGGCGATAATAGTCCCAACATTAGAGCTACCAGTGTAGAAGATCTTGTCCCACTTCTCGTTCAGCAAAGCAGTGCTTTCTGGGATACCACCGTTAACGACTGCGTAAGCATTTGGGTCGAGGTATTCCTCAACTATTTTCTTGAGAACCATTGCGCTGGCGGGTGAGACCTCTGAGGGCTTCAGAACAGCGGTGCATCCTGCGGCAATAGCTCCAATAAGGGGGCCGAGAGAAAGCTGGATTGGGAAGTTGAATGCGCCAATGATTAGGACTGTACCGAGGGGCTCCTTCTTGATCCTAGGACTGAAAAGCTTGTTGGGCAGATCCATATCTGGAGCAGACTCATCCTTTGCCCACTTTTCTAAGTTCTTTGTCACGAATATAATGTCGTTCATACACCAGTCTATTTCCGTAAGGCCTGTTTCAAATACTGGCTTTCCCAAATCTTTCTTGCATGCCTCTGTGACAGCTTCCATGTTATCATGCAAGCCCCACCAGAGCTTGCGTAGCTGGACAAGTCGATAGGCAAGCGGCTTCGATTTATGTGTTCGAAAAGTGGTCTTGCAGAGGTTGACTGTGCTTGGGATAGACTCAACGGCCGTGGCCTCGAAGGGTGCGGTGACAGGTGCCATGTTGCAAATTCTATTCAAACGTAGGTCAGCAACGCTGTAATTAGGTTCTGTGTAATGTTGGTAGAGTCTCTAGAAGCCATTGAAAGTAAAATGGAGACACTTATAGCCGACAACAGATATTGAGGCCTATTGGGGGTGAATGAGTACAATCTGAGCACTTGCTCTTGTTCGCATGGCGTGAACTTCGATTCGTCACTGACTTATCAATAATGAAGCTGCTTCTCTTTGAATCTCAAGACCTGGCAAGATACACCTGCAAAGCCTAAGCTTTAAGAGTTTGGTGGTACAATACCAAACAGCTGCACCGCATGTACGTTAACAGGGGCGGGAATCAGGATATGATGATAGTATTAAACTCAAATACTCACATGTTGGTCGCAGTATTTGTCTCTCGTTAGAATCAAAATCGTAAGAAGCTCAGATGAGATTCGTGTCAAGTTCAATATGGTTGCTGTCAAGTTCAAAGGGTGTTTCACATGAATGCCTCCCTCAAAGCTTCTTGGATGGTGGCTGGAGCTTCGATTGACATGCGGGGAAGCTCTCCTCTCAAGTACCGAAACTATATTTCGGCGTTAGGTGCAAAGGATCGCATTCCATACCCCTCGGAACGGCTCGGATGAATGAGATTGTTTTAAGGATGAGTATTCAAGTTCAAGAGCAAGGTACCGAGGCACATCCTGCGCATTGTCGCTATCACTAGCACGTGGCCGACATCATTTGCTTTTAGTCGGCGATAGCGCTTGCTGCTTTGGGTCGGCGAGATTTCATATTTTGAATTTTATATAATTCCAACATGGAGAAGTAGAAGAATTGTATAGCTTTGAATGTAATCATCGAGATCGAATTAGTGCTTACAGTTCAACGTGGGAAATGAGTGGTTCAAAGGCTCTCGGAAGCTCGTTTAAAGCTATAAGCAGATAGGGCACTATTTCCCTTGTAGCTTATTTGGTATAAAAGCCAGCATGCCACCCGATATATACTTAGATATCTTGTTATAGGAAATAAGTAGCCATTTTCAGAAATCTAACACCATTGCAAATAGCGGTTTTATTTTATGTGAGATGAATGATCTGACGCTAAACTGCCAGCGCCAACTACATATCAGCAATTACCACGGTAACGAGTTATAAAAGGCCGTAATAAGATTGTTTATAATACCAAATGGTTCTCTAGCCGTACTTGTTCCTCGTAGCGCCATAGTTGGTTTCCTTTCAGTGAGCTCATAGTAACCTCTCCTTTCTTCCACCGGTGCTATAGATACATGTTCTATAGTGTACAATCGAAATTACTCGGTGTATTTACAATATTTTACACAGTCATTAGATCGTATCTCCTTTCCGCTACTACCTCCTGACAGCTACTTTCTTCCCTTTAGCTTTCCCACCCGCCACTTTCCCACCCGCCAAGACCATTTCAGGCAGAGCTACTTCAGCAATAGGTCGAGAGATGACCTGCTCAATTTGCTTAAGACCATCCACCAATTGACCTTCCAACTCTAGTTTTTGATCCTTCTGCTCCATCTGTAACCTGTATTGGGCTAATTGTTCGCGTCGTTCGTCTGTTAGAGCCCACTCCTTGGGGAATCGCAGCTTTGGCTTGAAGTGATGATGTCGAATATCCAAAGGTACATCCGCAAAGGTATCCGTAGGGTCCTAAAATAATTAGACGGAAGATATTCTAGAATAGTAGGAGACTTACTCTTGCTTCTTTGAGAAGCGTATCAACCAAGTCACCTAGGTATCGCTTGTTCTGCGCCTGCGTCTCGTACATCTCACAGTTCATTCGAACAATATCCTCCTCCGGATTGTACCTCGTGCCAGCAAGTTTTTTCAGCTTGTCTCTCTGAATCGATGTAAGGTCTGGCATATCCGCTGGAGAAAACTCAACCACAACTTTCTTCTCTGCTGGATGGCTCTCGCCCAGGTATGTGGTATATCTGAAGCGCAATGACATGTCTCCTGTGGGCGGTTCAAATGGCTTTGCTAATTCTGTGTTTGTCTATTAGCATCTGACCTACAAATTATGCTAGATATGCCAAACAACGTACTCGACAGGAGCGGCATCTCCCACGCCGCCAATCTGGCATAATGTCTCCATTCCCTATGTTGTTCCAACTCCCCATGTGCCAGTGATGGAAGATCATCATGTCCATCTTCATCAAAGTCACCATCTTCAAAAGGCTCAGGGTCTCCCATATTCAAGAACGTCTCCTTAAGCTTCTGCCTCCTCTTCCACAGATCAGGCCCCACGGGACCAAACTCAATCTCAGCATCCAGCAGATTCTGCAGTTCTTTCTTGTCTGCTGCCAACTCCTCATCCAAGTTGTAGCCCACAGCTTTTTCGATCTTCTTTAGCACATCTTTCTGCTCGGGGCTGCGTTGCGTTTGAAGTCGTAAGGTGGTAGTTGCAAAAGCTCTCCGGCGAGCAATTGACTGAGCTGCACATCGACGTGATAATGGCGCACAGGCACAGCTTCGCGCTGTGAAGCGGAAACCTTGCAGAGCTGATGCCATGACTGGTGGTTTGAACAAGTCGTTGTTTGGGTCTGGAACAAAATTGTACAAATCGAGGTCGGAATTTGCTAAACTTAATTGAGACTAAGTCAGATATCTGGCGTCACAAAATTGATATTGGAACACCTTAGGAAATAGAACCTATCATTACCCTTGAGATATCTTCAAATAACAGAGAGACAATAGCATAAGATTCTTTTTTTTTCAGTGCCGTCTATCTTATCACCGCTGAGAAACCAAACAATCTCACTCTATTGCTGCTCAAACAACGAGAAGCTCAAAAGTATCTCTTGAGCGTGAAGCGGACCATCACAGCCGTTGCTGAATATTGGCCCCCCAGCAGTATCTGATTCAATTACCATCTGACACTTTGAGTTCCTCTCACAGGAACAATCATGCATCGCGAGATTTTCGTCACAACAGGAGCAACAGCCGATTTCCAGGACCTACTGACCAACGCCGTCTCGGATGAAACACTCCAAGCTCTATCTGATCTCTCCTTCACTCATCTGACAATCCAAGGAGGGAAACTGGGCAACTACTTCCAAGAGATCAAACCAGAAAACACTAAGGGAGTTAGTATCAGATTTTTTGATTTCAACAAGAATGGACTGCAGCAAGAGATGAAAGCTTGTCAGGCGAGGGAAGGTGTTTCTGAGGAAGGGTTGGTGGTTTGTCACGCTGGTAAGATTTTTTTTTGGAAGAATATTAGAATCGTATTGATGCGATGTAGGAGCTGGTACGATACTCGATGCTATGCGTCTGGGGTTACCGTTGGTGGTTGTTCCAAATGTGTCGCTTTTGGACAATCACCAAGAGGAATTGGCCGATGAATTGGAGAGACAGGGTTATGTGGTGAAATCCGATACCAAGTATGTTACTGTATCCTTCGATGTGAAATGTTTAAAGACTTCATCTGGCGCTTCTTTATCCCGTCTTTCCCTTGTCCTTCTGGAAACGAGGAATATCTTTTCGCCTCATTCCATGTCATTTTCCCGTTTCATTCCTCCTCTGTTCTGCTCCTCCTCCTTTGCAGTTTACTGACGTTGAAACAGAGATTTGGCAGCTGCAATCAAGAAAGCTACTCAGATATCGAGAAAGACATGGGGTACATCCACAAACGAGAGGGGTGGCATTGCACCCATAGCCGACAAGTTAGTTGGATATGAAGAGGAGGTGAAAGGACGACTGGATTAAGTGCCTCTAGACTGGGTAGGAGTTTCGGCGTTGATTGTGGGCAGGAGGAAAAATGATACCCCTCTGTGAAAACATTGAATGACAAAAGTTTTTATCTCTGGACCTTTACATCCTTGTATCAAGTGATCAAGGCTACTCGAGATTTGCTTCCGGTGCATTATGCTTCATTTCCAAATGATATTCTAAACCTAGATCTCATGTTAGCCGTCGGTTTTCATGAAATGTGCCTGCCGCTAAAACACAATAAAGCATTCAAGTACATGTACAAATAAATCCTACCGAATTGTCAGTGCCATCTGCGAGCGCTGGGATATGCCGATACCAATTGATCACAAACCCTTTACCTTTCACTTATCCCCTTTCTGCACAAATACACATCATACATTGATCCCAAAAACAACAATACCAATCCGTCCAGACTTCTAGAAAACGAATGGGCTTAGGAGACACAATTACAGTAAGGGAATTGCGAACAAGCCTGCTGCATGGTGTTAGGATATGGTTTTTTCTTGTTAGGTCGTCCTCTTATTATTACAAGATATTTTTGAATATGAGCATGATTCACGTTAATCAAGAGAAGTTATCCCGCATAGTATGAGAGCAGCAGATTCAGAATCTTGGAAATTATGATACTGAGATCTATCTGCTAAGTTAGTTTGTTTGTTGCCCTTCACATACCACATCCATACCCACAACACAAACGGCATTTGGAGAATAAAAACCGAGCTTTGTTATTAAGCCCTCACATATATTCCTCCTATTCCCCATTACTCCGCACATTACCCCATCTCACCCCTGATCCATCCTTTCCAACCCCAGCGCCAAAACCCTCAAATCCACTCTCGCCTTCTCACTCCCCTCCAATACGCACCGCACCATCTCCCACTCTTTGCGCCGCATGGCCCGTCCCTGTACCTGTAGTAGAAGCTGAACCGTATGCGTGGTTCGCAGGGGGCCTAGGATGCTGTATGCCAATGCTAAGGCTTCGGCTTTAGGTAGGGTTTGTTCGTTTTCTTCCCCACCAGGGCCTTCTTCTGGCTTTTGTGCGGGGTGATAATGGTCCTGCTGCTGCTGATAATGATGTGTGCATTCTTTATCATGTGCTTTTTCCTGTTCGCGACATCTTTGCGTCTGCTCGGATGCATTATGTGCCTGTGGAGGTAAAGGAGCAGCGGAGTCTTCTAGCGGTTTGTGATTCTGTATTCCATCCCAGGTTTGCGCTCGTTTCTGTGGCGTCGTTTGCAAGTATCCATCATCTCTACACACTATCCGAAAAGTATCCGTCTCCGAACTCCCTCGTCTATCACTATACGCTCGTTCAGAAACAGGTACATGCGTATTCCTCCTTCGTCTAGCACCTGATCTCTTCAACGGCGAAGCCTGGGACGCAGGGGCAGGACTAGTTGCCGTAATTTCGAGAACAGTACTCTGCGCTCTTTTTCGTACGTGATCAGCAGCCGTATGTACCTGCCCCGTAAACGTAGACCCTAGTCTTGCAGAACCCCCTGCTCCTGCGTTTGAAACCCCATAAACGTGCCGTGGAATCTGCTTGCATACCTTAGGTACATTACCAGTACCAGTAACAGCAGTATCTGCACGACTTCGCAACCCCACGAATGCATTTTTCGGCCTCTTAATCTCATGCTCCAGCCCACGCTCATGCTCGCGCTTGGAATCGCGCTGTGTATACCTATCCAGCGGTCCAAAATCAACTGGTGGAAGAGTTTGGAAGGTCCCTGTCCCTGTCCCTCTCCCTGTCCCTCTCCCTGTCCCTATATTCCCCTCTCTGGGACGTCGTGAGTAGAGACGTAGCGTTTCTTCATTTATCGCTACTAAACAACATGACTAGCATTAGCATCGCTCACTTAAAAACTAACTTGTGCGTGCGTGCGTGGATTGGATGTAACCATACCATGGCTTTCGTATCTTTGTCTTTGTCTCTGTTCTTCTTCTCGTTGTGCATTTGCATTTGCTTCAAACGTAACAGGGGAACGTGATCGGAGGCGAACCAGATGGGTGAACTCTGGTGGAATTTGTTGGTAATATGGCCGTGGCCCTTGCTGAGATTGCGTGCTAATGGAAGAATGACTCGAAATCTCGTTGCTGTTGCTGCCGCTGTTGATGCTCCCGTCATCTTGATCCCCATCTTCGTACTTATACTCCTCATATCTTGAGTCTCTACTCGTACTTGGCCTAGATGGAATACAGCGTTGTTTCTGAAAGGAATTAATTATCATAGCGCGTATAAGTACTGTATGTCTTCCAAAGATGATGAATGGGGATTTGTACGATGTCTGGGAATTATACTACTGGTACCTGCGGAAATCAACATATTTTGAGATGGTGGGTGAATTGGTATTCACAAAGACCTAGCTGTTCTACGCACTGCTAGCCATCTCTTGATATTAGAAGACGTTGACCCTCAAAGAATGAATTTCATTCTATAATAGGATTTACCAGAATTAAAGTCTAAACGCAATCAATTTTCATAAAACATCAATGTGTTCATTAAGCTCCAGAAGCCTTGGAGTTCTCATCCATCATGGCTGTAATCTGGGCGTCAACCTGTCTTTCTTCCTCGGTAGACCTTTCACCCTGCCCATTTCTGCCGTGAGCTGGAGATTTCTCGTCGCTGTCTTCTTCGCTGCTATCACTCTCGTGAATACTATCACGATTGGTCTGGCGGCTCCTAGTCATCTAAACAGGTTGTCAGTTTCATACCCAACACCTCGGATTGGGAAAGCAACGTACCCATGATCTAACACCACCAATCAAACCCAAGCTATATCCAGTGGCAAAATCACTTCCGGGGCCTGGGCTATCAGGTCTAGGGATTTCCAGACGACGACTGAGATGCGAAAGAGCAGATGGGCTAGAGAGCGAGCCACCCTTTGAGGAATCGTCGTAGCTTGCCGTTCTAGCAGGACTGCCAGGTCGGCTGGCTTGCCAGAATTGTTTGATCTCTTTGCCCAGTTCCTGGCCGGTAGTACTCCAATTGGATCGAATAGAATCTCTCATCTCCGTGACATGACGTTTGAGATCAAGCTCGTTCTTCTTCAGCCATGATACGTTGAGTTCTTGACGCGAAGTTCCGCGTTTGAATTGACGGGCGATGTACTTTTCATAATCACGAACAATCCTAATTAGATGATTAGCGTAAGTAGAACCACAAGTACTTCAGGACACTTACTTGGTGATTATCCCAGTAGTACTCACACCCTCTGTCCTTTGTGTCACCAAGAACTTCCCCGCTTCCTTAATCGGCTTGTATATATCGTCGCCCTCGTCAGCACCATATGGAAGATCATCATGAGCAACGTAGTCGATCTTCTTCTCCTCCAGAAATTCAGGTGTAACAATCCATGGGCAGTCATCGATAACCTCGTCGACCCACTTGCAATGTCTGACCGTCTCAGCGCGCTCTTGTCCCGAGAGGACAGTAAGTCCTTTTCGCTTATGTGTCTCTTTATCGCCCGTGACACCAACGAGAAGATAAACGTCTGGGAAGGCCTTCTTGGCTTGTTCGAGCTGGCGCATATGCCTGTCGGGGAACGGTTAGCAGAAATTCATGGCCAAAAAGGAAATGTAACCATACCCAAGATGAAACAAATCAAATACACCATCCGCATACACGCGAACCGGTCTGCCAACGGGGGGTTCATTCGTCTTGTACCCAACAGGGTCCGTCAACTTGCCAATGGGCGGTGGCGCCATAATCTGTGGCTTTCCCTCATCTTCTTTCGATATGCTCTTCCGCCCTTTCTTTGTGACTCGGTTTGCAATATCAGCGCTGCCTTCAGTTGTGTCGGAGGGCTCGCCAGGGTCTTGCAATCCGTTAGGGGTCTTCTCGTGAGTCGATGAACGCAATCGCTTCGCCGGCGGGTTGGACGCGTCAATTGAGGTGCCCTTTTTGTGTTTTGAGCTGGGCTCTGGGGCTGTGGATTCGCCATCTTCACCAGAAGCGTCTCGGGATGAGGCTTGTAGTTGGACTGCTGGTACAGCTTCGTTTCTCTTCCGCTTTCCCGAACCGCCCGATAGAGGAGAAGACATTGCGTGTTTTTTGAAGTAAGGGAAGGGCGTCGAAAAATGAATGGAGGGATTAAGAAGTAAAGAAGGATTCTGGGTTTGGGGTCGAGGTTTCCGTGACGTGAACCTTGTTTGTTTGTAGTTTCTGAGTGTAAGAAAGTAAATGGGGTTGGCAGGGGTTGGCGAGCTAGAAAGGAGAGATTAATTGTGATGCGATGCTGGGGAAGTTGGCCGGGTCGGATCGTCTCAGGACAATTTCCGGATGAAGAGAAAAGATGTATTGTTTGGATTCTCAGGGAAAGGGAAAGGGTGAGTATTTATCTGATTCCTCATGTCGACATCAATAATGTAGATGGACTTCGACCGTGTTTCTAAAGACTACATGTGGAGCTTGGGAACCGGAAATGTCAAGTCAAGAAACCTGGCAGCCAATCCTGGACCTCAAGCGTCATATATCACGTGGCAACACACTAGAGGCACGGTCCATGTCGGACAAGGCTGAGACTCGGAAGATCTCTAGTCTAGGTACACATAATTTGCTTCACCAGTTTGCATGATTTAAGATCCAGGATATTAGTAGCCTTCCCTTCCCTTCCATTCTCCAAATGTCGGTAGAATACCATAGCTGTTGTTTCACATGAACAAATGATATGCTTTTACGAGTATTTCTCAGGTATCAATTGGCTCCGCTTGATACGATATAATGCAATGCAACTGCTGACCATCTTCTATGCATCATTCCTGTGAACATCTCCCGTGCAAAAGAAAAGCACTACGAGTATAAGGCAAGACAAAACAAACCCGCTGCGTGATGAAGATCGTGATTCTGGAAAACATGATGAAAACCGCCGCCACTGCGGATTTCGGGGATAACTGCCTGTCGATCGAGAAAGTGTTCATGAATTGCCGCCTGTCTCCCTTTGGCCTCTTCCCATCGCCCAACCAGCCTCATAAAGCTGAAACATAATAAAGCAGGAAAGCGTCAAATTCTCATTCGCGCCCTGCTATAAAAGCACAAAACTTTGCCAATTCTAATCAAAGCCCATCCGTCTAGATAGCTAGATACCGCTTTTCAAAGAACGAGCAATCGCATCGGTAATATCTCCATTGAAATTGGTGTTGTGAAGCCCATTCCGTGTAAACTCCTGAAATTGTTGGTCCTACTGGCCCTTGACCTCAGCCTTCTCCGCCGGGATTTCTTTCGAACCTATAGAACTGGTAAGAAAGCTGTTCGCGGTGGAGTAATCTTTGATATATGTACCCTCTTTCTTTTCTGCATCGGTGGATGGCTTGGAGTCGGTCTCTCGGCCGCTGATTGTGCCTTTATGGACTTGGCTGTCAAGGTCTTTGTCTTCGTCTTGGTGGTCAAACATCTCGGTGTCATCGGAATCTGTGAGGACTTCAGTTCCATCACCAAGAAGAATAATACGGCCGCGTTGGTTACCACCGAAAGTCTTCGATTTTTGGTCCATGTCAACATCGTACCCGCTATCACTGTCATCGAAGTTGTGGTGGACACCTGGGCCTCTGAACTCAGCTGTTTTAGTCATTAGCCTTGTTTCCCTTTTGAAGAGCCGGACAGGCTACTTGCCATACTCTGGAGGAGCACATGGGCCATCTCCATTCGCAACTCGCTTTGCAATTTCTTCGTACCACTCATCCTGGGTTTTGCCACGCAACAGACCAATAATGACTATAGTCATGTTGTCGCAACCAACTCCGCCCGTCTCGGAATTTGAAGCCAAGCAGTTGTCCATCATGTTTTCACAGATCTTCGTAAGGTCTTGCTTTGCGGCAATGCCGCGTCTAACAAATTCGACAACTGCTTGCGAAGACTGGCAATCCCAAATACCTGTAGGTAATGTTAATATGCTGCACCATGCTCGTTACCGTTTACTGAGCTCACCATCACATGCAACAACTAGAAACTCGTCGTCGTCAGAAATATCGTGAACGGTGACGTCTGGAAATGCGGTAACAATCTGTTGCTCGGGGGCAAGCTCGGCACTCTTCTTGAATTCAAAATCGCCAATAGCTCTTGACAAAGCGAGGTTTCCGTTCACACGCCCGAAGTCTACGAATCCTCCAGCAGCAGTAATACGTGCCTTCTCCCCTGTGCATATGTTAGGGTTATATTTCCATATGTAAGATCAACATGTGCATGTTTACCTTCATTTTGGGGCTTGTGATCAAATGAGAGCGGCTTGGCACGCCCCTTCACTCCCAAAACGGATCGGGAGTCACCAGCATTGCCCTACATAGTCAGTATAAATACCTCATGCCATCAAGATACCACATACCACATAGATCTTTGTTGCGGAAAGAATACCAACAGATGCGGTGCAGCCGGAAACTTCTTCCTCGTACCGTGGGTCTGCAGAGCACGAGTCAGTTTCCCATCAACCCGTGTTGTATTTAATCGAACATGCTGACCATTGAGAATTGCGCGATCCGTAGCGAGAAATCCATCCTTTAATGCCTGCTCAATATCCCCCTTCTTGAAAGCCTCCTGCTTTGCAATGATCTGGTGTATATGCTCCCCAGCGAACTGGGCGACCCGGTCACCTCCATGTCCATCATAAACTCCGAAGAACGACAGTCTCTTGTCAATACCAGTCGTGGGCTTCGCAGCCGCACCATCTTCAGCAGCAGTTTGTAAATCAAGCACCGCAGCATGTGCATCCTCCATACTGATACGCCATCCTTGCATAGACGATACACCAAATATTAAGCGCTCATCGCCACCGCTGTCTGAGGTCTAGCAAGACGAATATGTCAGCAATTTCCCCATATTTAAAACGCAAAAGACTGTTGACAATGATGTACGCAGCCGCCCATCAACGACAAAACATAATATAGCGCGCCTCTTCGCATACTATGAGAATTCAATCATTTTTGAGCGTTTGTTTGTACAGCCCTCGCACTACTAGCTGGCCGAGGATCGGCCATCCCGCGGAGGCGGGACATCTAGTGACGACGGCGTTGTAGCAGAAAGAAAATGATTGCATACCTTCTCCACGACCGGCTCAGATAAGGTCTGACCCATATTGACGGTTCGGAAGCTCTCAATCTACGACTGGGAGCAATTTGGTATCCTAGCTGGCTCTGGCTCGAAAGTTTTGCCTTCGAAAGCGCGAGGAAGGAAGAGGTGCGGGGTCAATCGCGTGGAAGGCGAGGGTCGAAGGGTATGTGGAGGGACTATCTGTCCATGTGTAGTAAGAATGAGGGCGTATGTACTGGAATCGTCGCGGGGAGGGGATAGCTTTCTGGAAGGATCGCGTGTGGGGGAGATGAGGAAAATATGACGGATTTGCGAGGCCTTCTCTCTTTGCTTTGGGGAGATATTCTGACTAGGGCCTTTTCGGCTAGGCTGGTCGTTCGTTTTTAAGGCAGCGGCGTGGGTTGTGTACAAGCAGCGACGGAGATGATGATCAGGAAAATGATTCATGTGATGTGATTGTGATTTTTGATTGTGAATAACCTCTTACTTTTAATGCGGGCAGCTAATGACTTGGTCAGGAAGATTCACGCTCATCATCTCTGTGGTTGGTTGCACCAGCATGCACCAGCAATAATATATGGAAATGTGTTGGCTTTCACAGACCCTGAATGACTGCCGCCTTGTTCCTTCTCTGGAAATAATGGCTTCATCTTCCTGGAGCCAGGCCAGATTCATGGTGGCGTGCCGTGCATACTCCGTAGATGGCATGGGGTGGCAGGCAGCGGCGCGCACTGATCAGGGCACGATGGTGCATGCACCCTGATGCGTCATTACAGTACTGAAGTACAGTAAGGTAAGTTTAGGGGTTGGGGTCTAAGCCATCCTTGCAATCAGTACAAACTTTGAATACGAGTACTGTAGACTGATAAATGAGGCAGGAACGACGAAACAACTTCAACTACCTAGGTAAGTACCTTAGGGTCCTTGAATTTTTGATTTGCAGTCACTCCAAAATGGCCAAAGAGCCACGGCGTATGAGTCTACGAAGTTCCTATGTACAAAGCAAACCTTCAGCAGATCTGGAGAAGATATACTTGAGTATTACGAAACCACCGTCTAACTTCCCTTGTGGTACCATAGCGAATGCCCAAAACCAGGCAGGACGACAGACTCTCAATCACTCGTATTGTGTCTAGGTATATCCTTGATCTATATGAACTTCATTAAGTGATGAGAAGAACGCTGCGAGAATAAGACCTGCTCATAAAGCTTTGCATTATCTATTTATCTATAGATCCAAAAACTTATTCAAAAAGACCATCCACACCGCTTCACATTACTCCCTCAGATATACGCCGAATAATCCCCTGTATCTTCTCCACCTCCTTCATCAGTTTGTCTTTCCACCCTCGCCCTCACACTACCCGTCGTCGCCTTCGCATCAACACTAATCGGCCTCCTCCCTACTCCCTCCACCATCCTCACGCCAACGCCCATCTCCGTCCTCGGGTCAACCACCAACTTCGACTTGGGTCTCGCCGTCGGCACAAAGCTCACTCTGCTTTTCGCCTGCGCTGCTTTGGCTGCTGTGGAGAGTTTGGGTGATTCGTCTTCGCTGTATTCGATTATATTGCCTTGGCTATCGCGGCTAGGTGGGTGCGTTTCCCAGCTTCCTTCGGAGTAATAGTCTTCATATTCATCGTCATCGTCATCGTCATCGTCATCGTCATCGTCATCGTCGTGGTTTTGGGTTGGGGTGGGTGGATGTTGAGATTGGTGTAATGATTGCATGGACGGGTCAGCAGACTCGAACCGACTATCTCTAGATTGAGTAGAGCGGATACTGTCTCTGGTTTTTATGCGGTGTAGTTCGCCTATATATGTCTTCAGCTGGCGCGTTCCTTCGCGGGCTAGGCCGTATGTACCATATCTGATCCCCAAAGAGTCACGCGGAGGTGTGTCTTCTTCTCGGAGGCCGTGCAGAACTACGTTCTGTAGGCTTTCCATGCGGGATTCTTCTGGGACGGTAGGGGAATCAGCGTAGGATCTGTGGGCACGCTTGGGAGATCTCAGGGAGTCTCGAACTAAAGAGCCACCGAAGAAGGGCGAGGAGCCAACGCGTCTACTAACAGGTCGAGAGCCGTGAGATGCCTGGCTACTCTGTGAACCTCGTTTTGCAACAGCTATGGGCGGGCTTTTGGCGACTGCTCGAATGCTCATGCGCATGCTGCTTCTTGGGTATGTGTCTGAGTATGCGGATGTGGCGCTGGCGCTACTGTGTCGATTTGAATCGGCGACTGTCAACCATGTTCTCGAGTTTCTCACAAGGGCAGGGGGCTGGCTAGAGCTTGACATCCATTCCTGACCGTTCCCTACGCTCCTTCCTTTCACGCTTCTGCTGGATAGAGATGATATCGATGCTCGACCGCCATGTCCAATACCACCCCGCTTCCTTTCAAACGCAGCGGGAAGCCTTGATTGTCGCCTTTTTGACCTTGTGTTGGCTGGTCTATCTATTACATTTAAGACTTCGGGCTTTTTGCTCACACTTTCATTCTTAGAAAGCGCAGTAAAGTTCTCCAATGGTGTGAAAGAGAAGCTGCTATCCGTCAAATTCAGAATTGACCTTTCGGACTGTTGATTTGACGTATCACAGCTCTCTCTAATGTTTCCAACAAGATTCGAAGACAGGACTCGAGCCGAGCGTCGCGTATGACCTTTCCTTGAGAAGTTGGAATACGTCCGTGTCAAACGGTACGAAGAATTCGTTATAGAGGACGAATCCCCCGTTGGGTGCGAGCTGTCCTGCGTAGATCTCCAACTATTGTCCGTTTTGGACAACGCATTTTCTGAATAGGAACGTATTCTATTGCCTGAGCTCTCCATGAGCCCCGAACTCGTTCGCTTACTCATATCCGATCCCCGCGCTCCAAATATGGAAGTTGTAGTTCGAGACCGTCTTAGATTTCGATCAGGGAGATTTATAGGGCTCAGTCGCTTTTCGTTTGTAGTGAGGGCATGGTGTGTATTATCACTCAGAAATCCAGACGTATCTAAGTGGAGGGGGTCAGGGGGCGCAACCCGTGGTGGTAGTACTATTTCTTCAACGCTCGAAATGGATCCTGCTTCTAGATTTTCGTGAGCTGATGTTTCACTCTTGTCAGGGCTCCTTGATCGCTTTCTGGCTGTGCGCCTGCGCTTTCGGTAGCAGAAGAGCGCAAACAGGACTGCTGCAAACACCACAAGGATTGGAGTGACGATAGCCGCAACATGTCTGCTCAATTGATGGCTTGCGTACGCTGGGGCTGGGGCTGGGGTTGGAGTAGAGGTCCCAGTTCGAGAAGTAGTAGGTGAAGTTCGAGATGACGAGGGTGTTATCGAAGAAAATGGTATGGTCGCCGAGATGACCGACAGCTCGAAGGACTGAGAACTGGACATATGTGATGATTTCGAGATTGCATTCAAGGTGATTGTATTCATGGAAGGGTTCGCGCTTGTTGGGACTTGGCCAGACAGAACGAATGTCGAGGTATCGAAGGATAGCCATGATTCAGGCGGAGTAAAGTTGGCACTCATGTATATATCAGATGGATTGGTGAGGTAAGTACTTAAATTGTACGAAAATCCGGCATCTATTGTAGCATTCAGTTTCGGAACTGACATGCTGAATATCGAGGTGCCCGCAGCCAGTGATATTGTCGCATTTGCTGCATCTCCATATATATCTGTTGCGAGTACTGAGATGTTGGAAGAACGAATATTTGGCGGAGCAGTTCCAGTCAACGCCATCGTCAAATTATCAAACACTAACCAAGGTGGCGTCTGCACATCCATTGAGGTGATTTCGGATGCGTTTGCAGGTCGGCCATCTATTTGGAGGTTGTTCGAAAGCCCTAAAAAATTGATGTTGCTTCCTGCAGTGGTATTGATGAACATATCCGCATTGTTGAAGGCCAAAATATGTACTCCAACCTCAATATAGAAGACAGTGGACGCCCCGGCAAACCCTTCAATATCAGATACGATAAGTCGTATTCCAAAAGTCTGCGGCGGTTGAATGAGAGAAGAATAGTCTGGAGTCTGGCCGCTGAACGAGAGTGAGGTCTCGTCGAAAAGTACCCAAGATGGCAAGGGGGTATTATCGGCGGTGACAGCATAGTAGCTAAGGTTCGAGCTTCCACCATTAGCGGAAAATGTTTCGGGGTCAAATTTGAATGTAAATGGTGTCGATGGATGAAAGAGTATGGTCGACGGCCCGGAAAATGCACCGAAAGAAGGTAGTTGCGTAGATGGTGGTATGCTCACGACCGGTGCAGGATCTTTTGAGACCGCTAGAGTTGCACTGAGAGTAATCGACCCAGAGGAATCAGTAGCCGTCAGATCGATAGCTACTCCAGTTACACTGTCTGTTCCAACATCAGCGGTGGATGGTGTTCCAGAAAGTGTGCGAGTGGTGCTATCCAGTGACAGCCAACTTGGTCCGCTGGATAAATTGTAGGTTATGGCGGAGGCCGAGGAGAAGGTCGAGCTCGGAAAGGTATATGCGAAGGGTTGTGATACACGCGCAATTGTAGGTACTTGAGAGTTGAGAGGGTAGTCGATTGTCGGAGTGGCATTCGTAATATTTGATATGATGGCAGCAGCAGCGACTATCTTCCACAGCGCCATTTTTACGAGGAAGGAATTGGTTGTGTAGATTAGTTATCCACCTCCGTCGTCCAACTTGTGCAATACTAGACAGACGAGAACAGCAGAGTTGACATGGTTTAAAATACACAGAAGAGTTTACAACCAGATGGAGACACACAGAATGAAACGGACATGATCGAGGGTACCATCACGACCCAAAATTTTGGAGGCGCAGGCGGAGAACAGGGAGACCCGCTTATCGATGTGTATCGCCTTGCTTAAGGAATTTAACAGCAATGGAAAAGACAGTAAGGGCTACAAGGGCTGGGGACCAACCTTCCGATACTATCGAAGCCGAGTTGCTGGGCAGGTGAAAGGTTAGCTAGCATATTGTTTGAAGGCATTCCCATGCCTCATTCCAGCCCCCGCCCGCAACTTCTAAATGCCAAGTAGACTGTAGCAACTGTTCAAAATCGCTCAGACATGACGAAAATAAAGGGAAGGCAGGCTTCTGGAGTTGAATGTGACCCATCATAAAGGAGAAGACAATTTGAGTTTTAGTCTCCGGCCGGAAGTGTCGAGTGGTGGACCGATGGTCGAGGGCAATTCGAGGCAATTTGAAGGCTGCCAAATCGGTGCATAATCCTGGAGTACCTGCTTGAAATGAAGATCTTGAGTACCTCATTCATGGGAATATTGGATGTGGCATAACCACAGCCCTTGACTTGTGAACAAGCAAAGGGTTGCATTTGAGTGTCAACGAAGGGGACATTTGAAGGGGTAAAAAGGACGTCTCACTAGCGCGAAAAGTGGTGAACCAACTTATGGTAAGCGAGAAAAAGGAGGCATCGGTACGTATCGATAGATATCTTTCTGATCCAGCCCCCACCTTTCTCAAACACCTCAAGAGAACGCGAGCCATGCTATCCCGGTCTCCCTCTCCAGAGTTCTCGCCTCTATCAATCGGAGAAGACTTCACTCCTGTACCTACCTACAAAGCTGCATCAACCACTTTTATCGATTTTTCAAACTTGCTTGAACCTCCGCTACAACTCCACGAGGATCTAAAATCTGGTTGTGGCGGTCAATTATGGCCGGCCGGTATGGTTCTGGCGAAGCAGATGTTACGGTATCACAGAAACTCCTTGAGAGATGCTAGAATGTAGGACACTCCCTTTCCCGATCATCTCGCAGTCACTCAGAATCATATAGTCTTGAATTAGGAGCAGGCGGCGGACTGGTCGGCTTAGGTGTTGCTCTTGGCTGTCCTATTGATACGCCTATCTACATCACAGATCAGGAGAATATGCTCTCTCTAATGGGAAAAAATGTTACTCTCAATTCACTGCAGTCACGTGTACTACCCCTAGTGCTGAACTGGTATGGACCCTGAGCTATGTATGAAAAGAGCCATTTATTAAAGAGATGATAGGGGTGACCCATTGCCGAAGGACATCATTGAACAGAAGCCCAACGTTATCCTAGCAGCCGATTGCGTGTACTTCGAGCCGGCTTTCCCGTTGCTTCTCGCCACGCTAGAAGAGCTTCTTGAACTGAGCAAGGATGCGGTCATTTTTTTCTGTTTCAAGAAGCGCAGGAGAGCAGACATGCAGTTTATAAAGAATGCCAAGAAGAGGTTTGTCGTTCAGGAAATCGAGGATGAGGAAAGGGGGGAATTCTCTAGGGAGGGCTTGTTCTTATACACCTTTAAACGAAAGCCATGATTAAAGCGACCAGGAAATGAAATAAAATGAAATAAAATGAAATAAAATGATACGATATGCCATAGTCTTTCATTATATGTGCAAGCTCTTAGTTTGATACATACTTACGAGCCTTCCTCTTTACTGACTTCCACCCATGTTTACACCTAGTAGGAAAGCAGGCTCATCTACCTTGTGGTGCTCGTAGCTCAGAACTCCTACCGCACCAGGTTCTAGCATCATAGGCAGGCTCGTGCTCAGAGGAAAGCCAATCCACCTTTTCGCAAATGCTCTCAAGATATGCCCATGGGCAATCAAGACCACGTCTGCGCCTTTCTCCCCGTGCATATGTGGCCCTTGTATCTCCCTGATCTTCGCAATAATGCTATCAAGACGATTCGAGACCTCGTCCGCTGATTCCCCCTCCTCGCAGCCATCAACCCATATATTCCATGGTCTTTCCTTATCCAACCCACGCTCTTTGCGAGCCGCTCTGATCTGAGCAGTCAACAGCCCTTCATACGCACCATATTCCCATTCACGAATATCCTCAGTAGTCTCCGATTTCCCTTCGATCATCTTTTGTGCAGAATCATCAAACAGAAGCTCGTACGTTCGGCGTGCTCGCGTTCGAGGGCTGATGAATAGATGGGTTATTTTGGAGGGGTCGATGATCCTTCCTGGTCCAACGATGACTCCTGCAGAGGAGGAAACTTGATTTTCGCCATCGGGGGTCAATGGGATGTCACTCCTGCCGGTATAGCGTCCTGAGATAGTCCATTCGGTCTCTCCTGTGTCAAGGTTAGACAAGGTTGTTTGAGAAGTCAAGGTTGTTATACCTCTCGAATGTATTCAAGAGAATGGAGGGTGATTCTCACCATGTCGGACGAGGAAGACTCGAGGTGTACCAGCGTCTTTGTCGGGCATTTTAGCTGTTCCTGCAAAGTCTGGAATGAAGTCGGGGAAATACCTATAATAAACCTGGCCTGGCCTGGGCATGGATCTTCATCACGCTAGGCTAAGATAAGATAAAGGAAGGCAACTACGACTCGCTCGCCCGAGGCTGAAGTTTTATGGTAAATTTGAGCATACTTTCTGGATTTGAGGTCTCATTATAAAGAGTTAGTTTTGCGTCTACCTTGGAGTCATTCAAACGGGAGGCATAATGGCTTCCCTTCCTGCGGCGGCTATCGACAATAGACGTTGGGGGTTAATCGACTTCAAAGTTCAGACGAGGCTGAAGTATATGTCGAGGAAGGAACGAGATGAGCTGAACATATATACTCGAGTCTCCGCAGACGCCATCTTTTCCCTTTACTTTCATTAACATAGAGCCACTCGTATATCATTAAAATCACAAATACACATACCGCACATCGGTAAAGCATCGCTTACAGGTCTCAGGCTTAATTCCTCCTGATCCGATTCATTCTTTTGACCAAGCAGCACCAGACAGCCTTAGCTTTACTCACCTCCCTAGGTACTTACTGTACGGAAAGAGTCCGAAATGAATTCAGGCCGGATATCCGATCAACAGGCTCGTAGGCGTTCTTGGCCCATGGACATGCCTTACCGTATGAGACGATCTAGGTCAAGTAAGCTTTTAGTCGCTTCGTCTCTCCCACTTACAGACATTATGCTGACTGGAGATACGCCACGTCTAGATATACCAGATCTAGATACGCCACGTCCACTCGTTCCTCTCGTTCCAACCCCACCCCGGTGCATGCTCTGCCTCGAGGACATCAATCCGGATGACTTGTCCTACAAGTGCTCGATGTGCACGTCTAATCATGTCTGTTCGAATTGCCTGAAAGAATGGTTTATCGATGCTTGCAAGAACGAGAGCAAAATGCCCCCAATGTGCTGCTCTGCTATTCCTCTTTCAAGTGTCTCAAAGCTCCTAACTCAAACACAAGTAAGTTCTGCAGAATATCTCAGATAGTCTGGATCATTGTACTAATGTCTACCAGATAGACCTCTACAAATCAAAGCACGAAGAGTGGCTTACTTCTGACAGACTGTACTGCCCCCGGCCCTCTTGTTCAGCATTTATCTCACCACGCTTATATGTCTCCGGAAGAGACTATTCAGAATCATCGAATTCTATATCTGGAGACAACAATAATTTCCAGCCTATTTCTAGAGGATCACCACGCAGTTTCAATAGTCAATTATCATTCGATTACACCATATCGCCAATAGGATCCCCGCTTTGGTTAGAACAAGATAACGGACTTCCTGACTCAGCACCCAGCAATGATTCCTGTGTCACCTGTCCGAGATGCTCTAGTTTGATATGTACCAAATGCCACTCTTTTAGGCATGACGACGAATGCCCAAAGACGGACCTCGATCTAGATCTGGAAACGCAACTGAAGAAGTGGAAAATCAAGCGTTGTCCGAAATGCCGCACCGGGGTAAAGAAGGTTTATGGTTGTCCTCATATGCTCTGCCGATGCGGGGCACAATTCTGTTTCAAATGTCTGGCGCCGATGTTGGAATGTAATGGATGCGTTGTCGACGAAGGTTCAGACAATGAACTAGAACAAGACGAGTTTGTGGAAGATGATTTGGATGGAAGAGCGGGTTTCTATGATGGCGATGGTCGTGAATTTGGTGCCGAGCCTTCTCATCGTGGTAGTTATTACATTTGGCAATGCGATCACATATTTTCCGAAGCCTGGTTTGATACAGACATACCAGGTGCCCCGCGAACATTAGAATGCCAACTCTGTCTTCGAGAAGCAAAGGTTCGAGAGCTTCCAGTATTCGGCAAGGAACACCGAGGGGAGGGTAGAGAGGATGAGATCGCTTGGGAGTGTGTGCGAAACTGCGGCATGGTTATTTGCGGTGGTTGCCGGTAAATTCGTTAGTTCACATGAGATTTCCGGAACCAGGACATGTTTCTTCAATGGACCTTGGTAACGGATGGGGATTAACGTTGAACAGGGCTCACTATTCGAATTTGCGAAACAGGGTTGAGCCTTGTACAAAGAGCGACACCTACTAGTATCATAACTTCAAGCTTCCATAGCGTCTAGGAATAACATTATTCAGCGAATTAGCTCGTTTCCATTACAAAAAATGTCCTACCTACGTCTATATGCTTTCCAAAACAAAAAATGCCATCCGTTATATTGCACCATCTTTATCGCAAGCTCACAGTGTCATTCTAAGGTGGCAAGGAAGATGCTATCTGGGTGCGATGTAGAGATTTACAAGAATGGTTTTTATGACTAGATCATAGATAATTATCGAGCTGGACATGATTCATGAAAATCCCCCTCCATCCTCGACATAATCCTAGCCGTTTTAGGGAGAAATGTCGCAGGGCCGCACGCCTGCAGAACTCCTATTTGCATTCGTTGGAAAGATCGGCAAAGAGGGAGGGTGCGGTGCCTTTTCTGCTTCTCCTCCATACTCTAAGAATACGATAGATACTGTATCTAAGATACCTCAAATCATCGCTCGGCTGATATGGGCTTTGAAAAGAGTGCTGGGGTATGGTTGGATTGAAACAGTATGTACGAGTGTTCGGTAAGAAAGGTGGAGGTACAGAGTAAAGCAATGAATGAATGAATGAATGAATGAATGATGGAAGAGCCATTTCGAAATTCGCAATTCGAATCTTGTCTGAGTCTGGGATCTTTTGAAAGCTTTTGAAAGCTGCTTGCTACTATGGATATCCCTGGTGCCTTATCATGCAGGAAATAAAGAACCCCTCATGTACACTTCAGGTTGTGTCACCTAACAGCTAGGTTAAGAGGGAGGGAGTTAGGGTCGGGGGAGACTGGGTGTATAGTAGTTTGGTTCATTTGTTATACAGAAAAATCTATGAATTACATACACTATGTACAGGTCATTATTACAAAACCAACAAGTATTTAAACATCGGCATTCCTCACAGCGCCATCAGGAGCCTTCCCTGGTATCGTCTCGGGCGATGATGTTGCTCGGCGAGGGACAGAGTTTAGGCCATCGTGGTCATAGTGATCAATCTTTTGAAAGAGCTTGATGATCCGCCATTGCGTGTTTTTCTTATTCACGTCAATGTAGGCATCCCTAGTAGCCAAATCCTTCACCACGAGCTCGGCCCCATCCAATTCACCATCACCATCATCTTCAATACTTTCTTCTGTCCCATCAACCATCTCCTCTACCTCTCTCTGTAGATTTTCCACCGCTGCAATCTCTCTCTCTTTACGCTCCTCTTCTAACCTCTGCATACCCTCAACCAGCGCCCTGCGATCACGCAGATGGCGTAGCGTTGAAAGAATTTCTTGATCGGGTGTATAGCCAGCCTTTTCCATGCGAGCTATTACATTAATCGCCATGCGCGGCTCCTGCATCTGAGCGTAGCCATTCATCAAGGTGGTCCATGTAACTTGATTAGGCTCGACGCCTCGCTCCTTCATCATCACGAGAATCTTCTCAGCCGCTCGGCTCTGGCGGTGCTTTTGAAAGATGTGGACGAGGATAGACCAGGTGGAGACGTCTGGCTTGGGTGGATGCAGAGGTGGAGGCTCGTAGATATCTGGGTCTCCTGTGTCTGGTGGACCAGGGGGTTTCGCAGACATGTCTTCGATGATCTGGAGACAGTCTTGTATCCTAGATGCGTGCTGTCCGAGTGCTAGAAGGGTGAGATTGTAGATATGACGAAAACCGTAGTCTTCTTTTCGATCTGACATCTGAGTCATGATTGGATCGTTATTCTTCACCAGCTGCTTCCAGTGCTGGTAGAAGATTTTTGGCGTCTCTGAGTCATTAAAGCTTCTCAGGAGGGCACCGAGCATGATGACGAGAACGGGCATTTGCGGATCGACTAAGTCTTTTTGGTTGGGGATTGAGTCCGAATTGGTGATGTTTTTGTAAAGTCCCTCCAACCCAGGAACCAGATGGGCCAAAGGTTCGAAACGGAAGTATCCGCAATATACTGGGAGCATCTGCTCAAAATACGTCGTTTCAAGGACTGGCGGACTTTCCCACCTTCGGGCTGCCTCTTTTGTATCTAGGCGATGCTGACGAATGCTGAAAATGAACATTGAGTGAAGGGCATCTGCAATAATGTGCGGGGCCCACAAAGATCTCTCCTTGACAGCTTCGGTGATATGGGTAATGTCAGGTTTGTCCACCCGACTCTTCGCGTCGTTCATTAGAATTGAATATGTGTAAGCATCTGGCTGGATACCATGTTGCTTCATAATTTCATAAATTTGCCACCCCCTTTCGGACAATCCAGCTTTCAGAGTTTTATATATCAAGACGTTATATAAGATAGTATCCGGCTTTAGTCCACATTTGAGCATGTATTCGAATACTTCATTGTAGTGGAATTGCGTGTTGTCACCAGCAGCCATGAGCAAAGTCGTGCAAAGACTCGCCATTTGTTTACTGTTGAAATTGACGCCTTGTAAATCGCCAATGATCTCCATGATCTCATATGCAATGTTTGTATAACGGCCACCTGATTTCGCTAAATGATCCGCAAACTGCATCAGGCTGTTGTGATGAAGTGGATTATTGATCTTGTTCAAAGTCCTGTAGAGATTTTCAACCAGGTCTGGGGTCCGTAAGTGTTTGATCAACAGAAATATCGAAGTCTGAGATAGATATACGTGATCTGAAGGACCTTTTGAAAGTAGACGGCTGACTATCTGGAAGATCTCCAGGGCTGGAGTGTCATCCGTAAGGTGTGCGTACCGGAGGTAGTACCAGATTATATAGTCCAGACATCCAGACAAGGCTCTGCCATCAGGATATGGTTCAATGTAGGTAGCACTCAGAACCTTCATTGCCTTTTCTGGACAGTCCTTCAAGGCTGTCAACATAAGCTCTGGCCAAAGACGCACTCGCTGGATTTCGGGAATGTCTTCCCAGGCTTTACGTAATGAATACGAAGTCTCTTCGTTGATGTACTCCTGTATAAGTTCGATTGGAAATGTCCACGAGCGGTACACGGCTAATTTTGGCTGCCTGTGAAAGAATCCAGGATTGTTGTTTCGGGCGATTATGTAAAATCTCCTATGCCACTCTCCAGAGTGACAGGGGAAGCTGCGAAGCATTGAATCGATTGGGGCCCTCTGCTGGTACCAGAGAAAATTCCCGTACAATTTTGGGACTGGGAAGCGGTTTTTTGACAGGAATTTCCACTCGAATTTAGACCCTCCATTCGCCGGTTTCTTTGTCATTGTCGCACCAAATCCAAATAATACCGCCCCCCTTGGTCGCCTTCGTAGTTGAGGTTTCAAAGGCAATGCGCCATCCTTCGATTTTTGAAGTTGAGCCCTCCGTAGTTGTCTCGATGTCTGATATTTTGAATGCCGCGCCGACATAACTCTAATGTACTTCTGGTTGAACGTTTCTCTCTGGACTGATGATCTAAGGAAACCCTCAGTTTCTTCAGATATACTCGGTTCGGCGCCGTCTCCTGTTGTATGAAAGTGATCCGTCTTGATCTCGTGCGCCTCGTTAGAAGGCTGTTCGGCCTCGAGTTTGTCTTGCAAACTTTCCGCCTTCTCTGACCTGGGAATGTCTTGCATTGTGCCCCATAGTCGCGACTTTGATTCTCCCGCATGCTGCCCTGTATCACCAGTGACTTCCTTCACTTTATTGCCAACAGGATAGTTCTGAGGCGTTTTCGAACCGAAATTCCGGTTGCCCCTGGAAGGCCATGGCTGAAAAACTCTTGGAGCTAGGAAAGGAAGAATCGGTAGGTCGAATGTTGACAAACGTCTCGCAAGTAAATCCGGACGTAGAGGCATCGATAGAAGGCATCAGGATGTCGTAGGAAATGTTGCCCTGCCCATATTATTGGTGATGTGAAAGGATGTAAATTTCTGGCCAGCATACTATAAAAATTTGAGGCTAGTGCACAAGGCTGAGAGCCGAAGTCTCGACAAGGTTTACATGCAACATTCAAGAAAAATCCAACTCTCTTGACATCTCCAAAAAATGTCCACTACACATGCATCTCTAGGCGCCGCAGCAGATGAGCGGAAGGCGCGTCTCGCAAAACTCAAGTCCCTAAAGCGCAAACAGCCCAGCGATGAAATTGTGGCCCCGGAATCGACGCGCTCCCCTTCTCCCCCTGCCGAACCGGACGTGACAAAACTACACCTCTCGGGACGCAATTATGATCCAGAAGCTAAGGGACCGAAGCTGGGGTTTGAGGCGCCGCCGACGTTAGCGTTGGATAAGACACTGGAGCAGCAAGCAAGGGAGGTCGAAGAGGAAATCAGGAGGAAGGCGGAGGAGGAAGAGCAAGATGACAAAGGCGTGGATCTGTTCAAGTTGCAGCCAAAGAAACCTAATTGGGACTTGAAGAGGGATCTGGACAAGAAGTTGGAGATCCTCAACGTCCGGACGGAGAACGCAATTGCGAAGATAGTACGGGAGAGGATCGAGGGAGCGCAACAGGCGGCGACAGCCAAGTCAGGGAAGGGGGCTGTTTCTGCAAGTGAAGGCGGAGATGAGGTGGGCATGGAAGGTGTTGCTTTGGTTGAAAGCGTTAAGTTGAGGGAACGAGAGGAGGTAGAAGATGAGCGGCGGGAGAAGGAAGATGAAGAAATGCAATGATGCAGAATTTCACAGGAAGTCAGCAATGCCATAGGAAGGAAAAGCATAGGGTATGGCGTATGGAGTTGGGTTTGTTGTGCAGAGAAGCGAATATTTCGGGGTATTTATCTACTCTAAAAGCATTCATCGCCAATTCAAAAAGTGTCCCTTCCAAATCCTCTTCGAGGAAACTCATCCGTGACTATAGCTAGTCTCCACCGAGTAATCTATGTTCCCATGTTCATCGATTGCGTTAACGCCAACCTTTTACTAAAAGGACTCAAACTTTTCTCTCTTGGTGGGCGTTTGTTCTCATCATTAAAGTTATTTTGGTTGAGACCACCGTTCCTGCTATCTCGACCAGGCTCGCGATCATCTGAAAACCTTCTCCTCCTTTGCGGGCTTCTAATTTCTGCCTTTCTACCTCTTGCAGGAGGACTATCGTGTCGATATCTCCGTCTGGTGCTGCGACTACTTCCTCGTTCTCTAGAATGTGGCACACGATCCCCCGTATTGGACATAGGTGAGTCCACAGACGAATAAGAATCTCTTCTTCGCTTCTTCTCATGCGTCGTCTTTGGACGAGATGGCGGCGACCGTGAAATGCTGGAATATCTACGGTCCTGTCGACCTAATCCTGTTCGAGACGGTGACCGTGACAGGCTTGTTGGTCTTTCTTGTTGAGGTGATGGCGATTTTGATACATTTGTAGATATGGTCGAGACGGAAGACGCAGAAGCCGATCGCATTCTTTTAGGCTTCCCGGCGCTATCTGGTTCCTTACTTTCCCTCTCCCTCTTCCGGCCCCTTTCCCGCTCTGCCTCTGCCTTGGCAAGTTGTTCGTCGGCGACACCTTTCCTAAAAGCACGAGTATATTAGCTTTGGTAGTACTCATTATCTTTGGGTGTTGGTTGAAAAATGGTGTGACAGTATGGCACAGTTTTCTTCAGCGCCCGTTGCTTAAGCCCAAAAAGCCCCGAACCGAGCAGGCAATTTGAATTGGAGCAAGTACTCCTCAAGTGCTCGATGACTATAGAACAAAATCTTGCCAGGAGTTTCCACGCGACTAGATGTCCCAGCCGCAAGGGATAAACAGAACGTGTAGGTGTATTCTGGTGCACGAGAAAGAGCTTGAGGATGACATGAGAGAATGACGACGAACTTTCTTATCAGATCATTCGGGACATCGCTTGTCAACTTCGGCACCAGCTTAGGATTCAGGAGCTGCTGGGTCCGAGATGGGCGGGGAACATAGGGTCTCTCTTGGGCGATAGCCTTGCATTCGTAGGAGTAGTGGCGTAATGAAAAGTCAGCATTTTGTATATAAACCAGGGAAATATAAACCTATCTTTCTTCAGGCATTTCTGGCACAAGGTAGCAGCTGTAGCTCTGGAGGCGCCGCCGCCCATGGGAGGTCTGGGATATCGATTCATTGTTGCATGCAGGTGGTATACGCTGGCGCAGGATCTCTAAGATTTAGATGGAATGGAAGTGGTTTGGCCCTGGACCAGTATGGAGGGGGGGGAATGAGATGCAATTCGTCGGTAGAGCAGTGATTTTGTAAAGAGTACCTATAGTTAAGATGTACTCCGCCTTCAAAAAAGGGCGAGGGCAAGCATATAGGGAGGGACCTCTGCGGTACTGTATAGGTGAGGTGAAGTTAAAAAATTGCAGGGATGTGTCTCTAGCGCCAGGCTTACCTACTCCATACCTTCGGGGGTCTAACTAGCAGGGCAAGACGCCCGGCTACTGTACTGGTGTGTACTTTGAATTTAATTCTGACCTGAGCGAGCGTGCAGAACAAGAGGGGAGCTGAACACCATGCTATGAATCTGAATATCTACAGCTATTCCACCACCTCGAAAACTCCACTCGCACCCATTACCTCGTCCGCACGAGGGCGAACACACCACACCGCCATCACGAACGGTTTCTCGTGTTGTACGACTGCGGCGGCCGATTAAACAACCACCCACCACCCACTTCCACATCAACAGGCGTCCAAGTTCTTCCACCCCCGTCCTACAGTACAGTACAGTAGTAGGTACAGTACACCCTCTCGTGGGATCAATCAAACGCACCGTCAGAACTCCTTCAATTTCCCCGCCATACAACAATACCAACTCCACCTCCAGCTTGTCTGCGACGACAATGACCAGATGTCACGTCTCTGCATCGGGCGCCCTTAACATTCTCCCTTAATTTTCCATTTCAAACTCAACATTTGGTTTCTACAGGCTGCTCTCTGGTCGCCTGGCTGCGAATCTTTCCTCTTGTCCTGTCTGGACCACTACACTCATTTCTGGCGACTGGACTTTGTTTCCACCTAATATATTCTCCAATATGGCTACCGCACCAATGTCTGCAGATAATTCCAGACTCTCCTTTGCAAAGGTACGCCCGGTTCTTCATAACGTGGTCAGCCGCAACTCCTTTCAATTTACACTGCTAACTCCATGTAAAGGTAGCTGCATCTGCCGGAAAAGATAGTGTATCCTTCAGTTCGTTTACCAATACTTCGAAATCTGGGCCTGCGCGAACTTCGGCGCAAGAGAATGCTTTGTCACAAGACCAACTAGAGAAGCGGTCGATGGAAGGCTCTAATGAGCATACTCCGCTATCAGACACCACGAATTCTGCTTCAGGGGATACATCTACGCCGGGAGAGGATAGTTCGACAAGGGGAACATCTTCACCAGCCGTGGAGACCAATCTTGTCGAAGCTGTCAAAGCGCTGAGCGTCAATTCTCCTATGCCTAGTCTTGTTGTAAACGGGTCTCGAGGCGCGATTCCCAGGAAAAGTGATGGAGTTGAAGGGTTTTCCGACGACCCATTTCAACGCACAGATTCTGGATCTGACATGGGGACGAAGCCACCCAGTCTAGACGGGAAGAGCATCACATCGGGGACAACCTTTGCTTTAGACGAAAAAGAATCTTTACGGCCTGATGATAGTGCCAGTGTTAAGGCTTCTGAAGACGATGATACCTTTTCGGGGCGAGGATCTATTGTTGCGGGATCAAGGATCGGATCTGAAGCAGCGGCCAGGGCCTATCGTGCAGAGTTCTATGAAGCTCCCGTTCGTCGTAGCATGCAGCCAATGCCCGAGCGACCGAATCAAGGAATGATTACTCCTCAAAGCGGTTCCTCTGGACAGGAGACCACAGACGATGGAAAGCCTAAGCCTCTGATGGGTCTCTCTGGGCCCTCTGATGCTTCTGATGCCTTTAGTAGGTTCTACCGCCAGACGCCTGATGAAAAACTTTTGGAGGCCCTGGAATCCCCTAAAGATCGCATTTTCCTCCTTCGGTAAGCAATATTCTTAATCAATCCTCCTGCAAGTCCGAAGTTCAATTTGGGGCCAGCAATACCTCATGTTTTAAAAGTTGGCCATGGCAAACTTCACCGCCCAGGGACTTCCTGGCAGGAAGCAGAATCGTCCAAAGATCAATCATCGCTAACTTTTGAAATATCAAAGGCTTGAGAAAGATGTCATAGAGTTTGTAAAAGACTCCAAGTGAGTAACCGCCTTTAGGCTCTACTATCTGGTGTAAATTTGACTAATAATATATACAGAGACCCTTTCATCGATCTACCACCGTGTAACTCATTTTGCCGAATGTTAACCCACAAACTCGCGGACTACTATCACATGACCCATCAGGTTGACGCTGTCGCTGGCGCTGTTCGTATATTTCGAACACCTTTTTGCCGATTACCTCCCTCGTTGACTAGTATATCAAATCCTCCAACTTCAGGGAATACCCCGCCGCCCACTATGCCAGCTATGAAGATTATGCGAAGAGGTGGCGATGGTGATGCTGGCCAAAGCCCGTCCAAGGCGACTTCGGAAACAGGCAGTGACGGCAAAGAAAAGGCACTTTCAGCCAAGGAAAAGTACGTAAAACGCTTTATGTTTCATGACATTGTAGACTAACGTGCTGTGAAATAGGCTGTCCAGAGAAGAGCGAGAGGCTGCCTATAACAGGGCTAGAGAGCGTATATTTGGCAAGGATGACAAAGGAGATGCTACACCTGGTACGTATACGGGTGCTCTTGTCTTTGCTTCCGCTGATTAACTTGAAGATACAGAAGATGGCAATGACATGTCTCGTTCGAGTTCTGTATCGACCAAAGATAGAAGCCAAAGCAAAAAGCCGAAGCCTTTAAAGCAACGGAGAGATGACTCTGAGAGTTTCGACGTTCGATCTCAGTACACACCGTTTTTCCCTCAACCTCAAATGCCAACATGGACCCCAACACCGCAGTACTCGCCGGTTGGCCCTCAACCATTCAATGGTGCGGTTCAGGGTAGTTATCAACAGTCGATGCCTCCCCAATTTGGACCGCCAACCCCGCAATTTAACCCAGGGCAGATGAATAATGGTAACATGCAGGTATATAGCAATGGACCTCAGGTAGGAATTTTTTCTCTTCCCGCCTCGAGGATTTAGAAGCTGATAATGTATAGCAATATCCTCAACCAGCTCAACCACGGTATCAGCCAAATAGTGCTCCAATCACTACATATGGATCCCCTATCCAGCCCCAGCCCGCTGCTCCACAACAACAGTGGCAGCAACAGCAGCCAATGTATCAGAATCAGACTCAATATCAAAATCGAGGCCCCATGGGCACTGGGCCCCAAAGCTCCATTCCGTATGCTTTCGGCCAGTTGCCAAGCACCGCCAATCTTGCTGATCCCAAGAGTCAACACCCAATTCCTGGAAGTTTCAATCGACACGCATTCAACCCAAAGACTCAGTCATTTGTACCGGGAAACGGCAATATGCCAGTTCCTCAGTCTATGTCACATCACGGGTCCCCTCACCTCCCTTACAATGCCTACGCTCCTCCTCCTCCTCAGCAACAATTTGGAACCGGCATGGGGTATAACATGGCAAGACAGGGTTCAAATAACTCTTTGCCTTCGTATCATGCATCGCCTCACATGGCTCAAAGACCTGTGATGATGCATCAGGGTATGCAACAAGGCATGCCCCCAAATCTTCCTCAGGGCATGTCTCATGGAATGATTCAGGGTATGTCGCAAGGTATGCCACAAGGTATGACACAGGGATTACCACAGGGATTACCTCAAGGTATGCATGGTATGGCACAGAATGGGCAGGTTGGAAATACTCATCTCCCGCATTATGGTAATCCATCGACGCTCCCTCCCAAGCCACCCACTGGAGTTTAATGGCACGCGCTTCTGTGATTGAAAGAAAAGTGGCGTATGGTAGCATTGGTGGAGTTCGGGAATTGCCTTTATCAAAAATGGAACTTTTGACTGGACTATAACAATTGTGCTAATAGACCATGAATACAACAAATTAAAAGACACTATTTGATGCAAATGAGCACGATGCATTTAATGGAAAATGGTATTTCTATGTGAATGAAAGGCTCTATAGCCCACCGTAAACGCCGTACCTTTCCATCCTACAATGCAAAGTAATGCATGGCTGAGTTGTATGGAAACGATCAATCATCATAATTACTCGGTAGGTTCTCTAGGTTCCCTTTGCTGTCCTCCACCTCTGCCACCTCTACCACCACGCTTTCCGCCTCTTTGGCCACCTCGCTCTCCCTTCTCGCCACCTTCTCCACCACCTGTAGCCGCAAGAGCGTCTGAACCACCCATGGTGAGAGTAGCGGTTGCCAATCTTTGAGACAAATCGATCTGCGTCCGGATAGTGTTTGCAAGATACGAAACAACAAGCACATCTTGGATATGGTTGTTGAAATCGCGCTCGATATCCTGGGGGTCGACTTTTGGTGCCAGCGACAAAGCATTCATCAAGAACTGTCCCAACGCATTCGAAGGCTCTCTCTCCTCATCTAAGACGGAGCTAACGTACTCAGCAACCCGGTCCAACAGATCTAGTGTCTGGTCAACAGCTCGCTCCAGCCCTTCGATATCTGAAACGACTGGCGCAGCACGGTTCTCGCTGTCCTTCGCTCCAGAAATTAACTCGAGTCCACTCTTCTCAGCCTCGCCATATCGGATCTCATACGGGACCGGTATAAAGAGACAGCTCTCCGCAGCCCGTTCAGCATTAACTCCCACTGGTGCACTGATATATGCCTTGGCTTCAATCTCCTTCCCTGGCTCCGTCGAAACTGTAACATGGACCGCGGGATGCGGGAACGTGCCCGTCTCTGGACTAGCAAAGAAGTTCTGGATCAGCGCGCTGAAGTTGTTGAGCTCGAGACTCGTCGTGTACCAGCCCAGCAGGACTTCGCGCGGGTTGGCTTTGAGTTGTAGAGCGAGCATGTTCTTTTGGTATTCGACGTCGACCTCGACTTGGTCTTCGTTCTCGGTGTGTGGGATAGCGAAGCAGTTGCGTACTTCGACTTCCATGCCATCTTCTGAGCGTACGCCTAAGAGGGCCCCGATCACACGTGTGGATTGCGTGTCCCGGATGTCGCGGCGGATCGCATGGTCGAGGATGGAGAAGACTGCCTGGTTTTGTAAGCGGGATTCAAGGAGGTTTATATCTTGAGGGGCATACTTGGGGTTGAATTATGACATTTACTGGTGCGGTTGTGGGCTGGACACCGATTACTGCGGGCGCAAGAGGGCGTGCGAGATGTAGGAATGAGGGGATTTCGACCGCCATGCTGGGCAATAGAATGAGGAGTATCTAAAGGGTCGAGGAGGTCGTGGTTGAGGTTGTAGACGTCGTTGATCTGGGTCGAAAATTCCCCTCCTCCGTTGTCGATTTACCCGCGTGGTGGGATTTGTGGGCGATCTTCGGACGGCACGTGCTTTGCACTCAAAATATTCAATTGCTCTGTAGACCTTAGGTTTGCTTTGTTTCATGTTCTAGGGAGCCAGAACCGTAGATGCCTCCTAAACAGATTCTTCTTTACACCTATTTGAGAGACCATCCAAAACATTTTCGTCCTCATTCGTCCCCTCCATTCTTTCAGTCTTTTTGTGACCCTGGCTCGCGCTAAGATAAGGATTCTTATCGCAAGAAATTCTTAATTTTCTTTGAGACTTCGACATCCTGCTTTCGAGAGTAACATAGATACATACATATTAATTCGCCCGAATATACGTAAAATGGCATTTCACGGTACCAGAGGTGGATCTCGTGGCAGAGGCTCAGGATCAGGAGCGCCCAGAGGCCCAGGGGGGGCACGTGGAGGTTCACGTGGAGGTGCTCGAGGGGGACCTCGTGGTGGTGCTCGTGGACGCGGTGGATTCAGAGGCGGAAAAAGACCTATTTTCGACAGTGCAAGAGTTGCTCAGCAAAAAGAACGGTATGGGAACTTCCAGTTAGACCGAAATATTCCAGCTAACCATTTTGAGGGACGATCCAAAGTCGGACTCTGAAAGTCCATCTGAGGTGGAGGAAGATATTGAAAGTGAAGATGATTCCAGCGACGAGGACAACGCGGAGCCTGCACCTACTGTACGCTCTTATTCAGCTCTCATGCAAAGCCTTACAGCGGATTCTGCACCCCAGGCCAAGAGAAGAAAATTAGAACATCGTACTGAAGTCAAAGAAGTATCTGGAAGCGATTCAGAGGACCTTGAAGACCAAGCAGAGGACGCTGATATTGTCGTGGAAGCGGAGGAAGGGCCGGAAACTGCAACTGATGGGCTCCTGGAAGAAGAGAACGACGATGAAGATGCTTCAGATCCCTTTGAATCACACTTTGCGGACCCAGAGGATAATGCCTTGTCAAAAAGATTGAAGGCATTGCAATTGAACCAGTCAACCACTCAGAAGACCCTGCTGCCCAATTTTGGAAAGGCTGTGATCAGTCTGCCTCAGACGGATGATGCTAAACCCGGTATAATCTCTACGGTGTCTGGGCCTGGTGATTTAAAGTTGAAGCAAAAGCTGGCGGGTGTCACCTCAAAGCAAAAGCCAACTTTCGACCCTTTGGAGAAATCTATTGCTACGTATATGTTCAATTACCAAGATGTCTTGTATTGCGAGCGGAGCCCCGTTAATTCGGAGAGCCTACGGCGATTGGCATGCTTACATGCTGTCAATCATGTTTTCAAGTAAGTCTCGAGCCTTCAAATTCGTTTGAATCCAACTAACGGTTTTAGAACTCGAGATCGTGTAATTAAGAACAACGCCCGTCTTGCTAAAGAAGAAAAGGAAGATCTCGAATTGAGAGACCAAGGCTTCACTCGCCCTAAAGTCCTCATGATCCTCCCAACGCGGGAATCGTGCGTTCGAATGGTCAATTCAATCACATCTTTATGTGAACCGGACCAACAAGAGAACCGGAAACGTTTCGATGATTCATACGTTGAGAAGGGGGAGAAGTTCTCGGAAGACAAGCCTGCCGATTTCCGAGAGCTCTTCGGAGGCAATGATGATGATATGTTCAGACTTGGACTCAAATTTACTCGAAAGACCATCAAGTACTTCTCCCAATTCTATAACTCGGATGTCATATTTGCCAGCCCTCTAGGCTTGCGAATGGCTCTTGAGGGAAAAGAGGAGAAGAAGGGTGATTACGACTTCTTGAGTTCAATTGAGATAGTCATCGTCGACCAAGCCGATGCTCTACTGATGCAAAATTGGGAGCATGTCGAATACATCTTCGAGCACCTCAATCTTCAACCAAAGGAGGCGCATGGCTGCGATTTCAGCCGAGTCCGAAGCTGGTATCTAGACAACAATGCCAAATACTTCCGCCAGACCATTGCACTGGCAGGTTTCAACACCCCGGAACTGAACACTTTGTTCTTCAATCAGTCGAAGAATTGGGCAGGGAAAGTCAAGATCAATGATAATTACCAGGGTGCTATTCAAGAGCTAGGATTGAAGGTTAAACAGACCTTCTCGCGACTCGACTCGCCTTCTTTCTCCACGGATCCAGATGCTAGATTTACTTACTTCACATCAGCCATCATTCCATCTTTGACTCGTCGCTCAAAAGACAGTGCTGGGACTGTCATATTCATCCCTTCATACCTGGACTTTGTTCGAGTAAGAAACTACTTCTCAACATCTCCTTCTACGAGCAACTTGTCTTTTGGCAGTATCTCGGAATACACATCTGTTCGAGACGTAGCAAGAGCTCGATCGCATTTCTTCAGCGGGAGACACAATGTACTTCTCTATACGGAGCGCGCGCATCATTTCAGGAGATATCAGTTGAGGGGCGTGAGAAAAGTGATCTTGTACGGTTTACCTGACAACTCAATATTCTACAAAGAAATAGTGGGTGGCTACTTAGGAAGAAGTGTGCAAGAGGGGAAACTAGCGCCTGGAGATGGGACAGCCAGAGCTATATTTTCGAAATGGGACGTGCTAAAGCTTGAGAGGATAGTTGGGACTGAGAGGGTTGGGAAAATGATTATGGAGAAGGGAGATACCTTCGATTTCCTGTAGTACTTTAGGTCGCTATACTGCATACATAGGTTTTGATACCCCAGAAAAACGCCCTCACACGCAATATTGTTACTAAATACAGTTACATATACAATCCCCTGGCCACTGCTTTCATATATTCCCACCCCACCTCTTCTCCTCACTTGCAGCATTATCCCTCTCCTTAGCAACCCCGAATTCCGCAAAGCTCTCCACCAGGTCGTCAAGCGCGTCCTTCCCACCCTTCCTATACCTCGTCACCTTCTCAATATTCTTCGCTGTCATCTGGCGCGGCTGTTCCCTACCATCCGCCCGTTCCTTCGCAAGTGTCCGCGCCGTCATCTGGAACCGCATATCGTGTTTCCAATCAACGAGTTCGAGAATCGCAGAGGGCGCCATGTCAGGCTTCAATGGCTCGATACGGAGGACCCGCGTGTAGCCTCCTGGGCGTAATTCGTAGCGTTTGCGAATTTCACCGAAGAGTTTGGGGACTAGTTCGTGGGGCGTCTGTTTTGATATCAGTTTTCTCTTCTTGCTTGAACCTCTAGCAAATAACAGAAGTGATGGGCTTTGAAATATGCAAAACGTACATAGAAAATCTCGAAAGCTTTCCTCTTGCTAGCCTCCGTATTCTTCTTGCCTAACGTGACCAGCTTCTCCGCCAACCGCTGTGCTTCCTTTGCTTTATGCCATGTTGTTGCTATGGATTCGTGGGTGAAGAGAGAGGTCACAAGATTTCGAAGCATTGCTTGTCTATGGGCAGATGAGCGGTTGAAATGCCGGTATTTCATGCGGCCTCCTGCCATCGTGGAGGATTTTTAGGAAATAGACCCAGCTAGAGGGAGTGTTGGGTGGCCTTAGTAGGTATCGAGGTACGATTGGGCCCCGAAGAAGACTTGAATGAGCGGAACGGAGTGTCGTTGTTGGAGTTTGTCGTTGAGCTTGAGCCGCAAGACATCGGGAGAGGTCGAAGTCCCGCGATTTTCCTGGGCTCAAAATTTGGCGAGCCGCAAAGATCGGAATCAACGACCTACACATCCTCCAACCCTGGTCAACAACCTCCCTAAAAGCTCTTTAGAGCTCTTTTCATATCAATTGGGGTGTTTTAATCACTGTGGTGCCATTGTAAACCTCTACGAAGTATACCAGCGCTCCTGGCGCATTCCAGCGAGCTATTACCGGCAACATGGGCTTCACAACCGGCTTCGTAAGTCACGCAGAAATACGGATGAAGCTTCATTACAGCTAACTTGTTATACAGACTGGCGGAGTGACCCTCACTCTCGGCCTCGCATACCTCACAGTCGCCGCCCACGAGCGCAACCGCAAATCCCAAGCCTTGGCCCTACGCTCCCAATCTCAAGTCCTCACCAGCCTGCTAGACCCAGCCCCCCTTCCACTCCCTCAAACCCGCGCCGAGCTCGCCCGAGAAGAACGTAGCACCCTAGTAGAAGCCGCTAAAGACCGGTGGAATAACGAGATCGAAAATGCTGTGCGGTGGGTGCAAAGGACGGATTGGACTGGAGTGAGGGAGGGGATGGAGGGAAGTTTGTCGCGATTACTCGGGGGCGGACTACAAAAGTCGAGGGAGGGCATTGAGGAGGTGGAGAAGGCAGCTAGTCCTAAGGTACAGGAGGCCGTTGATAGAAGTAAGGCGGCGGCGAAGAAGGCGGCGGGTCAAGCTGCCGTTGGTGTCGACAGCGCTGCTGCGGCTACTATTTCTGGTGCTGAGAGAGTTGGTGCCGAGGTGAAAAAGGGTGCGAGTAAGCTTGCTTCTTCTACGAAGACGAAGACGGATCAGGCAGTTGGATCGAGTAAAGAGCAACTTAGAAGCACCGAGGAGAAGTCTGGGGAGATACTGGATGCAGCAAAGGCCAGGTCTGAGAGAATTGCAGCCAATGCGAAGTCCGGAGCTCAAGATGCAGCTGAGTCTGTTCGGAGTGGAGGAACTGTCGATGCAGTGCGCGGTGCGGTAAGGGAGACTTTTTCCAAGGGGGTAGAAAAGGGCAAAGAAGCTATTGGTAAAGCGTCAGCAGCCATCGGTCTAGCAGAGGAGAGGCTCGAGTCAAAGACCCAGTATGCTACTCTGAGCCACTCGTCGGCTGTGGAGAAGGCTCTTCATGAGAGATACGAGAAGCCAGCTCCTCTTGAAAAGACGCCGGAGGAGGTTTTGGAGGAACGGTACAAGCCTATTGAGAAGAGGGACAACAGCGTTTTACGGGGGGTGTAGTTATGTACAGAAGATCACCTATATTGTACTAGTACCATGGACTATGTTCAAAACTCCCAAGCGCTTCATACTGTCTAATTGCTTCGCTTCTTGCTATATCTGAGCTCTACAGCATAGCTTTCTTTATCAGTGAAATTAATCTCCTACCTATAATATAGTTAGAACTATATGACTATTCGAGCTGTCGTGCCGTGCCAGTCAAGGGGGTGGTTTTACTGCGTTCAGGGGAAGTTCTCCTATTGAACCGTGAGCTACCTGATTACCGTACACAGATTGAAAGACTCGTTTGAAAAGTCCTCTTCATCAATGATACATACTTGAATCCTGTGGTCGTTTATGTGTTAGGTGCCGAGTGCCTAAGTTCGTATTACATTATTACCCTGCTATACCGCTATTAACCTCACCGCCGCCTCCCCGGCCCATCTCCTTCCATTCACCATATCTACCTCATGGTGTTCATATACCTGAATAGCTTTTTTACCTCACAAATCAAGCATACAGGCGGCCACTTGGCTAAGTGGTTTGGATCAAATGTGCTTGGTGTGTGGATCGATTGGGTTCAACATTCCGCCAACTGGTAGGGACCCACTACCTCGAATAAAAATCCAACCCTTCTTCAACTGGGTTTGGGTTCTTCATACTGAGATTAACTCCCTGGGGGAGTTGATCTCTAGAAGTTTTGCTGTTTTTGGTGGAGAGGAGTGGTGTGTTGTCTCTATTGTTTTTGTATCTATTTTGCCCCCTCTTGGATAAGCGAGCGATAGAGTTGCACGAAGCAGTTGGCTTAATTGGGGACCGTTAGAATGGCATGAGTGTGTGAATCTAGTAGATATGGGAGACAGAACTCAGAGACTTGACTGAGACTATATCCCTTTTATAATAATGACCGATTTATGTATCACTTTGGTTCCTTAGACTCTTAGGCAGCAAAAGAAAACAAGGATCGCAAATCAGGAATCATCTAGCATCTGCAACCCCACACCTCGCGATAGAGTCCCAAAAATCCGACAAGCTGTTAAAGAAAATCGATTCTAACGTCCGACTCTTCAGCCCAGCAGAGAACGTAAAGTCACTACCTCGATCGCAGCACAAGGCGATGCCAGAGAAACCTCCAAAAACATCTAAATCACGTTAGTCCAGTTCATCTGTAATACGCATCAATTGACATACTATATTAACAGTCAAATATGCTTCTTTCCTGTCGATAAAAGATGATCTTGCATTGAGTACATATAACGTGATCATTAGGAATATTAATTTGGCATCGAATGACTCTTTTCCTGTCACAGGATTGACCAATGCAGAACCACACAGTTTGGAAAATTGCTATCTCTACAAGTGTTCTTCTACTTAGTGCAGCATTTAACTTGTTGACCTTTTGCCCCTTTGGGCAGCTAAGCGAGCACAAGAGCTCCTCTACACTTGAGATCTTAGGGGTTCATTCGGTTGCTAAATACCACAAAGAAAATCTTCTGCGCCGTTATAATTGCAGAGGAGGAGTGATAGAAGAGTCATGAGGCATCCTCGAAATGCATCTGGTATCTATGTACAACGTGGTCATACAGTTTCCATCTCGCAAACACTTGATCGGGTACCTTGATCGCACCAGAGCTACATGCTTCCTCCTCAGAAAGATATGCATACATCTATAGGTAGTCACTAAACTAGAATATATTACTAACTCTTAAGGGTTTATTGAGGATGACTTCTCCTTCGAATTGGCTTTCCAGACGGAGCCACAAAACATTCGGTGTTGCGCCATAAAACCACAGATGGAAGAATGTTAATTTACGATTCAAGGATTAATATCATTGTGGATGGGTCTATAAGCAGAAGAATGCGAAATCATGATAAAAGAACATTGCAGGCTCATCTTAGTTGCTCAAGACTATTCACACGCGGCCAAACGATATACGAAACATGAGACTGAAACCTTGCGCATCTCTCTACCCTTTCTCGGAGACATCTACTTCTTCTACCGTCTAAGAAACATTGCCCACTTACTAGAAACTATCACTATATGATCTAAATAGCTATGGTACTCCCAGGCTTCTTATGTCTTGACCTGATTGTATTCGTCTTCCAAAAGTGATAGGGGAAATGAGCTTTGAAACTATTCGATCCAAAGCCATGCTAGCGACATTGTCAATGCGAAAGCCTCTATAGCATTGGCGTGCGGTTTTATATATACACCCAATCAATAGATATACTCTTGTCTGTTTCCTGTGACTTTGAGGAGCAGAAAGAGCTTGAACATTCCGTCGACGATATCAAAACAGGGGTTAAGCTTTGGGGGCTTTTGCTGCTGACAATTGAAAGCGTCGCAATGAGAATCGAGTGTGATGAACCTCAGGCCGAGATGTCGCTTTCCGCTCCCTGGCAATTCATTCCTCTTGCAAATTAGAATCATCGTTCTACTAGATGGGAGTTTTTCTGTAGTTGTTGCATTAGACAGAGGCGTAAGAAGATACTTCGGGGAAGTTCGGAAGAAGCGAAACACAGGCTATCAACGTCTTCAGAATGATGGGATGAATGTTCTTGGATGGTAGAGGTCTTTCACGCCCGAAAGATTATTCACATAGTGGCAAAATGTTGCGATGCTACAAAGATAGAAGAATAGAAGTTCTCATTAGCTTTGCTGGGTACACGTGATTTGGAATTGCCCAATCACAGCAACGCAGATACCGGTTGCTTAAGCATTGAAATGTATTGACGACGACCATTTTAAAACTTTGAAAGCTCACGATCAACGTCGCACCCCACTCTCCCTCCTTTTCTTTGCAGTTTCTCTTGTTGTCTCAAGATTGACAAGATGCTATCTTCCACCAGAAGATCAGCCGCGCTGGCGCTGCGAGGTAAGTCCAGCCCTTCATACATACATGAAGCTGCCCCCCTCTCTTGCCACCAATTGCTAATTCTCATCTCCGCACAGCCAAGCCAGCTTCATCCATGATTTCCTACCGATCAATTGCTGCCATCTCATCCTCTGCTTCGAAGCCTGCGATCGCAGTTTCACCACACAATGTGCACGGCAACCCGGGTACGCCACCTCCGATGAGCGTTACGGGCAAGGAGAGGCGTGAGGTGCCATTGCCAAGTCAGGAAGGGAAGAAGGGTGTTATGCAATATGCATTGTATGTGTTTCGCTCTCATACCACAGATCTGACTACATTCGGAGCTCCTTGAAGCTCGCATGTGGGGAAGTGGCGATCTCCTCAAAACACCATCTAACATCCTCTGCAGAACAACTCTCGACCAAATCGCCAATTGGGCTCGTCAAGGCTCCCTCTGGCCCATGACCTTCGGCCTCGCCTGCTGCGCCGTCGAAATGATGCATCTCTCCACGCCCCGCTACGACCAAGATCGCCTCGGTATAATTTTCCGTGCCTCGCCACGTCAATCCGATGTTATGATTGTAGCCGGTACATTGACGAACAAGATGGCGCCGGCCCTGAGACAGGTGTATGATCAGATGCCCGAGCCGAGATGGGTTGTGAGCATGGGCAGTTGTGCGAACGGCGGTGGATATTATCATTATAGCTATAGTGTGACGAGGGGATGCGATCGTATTGTGCCCGTGGATGTGTATGTGCCGGGTTGCCCGCCTACTTCAGAGGCGCTGATGTATGGCATTTTCCAACTGCAGAAGAAGATGAGGCATACAAAGGTATGTATTCTTCTCCAACATCCTGCGGCTTTTTGCCACAGACGCATTATAGTGCCGTCTGAAACGGAGCGCGGATCTTCTGCTTGGGATGAAGATGAATGAAGCTAATTATTTTTACAGATTACGAGAATGTGGTACAGAAAGTAGACCGATCAATGGAAGATCCTTGGGTGGATGGGAAGAATGGGGGCTCTCTTTTTGTACAAAGTTCAAGACTGCATATAGTTGGGATGCAAAGGCGTTCGTTGCTGCAGAATACAATAAATACACTTCAACCTATGCGTACTTCGTCTCCATTGAATAACAAGGCCTATCAATGTTGTACTTTCTACACCGCCTAGACTTGGATTTTTCTGAGTCTAGGGGGCTAAATCTACTGCAGATTAGTTTGGTTGAAGCTCTTTCAAATCATAAAATGGTGGGGAAAAGCGCCAATACAATCCAAATGTGCGATATATCTAGGAGAAAGTCATCTCATAGTTGCTTCTGAGTCTCTAGTATCATTATTTTCAATTGATGCGGGTTGTTTACCCCTTCGGGGATGGCTGAGTGGCTGCTAAAATATGTTCTTTCATCATGTGCAAATGGGCAGAGAAGAAGCAGATGCTTACTTAAAGCTACGAGTTGATTGTTGGGGGTTGAAAGGAGTATTGTATGAATAAATGATTGGAAGGGAGAAAGAAAAGGAAACTAAATAGGCCAAGTATATATTTCAGGAGTTCCATATCAAAGCGGAGATTGAGCAAAGCAAGCAGACAATCCACATATTCAGCTTCAACATCTAAGAGTGAATATAGATAAGTTGTGCTTATCAGGCCTCTTGAATCCCCCGAAGCAAGAGGAGTTGGTTCTGGTCAAGCTAGTGGGTGTTTCGTTTTTTTGAAACTCTATGTATCATCCGCTACTTTCCTGACTCATACGTCTACTCTGAAATTTCTAGCAGATATTAACTGATTTATTTTGCGAATCCAGGGGTCGGACACGGCGTTTGAACATGAAGCAGTGAGTGATTAGGTGAAGCCACGGACGTCTATGTGCCTGCCCGCAACTTACCTTCTCTAGAACAATCCACCCACGCCTATCTGAAACTTTATATCACATACCCCAGAACTTTTATTGGTATCTATCTATTTGGTACACGGCCACTAGGCTTCACTCAAGCAACTCCCAAAGTAATCACATATCCAGGCTCCCACAATTCGTACTCCTAACTAAACCCAATCCAACCTAACACTTCTGTCAAGTCACGGCACGTTCACTGTCCACAAATCATTGGTACCCACAGATACTTCTCATACTTGTGATTGCAATAGTTTCGGATATTATTATCTACTATGTCTTTCTCCCTTTACTTATCCTTCTCCATAACCCACAAACCGCAACCGTCAGCGCTCCAAATAGCCCAAGTGCTCCTTTGCCTCTCCTGGCTCGCCCAGCCTTAGCTCAGCTTCTGTCTGCTGCGACCTACCTTTAGTACTTAGCCTTACCTTTCTATAGTCTTGCTAGAAACACTTGTTTAGCCTAGATTTAGCTAAAGGTGTTGAATACGCGGACTTGGGCTATTTAATGCGCTGCTGGCAATTGGTCTTTAGTGAACCATGGTTGGAAAGGGGAGCTAGACTTAGTTTCTCAACCACAACGTCAAGGTATGTAATGATGTATGAATCATAGGCACAAAAGGAAATCTGCAATTGCCTAAGTGAAATTGCACTCACCGTAGTGAATATATCTTTGTGCTCCCCCTCCCTTCTCAGTGGAAGTAATTAAGTATCAATCTACTATACATCGGAGTAAGCTGTCAGCGAGGACAAATACGGCATTCTCGAGTGATATTTGAAACTCATTCGTACTGCAGAAAGGATTAAGCAGCAGAGAGAAGCTTTTCAGAAAAAAAGAGAGAAAAACCTGGCACAACAGAAGGGATTTGCAACGAAAGTGTTCTACTCGCCGTCCTGAGGCAACATGTCCGAACCACATCGGGAACATCTCCCTCTAGGCATCACCGCGTGAGTCACTCAATTTCTTACCCTCCACTTCAACGTCCACTAACAAGGTATATTCCAGGCCCCTAAACAAGCCTGGTGTCCCTCGAGCTACAAACGAAGCAGTACCAGTACAATCCACATCACCATGGCGTGCCGCCTTCCTAGCCCTCCCCATAGAACTCCACACAAACATCCTAGCAAACCTGGATCCCGTCTCTCAGATGTGCCTCGGGCTCACCTCTAGCTACTTCCACCGCATCTTCCACTTCATACACGGTTCCGGGGAGCAGTACAATATCCGGAGGAACCCCTTTGACTTGCGCATGCAGGTTAGTGTCTGCGGTACGCATTTTTTGAATTACAAGTATGAGGAGGACTGGTTCTTGCGGGACAGTAAAGATATCACATGGGACCGCAGTCTAGGGGAATTGTTGGCGGATGAGAAGACGTTATGGGGGGATTTGTCGTGCTGTGAGCGGTGCTGGCGGTATAAACCTGAGGGTGCTTATGCAGGATGTGTGTTCGAGGATGACATGTTTCGTAAGCACAGAAGATATATTGGGGATCTTGAAGCAGCGGGTGTGGATTGGTGTCGGAAGTGTAGGAGGTGTAGGGTTAAAGTTTTGATGGTGGTTATGGAGGGGAAGAAGGAGTTTTTTGAGGAGCCCGAGTGGGTGTGTAGGAGGGAGAGCTTGGGATTGGTGAAGGAGAACAGAGGTGAGGATCATAGGGAGAGGGAGCTGGAGAATGCGAGGACGGACGAGGAGTTCCATGCTGCGCGATTCAACTATTCGAGCTGGGATAGCATTTTTCAAAGGCTGTGTATTTGATGGTAAGGAGGCTCTGGCCATGAGTCGCACGCAGGTCTACTGGATATGCGAATTTGTTTTCTCGGGACATAGTAAGAACTTTCTCAATTACAGAAAGAGACAAAGCGGAAACGCCCCATCGATAATTAAATCGCAAGTCGTAGGCTGTACTTAGAACTTAGAAGAAATCTCTGCCTACATTTACTATGTGCCCTCAAACCCAGCTTTTGGCCCCACTCTGACTTTTATGATATCGATTGGTATTAAGTCGTGAATAAATGGCTCCCAACAAGACTAGCCCGCCTCGGGATATGCCGGCTACCACACCCGTAACTTCTAAATGCTGACCGAAAAGAAGATTCGTAATGTTCCCAGGAAACACGCCAGATAATTCAACGCCCTAAATGTCGTGCATATTCATCAATGGTCGAAATGCTTTCAACGTTCCCAAAACCACGCTAAGTTCCTTGCCCCACGCTAGTTGACTCGTTCCGATGCCTCGGAAAAGTAGGATTTTATCCTCACGACTCTCCAACTGCATTATCGTCCTGATGCATGGAAGTAGTTCTCAACGGATGGCGACCACAACGATGAGGCTTACTGGGCTTCCCACGAAAGCACGATGGCTTTGCCCCTGTGTCGGCTGGCAATCCAAAGTTCTGTTTCATGCTGCAGTACTCGAGCTCTTTTGGCATCCATGATTTGATATGCTGGTGAAGTTCGCACCTGTAGATGCCGCACTGTTTGCACTCTCGCTTCCCTACTACTTCCCAGGCGGCTTCAAAGGAGTTTGGGCCAGCTCGACGTTGGTTGAGAGGCATCTTGGTGCCGTGAATAGCTCTAAAGATTCCGTAGGCTCTCGTTGAAGAAAGGCCGAGACAACAAGCATCTATCTTTTCAAGGTAACCGAAGATCTCGAGTTGGAGCTCTGTTGGGAGATTGGGGAGAGATGCACTGTCTTTGTATTGCGGAAGTAGAGCGAGACGGTTCAGGAGTTCTGGGGTTTGTTTGAAGACCCATCCTTCTTCTTCTGGGGAAGGACTGATTTCTGTATCGGTACTTGCGAGGGTGTCGTCATCACAATCGCTCGAGTGAGATGAATAGCTGTCTGACGCAAATGTAACATGTGCCGTGACAACTGTAGGTCTCCGATTTGAGGCTGGTGATACAAATAGATTGTTTGAGTCAAGCTCCATAACTGAGGCAAGAGCTGAACGAGACTGTGTGTCCAGATACGAGATGATCTCGAGCTGAAGCTCTTCCCTCAAGTTGAACCTGTAGGCTAGGATCAGTTTCGGGGTTTTCAAGGGAGAGCTGGAGGATATTGCTTACAAACCGGCCATTTTCTTGACTTTAGGTGGATAATTCAGTTATTATGACGATGATCCTGTCAATAATAGAATTGCTGTTGTTCAGAGCAATGTGAGGTGTATATCGCCGTATATGTTTCGCGATCAGACCAGTTTGACAGGAGACAGCCAGGTATCGTGTTTTTTTAGCGCCCGCACTTAGGACCCAAGCCAAGTGAGGAATGCTTGAACAAGCGGTCAGCATCTTGCCGAGGTACTTCCATGAGCCAAAGCTGGCTGGAACTTTCTACCAAGATCGACTTGAGCAGGTTCATCAAAATAAATGAGAAATGTCACTTGATGTAACTTTGGACATACCGCAATAGCGGTGACAATACGTGAACGAACATCGCGCTCAAAATGAGGCTTCAAAACTCAACAGGGATTACCTACTATACAATTAAAGAAAATTGTTTGTCTCTTGTAAATCAACAACCTCGTGGCTTATAATTGTATAGACGATCGACTTTCTTCTCACTCGATGTGAGATACTCAGGTGATTGAGGTTTGGTAGCCAATTCTCCTTCGCATCCTAGCTAGCCCCTGGTCACCCTCACTCGAGACGGAAATTGTATATATTACGGCTCAGGGGAATTCCCCCGTGAAAAGCATTGTGATATATAGTGACGATGCTTGTGATGATAGTTGTGAATTTGGGGGTGATTGTTGATTGATGTTCGCAGCAAAGTCAATTGTAAAGCAATAAAGCAGAACCTGAAACGCATACTACGCGGTGAAACTAATGCTGCGCATAAATTCATAGCACTAACACTGATTAGACTGATCGCTGATGTACAAAGACAACTAATCAAGACTTTCTACTTGATGTATCGACTGGAAAACACACCCTGCACCCTCGTCCCATGCAAAATGCAACCACAATGCCCATGATTCATTGACCGTCTGCCTCGAGCTCATATCGCGATCCAAATCACACTAATAACAACATCCAAACCTTTGTTCTCCCCTCCCTCATATTTAAAGCTCCACATGCCGTCTGTCTTCTCGTTCCAGTATGCCCCCGCCGCACTATGCATTCCTCTCCTGCCAACATGGGGTTTACCATCGGTTCCGGTAGCCTCAGTTTTCATATCGCTCGTTGAGATCCTCGCATCGCTCTCTTCTGTCTTCGCCGATGGCTCTGGGATTGCTTTCGATTTGTTCAGGGTCGAGGTTGGGACGAGGTGTTGGATGATGGTGCTGTTGACTGCATACTTGAACGATGGAGTCCCGCCGGTGGGAGATGATTCGGAGATCAAGGAGCGGAGGATAGAATTCTTTGATGAGGTTGTGAGTTAGATGGATTGTCAAGTTGAGGGAGGGAAGCGGGGCAAACAAACAATGATTGTGGTATTCCAAGCCTCGGTCTTGTTGTGCTCGTAGTATTCGGTGGCCCCTAACGCATTTTGGCAAGCCTGCACAGTTCTTAGCAGAGTCCTATAAAGCTGGGAGTGGTGTGTAGGGAGCTTACATCGTTTGCGATTTGCTTCAGCCTCGTGAAGGAGATGGGCTATCCTTCATCAGCTTGATTCAGTAAAGGCGGACATGGAAGTTGACTACTCACTGGAGTGGCAGATGACGAGGCCATGATTCTATAAATTCGAAGTCGGTCAAAGCTAGGAGCAGTTGAAGAGGAGTGTGTAAAAGAGAGTTTGTACGATTGGGGTTGGGCAAAATCAAAACACGCCTCACCCCTGCTTCAAGTCTGGACTTCAGAGTCTGGGGAAGACCCGATCTGGAATTAGCGTGGCTGCCTCGTTCGTGCCTGAAGTCAGATGAATGAAGTCATGAAGGAGGGGGATTGAGAAGCATAGAAACGGCACAAAACCAATTCAGGAACTGATTGCAGGTTGCAACTAGATACTTAATAAGTATATATTACTATAGCTAGGGAATATAATACAAACACATCCGTTGGAGGTTTTACAGAAAAACTTCCAATACATGATGTTACCGAGCCAGTCAGCTAGCGAGAAGCCAACACGTTTTATCGCAAGGCGTCGTGGGGCTTGACTTGGTTTTCTTGAAAAGGTGAGCTTTGCAGAGGTTAAATCTAACAAATCGTGCAACGAAATTTCCCCTCACCTTTCCTCTGACACCGCACAAGACCCAAACCTCCAATCTTCGTCACTGATTACTTATCCGCGCCCAAATATCTCTCATCGCCCTCAATCCTTGCCCAATTCAAGACATTCAGACCCAGCCAATCGATCAGTTGTTCAGTGCCAGCCTCGGGTCCCGCCTCTCGTTTGTTCGACAATGTCGAGCCAGCCCTTGCTTCAAGCCACGCCTGGTATGTCTCTGGAACCCGTCAATTGTCTAATCTGGCAGTCGAATTGTTCAGTTCATGCTAACATAAAATTCTTCAACAAGGCAAGCGAATTGCCCTCCCAACCCGAGTCGAGCCCAAGGTGTTCTTCGCAAACGAACGGACCTTCTTATCATGGCTGAGCTTAGGCGTAGTCATCGCAGCTCTTGCCATTGGCATGTTGAACTTCGGTGACAAGCCTGCCTTCATCTCAGCTTTCCTCTTCACCCTCGCGGCGGTGCTTACAATGATATATGCGCTGGTGACATTCCACTGGAGGGCGAGGTCGATTAGACAGAGGGGTCAGGCTGGGTTCGATGATAAACTTGGTCCTACGCTCTTGACTCTTGTTATTCTGATTGCTATGATTGTCAATTTCGTCCTGAGATTTTCATATGATCACAAGGATGATGTGAAGCATTGACAAGAGCTCGGGATGCCCGGGCTGGAGGTGTATTATATATGTGGCAAGGAATATAGCTGTATAGCTGGAATAGGGACATTGAGCCCGTACGGTGCACAGTCAATTGCCGACTAGGTTGTTTATTGCATAGCAGATGACGGAGGGTTGAGAAGCAACCCGCGGCGTTTTAGGGCATTTTCTGTAATCTTGGCGTTTATCACATCTATGAATCTGAGAGGTTTAAAACTACAGTAGCTTACAGCGTGCAGACTCGACGGTTAGTCGTGTGGTGTGATATACTTATCTTCTTCATAGACTTGATTTATAAAGCCTCCAACTCCTGACGCTGCCATTCAGACGTAATTTGGTCATGAAAGTATCCCTACCTCTTGATCCTCTGCAGACCAGATGATACTCAGCTTTTCCATCCCGTGAAACTTGATAGTTGAAAGCCACCCCATCACTTCTTCGACCGATCCGCCTGATCAGTCTCCAATCCATTTGTTTGCTCTCTATGAATCCATTAGTCCTTATGCAAAACAGTAGTCTAGTCGCAATTCAAACTCACCCATACTTCTTCCCAAGCCTTTCAATTCTAACCCTCGAAAGATACGTAGTCATGCCCGGCACAGCTCTAACCTTAGGCTTTCCCTCAATAGCCCTCTCAAACGGTGTTTTCATAGTCTCAAAACTCTCCTCCTTTTCCTCCTCATCTTCAACATCTATATTTTCTACTTCCCCAAGTTTCACGCCACCTTCATTTTTCCCATGCTCTCCCTCAGACTTTTCCTCCAAAATCCCCTCAACAACATTATACTGAAACCACTTCCCACCCCCCGAGCCAATCTCTCTCTTAGCAATCTCCACGATGCTAATAAGCTTCGACGCAACTTTCGCCTTGGAGTGCAGCATCACTGCAGCTGCTTTGTCCGGGGTATCCAGGTGCTTGAGAATCGCCGTGACTTTTTTCTCCATCTGAGTCGAGGAAATAATAGACATGCGCAAGACGTCATGAGTACTTGCTAAATCGCCTAATGATTCTGTATCTGCTGAAGAAGTCGTTGGAGTGGAAATGGGAGCTGGTGGATCGATGGACATCTCTGTAGGCTCTGATCCCGTGATTGGTGGGTTGTTTGGTCCGGCTTGAGCAGATGTGTCTTCCTTTTTGTTGTTCTTCTTGTTATGTTTGGATTTCTTGACTTCTTGTTTCTCCTTGCTGTGCTCTTTGATCGTCTCGCGGGAGTTATTAGAGGCTTGCTTTCTGGCTGCTTTTTTGGTTCGTGCCATGATTGCGGATGAGAGCTAGAAGCGGTTTTAAAGGGACCAGGATGGAGTGGAAGTATAGCTGGAGCAGAGGTGCTTGATTGAAGTTAATCTATTGTGGACGTGTAGTGATGAAGCAACATTGATCTGGATCAAGAGGAGAAAGGGAAGGACCCCATTTACATAAGCGAGTTTTCAACGACGATGCTATACAAGTAGATCATCTCAAAAAAACGAAGTGATGTTTGAGAATTGCGAGCACGCCTAATTCTCTGCATTCTATACCACTGGAATGCTTCTTGTTTTGTGGGAGATCCATATCAAGACGTAACTTACAGTGCTGTGCCATTGCTTAGGCAACTTCACCTTTATATCCCAATTGGGTGGGAGGAGAACCGCGTCTCACAACACAATACGATAACTCACTGTCTTCGCACCGGTTATTTTTTTCGTTCAGGTTTTTGTGGGCTTCGTCGTATTTATGGTATTTCAAGCATTTTTTCCTTAGCAGCCATTCCATTTTGCTTCAAGTCAGACGAGGCTGCAACGTAGAGCAAGGTTCTATATCCCATTGGACACAACTCTCAGATCATTATTTCCCCTGTCAACACAAGCGGTATGATAGGCAGAGTTTCCAGAGGTTGCCTGGGTGTTACCGTCACACATTCCCCTTATTTTTCATGCGCGTGGGGTATCTGTGGCGTGGCAGCGTCTCGTCTGGTGTTTTGGTTTCAAGTCTTGGCCTCAAGAAACAGACGTTTACTTTTCTAACGTGACCAATCAGAGCCCTTTCGGCAATATGCACATATGCAAATACTTCGTAAGTGCATGTATACGGTAATAATGCCTCACGGCTTCTCGCCCCAAGCCAGCCTTCTCAGTGCTCACTGCTTACACGTCAAGCCCGAACCAAGGTGGTGTCAAGATTGGGCCGGGGATAGATGCCGGCCAGGACGGGAGGCTCTTCTTTTGCACAGCACATACGGAAAGTGAAGTGATTAAAGGTTCCTAACAATTGACTTTGGTCCGCGGGGCTTTTGTGTAAAGTTTACTGGCGAGCAGTTATTGCTTTGATACAGTAGTACTAAAGCCAAAGCAAGGCAAGTTGTTCGTGATAAGCCGACTATCTGATGATATCCAGCCGTCCAACCTATTGGAGGCCTTCCCGAGAACTTTCTCTGGAGAAGGTTTATGCGTCAGTCAGTCAGCACTTTAAACTGCACGATGCGAGTCAAGCGGTTTGTGAGAGAAGGGATTAGAGGGAAGACCTGAGAAAGAGGTCCAACACTGGAGGCCTATCTATGTACTGTAGCATTATATCACGCCTTGAAGAAAGTCTCACTCTCATGTGAGAGAGCAAAAGCAAATCAACGATGGTTGATGTGGAGTAGGTATGTATGTATGCACCGCAGGACAAGGAACAGGCAGCGACAGGACGCCAATTCTGTATAATACAAAGGCCAGGCCTGGTACCCATGTTTTTCTCCGTGCCTCCAATCATATACCGCCAACAGCATGTCGCCCTGTACTGAAATCCATAATCCATTCCTCTAAATTTATAATCCTAGTCAATCCGCCCAACCCACCCACCACCCACGCCACGGCCCTTACGTAGCGGAGCTAGACGCGCGAGCCCTTTCCCAGCTTCCGCTTCCATTTGGGGGGGCGATCGCATCGCATCTTCTTGCGCTCGCTCGCTCGCTCGCCCACCCAACAAACCTTCTCCTGCTCCCGCTCCCGCTCCTGCTTCTTTATTATTTTACGACTTTAAACTGCAACAACTCTGTATCAACGACTATTTCTCCCTTTTAATAACCTCTTACTTACTTCGTCCCACGACCTTTCTTCTCTTGTAATACCGCACCCTTTCACGTATTTCTTGTTCCTTCTTTCCTGCCTTGTCGTCCCGATACTTTGCGACGCGCGCTATTTCAACCGCATTCTTCGTTTACCCGGCCTTGACCTCACCTCACCTCATCAGCCCATCAACATTCTCACATCTTCGCCGCGACGGCAACGTTCGATTCGATTCTTCCCCACTCCCTTCGACGGTCGCATTTTTCGCGAAAACCGCACTGTTCTCCATACGACTTTTAATTAACACTCTTTCTGTATAAATTTTGGGTTGCGCAATCTGATTTGTTTTGCGACGGGGTTAAAAAAAGGGGACCCATTATTTCGTCATCACAGTGAATTCCGCAACGAACAACAACACCTTCACTCCTTGAGACCTATAACAGCCTTCCCGATCTAAGGCTTAGAATTTTCGCGCATACTCTTCGACGGCACGCGAAGCGCCAGGCCGCAACTACGTCGAATAGGCTTCGACATACTGTATGCGAATGTTCCGGCTTCCTTCTTGGATCTCCGAATCCAGGGGTGACAAAGTGGTAAATGGAGTAACAGATTTCAATATGGCGCCTGCCACTGGACCTGTGGTGGATGAGTTCACTGGAGGAGGGCTATTGAAAAGGAAAAGAGGCAGTAGTGAGGATGCGCCGGAAGCGATATGCGCTCCAATACACCATGCAAAGCGGAGAAAACCAGATGCACTGGACTCACTTCAGCCTCAGAATTCTGGAGAAAGGCATGTCACAGAAGAGCAAGCGCACGCTGTTGTTCAAGGCCGAGTTAGGGATATCATCGAATCCCAGTTTGGCCTCGAGATCATGCTGAAGCATGAAGAACTTCGTTTGATCAACCAAGAACTTGCCAAGTGTCAGGTCGCATTAGAACAGCTTCGTCGCTGTCACCTAATTCCTTATCCAACATCTCAAGGAACAGCAGAATCAGTATTGAATGTTGCGAATGGAATAGGGGCTACTCTCAAGAAAAGTGGCAATGTGCCCCAATGGGCGCCTGCTTATGGAGTCACCGATGGCCCATACACGAGACATTACTCCAAGTGGTTGATTCCAGATCCCAGTTTCGACGGAATACCAGTTGAGACGAACAGGGGATTTGAAGGATCACGTGCCAGCAGACCTCTTCTAGAAGGGCGTGCCACCAGGCATTCTTATGCCGTGGAAAATAGCACACCTGTAGGCAAATCTAGGGCTCAAAGGGGCTCCATAGGTGGAAGTCAAAAGCTTCAAGCTTTGTCGAGTGGCTATCCTATACAGAAGGGAAAGGCAGGCCCTTCTATCCTCAAACGGCAATCGGATGGCCAAATGATCAAGCTTGTTTGCATCGACTGTAAGCGGGAGGATTTCTCTAGCACTCAAGGATTTATCAACCACTGTCGCATTGCTCATCATCGAGAGTTCAAGAGCCATGAGGAAGCAGCCGTTGCAAGTGGCCAGCCTGTTGAGGTTGACGAATCAGGTGGTGTTGTTGGCGAGGAAAAGACACCGACCTCTGCCAGTAGTGGCTTGGTGCATCCTCTTATCAGGAGTGCCCCATCGAACAACAGTGCCTACGTTGACCTCCTATCTCGTATCGAGTCATCTATGGCATTATTCAAGCAAGGCAAACTCCCTGGTGTCACTGCAATACCAACCAGCGCCAATGCGACACCTTCGAAGAAGACAAGTGTGAAAGCCATTCCACCTCAAAACAAGTCATTTGTCCCATCAACGGAGACACCGCACCTCTCTGATCTACTAAGCAAACATGCATTCCGTGGAAACCTTCCTGAGATGGTTGCCGATGCAAAGAAGATTGTGGACTTTGAAGAGTTCTCTCCACTTGGTGACGAGTCTGATGGTGGTGACATTCCCATTAATAGCAACGTTCTTCATCCTGCTCCTGGTATGCGCATGCCTGCCCGAGCTGGAATGTCACCTGCCCCAACTGGTCGTCCAGAGAGCAGCAAAGGCATCGATAGCAGATTCAACGGGATACCACCTTTGTTATCCCATGCTACCCCGGTCATGAATACATCTACTATCAATACGCCACCTTCCGAAGATCATCATCACCATGACAGCGAATTTGATGTGGAAATGACAAGTCCTTCTATCAGTGACCTTAGTCCCAACACTATGGCCAGCAACAATGCACCACCGCCCAGTCTCGTTAGTGACGATGAAGATGATGTCGATGCTGAAAGTGTGATCTCAGTGGACGAGCATCAAGGCGACGATAGTGACGTTGCTGAGATCGACATCGAAGACGATGGGGTGGAGAAGGTTCCAAGGATAAAAACCGGTGGTGGCCTGAGGAAAGAGGGAAAGCATGTTACATTTGTTAGCCCCGTGAAGGAGACTAGAAAGGAGAGGCGCAATAAGTGATTTTTTATACAGGTGGAAGCATTTCCCATCCGAACACCAGCGAACTTATGATTTATCCTGCCTTGCGCAGATTTCACTTACGACAAAGACTTTATATTGGGCTAGAATTACATTGGCAGCATTCTGTATCATAGAAGCAGAATTACACATTCAAACTGTACTCCATTTCTCTCATCAAATTGAATAAAGTCGTCGTGAACTCTTAACGCTAGCACTGACCCAACCTTTATACTTGATTATTTCCACTTAGCACTCCCACCTCTAAACCCAGCATCTTCTTCCTCATCAAGTGTACCTTTTTGCCTCTTCAATTCCCGCTTGAGATCTAAATTCTCAGACTCCAGCTGCTCAATCCTCAGCTCCAACCCGTCCATCTGCTCCTCAGCACCAACGCTAAACTCCTCGATTATCTTGAAGAATCGCCAAAGACGCAACACCACAACCAGGGAAGCCACTTCCTCTAAAACTCCGTGGAGTAGCACATCAACGATAAAACCGGCTATGATGACCGCTGCGTCGAAGCAGTGGAACCATGAGTTAAAATATCTATCCGTTTCACTATTAGCCTAATGCCATTCCCCTCACTATTTCAACACACCCCAAATCCAAGTCCAATACCATACATAAATCCGGACAGAAATCAAATGCAAAAGCAGATGCAAGGAAAGAGAGAGAAATAGCAAAGAAAGGTAAAGACAAACCTCAACCCAAAAGCCCAAATACTCGCCCCCAATTCCGCCAAAAACAAGCAACTGAACACCAATCCCGCAACCCCCAATCCCTCCCTCACCTCGTCCCACACCGCGTTTGTGGCCCCCTCGTCGCACTGATACAGGTTTATGATTATGTCTGCGAAGATGCCCAGGAGGTCGCACGAGACGAGCGCGAGTACTGTGTAGTGCTGGGCGCGGGATGCGAGGAAGGTTTTTAGGGTGTTGCGGGAGGTTGTGTAGGCGGTTTGGAAGCGCTGGGTTAGGCGCGGATGGGTTTGTGAAGAGCAGGAGGTGGAGGTGGATGAGTTTGTGGGAGAGGGGAGGAAGTCATGATTTTGGTCTTGATCTCGATCTTGGTCTTGGTCTTGGTCTTGGGCATGGATAGAGAGGAGGGGTTGGGTGGAGGAGGAGCTGGCTTCGTAGGGACCGGGCATTGCGGAGTTGTTATTTAGGGAGGGGGGATAGTCATAAATTAGGAGCGAAACTGGGAAGTGAAGTTCTTCTTATCCAGGGCATGAGCGAGGAGAGAGGTAGAGGCGGATTAGCTGGCTGTTGATGCTGGTATTGATTGGAGTCAATGGAGTGTTCGTAGCGCTCTGCTTATCGCAAGAGAGCTACTTTCAGAGCTGTCTGGGGAAGGAAGGTACTGATACGTGGGTATGAAGAGGCGCTAGTCATAGGATCCAGGTGTTAAGTATGTATGGGTTTCAACAGGAATTAAAAGAATAGCAAATACTATACTATCCTTATATGCATAACAATACCTAGGTAGGTATGTAGTTAGAGCGGCTATACTTGACTTTATATTTCTAGATTGGAGCTTGGGCCTCTAATCATCTCTTGGAGGGTCTTGGCAAAAACGTGTTGCCTCCGCATCAAAAATGACGAAGTTCCGATCCCAATGAAGCAGCCTTGCGCTCATATTCATTCATCGAAACCACTTGTCACATTTCAACTATCGTTTTCCCGCCCTTCTATATTGACAAAGGTGAGCACCATCCAATGCTCTAATATACCGTTTCTGCTTGCTTTGTACCCTTTGCTGTGCTTTGGAAAGGATGAGGGATAAAGAGGGCGTTCGCTGCAACTTCCTCAATTCAGCCTTCTGTTCACATCGCGACTTCATTCACTCTTCCCATCGCATTATTCACATACAGATGCTCCTCACCGCCCCATTGTTAAATATCTGCTAATCTGCCCGCTTCGCAGACTTCTTCGTATCTACAGCGGCAATTCCTCCTGGCATATCATCATTACTAATTAAACGCGACAATATGGCGGAAGTTGAGCCAAAGGTTGAGGATGAGATGGTTGGAGGTGAAGAGGAGGAAGGAAATGATGAGGTACGTAATTCCCTTCAATGGCATCAGGCTGTTCGCTGACCATACGCAGGAGGACATATTGGCGATGAAACGCAGGGTCGCAGAGATGGAAGAGGAGGCAACAAAGCTTCGAGAGATGACAGCGATGCTCGAGCAGCAGAGTAGTGAATTGCGGGAGGACAAGGAGGACATCGACTCGAGGAGTATCTTCGTTGGAAACGTTGACTACGAGGTCTCGCCCGAAGAGATTCAAGCCCACTTCCAGAGCTGTGGCTCCATCAATCGTGTTACCATCCTGCTCGATAAATTTACCGGCCAACCAAAGGGGTTCGTTGCATGATTTCCGGTCCTTTGTGACAGCTGCTGTTTAAAGAATCTTTATGATCAACGCTACCTGGCAAGAGATGGATGCTAATCAAGGCTATGCAGGTATGGGTATGTGGAATTCACGGAGCCAAGCATTGTTGCTCACGCTCTTCTCTTGAATGAGAGTGTTCTTCGTGGACGTAATTTGAAGGTTGATATGCTCAACCCTCTCTTTTACAGTTCTTGGCTAACCACAATACTTCTACAGGTCACTCCTAAGCGTACAAATCTTCCTGGTATGGCTGGTCGTGGTGGTCGCGGAAGAGGCAGAGGTAGAGGAGGTTTTAGTAGTAGAGGTTTCACACCCCGTGGAGGAGGATATCGAGGTGGCTACAGAGGCCGTGGACGAGGATTTGTTCCGTACTAGGTGGCGAATACAAGAAGCGGAGGGGATATTGGTATTGGAAAGCGTATGATAGATGTGCCATCATATCAGATGCGTTGAATTTCACACAAAACAAGCGGCAATTCATAATGCATTGCGATATCGGATTAGACTTATCTACTGATACTGTACCTCAATAGAGGCGGTACAGTAGTATGTGAACTGTTTATGCACCGCATTTAATGAGTGATACTTGCAGCAAAGTGATACCGTAATTGTTTGTCTGGCCGAAATAGACTTTCGTTCACGATGTGAGACTCATGGGTTCATGAGGCGCGACGTTTTAGAGTTGTCATTTTTAGCGGGGAACGCTTTGCACCGCAAGAACAGACATTGCGACCTTTGCACTCGCCAGCATTCCTTTCTCTCCCCCTATAAGCAACCTGGGAATTCCGATATCTTTACATTGAACTCGTATGTCTCACCGGTACCGATAGAGCAGACCGGCATCGACTGATAGTCAGACACCGGGTCGATTTGCTGCACAGCCCCCTCTGACGACTACAGTACCTCACTCCCTAAGGACCTTGAACGTCTTCCAACTCGCGGATACGTTTACGAACCCTTCATCCTTGACGTTCACTTGAACGCTCACGCCAGATTTGGCGCTCTCCCAACATGTCCAGCAGCAGGATGGAGTCGGGGTTGCCGTCGTGAGTCCTTCCCCTCGTCATTCAAGCATCACATTGACTGACACCCGCCTAGGCAGCCCAATTTGCGGTTAACGAGTATGCTACCTTCCAACAGCTATCCTTCGACCATCGAATGCTAATCAGCCGTAGTCATTGCTGCCGATGGGCTCTACAAGCGTGATGTCTTTCGTAGGCACCCCACTATCGTGAACTAGAAGCAGGTGCTGATAGTGTTCTATAGGTTTCCCAGATCCCTTCGCCGTGGCGACCCTCAGTGGCGAACAGACCAAAACAACGAGCGTTATCAAGAAAACCCTCAACCCGTATTGGAACGAGAGCTTTGATTTGTGAGCATTGCGGTTTGAGTGAGTAAGTTCAACACTAACACAACATATAGACGCGCCACAGAGGATAGCATACTAGCAGTGCAGATATTTGACCAGAGGAAATTCAATAAGAAGAAGGATCAGGGCTTCTTAGGTGTTATCAACATTCGAGTTGGCGATGCTATTGATTTCGGAAATCCCAGTGACGGTAAGTTGCATTTGGCTTTGATCGTAGCTCAGGTGGCACTAATTCTTTCCAGAAATGCTTACCAGAGATCTCAAGAAATCGACCGATAACCTAGTTGTTAATGGAAAGCTCATCATAAATCTCTCCACTAATCTAGATGCACCACCCCCGGGTAATCTAGCACCTCCAAACCACTCAAGCAACGCCAGTCGTCCGTCTTTGCACACTCCCCAAGGCTCAACTGCATCCGGCTTCCCTGGTGCATCACCATCGCATACCCCGCAGCCGTCTGGGGTGATATTGGCAAACGGAGCCATGTCAACGGCACCAACACCAGGGCATGCTCCCGCTGCTGGGAGTGGTGGCCACTCGAGCGCAGCCGCCATACAAGCAAATGGCAACCCAGCACCTCGACACACCGGTACTTTCAGCTCCTTCGAAGATGCACAGGGGAGATTGCCCGCGGGGTGGGAGAGAAGGGAAGACAATCTAGGGAGAACATATTATGTGGACCACAATACTAGATCTACTAGCTGGACTCGACCTTCTGCTTCCGGTACATCAGAGACCCAGCGGACTGAGCGAGACGCAAATACGCAGGTGGAACGTCAAAGACATCAGAATAGAACTCTCCCAGAAGACCGAACTGGTGCCAACTCGCCCAATTTACAGCAGCAACAACAGCAGGCTGCAGGAAATGCGGCAAATGCAGCTACCATGATGGCGACTGGAGCTACGACGGCAGGTACTGGAGAGCTGCCTCCTCTATGGGAGCAGAGACACACCCCTGAAGGCCGACCATATTTTGTTGACCATAATACTCGGACCACCACCTGGGTTGACCCAAGACGCCAACAATACATCCGCATGTATGGCAATCAAAATGCAACCAATACCATTCAGCAGCAACCCGTTTCACAACTTGGACCATTGCCCAGTGGATGGGAAATGAGGCTCACCAACACAGCAAGAGTGTACTTTGTGGACCACAATACCAAGACGACCACCTGGGACGATCCTCGACTACCCTCTTCGCTGGATCAAAATGTTCCACAGTACAAGCGTGACTTCCGACGCAAGCTTATTTATTTCAGATCCCAACCAGCTCTTCGTATTCTCTCTGGTCAATGCCACGTCAAGGTCCGGAGATCTCATATCTTTGAGGACTCTTATGCCGAGATCATGCGCCAATCTGCTACGGATTTGAAGAAACGTTTGATGATCAAGTTCGATGGCGAAGATGGTCTCGATTATGGTGGTCTCTCGAGAGAATTCTTCTTCCTCCTATCCCATGAGATGTTCAACCCTTTCTACTGCTTATTCGAATACTCCGCCCACGACAACTACACCCTCCAGATCAACCCGCACTCTGGTATCAACCCTGAGCATCTCAATTACTTTAAATTCATAGGCCGCGTCGTTGGCCTGGCTATTTTCCATCGTCGTTTCCTGGATGCGTTTTTCATTGGTGCACTGTACAAGATGATGCTTAACAAGGCGGTAGCCCTGTCAGATATGGAAGGTGTAGACGCAGATTTCCACCGAAGTCTTCAATGGATGCTGGATAACCCTATTGAAGGTGTTTTGGATCAGACTTTCTCTACAGAAGATGAGCGCTTTGGAGTCGTGAACGTGGAAGATTTGAAACCTGGTGGAAGGGATATTGAGGTTACCGATCTCAACAAGAAAGAATATGTCGATCTCATGGTGAAGTGGAGAATCCAGAAGCGTATCGATGAACAGTTCCAGGCTTTCATCGCTGGATTCCATGAACTGATTCCTGCGGAGCTGGTCAATGTCTTCGATGAGAGAGAACTTGAGTTGTTGATCGGTGGTATCGCAGAAATCGATGTCGAGGACTGGAAGAAGCATACCGACTACAGAGGATACACCGAGTCGGATGAGGTCATCAAATTCTTCTGGCAGACAATTAGGAGTTGGGACGGAGAGCAAAAGTCTCGTCTTCTGCAGTTTGCAACTGGAACATCACGTATTCCAGTAAACGGTTTCAAAGATCTTCAAGGTAGTGATGGTCCTAGACGCTTTACAATTGAGAAGCAAGGAGAGGTTGGCAATTTGCCGAAATCCCATACCTGGTGAGTTTTTTAAAAGTCAAGACTTGAGACACATCACTAACTTTACCTAGTTTCAACCGACTTGATCTCCCAGCCTATAAAAGTCTGGAGCAACTGCAAACGAAATTGACAATGGCAGTAGAGGAAACAATGGGATTTGGGCAGGAGTGATTGCTTTACGGTTTACGTTTCCTTTTGGACTGCGGTGTTTTTTCAATACAGAACTTGGGATGGTTGAGAATGGTCTGCGGAACATGATTTTGCTCATTTGTTAGGCATCTTCAGGTTTTGTTCCCCGGACCAAAAGCTCATGTGTACTTAGCATACGCCAAAAGATTCTTGGTGATTTCTATATCTTAATATGCTGCTTCATTGTAACTGATAATTGAAGAACGGATCTCTTCTTAAAGGTCATTCATGAAACATCAAGCATTTTGTTCCGGAGCTAATCATGGGGATCTCCAGAGTTCAGAGTCTAGATCTTCAAGGCAACTAAACGTTAATCTTGCTGTGGAAGCACAAGTCACGATGGTTAGCTAGGGTCAGGGGTAGTAAGCATATTTACGGGTTGAATGGCGCTCAATTGGGTTAGTGCCAGAAACGCGAAATGACAACCTCTGTCTCTGAAATTACTTCGTATTCAGGCCATCGCCACGAATAGAACGCATGAATTTGGGAAGGTGAAAGGTTTCCATGTTCTCGCATCCAGATTGCTATATTCATTGGTTGACTGATTGACCTCATCTGGAAAAAGAAAAGCTGGCTGGTCTTCAATGCCCTCACGCGTGGTAACCCGGCAACAAGAAACAACACGTCGAAGCCAACCGCAAGACCGATATCCATGTTCCACCACCCAATCAGAAACCTCACCGCAGAATCATCGCATAGTGGCATATTAAAAAGCTGCATATTGTTGCATTGGTGTCAGGTGAACGGGTATTCTAGTGTACCCGGCACTGACATCTTGGGCCCATGGGGGCATTGCCTGGAAATTGTCTATCGATTTCCTTATGAAGAGCTGCTGTGCCAACCTTGACTTCATTCCTGTCCCCTCTTTCTCCTCTTTTATCTTTCACTCGTTGCCCTCTCACATCTACAGTATTGCTTCAAAAAAAAATAACATCATCTCATCTCATATCATTTCATACAATCAAATTTCACTCAAAACACTGCGTGTAAACAAACATACATCACTCACTCACTCATTCATCATGCAGTTCTCTCTTCTCCCAATCTCCCTCTTCCTCTCCATCGCAGCAGCTGCTACTTCTACTTCCTCAGCTGCTGCTTCAACTGGCAGTGTTTGCGCAGCACAAGATGTCCTCAATCAATGCCTGATCACTGGCCAAGGATACCTCGACGCATGCGCATCAACAGACTACGCATGTCTATGCTCGAAATCGAACGACATCCTAACGTACATATTCATCCCTCACTCTCACCCCCCTCTTCCCTCCCAGATCATCAACTAACTCACTCCACTCCACAGCTGCTACCTCCAATGCCCCAACGACGCAGGCCAGAGCGCCGCCCAGAACACCAAGTCCACAAACTGCAACAACGCCTCCATCTACGGCCAAACCACCACAGGTATCTCCAAAGCTGTTTCCGCAACCGCCTCTGCCTCTGTGTCGTCAGCCAGCGCTACCGGAGCGAGCGCGACTGGTGATAGTGCGGCGGTGAAGACGGCGACTGGGACGGCTTCGGGTGCGACTTCGAGCGCGAGTGGCAAGGCGAACAGCGCGGGCAATATGGTTATTGGAGCTGGGAGTTTGATGTTGGGACTTGCGGGTGTTATTGCTGCTGTCTTGTAGGGAAGTTTTTTGTTGGGGCATCTCAGTTGGGATGGTACTATAGCAGAGAGATGGGTTGGGATTGCGATGACAAGGGAGGAGGGAGGAACATGTTTGATTTCCGGGCTGGCTGCGTTTTAGCGTTTTGAGCGGGCTTGGGTTTGTATTCCATGTATGGAAATTAGGATTGGGGTTTCCGTCGTGTCTTGCTGGGTTTTACGGGGTTAGTTAGGATTTGTGAACAGTTTAGCATATTTAATAATACAGGATCTTACCAATAATAAATAGGGGAAACAAATCGAGCGCGTGATAGATGCCATGAAAAGCTTGTGTTTTCGCAAGTACAGTAGCTGCCCGTTTTGTGAACCTGCATTTCGGGGACTCCTTTAGTTAGGTTGAGTACAAGTATTCATTCGATTCAGTCACACTTGAATAGTCGTATCATGAAGATAGGATCATGAAGATGCACCGCTAGGCTGAATGGGAGAGAGGAATGCGATTGCAATCGCAATTCAAAGTCTGCATGCGGTGAATAGCGAGCGTGTCTAGATTGAGAATATCGGAACCTCGGACAGAACCCAACGTATAAGTGCATTTTCACCAACCCTCGAGAATAAAGATTGCAGGACAATCCCGATTTTCTCTGGCCTCTGGGAGATTTGGGAGCGGTAAATGACTTGTATGGACGTTGAGGTATTTTCAGATCCTGCGCCCTGAGTTATCCTCAACTCAAAATACATAAAATAAGATTTCACTTCCCGTTTTCTCCTCAAGAAGACTTGGCTTGGGTCAAAGGAAGCCGCTGTTTATGCCTCTTCGGTTAGTTGCTCGAGTTCGGGTTCTATGGTAGGGTGTAACTTGAGACTGCGAAGTTCGAGCAAAGTAAACAATTAGCTTAGTAGGTAGGTACCCACTACTCGCTTAACAAAAAGGGGCATCAATCAACACAGCTTCCCAGCATATTCAGAACCCACTCTGATTACTACAGGACCGGATATCTACTGCCTGTGAGTTGCGACATTTTATTCAAGAGCAAAGGCAAGACTGGAATACACCATCTGTATTTTCATAATCTGAAAAACTCCCACTATCTGTATTCAGCTCCACAGTCACCCATAGCTTCAAAGACATCTGCAGACCGGCTCTGGTCTAACACTACCTGTATCGCAGCCCGATCCTCCCCATCAAGCCTGAAAGAAAACGCCTTGATATTCTCCTCCACATGCTCACTGATGCCCATCCGAGCCCCGATAATCGTCGCTGCGACGTAATCGTGATCCAACACCCACCGCGTGGCAACATTCGATATCGACACGTTGTATTTCTTGCCGATGGCAGAAAGGGCAGTAAGGAGATGTTGGAGGAGTGCCCAGCCTCCCCAGATGGTGATCATTTCGTAATACTGTGTTTGTGTGAATATCAGCCTGTGGTAGTGGGATTTTGGGATGTGCAACTAGGTGTTAGGCACCTTTCTGTGGCTTGGGGTTATGTCTTCTCCATACATATTCGGGGCAGGTTTGTTGAGCCATTTATCTGCGAGGAAGCCGCCGCACTACAAGCTGCTCAGCATTACGTTCTTCTGGGGGTGATGAATAGTTGCTCACCAAAGATCCGTAAGTGAGAAGTTTGATCTCGTGTTTCCGACAACTCTCGGCCATCTTGAATGTTGGTCGTAAATCGATTAGGGAGAACTGTTTCCAATTGTGTCAGCTAAATTAAGCTAGTCTTTCCAATATGAGAAACGCATGCGGTTCAACTGACTTGCACCTGATTGGAAACGATGTGGACACCGCTTTCTACGATTTCGTTCATTCGCCGAGTGTCGAAATTACATAGACCGACATCCAGAACTCGCTGGTCTTGCTCTACGAGCTGAGCCATGCAAATATATTGCTGGTCTTCGTACTTGAGAGGATGTGAGAATGGGGTATTTGTTCGGCATGGAGAACGAGAACTTACAGACTGCCAGTGCAGCTGGAGGAGATCAATGACATCTGCGTTGATGCTCACTAATCTTTCTGTGATATTGGCCTTTACCATTTCCTCTGTAATATTGACCGTTTCAAACACGCAGTATTTTGTTGCGCAAAATATATTTGCCAAGTCTGGTTGAGCAGATCGGAATTGGCCCTGAGAAGGTATTCATTAGCAAGGGTAATATATTGCTCAAGGACGAGCTCACAAATGTAACTTCCGCATCCCCATAATGATCCGCCATATCTACGGTATCCAAATCAGTGCTTCTATGTTGACAAATGGTCCAGGTCCTGAATACAACGCACCGTAAGCTGTAAACCCGGCATCGACATGCTTTCGAAAATGTTTGTTGATCTGGGATACTGTAGCTGTGCCCCATGCCGGGCTGGAAAACTGCCACAAGCCCATGAACATTCTTGGAACTGAAGATTTCCCTAGTTTGACATGCTCAATTATATTCGGCCTGGCTTGTTGAATATATCGAGGTGTTATGATAGATTGATGAACTTGCTGCGAACTGGCTACAGTTGGCATGCCTTCCATTTTCTGCATACGCGACAGACCTCGTTCAAATGGAAACTGCTGGCCGAGTTGTTCTGTTTGCTTTTTAGAAGCAACCAGCCCGTGGAGAAGGCTGTGCACAATAGTGACCTCTTCGCCAGTCATTTCCCGAGTCCCAGTCACTGTCAAAAGCTCCTTTTGAACACCAGTTATAGATTGAACCACATCAGCGTCGACGACAGCAAACAAATCCATCAGAGATCCCCGGGTAATCGCCTCCTCAGGCCATACCAGCTCTAAAGACTGGTGAATAACTTCCGTCAGAAGCTTCATGCTTTCGAAGCCCATTCCACAACCCATCAGACACCTGTACCTTTGTTGCCAGTTGAATAGTGCAGGACATGCACGGGGTAGGTCCCCACTCGTGAAGAATTGGGGCGTGGTTGCGGGGCAAGTGGTGGCAAGATACTCGGTAGCAAGAGCTTTGAGCTGCAGTGTCACTTTGGGATCGACTCCAAGCAAGCCTCGCAATACTGTGCGTAATCCCTCTGGGGGCATGTTGGCAATAATCGTGTCCGTCATCATATTGACGTGCGCGGTCTTTGCGGGAATCTTTTCAGTGACCTTCAAGGCGACAGGCGCATTTGTATCTGCTGATTGTTGCATATTGCCGGTTCGAATAGTATGAGTTGACAGAATCTTCGGCCAGACTTCGACAGATGGGAATACTCAAGGTTGCATTCGGCTGAAACAGGTACATTACTTCTGTTTCGTCAGCCTTGTTCGTTTCCCACTTCTGTAAGAATCAACTCTTTGATTTCCCCAGACTGAAGCGATAAGTAATGTTATTAGCCGGAGTTGTTGTCATATATAAGAATTGGCCAGTGCATCGTATCTCTCAGACTACCTTCTCTCTACTTCCGGAATCCTATATGCCGTCTATCCATCTCTGCGAGTTAATCGTGTATTCTTGAACTGATGATGGGTTCGGGAACAGAGATGAAGCTTGTATTTTTAATCACCCTTGCGGGTCGCCTACTTGATGTTAATCTGCCTGGAATACCTTCTGCTATCCCTAGACTATATGCATGTTATACCGCCCATTGCACACTGTCGAATTCGCTGAAGCCTATGCATCAGACATAGAGACCAACAGTGTTGTTTTAAATCATCAACTACGATGTATGTTTCAAAGTATTCTGTTGAAAATCCAAGACTATGTATTTCCCGAAAGCTTCTCGACCTAGACTCCGAGAACACTTTTCAGCTGTTTTTACAGACTACTTTGCTCGTCACCAACTACCCTGTCCAAGACTTCAAGCACTTGCTTCTTTTCTAAGAGTGGAACAGGGTTGGTTTTTAACCAAGGACTGCGAAGAAAAGTGTTAGCATTGCTTCTTCAGGAAATGTTTGGGTTGTCGATTCGAAAGTCGTGAGACAATTTTTTGGAAACGAAAGAGGTGGGATCAAAAGCAACTTACTCCTTCAAGCAGTTGTCTGCCAAAGCATCCAGCTGACTCCGCTCAACACCCACATCCTTCAAGGTCCTCGGCATCCCCAACTCACTGATTACCGCACCCACCACATCCCCAGCATCAGCCGTCTCTTTCTTCAAACCCTTGCTATCCAGCACCGCTTTGACAGCTTCTTCACCCCACAGTACATCCAACACCTTCTGCTGCAACTTCTTGACCTTCTCATCCCCATGCTCGTAATTATACTTCAGAACCACCGGCAACAAAATACAACTCGTCTCCCCATGCCCCACGCCCAACGGTCCAAGCTGATGCCCAATCCCATGACTTCCCCCCATCGGCACACGCATATGCAGGCCCTTCATCGCTTCAATAACCCCCATCATCTCCTTTAGCCTAGGCTCTTCCGCATCCCAATCCTTCTTCGTAAGCAGCAGGTTGGGCACAAGTAACTTCAAGCCCTCGATAAAGCCCTTGTCGCTTTCCGGCCCAGCTTTAGGATCAGTGGAGCAGAGGCCTTCAACACAGTGATCCACGGCCCTGATACCCGTGGAGAGCCAGATGCGCTCTGGAGTGGACACGGAGAGTGCTGGGTCTAGTATGATGAGATCGGCGCCCATGGAGGGGTGGTGGAAGCCGGCCTTGTGGTTTGTGCGCGTGTCTGTGGCGCCTGCGCCGGGAGAGTATTCTCCTCCGGAGAGGGAGGTTGGGATATTGATTACGGGGATCTGGGGGGGTTTTAGATCCGGGGTTTTAGCCTCCACGGCGAGTTTGGCGAGGTCATCTATGGTTGATACGTTGTTTGCTAGGGCCTAGATGGTATTAGTAGTGATAACATCGAAATAGCTTATGAGATCAGGGGTGGGAAACGTACAAAGGTGATGACTTTGACTCCATCAGTAAGAGAGCCTGCTCCGAGGGTGATGATTAGATCTGCTCCTGTTTCTTGGATGTCGTTGGTGGTTTCTACAAGATCGTCCCATGGACTGTGGGGTTTGATTCCATATCTAGTCCCCACGATCTTATCCCCTAATGCTTTCTTCAATTGGGTGAAATTATCTGTTTTACTGATGGAATTAGAGACAATAATGTAGACTTTTGATGCATGGAAAGTATTTGTGACGTGATGAGCGGCGGCGGCTGGGAATGGTATTCCTGTTGAAATGAAGGGTTTGGTTTTGGAAGGGAATGCTGGACGGTAGGTTTCTCCTTGAGCTGCCATCTTGGAAGTTCTATTTTGAGATGGACGAGAAAATAGATTGACAGAGTATATACGGTTTATAATTAAGTTCACGTATATATTGCTCATTGATGAAACGAAGGGGTACACACAGAACAATATGTTGTATAGAGTGGGTCAATACTGACATCACCTTAACATGGTTTGTCAGCCTCCTCCGGCTTCATGCCTCGGCTCTCACCTTTGAAAGGAAGTATACGAGTGCGAGATTTACTCATCGACTTATCAGTGATCTTTTGAAAACTTATGGTCAAGTAAACAGAAAACAATGTACGACTGCAAAACCGAAGAGGGCAATACTCCAAGTTGATCAATAGAATGATAGTCTCTTGATTTTCATCATAACTTAAACCCACCAGCACCACTGTAAACCGTCGAAGCCTGGACTTTGTTCCCCTCGACATCCTGAATCTCTCCCTTCTTATTAATGACCTTAACACCACCCTTTTTAAGATCTCCAAGAGTCTCCCGATTCTTCTGAGACTTCTTCCCCTCGGGCCGTTGATTGATCTCCACCCCACCCCTCTTCTTGATTCTCTCCTTTTCTCTCCTCCGTCTCCTCAACTTCTCTTCTCTAGTCATCTCCTGCCTAGCAACAGGTGCTCCACTCTTCGGCACCACCTCTCCCTTTTCAATCTTCTCTTTCTCTTGCCCAGCCTTGTAGATTTCTTGAGGAGCCAACATGCTTTCGCCTCCATTCATGCCGCTGGCTGTGGTGGGCTGGGCGTCTTCCATACTGATGGTAGCTACATCGGAAACAACTGTCAGGCTGGGCGCTGCAGGCTTGGGTTTGTAATGCCAGCTGCTCAGTGCGTCGAGCTTGGCACTGACGTCTTTCCACATTGCCTCGATCTCCTTTTCTTCTTTCTGCGTTTTCTCATCTGCCTTACTGACATAGGTATCGGGATTATTGTTCTTGACATGTTCTTCTTCATACATCTCCGCCAAGCTCTGCGGGTTTTTGGTATCATCGAGCTCGAAAGCACCTCTGCGCGTATTGGCTGGCGTGCTCAGGGAATCTGGGCGACGTCGGACAACCTCGTCGAACTCCTGGGCTAGGATTCGGCGCTTAATAAGATCCTCAATGCTCTCAGAGACTTCGGCAGTAATGACAGGTACCGGCTTGCCTGTGCGCTCGAAATCAAGATCTTCCTCCAATAGAGAATCTTTTGGTCGATCCACTGCTCGAGCTTCTCCAGATAATGTCCATTCCCGCTTCGCAACTGACGCAGCTTCTAGGCGTCGAATTTCTTCTGCGAGCTTGGCTTGTCGGCGTTCGTGTGCCGAACGTCTTGATTTTGGATCCGCTGCATCTACTTCCGACAGGGCATCTTCGGAATCTGCTTGGTCTGACATATCGTCGAATAAATCTCGTTTAACATCTGCCATTGCTCTCTCAATACCACCTTCGTCTTCTGGTTCGGTAGCTTTGGACTTTCGAGATTGTCTGTCGAGGTAATTCGCTTGCAGCTCTCCTTTTCCTGCTTTACGTGCGGGAGGCTCGAAAAAGTCTTTATAGAGGACGTCGTTAGTGTTGTCTCCGGCGGTGTCTACCTCGCCGTCCATTTCAGAATCCTCTTCCCCATCGTCGCTGTCGCCCTCGGGGGCATTTAAGTCCATATTTCCAAACGTAGGCCCATCTCCATCATCTTCCTCAGATTCCTCTGCATCGTCATTGATATCCATTGCAGCAGCTCGTCGAGAACTCGAGACGGGTTTTGCGGTAGCGGTCACTGGGTCTGCATCCCAATCAATATCCTCCTCGTCACTAGCTTCTCCAGTATAAGGATCAGCACGTTCGTCTGCCTGTTCAAGAAATTCGGTTTGCTTGTTGAATTCGTCGATAGAAAAGAATCCATCATTGAGTCCATCTGGATCTTCCCTAAATATACCAGTAGGTTCCTCTTCAGATTCTTCGTCTTCTTCAAAGTCATCCTCATGGTCCAAACCATTTGGCATCTCGGCGTCGTCCAAACCATCGAAAACGTCTTCCACTTCAATGTCTTCCTGAACCTCGTTTCCCAACTCTGAAGCAACATCCTCCTCTTCATCCATACTTTCATCATCCGAACCCACTTCAAAGCCATCCTCATCGAATTTCAATAGCTCCACCTCGCCATCGTCCTGCTCTTGCTCCTCATCGCTCTCGTCCTGCACCCTTTCCAATTCCCTCAGTCCTCTCTCAGCATCCCCTCTCAGCGCATCAATAACCCTTTTAGCTTGCTCCCAAACCTGCTCTACCTCAAAACCCTGCGTATGCACCTTTCTAATCTTCAAAACCTCGCCCACCTCTTCACCCGTCTCCCCTCTTTTCCGCTTCCTCCGCAATTCCTTCAACCTAGCAGCCTGTTCATCCCCAAGCTTCCCCGCAAACTCATCGAGTGTCGCTTTGGTAAATTCTAGACCCGTGTTTGGTAATGGAGGCGGAGGGGCTATGAAATTGTGTCTGTTTGCTGGCGCGAGGGCTGTAATCAAGTCGGCCATTGTGTTATTTTTCGAGGCGGAAAGTCCATTCTTTGTGGTAGGAGGGGGAAAGGCTGTCATGGTGTGAGAGGTGGATGTCATAGAAGATGTTGTGCTGCTGGGATTTGCCATGACTTGGGCGGCCATTCTTTTGGTAGAGGACGTTGGAAGAAAAGACTTTTTTATTTTGGCGCCGATAAGGATAAGGTTTCAGCTCAGCAATCGAGTGGCGCTATCGCAAGCGAGAGGAGCCCCCCTTCCGTTTGCACCGACTTCTGACTTCTTTTCTCTCTAGAAAGTTTTGCCTAATGTTTCCCCCATTTTATGATACGATATGATACTCCAGTGAACTTTTTATCTACATAAAATCGGGTTCTAAGCAGAGATGGGCAGCGGCAGTAAGTGGGTAACTTCGAAAGAGAGAATGACGAAGCTCCAATATACGTTTGAAGTAGCATTGATCGGTATACAAAATACCTTTCTACAATATCACAATGTAAGTGGAGCTTTGGCGAGAAACATTACGATTCCGGTTTGTTGATTTTGAATTGAAAAGTCTATTTACACTACTGGGCGGTAGGTAGGTTTCACTTAGAGCGAATGTTACTTTGGTGGTGGTGGCCGGTGTCGATCTTTCGTATCAAATACCTATACGAAGTAGTGGCGTCTTTTCCTCACGATATCGTGTGCGAACCATTTTCTCTGATAAAATACTCGACCCTAATGTACATGCACGTTTGTACGGGGAAGCATTCCGAGAAGTACTTCCACGGCTTTTAGTTCATTTTCGGTTCCCAATGGACTTTCATCATGGGGCGAAGTCATTAAGTTCTTGATAGCAAGGTGTCGGCTATAGACAAAATGGTAGGGGCTGGACAATCTAGACAGAGATAAGAGAGCTGTGAGAGGATACTTGCATATGCTCGTGTGAGGACTTGCCGAAAGAAGAAGAGCATGACGGGAAATGCCCCGTTGATTGGTTGGCTTGCTATACAGTCTGGAATCGGTTTGCAATGCATAAGGTATCTTAGCCCGTGGAGGAATTCTGACATGAATATATTATTTAGAAGACCCTTGGAAAACCAACAGCCGATACTCGCGTTGCATCAGATAAGAGCAAGGTGGTGAGCCAGTGAATGAAAATAGTGGTGGTGTGGTGAGGTGAGGAGTGGTGGAGGTGCAGATGCAGTATGGATAACACTATTTGGAGGTCCTAAGGAAATGTTTTAATTAAGAAAGAGAAAAGTCCGAGGCTGGATCCTGAGTTGAGTAGTGAAGGCGGGCAACTTGCTACCTTGACTTGTGATGATTATTCACTTGCCTAGGGACCAAGTGAGAAGAGAAAGAGAAAATGGGATTATCGATATGTGCAGATCAAAAGGGTCAAGTCAAGATCTGATCATTTACCCCATAGATAGCCGAAAGTGTAGCAGTTTTCTGTGTAAATGATTTTAGCTATACCATTTCCAGTCTTGCGTTTGACCAAGGTAGTCTTTTTCTCGGTCTCTTTTACTTATCAATCCCAACCTCGGTTTCAATGCACTGGATCTGCGTTTGTGTTTCGTCCGTACAACTCTGTGTGCAGGATTCGACAGAAGGAGAAATTGCATACTTAGGTACCAAAGGAATACTTGCATGGGCATCGTTACACGACAGCTTCGAGCAATCTTTTATTATTTAGCCACACCACAGCTCACTCTCACTCACTCACATACTCACTCACTCACTCACTCACCCACTCACTCAATCATACGCGGCCATTGGGTGGTGGTCTTCCAGAGCGGCGACGGCTTGCTTTTCTCAGGTTGCAATCTCTGCGGCGAGTCTGAGCCTAAGAGCGCAGTGTTTTTCTCGACATCCCTGACTTTTTCGGCAGTTTAATATAAGGGTGCGTGGCGTGGGGTGGTGGTGCTGTGGTGCATTGCTTGCGTTTTATTGGCTTGTGTGGACGACAGTGCTTGGGCTCAGCCTTGGGGAGGGGAGTACGAAAGTTTAACTATACGGTGCACCGACTGTCCCGGCTAGTACTGTGTAGTACAGTAAGGTAAGAAGTACCGAACTCTCTTATCAACTGCGAGGAGATACTGTACTGTATGTCACCACATCGTGTTTCAATCAATCGCCTCCAAACCATAATAATCCCCGAGACTTCTTTGTTCTTCAAACTAGTTCTTCCAATTCTTCCAATTCTTCCAATTCTTCCAATTCTTCCAAACCCTGTCTGCAGGCCACTAGAAAGGTCCACAGAGGGCGGCCGCGCCTACCCGACGTCCATTCACAGTACTGTTACTCGAGATATATAATACCAACCAAGTTGCTTCAGGCAACGGATAACCACGTTCCAGTGGTTGTACCTTGAGGAATGAAGTACGGCCAAAACTTCGAAGCGCAATCAGTGCCCCAATGGAGAGCTTGTGAGTCTCATCTCAGTTCCCCGCCAATCTCCCAGACATTCTGCTAATAATCGATTAGATAACGTTGATTACAACGCATTGAAGCACCTCCTCAAGGTCAATACTTCGAAAAACCAAGGCCAAGCCGTCGCGATCCCCGGCCATGTTGATTCTGCGCTGCAGAGGTTTGAGGACAAGTTCTTCGAAGAACTGGTTAATCAACACGACCGGGTCGAGCTCTTTGTTTCGAGCAAGGCAGATGAGATCAGCCGTCGACTCCGTAAGGGCCCTCAACTGTCTCACGATTGGATTGGATTGGATTGGCAGTGGCTAATTTGAATACTAGACTTCCTCGAGAAGGTTATAACCCGACTGCTACAGCGATGTGCGAACACCACAGGCAAGCCAATGTCGCAGAAAAGGCGAGAGAAGTTTGCGAAATACGATAATCAAATCATAAAGTACGTAGAGTCTTGTAGGAGTTTATACGGAGAGATATTGACATGACAGATGTGGGGATGATATCAAGAATCTACAGCGATTTATTACAGCTCAACGGACAGCATTTTACAAGATATTGAAGAAGTACAGGGTATATGCTAATTTAGAAATCACATCAAACCCATGCTAACTTGCATAGAAATGGACAGGATCGAGGTCACTGGGAGTACGATTCAATTCGGAGGTACTGGATGATCCAAAGAGCGTCACCAAGACCGATCTCGAACCCTTGATTTCGCAATACAGCAACATCCTTGCAATCCTCCGCTCATCTACACCAGAGTCGAGTGAACCCGCCACACCTAGAACGATATCCCGATCCTCGGGCTCGCAAATACAAAGCCAACCACCTCCCCAAGCAGCATACTGGAACGAGTACGATGATGGGAGCGAGGCAGGAGATAACGAGCCATACACTATATACGTTAATTCAGACTCGACATTCCCTGGCGCAAAGATGGTCGGATCGCTCGTCTCGCGTGCTCGCGTACCGATGGAAAAAGTCAAGGCCTGGCTAAGCCCTGCTCAATCGCCCGGAGAAAGCCGCCCTTTACTGGGCAGTGGAGAAGGATACTTCGCACAGCAACCCAGTGCCCTCGATACAGATATGGAAGACGAGGCTTATGCGTCGTCTTCTGATTTCCCTAGTGGCTATGTAGCCCACTATGCCACGTTCCCCAGCGTGAGTGACCAGAAGTACGTCCGCTATCGAGAAAAAGTTCTCTTCCGCACATGTCTGGGCAGCTTCGGCGCTGCGTTTGTCCTCCTGCTGGTTGCTGGCCTTCTTGTGGCTACGGGTCGGCGGCGTCTGCGCGTGGAAGTTGACTGTGGAGTAATCACAGGTGTGGTTGCGAGTGTCTTCTTTGCTATCATGGGCTTCGCATGTATGCTGGCTCGGACAGAGACGCTCGGCTGGATGCACCGGACATGTGTCGTCGTCACACTCGCCACAATCTGTATATTGAATGGTATGCTCTTGGTGTTGGTGGCTGGGAATACTGGATTATGACATAGGTACTACGGGGGTGATGGGTAGGTAGGGTGTTTATAGATTGCCTTTGGTCGCTCCCGACCATTTCATTTTGGGCCATGTGGCCGTGTATATAAGCGGGATTATTACTCGGTACGGCTTGTATAGCAAGAGTGAGTGACTTGATAGATACTCGCGGAGTTTTTGGAAAGGAGGAACTGGCGCCTTGAGTTCGGGAATTTACCTGTCTGTACATACACCAGGAGCTTCACTCCTACTGAAATGATTTCTTCCTCCTGAATAGTTTGTTTCCAAGAACTATACTATTGCCCTATTACCTCGTAGATTATCGGTTGGAGCAGCGAGTGTCACGAACCCCTTACTGGCCGATAGTTGAACAAGGCAGCTTAAACGTGTTGCTACGGGGTTCTATATACGAAACCCCATTTCGGAGCTCCCAGAGCAGTGCAGGGCTAAGAATGAGAATTACTACTATAACAGCATCGCATACCTACCTGAGTATCCTGTTAAGTAAATTATAGGTAGGTATTTACTTTAGATTCCTTAGCATTCTGCATCCTTTCTAACGAACACCTTATTAACAGACAGACAGACAGACAGACACTAAACGATTAGTAAGGTAGGTCCAAGCAGGATATAACGACGAGGAAATCAAACGGATATTTTTGCCTATGCGCTTGTTTACAGGGCTGTCTGTCTTGTTTACTATGGGACTTACCTATCTTGTGACTATTTGCTTGTTTATGATAGTATGGCTGTATATGGAGTTTGGTGTTCGAGATGTGCGTGTGTGGGTGGATGGGTGGGTGGTTTTCGTCTGTCAATGGTGAGCGAGGAGTCCCGGACTTGGGAATATTGTGTTACGGAGTAGGAGTAAGTAAGCTACGGGAATTGATTGATTTGGGCAAGATGAAAGGAAGCAACGGGGTGGAGTGACAGCTAAGTACGACGGACGACCTTGGGGGTTTGATGTGTAGCCTGCTGTGGCTTGTAGGACGAGATTGTTTTTGATACGACGCAATGCAATGCGATTTGATTCGATTTGATTTGAGTCAATCTACTCCCTCGTCTCTCAAGAACACGTTTCCCCTTGACATGCTTTTCTTCTCAAACTAGCTTCCAACCTGAGTCCCGCCATTAGGATGCAGACTCTGGCCAGAGATAAAACTACTATCCGGGCCCGCCAAAAACACAAAACAAGTAGCCACCTCTACCGGCTGCCCCGGCCTGCCCATCGGGCTCGTGAACTGTTTCTGCGCCTCGTCGTTCATCGTGGCGGGGATCAGGGGCGTCCAGATCGGGCCTGGACACACGCAGTTGACACGGATGCCGTTTTCGATTTGCTGGTTCGCGAGAGCGCGGGTGAAGGCTACGATGGCTCCCTTGGAGGAGGTGTAGTCGAGAAGGTCGGGACGGCCGATGTATGGGTTGACCGAGGCGCAGGTTATGATTGTGTCGCCGGAGGACATGCCAGGGAGGACGTATTTAGAGAGGAAGAAAAAGGGGTGGATGTTTGTGGCGAATGTGTTGGTCCATTGTTCCCTTTCGGCTTGTTAGTAGGTGGGTTCCTGCATGTTGACTTGGTGGAGGGAGACGTACTCGCTGATCTCACTGATACTATCTTTCATCATCTGGGTTCCATGATTTAGAGCCAAGATGTTTATGCGTCCCATTGCCTCTACAGCTTTATCAACTACACGCTTGCATTCTTTGTGGCTTCGTAGATCGGCTTGGACGAGATGTATCTTCGCGCCCTTCTCCTTAACGAGTCCTTCTGTCTTTTTTGCATCGGTTTCCTCGTCAGGTGTGTACACGATGGTAACTTCTGCACCCTCCATGGCATAAAGAACAGCAATAGATCTTCCAATTCCACTATCGCCTCCCGTAATCAATGCTTTCTTTCCTGCCAACTTGCCAGCCGCTTTGTAGGGTTGGGAACCTCCATCTGCGGTGGGCAATTGGTCGTCGACGGGGTCGGGGCCCTTCATTTTGTGTTGCTTGCCCGGTGCATCTTGATGAGAGACGGGGACTTGATGACCTAGGAGTTGTGTTGTTAGTTACCAGATGTATATGAAGTGCTGTTTGAAGAGGAGGTTTACCTTTCTCGAATTGAGATTTATCCATTTTCGAGGATCGATATGTTTCTCTGGTTTTTTGGTTTGTTTTATGATTGAGGAGAAGCTTGAATGAAATCTTAATCTTAATCTTAATCTTAATCTGAAGATATAGGAAACAGAACCCTCAGCCAGTTCACACACCACTTCATGTTTTACCTTACCTTTGAGATTGGGATGTCAACGACGTAAGGTTGATTAAATGGTCCCACAATACATGGTAGAAGAGCCAATTGGGCAAGGAAGAGGCCATGTTCCACCAGTTCGATCTGTACCGTTGGGTAGGATCAATGACAAGATGATGTACTGTACTGTACTGTACCAAGCTCAAGCGATGGCAGATTGCGCTAAACGTCACCTCGTTTGAGCGAAATGTATGCAGCAGCCCGAATGTCACACAGTCTACAGTACCTAGAGAATGGGACCGGAGCAAATCCTCCTTTTACATCAATTAAATTAAGGTAATCGTGGCTCTCTTGTGCTTGTGCTACAAAAGGGAAGTCGTCGTCGTCGTCGTCGCCCTCCTCGTCATATCTTCATTTCGCCCAAGTTGATGTTGCCTTGAGGTGGTTGAAGTGGGGTGTACAGTAGTTTAGGGCGAGGCTGAGAAGTCAGGGGTAAATTACGAGTACAGGGTTCCTCATTTATAATAGATAGCGGTACTCGCACAACCCCTCTTTTCACCCCTTTCATGTTTATTTCAATTCTCTTTTCTCTCCCCATTCCAATGTACAAGTTCCGGCAATAACTCTCTGAATGAGCCCTAGTGGATTATAATTGTTTTTGGACTTTTTTCGCACTCCAAAGAATTCAATTGCGTTGAACTCACTGTCATATCTTGCAATTCTCCCTCACTGTACTGACTTCATCGTCACCGTTCGTCCATCAACTATATCATGTCTCCCTTCTACAGACAGATGGGCGACTCAGCACGTCTAGTCGACAAAAGTTGAGCCATCTAAATCCTTAAGTACAAATCTCTTCCATCCGCATTGATCACGTGGAACAGGATACGAAATGGACTTGTTATTGCCAGTCCTCTGAAAGCTCTCAATCAATTTCTCTGCGAATAGTCACCCATATCATCCCATCTTGCATCCCCAAATAGACAGAAGCTTAATCACGTGAGAGAATTACCTTATGCGGTTGCAATGACGTATGATTGGCGATCTTTCTCAGAACTTCTGTTGCAACGTCAAAATCGTCCAATTAGAACAAAGCTTAGCAAACAAGTTTTTCAGGGTCCTTTCCAGCCACAGACTTTACATTCCTGTGGCTGATCATCGTCAGCCAAGAGATTCATTCCATGTCTCGGAATCTCAGCATGCCCTGTTATTGGTAGCAAGGTATATCAGGCTTTTAAAATATGACGTTCAAAGTCTGGGATCAGCTAGCATCAGGTCAATCATTCTGTACATCCAGATGGAAGATATACACCCCGCTTCGTCATATCACCAACTTCTTCTCTCTCCACAATCCAGTTTTTGCAAGTACACCACTTAGCTGTTAAGAAGCCTCTCAAGACCCCTACTTTAATCTCCCATCTATATAAGCATACGCATACCTATCTTGTCATGAGCCCCATCTACAACACCTCGTCAGTCTCAGAAACCAACCTATCTCCCAGAACACTATCGTCATTCATCCATCTAAACAACACCTTACCCCCACCAACCGCACCACCACCAACAGCAACAGCACACACCCCATCCACATCCACATCTACACAGCGTCCAGGAACCCAAGCCACAATCTCAAGTTCAACCACCTTAGGCTTCTCCCTCTCCCCATCAGCAACCTCAAGCACAACATCCCTATCCCTCTCACCAACAACCACATACCCAACCATTCCCTCGCCAACCGCCCAAAAATCAATCCCAATCCCAATCCCAATCTCAACCCCAACCCTCAACATGCACCACAACACCCACAACCGCGTCGTCGAAACCCGCACCACAAAACCAACTCTCATGACCCGTCTCCGCGGCCGCAATGCAAATACCCGCACCGTGAAGACAACCACCAAAGTCGAGCCTGCCACTCATGTCCACCACAACCAGCATCAGCACCACACAACTCATACCACACATACCCGGGGTCGTAATACGAGAACTGCTCAGCCGGTGCATCATCATAAGAGACGTGTGAGTGTGGGGGATAAGGTTAGTGGGGCGATGATGAAACTGAGGGGTAGTTTGACGAGGAGGCCGGGTTTGAAGGCTGCGGGAACACGCAGGATGCATGGTACTGATGGACGAGGAAGCCATCGCACGTATTAGGAAGCGTGGAAGAGGAGATTGTATATTATGAAAGCGTCAAAGATACCCACAATGAATGAAATGAGATAAATGAATTGCATCCTATATTGATAGCTAACGGCCTATCGTTGCAAATGCTCATTGTAACAACCTAAAACTATTTCGTATCGGTGCTGTCTTCCGTGTTTGCACTGTACATCTCATGGTAACAATCAACGTTCGACGTAGCGAACTATTAGACATCGGACAGTGGGAAAGTAAAGGGTATCAAAACCAGTAGAAAAGAAGCTCTAGGGTATGTACAGAACAGAACTCCGGGAGAAAATCGAAATTTCATGCCAATCTCAATACGTATAAAATCACAACCTCCCCATTCCAATATGATATGCAGAGTCGTCTAACTGCAGTTCATCAATGTCCATCTCGGTGTCCACTTCAGCATATATTGGCTTCGAATACCTCTTCTCGCCATTCTCTTTGGTGTTTGTGGGAGTCGACATTAAGGCGTTCCTCAAGCTTTGACGTCTGTTTCTTCCTGCAAGATTTGGCATCGATTCAGCGGCCCGACTCAGCTCTCCTTTCTTGGGTTCCTTCGCTCTGATTTTGACATTGGGGTCACCAGCGGTCAGAATTGGGATTTTTGCCATCTGATTAAACCCCATTGGCGCTGGGTGGTAATCACGACCTCGCACAAAACCATTGTCGTCATACCCCTCCAGATCCTTTTGCATTTGCTCTAGCTCTTCCTTGCTTGGAGACGGGTGCTTCTTGGCTCTCTTGGATTGTGGCGATTCAAATCCAAAACTAGGCGCTCTCAATTGTGAGCCCTTCCGCTTCGCAGCATCAGTTGTCCTGTCACTGTTTAGATCATTATCCACTTCCGTGAGAGACATTCTGTTATTTGCCTTCTTGACCGGTTCGCAGTCCACTTCCATGTCAGAATGTTGTCCAAAATACTCCGAGTTATCAGGATCAAACAGCGAGCGCGAATCGGTAGGGACATATTCGAGTGTTGTCTTACCACCAGCGCCGAAATAAGGCTCTAGCCGAATTCGAGGGGTGGATTGAGCTTCTGGGCTGGAGGTGAAGAGGGCATCAAAGTCGTTATATCTGCTTGTTGGTCTACTTGGATCATGAGGACCTGCATCACTACTCTGGTCCGCCGACATGGAGTCTAGTAGATGCTCAGACTCGGTTGGCGTTCTTGGAGGGAGGCTAGGGTGTGAGGAGAACGGGTCGTTGGTCAGGTTGAAGAATTTCCGGCTCTGTGCATTCTCATGGATAGGTTTGCGAGGGAAGTCTTGACATCCCGTGAGTAATTTGGACTTTGATTTAGTTCTGAGGTTCTTGCCTTGAGAAGAATTAACATTATGATACTAAAGGCAGTTGGAAGAGCTTACGTTCGTTGAAACCGATCTCAAAAGACGAGATGGCTGAGGCAGTAGGTGATGCATTGGGATGGAAGTCGTTCAGGCTATTGTCAAGCAGTCGGTCGTCCCTCGCGGGATCGTGGCGCTTCTTAAGAGATCTTGCATTCAAATGATCACCGATGACTGTCTTCATGCGAGATATAACCTTGTAGTTGCTGAGGCGTTTCTTTGTCGAAACCATCGGTCCATGCAATACTGCCCCTTCTGGAGGCCCTTGAAGAACTATGGTTGTCCGATTGGTTTTCGGATTCGGCAGATTATGGTATTTCACCCCTACAGTATCGCCCTTGAGTAAATTCGTGGCGGCAAGCATTTGCTGGATCTTGTCATCGAGATGGTTTGTGTCTAATGGGCTTGACGATTTGTGCTGAGCTAAAGCTGTGAGATTGTTTGGCGTACTGACACTCTTCGATACAGCCTTCCTAGCAATTTCGCCGAATTGGACGGATACACTCTTTGGCCTGGACGACTTCCGCTTAGAGGATTTTCGAGGAATCGGGGGCGTAAGTGACATGGAAGGTGTGTCAATATGGGATAGAGCATTGTGTTCTTGATATGCCATTTGTGATTCGCTCTGAAGGCTTACACTTTCATCCGTGGCATGATCAAAATGCATTTCGTTGATATTGCCAGTGGCTGTGATAACAGGCATGGACTTGAAAGCCCACGCATTGTCACCATTGAATAGCAGGCTAGGAAGACGCGGTAGAGCTTTGTCATTTTGAGATGCACTTTGGGAGAAGCCAGGCAGACCCTCGGGCAAGGAGATCTGGGAAAACCGCTTTCCTGGATCAGCCTTCAGTTGGTCGATTGTAGTGTCGTCTAGTAGCATGCTTGCCATTTCGTCGATACTATCATCTTGAGGAGAGAGACGCGTCTCGCGGCGTGTGTTGCTTTGGAAATCAGTTGTCGTCGATACCGTATCTGCAAGGCAGGCCATTAGCTGATGGCGCTCAACTTCACGCAAAGCATGAAATGAGGCGGCCATGCCGTGCTCGATTGGTAGAGGATGACGTCTGGTTGGCCGGCCTCGAGAGAGATCTCCCGAGGACAATTGGACGACCTGGATATGAGTGGAGAGACTAACCTGCCTGCGCAGCTGACTGTTTCTTATTCTTGCCAGAGCGAAAGGTCGGGAGAGCAAGTCGTTTCTTGTTCTTCCCGTAGGTGACCATGATCCCTGTTCCTCCTCTTATTCATTTGGGAGTTCGCAGTTATGCAAGGTCCCTGACAAGACAAGATTCAATCCATTTGGGCTGTTATCCGAAGGCGGTAGAATAGGAAGGAAAGCGCGAAGCGAGGCAAGGCAAGGCGACAACATGCAAATTTGATATTCGAGGAAATTGCAGTTGACACCGATACTTAGAAAAGCCAGATGCAAAAAGTGAATAAATTCGAGATAGCCTTGAGGGCAATAAATACCACTCCATTCTGAAATTTTGACTAACCCTTTTTGGAATTTGGTATGAAAGATGCAACTTAGGACTTTAGGTATGTTTAGAATGTTTCTAGACCCAGGCAACCTTGAGAGCTGCTACTGCACACATGCCTTGTGGTGCAAATTGCATATCCTCGACTGATTACAATGAAGGAAAGAGCTTGGGCATCCCGTTGCATTGTTTGCCCCCGCTACGCGGATGCAACAAGATATCAAACCTTGACATCCAAGCTAGATTTCAGAACAGGATAGAGGCAACCCGATGGTCTGTTGAAATCAAGCAGTGCAAGCCTTGATTATGGTACAGCTTTCACCATATTAGCTGTGTTCTGGAAGGTCGAGCAGTTCTAGGATTATAGTTACCAAAAGGTCCAAAGTTGAGAGCTATTCAGTTGCAATATGGGAAGCAGTCCTCTATAGCATTGTCTGAAGAAAAGTATTTGAAGGGATCTGACCTTCTTATAGATTTCAAACCCCAGGTACCTACCTTACGGTAAGCAGCTCTTCCGAGCTGCCTCTCGTCTCGAGTCTTTGTGGTCGATATTCAATCCGCCTGGAGTCCCCAAGGGGGCAATGGCCTGCTATCACAATTCCCGATATTCTGAACCTGAGCAGCAAGCTTGTACGGGCACAATGAGAACAGGGCGGATACGGAAGAAAGACTCGCCCACGTATATCAAAATTCATGAGGGCGGATGAGAGTTACCGGAACCCTCCTGAATATTTGTATATAACAATGAGATAAAATATAGAATATTTCCTAGTGATTTTTCAATCTCAGTTCACAATAAAGTACTGTCTAATCCGCTGATTCCTTGAGTTAGAATGGAGAAACAACACTGGATAGTTTTCAAGTAGAGAGTACAACGTTCATCTATCCAATGAGAGGTCTTTGATTTGCGACATCTCCCCGCTAAAACTCCGGAGGTATACTGCCGTTCGGATGTAAATCCTCGGCGTATGTATTGTTCCCGCCCGCCACTCTCACTTTTGCTAGAAATTTAATAAGACCCCCTCCCCGACACTTCCCGCGGCCATAATTAATTGCTACTTCTAAGATCTTCTGACGCGCATAAGTAAAAAATTAACATGTCTTTCTCGAGTCTCGTACAAGATCTATCTTTCAGAGACAACCCCAACGACCGACGACAAATGGCTCGCGGTACGTCTTCAGCCTCGACCGTCGATGATCGGAGATCCCATGTCTCGAGGGCGATGTCCTATGCGAGTACCACAGCCACCAGTGTGAGCATTTCTGGCGACATCTCGAGTCAATTGCATGGAGGCTACTCTCATCCTTTGGCAAGATCATGGCAAGCCGAGAGGCAACTGACCAAGGTAGAAGGAAATGCTTCACCGCATCTGACTCCCGCTGACACCCACATAGTCAATGCTTATCTACCCTCTTTTCATTTCAGATGAAGACGACGAAGAAATTCTTATTCCCTCCCTCCCTGATCAACACCGTCGTGGCATCAACAAGATCGTTCCCTTCCTCGAGCCCCTCGTGCGAAAAGGCCTCCGCTCAGTCATACTATTTGGTGTACCAATGAAATCTGGGGTTAAAGACGCGCTCGGAACTGCTGCCGATGACCCAAAAGGTCCTGTGATTGCTACTATCCGTCTGTTGCGACAGCGGTTCCCTCAGCTCTTCATCATTGCCGATGTCTGTTTATGCGAGTACACTTCCCACGGTCACTGTGGTATTCTGCGGGATGATGGCGGTCTCAACAACCAACTTTCAGTCGATCGCGTTTCTGATGTCGCCATTGCATACGCTCAGGCTGGCGCTCACTGTGTTGCGCCTTCAGACATGAATGATGGCCGTATTCGAGCAATCAAGCTTAAGTTGATCGAGGAGGGTATTGCAGACAGAGTCGTCCTTATGTCGTATGCAGCCAAGTTTTCCGGATGTCTTTATGGACCTTTCCGTGATGCAGCGGGCTCTGTTCCATCATTTGGAGACCGAAAGTGTTACCAATTGCCACCTGGAGGAAGAGGTCTTGCGCGGAGAGCCATCGAGAGAGATATTGGTGAAGGCGCTGATATAATCATGGTCAAACCTGCTAATCAATACCTTGACATTATCAGCGATGCAAAGGAGATCGGAAAGAACATGCCTATTGCGGCCTATCAAGTTAGTGGGGAATTCGCCATGCTTCATGCTGGTGCAAAGGCGGGCGTTTTTGATTTGAAGGCAATCGCATTTGAGTCAACAGAGGGAATCTTGAGGGCTGGTGCGACGATTGTGGTGAGCTACTTTACGCCGCAATTTTTGGACTGGCTTGAATCTTGAAAATAATGATATGGCGTTTATGACGGGCTATGATATGAGTTTATGGATTGGCGCAGGCGTCGGCGTCTTACATGTAGAAAAAAGAGAACTATAGAATACCACTGACTAGATTACATCTATGTCAATGCCTTTGTTAGATGATTTGAATTTCCGAAACAAATGTCTGCCTTCAAATATACCCGTAGAGAATGGACAATCTGCCTATATAATAGAATTGGTTGTCGTTCGCTTGGCATACTCGAGCTTGGACCTCGAGATCCCCAGCCCAGTACCGAAATGTGGGGAGCTCGAACCCGAATTCCGCGGCTACTCTAAACCTTGTCGGGCCATCAACAGCCTTGTATCATTTACATTTATATCAGCTCAAGAAATGTGAACGCACGACAAACCGGAGTTTGTAATACTCCCATTAGGACTGCTTCTTTCTCGACTTGTGTAGACCTCTCGAGGTCAGCCTTAATACAATGAAGCGTCTCCCAACCGGTCTTTCACGGCCTCGGCGGAAAGGACTCATACCAAGAAGCACTTCTTGCTGTCAGAGTCAACACAATATCTCTCTCGGTCCTGTACGCCAAATACGGCATGCTTCCAGCAAGAAATCTCGGCCACGAACAGCTTTGTTCTTTCCAGGTGTGCCATTACTCAATGCCGGGTCAAAGATCGTACGTCACTGACGTTTAAACAGGCCAAGGAGTTCAAAAAGTCGGCATGCTCACACCATGGCTCGAAGCCTTTCCCACGACTGCTAAACCCCTAATCGAAGAAATAGACCACCTATTAGGCTACAAAATCTCCACCATTATTGAAGAAGGGCCCAATAGTACCCTTACAGCTACAGCGAACGCCCAGCCCGCCATTATGGCCTCCTCTATTCTCATACTACGAATAATGGAGAAGGAATTCAGATTCAGACCAGCAGATAGAGTGGATGTCACACTTGGGCATTCATTGGGCGAATTCGCAGCTCTTGTAGCGGGTGGTTTCGTCTCTTTCGAAGATAGTCTATACCTAGTCCGCAAACGAGCAGAAGCAATGGCTGAATGTTCACGGCGGACATGCGCCGAGCACGGCGGCGAATACGGGATGGTAGCTCTAGTGACGGAAACCGATCACCTGCTCCCCCTAGTCGAATCAATCCACGAATTCCTAGGACACAATTCCGCGGGCTCGAAATCAGAGAGCGCGCAAGACGTACCGGCTATTCAACAGGTACTGATTGCGAATGAGAATAGCAAAAATCAGATTGTGTTGAGTGGGAATATTGAGAGGATCCAAATGCTGTTAACGCATGTTAGGCAGTTTGGGGGACATGATCCGAGAGCGGTCAGATTGAAGAGTGACAGTCCTTTCCATAGCCCACTGATGAGGCCTGCGGCGGAGCTTATGCGGAGGATGTTGGAGGGGAAGAGTAGGGTTAAGGGGAGGGAAGATGAGGATATTGTGACTTTTCCAGGGGTGCTGGAATGTGTGAGTAATGTTAATGCGAGGCCGTTCGAGAGTAAAGAGCAGTTGAAGGAACTTTTGGCGAGGCAATGCGTGGAAACTGTGAGGTGGTGGGATTCTATCAAGTATTTGGATCAGGAGGAAAAGGTACGGCGCTGGATTGGCGTTGGACCTGGTAAAGTGGGGAGAAATCTTGTGGGAAAGGAAGTTGGAATGCGGGGAAAGGATACAGTGAAGGGTGGTGGCGTTTGGGGAATTAGTGATCCTAAAGAGATCGAAGAGGTGCTTAGAGCTTTAGATGAGACGGAGGCATGGAGTGATGAGGAGATTGAGGAATTAGGATAGGAGATTCTGGGCATGGGAAAAGTTGTTGAACAGGAACCATCATTGAGCTGGTTGAGCTGAGACTCAGAGAAAAGGTTCCACTTGAGATGAACAGAGCAGCTTGGAGCTTATCAAGTGACTGACCTATTGTCGATATGAACGAGCAGGCAAGGCTACGAGGCTGTGAAATGAATTAGGAATCATTAAATACCCAAGGGCTATGGGGAAACACTACAGGACTCATAAATACTCAATACTATTTTTGGAATACCAACCTAAACTTACATAACATCAATTAAGTTCTGCCTCTGAAATATATCTATAAATTTCTCAGCCTCGCCGATAATCCCAAGCCTTCGGCTGCTCTCAACATCCAAGCCACCACCCCTCCAGTTCCTTCCACTTCCACTGCCACACACAACACCCTACCTATGGCAACAATACCATCAATAGCCTGCCTCGGCGTAATAGGCAAAAACGTACGTTTCCTTCCCCTCCCTGATTCCAATCCCCTCACTAATACTCCCTCCCACGCAGAACAACCCCCTCCACATCTCACACTTCCCCTCCTACCCCGCGCAAACGCCCCTCCGCACGCCCCTGCAATTCGCGCTCCTCCTCTCCAGTACCCTCGACATCTTCGAAGCGCGCTCGAAAGCGAACCTTACGTCGGGCGGGGGCTTGAGCGGCGATTACGGGCTGCTGATGGCGGTTGATGAGCGGCTGGCGGCGTATGGGTTCGAGACGAATACGGGAGTGCGGTTTGTGGCTGTGGTTGATGTGAGAGGGAGGGGGGTGGATGGTGAGACTGGAGGGAAGGGGGGGATGGGAGGAATGGGGGTCAGGGAGGGGGAGATGAAGGTGGTGAGTTTTGTTCGGTTCTTTCTTTACGTTGCCTGAGGTGGAGCTTCTGGTAGGTGAGAGGGATGAAAGGAGAAAGGGCTAATTGATGAATGTTTTTGGGGGGAATAGGTGTTCAGGGCTATGCAAGCTAGTTATGTGAGGTTATTGCAGAATCCATTTTATGATCCGGATGAGCATAGTCCACCGACGGGGAGGGGTGGCAAGAAGATTATGAGTAGGAGGTTCGCGGAGGAGATGAGGAGGATTGGGGAGGAATGGATGCCGGGGTTTGGAAATTTGTGAGGATTATGAGGAGATGGGAGGAAAGGTTGGGCTTGTGCATTGAGAGGTGTTTAAGGCGTATGTATATGCGAATTGCATACAGAAGCGATGATTGACAATGCTGATTCTACGGTGCAACTATCTAATGCGTGGAGCTTCACTGTAAGTGGAAGCCATACCCCACAAAACCCCTTACAAATACTACGGTTTTCGGCAACTCTCACTCAGCTATCGGTTGAACGCGACGTGGACTTGTCTAAACCCAGACTCCAGTTCTATCATCACTTCTTTGTTCTAGAGTCTAACCCATCCGGTCCTTGACCCCAAGGCCCAGCCTTCTTTCCCCATTTCATCATTCCCCAAGCATGAGTCCACCCAATCTTGGTTGGCGGATCCCGCTTTTCATGAAATGGTCCATTCGGTCTGCTTGCCATCTTCTCTAATGTCTTTCCCTGCAATCCCGCGGGCTTATCAAGTTCAATCGAATCCCCGATCTTCACATCACTGCCAGCAGATGATACCTCAGGGATAGCTACATCTGCTTGAGAAGAACGTTCCCATCTTCTTACTTCCAGTGGCAAAGGATTCCACCAGTTCGGCTCAGACCTCGCGTGCCATCTCGCTCCGCACATTTCCCACAACCGTGATCTTGCACGTTTATACGCAAACCGTTCATCTTCTCCAGTGAAAGAACTAGTCATTCCAAAGTCAACTTGTCGTCCAATCTCATTCCCTTTACCAGGCAGAGGGCCAAAATCCGAGTCTTCATCTGGGTCGTAGCCTGCTTTAGGTTCTTCGGTGTACGCTGAGATATTTGGCCTGAAGGGGGAGGTTTGGTCTTGGTAGACTTCAGACAGTGTTTCGGGGTAGACGGCATCACCGCCGTCGTTATCGTCTTGCTGGCTCTTTCCATCTTGCGCTGCGGTGGTTTCGGGAAAGAAGAGATCGTCGGGTCCGGCTTCTGCGTGGATGATAAGCTTGCAGCGTGCTTCGTACAAAGCGTCTAAAAGTGTGATCATTCGTCTTGCTTCGTTCTTTTGTGAGAGGTGAAGAACTGGTACGTTGTCCAGAATCAAGGTATGAAAAGTTGACGCTAAGGTGATGTAGTCTGCTGGTCCTAAGGTACTGGCACAGAGTTCTGCGAATGTCCAGTATGTGACTCCCGCACAGTAACGTGGTACTGGTACTTTTCGACCATAGACTATGATGGTTGTAGATTGCCATTCAGGAATCGTATCTTGCATATCCAGTGGCAATGCTGCTTTGACTGTTTCGTCCCATGTTTCCTTAGTGCCTGAGAACAGAATATATCCCTTGGGTTTTGTAGCCTTTTCAGCCGCTGACTCGTCTTTCGATAAATCTCTTTGAATATCGAAGATTCCAGGTGAAGCCCCTCTCTTTCCAGAAACATCTTCAACGAACTCCTCCCGCATCGCCTCGATGATATCTGAATTTTCAGCATCTTCTACTTCTCTCCGTCGCCAATCCTTTTCTGCTCTCATATCCCAAATCTCACATCTAGCTTTCAAAACCTCCACAAACGCAGCGTACTCGTTATTTGCTGGAAACGTGCTTGGCTGTCTTCCACCACTCAAGCCCAACATATTCCTCACAAGCGCTCCTTTGGTCTGCGCTGTGAAATTCATACCGCTAGCTTTAGAGAGCTCATCAGGCATTCGATTCGAGGATGCAACGAGAACGCCACCCAGCTGGAAGAATGCGGTAAAGAGATTGCTTATAATCTTACTTGCAGCTCGATCCGGCAACTGAAACTCATCCAAGAAGAGAATTGGAGACTTTTCTATCATGTCTTTCGCCAACCATAATAGAGAATGCTCCGAGTCCAAATTTGCACTTTCTAAACGACGTTGCTCTAGACGCGCCAGAGTTTCCAACATGAAAGTATTGAAATGCCACCTCCTTTTCTTGCTATTCGGTAGGCATTCGGCAAGCAAGTCAACCATCATACTTTTGCCTGTACCCACCTCTCCATGAAGCAGCAGACCCCTCGGGGAGTTGATGTTCATAGCCTCCTCATAATTGGTAAGCACTCGCGTCAAAGCGAGTGTATCACGGCGCTCTTTTCGAGAGAATAGGTGTGCAAATAACGGATTTCGTCTTAATGGATGACCAGGAACCGCTACGGATTGGTCATTGTCCCTTGTTGGAAATTTGTCGACAACTCGACTGAGGGCTTTAAGACGATTTCCATATTCAGTCCGGGGAGTATAGTCTTTCAGAGAATAGTAGAGATTCTGAAGTTGCAGCGCAAGTCGATACTGAGATGCATCTGGATCTATGGTCTTTTTTTGAAGGAGACTACGATATAGGACCAAGGGATTGGTGATGGCGAGAGCAGTGGTTGAGGATGCTATTTTCGCCGACATTTGGATATATTCATCGTTGAGGACTCAATATGAGGATAAGAATGTAGACGTCACAGATCTAGCTCCGAAATCTACCAAGACTTTATTTAGGTGTTGTGTCACTTGACCGTATCCCTGTCAGATAAAATTTGATCCTTTCGATAATGCAGTCAGTCGCAGTGGACCAGATAATGTGTATGGATGAAGAGAGAGAGAGAGGTACGAGTAGTTCAAGAATAGAAGAACGCTGATAGTGAATTGTATCATTCCATTCCTAGGAAAGGTACCCTAAAACTGTCAAACGAGGACTACACTACGGATACGTTCCTTAGTGGAGCTTCATAGCTAGAATGAGGACCAAGAGTCCAGCAAGTGAAGAAGCAGACGTCGATTTTCGTGAAATCCAGAACCTGAGCGAAGTTCTTCGGGGTATGCGAGTCGTGACGATGTGGTGTACGAGTATTATAATATATTTACTTCGTGTGCTGTACTTGTACGTAGGTGTAGGTGTAGGTAGGCACAGCCACTGACCGCCCAGTGAAATTTTAGCGCGTAAATTCTGCCTCCCCGGGTCAACTTGCGTGTGAGTACTTGTAAACAACCTTGAAATAGTTGCAGCATCGACGACCTTCCAAGTCTCAACATCGCATCAACGTCTAGATCATGCGATTTCGAGACAGCTAGCACGATCTCCTCCCTAATACAACATCGCCCCATTTTTCCCCTTCGAGCGACCGTCACGATGTTCTCGTCCACGACAACAAATACCCCTGCGGCCTCCATCCGGACCAGCAGAAGAAGACAGCGACCTCTCTCGAACGAGGGCTCCATATCTCAACCTCCGACTAAGAGACAGAGGAGTACTCTTAACAAGGAGACATTTGTACCGCCTGATGGTCGCCCACTTGAAATGACGGAGACGAAGACCTCCAAGCCAGTAGCAGCACTTGTGAGGCAAGAGAGCAGGGAGATATCCGGTCCGCAAAAGCAAATCGCCGTGAGAGGGAAGAAACCTAGGACGGGCGACCGTAATAACAAAGGGGATGGGAGTACAGTTCTGGTAAGTTGAATGCTTGGTCCCACCCTAGAGTTAGCATCCATAGCTGATCTTTTATTCTACCCATAGACGGCGAACGATACCTACACTGTCAGCAGGATTATTTCTGGCCCCGAGAAACTTCTTCTTGCAAATACCGCGAGTTAGTGATTTCCATCTGTTTGAGCTTTCAAATCTAACATACACTTCCCCAGGTCGGGAGCATGGATCAATTCACTCTGACAGCGGTTATGCACTCATACTCTCCCATACTCATGCTACCGTTTGGCCTTACTGTAAACCTCCGACCGAATTTCCCCCCTATGTCTTCGATATACCTCATCCTGCAAAACACGTTTCCGACCCCCTCCCTCTTGGCTGTCTGGTGTCGCCCTCTACATCCTCCTCAGAACCTGGACTCGTCGTGGTCATTCCCACAAGCGGCAAAATTACATACTGGGAATCAGTTGATAGCGCAGCTACGATGGGTCTCAGGTTGCGACAAAACAATATCGAGTTGTCTATCCCAGGAATGCATTCGGGAGAAACAGTCATTCAGATTCTCAATGCGGAGACCGCTGGCTTTGTTCTAGCTTTTAGCACTGGTAGAATTGCATATATGAACGTCAGAGACGGCCAAGGTCGACCTACAATCTCTGTGCAATTTCTTCGTGGAGGCTCTGGATCCACCGGTGGTGGCATTTTCGGTAGCTTGAGGAGTGTTTTATCAACCTCTGCATATCGCGGGGACATTGCAGCTGTAAGAGCAGATCTACCCCGGAAAGTGGGCGAACGACAAGTGGTGGTGGCAACTGCAAAAGGCAAGATTCAATCATGGGACATACAACGAGGTGGACATAGTTCTCTCAATGCGGAAGCCGATGGGCGGGAGACGATCGTTCAGACAATAAAGCAAGCGTATCCTGCGTTCAGCGACCTCCTTATCGAAACTTTTGAGCTTCTCGACTTCGCATTTACGACGCTGCCGACACAACCGTCATATTCTCAAGCAAGTGATGGTATTCCACTGTTACTCTTGTCGTCCCTTACTGATCGAGACGTTTCCCATTATTTCCTTGTTAGTGTAGCACTGCTACAAAGTGGACTCACAATCAATAAGATCCGTCCCATCAAATCATATACGATTCCTGTAAACCAAGATGCGATCTCCAAGACACGACTTTACCTACCAAATCCTGCTCATTACGCCTATGTCGTCTTCGACCGAGCCGTAGCTGTCATCTCAATGGAAGCACAATTGGAAGAAGCACAATACGGCTCCCCTCATTCACAGCTTATGACAGAAAGCCATCTGTCACCCCAAACGTTTGAGGACGTTGTGTTTTTCCGGGACGACGCGGGTATCGAAGTCGTCGGATCTGGGATGGAAGAACCACAGGGGCTATCTCCGCATGCAATGGGAATCTTCAAACCACAGGGCCACAAACCTAGATTCCCTGCGGCAGTACTTCTCGTTCGAGGTAAAGGTGGAGGCATAGTGCGAGTAGCAGCACCCGATTACTCTAACCGCACTTCTGCCTACACTCAGCAAGTGACTGCCAAGAGCAAACTTGAACAGGCCGTTTACTTTGGAAGTGTAAAGGAAAACCCAATCAGTTTTTCTGTACGGCCGGAGCTACCGTTCCTTGCTAGCGAACTCAGTGAAGCGGCATTGACTTTAAGCAAGGACATATTATGTTCTCGGAATCCACATATCCTTTCTGTGCAACCAAACTTTGCAGACAGCCTCAAACAACGGTCAGTGGCTCTGCATGACCTCGCGCAGTATTTGAACTCCAGTGGTGTTGAGTTAGATCGAGCTACAAGATGGAAACTACTTTGTGATGCCGAGAAAATGGCAGCAGCTACGACTGTTTGGAATCTACATGATGCTCGTGTCTCTGCGAAGCCGAAAGGCGAAAAGCGCAGTTTGATCACAGATATCGTGGAAAGTATTCACGAGGACTACAAGACCGAGCCTGTGACGGAAGAGGGCGAGCTGGATCGTGTTAGAAAGTGGTTCACTTGCGATGTCTCGACATTCCAGATTGCAGTTCCTTGGGCGTGGCAAGTCATCAAGCATACATATCAGGATGGCCACAAGGACCATGCCTTTGTCGTGGAAATGCTTAGCGACGCAAATGACGTTGTCATGGGAGTATTACAGACTGCTTTCGCGTTTCGAACAGCTAATGCCAAGCTGTATGGTCTTCAGGCCGAGCCTTTGCAACATGGAGTTCTCGTCGCTGATTACGAAGGACTTCCTGAATTTTGGACCTCTACAAATCTCATTGAGGACGCTGTCAGGAGGCAATTACAGCTTGCGCACGAGCTCGTGAAGGAGTATTGGAATAAACCCCAGAAGCAAGGCCAACCCAGCGTTGCCGTGGTCAACAAGTTGAGAAATGAATACCCAACCCTCGTCGACATGGGAATCCGGACAAGCAATGAGCGAGTTCGTTATTGTTTATCTCGCGCCCAAGAATCTCCGCAATTCCAGATCGAGGCGGACCAGCTCCGCCTAACACAGGAAGAAGCCCAGGATAGGCAAATCACTTCTCTGCAGGATGACATGGCATGGTCCGATGAGGCTATGGCGTTGGCGGAAAAGTTTGAGGTCCTCAAAACCCTTGCACGGGTCACTTTTGTCGAATTAAATAAAACGAAGCCAAATGCCAAGGAGGTCAGAAAAAAGATTGCACACTATTTCGACAAGTTTGGAAAAAGATGGGCTGCAGCTTTCTACGAATTACAGATAGACATCAGTTCCATGGACACCCTTCTCGACCATTTTCAAGAACAACAGGAATACTTGACTTCGTTCTTACGCGCAAAACCCGAGTATGCGAAAGTGGCGTGGATACACGAAATCGATCGTGAGAACGATTTTGACCAAGCCGCAAAAGCACTTCTCGACGTCGGCTTAACGCGAGAGCAGAACGTTTGGAGCAAGAAGATCGAATTGAGTATCGGGAAGCTGGCTCGATTAGCTGGTAGAAGTTACAGTCAGGAGAACGGCATATTGATTCCGGATGGACGCAGGACTGAACTTACTAAAACACAGGACCAACTTGGCCTGATCAGGATTCAAGACACGGTCTACGACTACATCCTCCCTTCGATTGGTGCCGCAATTGACGAGAATGCGGAACTTCAGCTAGCGCTCGAAGCATATCGCTTCAGAGACTTGAAGCACCAGCCGACCTTTTCCAAGACCTTGGAACAACAAATGGCTAATCTCATCAGACACACAGCCATGGATGCTCTCTCTTTAGTGGACCTTCTTACCCTGATGGGCGACGATACTTCAGCGGATCAGAATTCATTTACAGACCAGCAGTTCTATCTGGCATTACAAGCAACTCGACATGGAATCACGGACGAAAAAGAGCGGACCTTGACGCAACGTGTGATCTGGCGAAGATGTATGTTGAGGGATCCATGGTCTGTGATCAATAACACAGATATGAAGGACGACGAGCAGGTTTCTGAACAGTCGAGAAGTACAAACCTGTACCGGACATTCAGAGCCTGTCTGAAAAATCGTAAGTTAAGGATCACTGTATATTGGTTCCCCGGTGCTAACAATGATAGGTCTATTCGAGAGCAATTCTTCTGTGTTGCCAATCGACCCATTGAAGATTGAGCATGCTGGTACCGACGACCTAGATTCTCGTTTCTCTGGTGCGGACGAAAGCAGGAGGGATCAGGTCTGTAGGGACTACCAGATCGAAGATGATCATTTCCATCAGCACATTGAGAAACATCGATTGGTTAATTGGTACTCGAGTATTCTAGAACAAGCAAAACAGGACTACGCTAGAGAGATTGCAGGGGAGACGGAGGATGGGAAGCATATGAACGATGCGAAATATGATTTGGTGGAACTCGAGGAGACCATTGCACGAAACGAAAAGGGCAAAAGCGATGGTGTATTCCGGGCAAAGCACCCGTATAAACCAAAGGCGAGGACTAGTGGGGGTGTGGGAGCCTTCCGAAGCTCTATCAAACAATATTGATTGAGCTTTGATAGCTATGCAAAGTTCTGGTTATGACACGGGTGGATTGGTTGTACATTTACGAATCCCAAAAGTCTTTTGAATCACAGCGACGCGAATTGGGAGGGAGAATGGGTTTGGTGTGAAGCGTATTATTGTATGTAAATTAGCAGTCCACACATTTTACTGAGGTAAAGAACTTGGTTAGAGTATGAGCAGATCACATGTCGGCATTCCTCTGAAATTAGATATGAGATGAAGCCGGAGAAACTACTGGTACAGCAGACGCGGTCCAGGGATCTTTCTAAGATGACGAGACGAGGTCCAGGGGTAAAGGGATGGGGGATGAATCTATGATAAATTCGGCTTCCATTTCCGGAAGCTTATCTTAAAGACCAGGATAGCTGGTCAAGGGAGCTTTACGAGCTCGAGATGTGCTTCTCGATTTTTGGTGTACGGTGAATTACCACTGCATGGTTCTATGATACGTAGATAGTAGGTAATAGGTACGGTTGAGAAAAAGGAAAAGCAAAAGCCGGCCGTTGTTTACCGGCAACGATGAAAGAAGGACACAGCGCTTGCTTGCTTTTGCCGACCGTGTGGAGAAGTTCGAGATGCAACAGCCGCCTGCCTATGAATTTTGCATTTAACATTGCCAAGCTTTGTCCAAGCCAGCTATTTTTGTCTTGCTTTTGCGCCCTGAGGAGGCAGCGGCAGCCCCTGGATGGAGGAGGGAAACAGCGTGACTTTTCGGAATACAGCGCAGGGCAACAGGGCAACATACCGGTATTCTCTGCTGCCTTCGATACGCAATTTGTATTTATATGTGAAGATGTCCATGTTCTCGCCGTCTGTTAATTAGAATTGGTCCTCCCTCGTGATTTGATTGTTATTGTTACTGTTATTGTACTAATAGTAAACTTTGTTTGTCCCCTCCCCCTCCCCCTCCCCCCTTCCCCCTAGTCAGGTCAGATTCACAACGAATCCACTCGGCTGACATTAAGCTTCCTAAGGCAGCAAGGCAGACATCACCGGGATCATTTGTCGCTCCGCTCCTCCCTTTTCCCTACCTACCTGTACCTAGCTTTTGCTTCAGTAATTTCGTTTTACTGCTACATGCCGGTCCGTACAGTTGCTCTTCTGTGCTCTGCTCTGCTCTGTTCTGCCTCCTGTTATTGTTGCTCTCGAGATCCGCACAGTCTATCCATCTGTGCGCTGCCACGGGCCACTGATTCACCCACAAGCAGTTTCCACCAGTAACTTGTCCTTCCCTCCAATTGTATGCTTTCCTTCCTTCCTGCACCTGAACCCATACCCACATCCACATCCACACGTCGTTCACCGCCGAGCACCACCAATCCAATTCGGGACAGCCAGCCATCCAGCCAGCCCCCAATCCGACAACCTCACCTCGCCAGCAAACCTTTTATCTACATCCACGACAACAACTTCTGGTCGTCGTTGACGTTGCAGGAGGATACCATCATCGTCGGGGTTCTTTTTTCTTGTGGGGGAGACGAGTCACGCTGAACGTTCCTTGCCACAGTCGTCGCGTGCCAACCCAACTCAGTCTCGCGTTCTTTGGTTAGGCTTCACAACTCCATCCAACAACGTTGATCCTCAATCCGCCGTCGAGCTCCACGACGAGCTTCCTCTTCCACTATCCATCCTTCCGATGGCCTCCTCATCTTCGAATGTTGTCGGTGTCCACTACCGGGTGGGCAAGAAAATCGGCGAGGGATCATTCGGTGTAATATTCGAGGGGACGAACCTGTTGAACAATCAACAAGTTGCTATTAAATTCGTATGTCTCATCCCTAACTCAGTAAAGACCATGCCGGTACCGCTCTATGTGCAGTGGCATAGGCGGATGACATTACGATCCTATGCTTACAGCTCTTCTTACTCTAGGAGCCCAGAAAGAGCGATGCACCTCAGTTGCGAGATGAGTACCGAACATATAAAATCCTCGTTGGTTGCCGTAAGAATGCCAAATCCGTCGATAGAAAGCGCAGGACTGACGTGAAGACAGCTGGAATCCCTAATGTTTATTACTTTGGCCAAGAAGGCCTACACAATATTCTGGTCATCGACCTGCTTGGGCCTTCACTCGAGGACCTCTTCGACCACTGCAATCGGAGATTCTCAAACAAGACTGTTGTAATGGTAGCGAAGCAGATGGTATGTAGTGATATTACTTTAACGAATTCCTGTTGCTAACTACCGCAGCTGTCGAGGGTTCAAACGATTCATGAGAAGAACCTCATCTACCGAGACATCAAGCCCGATAACTTCCTCATAGGTCGGCCCGGCTCCAAGTCAGCTAATGTGATACATGTGGTGGATTTTGGCATGGCGAAACAATACCGAGACCCGAAGACAAAGCAACACATTCCCTACCGCGAACGAAAATCTCTCTCTGGAACTGCGAGATATATGAGTATCAATACACATTTGGGACGTGAACAGTCAAGACGAGACGATCTCGAGGCTTTAGGTCATGTTTTCATGTATTTTCTCCGAGGAGGCTTACCATGGCAAGGTCTTAAGGCTGCTACAAACAAGCAGAAGTACGAGAAGATTGGAGAGAAGAAGCAGACGACTGCCATCAAGGACCTGTGTGATGGTTTCCCGGAGGAGCTCAACAAATATCTGAGTTACGTTCGTAATCTTGGCTTTGAGGATACTCCTGACTACGACTATCTTCGAGACCTCTTCACCCAAGCGTTGAAGAATACGGGCGAAGTAGAGGATGGCGAGTACGACTGGATGAAGCTCAACAATGGCAAAGGTTGGGAGGCCATGAAGCAGCACCCATCTCACAATATGCTACATCACCCTAATGCGGTCCCAGGTGCATCGCAAAGAGAATTACATGGAACAACACGAGCAGGAAACAGCACACCTGGTGGCCTCACTACCGCCCGTTTAAACGCCGCGCAACCCCCGCCACCGTCCCCAATCAAGCCGGGGATGGGCAAAACGCGCGATCGACCAAACGCCCAAGGCGGGTTGGTCCCAAAACGCAGCAGCGGAGCGGCGGGGGGGCCTCCAAGACGTCGCTACTCCAACCGGCTCAACCCAGGCACAGTTCCAGAACAGCTCGAACAACCTGCCCCAGAGGATGACGCCCCAACCGAACATGAACCCACAACCCCAGAGCAGAAACCAGGACCCACAACCGACGGGCTTCCAGAAGTTCATGAAGACCCTATGCTGCGGTTAGTTGCGCCTAACGGTCCATATAAGACATATTTACTGATTCATTCTAGGATGAATATATCCCCTTGACTGGACCAGCAAATACCAAGATCGATCCATGGCCCCCAAATACCAATTCTCATTTCTCCGAAGGCGTTAATAGAAACTGCTTTCGACACCCTCCTAATCACATACCAATCTTTCTGCTTTTCAGCAGTACTGCACGCCTTCTACATCTGCCCCGAGCAGATGTGACCCGCTGTTTGTCTATACACGTCCCACCTCAGTCAGCCACGCTGCGTACACCCGCCAATCTACGGTCTCTCGGGGTATGGCGTATGTCAGATTACTTCCAGATTAATATCATGATTTCTTTTACCTCATCAGCATCGCATTCCCTTTCATGGCACCTCAGCGTACAAAGACGGTCCGGTCCTGGTAGCAAGGAAGGGACTTCACGATAGTTATAGCTTTCTAGTTCGGAGCAAGGCAGTGGCGAACGGGTGAAATAGATGCATTGAGCTTGAGGTTTTCAGGTCTACTAGCACTATAAATGGAAAAGTTACAGATTAATTTCTATGTGATGAATTCATTATGTGATATGATACGCTTAATTTGTGCATTTTGCAATGCCTACGACGCCCAGTCCCATGCCTTCCCATAACTTTCCATAGCTTACAATAATAAGGAAAGCCGTCTAATTCAGAGACACATTACATAGCCCAAAATTAAGTCAACTTTTGCTTGATGAAGAAAGACCTGAGGTGAGAGAGCTGCCACGCGCAGGTAATTCCCAGCACTACCAGCTGAACCAACGTCCATCTGACAACCCTTGAATTCGTCGACTCAGATTGATCTCTGAATTCAGCCTCTCGTTCCTGTGCAAAAGTCAGTAATCACTCATATTCGCGTATCCAGCTTCGATCCCCTATCTCGTAGAAGTATAATAAGCTTACACGTTGGAACACCTGCTCCCGTCTAATATCGGCCAAGCGCCCATTCAAATCCTTAACCTTCTGCACAATATCCTGGATCTTGCCTTTATCCGTGCTCTCGATCGCGCTCGTCTCCCCAATCGCCAGATCCAGCGTCAACTTGATGCCGCCCATGGGGTGCAGCGCCGAAAGCCAGCCCTGTCCGCCGGATGTCGACGAGGGCGTGAAGCAGATCTTGTGGTCGCCTGAATCGGCGGCTGTGAAGGTGAAGCGGCCGGATGAAGAGCCTTTTTGGTTAATTACGCGGTGGTCGTTGTCGAAGACTTCCTGGTTTGGCGAGGCCTGTTAGTACATTGCTCTCTACGCAGGGAAAAGGGGGGCAATAAATAGGGAGAATGGTTTTGGGGGATTTACATCGACAGAAATGGCGATGCTGAGCCCATCATGCTTCACCCACGCCTTCTCATATTCTGCATCGTATTCCTCCGCACTGTAGTGGCCCACGACGAGGGTATCCTTGGGCAGCTCCTCGAAGAAACATTTCGGTGTTGTGCCGTCGATATAGAAGAACAGAGATTGTACTGGAGCGAGCAGCGCGCTCAGGGTTATAAGAGGGAGTATGGACCGCATGATTGACTTGTATCCGGGACGTGGAGGTGGTTGTGTGAGGATGGGCGTGGAAAGGGGGTTTGCTGCTGGTTCGCGCGATCAATTGCTGCCACGTTCGGCTGGAATCAAGCCTTAATTTTTGATTGATTAGACAAAGCACGTGACGATTTGACTTCAGCGCGTCAACCAACGAGGCTTCCATCCATCATTCATCACGACAGCCTCCAATTCCGCAAAAGCCATCAATTCCGCATTCCCGTTCAATACATCTTCTACGGTGGGAATAGTTCATAATGTCTTCTAATGATGTGCGCGACATGCTGGATCTGCCAGACTCTGGATCCGCGCGCCCAGCCAAGAAACAGAAATTAACAGCACCGCGCCCAGTTCTCAAAGGTCTCGCGCGCGAAATACAAAACCTGAGTGGAGACAACCCGATCGCGATTGTGCCCGAGGTATCCGCGTTCAAGAAAAAACGATATGGCAGTAGGAAACCGGTCGCGAAGTGGGAACAGAAGCCCTTCAAGAACTCGGCGAGAGATGGGGATCCGCTGGTGCTGAGACATTGGAGGAGGAAGGAGGAAAGGCCGCCTGCACCGCCTATAGGGGAGGATGGGAATGGGAATGTGGAGATGGAGATTGAGGAAGAGGTGGCCCCGGTAGCTGAGGAGATGGTTGAGGATTCAACCTTTGCTAAGTACAATGTACGGGTCAACGTTCCGGAATACACAGAGGAAGAATACAATGCGAAGTTACAGAATCAGGATTGGACGAAGCTCGAAACAGATCATTTGGTGGGCCTAGCATATGAGTATGATCTTAGGTGGCCGGTTATATGGGATCGATACGAACCTCCGTTACCAGCTCCAGATTCTGCGGATTCACTTCTTGGTCTTGTGCTTCCGCCGAAAATTAGGACTGTGGAGGATCTAAAAGCACGATATTACTCGGTTGCGGCAACGATGATGGCTGAGAGGAAACCACCGATCAAGATGAACAGCGCGGAATTCAACCTGCATGAAGTTATGTCAAACTTCAACCCAGCGATCGAGACAGCTCGCAAGAAGTTCGCCGAAGCTGCTTTCCAGCGGACAAAGGAAGAGGCACGAGAGGAAGAAAGTCTACTGCTAGAATTGAAGCGTATCTTGGCGAGATCAGACAAGCTGAACGAAGAAAGACGAGAACTATATGCACGTCTAGAGGCCCCACCAAGTACAGGTAACATCGGCATCTACAGCTCAAGCCAAGGCCTGCAACAACTCCTCCAACAACTCATGCAAGCCTCCAAAAAGCGCAAATCCCTCATGGGCAGCGAAGGCATAAGCCCCGCCGCCGGCCCGAGCCAACAAGCCAGTTTCGAACGCCGCGACAGCAGCGTCCGCGAATCTATCTCCGGGCCTAGCGGCTCTAACAACAATAACAACAACAAAAAAGGCACTCCCCAAGGTCCCACCGAGCGGCGCCAACTCACCGAAGAAGAAGAGAGGATTTATGGTGTAAGCCATCATGAGCGTATCGGCGCCAGTGGCGCAGCCTTCCGCCACGAGAAAATCAGTAAGCCGCTCATCAGCAAATCCTCAGTGCAGCAAACGAAAATCGCCAACGTCCTCGTGGAACTCGAGATCCCGAATCGCCTCATCATGCCTACCGTCGAGGTAGGGGAAGCGTACGAGAGTTTGCTACAGAGCATCAATACCCTGCTCGATGCGCGGAAACTCGCGGATAAACTAGATGGCGAGATCAAGCTGGCGAGGCAGCAGAAGGAGGAGAGGGAGAAGGCGGCAAGACTGGAGCGTGAGGAGGCTATTGAGGGGGATGAGGTGGAGAGTAATAGTAAGACTGAAAAGGAGAAGAGTGTTGCTAGGAGTGTCAGGGGTGGGAGTGTAGCGCGGAGTGTGCGAGGTGGCAGTCAGGGGTATAAGCGGAGTGCTTCTGTGCTTAGCGCGGCGAGTGAACAGAGTACGAAGAAGCAGAGGAGATGATTATGATTACGAATGAATCTCGAATTTCCAAATGAGCAAGGAGTACCGGTTGAGGACTTGAAAGGAAATCAATGAATGCTGCATACCACCAATACATACCACCTTCTGCTCACAAGCATATATCCTCTTACGGCTTCTGTGATAATAGTATACTTCCACCGTTTTGAGTAATCTCGTAAATATGTTTTGGGAAGGCGGCAGGAAGTGGTGCGAGTAGGAAAGTCATGCATATGAAAGCATCAATTCAATTGGAATCCAACTCCATATATTTTAACCTTTTCCATCACTCCCACCCACACATATATATAATTACAAAGTCCCTCTTTCCTTCCCTCCCATCCATACAAGGCTACCAGAGCTCCATCCCATCATCAAATCATCCATCTAAACGAAGGCTTTCCCTGCCATCCATGCCATGGTCATATACGTTTACGAATGCTGCTAAATACAAGAGAGGAAGAAAAAATAAATAAAGACTACGCAGGCAATTAAACAGATATCCGACCCGAAACAAGAGCTTTGGAAAATATGGCTGGGGTGCGTGGCGGGAATGAAGAACGGGGTATATAATGAGATTCGTTTCGATGACGAGGGAACGTCACGACCTAGATCCCATGAGTGGTGTGGTGTGGTGGTTCGATTCAAACTTTTGACAAGGTGAAATCTATCATTCGTGAATACCTCTCATGACACGGGCTGGATTGCCACAGACGACGGTGTATGGCGGGACGTCCTGTTGAGTGCGTTAGTACATTTCCAAATCTGCATGTAGATATAAATAGTTGCATACCCTCGTGACAATCGACCCTGCTCCCACTGTGCTGCCCTTGCCAATCGTGAGACCGGGCAGGATAGTCACACCACCACCAATCCAGCAGTCCGCATCAATATTTATCTTCCTGCCCAGACTCGGACCCCGGGATCCCAGTCTCCGCTTAGGATCAATGGGCAGTGTCGCCGTGTAGACATTGACGTTCGGTCCGATGTTGCAGCGGTCTCCGATCTTGACTTCGCATGTGTCGAGAATGGTGCAGTTCTTACCGATGGCAACATCTTGACCAATTGAGATATTGTAGCCGTAATCGCAGTTGAAAGGTGCTTCGACGACAACGTTGTCGCCGACTCGGCCAATGGGGTTCACGGACGAGGCTTGGGTCGGCGAAATGACATGCTCGCGAGGTTGAAGTATATCCCTGAAAAGACGAGCACGTTCCTCTGGAGAGACGCCGTTGTTGGGGTTTGTGCTGCTGTTGAAGCGCCAGCAGGCACCGTTGCAACGCTCGCGTTCGAGAACAAGCTCCTTGTCAAATGGGAAGTAGTGACGCCCAGAAAGCATCTCTTCTTTCTGTGTCCGCTCTCTTCTTGTCGAGGCAAGGTTCGATAAGGCAAGTTGCGCGGCGACTTGCGGGTTGCTATGTGGGCTCTCTGCTGAAGAATGCATTTGGGGATGGAGGAGCTGCGGCAAGTTGGAGGAGGCGGATTGTGGTGTTCCAGAGTCTGAATCTTGTCGGCTGAGATCGTGAAGAGGGCCTAGGCGCTCAAATGGTGTTTTCAGTCCTCGATCAGGATACGCACTACTAGTGGCTGTTATAGGAGTTGGCGTTTGCTGAGAATAAGAGATGGCTGAGAGTCTATTATTTTCGGGACTTGTTACAGAAGCACTGGGGATTGTTGACGCGCTGGGTTGATCATCGTCCAGACCGATAGGTCGGCCATGTTGAGGGTCGACTCGAAGGCCTTGACCACGATAACCGGGCAACGGTTCTCTACGCGAATGTCCCAGGTGGTGCGAAGGGTAGGGAGATGATTGGCCGTATGCATTCTCATAATCCGTTTTAGATTGGAGAGGAATAGGTTGATGTTTTTGTTCGGTTTTTGGCCAGTGTCCTCGTTGTTGATACCCCGAACAGACAAAACCGCCACGAAGACAATTATTGCCTACCTCACATGTGAGCATAAGTCCTAAAACTCGTGACTAAAAGGATAGTTTAAACTTACACTCTGGTTTGGTCTCGTCGCATTTCTTCTTGCGTCTCCTGCAAGTCATGCAACCAGTTTTGGTTCGGTTGCTGAAATTTCTCTTCCTTTTCTTCGGATCCGATTGTACTGACATCTCCCTTCTGTCGTGACCATACCCACCATAGATATTGGATCTATCGTCATCACCAGGACTCATTCGATCATAGTCACGGTGTTGCGGATCTAGGCCTTGAGAGGCTCGCTGGAGAACTTCTGAAAGGTGCTCATCTGAGGTAATTTGCCCCTGTTGGGAGTATTGACGAGAGGGCCAGGGGTCATCATGGTCATGACTGCGATGATCTTCGCCAAAAGCGTGCCTATATTGGGCATCTGATCCATACGGATCTCGAGAGTCTGACTGAGGTGGAGGGCGAAGGCTCTCCTCTCGAGGTCCATCTGGTTCGGTACTTGCAGTAGTAGGTGTTTCCTTTGCTGATGATGGCAGGTTGTGGGTATGATACGAATTGGCTGAAGACGAATTCGGATCCAAGGAGCCTGACCTCTTGCGTTTGTGTGATAATTCTGCATCTGTATAAGAAGTGCCACTTGGGTAGGAATTGCCGGAATTTCGTTCCCCGCTAGCTGGAGTTATCCAATCCTCTCTTTGGGTGTTCGTTGTGATTGTCAACTTTTCTTGTCCTGGAGGCGTAATTCTTGGTTGCCCATTAGGCCTCTCGTCGGACCCTCTTCTCGAAGATGCGATTCCAATTCCATTCCCAATTCCATTCCCGTTCCCATTCCCATTCGTTCCGTTCGTTGAACCTGCCACCGGCTCAGCTCCATTTACAGCGGTAAATCGTGACGTTGGTGATTCTGTCTGTACAACAATACAGTCTTCTTCGGAAGCCATCTTCAGGTCAATAAGGTCCTCTGGTCCCTTTTCCGTCTCAACAACTCCCCCCAAAATCTCCCTAGCTAGACTAACAAGGTCCTGCCGTTTGATCGGGCTCTGTACTGGCGCCGTCCTGTTAGGAAACTTCAGCGAAGACGAACTGCCCCCTGGATGCAGAAGCGTAATACCCAACTGAACGGGAGCTCGTACTTGAGCCAGTTTGCTAGCTGAAGGGCTGGTGAGATGGGCGTATATGATGTCAGTAGATTCCGGTCCCGACTGAACAAATAAATAGAACGCCTAAATTGAGGTGTGTAGTTCTGAAGCACAAATTATTTCTGCTTCCACTGATCCAAAAGCTTGGGTGGCGCTCTGGTACTCTTCTCGCTTGCTTCCTTCCCTTCCTACGTCTAGATTGTCGCGACGATCTAGGGACAGTCGAATTCTTGACTCTGCTTTGCCAATCCCCTTCCAAATGAGCAACTGCTCACTTCTACGGTTCCTAGTTTTCTTTCTTCCTTCCTTCCTCTTCAGGGTCGATTGGAGTCGATTGGCGCGAGTTGGCGGTTGAAGCGAATCTTGATAAGCCTGCGTTGCGTAACAATAATAACTTCTTCAAGGGAATGCAGCGTCCAATTCCTCAACCTTTTCCAAGCCTTAATTTCTTCCCCGTATGCGCGCAAAGTAATCGGAAGTTCTCTGGCTTGCTTCTTGCAGTTTCCAGTCCAGTTCAATTGTTCGTTTACTCACTCGCTCGCTCAATTCACGTGGCTCAGCCGCGATGAATTTAGAAGAGAGGGAAGTGAAACCGAATCAAACCAAGAATCCTTCCTCGGCGACGCTATTTTATGACACGGCCTGTTTGCTTGTTCGGCCGGCCTGCTTTGCCTTGCCTTGCCTTGCCTTGCCTGTCTGGGTTGCGCTGACACTCTCTGCACTGCAGACGAATAAATTGGGTTCGAATTCCTTGCGAGTTTGCTATTACGCGGTTGTCTGGAGATGGTTGCTGGGAGGAGACAGGTATAGGTCAAAATAGAATAATGGCGAAACTTGACGACCTTGGAGACCCAGCGGTTTGGTAGCGGACGGACGACGCAGAGAATATTTCAGCCGTTGGGCTGCCCGCTGCCAATATATTGACGCTGGGCCTGTCCTGAAATCGTCATGGGGCCTGTGGCTTTTAAAGCGGAACCATATCGCGCGCCTATTGCGGGACCACACGTCGCTAAAAGAGAGCAGAGCAGAGAGCCCTAGAGGGCTTGGGATGGATGGGATCGGATGGTTCAGCTTCTGGCCTCCCCCCTCATCCTCCCCTCCCCTCCCCTCCCCTCACCTCACTGCGTCAGACTAGACATGCTTTATTTAATCGCCGTCCAGTCGCAGTACAAGTCACAGTCCAAGTCCGGCAGCACTTACTTGCTAAAGTCGGCCAGTAATTTACCTAGGTACGTATAGCAGCAGTCCTTGAGCGCCGCCGGTCCAAGCATGCCATGGCATGTTCCAACAGCCAGGGCACATGAGATTGATGGTAACGTAAATTACGGCTTACTTCGTACATACATTTCACATTCGAAGGGCAAGGATGGGGCGGGATGGGGATCAACTGTGATGACCGGGGGCAGAGTGAGATGAGGTGCATATCATTTTGGGTCGCGCTCTACAGCAGTCCTCCGTAGTAAGCTTCTCGGAAAGATGGGAAGCATCCCAGCCTGGCGCCGGCAAATCATTCGAAGCTCGACGACGACGACATGACATGTTCGAAGTTCCGTACAGGAATTCCTACTGTACAGAGCAAACCTACGTTGCTGTGTACTCAATACCAGGTTCTCTCCACCCCTCCTGCGCGTCCACTCGACCCTCAACAACATCAACGACTCGAGCTGAGCGGTTGGCTGCTGCTTTGAACTGCATCACACTCTGGCGTACTACCCGCGAGAGCTTCAGCATCCCTGCTGAGCCGCCCCATTGGTTGCCGCAGCTTCGGCGGTTATCTCGATTAGGCAAGGCTGCCAACCTTTAGAAAACAGTGCACAAGCCCGTTCCTGCTGTATTAATCTTCACACAGATCATTTCGTCGCTCTGTACCTCGTTTGTGTCGACACAGAGAGCCCAGAAGCTGACATTGGCGGAGAGGACGCGACTCTCCGAGGCTGTGTCCCAACCTCCACGACTACATCCGCCAATAAGTGGAGCCGCGAGCGTCTTGACCAGGCTGAGACCTTTCCACAAAGACGTTAGTCGCCAGGTAGGGCTAGATATCACAAGAGGCAATTTTGTTCGCCGATTAGAAATGCGGCGCGCGGCGCTGTTTGGAGTTACAGGACTTCGTAAACTGCTTCAATCCTTGTCAAGTTTGTGTTCACGGCGCATAAATAAGACGATTTGGTGAGCGATCCGTGTCGAAGTCCCAAGATGATGTGGGATGAAACAATATTCCGAGGGGATCTGTGCAAGGATTGCCGACAATAAATAGATTTTGGGAATTACACAACGTCACCAAAGAATTGTGTGAAATGCTCTATGAATTCGATTCCAGCAAGTATCGATGCATTGCCGGGTCAAGAGGCGACCAAGTCCATAGGGCGCCACCAGCGGTACAATAACTATCATGAGCAGGGCAGATTGAGGCACGAGTACTCTTGAGGCACAGCATCGACGATCCGCTTGCAGCGTCAATATTCCTACACTTTGCCGAGCGGCGTCTGAGACTTCTTGCTTGAAGCGCAGCAGCACTGCAGCGGCAGGGGAGGGGCCGAAGACGAATTATAACAAGCGAATCCTGTTATTCGCCAGCAGCCAGGCTACGACTACCTATGTAACCCTCGGATTTGGGAGTGCTGTAGGTCATCGAATCGACTCGTGGCAGATAAGGTTCGCATCTGTACACAAGCAAACTACGAGTACACCAACTGGCATTTTACGAAGTATATGTGGACTACTACTGTGGAGGTTCCTGTACGGAGTAAGAACGAATCGTAATGCTGCCGGCAAATACCATAGCGTCGCCGTGATCGACAGGTCGTTGATACGAGCCGCTAGGGCTCCTCACCTGTTCAAGGATGGTCAAATATCTGGTCAGCCTGCATCAAGTCCTCAGAGAAAGTTTGGAGGTTTAAAAGCCCTCGGAATTCAGCCTCCAATTGCAAGTTGCGACTCGACTCTTACTCGATTAAGCGCGGCCTGGATAGTGGCCCGCGCCCAGCCAGCAGCCTTTCGGTGGTGTCCCGAGCCCTTCAGGAGGGTGGCCGCGATAGTGGTACTCAGAATTCAGTTGGTAACCCTGTGCCTCTCCACCGCATACACGTCGCACCCATACTAAATGTCTGTTGATCCTTTGATAAAGGGTGTGCGACAAATTGGAAAGTCGGCCAATAAGTTTAGCATTTCGTGGGGTTGCCTGCATAAGTCTGCGGAGTGGCTTGCTTTTTCTCGTGGTCTTGTGAGCCTGTGCTTTAGCCGCCCAGAACTATACTTCTTTCGCATTATTACATGGCATTGCCGGAGTACGGTGGGTAGGATTGGTGCCTTTGTGGTACATACATGCAAAAGGTTTCACGTTAGTGTTGTCACAATCGCCCGGCTTCGCCGTCCATTAACGCGGACATTTGTCTATTTCCGACTCGCGGAAGTTGAGTTGGCCTCAAACCGTCACATCCGTCACGTGTATCAAGAGTTCCGAACGACTGCCAGTCATCCAGCGATGAGCTTTCAGTCGGAATAGCCTTTGGGTGTGAGATTCTTTACAATATCAATATGTATTGGGTTTTACCAGATGAAGAATGCACAGACAGGCATCATGAACAGAAAGAACCTCTCAATTTCCAATCATCAACCTGCTCCTTAGCCGCCGTCTAAGCGCCTTCGAACCTCCCCCTTTTTTTTAAACGCTCACGACCTGTCAACAGCAACATCCCGATTTAGATACACTCTCTCCATCCAAATGCTTCCCACTACACCATGAAGGTGGTCTCCAACGCCAGGCCCGCGTTCCACGCGACCGAACGGCCGTTCTACCTCGAACAGGCTTGATTTAGCTTCTGTACCTGCGTCGCGGCTCAGAATTCATGCACAGATGCCCTACAAGGCGTCTCGCTGGAGTGAGTTTATCTGCTGCCTCGCATATTCGGAGATTATCTCGTCATTCTAGTGGCTTAGGGCTGGGTTCGATCGCCATGACATCTGCGGAGGCAATCTGTCAAAAGGGCTTGATGTAACTCAGACGTCATGAGGCTGATAGGGCTATGGAGATGAATCTATAGGCGCTCATGCAGTTGGATGTCGCCTCAAATTTATCCATTGAAGCGCCGACTCTCGGGTGCCAACCCCTCCAGATCCGGCAAGGACTGCCTTGAGATGATACACCGCTGTGGGTACCGGCGTCTATGGGCGTGAGTCAGGGTTTCTGTTCTATTAATGGACATAGTTTATTCATCCCATCAACCAAGAGACCTACCTTATATTGCCCATGTCAGTAGACGTCGACATTCTGTTCCAAGAATGCAGAGTCTTCATTCTCATCACATTTCATCCCCGTACAAACGCTGCAGTCAGCAAGCAAGTACTTCCAAGTCAACCCCAGTGGCGCTGGCTCTTGATTCTGTGAGTATATTTAGAAGTTATGCGATCATTTCATTGGGGAAATACCAACGGGCAAGCAGTCAGGGCGCCTCCAACGAGGCTATCTCAACCCGGAGGTGATCCCTCAAAATGGGTTGCATACGCGAGTGCGTGCTATATCCCCGCATTCTTAATGTTTGAGTAGCACATGGCATTACAAGGAACGGTGCTGGAGACCTGCTACCATTGTTCGCCATCATTTGGTAAATGAGATTGGGTGGGGTGGATCTCTAGATCTTGTCGGTGACCCATTAGAGCTCTGCCCCTAGTATCGTTGGTTGGGGGGCGTATCGACGCTGAAATGTACTTTGTTAGTGGCATTCTTATACTAGGATTTTCGCGAAGGCTTCTGCGTTTGGTTATTATCATTCGTGGAAGTCCCGGGAATTGAGCGATTGAGCGTTAATATTGTAGGTAATGGTGTACGTATTGTCAATGACGGGAGTGTTTCAAACGGGCTGAAAACTTGCCGCTGTTTGATTATTGCGTCTTCTGCGAGGCAAGTGCAATCCTGTGATATGTTGCTACCCCTTTCTCGTGCGCGTGGAAGGGGAGAAGAAACAAGAGGTCTCTGAGTCATACTGTAAGTCTTCATATCCATAGATGGAAGTTGCGATCCCCTTCAGTCAACAGCCATTCCTGTCTGTTGTTTCCAATTCTTATGTTGATCCCGTGGTGTTGTTCCAATGTTGGTTGCCTCAGCCACCAACACGGCCAGCTCGTGGCGGGAATACAGTCTCACGAGCATTGGTCAACGAGACTCACCACCAACAATTAGCAAAATGTTCTTGTAATAGGAGCGAATGGGAATGAATCCTCGAGGAGTAAAAACGTGTCTGGTGGCCGAACCTTACCATGCTGTTGGAATTTCGAAACCCAGACCAGCGTGCCCAGTTTTATGGGAAGGAGGGGTCTTTCCGGAGTCATGGGGATGGAATTTTCGCGGCCTCGACCCGGACCCCGCTGTTGGGAGTCCTTCCGCCAGTAATATGGGAGCGCTCAGAGCTAGGTATGGTATGTTGTACATTCACTCTTCTCTGCTGGAAAGTACCTTTTTCCCAGTCTTTCTTTCTAACTTCGCCAGCCGCTGCGCATGGATCGGTGCAATGATCTGCTTTCATCTATCTCGGCCGTGGTTCCCAGTCTGTTTCTCGGGCACTTTCCGAATGCACGGCAGGCTCAAAAGATAATGCAGGAAGGTGCGTCTCGTAGATGATTATTTGCTGCGTTGTCGACCCGACTTCGGTGCCGAGCCGATTTTTGTCAATACTTGTTGGTTTAAAAAGGCACTATTCATCGGCTAACCTGAAATTATCCTTGATAATACGCCCCTAGTTTATCTCACGTCTTCAGACCATATCTTGTTAGAGAGGAGGTCATTCGAGAAAGTGTAGGCATTCTCGTTGTAGGGTCAACATCCAGGCAGCAACGGCTTGTTTGGTCAAAAACCAACCAGGTCCAGTTAGTTTGGATGCTCTATGAATACGTACCATTGACCAACCCGCAATGAGGTAAAGCAGCGCCCAATTTCGAAGAAATGAGGAGTGGTTTTGTTGATGGCTTGTTTGGCTTTTTTAAACTAGGGGCGGATAGAGTCATGAAATTGAAACTGAAAATATATGCTCCGAGCGTCCAACTATGAAATAGCAATATATTATATATTATTTTCGAGTTCTAGTATATCTTTAAACACTTGTGCGCGTATTAGTTAGCCTCTCAATTTCCTTGCTTTTTCCATTATACAATCACCGCGAGCGATGTGAAAATTGACTAAGAGATACAAACGATGAGGGTAAACTTTCTAGGTACCTTGGAGGTGAGGTACTAATCAAAAGAAGGGTCAAATTGAACGAGCAAGAGTTGTAAAGAAAGCGTCGACGTGCTCGATCAGGTGGTTTCTGAATGGTCAACGAAGCCCCTTTTCTATCTCGCTTAATATGTTCCTCTTTGGGAAGCGCGACAACACCAAGTCGTGAAAGCCCGAACATTGGAAGAAATATTAGGTTTACAACAACGATAGAGAAGCTGCATGACTATAAATATCAGATCACTTAATCCATTGTTGTGGGAAGCAGAAAAGAAGAACGAAGAAATAAGCAACCCTGAACTCAAGAAGTGAGTAAGCAATGCAATACCGCCATAGATCCTAGTAACCGTCGGGTTTTAACCCTATGATATGCTTGCTATGCCCTTCAACTACAACAGGCAGGTTTCAGTATCGGTCGGGTTTACTACGAAATATAAGTCCGCAGATAAGGGTGGTACAAGGATACAAGCTTCACGTAGTGCCGTATTAGGAAGGCCGTCGCTTTAGCTATTGCAGATCTCCTCCTCCGGGGCTATGCTGTTTCTAAAGCGACTTCACGATGTTGACGTTACTCGGAAAAGGCATTGCTGATGCAACCGACGCGCATGTAAGAAGAATGGAATGGAAGACGTACTGGGTCGTGAATGACCGTGCTAGTATACTGTATGGTATGTACGACTACTTCGACGGGGGACATCTTATGTGGTATTATCTTCCATTTGTGGTTTGGAGGTTGGTCTTTTGGGTGGCAATTCACGTAAATGTTTGGCTTTTACACTAGGGGGAGGAGACAGTAGCTACTAAAAGCAGGTTGATGATGAAAGCATTTCCTAAAATGCTATCGTCTGAAGCTCTCATAGCCGGGCATTAAAGAATGCCCGCGAGGCTTCTATAAAATCATTCCCCATCTCGCCCTATGATATTCCAAGAACCTCCACTCTCACTTCATTCTTACCTCAGTATCATTCCAACAGCCGGTACATCATGGGTTCCATATTCGAATCCCGTCGTTGCATCCTAATAACCTACCCCCGAACAGCCTCCTCGCTCTTCATCAAGATCCTAAACCTCGACGCCCAGCCCTCCGTAGCAGCAATGGCACCCACCCGCCGCGGCGGAAACTTCTTCATTCCCGCAAAGTTCCACATCGTTGATAACGGACTCCAAACCAAGCGTGTGTGCGAATGGACCGAGGAAGAGCGAGATGGCGTGAAACAGAAACTGCAGCAGGGCTTCGATGAGATTGAAGAGTATGTCGAGAGCGCGAGGGAAGAAGGCAAGGCTGCATTTTTCAAGGAACATAGCTATGTGCTCGCGGACCCGGTAGCTCAGAGCCGATTCCAGTTTGGTGAGGATTCTGCGAATGAGGAGCCGTGGTCGATCAAAGTGCCGGAGGGTTTTAGTGCTGAGCGCAGTGAGGCGAACAATACGATATTCCCGGATGAGTATTTGAGGAGCTGGCTGCCGACTTTTACGGTCAGGCATCCGGCTTTGGTTTTTCCGTCGCATTATCGTGCGCTTGTGGATTCGTCCGGATATACTGAGGACAGGATGATCGAAGAGGCGGGTGCTTTTAGCACGTTCTATTGGACCCGCTCGCTCTATGACTGCTATAAAGACGCGCTGGGCATTGAGCCTATCATTTTGGAGGCTGATGATGTTATTTCAAGACCAGACGTGCTTTTCCGCTATTGTGAACTGGTTGGGTTAGACCCTGAGAAGTTGAAGTTCACCTGGGATGCCAAGTCCCCAGAGGAGCTTACGGCCATCAAAAATCCCGTCGTGAAGAGATTCACGTCGACGATAAATGCATCTTCGGGAGTCCTCCAGGACAAGGCTGCTAGGAATATCGATATCGAGGTGGAAGCCAAAAAGTGGCGTGAAGAGTTTGGCGAGCGGGCTGGCTCGAAGATGGAGGAACGGGTTAGAAAAGCCATGCCGGACTATGTGTACTTGAATGACAGAAGATTGAAACTTGAGGGAGAGTACTGACGAAATGCAATGGTCAAAGAAGTATGATTTGTACTTCTCGGTGGCTGCGTGCAGTAAGTTGAGAGGCTTGTATTTTTAAGAAACATGGCCTGCAATACTTAACTTGATAAACTAGACATAATGAGCCTGAGACTAGTGCAAATTGAAGTACACAAGAATTCACACCTGATTGGAATATGGAGGTTTCCGATAATGAAGTCACAATCAAAGTTCAAATTTGAACATTGCACATTGAACACATTAGATGACACAGGAAGAGTTGAACTTGCTCTGGTAAAATACCAAGAAAAGCTAGCATAACTTGTTCGTAACCATTACATGCATACACGATACCACCAAGTAAGCTTCGGGTAGGCCCATTGGGTTTTCGAAGCCCAGCTCGTCTCGATGAAGGCACAATGTGCGACGAAGCATTCGAATTGAGAAACGAAGACAACACAATAGCCGGGTATTCTTTGAATACTGTACACTTGTACAAGCCAAAAAGCGTGAAACGCGACGAGATCATTTAAGCAATGCTAAATAAAGAGCCCCAGTGTGACACTTGCATATACCAAAGGCTTCCTCAATCACTTTGTCAAGACCAGCGTCACAACGTGCTTTCCCAGAACTTCGAGCAGTCGTCTCGATCGGGAAGGCGCGGAGTAGGGGCACGAAACTATGGCCAAATTTAGAGAGTCTAGAAGACAAAACACAGTACGCCGGACGCAGGTTGAGTTATTTGAAAGGCCAATATAGTTGAGAGATCCATATCGGGTGGGCCTAGACGTAAACTACTTGCACTCGGAGTGAGAGAGGGTTCGACGCCAAACAAATCTTGATTCAAGAAAACCATCTGATCTTCAAAGTGAGAGACTCTCTTCGGGATGTTTTAATTACTCACGGGGAATCCGCGAGTCATTGGGCTTGAGGAGCCGTAATACCTCGGGTGACAACTGAGTTGGACAGTGGACAGAAAGTAGTCTGAGGTTACACTCGTGCAAAATCCCTTGTGGCCAGACGATCGTACAATTCCCGAGACGAGACATCTGGGCTGAAGCGTAAGCACATTCGCGCAGGAGCGGCTGCTGGCTGATACATCTAAAGGTCCATATAATAGGGGCTTGGAAAGGTTATTTGAATTCGGCAACGGTGTTTTTGCTCGGGATTGTTTTGGATCCTTGGGGCGATGCGGCTTGATGACTTCATCTTAAGAATGTTCCCCTTTTGTAAATGGATGGATTTTTGACAAAGTGACGTTACGCCCTCTCTGAGCGCACATGCATGTTTGTCGGGATAATGCCCATTTTCAATACTGTCCAAATTTAAGAAAGGTTGCTCAGCCACTCGCGAAATCATGCATGCCTGTCTTATACGAAGTATTATCCTCGCCTTTTTATTGATAATAATGAAGGAGGGTAGATTGGGAAAATTCACAGTCGAATTCAAACAATCTTCTAAAAATCCTTTATTGAGCTCCATCGAGGAGATGGCGAATTTGCGTGACATACGGACGGCGTCGTTCATGTCGTCGCAGAAATAGAAACGCACGTGAAAATGGTAGCTAAAACTTGAAACAAAAACACATTCATACCGTCCTCATCGCATCGAGCCTGACACTAGCAAGGAGCAAAGCAAAGCCCTAGAAGAGACTTCTTGCGTTAGACGTATGAACGAGATGATAATATGGTGGTGATTCCTCCTTACTCGTGAGTGATGAACTGACTCAATTCATCTTGACTGTACTGTACTGTACAGTACTGTTTCTCCCGAGGTGGGGTGAGGTGGGCCTGGGCTGGGCTACGCTACGGACTGTACAGGATAGGCTGTTTCACTGTTTCAGAAACATGCGACCAACCAGAAAGCCACGAGGGAAAAACTACTTGGTAGACCGCCGCTGAACACCCGCTTGGGGGAGCACCACGCCACGTCTTAGACTCACTCTTGGGATACAAATGAGTCGAGTAGTAGAGTAGAATTTTCACGGCAGATAGTACAACACAGAAAATGCAATGCCAACTCAACTGTGGGTGGATGGATGGATGGATGATGTTGCTCAACCTGCTGTGAGTGGAAGAAAAAGGAAAAGGGAAAAGACAAAGGGAACAAGGAAACCTCGGAAAACTATGGGGAAACAAATCAACTGAGGCTACCTCTGCAAACAAACAGCTGGTGCAGTGCTGCCGGCAAGTGCTGAGTGCCCGCTGAGTACGAGAGTGCAGTGCCCCTGAATGGGACCTACATTAGCTGAAGATGCTTGAGGGCTGGACATGAAGATGGACGCTGACTCGCCTGTCAAGATCGGCAAGACAGGGGATGTTGGCTACTCTAGGGTGGTGGGTACTGCTGCTGCTGCTGCTGTCACCGGGGTGAAATCGTTTTTACTTTCACTGGTTGGCTGCAAAACTACTGTGCCTGCATCCCCGATCCTGATCCTGATCCTGGTTGACCAATCATGCCAGCGCACCCTTCGCTTGTTCCTCTCTTACTCCACTCCCCCCCTTCCACCTTTTTTACGGGGCGCAGGTAGAGTAGAAATATCTTCCACGGCCTCCCTCTTCTTGACATTCCTTCGCTCTTCACCCTTTCCCTCCTTATTGCCCCTTCACAAGTCAAGCCCACAGGTTCGGTCTGCAATCTATCCATTCATTCTTGCCATTCCAGTCTTTGAGATATCGCTTCTCACCACCTTCATTTCACCAACCCCACCATATTGTCCATATTGCTTGTTGCTACTTGAAGTTGCATTCAGCCCTTGTGCCTTTATTACGAACTTTGCATTGCAGACCAACCATTTCCACCCAACAATCTCAAAACCTCTCAACCATATCAAACAGATACTCAAGCTCGCCATCATCATGAAATCTACCACTCTTGCTCTCACCACCCTCCTGGCCACTGCTGCCATTGCTCAACCCCACCGCCAACATCAACACCAACACGTCAAGAAGGATGTTGTCTGGCACACCGACTGGGTCTCTGTCACAGAGACAGTAGGAATTACAACCACAATCTGGGTTGACGGGGACCAAGCCCCTGCAACCAGTACCGCTTCTCAAGTCTCGTCCGCCGTGTCCGTCGCAGCTTCACCATCCGCAGTTGCAGTCGAGGCTGCCGAAGTCGAGACCCCAGCTTCGTCATCCGCCCCAGCCGTTGTACCTTCAGTTGTGGCCGCACCTGCTCAAGTCCCCACCACAAGCTCATCTACGTCTGTTTATGTAGCACCTACCACAAGCTCATCTACGTCTGTTTACGTAGCACCCACCACAAGCTCATCAACCCTAGCTGCGCCTACTTCCTCCGCATCTGCGCAATCATCTGCTAGCAGTGGAGGCTCTCATGGGCAAACGATTCCCACTACCCCTCTAACGGGCTCTGGTCACAATGGAATTGGCACTGGTATTGTTACTCCTACATGCGGTACAGCCGGCTTGGCGGACTGTGCTGGAGACATCACATATTACGAATCCGCCGATTCCTCATCTGCGCCGTCAGGATGTGGCACTACCAACGATGGAACCGTGGAGAAAGTAGTTGCGCTATCCAAGGACATGATGGGTACACAATCAAACAGTGGTGTTGGAGACGACGCAAACCCATACTGCGGCAAGATGGTCACTGTCGTTTACGGCGGCGTGAGCGTACAAGCCAAGGTTGTTGACAAGTGCTGGGACTGCGCTTACTCGTCCATCGATCTCTCACACGCGGTCTTCTCGGCCTTGACCCCTGAATGGGAGACTCTCGGTCGACAACAAGCAACGTGGTACTTTAGCGAATAAATCATCGATCGGTCTTGATGCATGAGAGTCGATCTCTCGGCACATGACATTTAGTCGCTAGACGACTTTACGAGTTTCATTTGGCTTGGTTACATTTGGAGAATATGGAAAGGGCGTCAAGCATCAGCATCAGGATATCAAAAATCAAGCGATGAGGGGTGCCTGGAGCACATATCTGGAGGAGAGAATGGCATGAGGCTTACTCGTCTTCATTAGACTTTCGATGTACATATTTAGACCTTCGGTGTAGATGAACTAGCTAGCAATGCATCGTCATTGCATACATTCCAACTCTAGCCCCGTGATGTATCTCAGCCATCAAGTTTACTGATTTGCTATCCAGCAAAGTGTCTGAAACAAGGGGTAGTTCCCAATATTCTATTCCAGGACATCCGTGTTGGTTTCGCGATTCCGAAGACCTAACTCGGGCCCTCTTGCCATCAACTTGTGAGTTTGTGATGAAGTGGGCGCTAAGCACTACCAACGGTAAAAGCTGAAAATACGACGAAAAGCATGCTCTGTGGTTGGCTGAGCTGGACGTCGGTATATGCTTTGCCTGATCACATCACATCACTGGGAATGTGCTGGGAATTTATTTATTGGAGACTGCTATATCAATGCGCCTTGATCCCGCCATCTACCCACTCACCCACCCATCCATCCATTTATTTACTTATCAATCATCTACCCCTTTCAAAACCTCAATTTATCTATCATTCACCCATCCATCATGTCTCCCGCATTGATAAACAACACCAAACGATATCTCAACCGTCTCGGCTACGAGACAGCACCTGATGATACCCCCCAGCCCACACCCAGGAACTGCAAACCGACTTCCAAACCATTCCCAGACTTCTCCCTCATCAGTATCCAGAGGTAAACTCCACTATCCTCAGTCCCCTTTCCCCTCTCACCTTTTTCTTTTCTTTCACACAAACATCTAATATCGGAGATCAGAGACCATGAAAACAGCCCACCAAGCCAGCGCTTCTCCCTCGCATCCCGCACATGTCTATCCCTCAAACGCAAGCCCATGCCAAATCTCACTGCCTGTGAAGTGCCGTGGTATCTTGAAAGCGGTTGTGGTACAGAGGGTGAGGATAGGAATGAGGCTGTGTGTGTTGCTGTGAAAGACGAATTGGCTGTTTTAGTTGAGGCGCTGAGGAATGATGTGGAGAGTGGTGCGAAGAGTTGGTACGTATAGTTGCACTTGCACTTGTATTTGCTCGTTTGATATTATGTGCAGCTGGCTGATGTGGGATAATAGTTCTATATGCTCTGAAAATCTGGAACTGGGATATAGAATCAACGTGCGAGTGCAGACGAAAAGAAAGGGGAAGACTGTGGTATGGGGTAAGAAAGAGGTTTTGGCTGTTTGTTGTGTTGTTATGGGAATTGAAGAGGGGGGAGTGGAGAAGGCTACTGTGTTTGGGAGTGGGAAGGCGACGAGTGTTTCTTGGTTTGGGGTGGGTATTCGGTGGGCGGTGGATCTGACTGGTGATGGGAAGGCGGAAAGGAGGGGGTTGGTGGGGAGGATGCTTGCTTTTAAGAAGGGATTGGGGAAGAAGGAAAAGGTGGCGGGGGTTTATGATGAGAAGATGCCATTGCTTGAGTAAGGAAAGATAGCTGGAACTATCCGTAGGATTCTGTAGAAGACTAAATATTATTTACTTACTTCACTGTTCATACATACCCTCGGATGAAAGTTGATGCTGTATTCCAAACGCTTTCAGTCCATTATTTATACACATATATAATATCCCCCTCCTACGATGCTGGAGCCTCGCTTTCAGCCGGAATCAAAACCTTCTTCTCCTCCAACATCTTAGCTAGCTCCCCATTCTGGTGCATCGCCACCAAGATATCGCATCCGCCAACAAACTCTTTCTCGACATAGAGTTGCGGTATCGTTGGCCACTCGGAATACTCTTTGATGCCTATGAACAAGTCAGTCAATCTTCAGATCATATCCTGCAATCCTTCCATTCTTCTGTTACACACCTGCTCTCAAATCCTCATCCTCCAACACATTAAACGCAGTAAACTTTGCCGGATCAACACCCTGCAGTCCCAAGATCTGAATGCTGGCCCTCGAGAACCCGCACTGTGGTGTTTCCGGAGTCCCCTTCATGAACAGCACGACAGGCGCGGAGCTAACAGCTTTGTCGATTGCGGCTTTTGTCTCTGTGGAGAGGAAGCGCGCGGCTATGGGTGTAATTCGTGGGTAGGAGAACTTGGAGGCGAGTGTTGGAGCTGGTCGAGCTGCTTGTCGGAATGCCTAGATGTCTGCTGTTAGTGATAATTCTGGGGGTAGAGGAGCTAGAGCTGGGAGACATACCGACGATAGAGGTCTGGAAAACATCTTTGTGATATATGCTGCACTTTTGTGATGAAGTGTAAAGATAAAGTTGGATTGCCTGAGAGCTTGATGATGAATTCAAATACGGCTGACCAATCAAGGCTCGGTAATCAGACAAGGCTGAACCTCACATCGTATGACGGAGAAAAATCCGTCCCTTTCTCCATCTATAAATCAAAATCCAAAAATGTTTTCCCATCAACCACCTTGAAACCCTTTACTGAAGATAGCATCTTCTACAAACCGCGAAAATGCTACAAATGATCCACCCAGAACACGACGAACACCGCACCCAAATATCCGGCACCCCACCCCCATTCACAGCATCCTCACACGCCGCCGATGGCAAGAAACACCTGTTATTAGCAGCCAGCGGCTCCGTAGCAACCATAAAAATCCCCAACATCCTGCACGCCCTCTCCACGCACTGCAACCTCTCCATCCTGCTCATCCTCACGAAATCCGCGACCAACTTCCTCGGGGGGCAGTCAGCAGAACAGCCACACGTAGCCTCGCTGCGGCAGATCCGCAACGTGGATGGCATTTTCCAGGACGAGGATGAGTGGGTGCATCCGTGGAAGCGCGGGCAGGGGATCCTGCATATCGAGTTGAGGCGGTGGGCGCATGTGCTCGTTATCGCGCCGCTGAGCGCGAATACGCTGGCGAAGATCACGGGGGGGTTTGCGGATAATCTGTTGACGAGCGTGGTGAGGGCTTGGGATACGGAGGGGGTGATTCAGGGGCTGGCGCAAGGGCAGGGGGGGAAGAGGAGGATCGTGGTGGCGCCTTCGATGAATACGGCGATGTGGAGACATCCGGTCACGAGGAGGCAGATTAGGGTGTTGGAGGATGAGTGGGGGGTTGGGGATGGGAATGGGGATGGGGATGGGGATGAGAAGGAAGGCTGGTTTGAGTTGCTGAGGCCGCAGGAGAAGGAGTTGGCGTGTGGGGATGTGGGGGATGGGGCTATGAAGGCTTGGGAGGAGATTGTGGGTGTTATTGAGAAGAGGTTGGGTCTTGGGCAATGAAGAATGGCATGAAGAATGGCATTTGGGATTGGAGTTTTGGGAGTAGGGGTAAAATCATTGGGAAGGGAAAGGTTTGTGATGAGACCTTGTGACAAATATCTTGGAGTAGTTCCAAATCGAAATCCAAGGTTCATTCAAGTTTCGTTTTAGTTCTGTCGTTTTTCTAAGTGTTTCCTTTCTGTTACTAACTGCTTCAATGGTTGACGGAATTTATGAAAGGTTCAATAATCATAAAGAGGTAACATCTCATCTGTATTGCGAATATGTTACGAGTGAGAGTTGTTTATTGCGGCCTACTAGGGATAAACCTCACACATTCATCTGGATCAGTTGCTTGTATGCTTGAGAGTGAATAGCGGGCAAGGTAATTGATTTCTTACTTCGGTTTAATTAATTACCATTGCCTAGTGGCATCATGTTGCTTAAAGCAACTCTCATACCAGAAGCATGAATCATGAATCATGAAGAATTGTCTGCAGCATAAGTAGTCATTGAGCGCTGCTGTGTAGGCAGTTGCTGAAAACGCCAGCTCTGATAGGGGTGAATATGGCGAGACAAAATGTCGAATAGGCATCCCAACCAAAAAGATGAGAGGACATGAAGATTTGGTAAATATGCTTCATAGAATTCTGGGCTTCATCGGAATATCTACTACCCAGAGAGAATGGTTCGAAACCGACTTGCTCTCCTCTGTCCATGTTCTCGTCTTACGAACAGGAGCTCGCGAGTAAACGCAACTTCCTCCTTCGCCAAACGATCCCTCAACCAACAACTTCACACCAAACAACATCGGAAAGGAATCTCTCCACCAACACGCATCAAATATCAAGCATCAAGCAAGTCTCCCACGCGTCAGTATGGCTCGCAACGTCGCCCCACCAACCCGCAAAGAACATGCTCAGCACCCACCCCATGACCATGGATTCCTGAACAAGGCCACCAGGAACAACATCAGAACAGGTCCGGTCGCTCAACGCCCAATCAAAGAAGCTAAACCGGTCGAAAAGCACCGAAAGCCCCGGGAGACCGTCTCAGTAGCAGGCGTGTTCAAAAAATCCAAGACCAACGCGCGTGAAAAGAAGCAGCATCGTCGTCGTCGCTCGCCTTCACCTCCAAACCTTCTACTTGATCTCCAAGGTACCATACACCCCCAATGCACTTCTGCTCCCAGCAAAACCATTCGTTACTGACATTTTGTTTTGGTATATACAAGATGGTATCGAAAATGCCCGCACCGCGTTATTAACCAGCACCAAAACAACCTTCACAGACATCCACGCATCATTCACCACCACGCTCACCACCTGCCGCGAGGCGGACGAGGCGTTCTTCCAACAAGTCTCCGACAGCGCCACAACGCTATCCGCGCCGTTGGTCGAGGAAAGGGTCTTGAGCAGCTTTACCCGCGCCGACGGAAAACGTTCTCGGGAGACTCTTGTGATGGGCGAGCAGATTGAGATGTTCAAGCATTTGTTGGAGAAAGAGGAGGCGCGGTTGGCTGAGTATTGGAGCCAGTGGGAGGAGTGCCAGGATGAGTATGTGGATCTTGGCGTCGAGGTTTTTGGGGCGGAGGCTTTTGGAGAGGATGGGAAGGGGAGAAAGCAGAAGGGATGGAAGAAAGAGGGGGAGTTGAGGGAGGTGGAGTATGAGGTTGCATTTGGTGAGATGGAGGAGGAGGTTGGGGAGATTAGAGGGGTGCTTTTGAAAGAGATGAAGGATTCGGAGAAGGTGAGTGGTGTGGCGGTGGTGGGCTTTATCATGATACTGACATTGGCTTTAGGTGTTAGATCTTCAGGCGAGGAAAGAGCAGGCAAGACTTCTGCAAGCTCTTATCCAGGACTAACAGGATGCGTGAGATTGAGGTCATTATACTATCAAGTGTTGTGCTAAATCCGGATGTTCTTAGGTACATGGCAGGAGAAGAGATATTCATATGTGCTCTGTTGGTTGCTCATATCGGAGGTCAATTACGCGGGTTCCCATTATAGATTTGCATGTATCGGGCTTATTCATAAATAGCTATTGTCACTCCAAATTAACACAATTCTCGTTAGCAATCACTTCCTTGTCTTTCGTGCAAGCACATCATGACATTGGTGAGTATATGACGATAATTGTCAACTCTCATGTTGCTATTATAGTCTAGGTTGAGTTTACCTCTGAACAGCAAAGTAGGTCTGCCACCCATTCTACATTAAACGCCTCTTCTACCCCGGACGCCAAAATACAAGTATCACCAAGTCAATAATCCCCCATCAGTTATCATCCTTCTCGTCGATAACAACACCCCACTCGTGCTGGTCCTTCCCGTACATGATGTTTACGAGCCAGTCCTTGATCAAACCGGCGTACTCGCCAGTCTCTCCCTTGGCCATAGGAATCTGGAGATCTTCGCCCTTGTAGCTAATGACGGAGACAGGGGAAACAAAATACTGTTGAGAGTAAGCGTGAGAAGAGATGTTTAAAATTGAGAAGAAAACTTACAGCAGTGCCTGCAGCGAAAGCCTCAACCATCCGACCCTCCTTCACAACCTCAACAACCTCATCCATAGTGAACTGGCGCTCGACAACCTCAATAGGATCCAAGCCCGAAGAGTTATCTGAAAGCCTCTCGCGTACCAGCTGTAAGATACTTCTGCGCGTGACTCCATCAAGAATAATCTTCCCGCCTAGCGGCGCAGTTACCAACTGCAGCTTCCCCTCCTTCGACCTCCACACTACGAAGAAGTTGCTTGCTCCAGCTTCTGTAACGAGACCGTCCAGGAGCCAGAGGACTTGGTCATAGCCGCGGGCTCGGGCTTCACTGTTGGCCATCAGAGAGGGCCCGTAGTTGGCTCCTACCTTGGCGTATCCGAATCCACCGGGCCACGCCCGAACTCCGTCTTGGGAGGCGAGTAGTTTTAAGCCGTTTGGTGAGGATAATGAGGGCATCTGCGGATGTTAGTACGGACTGGATGTATTGCTTAGTAGTCGGAGAGAACTCACGAAAGTTGAGATGATGAATAGAGTTGCTTCCTTGGGAGCAGCAACACCAAGAGCTCCTCCTGATCCAATCATGGTGGGTCTTCAAACACGTTAGCAAGGAACCAAACTCCCGAAGGAAGGCTTTGTGATTTACCTCAAGTACAACAAAGTGCCCGGTTCTGGTAACCATTTTGGCCCATCCACAGCTATCATAGCGATCAATAATTTTTCGAGCTCCTTTGGATCGAAACCGGGCAACGAAATACGGGTTGCAGAAGTCAACTGCTCGATTGTTAGATGGTGTCTTTGATATTCCAGTTTCGAGAGAACTTACCATGCGCCTGCAATTGCAATCCGGTCTGAACAGTCTCAGCTTCCCATCGTATCCTCTATACATCTTAAGTCCCTCAAAGCATTCCGTAGCATAGTGCAAACAAGAAGCAGTAGGAGCTAAAGATAAATTTCCGTAAGGCCTCAATTCTGGAGCATCCCATCCAGTGGTAGAGTTCCATTTAGCAGTTATCATGTGATCAGTGCACTGCGACGAGGTAGCTATGATGGGATCTCCTGCTCGAGGGACGTTCATAGGAGTCGTTGTCCTTGTAAAGATCAATTTCGACGCATCGAGTGAGCGGAGGGAGGTTTCCACGCCATTGGTCCCGTTCTTCAATTCAGGAGCTGTCTGGGCAATCTTGTGGGCCATTGCAGAGGCTGTGAGTTCAGCCGTCTGCTGAACTCCTTGTGGTGGGGTTATGGCTGAAGGTGCCATTGCGTTAATCAAGAAGTAGTTTGCCTAGTTTTAGTAATGCTTGAGGAAAGTCTGAATACTCAAGGGCAGTTTTTAGATATGTTTTGACACAATTGAATGCAAGAAAGAGAGTTATGGACACACTTTATACTGAGTCACATAGAAATATTTGTCTAGCCCTGGTTATAGTGGAGATTCCCACGGAAGGCAAGGCAAGGGCAAGTGAGTGAGTGAGTGATCAGTGCCACTGGTATCACAAGGGTACATGCGGCAACTAAGCGATAAGGCAGGGGGAAAAAGTGCAAACTTCCTTTAAAAACTCTTAGGGAAAGCTCCACTTTAAAGATTTTACACACACTTTTATCTCTTACATCGTCTTTGTCTAGGACCGGCTGTCCCACCATTTTCTTACCCGAACGGCGGGGAACCCGGGTGGCGTTGTACGAAAGGTACCTATAGGTACCGGTAGGTCTTAGCACATAGACGTATTATTAGACAGAGCTGAATTCAATGCCCGATATCGCTCGTCAAAGACATGTAAAGGGCGTCAGTTTCCACTCCAGAACACAGGACTTGTCGTTGATTATGAAGAGGCATGCTCAGACCGCTATGGCTTTCCGTAAAAAGAGATAGGATGGGATTGATTCCGTCCCTAAAGTACCTGGCCTGGTCTGCTTTAAGACGACGGTAGCCGACGACATCCGCCACTTGCCTACTAAGAACCAGAATTTGATATTGCATTGATTGGTTGGTATATGAGAGTTTGCGAGCTTCTATTATCAGGTACCTAAGGGTCCCCTCTTCCATAAGACCCGAGGAACGGTCTGGAAGGCCCTAGAGCTCTAAGTGATTGAGTAGCTCGTCTAAAGTCCAAGGCTTCTTACTTGAACTACAAGTAGGACTTGACATTATCTCATTAGCCTCTTACTAGGTATGTTAGGCTTTCGTTCGATTGTGGTAACCCTATATTTAACGACTTTAATTTCGCTCAATTGACATTCATCGCTATTTATTGGGTATTCCTCGTGGTGTTGAACGCCGAAGATAATGCACACACAGGTTCTAGGACCTAGCCTCTTCCATCTATCTCCATCCCTATGATGCGGCTCTATTTTCCTTCAACTTTTGCTCTTCTTCTAATTTTTCTCTTGTCCGTTGAGCATCTTCCCCAATTCCCTTTACTCCTTTAACACGTTGTCTCTCCTCATACATGTCGCGACTCTTCATAATTCTTTGCACAATCTGGCCGGCGTTGACGCTGGCGAAGTCATGCATACCGATTTCTTTATAGATGCCCATATCCTTAGGTACAATATAGGGATCATATGTAAGCGGCATGAAGCTTGTCGGGCCGTGGTAAACTGCATCCGGGGTACCCCAAGGGGTGGAAGTGAGATAAGCGCGGGTTGGTGTGAATGGAGCTCCGAATATTACGGAATTGACATACTGTAAACCATTAGACGATCGATTCACTAAGAAATCGGGCTGCTTACCTTGCATTGCAGAACGCATAGACCTCGCTCATAGATGTTCATTATTGGATAGTTGACCCCTTTCCAGTGATTGATTACCTCGTCTTCATGAACCCCAGCAACAACGAATGCCGGTCCATAATCCGCGCCTTTCCCAGTTCGCTCCTGGATAGCTTCTTTACTGTACCATCCTTCATCTTGACCAATCTTTTCTTCGGCCTTGATCACTTGGCGGAGAAATTCGATATGGCCAGAAGAGAAGAGGTCAAATCCGCCGTCGACATAGACAACACGCTGACCTGGTTTTGGTTGTGAACCTTGGCAGAGGGAGCTGAATACGCCCTTCTCTTCAGCTGTATGATTTTCTCCTGCCTCCACAGAGGCGGACCAATTCCAAATGCTAGCGCCAGGATGAAGACCAGTCTGATCCGTGGCATAGAGTCGCATTCTCTCAGCCATCGCCGCTCCTTCCGCTTTCTTCTCTTCTGCTGTCCCTGAGCCTTCGTGACCAGCTAACAACCTGATTAACGACTTGATGAAATGAGTGCGAGTGCAAAGCAGCATCCTCCCAACAAGATCCGTTGTGGAAATACTTGGCGTTCGCTTGACAACCTTGAAGCGCCCAGCAGCCTTCACATAGCGATAGCAATCCTCTCCACTGCTATCAGATGTAATATCATCTCCATGAACCACATACTTGCAGCCGTAATGAGAAATCCACGGTAAGGATGTAACGTACGGCGCATACGGCACCGATTGTGTGACCCATCGACACGCATCAACGGCGGCGATTCTTGAAGTAGAGAATCAGCGACTTTGTCCGGGAGTTGGCGTTTCTTGTTTTTGTTTACCGTTCTTCCAAAGTCATGACCGTAGGTCCTTTATTCTCCAGGATCGCCTCATCGGAATGAATACCGACGAACAGCTCTGTACCCAACTGCCGAGCTTGCAGCATGGCACCGGCATGTCCTTGGATTATAATCAGTACCGGGGGGTTTCAGAAGGATTATGAAGGATTGCAGCAACGAACCATGGTGGAAGAAGTCCCAGCATCCATCAACCCATATTCTTCCTTCTAGTATTTCCGGAGCGGGCTCTCCGGGAGGGTTGTCATTCTCTAATATTTTGTTGGTAGCCATGGCGCAGAGGATGAAGTGTCTGAAGATCTTTAGATGTTGTTGCACCTCGAAAGGTGGCGGTACTTATCGAAGAAGGAGGGGTAGCTCATCAACCAATCAAAATTTAGTTGAACTGGGTGCACTGCGAGTAACTTCCAGGCCTGGCACCCTGATCCCCTGAGTTTCGCATTGGCTTCATCACGACGCAGCTATTGACAGAGTTCGTGATTATAGTATAGGATTATCAGTGCCGCAGCATTGTTAATAAACATGTAGACTATATATGGCCATGGTTGCCTATCCGCCACTTTCTCCTTATGTTTTCATTAATTGTACTGTACGCTTCTTGTGCCCCTACCAGCCCAGCCCAGCTGTCCAGCTCAATTGCACGAAACCAAGCGCTTGCCCAAGCATTGGGTGGGATGGCCCTGAAATGAGATTCCTTTCACTGTATTGAAACTAGACCCAAACTCAGTTCAGTTGCTGATGCCTCCTTCCTCTTCATCTTTTGAGATTCATAAATAAAATCGATTCATATGTTTGCGCAAACGCTGGTACAACGGAGAATTACAGTTGGGGCTGAATAAAGCACGGTAACGAGACGAGTTAGGTATCTATCTATCCACAGTGGGGGGGGTTATCGTATCGTTACCCCTGAATCCTTGCCGACATGCAGCGCAGCGCGACCTCCACACATGGAGGTGGGCTATTTTCAAAGTTCGGGGGCACCAAGACACCAACTTCCACGAGGCCGACCACGAGTAGCGAATCGACTGCCACGCATCTCGAGTCGACAAGCAGTTACGCAACGTCACGGACGAGTACATTTGGGCGGGCAACGTCTTTTTCGTCCCACTCAAAGTCTCAGCGAAGTCGGAACAACTCCATCTCTAGAATCGCGGTCCCCAGTCTCTCCCCAGAAAAACGCGCCCATTCTGCCACACGTTATACAGATTCCAGTCCCTTACCGGTCCGCGTGCCCAGTCGCCAGGATACAGAATCCTTGCCGAAGTCTGCGGAAAGCTTCAGACAGAGAGCTGCAGGTGCGGAAGCTGTGCCAGCTGCGCCGTCACGCCCTGCTTCGGTGGCAGAGTCCTTTACATCTACGACTCCATATTCGAACATGCTAGTCAGAGGATCTACAAACCCGGCTATGGGGTACAATGGCCCAATGCCAATTACCACGCCTTTGGCGCCCCAGAGCCCGACATTAGAGAATATCACATATCAGCATATCCAGGAGACGAGTTCAAAGAGAATATCTACTTTAGATTATTTGAGGAAAGCGTATGAATCCCCTTCAAGCCTGTGTTGTCCATATGCTCACAGTTGCTTAGACACGAAGGAAGAGTATACTGGTTCAATACATTATTATTCAACAAACCAGATCTACAACGAATGCCATACTTTGATACCCGGAAACTCGCCCGGCGCGCGACTAATTATCTCCTACTAGGCCTCTCTATCCCGACAGTAGTCGATCTCAGTTCCCAAACCGCAATAGAATTCCTAAGAACCTTGAATGCCCTTCTCTCCGAATTCGAATCATATCAGCAAATACACCCTTCGGACGGATCGACATCGACATCTTTATCGCGGCGTGGCTTTCCACAAATGTTTAAGAGGGCAACTACGAGTGGAAATAAGGGACGAAGGACGAGTTCTGCGGCGGAAATAGGGCTTCCGATGGGCAACGATTCAGCTGGAATGAAATCGACCAATGGAAGCAGTGGGGGAGAAGGCGGAAGTTTTCCTATGGGCGAGACAGAGCTTCTCCCAGGAGAGGAGTATACATATCTATTAACCCCATCATTACCATTCGATCCAGATTTCTACGAAACGTTTGCCACGCTGTGCGATGTCCTGATCGATTGCTATACGAAGCTCATGAGCCTGGTGGCTTCACCTAAGGAGTGCAGCCCGGTTGTAGCCGAGATGTTTACCAAGGCGGATGCTAGAGTGAGGAAGATTATTGTACAGGGAGTGGTGAAAGAGTTTGAGGACAGCAGCAGGGCTGGTGTAAAAAGCGAGGTTGCTGGGGTGGGCAAAGTAGTTTTGGGCGGCTTGATGTGAGGATTTGTATACCATGATGAATGGCGTTGCGTGGAAGACGGTTATGGTGATATGATTTATGGCATGAAATGAAGGATCAATAGAACGCCTATAGACAGCTTTGTATTTGCATATAAGATGCTCACGGCTATATTTATAAATTTAATCGGCTCTCAGCCCTAGCTTGAGCCCCATAACCAACAGAAAGAGAAAGATTTGTTCATCAGATACCATATATGAGGTCAACATACGTGGCAACCGCTTTTTACACGGGCCACATTCAGTGCTTGACTCTATTGGTAATCATCACTTGAAACGGACTGGAGTCCAGCTCCTTCGACAGAGCTTCTGAGACGGCACGTCTTGGACGTGACAGGTATCTTTCCATGAGGAAAGACCCAGAGTGTTTGTCCCGATCCTCAACAAACATCCCCCGCTTTCCTATAAGCTATGGACCCAAAGAAAAACGTATGGTGAACTTCCTCGCATCAAGAATAAGCCCCATCGAGTTACCCCTCGCACCACTTGCATGGCATGAGAAGGCAATCGCATAACTATCGATCTCGACGAAAAAACCCCCACTGACCAGAACATCCCCGCCACGCCAAGAACAGTCCAGACACCTTCCGCAAACTCACGTCCCCCAGTCCCAATAAACGTCGCACAAGAAGCTCGGACTCATATCTTCGTCCATGTGGTCTTCCCAGGTCAAAATAAAGGGCCTAAGATCAACAAGAAGGCGGTGCAAACGGTGAAAGGATGGAGGAAGGGACGAGGAATTGGTAGAAGAGAAGGCCGCAGTGCTTCTGTGGCGGCGCGTTTCCGCAATCCTTCTGAAAGAAGGCTGTCCGGGGACTTTCTCCCAAAGCATGAGTAGCTATTGCTAGCTGAGATATTCCGAGGAATTTCTCTGTTTGTGTGCTTCGAATGCGATTCTTTGAACGAGGAAGTTGAGGAAGGAAAGAGGGAGCTTCAGGATTTTTTTTGGAACTTGAGGTGCTTTTTTCCTTAGCGTCTACGCATTGGGCATAGTACAGCCCATGCATAGCAACCAATCATAGCCGCAAGCGGTCGTCGCGAAGGCGCGAAACTTCAACTTCTTTAAGACGTTGCCTGAAATAAAGAGAGCTTCCCAAGCAGGACAAACACTATTTCCTCGTCTCCAAAGCTGCTCAGCACCACCGCTTTCTGCAGCAAGTTCTTCCCTGTACATCAAACCCTCAAAATGTCAGGACTCTTCGGAAGCCAGAGCAGCACTGCGAGTCAAGCAAATACTCTGGGAGATCTTTCGAAAGACGTAGCTCTCAACCAGCCACCAAGTGACAGCGTATCCGACCTCGCCTTCTCGCCGCGCAGCGAGCACCTGGCTGTAGCTTCGTGGGATAATAAGGTCCGGATCTACGAGATTACGCAGAATGGAGGAAGTGAGGGGAAGGCTGTTATTGACCATGAGGGTCCGGTGTTGAGTTGCCACTGGTCTAGTGTACGTCGACAGCTATAGACTATGAGTAAGCCAAATCACTAACATATCTTTAGGATGGCAAGCAAGTCGTTGGAGCAGGAGCCGACAAAGCCGCCCGATTGCTTGACTTGGGATCTGGAGCGAGCGTTTCACAGCAAGTCGCGGCACACGATCAACCTATTCGATCTGTACGGTTCTTCGATGCCCCAAACTCGAACGCGCAGATGATTGTTACAGGATCGTGGGATAAGACTATCAAGTACTGGGACTTGCGCTCGTCGACTGCGGTAGCTACCGTGCAATGCCAGGAGCGAGTTTACACGCTGGATGTGCAGAAGAACCTGTTGGTTGTTGGGACTGCGGATCGGTATATTAACGTTGTTAACTTGAGTGAGCCGACGAAGTTTTATAAGACTTTGCAGAGTCCGTTGAAGTGGCAGACAAGAGTTGTTAGCTGCTTTCCAGACGCCAGTGGTTTCGCTGTAGGAAGTATCGAAGGCCGATGTGCAATCCAATATGTTGAAGACAAGGACGCCAGGTAAGACTTTCATCCTAGATTGAAAACCATTACTGACTAATATAGCTCAAACTTCTCTTTCAAATGTCACCGCGACCCTCCGTCTAACAACATGACGAACGTTTATTCCGTCAACGCCATCTCCTTCCACCCCGTCCACGGCACCTTTAGCACCGCCGGTTCAGACGGTACTTTCCACTTCTGGGACGGAGTAGCCAAGCACAGGCTAAAGGGCTACCCAACCGTCGGCGGTACCATCTCAGCAACCGCGTTTAACAACACCGGTGGCATCTTTGCTTATGCTGTCAGTTATGATTGGAGCAAAGGCTATGCCGCCAACACCCCGCAATACCCAAACAAGATCATGATGCACCCTGTAACACCTGAAGAGTGCAAGCCTAGACCGAGTGTGAAGAAGCGGTAGAGCGGGCGGGGTTTGGTTTGGGGTTCTTGGGATGAAAAAAATTTCTGGGGGAACGAAGGACGACCAGGAATGTCCTGTGTATCAACTGCTAGCTTTTTATTTTGCATCAAGGGTGGAAATTATGGCATATGGGGATGAATGAAATCCAAGGCGTTAAGGATGACATTTTGTAGCGACGAATACCACAGCAGAACTTAGATAGGAATGAAGACCATAGTCACCTCAAAATGGATTTATGACAGAATACTAGTGCATTTATTGTTTCTTGTGAACAAAGTTCCGCCCCTTGTGCCAAAACGCCCACGCTGTCGTGCCCTTAAAATGCTACATGAATTATACCTACTGGATCAGCTCACCCTCTTCCTGTTTACCCTTCCCATTAACATTGCCAATTCCAGGCTTCTCCACTTCTTCATCGTCACTGGCGCTGCCCACGCTGTACCGCTCCTGCTCCATGTCTTCCGTTGGAGTCCTAACATGCAACTCATCCAACTCGCTCTCATCGAAATCCGCCGCTTCAATATCCCTATTACCTCGTTTATTCCTGAAGTTCTCCAAACCCATACCACTTTCTCCCCTGCCAGTGCCGAGCGACATTGGTGTATCCCCTCCGAAGACACCTGCATAGCCAGCTCGCGCTCGACGGTCCTTCCAGACGTAGTATCCCCATGCTGCGGCGGCAATTATGACGATCACAAGCACAATCTCTCCAGACTTGTAGTAGGCTGACCATTTCGCTGCTGCAAGCTTCTCCTTCTCAGCTGCCTCGGCCGTGGTGCTATTCGGGTGGCCTCCAACTGACGTCTCGAGTCCCTTCTCCCCATCAATGCGACTGTCTGTCGGGATCCCTCCGATACTTGCGATGTCGACCTGCATGAACCTATCAAGCATGTCCCTCGTTCGTCTGGCGTAGTCGAATGGAACCATGTGGGAAGAGTTGTAGAACAAAACGTAAGTTAGGTTTCGCGCTTCTTGATAGAATCCTGCTGGCTCGCCGTCGAATTCCCAGTCTCGGCGGGGAGCCCACGTACCGGGTGAAAGCTCGAACCCCTTGCCTCCATTCCACTGCATGTTGCTGATCAATTCCTCGGTTCCGATATGATTGCAAATGAAATCATCAGCCCCAGAAAATAACAGTGTTGGCACCTCAGCAATGAGATCGGGTAAGAGTTGAATAGAAGGCTTGGAGTTGCTGGCTCGGAAAGCACTACCGACTCCACCATTACACTCAGTCCACCCAGTCCGCTTTCCAGGATCGATATGTAGGGCATCCAAGACGTCTTTTCGACGAAGGAAAGGTGTAACATTGTCCAAATCCGGAGGCCAGTTCATTCCACAGCTAGGATAGCTATCCTTCAACTTGATGTCATACATATTGATACACTGCATATTGCCGTCCGATCCCTTCACCTGGGTATCTCTTAGAATATCCTGAAGGACCTGCTCGCACTGGTTGTTGTCCACATGATCCTTTCCACCGGGCTCTGCCAATGCTTTCAAACATATTGCTTGTTGAGATTCTATTCGCTTGGCTGTATCGCTGTCGCGCTCGATCAGTCCTCGTTCGTAGGCGAAGGAAAGGTAAGCCTTGTATTGTTCCTCCGGTGATATCCATCCATTGCCAATCAGCATTCCCTTAAGTTGCCATGGGTGTGCCGCTCCTGCTTTGTTTCTATCGAGTATCGCCTTTGCAATATAAGGAATATGTTGGCCAGCATACGACTCTCCAGCTAGATAAAGCTATGGCCTATTAGTGCGAGACTCAAGGGCAGCTTGTAGAAGATACTTACATCATCGTGCTCATATTCTGGGAAGAGCTCGAACCACTTTTCGAGAAATTTGACAAACTGGTTTGCCATCTCCGGTAGCTCATGAACGTAACTGTCTGTATCCACGAAACTGAAGCCCGTTCCCACGGGGTTGTCTACGAACATGATATTTGCAAATTCATCCCAAGAGCCATCATTGTATTCCAGTTTTGGGCCCTTCGATTCATCTCCAACACGGTAGGGACCGATTTCCATCAGCGCACCATCTTCCGAACTGCATCCAGGTCCACCATTCAACCATATAACTGTCCTTTGTTTGTTTCCAATGTGTCGGTTCTGCCAATGCCAAAAGACTAAAAAAAAGTATTAGAGAAGGGCGAAATAGTCATATTGCAGGCAGACTTACACATGTTCCCATGGTGCTCTGGGGTGACTTCTATATGCCCTGCGTGCATCTTCAGGAGGGGTTCAGGGGCCCCGGGTAAACTGTGTACGAAATAATCTGCTTGCGACTTCTCTGCATGGCTGACAGAGGATAGTATCGATAGAAGTCCCCATATCTTTAAAGCATTAGAACCTACGCTCCAGCATAGCCGCTCTGGAGGGGAGGCAAAGAATCGCATCGTAGATGGCGATTCAGAGAAGGCGAGGTGAGGAAGTAATAGTGAAGGTAGCTCGAGGCTCGCCGTTGCTGATGCTGATGCCCATGCAAGAAATGTGGATGTTGAAGGCGAAGTGGCTGATGTGTCTTCGGCACTGGTTTCAACACGCGGCCTACCTCAGTCAAGGGGGGGCTCTGCTCTTTCCTCAGCCCGCAGTATCCAATACGGGTGGTATCGTATGCGATTCGAAGTTTATTGTGCACTCAAGACGGAGGATCTATGGACGTCTCAGGGGCGCACATTGTTGGACTATTGATTGTAGAAGCTTCCCATTGTCTCCTTCTCTTGGATGTTATATCCATATCTCTTTGTCCAATCATGATCCCGACCCATAACTTGAGACCGACACCGACCCGACCCCAACGCATGCTTGGCATCTTCTCCGCGTCCTATTTAAAGCGACAGCCATCTCCCAACCGCGATGCCGTGTCAAAAAAACAGCTTGCTTCTCATAATGTTGCAGAACAGAGTACTAAACAAATTCTTGAGCCGCCTGCAGACAGTGTCTGAAGCTTAAGCAGTCTCAGCCTAAAAATGCCAAACCCATTTAATCTTATTGATGTACCTGGTTCGTCTATTTGCGGCTGCTTTGTGTATTTCTCCGTTCCCATTAAGATTGGGTGGTAATACGGGCTAGTTGTCATTCCGATGTCCAACACAGTATATCTCCTTGACCAATATCCTTGCTATTCACCAGATCAACTATACTCTTTGTCCTCAGCAATCCCTGTACGGTCAGCGGGCATTTGACATCAAGATCTGATGCCTATGCCATAGAGAGGGACTGAATATGAATCCTGGACCCAGAGCTAAGACTGATGCAAGCTATCCAAGAAGAAATAGAGCGAAAATACCTACCTTTTTTCGTCAAGTGGACAAATAATATGGTCCAAAGCTACATTTCTTGGTATGTGATGGTTTACTAGACCGCCACTCTCGGTGACTCACAAGCAATATCCAGAGACTGTATTTTGGCCATCAAGCTTGAAACATAGATGGAGACTTAGAATTCGGTTGCATGCTACATATAGCTCCAAGAATGTGTTTTGTAGCTGCTATGTACGCAGGGCAGGAACGAGCTCTTTTGTTGCAAGAACATTGGAACATAGGCAAGATCAATTGGTAAGGCTTGTATTATTTGGAAACCGTGTGGGCAGTCAGACAGAATAAGAGACCTACATGAAGAAGCTGGTCTTGAGGTGAAGATGATAAAACACAGCAGAATGTACTAATTGTATGATTTGCGCTTCGATTAGGTTATGATGCTCGTATCAGCATCTACAAAAGCCACGATACTCTCGGCTCGTCCTTGTATATAACCCTTCAGTTTTGGCAAGTAACCACCTATAAACTCTGCTTTTCTATGTGAGAAGTTCACTCCCTTACAGCAAGTTTCGCTTGCTGCAAAAAACTGTATTGGCTGTTGGGCTACGATAATTGGCAGTAGTAGTACAACCAGCTATGGTCATGCTTAGCACTGCATACTCAACACCAGTAGTACAGAGTTCGACCCTGCGGCATGCAGCATATCAACCCATGCTTCTAGGAATTTACTAAAACAAATCCCCGAATCCCTTCTCCGAATCTTTCTTGATCAAGTCAACCATGCCCTGTTCTGAATTAGTCTGAGGGGTATCTCTGTGGTGACGCCATGCCGGACTTACCTCTGGCATTATTGGCTCTCCATTGCTGCCTTTTACATATCGAAATGGCATTTCAGTACTTTCGTTTTTGTTGATACGTAGCTCCGGGTAGTCGACGTAAGATATGTTTTCGAGTGGCACTATATCAAATACATAAGAAGAGACAAGTTGTTGAGATAGGTTTACTTACCATTCTCTTGTACAATGATCCTCGTTACTCTTACTGCAGTATCAGTAGTCATCTGTTTTGGGCCCAGACGACGACATGCAAAACCTTTCTTTCGCAACTCAGAGGTTCTATCTGGTAAAAGTAAGTATCATGTGGATCGGCACTGTTCAGATACATACCTCTGGGTGGATCATCCCCCAGAATACCACCAAATAGAAATACATCAAATGCCGAGCCATCTTCCGGACTCAACTCCTTTGTTGCCGATGGATCAAGCAAGCAAACGCGAGACTTATCTTGTGCGTAGAGCACTTCGACACTTTGGCCATCTGCCGTGAAACCCGGTGCAGCTTTCAGTGTGGCTGGTAACTCGAGAGATGGGGGAACTGAAGACAAGCAGAACTTTGCACCTGCTTCATGAGACTCTCTGGCAATTGTGAGATACTCTAGCTCGGACCAGGGACCTAGTTCGTCGTCAAGATGCTCCACAATGTAAGTTTTGGACGCCATTGGATTGGTTTTAATGGCGGTACCAGCTGTAGATAAATTCGGTACAGCCCAAGTTCAGCAGTAGGAGTGAGTGTGTTCTGATACTGCGGCGAATCAGGTAGTGTGCCCGAAGAGCCGTATACTCCATAAACAGAGTTTGGCTTCCTGCGGGGTAAATGTCTTGCAACACCGTCCTGGCGAGCTTGTATGGTTTGACGGAGACTTTTGCCTTTTGAAGCTTCAAGGATTGACGGAATGAACCCTGAGACAAGCGCTTTCTGGTCTTGTGATGGTGTATGGCCAATGATTTTGCTCGTTGAGATAATCTTTGCGTATCTGGGACATGTGTAAGCTGCAGCCCTTGAAAGTGCAAAAAGGAAAAACGGGATACATACCTGGGTACTTTATGATAAATTTTGAAATACATACGTCAAGCGTGACGTATCAATCTGACGAAGTACATAAATAAATTTGGTGCCAAAAATTATGTGGAAAGATGGAACTTGTCAAGAAAGCTACCCCTCATAGCTTTGCTATGATTTTTTTTAGCCGAGACATACTTATCACTCCCCTCTCCCTCCTCGACTTCGACTCCACATTTTAGACGTCGAGCCATCACGATAATCCTCTATTTCCTTCCCGAATTTTTCAATTTGAAGCACCGATTTGACTGGATCATTGACTGGACTCTCCGCGGCGAATAAGAACTATTCAAGCTCACCTCACCGTCGCTTTGTTCTTAGAGCTCCTATTATCGACTGGGGTGCAAGGATCTCAAGAAATTCAAGGCACGGCAACGCAAAGCATAAACATTCTCGAGTCACGATATCGAGGTCCTCCAGAAAACAAAAACACTTCCACCTCACCTAGAGACACACTTTCTACAACCTCCCTAAACACCACAAAACATCCCTAAACACGAACCCCGCACATCACCAAGATGAACCCCCACCAAAAGAATAAGGTCGACATCAACGTAAGCAATCCACCTCTACGATATTTCCATGCTCTGCATTCACATTGAAGGGCCCTACTAACATATCTGCTACAGTCGCTCTCCCCAGACGAGCAACGCCTCTTCCGCCTCTACGGCAAGCTCCCCTCCAAATCCGACCACCTGGCCAAGCACCTCAAAGAGCGCAAGTACTTCGACTCTGGCGACTACGCCCTCTCCAAAGCCGGCAAAGCCAGCTCCGTCGACACCGGCAGCGTCGGCTCCCAGCACCCCCTCCCCGAAAATATCCCACACCTGTCATCGCCCGGCGTAGGCAGTGCCAACCAGGGCGGCAGCGGCAATGGCAATATCCACCCCCACTCTGGCAGCACGGCTGGTCTGCAGAGCGGTAGTCCGGTCAAGGAGAGCAGCTTCTTGAACAGGGAGACGAGCGTGGATGAGATGGATGATAAGAAGGCTGGTGAGAGGGCAGATAACATCAGTCCGCCTCCTGCGAAGGAAGGTATTCCGATTAGAAGATAGGCTGTTGTTACATGCAGGTCATGGAGGCTTATATTGTCTGGAGAAGTATGATGGTCTTACGAATGATGGATGACTTGGCGTTTTGAGGACTTTGACAAACGGTTTTTGGGGATAGGGCTTTTCCTGTGCATACTTGCTCTTCTGACGGCTGTTAATCCGCGGGCTATACAATGCCACAAAATCAAGAAATTGAGTTCTCATGCAGCTCTTTTAGGCGGTTTTATTGTTCTAGCTAGCTAAGTAGTAAAAGAGATTCAGTCATAACATGTGCCCTCGGGCGATTTTCGTAGCTTTTCCATCCCCCAACGCCTGCAATGCTTCTAATCTTTATGGTGGGTTTAGAGATCTAGTGCCTTGATAGCCATTGCTATAGCACCATCAAACGTCTTGTTTCCACCAATAAATCCTGCAGCATGCACAAAGACTCCTCCACTGACTCCCGACTTTTCACTTAATTCCTCATCCCTGAATCCTCTCCATGCTTCTGGCAACGGCTTTCTGCTTTCAAACGAGTCCTTGCTAACAGGAACAGCTTGGATTCTCCATTTGGCATCCGGCGTCGGCTTCTCTGGATACAAAACGTAGAGAACGTTAGCATCACCACCCTCCTGCTCTTCCAAAGTGTACAGATGATCCTTCCAGGGCACAGATTGGCCATCAAATACCAAAATCCGTCCCTTTGCGTCATACTCTAAGCGCTTCGCATACGCTTTATGCACAATATCTCTCGCCGGAAGCCATGCCTTGGTATAATAATCCAAATCCCGCGAAAACTCCTCTCCCATCCTCGCACTCGCAACCAAGAACTTCTCATCCTCAGCCTGCTGCGCCTGAACCGGGTCAGAAGGCGTAGGATCGTTCCAGTTAGGGTTCAATCGCGAGACCATGGCGCCTAATGAGAATCCTCCATCGCTGAACTTCTTTTCTAGCCCGGCGGCTGCGATGCCTTTGGGGTCGTAGGCTGAGATACCGTTGTCGTGTGCGTCTAGTGCTTCGATGAAGCTTTCGTAGATCTTGCCGTAGATAACGTTTACTTCTTCTGCATCTTCCGAGACACCTAGATGCTGTGCAATGATAGCTTTGCCAAAATGCATGTACACCAAGCCAGCGGAGGAGAGCTTGGTCGGGCGGCTAGGAAATGTGGTCGTGAAGGTCCGCTGGTGATGGTCATATCTGTTTGTTGCAGCATTGTACTCTCCACCAACATCTACGACGGTATGGCAGGTTGAAAGGAGAGCTGGGTCTCTTGTGCGGATCAGTTGAGAGGAGTTGTAGGTTGGGAGGAGGCGTAACATGTAGACGGCTAGGGCTTCATCGGCGTGGAAATGGCCATTGTGGGTACCGATGCTGACGGGGGATGTCTTGAGTCTCTTTGCTGCGGTTTCTGCCATGGTGAAGATTGTCCTGCGATACATACACAGACTTTGGGTTTCTGTTTGGTGGGGTCAGGGTCTGAAGATGCAAAGAAACTTGGAGGCTACAACCCACTTTAGCGCCTTTCACGCCTGCAACTAGTCCATTTTACGCGCTGGGAGAAGCAAATTCGAAAATACCTCCTCGCCTGTTTACAATCATAGTACGAGTATGAGCTGGCCTTTTCCATTAATTTATTCACCGCTGATTGCCATTGTCTTCGCAAGCCCCTTAAATGGAGCCTACAGTCCTTGTCTTTTGCTTCCAACAGGCTGTGCTACTAACTCGTAAATTTGGGCCTTCCCTCCTACGAGTAGAGGCCTAGTCAAATCTCAAATCTGAGATCTGCGATAGATGCGAAATCCTTGCCAACTCCTGCATTCATCAAGGCACCGCACCTGCACCCAGCAGACTACTGTGCAGCAAAATCATATCGAGAAAAGTCACCACCAGGAATTTTTTAAACCCTATCGCCAAACCCGCGGTCCTATTCTTTGCCAACTGACGCGATAAAGACTAAAATAGCCCCGTGGCCTAGATAAGAGACATCACGGTGTGGGATTTAAGATTGATTCACGAGAGGCAGAGGCAGCAAGGCTTGACTGGGGACATACCGGTGTACAGGACAACAACTCGAGCTCAAGATCAACTACTAGAGACCGACCTAACGCCCTTCAAAGAAAATCAAGGCTGTATTTCACCAACACTGAGCTGGGCGAGCTTTACAGCCCGCTGCGGCGCCAACAGTGCTGATGTGGTTCTTTCGAGTTCTCTCCTCCGCTATATTCCTCCTCACAATCATCCTCTCGATACCCATAGCCTTCGATGTCGGCGGACGGGATTGTGGGCTGGCTTTTTCTTTGAGTTTATTCTAGTAAGGAAGCATCTCCATTTGCCGCCCTTCTAACTACGCCCCGCTCTCTGAACAAATCTAATAGCAGGGCGGTTTTACTGCTTTTCCTGGATATCACCGCTAATCGAGACCATAGCTTCTATTTCTTCTTTTCTGCCCTTAAGCTAGCGACTCCGAAAGAGTCAAGGATACGATGGGCGCTGATACAAGTTATCAGCATGGCGCAGTGGATTCTGTTACCGGGGCTATTAATATGGAGCATGAATAGATTTGCAGTCGATGCGAATGCCAGTGGAGACTGGGCTTCAAGGACATTCGACCACAAAAGGGCGCAAGATACCAGCTTCAAGGAGTGGATATTCGGTTCAGGAGGGCTCCTTGAAGCGATGACGGTTGGAACTTGGGACGTCATGCTGCGATACTCGACACCACTTTTTCAACTGGCAGAGGGATTCTGCAGTCTGCTTGTGATACAAGCCGCGGGGCAAATTACAAGATGGCTTGTCAACCGTGGACGTAGCAGCGACACCTGGATGATTGGGTTGCTGGTATTATCTGCCTCGATTATATCTAGTTCAGTTTATTTCCTCTGGAGGATCACCAAATTCCCAGAGATATCAAACGTGGATGCTATCCTCATAGGAGTCACTATCACCTGTGCGGTTTTCCTCTGTGGGTGGGGTATTGGCAGTGGTAGGGGAAATCCAGTTGAGAGCTCAATGCTCTTTGCCTATGTGGTATTATGCATATACCAGATTTTCACCGACTACTTGCGACCTTCGAATGAGACACCGCCTCCACCCGCTCAACCGGAATTCCCTCCATTCCCGCCTATTATCATGGCCTCATACTCGACCCTGGTCTACGTACTGTCAACACTACCTTCAGCAGTACACTCGGGGCTTACCTTCTTCTATGCAGCATTCCAGACTATCACCCCGTCTGTTATCATTTCCCTAGCCTACCGAATATTCGTGTTCTACGCCGCTACACGAATCATTCCAGCCGTGAGAGAATCTGGAGCTCGAGCTTTGTCTGAAGAGCCAAATCTCGATGACAGTGATGGGGAGGGTAAAATTCTAGGGCTCCTAAGCTGGTTTAGCCCAAGTATCCTCGTGGCGGTCTACACGAGTCTCTTGATGCAGCACTTTGCAGCAGCAGAGGGGAATGGTGCCGAATGGTGGACTATGCAAGGGGGCGATGCTGGGGGAAATATCTGGAGATGGATAAATGTAGCTGCGACAATGGCCTTGTATGCTTTGGAGCTCTATCTTGGGAAAGAGGATATGGAAGGATCCCTCACAGGACACTGGAAGACCGACTGAAGCATTTGAGAAGGGTCTCGTTTGTTAGGCCAAGAAAGCTAAAGATCAAGAAGAGAGATCTAGAGAAAGTAAAGAGGCGAAGGACATGTGGGTGGATTTGTCGAGGATTTCTAATATGAAAAAATGGGAAGCGAAAGTCTGATTGGGTGTTAGGCATTTTGTTGCACTTGGCGGCGTTTGGGACGAGAAAGTCTTCGTAAGCTGTACATACACGGTACTTTGGGCCTGGATGAGCTCAGTTCGTGCATCGAAGCTTGCCTTTAGTTGAGGATAGATACCCCCTTTGAAACTCACACCATCCTACACTTAATACACGTTACAAACGGTTTTCGTAATTGTGCTGATGCTCTCCATGTGAGATGTGGTTTCTTTACATGTAGCTACCACTGGGACGTACGAGGCCTGCATAGGTCTAATGTTGAAGTGGTCTGCTCGAAAGGGAGAGGCAGAGAGGCAGTCACCGGATAGCATTGTGATACCACATTCGTTTTGTAACTCTTGTTGCCAGTTGAAAAGGGAATAAAAGGAGCCACCAAGAACAGTACAGCAGGTACCTAGGCGGCAGATCGGCGTTGGTGTCTGGTCTGGTCATCAAAGCAGGATTGATAAGTAAGAAGATAAGTCCTGGGTATGAATATATCCTGAAGCAACGAGTAATAATCGGCTCTTATTAATCACTCCTACAGCCAATGATATATATTTGTTTCTACTTCTAGTCCACCGCACCAAAAGCAAAGTTGCTCCGCACGGCTTCCTCCAGTCTTGTTGACTCGTGGGAGTCGTGGGGGAGTTCCCACAGTGGAGCACACTACCGGTACAGTAAAGCGACACTAAGAAGCTACCCCCTGTCTGACATCCTCAACGAGTGCATCTGCAGCACATCGTATCATCGCCAACCCGTCCTCCCTCCATTCAACAATTCATGACCGCCTTTTGAGGGTTGCGTGTCGTGTCATAGCTTCAATACAATTTACCCATATTAGGTACTCTTTGACCTTCCCCCCCTTCTCCTTTTCCGTCATCTATATATCCGGGTCCATCCTCTTTCTTGTGTCCTCCTTCCTTTTGTGATTTTGATATTGTCCCTCCGAGTGTCCAACCATCCTGCAATCGCACCAATCTCTCTCTCTTATCTCAACAACACCATCTCCAGCTCCAGCTCCATCTCCAGCTCTAACCCCAATTCCATCTCCAAGCATAAGCACATCATGTCAAGAGTCACTCCACCAGTCAACAAGTTCGCCCAAGGCGTCCGAAGAATCAGCTCCACGGCAAACGCTCCTCGCCCTTCAGGTCTTCTTGATTCCCGGGCCAGAAATGTATACTTGCCCCGCCCCAAAATCGACTTGAAAGAAGAGTGCATGAGGCGTCAATTGAAGACCAGCGGCAGTAAATCAGAGGTAATTACACTTCAATCATTGAGATCCATTTCTAACGCATATGAACAGCTTGTTGAACGCCTTGCAACATCAGACCTCATCAACACCCGTAGTTTCCACACACTACCCAGCGGACCCCGCCGGCCTACCACGCCTCCCGCTCCCCAACTCTACAAACCCATTCCCTTAATGCAAGGATTCCGCAGCTCAGCCCCAAAGCTCACAGTCCTTGACCCCTCAGCAGTCGATTATTTGATCTTGCCCGATCCCCCGGCGCCTCCTCCATCCAACCCGTTCTCCAGACTCCGCGTCCCACTACTCCCAGACAACTACAGTCCCGACAGAAGTGCTCAGTCAGGCAACGCAGTAGAGACGCTAGATGAAGCTGTCCCGCGTCCAGAAATTAGTATCATAGCTAGCCATCCCGAAAACGTGGCGCCTGCTACTATTAGCGAGGTTGTGGGGAATGATGGTTTGGATGTTGATATTGGGGATTTGACGACTGCCGCTTTTGGCGCGAAGGAGGAGAAAGAGTCGGGGGTCTTGAGGGAGTTGTGGAGTGGGTTTGTCGATGATGTGATTGGTTCCAAGGGGGGTTCGAGTAAAGTTGCTGTTTAGTGTGACTTGATGCTTGTGTTTTTCTTTATCGGGCGATGAAGTATTTGGATCTGTGATTCATATTCTATGGAGTTGTTCTTTGTGCTTGATTTTGTTGTTGGGGGCTACTTGGTGGCTTTGCAGGGATTCAAGACATGCCGATGCTGGCTTTCCTAAGGCGTTCTGCTTCTTGTCCCTTTGATGGCTCAGGTTGAACTTTCACGTATTTCTATTGATCAAAAAACTTCAGTAGCACTTGATATCACCTGAGATTTACGAAGACGTATAGTACGTATTTCATTTGAGATGCATGCTACACTCCAGAGTCACTTATTGTCACGTCACATTGGTAGACCAACCGAGCACTCACTCGTGAAGTCAAGTGGTAGAGCAACGAGTATCTAATATTACCTACCTGGTAAGACAAACCCATGCGATAATACCATCCGCTCAGCATCGACGCACAAGATGATCATATCCTACACGTCTCAGGGGACTCACGGGAGACTGGAGAGCGAGTCCAGCACCAGGCAACAACACCACAGGCCTACCCGGCAGTATCTGAGCCCCCAACAGCACGGCACCAAGCCCAACTCCACTCACAGCCATCGCAGAATGCGCTTTCATCTGCTGCTCAGCAAAGAGCCCATCCCACTGCGCCGCATTCCCCTCAAACCCATTACCCACACCCATACGCTTCAGGTAACACCGTCCCACGCCCTCAGCCAGCAGTACATCCGTCACGAAATGCGAGCCCCCTTTGCAAACATACCCATGCATACCCACCGCGCTATCGCTCCGCTCCGGGCATAGTGTTTGTGTTGTTGATGGTTGCTATTTAGACAGGTAGGTTTTGATTGAGTAACGTGTAAGGGGATATTGGAGAGCTCTTATACAAGATTTTCTGGACTTGATTCGAGGTGTTGAATCCACTTGATAGCCAATCATTACCACCATTCATCGAGGCGGATAAACAGAAGTTATTTTTTTAAGTCTTTCATTTGGATTTGTTGATGTACCGTTGCGAGCAATAGGATATCATCATTAGCTTCGAAGTTGTCTACGGGGGGTAAAAAACAACTGCTGAAGACCCCAATAGCTACATCTAAGCATTCTGTCCCAGACCTGAATCTGTAATACGAGTTAGTACTTGCTTTCCATCAAGTCATTGGGATGTATATCAACATACCAACCTGGATTTTCTGTCCCGTCATTGAAGAGTTCTTCGCAATATCCACGAATACTTGGGCACAATCCTCTAAATCAGTCTATGCACCGGTCAATACCCACATCCTACAGAATAAGGGCTTCAACTCACATCCTTCTTCAACCAAGACTTCTCCCTCAAATCCTCAACACGCTTCGGGTCATACTTCGTTCCCTAAACCCAGCCACATCAGGTTAACTACCATTCTGGACTCCAAACTCCACGAATAGAACAGAAAAGGTATACATACCCATTCGGTAGCCAACCACCCAGGCAACACAGCATTGACCCTGACCTTCGGACCTTCGGTGCTAGCCAAACACCTCATCAGATGTAACTGCACAGCTTTCGTAACACTATAAGCTGCACCCCTCAAAACTACCAGTCAGCATTCATCAACATTTTCCCAAATCCTCAAAACCCCCAAGAGATCATGAAGTAAGGAAATTCTCGCTAGCACATACGCATCGAACTCCCCCCCGCCGTAACCCCGGCAATACTACTCGTGATAACAAAAACGCCTCCCTCAGGATTCCTCTTAAACGTCGGCGCCGCCTCGCGCATGAGGAAGAACTGCGCCTTCACGTTGACGGCGTGGCAGAGATCCCAGTCTTGTGCAGTAGGCGCGGAGAGGTCGGAGAAGGTGGAGAAGCGCGTGTAGCCTGCGTTGGAGATTATGATGTCTAGGCCTGAGAGTTGGGCGATTGTGGTGCGGACGACAGAGATGCAGTCTGCTTCGATGCCCATGTCCTTCTTTCGTGTTAGCTACGAGAGAGAGATGTTTGGGTTTGTAGTTGTATTGAGTTTATTATAAATATGATATGATGTGATGTGATATAGTTTTATAAGTAGTAAAGATTTAGAGAATCTTGATCTGGTTTGGGAATAGGAGTAAGGTATGTTCTGAAAAGAAGAAAGGGGGAAATAATTGGATGGATATGAAAGTAAACATACCCCCTTAACAAGCACAGCTTTCCCACCAAACCCCTCCACCTTCTCCACTACCTCTTTTGCCCGATCTTCACTCGCATTATAGTTGACAGCAACATTGCACCCCTCAGCTGCGAATTTCAGGCATATGAGTTCACCAAGTCCACTAGTTGCAGCTACCATTAGCGTTTGTATTAATTGACTGGTGTAATAAGGGCAAGGTAGGCCTGGTAGGCAAGGTATATCGCGTCCTCTGAAAGCTACTTGGCGAAATGCGGGGTAAATGGATTGGGGGCGGGACTCTTGCAGCAGGCACTTCTGGGCAGCCTAGGGGGAAGAGATGTGAAAATACTGACCGTGATCCACCTGTGACGAGTACGTTTCGGCCCTTGAGTGAGTAGGGCATTGTGGGATATAATTACTATAGTGAGGGTTTAGGGAAGAGGTAGGAATAGGATCAGGAACAGAAATGGGGAAGGTGGGGAGAAGTTTATTGACTGGGGTGGTACAATTCCAAGCCGCCAACTCCCAGTGACACGGGACGCTGTGTTGGATCTGAACTTTGGAGTCGGATTACTGTTCCGAGTTATTGCTAGGTCGACGATACTGTAAATGGCGCGAGTTGTTCTGTTCCTGATATTGAAGAGTGGCTAGGTCTGTTTTTTGGGGTTTGTAGTTCACGATGGTTTTTAGAAGTTGCGAGTTGCAGTATCTCACCTCGGTGTTTGTACATACAAGCTCACGATAACGATGGCGATATGGAACACAGAAGTACTGGGCAAATCCTCTATGCCTTTGGGGAAGCTAAAGAGCTAAATCTTGATGATACATCTGGTCTTAATCCTGCCAGTCATTTCATGTTACGCGGATCCACGTCCCGTACAAAGAAGCTATATCTACCATCCGCCAGCAGACAATCAAAAGGACTGTATATCCGCTAATACCTCGAGGCAGTAGTAGCAACATGAACAGCTGAATCAATTAAACGCTTTTCGGCTTATCATCCTCATCAATGCTACCCTCAGAGCTTTCGGTGCTGTTAGTGTCGACACGGCGAGTCTGGGGAAGCTCCTCTAGATTGGCACCGTGGATGTCCTCTTCAAACACGGGGTCGGTCTCAACATGTTCGAATTTGGTCTTGAAGTCCTTCAGGCCGGCAGTATAGCTAGAGCTATTGGAGCGACGGCGAGCATTGGTGAGGTTGAAGCCTTCGTCCTGGACCTCTTCACCATTGACACCCCTAATTGAGTTAGCATGGTGTCATTGTAGGGGGGTTGTGAGGCATTGAGAAGTATTATACTTGACTTGACTTGGTGTAGGACGTAGGATGTAGGATTGTATGAGAGACTCACCATCCGCCCTTGCCGGCACCATTCTTCTTGGTCTTCTTGGGGTCGACATCGACATGGCCTGACTTGGCGAAGTAGCGGGGGAGGTGTTCAGATGCAGAGGCAGTGCCATCAGCGAGGCCGGCGTGGTCGCGGTCATTGAACTTGTGTGATTTGCCCACTGTCAATGGTAGGGTGATTAGCTGATACTGTATTTGAAGCTGTGGAATTGAGGGGTGGGATTGGTCACACGAGGAGATGTAAGCATCAAACGGAGCTTTGCTGGAGGTACTTACTGATGAAGAGAGTGGGTTGGAAGTGGAATTGGAGGTGAGGGGATTGTAATTGAAGATGTTGAGTTGTGGTTGATGTGCTGGATTTGTTTGTTGATGAAGGAGGATGAAAGGAGGAGGGAGACGTGTATGTTTAAATTGATAGAAGTAGAAAGGCGGGGTGGTGCTCGTGTGACTTTGGGCTCGAATTGCACAACTGGTACTGACCTGGTAGACTGGGTGGTTCGATTGCACTGCTAACAAAAGGAAGGCGGACGGCGGAAGGCGTCACTGCACTGCACTCGCGATAGAATTATGGGTCTTTGACTTTCCATTCAATTCCTGAGTCCTAAGTCCTGACTCGTTCTTCCCATGACTCGTCTCGTGATACCGACTAAACATCCAATATCAGGTGCCTTTTTCTTTCTCTACCTGCTCAACTGTCCCGCTCCAAATCTGGGGTAAAGGTACTTACTGTACGGAGTACCTAATCCGAGACGGCAACACAATCTCCACACAAGGTACAAGGTACATTGCCCCACCCACGCTAGCCTTGACCTTGGACTAAACGTCACTGTACTGTGCGGAGCGGCGATCGGAGCGCTGCTTTGAAATCCTCATAAACACCAATAAAAATTTAAACTTCACTTCCATCGTGCTCCAGATATACACTCCAAACCCCTCCTCGAAAAGGACAGAAACCATTACTTCCTATCCGTTACGCCATCCAAGAGGCTCTTTGGTAGGCACAATGGCGCCCTCCGTCACTATTGATAACGACTCCGACTTCACCCCGATCGCCTCCTTCCCAACAAAGGCCTCCTCTTACAACGCCAGAACCCTCCTACTCGCGCCTCCCTCCATATCCAGTCACGAAGAATCCTTACGAAATGTTCTTGCCTCCCACGATAGAGCGGTCACGGATCTGCAGATGCTCGATCGCCTCTCTGCGGGGCTTGTCACACTGCCTGACTCAACCTACGACCTGATCCTTATTCTCACTGATGCCGATGGGACACGAACCGAGTCTGCACAATTGCTTGGAAGGGATGTATTTGGGAGAATGGTGCAAGCGTTGAAGGCCGGTGGAAAAGTAGAAGCGCAAGATGGGTCTTTTGGTCAAAATGCCACAGAGCACAAAGAGTCCATTCTTGCAGGGCTTGTCTTAGAGAGTGGTGGGATGGTCAAGCCGGATTACAGTGCAAGTGAGGCTGTGCCTTTGCGGTTAAGGAGGAAGGATAAAAGCGTTGTTTCTAATGCTGGGCCTGCGGTGGCGACAACCACGGTGTCGTTGAACGGCAAACGGAAGAGCGTGGATATGGTAACGAGCAAGCCAGCAGGTGTTGGGTTTGTAGATTTCAGTGATGATTTTGGGGATCCTATGATTACTGGCGAGGACGATGACGATGAGCTTATTGATGAGGATACTCTGCTCACCGAAGAAGATCTCAATAGACCTGTCAATATCCGTGAGTTGGGTTTTTATTGGCCCTTCAGAAATGTACTAATCTTTCCTAGCACCCGAGTGCGCTCCACGAGTTGGCAAGCGCCGCCGAGCATGCAAAGACTGCACCTGTGGTCTTGCTGAGAAAATCGCAGCTGAAGATGCAACAACACGAGCAAATGCAGATGCCCAGCTCCAGACCCTAAAGTTAGGAGCTGATGACCTTGCTGAGGTAGATTTCACTGTTCAAGGCAAAGTAGGCTCTTGTGGGAATTGCAGTCTTGGAGACGCTTTCCGTTGCGATGGATGTCCTTACATCGGCATGCCTGCTTTCAAACCTGGCGAGGAGGTCAGGTTGCTCAACAACGATGTGCAGTTGTAAACTTTGTCTTTAGGATTGGCGTTGCATAGAAAGATCCGCCGTGCTGATTTACACGGACTTGGCTGGTTGATGCTTGGGAAGCGTCCCACTATGAGTAGATGAGAATATATGATTATCGAGAAGCAGTGTGCAAATCGTCCTATCTAAGCCTTTACCAGATTTCCCTCTTTTTTCTACCCCAAGAAAGTGCCGTTAAGTCGAGTCTTCTTTATCGACAGAAGCCTCCAATTTCTTCCTTCGATCTCCTAACAGACGAAACGTGCTGTTAGAAATGCATCATCTTTTGTTTGCATGTATAAATAGCAACTTGATCCTTTAGCCACTGACACTGCTTTTGTCTCCCAAAGTATAGGGAAAGCTTGGGACCTTCTCATTCGAGTTCGATCGTTTCTAAGAGTAAGTTGTACCCCTCAAAACCGGCCCCCAACAACAAGAAAAACCCGAACAACAACCAACCCATGTAACGGGACCGTGTAACATGTGGGGGCTCCATGCTATTTTAATCGACGGCAGCGGCCCAGCCCCTAACTCAACCAAGCTTAATTTCCTCCCCTAATGAAGCACAAAACAGCGAGAACCTCAAATTTCTGGGGGCCAGGAACAAGAACCCCATGGAAAACAACTGCGTTACTTCTTTGATACTTGGAAAATTTGATAGACAAGTCTACATTTATTTGATATCTTTGCCTTATTTAGTTCAGACTATTTTTTCCGGCGAAAATTATTATGTATCTTGCGGTTAATATTGCAACTCTGACAACAAGTATGTCGTTGTGCGGCGGAGGGAAGAATACTAAAGGATTGAAACAGCCCCACGAGGTCTCTCGCAGGATGAGCCAGATAACGGATTATGGCCTTTTACTTCTAGGGTCCGGGTTCCTTCTTTTTTAAACTTTCTCCAGAGTTTACGTGCAATTGGAATGGAAAATAATCATCATGTCAATATCTCATATACTACTCCTACCCCAATTCCTTCGATTACAACTACTCGCAATCCTACTCTTCAGCAGCACTGTCCACAGCCTGGCGCGCTTCACCAACCCTCCCGGTCCAGATGGCGCGCTTCGCCTCACCATCGGCGACAATTACACTATCGAGTGGGAAAATGCGGGGTCGGATTACTCGTTGCTTTCCCTGGGGATAGAGGCAAATGCGGACGGGAATGTGTACTGGCTGTTTGGGAACGAGAAGGACTATACGAGCGAGAGCTTTTTGTTTAATGTGAGGCTGGGGAATGGGATTACGTTGGATCAGGGGAATATTTTCTCGTTTGTTATGGTTAATGGGACGAGGTTTGGAGAGAGGGTTATGAGTGCGCTGTTCGTTGTTGAGGGGAATAGTGGAAGTTCGAGTTCTTCTTCTTCTTCTTCATCGGCGACAGCAACAGCGACAGCGACAGCGACAGCGACAGCGACAGCGACAGAGACAACCATGTCGTCATTGATGCAGAGCTCCTCTTCCACATCAGGGACAACGGCTTTAGTGCAGACCTCAGACTCCGCAACAACGACGTCGACTCCCATATCATCTGCGGCTCTCGCGTCTGCAACAGACACACCCTCACAATCCCCGTTCACTTCTCCCCTCCCGTCAACAAACGCAACAGGGACAGGCGCGCTCACACAGCCCTCCCCCAATACGCCCAGCCTTTCAAAAGGGGTGAAAATCGGCATAGGAATCAGCATCCCCCTCTTCGCCATACTTGTGCTCTCCGCACTCATTTTCTTGTTCCGGCATAAACGACGCCACCCGAAACAAGAATTGGTGCATAAACATGTATATGGTTCCTCTCCTTCGCCTTCTTTAGATCAGGATCCACATACAGGGCAATTAGAAAATCGGAATATGTATAGTGGTGTAGGTGGACGTGGGGGTGGGGTTGAGAATGAAAGTGGAAGTGGAGAGGTGTCTGAAATGCATGTAGAAGTACGAAGTCCGCAAGCAACGGACAACGAATTTGCGGCGTATAGGGGTGGAAGTGAAGGTGGGGATGGAGGTGTGCCCGAGCAAGTACAGAGCCCCCCATCCCCACACCCACATCATCTTCCACAGGAGTTGGAAAATAGTTATATACGCGCGGGCGCGCCGAACAGCCAACTGCAAAGTGCGTACCAGAGGGATGTGCAGAATAAATATGTGTATAGTGGGAATGCGAAGGACCAAGAGATGCATATGAAATATGCGTTTATGGGGGCTCCTATAGGTAGTAGGAGGAGGTTGTATGAAGCGCCTTGAGGTGGGGATATTGGTTGGGAATAGAGAACTTTGGTTGCGAGCAGGTTTTTGAGATAAGACACTGGTGAAGTGGATCTATGAAACCCAGGCGGTTGAGTGGAGTTGATGTAGAATATGGTTATATGAAACTCATTGTGAGGCGGGGACCAAAATGTAGATACAGAGAGGGGGCGTGGAAGTCCCTTGGTTGTACAATAGTGCTTGGATCGATATTAAAATCTGATTTGGCGTTGATTACAACCCTCAGGTCTAGTCGCCAAGGAAGACTTTTGATTAGTCTATACTGCCAGAGTAGAGTGAGTTATTTGAGGATTTTATACCTCAGCACTCTCCCGAATCCCCATATATGCTAGATCGTCCAAGTCCTCCATTGCCGTGGAAATAAATATGCTAGAGGCGAGATAGTACCGTAGCAGCTTTCGTTTTCTCTCCCTCTATCGTAACCTGGTTCACTCGAAGAGCCACCTTCATGCTGCAACGTGTATAGATAGCATCCTCCCTCTTGCTACCGCGTTTTTCCCAGGCCAGTCTGAGGATTTGGCCAGAGGGATCTGACTTCGGTGGCACTGGCGCCCAAATGTAGGCATCGTCAGGGATTTCGGAAAGTGGCATAATCTGGATATCTTCAAATATGACCCGTTTCACGCTTCCGTCATCAAACTGGAAAGGGGCCCACAGCCTCCCCAGAGCGCGATGGAGGGCGAATATGCTACCGGCTTGCTGCCATTGGTGCGCTTTGATCCTACTGCTCTCTTTTGTGATCTTAGGAGCGGGCTGGGGGGGCAAATCATGATATTGCCCGACATCTACGAGTGGTGGGACGAAAACTCGGTCTCGTAAGCCGTTCACGAGCATTTCCGTGGCTTGTGGTTTGATCCACTGCAGCAAGTCGTCATACGTGCAAGTCGTTTGTTTGGGGATAGTAAGACCAGGCCGAGGAGTCTGGGCCAGAATGGTTCCGTGGTCAAAAGATTTCTCATCCAGAGTCTGGAGCGTGACACCAGTTCTGCGTAGTCTGTTCATTATTGTATGCTGGAGTGGTGCTGGACCACGGAACCTATTGAGTGATGTTGGATGAGAAATGGGAGATATTAGGGAGTACGAACCTTGGTAATAGAGATGGATGGATATTTAGTCCCCCATACTCGGCACCTTTGAGAATCCTGGGAGGTACGAACAAGCCGAACGAGACGGCTATGATGATGTTTATTGACTCATTTTGTGGTTGTGGTAACTGGCAGTTATCAGAAACTTTTATTACACCAGCTGCTCTTTTTGACATACATCCCAACCCGTAAAGGTGTCTCTCTCAAGTACTGGAAGTCCTAATTCTTGCGCAACAGCTTTGATAGGTACTGAAAAATTGTGAGCTTCATACACACATAGGTAGGCGGAGCAATTGAGCAGACCTTCTCTGATTTTAGTCATGGACCTTCCACTCTTCTTCCCAGGACGGCACAGAACGTCAATTGAGGCAATCAATTGTGGGTTCACCTGCTGCTCTCTATGGAGAGCCCGCAGTGATGCGCAACTGAAGTCATCTGATCCGCAGAAGAGGATCCGGAGAGGCTTGGATACTTTGGATGTATACCATCTTCGTCCACGGGAATTAAGGCCCGAAGGGAAGGAACGCGAGACGCATTCAAGGGTGCGGAATGGCAGTAGGAACTTCATGCCGTTTCGTATGTGTTATATGTTCTCTGATGGATTACAAACAAGTTTATAGAAGCTCATCGGGCTACCGTATGTTTTGCCTCATAGGTTACTGTAGTAGAAATTTGACGAGTGGTGGATAGAGAGAAGGACCACCAGTTAATTGACTACCTGGTATGGCTTATTGAGTATATGGTCGTGCTTGACTCTTCATTTTTATCGGTTCCAATTATGCAGTGTCATGAGAGAAAGTGTAAGTGAAGTGAAAAGGGGTTGCGGTCTATGAACCGAGGATGTTCCGGCTGCTGGTCGTGAGTCGAGATTGTTGTTTTTGAGCGTCCAGGAAAGCCAAGGCACGCCACAACTATTGACATCACGATTAAGTGCCCAAACCTCTCTGAATCCTGCTTTTCGCGATAATCGTGCCTCAATAACTAGATATCTACCCTGTTACAACCACCACTGCTATTCGAAATGCAATGTCTCTGGCCGCGGAGCATCTCTCTGGGAAGATTATTCCTGCCCAGCTGAACTTCTTGGCCATCTACAACCCTTCCCTAGGTACTACAGACGACACTGTCGCCGACCAGATTGTATACTACTATTCAGCCAAATCCCCGGAACGGAGTAGGCGGCGACATAGTTCTCGCTCACGGATTGAAGAGAGCAATGCGCAGCTCAGGGAAATAGGGCTTGCCCAGGGCATGGTTGAATTTGGCAAAAGCTTTTCAGATGGCAGATCCGTGGACACTATTGAGACTGAGAAGTCTCGTATTGTCCTCCACGAATTGGAATCTGGCTGGTGGATATTAGCTGTTAGTAGCAATATCGCCTCCTCAGATTGCTATTGCTAATTACTTGCCCAGTCCATCAACTTAACTGTGCTTCCAGGCAAAGCAAAGGAAACGACGAAAGGCAAAGGCCCCGAACAATATGGTCCTCCGGAATACTCTTCTCGCGAAGTAAAGCCTGCAATATTGCTACTTGGGGATCTCCTTCGAGCACACTCGACTTTCCTCCTCCACCACGCTTCTTCGATGAGTGCGCATTTTGTCCGAACAAAAAGATCCAAATTTATTGGCATACTGGGCCGTTATTGGGACACATTTCTGGCGACATGGAATGTTCTTTTGCATGGCAATCCTGCAAATAGTTTGTACGGCGGCATCAAAATTGCGGCCTGCGGAGAGCTTGGAGTCGGCGTAGGCGAGGAAGAACGAGGCAGCGGGGAACGTGAGGTTCTCGAGGGGTTTGTCGGCAGGGTAGATGGGCTTGTAGATATTATAGTCTCCAGATTTGGGGTTGCAGATGAAGAAAAGGTGGCAGAGACTGAAATTAAGAAGAAAGACGCAGCTCAACATCCTACAAACCCTTGGCTTGGTTCCGGTAATGATCCTGCTGCTGAAGATGGTGCTATCTTTCTTGGTACTGGAGCATTGTCGAGGAAGTCACTACGAGACGTTTCTCACTGGATGGAGGATCTCTATAGATGGGGTCCTTATGCATACGGCGTCGTGGACAACCCGACTTCGATTCGCCGCGCTAAGATGCGTGCACAAAGCCGTAAAGAGTGCACCAAGGAGGACGAAATGGCAACGATTTCACCGAGGCCTATCGTCGACGTCGAACAATCTCATGATAAGTCGAAGCGTAAACTGCTTCGGCCGCAATTACATCGTGGAGCTTCGAGTCATAACGACACTGATAGCGAATCGTCTAAGAGTGCGTTTATTCATTACCTGAAGCTGGGCTACGGCACTCATTGGAGCTTTGGTGGGACTACTTCAAAAGGTGGAGGCCTACCTGAGAGTACTGGATCTCAGACTGAGACTCAGACCGACCGAAGTCTAGGTAAAGCTGTAGATTCCACTCTTAACCAACGGACGAGGAAAGCATCACCCGCAGACCAGCTTACCATATCAGATGCGTCCCCTTCCAAGGGTGGCTCCTTTGGCCATTATCTCATTGGGCTTCTGGGCGCAATTGAGGACGAGCATGATGACAAAGAAGAGTCCACCGAAGATTGCCTTGTAGATTCTTCGGAAGAAGAAAATTCACGATTGGTGCTACGGACTCTGACCCTAGAATCAGAGAGGGAGGAAGATGCCCGTACTAAGGGGGAGATCAGTATTGACCTGGGGAACACTGATAACGAGAACATGTCATCTAAGCATACAAGCTCAGAGCATACTGCCACATCAAACACATCTTTTGAAACCCAGGACCGAAACAAGGCAAAAAAATTACGTGTCGTCGTCTATGTTCACAAGCCATTCATTTTCGTCCTCTTATTCGAGTTAAGAGCAGACGCTCTCGCTTTCCCCGGCCTTTACCGTTCCTTGCACTATCAACTTGGACCTCTAATAAAGCCCTTGCTTAATTCAACAACCTTTCGACCATCTAAGCCGAATATGGCTGCGATAGCCACCAGCGATAATGTTGAAGCGCCAATCTATGACCTTGTGTGGGATCCGAGGCGGTTGACCATCAACTCGACTATTCCAAACATACCAGATCCGTTCCACGTGCAGTCTGCGTCTTTTGTTTCACCACCATGGTCTCGTATCGAAGCTCTAAACACACATATGCAGATTTTGAATAGCTATACCTCTACAACCTGGGAACGAATTGAAATGGAGCGAACCTGCAAGACTAGTCGGGGTTGGTGGGTGGTATGGACTAGGATACCTGAACCGCCACAAGAACATCCGCGTACTTCTGGTCCAGTCAAGGTTCCTGGGATCATTACTGAAGACAGTACTGGGGCCAGCACATTTTCGGATACAGGAGCTAACAAGTCTCGTGGTACAAGCACATTTGCTGGTTCCAGCCTTGTCTCGGGTCCAGCTCATCCGTTTTTGAATATAGCCTCCAGCTCACAGGAGAACTTACCGAAAGACAGAGAGATATTCTTGATCCGCAGGGCAAGTGATCATCCTTCCCAGTCAGCCAGTAGGTTTGTCAGCGGTTCCTCAACCGCTGGGGAGTCAGGCTGGGGTTCCGGCCCAGCTAAACTAGCACAAGGGATTGGAGTTGATACAAAGAGCTACATTGAAGGGTTGTTGAACCTTAACCGATGATTCTGTAGTATAGAAATACCCCTAGAAAATACCTCTGGAGAGAGGTCTCCAATGTTTAAAATGGACCGTCTAGCGACGTTTGCTAGGGCTCTAATTTAAATCCTTGACCTTTTGCGTTTAAATGTACTGCATAGTGGCAGCTCAGTACCTTCCTTGGTACTAGTCAGTGGGACTGGCCCTGCCCCACGTTATCTTGGTGACGTAGGCGGAAGAAAACATTGTATTTATTCAAAGTTTTTGCTGTCGTGTTTCTTTTGATATGAATCCTTTTCACTTATTGATTCCAAGTTGTTTGATTCCCTTCCAGTAATAGAGTCAACTCATTATAAGAAGAATTTAGGTAAGACATTTTTGGAAATGTCGCCCTCGATCAATGCTGACGAAACTATCTAAGCAGCTCGTGATCAAGTATTACAGTTGCATTCCTTCAACTTCATAGACTCTTGACACTTGAATTTATCATTAAAGCTTCTGTCGCAATGGTCGCTACCGACCAATTGAGAGCGGAGAAGCTCTTCTCTATGAAAGGCTACGTCGCCGTGATTACCGGCGGTGGTACTGGGATTGGATTGATGTACGAAGGTTTCCATTCTTCACTTCAGATCTGATTAACAATAGAAAGGGCAAGCCAATCTCTTGCAGCTAATGGCGCCAAAGTCTACATTACAGGACGTCGTATAGAAGCTCTCGAGAACGCCGCAAACACTCACTCCCCAGCTCAAGGAGGAAGCATAATACCGTACCTCTCCCTGCCTCCTTCTACATATGTTACTTAAGCTGAGGCATTTCTAGCGCTGGACCCTGCGATGTAACCTCCAAAGAAGACCTCGAGAACCTAGTCACGGAGATCTCTAAAAAGGAAAAACACATCGACCTCCTAATCACCAATGCTGGCATCTCGGGACCAAAAGCCGAGCCGGTGGACGAGGACGCAACGAAGCTGAAAGAAAAGCTCTTCAACTCCGAATCCTTCTCCGAATGGTCCACTACCTTCAACACCAACGTCTCCGCCGTGTACTTTACAACTGTAGCCTTCCTACCCCTCTTGCAAGCTGCCAAAGAAGCACACACCCACTTTTCGCCCTCCGTAATAGTCATCTCCTCCATGTCCGGCATCATGCGCCATGCTCAGGGGCATTTCAGCTACAACGCCGCTAAAGCAGCTACGGTGCATTTGAGCAAGCTGATGAGTTTCGAGTTTAAAAAGGCGGGGATTAGGGTTAATAGTATTGCGCCGGGGTATTTCCCGAGTGAGATGACGACAAAGGAGAGTGATGAGGATCAGAAGAGTGAGTTGTCCGAGGAGAAGATTCAGGAGAAGGGTCATGTGCCGGCGGGACGAGCGGGGAGTGATGAGGAGATGGGGATGGGGGTGTTGTTCTTGGCGAGGAATAGGTATGTCAATGGAGAGATTGTTGCTATTGATGGTGGGGTTCTATTGGAGATGCCAGGGAGGTGATGAGGTATTAGGGGATGCTTAGATCATTGAGAAAGATATCAGAGTATTATGCATTAGGTGAAAATTCAAAGTTTCTAAATCATTTCAAATAGAAGTCTCGTAATGGTGTTACATGACCAGTATCTTTGATTGCAGACCTTCCCTTTCCTAGGGGCCAAGACCAAACTCCGTATCATCAGACAGACCTCGTCATTTAATCATAAATTTCAGTCCTCTTCAGTGCTGAATGACCCCACTGACCTGTCCCTCCTCATTCTCCTCATGTAACTCTCTTGCAAGCTCACCATCCAGATGCGAAGCTTCAGCTCTCAACCTATCAGCCTCCCTACTATACTTCCCCCCCTCTTCTTCCAACGTAGACGCCTCAGTCATCATTTTCAACTTCTGCTTATCCTCCAAGCCCTGCGCTGTAGCAGCTGTTCGGATAGCAATCGCTTGCGCCTCTTTTCTTTCGGCTGCGCTGTCCATCTGTACGGCTTGTTGATGGAGATGCTCTGCTCCTTGAGAAACTGGACCTGGACTTGGATATCCACCCGGAATCGGCGGTACGGAAAGACCTTGGGTGTAAGGCCACCCGCCATGCATTGCGGAGATCCCAGGGGGCCCATGTCGAGAAAACGGTGGCTTTATGAAAGGTACAGAGGGAGCTCTCCCAAAAGGGAACCCTCTCGCGCTCGATGGGGTTTCCGGGGTAAGTATTGGCAATGGTACAGCTGGTGTAGACATCGGTAGATGATCTCTCGATCTCGCCCAAGGTGGACCGCGTCTGAACTCTCCCTTGCCTTTACATTTCCTCTCATCTTTTCTCGATTTACGCTCCTCTTTCTTCGCGTCCCTGCGTGCCTTTCGTTGAATTTTCTTAGCTGCGCGTTTTGCCCTCCGGTTGGCTCTCCGCTGTTGCTTCTGTACGCGTTTCTGTTCTTTGAATGTCTTCATTAAATCTCTTACTTCCTTCCTCAGAGCAACTAAATCTTGCTGGAATTGCTCTGCGCTCTCGGTTCTCGCGGTCTTGATCTCTCTTTTAATGTCGTTTACTGTGTCTTTAGTAATAGGTTGATCTGGGTGATTCAGCCAGTCAACCAAGGATCTCCGAGCGACTGGCAGCGCTCGTTCTTGAATGTCATCGTAATCTGGTAGAGAGCCAACAGACGACTCCACGTCTGATGCATCGGAGTCAGAAGAGCTGGAACTAGAGGTTGATGCAGAACGCCCTCGGTGTCGGTCGTGTCGTCCATGCCGACGGCCACGGCCACCGCCTCTCTCATGATGTTCCTGTCGGTGGTCGTTTGAATCTCGCCGTCCAAATGCCCTTCCTCCAATACTCATTCCATGGCCATCGGCGACGAAGCCACGGGCGCCACCTAGCCTAAGCCCACTCTGATCAGCGACAAACATGTTACCCATGCGGAATCCATTAGCAGAAGCCTAGGGATTTGCAAAATTAGTATGGCCAAACGATCAAGAACTAGATTTTAAGGGGTTTGGATCTTTGGATACCACCTAACGAGTAAAGGTGTCCCAGGATGAAATAAAATATGAAATACAACCTACCACAAGTCCATTCTTGCCAATGCGGAGCCCCTTGTTATCAGCAACAATCGGTCCCATCCTGAAGTTCCCAGAACTCGCCTCCAGACCAGAAAAACTTCTGAACGAGCCAAACAAACCTCTTCTGCCTCCACTACTATTTCTAGACGCGCCACCGGGAGTCTCATAGTCATAAGGGACCCAGGCGCCTGGCATTTGCCTTGTTTCTTCATCAGCAGCAACCTGCGGTTCGGGGTCGTTGATTGCAATCTCAACCCCACGAGGCTTGAAGAATCTATCATTCCATTCCGCAATCGTGGCAAAGGTTGCAGAATGCGATTCCGTACTTCTAGGTGAGAGTGGTAGGCGCAGCGGATCTAGTTGCGCATCAACTTCACTTATATCTGCTCCGGATTTATCATCTCCCTGACCAAGCGAAAGCTGGTGCATCCTTTCTTCCATGAGCTCCTTCTGGAACTTCCGGTCTGCCACATCGTTGTTAACTGCTGCTATGTGGTCAGGTAGCAGGTAGTTTACGAATGTTTGCCAGTCTTGCTCAGTAATGTCCCTGGTAGCCCAGCCTTGCGGATAGGGGAGCTCTTCTGGCTGTGTCCGAGACATAATCGTAATATGGTGGGTGATCGCTTGAGCTGGTGTTTGCCCGTGTACAGGTCGTGATTCAAAGTAGACAGCTGCTGAGGAGGTAGAGCCATGCCCAAAGCCATCTTGGAGGCTTTCTTGGTGGTCCGATGCTGTGGGGGAGTGGAGAGGTGTGTAGATGACCGAGTCGTCTATGGAAGATGCAGTAGAGAGCTGCCGGTGGCTAGCCAGAGAAAGGTTGTCTGCTTGAGAGGTAGCTAGCGTGAGATTAGGATGTGACGAGGTATTTGAATAGATATCGGTTTCGCTATAGGGCGGGGGTGGAATAGGATCCATCGTGAATCGGTTGCTTTGATCCAAGCTAACGCTCTAGATTTCACGTCTATGTGGCAAATATATGTCAGGTGTTTACGAGACAAATAGCAAATCAAGAGGTGTACGAACGGATGCCAGGTATTTTATTATACAGAACAGAGGCATCCTAAAAAGTCCGTTTGCTGTTATATCATGGTTGAAGCTCAGCTTCTGAGCCTAGGCGAAACGCCCCTCCCTCACAGGGATAAGCACTAACTATTATAGGGTTTGGTGGGCCTTAAATTTCACTGGTAAGGCTGCCTATTTGTAGTCCACCTATCAAATGACCCTCACTCATCGCGACCACCTCACACCTCACAGTAACACTGCATATCTTCGATGACGCGGCTCCAAGGCAGAAACTTATAATCAGCAGGACTGGGCTGTCATTTGAGGAGATGCGACATGCAATATTGAGTCGAATTCCTAGGTAGACTTCCAGCCGCGAGGTTCCCGAGAAAATAATCATGGCTGTATGGAGTAGTCAACTCTCTCTCGTGAGTTGTCCTGTTTAGCCCGAGTTCAAAAATGCGGCAATAAAGGCATCCTCTCCCATTATCCTGGCTTGATATCTCTCCTTTGACGGTAGCTTAATTGAAAATATACTTTCGAAGACCGTGGTCCGTGGGAGTCTCCCAGGCGTAGCAAGATATACAAGACTGCAATTCCATGTTCCGCGTACACTTATGCTAAGGACTCCGTAGGATTTCAATACGTTTCAACCCTTTCAGCAGCCTCGTGGTGCGAGAGTCACTCCCTAAATTTTGATATAAGGCTTTCGGATGCCGATAGAGTAAGAAAATAATCCCAAGGTCAAAGACAGAGCCTGGATTCCATTTTTTGTCTGTATTCACATTATGATAATGCGATGGAACTCTGTAGCTCGACTCGCAACATTGGGACGAAAAGAGCGAGGGGAAATTGGAGACGAATCGTTGGAAAAAAATCTGCCCGGAATTTCAAGAACATTCCGTGACAGGTATTACAGGAGTCTTTGCTGGGCTTGATGCTCGCTTGAGCACAACGAATAGAACTAGACAACTGGAAGACAACAATATTTCTTATTGGTACTATACGGTCCCATACGGATTTCATGAAACTTCATTGCTATTCAGTGAAAGAAAGCCGAATATAGCTATAGTTTAGGAGGATTCGAACTCAAGGACTGGGTATTTTTTAGGCAGCTTGATATCTCGATGGTGGAAACCACGGCTCAATACCGCCTCGTCCGAATTTTCCGAAGCAACGCTCACATCATTGTTCGCTATTCCCATCTCATGGGGCTTTTTCGGGCGATAGGGCCTGCACGCAGCTACTTCCCCCCTTTCATACTGATATGCAGGTTTGGTTGACTAGCAGTTCTGTGGCTTTGGATCGGTCGTCTCTCGACTCCGTAACGATGAAACATGACTTTCGACTCGGCAGTACCCAAAAGCTAGCCGCCAAGGTTCTGTAATCTTCTACCTCACATACATGATGTTTTCATTGGAGTTCTGGCTTATCGAAATTGATGTCTTCGGTCTTGTAATGGTCGGCGACGATTCTGTAAAGGTATGACGGCGCATGTGCTCCTCTGCAATGAAAGTTAGTAAAGTTCATAGGAAGATTGCCTCAGGACACTTACATATTGGTGATATAGAGATCCACCAAGTCAGGAGGTACGTAGTCATAGACAGGATTATCGACCTCAAGGTTTTCTACCAAAGCACCATCCTGATATCTTACAATGTTTCCAGGATCGCCATACTCGATCAAAGATTCGAATTCGAAAGGGTACTGCGGACTGAGCTTATAGACCCCACTAACCACAATCACAGGAGTTCTGTGCACTCTGGCAGCTTTTGCAATAATACGCGCGCCGGCAGCCGCAATTAGGCCACCATTTGCAATGACTGCATGAGTTGCCAAGATGACCTTGTTCACTCTCGACATGATCGCAAAAATGGTAGCATCGGTCATAAGGATGACGGTAATCCCAGCGTCAGAAAGAGACTTTGAAAACTTCGGCGTGGTCAGCTCGTCCGTACCCTCGGCGTCCGTTTTGATAGACCTAGTGACTGATTTGTGGGTTGCCTCGTGATCATTTGGGTACGACTCTGCAATGATGACAGTAAACTTCCTCTTTTTGGCGGCCTCTAACAAGAACTTCTGAACACTCCTTGATGACGAATGCGTCAGTATGACCTCGTTGGAGTGGATGTACTCTAGAGACTGCGCAGCGATTCTATCGTCCGCTTGGTCAAGTTCATCGACGATCTCTTCGATGCCTTCAATAACCTCTGCCTTCAAATCTTTCGTCGATGTTGTTATCCTGTGAGACAGGGAGGTAGCATTGAGGTTTGATATGTTATGAGGAGACTGCGCGCCTGAAGGAGTTGACGCCGGCGACGGATTAGCAGATAGTAGTTGGAACATCGACTTCTGTGGTGGAAGTCCACCTGCTGGAGCATATGAAGTATGAGATGTGATTAAGGGAGGGCGAGAAGCCGCTTGAGGCTTTCCTCCGAACACGTCGTCACCATTTGCCTCTGTAGAATCCGAGTCATCGGTAGTACTGTATCTAAGGGGACTGAAATTTGGAGGTGGTCCTCCCAAATGTGAGGCTCCTTGGTCAATATGTTCTTGGCGGGGGGAGCCCATCTGACTATTTGATGCGGAATCGCTGGCATCGTCGTTTCGGTCCTCCTTGGCTTCATCTCTAACCATGCCCAAAACTCGACGAACTATATTCCCCACCACCATCTCCCTTGGCTGAGCCTCGATGAGTCGTCGGCCAACATCCTGTATCCGTTCAATGAGCTTGTCGATGTTGGTCCACCTGAATTTAGCGACTACTTGGAGAAGTAGATGCGCTGTAGCCACCGCGCAAGGTCTCGAATTTGTAATCTGTCTGCGTTTGAGAAGTCTGGTAGGTGTCAGTCATCAGCGCGGGGAATATGATAGTCGCGTTGAACCTACGAAATCAAGTTCTCAATGGACGACTCTACTGGCTGTGCTTTCAAAGACTTCAAATAGAAGCCTAGATTCGGCGCATAGCCAGCCTGTAAAGAAGGCATGACGATGAAATCTAGCACTTTGTTAAAGATTCCTGTTGTACTGCAGTCTGGCGCGCAGCTGTGGTGTTTCGTGGAGGGGTATTGGGGGTTTTTAATGAGGTGCAATGTAGCTTTGTGGAGGATCTAAACACAGCTTGAATTCCGAATATATATTCCTCCGGTGTGAGGCATTAACCGGAGGTGAGTGAAATGTTTTCGCGCGGGTTTGTGTCTTGTATTGGAGTTGTAGAAGTTTACAAGCACAGAATTGTGACTCCTCGCATCTTTTTTGAAGCTCTCTTTTAGGTCGGCCTCGGCGAAGTTGAGCGCCGTCGCAACAACCCGGTCCCAACAACTACATCGACATCCCATACATAAATCGTCGATCACCAGTCCGAAGGCAACGTCTATTGTCTACCCCGAGGTCCCTTTCGCCTTTTGTCCCCTTCTGCCGCAGGCCTTTTCCTCGACTTTATTGTGCATATATCCAATTCAGAGGCGATGACCTGGTGGCCCGACATCAGCTAACCTATAGACAAAGGACAACAGTCCGCGACAAGGGATTGGACGGACCTGAGCATTGCTAGTCATGCCAGTTAGTGATACTTTTACTTGAAAATTCCGGTCACAATAGTGCTGGCCCTCTTTGTGCAAAATCCGGTGTTCCCAGACTTACTCTATCTCGAAAATCACCGAAATCCCCCCGCAACACCTCCTTCATGGCTCGATAATACGATGAACTCACTGAATATTCTCTCGGCACGAGTGTCGCCGCCGCAGACTCCCGTGCCTTCTCGGAGTAATTCTTATGGCAACCTGCTATCATCTGGGGAAGGGTCCGGGTCTAGAAGGAACTCTAGAGGGGACACACTGAGCGAGAAGGTCGAAAGTTCGGATACCGTTGAAGATATCGATGATGATAGGACAGTCCATGAGGAAACCCCTTTGTTATACAAAGAGTCGAGCCAGATTTCGCTCCCTGAACCTTCGCGCTGGCATATGATCCCCAAGAGGATATCTCATGCTGTAATCGAGTCGATACGCTGGGTGTTGTCTACTCTAGCTGCCCCAGGCGTATACCTCATAGCATATCTCTACGACGAGCGAGGGAATTTCGCGCCGTTCACGCAGTTGAGGAAACTTGGATCTGGTTTTTCAGGGAGCGCACAGCGGGGTTCAATTAGCCAAGCAGTTGGCATCTCAGCAATCGACAGGGAAAGGCTTGTGGGAGATCAAAACAGCAAGAGAAGTACACGTCGAGGGTCTGTGAGGGCCTCTAGAGCAGGGCCGTCGAGTTATTCTTCATCTGGGATGTCGTCTGAATCAGAATCAGACAGAGACCGAGCAGCTGCAGATGGAGAAGCGCCTGGGAGCTCAAGCCGACATACTAGATCGAAGTCTCTACAAACTTCTGACGAAATAGCACCGGCGAGACGGTCCATTCGGATTAAGCTCCACAATGAGGATACCCTGAGGCAGAGGAAGCATCGTCGGGCGCAGTCTACGAATACCCAAAACAGTTCCGGTGCTGTGAGGGCCGGGGAGATATCACCGGCTACTCTCAAATCTCCAACTTCTCCGGCTTCTTCACTCTCCATGACCAAATATCCCCGTGCGCCAGTACCACCAAGGCCTTTGATACCCCGCCGACAGCCTTCTTACACTATTCCTGAAACTCCTAGTGGACGATTGACACAAAAGACTCTTGTTCTTGACTTGGATGAAACTCTCATTCACAGTATGGCTAAAGGGGGCCGCATGAGCACTGGTCATATGGTTGAGGTAAAGCTTAATACTCTCGTTGCAGCCGATGGAAGTTCGACGCTCGGGCCTCAGCATCCCATTCTGTATTATGTGCACAAGCGACCTCATTGCGATGACTTTTTACGGCGGGTGAGTAGTATTCATGCCGCAGGGGAGCTATACTGACCTTTTCTAGATTTGCAAATGGTACAATCTAGTCATTTTTACAGCTTCGGTTCAAGAGTATGCAGATCCGGTGATAGATTTATTAGAACAGGAACGTAAATTCTTCTCTGGTCGATACTACCGTCAGCACTGTACATACCGGCATGGCGCCTACATCAAGGATCTGAGCTCTGTAGAGCCTGACTTGAGCAAGGTTATGATTTTGGACAATAGCCCTTTGAGCTACATGTTCCATCAAGGTCAGTTGCCATTCCCCATGCCGCAGAACCAAGCCCTGATTTTGTGTAGATAACGCGATACCCATAGAAGGGTGGATAAATGACCCGACAGATAATGACCTTCTTCACTTGGTGCCTCTATTAGAAGGACTTCAGTATGTTACTGATGTGCGGTCTTTTCTTGCACTACGTGGAGGGGAGGATGGAAAGCATGCAGTATGACAGAGTTTAGTAATGGATGCATATTTGAGTGCAAACATCTTGAAGAAAAGTGATTGCGTTACTGTTGTAGTCCAAGGATTTTAAATGTTAAGAATACGGGTACTAGACATCCATGATAATGAAGAGACCACTATGAGTGGTCTTGGTATTGTTTGTGAAGTGAAAAGGGGGCATACTGTACTAATCCTATCCGGAGAAAGCGGCCGCTAGCCATCCCATCTCAGTCAGTCAGCCTCAGCCTCGTACCCCTCCTTTTTTATTTTCGGGTCTAGAGCTTTTCAAGCTTCTGAGTCAAAACATCTCATGTTCTTTCCCAATTTGCTCCCCCACACGACCCTAGACCCAGATCACCAAGAGCATGCGATAGCAAGAAAGAGATACTACCAGGTGACTGGACATTTACGAAGTTTCCTCATGATCCGCCTGCGATAGCACATCACAATGCCAGCTCTTCTAACAACCGGGTACGAGGGGAAGGATCAAGTCGTAGATAGGATTCCAAAGCGCTTTAAGGAATTGAAATTTGGTATTCAGTGCGTATGCCGGTTGCCATCTGGGGGCCTTTACTCATTCACCTTCCCACAGATCGAATCAAGATATCGTCAACCAAGGAGTCCTCGAAATAACCGATCGCATACTATACGATGTTGAGAAGGCGCGCATACCTGTGGCAAATGGAGCATTGGACCCGCACTTGGTAGGCTTGTCTCATGGTTATCTTCTCAAATACTTCTTAGGCTGATGGTTGGACCAGGGGATCTCTAGTAAATCTGGAAAATGTGAGACGTGTGGTGAAGGACTGAAGAACTGCAATGGACATTTTGGCCATGTGAAGTTGGCACTTCCGGCATTTCATATTGGATATATGAAGTTGATTATAAACATCTTGCAAAATATTTGTAAAGTATGGCTCTTGATATTTTGGAGAGGTGGCAGGTTTGACACTGTAAACAGGACTGTGCCAAAGTTCTACTCACCAGTACGGAACGACGAGCATTTCTCAAAGAGTTGAGACGACCAGGTATCGATAACCTAAAGCGTACACAGATCTGCAAGAAAATCAACGAACAATGTCGCAAGGCAAAGATATGCCCCTACTGCAACGCACACAATGGCCAAATCCGAAAACCCGCTGCGCTCAAGCTTGTACATGACAAATACCAGGCATACACCAAATCTAATGCCAAGAGTAAAGTAGAGCCTGCGGCCTTGACTGCTTTCAGAAGTACTTTCGACGAGATCAAGAAGACCAATACTGAGGTAGACAAACATCTGAAAAAAGCGATGGATGATCTGAATCCCCTCAGAGTCTTAAATCTTTTCAAAATGATTAGTCCCAGCGATTGTGAGCTGCTTGGGATCAACCCCGCAGAGGGACGACCCGAAATGTTCTTATGGCAATACGTACCAGCTCCTCCAGTGTGCATACGTCCGTCTGTTGCACAGGAGAGCGCAAGCACGGAAGATGACCTTACCACGAAATTGGCTGAAATTGTTCACATAAGTTCACTCATCCGAGCCGCGTTGCAAAAGGGCCAACCATTGCAGACTATTGTTGAGCAATGGGACTATCTTCAATTGCAGATTGCTCTGTATATCAACAGCGATGTTCCCAACCTCCAGCAAGTCGGCAATGGAAAACCTATACGAGGATTTTGTCAACGTCTTAAGGGCAAACAAGGTCGATTCCGAGGGAACTTGTCAGGAAAGCGTGTGGACTTCTCCGGACGAACAGTCATATCGCCAGATCCTAATCTCGGAATTGACCAAGTTGCTATTCCAATCCTGGTCGCCAAAAATCTCACTTATCCCGAGCGGGTTCAGGACCATAATATCAAGAAGCTACGCAAGTGCGTACTCAACGGTTCCGATGTCCATCCTGGTGCCCAGCATGTTATAAAGAAGGACAAAGACAATGGCGAACCTGGTGATACCATTAGTCTGAAGTTTCCCCAGGTCCGGAAGAGGCAATCACAACAACTCACCGTGGGCGATGTTGTTGAGAGACATCTCGAAGATGGCGATATTGTGTTGTTCAACCGGCAACCTTCGCTACATAAACTCAGTATTATGAGCCATTACGTCAAAGTTCGACCATGGAGGACCTTTCGCCTGAACGAGTGTGTATGCACACCATACAACGCCGATTTTGATGGAGACGAGATGAACTTACACGTTCCTCAGACGGAAGAAGCCAGAACGGAAGCTATCAACCTCATGGGCGTGAAGAACAATTTGTCAACTCCAAAGAACGGAGAACCGATCATTTCTGCAACCCAAGATTTCATCACCGCTGCGTATCTTCTAAGCAGCAAAGATAACTTTTTCGACCGAAAGACGTTTACCAATTATTGCATGTATATGGTAGACGGCAACGAACACCTTGATGTACCACCTCCGGCAATATTGAAGCCACAGGCTCTGTGGACTGGAAAGCAAGTGTTCAGTATTCTCATGCGACCAAATAAGCAGTCTCCGGTCAAAGTCAATCTTGATGCGAAATGTCGAGACTACAAGGCTAAAGCCGGGATGTGTCCAGACATGGATCCCAATGACGGCTGGCTTGTGGTTCGCAATTCGGAGGTTATGTGCGGTAGAATGGACAAGACAACAGTTGGATCTGGAAAGAAAGACTCTATATTCTACATCATCCTCCGAGATTTCGGCCCTGATGCAGCTGTCATTGCCATGAACCGACTCTCCAAGATCTCAGCCAGATATCTAACGAATGAAGGTTTTTCTATTGGTATCAGCGACGTGTACCCTTCGGCAAAACTCACGGACAGGAAGAACGAACTTGTAACAAAAGCTTACGAGGAATGCGAGGACCTAATTCGGAAGTTCAAGGACGGAAAATTGGAGAAAGCCACTGGTTGTAATATGGAAGAAACCCTGGAGAACGAGATCTCTGGTAAACTAAGCATAGTCAGACAGCTGGCTGGAGACTACTGTATTGACACGCTGAGCAAGCATAATTCGCCGCTCATTATGGCAAAGTCTGGTTCCAAAGGTTCTTCCATCAACGTCGCCCAGATGGTAGCTGTTGTAGGACAGCAGATTATTGGTGGCCAGCGTGTCCCGGATGGTTTCCAGGATCGAAGTTTGCCTCATTTCCCAAAGAACGCTCGGCAGCCTCTTTCAAAAGGTTTCGTACGAAACAGCTTCTTTACCGGACTAACCCCTACGGAATTCTTGTTCCACGCTATATCTGGACGTGAAGGTTTGGTGGATACCGCTGTAAAGACTGCAGAAACCGGATACATGTCTAGACGTCTCATGAAGTCTCTCGAAGATCTTTCTACACAATACGACGATACTGTACGGAATTCTTCGGGCGGTATTGTTCAATTCCAATTTGGTGCCGATAAACTTGATCCTGTCGATATGGAGGGTTCTGCCGTACCTGTCCATTTCGACCGCACTTGGACACACGCGGAGAATTTGACATGGAACAACGATGATCGATGCCTGCTGCCCTACGAGATTAAGATAGAATGCGAGAAGCTCTTGGCTAATCAGAAGTCGAAATACGCTAGAAAAGGCCTGCTCAGACAAGAGCCATTGGAATACTTGGACCAAAGTGACTACGCTATTGATGAACTCGAAAGTGCTCGGGATTTCGTAGCGACGATCACTAAATACGTTGGTGGGCTGGCTGAGAAGATGGCTAAGGCACGGGTGCGAGCAGGTTTGAAAGACTTTGTTGATGCGCCAAAGAAGTCAAACCAGCGTCACGACAAATCCAAGGAGGAGACGGCAAGGAGAGATCAGGTGGAGCGAGTCGCCAAGGTCTCTCAAGCAACTTTGGAAATGTTCGTGTCACTCTGCCTCGACAAGTATGCAAAGGCGCATGTTGAGCCAGGCCACGCAGTGGGTGCTGTTGGAGCCCAATCTATCGGAGAGCCCGGTACTCAGATGACTTTGAAGACTTTCCATTTTGCTGGTGTCGCTGGTATGAGTATTACCCAGGGTGTACCGCGTATCAAGGAAATCATCAATGCCTCCAAGGTTATCAGCACGCCAGTCATCACCTGCCCCTTACTCAACCGGGTGGCAGAGACAGCAGCAAAGGTAGTCAAAGGACGTATCGAAAAGACTTACATCGGAGACGTCATCCGCTTCATCGAAGACATGTGGTCTGCCAAAGCCGCAACGATGTGCCTCTCTGTCGACATGGACCTCCTCAACAGCATGCATCTCGGTATTACCGTCGGGCACATGGCCAATGTCATAGTCGCAAATAAGAAGCTCAAGATAAAAAGCAACGACATCTCAGTTGTCAATGACTGCATCTTCGTCCGCATCACGCACGAGAGCGGTGGGAACATGGGAGCTCGCGGTCCTTCAAGCAAAAAGCTCGACGAGCCAGGCTCAGATCTCCTACTCCGCGTCAACTTTCTCAGACGTGTACTGCCTACTCTTGCCATCTCAGGCTATCCAGACGCTACTCGGGCCATTATCCAGAAAGACAAGAATGACGAGCATACCGTACTCGTGGAAGGTTATGGCATCAAAGCATGCATGACGACCGAAGGAGTCATCGGCACGAAATGCACGACCAACAGTGTCATGGAATGCTTCCAAGTCCTCGGCATCGAAGCAGCACGTACGACAATCGCTAAAGAAATCGCCGGCGTCATGGGAGATATGGGTATCGATCCTCGACACATGCAACTTCTTGCCGACGTCATGACATATAAGGGTGAAGTGCTTGGTATCACTCGATTCGGACTGTCTAAGATGCGAGACAGTGTTCTGCAGCTGGCATCTTTTGAGAAAACTCCTGATCATCTTTTTGACGCTGCGGCGGGCATGAAGACAGATCAGATTGAGGGCGTGAGTGAGTGTATTATCATGGGGCAGACGATGGGTGTTGGGACTGGTGGGTTTAAGGTCGTTCAGAGCCTCGAGAAGCCAAACCAACCGCTCCTTGTTGGGATGAAGACGACGCAGTTCGAGGATGCTTGGAGATGGGAGCAGACGGAGAGGAAGAAGCTACGATAATGTTTTCCGAGGGATGGTAATTTTGTGTGATTTAAGCGTGCATCGTATGGCGTTGAAGGAGAGAAGGAATTCCGGTCTAGCAATAGGGCGTTTATATCCCTTTGAATTCACAGGAAGTAACGAATTATGTAGAAAAAACATAAGCTGTAAAACATCGCTTCCTACTCATAAATAATTACATAAGCGTAAACGTCCCACTCGTCCCCTCGAACGCCGTGATAGCCCCACCAACACTCTTCGAATCCCCATAATACTTAATCCTATACTCCCCCCTCTCAACCCACTCCTCAGTATCCCACACAATCTCCACTTCGCTCGTGCCCAAAACCTCGCTCATCTTCTTCCAGTTGAAGACCAAGCTCCAATCACTGTCATCGCGCACTCTCTTCCAGTTGCTATCTTTAGTGTCCAGTTTCTCCACAGCGGCAAACGTTTGCTCAAGCCGAAGATTGTTGCGAGGGTTAGCGCCGATAAATTTCACTTCGACTGTTGAGCCTGCTGGATATGAGGCTTTGACATTCTCTTTAACATCGCCGTAGGATTTAAATACCGGCTTGCCGTCGTAGATGACGCCTGTGATGAACGAGAGTGATCTATTAACATTGTTTGGCGGCGAAGGCCCTGGAGCTGGCTTCGTGCGTGCGGAAGAGCTTAGATAGGGGAGGTATGTGAGCGTGAGGTTTATGTAGGCGTTTAGTGTATAGGGGCCGTAGAGTGTAGATGCACCTTCGTAGCGCTGGATGCCGTATTCCTCTGGTGTAGCAATGTAGTGCGCATAAGAATTCGCTGGCCCGCCGATAACGACTACTGGATCAACATCCGAGCCGGACAGTGCAAGGGAAGCAGCAGAATCATATACTGCTTCCTTCCAACGTCGACCGGACATCGTCGTCGCCTCGCCCGGACTGACTATTATAACTAGCTGCCCAACACGCAGGACTTGAACGTCTACGACGTTTGGTGTCCACAGGTAAGGCGTAGTTATTTCTCCTACATCGAGTAAGATTGGCTTCGGGAAATGGCACCGTTTCTGGTGCTCGCTCGGCTCTTTGATGAGGCCTGAGACTACCCGCCATACAGGCGAGGCATTGGGGTCGTTGGGGTCGTTTTGCGTGAAATCAAACGCCCCTGGCCCATCTGTCGTACCAGCAGCAAATGAATAGCCCAGCGCTGCCGGGCAGGTATTGACATAGCTCCCATTCGCCAGCGGGAAGCTAAAATTCGACATATCCTGGAAGGTGTGGAAAGATTTGACTGAGGATCCTGTGACGGGAGTTCCCTTTTTATCTAGGATATCGTACAACGCCCTCGCAGGTTCAAACTGTCTCTTCCCAACCTCGAAGCAAGATGAAGCACCGTTGTCTTTGGTTCGGAAGAAGGGCCCGCGCGCATGGCAGTATTGAGATTTACCATTACTGCAGGTGCTATTCTTGAAGCTGCATTCCCCTCCGGTCTCGTCTTCGCACCAGGCGCCTAGGACGTTTGGACTGGTGTCACCAACGTTTGCTTGAGAGAACCCTGCCACGAACCCTTCGGCAACGTTGTCCTCTGGGGAGAAGCTCTTTTCGAATAGATCTGCAGCTACTCCTTTGTTGTCCCCTGATATCAACGTGTTGTTGCCTAGCATGGATGTTCCGTGAGTTGGGAACCAGGTGAGAACACCAGTACTCTTCCCATCTGAAGCGCGCTGGAATTTCAGTAGAGTCAGAGTCTTCTCCACGCTTCCATCATCTTCAGCACTAGCATTGTATTTTGTCCTTTCAGACTCCGGATTGGAAAGATATGCATAGAGACTGCGGTTAACATTCGCACCAAAGACCTTGGTCGACCCAACAGTCAAGGTACCAGGTTGAAGGCTACTATGTGCTCTTTGAATAGACAAAATAGCACCATCAACAATGGCCCGGTAACTCTGCTTATCAAAGCCCTTGCTAGTGATCTGAGGCAGAAGATAGTTCAACCATGCTCCAGGTCCAGAGTGAGAATGCGTGCCTGTTACAGCAACATTATGCTGTCCATATACAGCATAATCCCCGCCAAGCTTGGCTAGATCTTCTAGGATCCCATACCGAACGGCGGTATCTCCAGACTGGGTGTCTAGGACTAGATAGATGAAGCGGTCTTCTGGGTGCTTGATATCTCCTACGATGAAGGCTCGGGAGAAGAGACGCTGTCGAAGACCCGAGCCAACTTGCTTGGTGTCTGCATACCCCATCATGTTTATCTCAACCACTGGACTAAAGTAGAATTAGCATTCCACTCTCCAAACAAAAATAAAATAACAATTACCCAGTGATATCCGCCCTTCCAACTCCGAGTAAATATTGGCTTCCTCCAGACTGCTCATCTTGCCCACCACCACCACTGTTCTGTTTTGCATCCCAGCTCCAAAACCGACCATTTTGATCATCAAAAACACGAATCAAACCCTTACATATCAAAGCCAAAAAGAAAAGGCACAAGACCAGCTTCCCAATCAGCTGTATTACTCTAGATCGTCGTTGTCGAGTTGATCTCTCTGGAGTAGTGAACTCGGAAGGACCGGCCTTTGCAACATTCACTGGATCCATAGCAGCTGGCTATTGTTAATAGTAAAGATGTATGTACGTATCTGTAGTTTCTTTCCCCTTGCGAGGGGCGGTTGTGAAATTCAGGTCATTCTTTTATGAAGTCACTCGGAGAACCCTATATATCAAGCTCGAGCTCAAACTCTCGATGATGCATCCACGCTACAACAAGCATGCCTGAAGCGCAAGTCCACAACATGTGCATGCAGCCTTAGAAAAATCGCGTCTCCCTCAGAATCTCCATCAAATCGAAAACTCCACACCTAACCAACCACATCCACAACTACAACAAACAGAGCAGAAACACAAACACAAAATTACAACACAATCATGTCTTCCGAAACCCCAATCCACGATTCCCTCCCCTACATCGACAACGCACCGACCCCCTCCCAACGCACCGCCGCCCAATCCCTAATCGACGCCGAGACCGAGCTCCCCAGCACAGAAACACCACACCACCCATCCCTCGCCCCCCTCCCACCTCAATCCTTCTCCCCGGCCCTCGAAGCAGAAATGCTGCGCATAGCCGCGCAAACCCCACTAGACGCCATCGACCGCACACGCTACGAATCCCTCTCTCCGCCCTCCCCCACCACCTCCACAACAACAGCATGGCAGCACACCCTAACAGCCGCCTACACATCCTCGACCTACCTCACCGCGCGCTCCACGAACCTCGCGCTGCTCTCCGAGTTCGGGAAGAACAGCTGGCTAGTAGGGAACGCGCAGCTAGAGGATATATTGCGGGGACTAGAGAGGGAGGTCGAGGACGTGAAGACGGAGATTGATGGCGTGGTGTTGCAGAGGAGGGATGCGCAGGAGGGGGTTAGGGGCGAGGTGCAGGGGCTGGAGGAGGGGTGGAGGAGGGGGGTTGGGAGGGTGCTGGAGACGGAGGTTGCGGCTGAGGGGGTTAGGAGGGAGGTGTTGGAGAGGAGGAGGGAGGGTGCTAGGTGAGATGGATGAGATGGGGTTGAGTCTGAGGAGGTGTGGGTGAGATGTCACTTTAAGGGAGGGAGTGAGGGAGTGAGGGAGTGAGGGAGTGAGGGACTAGGAAGCATGAATGGTCTCGGGGTGAAGATGGGAATACTGAGAGAGCAGCAGAGATGGAAGGACTGCGTTTTGGCGTTTGGGAGTTTATATGTACTGCTATTCTAGCACAACTGTAAAACATGATACCACTTCACGAATGAAAAGTCGGTTGAAAATTGCTTGGAATGATCAAGCTCTTTGCGTAAAAGGTATCCCAGCCACCAAAACCTAACAATGTCTCAAGAACGAACGTAACCCATGTTCAACGCCTTAAACCTCATCCCAACCCATTCATAACAAATTTGGCAAAGGGTCATTTACTTCTTCTGAAGAGGATCAATTTCCTCAACGCCTTCATCATACTTGGTCCTTCTCATAATACTCTCAACTGGTCCTAGAAGTCTCTGGAAACCGTCCTTGCCCAATGTGGCAACTTTGACCTCCGTTTTGCTGATGACGCTGGCCGCACGTGGAGCGTCATTTAGAAGAGCAAGCTCTCCAAAGTAATCGCCTTTGTCATATTGCTTGACGGCTTTCTCGACGCCGTTCTTGAAAGCCTCTGCCTCGCCACTCTCCAAAAGGTAGAATGCCTCACCAGCATCCCCTTCCTTGATGATCGTCGTACCAGCTGGAAACTTCTGGGTTTCTAGAGCATCTGCAATCTTCGATCGCTCATACTTTGTAAGCGTGCTTAATATTTTTACTTCCTCGAGGAAGCTTTCATAAAGACGACGGCGCTGAAACGTCGAGTCCATAAGAATCCGGCGGAAAGTGATTCGATCAAGAGCCCACAAAGTAGAGCCTGCTTCAGCAGACATGACGGTTGCCGCTCTTGGAGCATTATACATAAGAGCTAGTTCTCCAAATGATCCACCTTCCTCAATGGTGGCAACCTCGGTTCCCAAACCCTCCGGACCTGATTGTAGAGAGCCACTGGGGTTGACGTAGACTCCAAATGAACCTTTTTCAACGACATAGAAGAAGTCGCCTTCATCGCCCTGGGTGATGACCTGAGAAATGTGTTAGTACCTAACTACATGTACATATCTTGCTACATTGACTAAAGCGCACATACCTTGATGCCTTTGGCCGGGATAGCTTTCTCTACCAAAGCACCCAAGACCTGCCCGCTTTGCTCGTCATCGAGATGGCTGAACAAAAAGTTCCCGGAGATTGACTTCTGCAGTCTTGTAATTTGCTCTTCAGTCTTCTGGTGATATGGAGGGGTCCAATGGTCATTAGACGAAGCGGTGGGATTGAGTGATTCGGCCGAGACGGAAGTACGTCGTCCCAAGCCGTAATGTGCTGGGAAGCCGTCTCCACCCGTTTGCTTGAATGAGGAAGGCGGACCTTCGCCAGCCGCATCTCCACCGAACGAGGATCCAAATGTTGTATTGCTAAAGCTTGGGGCCGTGGGCGATGCCATTGAATCATTCTCGTCTTCCTCCATGACCTTGCCAATTGCACCCTTCTTCACTTGCTCGGGTGCCTCTTCGCCAAAAGGATTGGGATTTGTACCATGACGACCTGGGAAGGTATGGCCGGACATCTTGGAGGTTTGGGCTGGGGGCAAAGACAAAAGAAATTCAGCACGTTGTGTTTCCAGACGCTTTGCGAAGAAATTGGCGCAGAACTGAAGGATATCAGTGGGATGCGACTCGGAGACTTTTGTATTCAGCGACTCGATCTCTTGAAGATATGTGGCTGGATATGACATTCGACTATGGGTCGAATGGATCGATGGGTTCAATTTTTGTTGTACTTGCTGTATGCGTTTGAACTATGAGGACTAAACGGTGACTGGAATCGAAGAGGAAGGGACGGCACCGAGGGGTTGTAGGAAGGCGTGGTCCAAGCTTCGGAGGGTGTAGGGCTGTGTTCGCAGAGATTAGCAGTTGTCATGCAGTGAAGGAAGAATGAAGAGGAAGAAAGGACCAGTCCCTTGAAGGGGTGTCGAACTGGAAGGAGCGTCTTTGGTAGGTGGAGTTTCTATTTGTTGTGACCTCCAGCAATTGAGGCGAATATATTGCGTGCCTTTCGTAGGCGGTGTTGACTGACTGGAAGGCGGGGCGGAGCGATGGACTTACGATTAAGCTCTGGTTTAGCAAATTGTTTTGGGGGGGCGGGGGAAAGTAGTTGAAGCACGTCGGTACTGGTGCAGCTATGGACTTGGCAGAGACTCGTAGATGCAAGTAGGTGGGTAGGTGGTATATCAAGTCGTTATCATCTGAAGGTCTTCAGAAGAAGGGAGGGGTTGCGACCAAATTGCAAGCGCGAGTGCAAGTGCAAGGCCAGGCAAGGTGAGACGGATCCCTCGCTAAGAATACTAAGGAGGAACTCGGCGGGGATGCGGTGGTACGTGCGTTGGTGCACGGAACAACACAAGGGCGACGGTGATTGGCTAGACCGACACTTGGCAGGTGTGCGGCTTTCTTCGGAGAGATGGAAGCCTTCTAGAATTCTTCTAGAAAAGGCGTAGAAGAGAACAAGCTTCAGTCTGCATGTCAGATGTCAGATGTCAGACGAGAAGAGGTGTATGATTGTGGCAAAGAGCTTCGAGTTTGCTTTCGAGTTGTGATCCATGTCCACGGCACATAGGTACATTTATGCTTGGGCATGCATATGTACCTAGATATGTCGGTACGTATACCAGGCATGTAGGGTATACCCCAAGTATGGCGATAAGCTTTGAAGAACCAACAGCTTGGTGGATGCAGCATAAGATGGGGAGGGGACGATCTATCTCGCGAGAACTCACCTGTTATCAAGGCCTTAGCTGCTGGTCCTAAGGGTTCAATTACGAGTACCGATATCGAGTAGAAGATAGCCTGATGAGTAGGTTTGCACGAATGTTCAAAGTTTGAAAGGACAGGAGTGGAAAGAGAGGAGGAGATGAGAGGAGGGAAATTGGAGGCGGGGTAATACATGCCAAAGCTGTAACAGAAATATACTTCTTCAACAAAGACTGGAACATCGGCTAGAGATCATCATTTTGTTTTCCTCCATGGCTGGACTAGAGTCAATGCTGCTTGAATTGTCTCGGGCAGCTCAACTAGTTCCCAACAGCTCCTTTATCACTGCGGTAGCTATCCTGAGTACGCCTATAGTTTCCTAAGAGGCAACTTTCACGTACTTGCAATACCGATTGATGACTTCCTTGCCTTACGTAGGTATTCATATCAGAAGGTACCAAGCCTGTATATTGTTTGGTATATAGGTATATTTCCAAAAAGAGATATCTCGTAAACCAGGACCAAGCCAGGCAGGTCTCTAACGGAAATGTTTTACTTGATAGTACAAGTAGTAGAAGGGTTTATCCCTATTCTATTCCTCGGTCTACTTATACGGTATTAATGTTGTGATATTTGCTGATTCGAAATTGATGGTAGCAGTAAATAGCTCAGCTCGAGCTTCCTCCCCTCTTCTCTTCAAAAACGTCATTAGTGAAGCGTGGTCTGACAGGTGTGTCTGGAATGATGAATTGTCAGCTTGTACCTAGGCTAGGTAGGTAGATACTGTGCAGCATTTACTATACTTCAATCAAACCTAATCGAGTAGCATTCTTATAGCTATATACTTCAGAAGAAAGTCATCAAGAGTAGCTGCAAGATAAATAATTAAGAATAGAATTTGGACGTTATGAGTTAGAGCTTCCGGGGTACCTGGAGCTATCTCTCGGCTCCACCAGCACGAGCAGCACACTCCACTCTCTTCTCTCGGGTCAGGTTCAGGTCTCCATTTCCATCCTGCATCTGCATCTGCATCATCGCAATTGCAAGTCAAACAAACACTACCCTAATCCCATCAATTAATACAATTGCGTCGCATCGCATCGTATCGCATTTCTCTTTTATCAATCCTCTCTACCTCTGTCCGTCAAGTGCAAGCCTCTTCAGTACCTGCCTAAGGTAGCTCGTTCACCAGGGCAGCACCATTACCAATTTTCCCGGCTCGACAAAGACTCCTGCAGAATCGAAAAGACGAGTCACCGAGACCAACCTCCCCAATTTACCCCCCACTCCGTTCGATCATTATACCCTCTACGATTCCACTCTCGACGCCTCCTTCGCATTAATCAACTCTGTATAATATCATCGCAATTATGGGCAGCTTTGTCTTCAAGTGGTACGTTACTTATCGCTTTTCACGGCCCCAACTCTGGATCATGGGGTTGAGAATGAGATGAGATGATCCGTCGCCCTCTGCGACAATTCTTCTGCGTCAGATTCAAACAGAATCTAGCTTCGCGCGCTCTCGCTCGATCATGTTTTGTCCCAGGCTAGATCAATGACTTTCTCACCCAACTTGGCTGACATGTTTCGTTTCCAGGGAGCATCCCGCGTCCGAGGTCTATGTCACCGGCACCTTTGACGACTGGTCCAAAACAGAGAAGCTGGTCAAGACTGGCGATATCTTTGAAAAGAATGTGACCCTTCCAAGCGCGGCCGAGAAGATCTACTACAAGGTGCGTAACACAACAAACAACTCTCCTCTTTCAGTTGGTGCCGGTCAAACTTTCTATGGTTCTATGGAGGATACAATTCAAGTTCACCTTGCCTACCTTGCCTACCTTGGCTACCTTGCCTTATGATGGGATGTCAAGTGGCTACCTAGGTAGTTTGTCCATCCCTTTTTCTTTGCAGAGACGATGTCTCGTAGGATTCGTCTGCGTGGGTACCTAGGTACCTATCCTATGGTGAGAAAGCTTGGCGAGACGTGCGTCATCTTCGCAGTTCGCGCCGAGAAGCAAGTACTTCGTACCTACTGTAGCTTCCTTCTTGTACCCTGAACCTGATCCCAAACTACACTGGCGGTATGAGTATGACGTACTCCGTAGTGGGAAAAGGAAAGTTTGCAGGGTCACCCGGTGGACAGGCAGCCAGGTTTGATTGCGAATTTGCGACCACCTTGTCGCCTATTTCCCAACCCCGCCATATAAGCTCGCCCACCATCATCGTCACCCCCCATGTCTCAATTCTCCTCTTGATCTTGACAGAACTACCGTCGCGCGCAATTGATTATAGAACTTCATCGAAACGCCTTTGCTAATCTAACTCTACATTACAGTTTGTTGTCGACGGCAATTGGGTCACCGACCACACGGCTCCTCAAGAAAACGACGCTTCAGGCAACCTCAACAACGTCCTCACCACAGACCGCATCATCAAGCACACACCCGAAACAGCCGGGATTATGTCTGGAGTAGCACCAACCTCTACAACCAGCCACTTGGCAAAGGATGTTCCTCTCGAGAAGGCTCCTCTCGAGCAGAATGGATCGTCAGACCTGCCAGGTGCCTTTCCCGAGACTCCTGCAGCCACAGAAAAGGCTGAATTCTCCGTCAACCCCCTCCCAGCCGCAGACGGTGCAGTGAACCCCATTCAGCTGGCACCCGGCGAGAAGGTCCCAGCCCCAAGCGACTTCACCACCAATACTCTCACTTCTGGGGTCCATGATGATCCTGAGCTTGTCGCGGCAGACAAAGAGAAGAGTGAGTCTGAGCAGACTTTTGGTGTTTCGCCTCTTCCAGCTTTCGCTGGTGCTGTCAATCCAGTCAAAATCGCGCCGGGAGAGAAGATCCCCGAACCGAGCTCATTGACCGCCAACACGATTACTTCTGCCGTCCGTACCGACAAGGAGTCGTACGAAAATAGCGGTGCTTTGGGAAATGCTCCCGTACTGCCTCCAGTTGTCACCCCTCAAGCTGAGCGGGACCAAAATGGCACCGGAGTTCTCGATCTTCCTCCTATTTCTAACACCTTGATTCCGGAGTCAAGCTTACCAATGGGAGCTACAGGTGCTGGTACTTTTGATGCTAGCCCAACGATACAATCGTCGGGCCCTCAAAGCACCACAGCAATCCTTGCCGCAAACGTCCCACTTGAATCTACAAAGGTGCCTGAGATTGTGAAGGAGAGTCAGGCAGAGGCTGGATTTGCTCCAGAGGCCAGCGCGGTACCGGAGGAAGTCAAGGAGAAGGGTGCGGTCGAAAAGGAGCTTCTGAAGGAAGTCCCAACTGCCCCATCAACTGCAGAGGGCACTGGTGGCCAAGGGACCGACAAAACCGAGAAAGGCGTTGTAGGCGATGCTGCTGCTGTTGTTGGAGGCGCCGCTCTTGCTGCCGGTGCTACTGCCGCTGCCTATGCTTCAGGGGCGGCGAGCAAACTCCCAGAGTCAGTCACAAGCAAGTTACCAGAGTCCGTTCAGAACTCCATTGCCTCCATAAATGCCAGTTCAAGCTCTGGTCCAGTAGCTACGGCCATTGATACCCCAGAGGTTGTGAAGGAGTCGATCGCCGAGTCTGGAAAAGCCCCTGAAGCTGCTGGCAACGAGACGGCTGTTTTGGAGAAGGCGGCCGTGGAGAAGGAATTGCTGTCTGAAGTCAAGCCGGCAACTGCAATTGGCGAATCTGCACCTACAAGCAGTAGTCTGAAGGCAGCGGTTGTGGCTGGCAAGCAGCCCGAATCACGCGACATATCACCTGGAACGGTTCCAGGTTCCCATACCGAGACCCAGACTGCACCCACTGTCACCACCGGTGTAGCTTCTGCCACTACCGAGAAGAAGAGCACACCTGCAACCCCAGCGAAGTCTAGCACCAAGGCCCCCGAGAGTCCCGCCAGCTCCACTGCCACAGATAAGAAAAAGAAGCGGACCAGCATCTTTGGAAAGCTCAAGGCCAAGCTTCACAGCAAAGACTAGATGATTGTGTTTTGAAGGAGAGAGGAAAGGGGGCACATGACGTAATATTGGATGCCCAGGCCCAGCTTTTCGAGGTGTACGATAGGTAGTAACAGTGTTGCTTGATCCCTATCTCAACTTAATGTGAAGGGGATGCGGGAGACAATGATAGCTCTGCTTGCTTGCGGTTTCTCGATGTTTCGTTTTCAATCAATACCACTTCTTTTTCTTGCTTTTGCGTGCATGGGTGGGTCAGTCATATTTTGCTCCGAGCTTATATTACGTTTGTTGATGAAGGGATGGATGGATGGATGGATGGACGGATGGGTGCAGAGACGGAAAGTTTTTTTTTGGAAAATGTAGATAAAAAGAGTGCCGAGTAGTCAGTCTACCTGTCAATGGATGAACTACATTTTCACTTAAAATCTGGCGAAATAGTTACGAATTAAGCAAGCCACTACATTTTAAATCTATTAGTCTGAATGAATGAACCACCCCACTACACGTGTACTCTAATCCATAAATCCATGAACTGCCATTTTCATGATGTACTGTAGCCTGCTATGATTTCCTCACCACTTATAAGATTAGCCAATTGAATTGCGGTCCAATTAATTATTAATCCAGCTATTTGACCAGCGCGGGGGTCTGTCTACTTTACTTGATGGCCCTAATTTAGCTAATATGAAAAAAGGTATTCCAACTCTTAGATCTGCATGCCTGCATTCACACTTTATTAGATGCATCCCTAGCTAAAATCCGAGTCGTTTTTGAGGGGTACCTAGCTAGGTGCTCATTTACAAGTGCGCTGGCCTATGTGCCTGATTATGGAATAGCAGTCGTGCTTGCTGGCACACCTTCGGCTAGGACAGTTTATATTGAATTAAGATATTTAGTGTTCACAACAAAAGCGTCCTAGTAATGGGAGTAAGTCAATGGTGTCCTAGTAATGAGAGTTAATCCGATCAAGTATCCTTTTTCCTTTTTTTTTCCTTTTTGAAGGTAGGTAGAAGATAATATAAGTATGTGATTTTAGCCTCAGTATCGAATAATTTGATATGAACTTTTCCTAGGTAGTGGATAACAAATTGTATATCTGCAAATAGCGGCAGGCGAGGGCATAGATAGATACTAATAACTAGGTGCTTGTCCCAAGGCGATACTCTATATTGTAAGACTTATATAATGCTAGACCCGCGCCCCTCCAATCAGCTACCTACCACGCAGGGGTAATAGATTAATTATAGTTTGCCTTATTAGTAGATAGAGTGGCACTATAAAAGTCTGATAGCATCACTTTTACATTTGAAAAGGTTGGAGAGCAAAAAGCAATTGACTAATTAGATAGATGTGTTTACTCATGAAGCCCTGAAGATTTGAACCAATTTGCTCGTGTGGGGCATTCATTAACCAATTCCATGATTGGTGAGTGAATCATAGTAAATCTTTGTATTTTGATTCATTGTTTGATTTTATTATACATGACCGAAATTTGACATTATGGTATAATGCACTACCTCACTGTAGAGATCTAACTAACATGCATATCTACATATATGCATACATACATGTAAATGCAAGGGTATCATCGCCAGCCATAATTACGCCCATTCATTAATTCGCTCGCCCGCTCGTCATTCATGCATTCCAACAAAATAAAACGCCATCCGTCATTAATGAGAAGGGGTGGTGATGATACAATGCACGACGGAGGAAAGAACGAAAGAGCACTATGCAGGTGATATGAGATAGATGTATATAAGGAAAGAGAAGAGAAGGATGAAATGAAATAGGAAAGCTAGGAAAATTCCAACATTAGTCGAGTCGTTTCTTGTGTCGTCTCTGATCGTCATGTCCCAACCCCATCGTCATCATCAAACATGAATGAAATGAAACCCTTGTAATATGCCCGCTAGCTAGCCCAATGATCTGATAAAAAGGTTGAAAAGAAAATAGGAAATGGAATGGAACACCGGGTTGTTGCACATGTGATGCTCCGCCTAGAAATGCATGCAAGAGAAGCCCGTGATAAGAAGATGAAGACGAAGGAGAAGGAAATATAAATGGGGTATGAATGAAGTGTAAGGAAAAGAAAGACATGCAGGCGGAGGAGGGTATCGAGGTAGAAAGAAAGAAGTAAAGCGAATAGAACCAACGGAACGGCACGGAGGTAATTAAAACCACTTCCCCTTTCCGCTCTTCGAGATCTTCGACAAGATGCCAATGCAATCAACAAGCAAACTGCACGTGCCGCCCACACTCTCGAGCTCCAAGCGTTGCCTCACGGCCGCGATGACGCCTGAGGTATCGCCTTTGAGACTGGCCGTCTGGTTGACCAACAAGTCTTCGACGCCAAGCGCGAGCATGCCTTCAATATACGTAAACGCTTTTAGCCGCACCTCATCTGCGGACTGGGCTTGGGGTCCGTCGTCATCCATGGTGCTGAGAGCACTGGACGAGTTGCTTCGTGAGATAGTGGCGCTGCCGTTGCCGCTCGTGGATATGGAGGTCTGGAAGCGGTGGCCGAAGGCCCAGCAGATTAGCACGCAGACATAGACGCTCCAGTAATCGGTGATGCAGTTAGCTTGGCAGTTGAGAGTGAGTGACAGGACGCGGCAGGCGTGCTGGGTTGCTTGTGCGGCGGCAATGGATGAGGACCAAATTTTTAGACGTTGCGAGGCGTCGTTGAAGGCAGATGGAGGCGTGATTTTCTTGCCGAAGATCCAGGTGTCGCCTGCGATGGCGAGCAGATCATGTAGAGGTGTGTGGTTGAGGGCAAGGTAGGTTAGAGCGAGTGGCGAGGTGGGGAAGAGTGTCTCGAGGCTTGCGACGCCGGGATGGTAGAGTTGGCGATCAGTCAGGTAGATAGAGTCTTCTCGGGTTGGCAGTCGATTTGCAAACAGCGATACAGAGAGGTTTTCAGAGTAGGGAGTTCCACCGAAATTGCTCTGAGCAGTTAGGTTATGCTCGATGAATTGAAGCTGCTGGGGGCTATAGTTTGATTGGGATTGCTGAGCTTGCCATTCGGATGAGGTGTTGGCAGTCCAGAGGCTTTCCAAGCAAGGTTGGTAGAAGTGCCCAGGATTGATACGGGAGGGTTTGGAACGAGGTTGCTGGTGGTAAATTGACTGGTGTACGTCGAATACGAAACATGCACTGAGAAGACGTTGGCGGGCTTCATTGTCGACCCATTGAAGCCACTCGCTCTGGGCATCTTGGCTCTGATTGACTTGGTTATTGGGTTGCGCCACAAACCGGTCGAGCAGAGACTCGACCGACGGAGCAATGCCTGGGCTGGTGCAAGGTGTTGGAATATAATCTTGGCCAGAGCTTTCAAGTAACTGTGACATATCAGTCTTCTTGGTCTATAGATTGATCGCCATTCATTTCTTAGGAAGATGAGGAGTTCAACTTACCCTTCTGTAAAGTGCTTCGAAAGGTTTTGACAATCGGACTATGGGTTTTCGCCCTCGGAACAGTGTGAAGATCTCAGTAAGGAGTATCGCTTGCATGGTGTTGAGATTCCATGTCGGACACTGTGGTGCTGGTCAACGTGATGTCCTATCCCATTATAATACTCGAAATATCCTCTTTTCATCTCGTTTGTTTCCTGCTCACGGGAGGGGTTTACAAGTAAACTTACTAAATCAAAGGATTTTCTGCAAAGTTCGTTCAATTCAGATCCTGCTGTTCGTGCTTCAGGAGTATTTTGATACTGGCTGCCAATGGCTGCCATTGCGGAGGTAAGAAGGTGGTTGTCTTCATTAGAGATAAAAGAGGGACGGTGAACGATTGGAAAAAGAGTGTGGAAATGTTGCCAATAGCTTATTAGGTAGGTGTTGAGGTGCGGTTGTGTTTGGTATTTAGTCATTATCGTACTGTTTGCGTTTATTCTTCCTAGTTGTTTCTTCGCTCTTGGCGGATTAATGCTTCCCAATCCGGCGTTGGATACTCGAGAAGGGGACGCTGAAGAAAGTTGAGCGATTGATTTATTATAAGTCGAGAGGGCTGGAGTACCCACTGATTCCATGTACGTATAAGCTCCATATGAATTAGGCACATCCAAAAGTTGATTCCGACTTGGTGGCGTCATTCGAGGAGGAGTATAAGTTGTTTCATATTGGTCAAGAATTGAAGGATCAAACGGGGAATCTCGCATATCTTGCGGCGTGGTAGTAATTCCGTGAGGAGACCACTGGGTTGGTGCGGCTGATACTGGCCAGTCAGCGACTGAAGGGGATCGTCCTCGCCATTGGCGGCCGTTTCGAGGACCATCAGAATGATTAGAGAAAGAGCTGTCAGAAGCGGATGAGCACCATGGAGAATTTTCCTGAGTGTAGGAAAGGCTAGGTATATAGGGTTCTCCTGGAATTCTCAGAAGCGGCAACTGTGGTGCTGGGGTATAGTCGAATGACTGGCCGTCGCCTGACTCAAAAGCCAACCCTTCAAACGAGGATGGGGCTGACTGAGGGAAGTTATTTTGATTTGGAAGATCCGCAATGGTCCCAGAGAAGCTTCCCGGATTCATCTGTTCGAAGCCTACCGGTCGCCTAATAGAGGGAGGAGATGTCGCCGTGTGAAAATCAGATTCACGAAGCTGAGCCTGGCTTGCCGATCTTTTGTTAGATGGCGGCGTTGACGATCCAGGGGAATAAGAATTTACAGGTTGAAAGTTGGGAACAACTGTTCCAAAGCTTGTGCTAGTCATGGTACTATCTCCACCTGCAGAAGTTCTGGGAGTTGAGGAATCTGTAGTTGAGATCTGGTTCAAGAAGCTGCCTTGCGCTTGAGTTTCCACTTTTAAAGATGGGGTTTGACTCTCAGATGCGCTTGAAGATGCTCTGCTTCTATTTCCATCTTTGTACGGCCCCTCTCCTTGCGTTTCACTATTATAATGTCAGCTACTTCTACCAAGAACTCGTCTAGACTGCCTACTGTCGATGCATATGTCTTGTTAATAAATCCGGTCTGTGGAAAGCCCTCTCGCAATCTTTGAAAGTGCACGCATATGCAGGCTTCTGGTGGCTCAATTGATGGCGCCTGTTCAGATTGATCGTTAGAAATAGCCCATTGTACAATGCCAATCATGGTCATCTCACCTCAAGTGCTCGGCCCTTGTGAACGTCTTTGCACAGATCTCGCAGGTATGAACAGGAACTCCTTTCTTTGCTCTGCTAATACGGCCTGTCACAGGCGTGTACTTGACAGGAATTTCTGCTCCCGAATCTGAGACTCTCGAGCCCTGTAGAGATGCGCCCGACGCGCTTGCCTGGTTCGACCCTGAGGTCTGATATCCCGAAGTGAAGTCCATTGCCTCCCCAGTGGCGCTACTTCGCCGGCGTGGTACGTTGGAGCGTGAAGCTGCTGGAGTCGTCGTCGTCGTTGAGACTCGATTGGACCTGCGCCGCTTGATAGGTGCCTTCCCTTTGTTGTTGTTATTACTGTTGTCGTCGTCTTCAATGGATGGCGAAGGAGTCGTGGAGGATGGGGCAATGGAAGGAAGTGAGGCTTTTTGTAATGCGGCTTCCCTTGACCTTCTATAGGCTTCTTGGGACTGAAGAGGCTCCACATCATCGACATCCATGATATCTTTAAGACTCGACATGTTGAACTCGAATTGGGAACGAAGACTGGTGGACCCTTACAGCCTTGCTTGCACAGCCTTCTGGAATTGATTTGAACCGGGGCCAAATCTCAGCGCAGGTCGATTTGGTATAGACAAGGCAAGTCTGGTAAGAATTTCGTCTGGGGTAAGGCCTAAAAAGGTATGGAAAGAAGTTTATTCGGTACCTCCAGTATTCTTAGACGTTTGCGCAGTATAATACAAAGATAGAACGTATCGTGGGGCATTGCTGAGCTTTCCGATTATGTGTACAGTAGGGTACAAGAGAAAAGTGGTGGAGAGAGAGGGAAAGAGGTTTGGATTTGGGAGAGGCTACTGTACAAGCCACCCATGTCAAGTAAGCGGACTGATAGAGTTAGTTCTCACTATCCTTGCAAGGGAACCCAGCAAGCCGTACAAGCCTGTCGATACGCAAGTCCCGAATAGGTTTTAGACTGCAGCAGCGGGGGGCTGGCGGGACAATCCAGAAATAGCCCCCTAATTAAGCGCTCTGGCCAGTTGAAGCGTGGAGCCTCTGGAGAGCCACTGTACGAGTGGGAGAGTCAGGAGCGTCTTCCCCTCACACCCTTCATGACCATGACAATCCACCATCATGATCGGTAGTTGCTGGTCTGCGACTGCTTTGAGTTGAAGGTCAATCGCACGCGTGTAGATGCCACTTAGCGACAGACTCGATGTGCAATCCAGAGTTCCTGAACTAGATCGACAGGGACAGAAACCCAGAAGTGTAAAGTGGGAGGGAGGGGAGCCATCGTACTTCGTAACAGTACGAAGATGCGAAGATGCTGTACTGTACCAACTGCTGCAGAAAGAACAGTGCGGCACGTGGCATGGAAGCGCTAAGTTGGCAACCACCCATTCTGATTCTGACTCGAGCCCTGGTCCCAGTACCGAGAATCTCTCCTGTGCGCATCTTTTACGGAGTACGGAGTGCTGTACCGTGCCTTTTCAAAATAACCCAGGGGCATCTGTGGTACTCGCGGCTATCATCGTCATTGCCATAGGTAAGATAGTGAGTGAGAGTGAGCACTCCATAGGCAAACTGCGCGCTAACGCTAATAAACGCGCAGTCTGCAGTGAGTAACCTCGTATGATTGGGCTTCAGTAGTATGGCGACAAACGAATGGCATCTAATCCGGGCATTTCTTTTGGAAATACAATACAGTAAGACAGAAATCATCAGAGCAGGGAGGGGGAGGGCACTGGGAACAGCACCCATGTACGGCAAGCCTGCAATGCTCCTAAGACGGCTCGTTCTCTAGAGTTCCCCTGTCAGTGATCCTGGCCTACCACGCGTTTCATCCCTGCTCGAGCATTACTGTAAAAGGCACATTACTGGCCAACGCGTGCTGGGGGTTTGAGGCGGAGGAACCCAGTAATAGCAATGTAACCCCTTCCAAATTTAGAATCAGAACTTTCCGGTCGCATCGAATATGGGGATTTATCCTCCAAGAAATCCTATTCTGTACTTTGGGTTATATTAATAATATTCGCCTATGTCCGCGTCGAGGCGCACGTATGAAATAGGAATGCAGATGCATGCATACTATGCTGTGTAGAGCAGGAGAAGAAGCGAAAGCGAAGATCTGAAAATCCGAACCAGACGTTTGCGGGAACGCTCCGCACCGTCCCTCGAAAGACCGTGCATACAGCCTTGACCCCTTTTTATCTCGTCAACTCTGAAACCCAGGTATGGGGTAGACTTACTCGAGTACAGCAGGTCCACGAGGCTACGAGGGATGATGGTCCCATGCTATGGTGGGGGTGTTTTGATTCCTGACTACTGCAGTATCGGTGGAATGATCTTCTGCCTGGGTACATACTATACGAGTACCAGATCCGGGATCGAAATAGGGGTATATATCAGGGTGAGGAGATGTAGAAATTGAGGAAGGCGAATTTAAACTTTGATCCTTTGGCCCCATCCGAACAATTAAGTTAAGTTCTTGTGAGGATCCCGCAATCCTTCGCTTTTGAGGCTCCTCGTTTCTCTCTCCTTCCGGCTGCTGGAAACAAATTTTTTGAATTCAAATGCATCATTACACCGGCCCAATCACGGGACTGGTCGAAGATACGATCAAGGAGGTCATGAGATAGATAGTCTCCTTTGACGGCCCCCTTTTATCTGCATTACTACCAACTCGCCATCATGAAATACCACAAGAAGGTTTCGAAAGATCGGCATTAACGGAATTTCAGAAAGGTGACGCCTGTTTCTCTCGAGTTTGAGGATATGCTGCTTACTTGCAGCATGGGGTACGAATTGTTAGGTCATTTGTATCTGACGATATATACTCAAGTATCTGAAATGCACCGCAGGAACGTTGTGTAATATCCTGAGGCACATTAGTTACTCTTGCTCGTTCGCTCCTAGCAGGGGGGGACATTGAAGACTCTGGTTGTAACGAGTCTGCATCGAAATGTTTTCCTTTTTTTTTGGTTGATCGTTCTGTCGTGGTTTGGAATAGCCGACCTTGTGGTGAGGGATGGATGCTTCATGACGACTTCACCTGCATGCTGCAGTTGCCAGCGATGCCACCCTCGAAAAGGTGCACCACTTCATCCGAACATTCTGAATCTCGATACAGACGTTGTTGACCATACGGCGGTTAGTCAACGTTACGACTCCGTTTGAAGTATCGTCGTTCAATCATCACATTGGTTCGGCACTCGAGTCTGACGCTTGGGGTCTAGGATTGCAATCCTCCTGAAATGGCCAACATTTGGTTCTCGTGGTCTTTACGTATGGCCCCCAAACGTTTCCAAAGCCAGCTTCAGAGAGAGAAGAGCTAGTATTGGAAATCCACAGCATTTCTGCACTGTGTTGTGCTTTTGGTCGTGGCTTCAACGTCTGCGCCTTTGTTTGTTTCTTGGGCACGAGAACTTTGTTTCTTGAAATAGAAACGTTCCTGCACCAGCGGAAGTCGCTTCCCAAAAGGGAATGCTTCCAGAACACCTTGTGGAAAGCTCGCTGAGTAAGACCATGTTGTCTCATCCAAAATATTACAAACACATTGCCTATCATAGCAGAACGAGAAAGTCTCTGTCTGCAGGATGAACCTTTTCTTTTGCAGAAAACGTCCAGTTGAATCTGATGTAACCTCAATACTTCTCTGTCGTGTGTGCTTCGCATTCAGCTAACTGCTTTGAGGCAGTCTGAATCTATTAAAAGTACAGTTCAAGCTTGAAGTTGATGGAAGTGGGAAATAAACCCATCATGGCGGAGCCTCAATACCTGACTAAGTTCTAAAAATGGATTTTCAAACACACATTTCACCTCTTGAAACTTGGCCACAAACAATAGAGATCGTCCTCTGTTTGTAGCTCCTAAGCTATGTCTCTTGGACATAGAATGGTTCTATTGTAAGAATGGCGGCCTTCACGGTGCTGGGGTGAATATCCAGTGCTAAACGCAGGGAAAAAAGGAGAGCCTTTTGGGACGCGACTTGCAGTCAGATGAAGAAGGTGTTCAGCATGAGAAGGGTGGAGAATGGAGATAGTTGGAGCAGAGCACAATGTTCTTCATCTAAAGTGCTCACGAAGACGCGTACTCTCATAAGACAACTTAGTAAATCTAATCGTGTAAGGTGACGAACAGTTTGCAAAGGCAGAGCAAAGGAGAAGGAGGAGTTTCACGTGTTGAGACTGCCGACACGTGATAGTCTATCCCGATTTGGAAGGAGAGCGCTTTGTATCGGGCGAGCTGACCCCGCCATTATTCAAGTTGACAAAAAACGCCGGCCTACTAATGCTCATCCTCAAACGGGCACAGAGAGCGACAATTCCTCTTCTTCAAATTCCTAGTCGTCAAATCTGCTGTCGACTGCAATCCGAAACTTCGAAGAAGCCGTTCAAATTGACACATCCACCCCATAGGCATTCTTACCTTACGGACGCTATCCGATCCCACCAGTCCAAAAAGATGGCTCCTCAACTCGACGGCTACTTCAAGCAAGTAGACAGCCTCTCCGACCATTTTATTGAACGTCTCCGAAAGGCCGTTGCCATCCCATCCGTCTCTGCAGATGAAGAACGCCGACCAGATGTAGTTCGCATGGGAGAGTTCCTCGCTGCTGAGCTATCAGCTTTAGGAGCAGAGGTTGAATCAAGACCACTAGGTCCGCAACCTGGACATGAGCACATGGAGCTCCCACCCGTGATCATTGCTCGCTACGGAAACGACAAGAAGAAGCGTACGATTCTCGTCTACGGTCATTATGACGTACAGCCTGCGCTCAAGGAAGATGGGTGGGCTACAGAACCTTTTACGCTTACGATTGATGATAAGGACCGCATGTATGGCAGAGGAAGCACCGATGACAAAGGACCTGTTCTGGGGTGGCTGAACTCGATTGAAGCCCATCAGAAAGCCGGAATTGACTTCCCAGTCAACCTTCTGATGTGCTTTGAGGGTATGGAGGAAACCGGCTCAGAGGGCTTGGACGACTTCATTAATGCGGAAGCAAAGAAGTACTTCGCAGACACGGATGCTGTCTGTATCTCAGATAACTACTGGCTCGGCACAGAAAAGCCCTGTCTAACGTATGGTCTTCGCGGTTGCAATTATTACTCCGTCGAGATCTCTGGACCCGGCCAGGATTTGCACAGTGGTGTATTCGGCGGAACAGCTCAAGAACCAATGACTGACCTGGTACGTGTACTTGCAACCCTCGTGGATACCAATGGCAAGATCCAGATTCCAGGTCTGGATGAGCTAGTTGCTCCTCTTACAGAAGAAGAGAAGGCTCTATATGGCGACATCGCCTTCACCATGGACAACATCCACGAATCTCTAGGCAGCAATACAACAATTTATCCAGACAAGGAGAGGACCCTCATGGCACGCTGGCGCTACCCCTCGCTCTCGGTCCACGGTATCGAAGGTGCTTTCTCACAACCCGGTGCTAAGACCGTGATCCCAGCCAAGGTCATCGGTAAGTTCTCAATCCGGACAGTTCCCAATATGGAAATCGAAGAAGTCAACACTCTCGTCTACAAGTATGTTGAAGAGCAATTTAAGAAATGTGGGAGCAAAAACACTCTGAAGTGCTATGCGCAGCATACAGGCAAGTGGTGGGTCGCTAGTCCAAAGCACTGGAACTTCAGCGCGGCTGGAAAGGCTGTAGAGAGAGTCTGGGGCGTCAAGCCTGACTTAACAAGAGAGGGTGGCAGGTGAGTTATAAATTTCACTTTCATTAGTAGAAGGCAACTAATCGAGGAACAGTATTCCTGTGACCTTGACATTTGAGGAAGCAACCGGCAAGAACGTGTTACTTCTCCCAATGGGAAGCTCCACAGATGCGGCGCACTCAATCAATGAGAAGCTTGACAAGAAGAACTACATCGAAGGTATTAAGCTGCTGGGCGCATATTTGCACTATGTTGCCGAAGAGCCAATGGAAAATTAGAAGACGCAAATAATATTGCTATTCTCTCATGACAATCATATCTTGTTCTCATTTCCATGCATCATACCTCCCATAAGGATCCGCTAACTGCAACTGCTACCGTATTTTTGTTCATCTAATCTTGTGACGGGACCTCCCCAAAACGCCTCGTGTGCTCCAAGACCATCATGCATGTTGGAAGAAGTAAACATAGGCAAACTTCTTCATCTCCTCGATATCAGTTGCTTGCACGACCTTTTCGTCGTTGTAAAGAACCCATGCTGGCGTCTCTTGTCCAGAAATGGCCTTGCGAATAAATGCAACGTAGTGGCTATCAAACAGGTTAGCTTTTGAACTATAATTCGAGAACGGGGTGGCCTACCCAGCATGAATACTGGCCCCTTTGTGGCAAATAATAGACTGTAACTGGAACTTGGCGGGCAGTTTACTGCTTCCAGGGAGTTCTTTAACGACAGGTTCAGCGGCGGCAGGCTCTTCGTCTCCAAAATCTCCTTGGTCGTCAGGATGGTTGAACAGCCATTCGACAGCTCGCTCTACATCACCACCAGTTTCTTTTAGAGCTTTTCGTGCCTGTGGTGGTCCGAATCCCATTGCGCCCAGCATCTCAATCTTCTCGGGATCAGCTGTACCAGCTGCTTGGCCTCCACTACCAAGATCCAAGGGTTGATCGATATCTGGGTCGTCCATGTGGCCAAAGAGCCACTCCATGGCAGCATTTCCGTCTGCGTTGCCGGTGGCATGCAGAGCTCTCTCGCAGCGAACTCGCGGGAAGCCCATGCCTTCTAGCATTTGTACCGCCTCGGGGTTCGCGACAAAGGAGGGCGTGCTTGTGCTAACTTCCTCCGGTAGGAGCTCCTCAGAGGGTTGGTGGCCTGGTGACCTGTAGTCGTCAAGCAGGAAGGGTTCATCGCCAACAACAACGGGAACATCGACTTTGGTTGGGACCCAGTTGATGAGATTGAATCGTCGAGCATTTATAGCCAGAACCTCAGGGAAAGTCTTGAAAAGCGATCTCTTTAAGAAGCCATCTCTACTGCCACATGAAGAACAAGTGAGTTCTACGTGCTCCGAAGATGTGAAGCTATCCAAACACTCCTTCAAAGTCACAGACTCATACTCATCCTTTTTATCATCGCTGGGCTTGTCCCCTGAATTCGAAGTTGGCGGGATGATCTTTCGGATAGGGACTGGTATTGTGATATTGTCTTGCTCGTCGGTGCTGTATCGGACTTTCTTACAGCTGAGGCACTGTAAACGTTGCTCCATGATGAATCGGAATGACCGCACCGGGTCTTGTAACTCTGCAGTGTGTTCACTCCGGGTGACGAGCTTGAAGACGTGTAGAAGAAACTCAAAGGCATCTTGTTGCCGCATCGTGGAGAACTCAACGTGGCCCCTTCCAATCAGATACTTCAGCATGGCCGGCGCAAGACCCTTTTGGTATGGAACTTGGCCGTCCTCAGAAGTAGCAGCATCTCGATCCGGATTTGAGTATCGACCAGAAAGTAAACCGTCGCCCAATTTACGGAGCTGAGTCTCCAAATCTTGAGCTGGATCTTCGACGGTAGGGAGCTCGGATCCAGGCAGATAATATCGGGCCTGAAATTGTGGCAGCGAAAAGAGACACTGTATCGTGCTTGCCATATAGCAACTGTTTCCGAGATTCTTCAAGCCGGTAAACTCTGGGCCAAATAGCTTCTTGAGTTCTCCACCAGATTCATCAGTCATAGAGAAATCCCACCGCAGATTCTGCTCTACGTTCATTTCAGTCAAGCTCTGCTCGGTCTTCTGACGCTCAGCAAGTATAATTCCCCAGTTTGCTAGGTGGCCTCCGAGATTTTCATCAATACGCTCCTCGTCACATGCGTAGCAGTAGACATCTGCTGTTCCTTCCGGTGTTATTGATCCCAATTTGACTGCAACTGCATGTCCTACGGTATTCTTATGTTCCAATCCATGGGAATGGCCACTAACGCCTCCAAATTGAGCGCGGCCACATCCAAGATTGCCACACTCTAAGCAAAGCCAGAGGTTCTCCTGCAGCTCACACAAAGAACAGTGACCAAGGTCCTGTGACTCAATCTTTCTGGGGGGTTGTTGCTGTAGCATAAGAATATGTTCACAAGAAGTGAATTCTTGCTCCCAGGCCTTGACTTCCTCCTGTCTCGAGAACGTGTTCGCCTTCATGACTCCTTCAACCACTGCAGCAAGCTTTCCCGCATTCTTGTCTACGTTGTCCGCATTGCATTCGTAGCATCTTACCGTCGTCTCGTACTTGTATCGATCGGCTTCCGTTTCCGCAGCGATTGCGATCTTAGAGATCTTTTGAGGAGGTTCGTCACGCTCCACAACGCGCCGGGTCCTCTTAATGTTCAAAACTAAGGGATGATGTCGAGTTGTGGAATGGAGTGCTGCATGCTTTCGTTCTCCGGTGCAACCACCGTTGAAACAATACAGACACACGTCGAGGCCGGTAGGATCATCCTAGAGGAAGATTAGCATCCGGCATCGAATAGAGAATGACACAAAAAGCCGGCCACAGAAGACTTACTATGGAGTCGAAGCATTGAGTACAGTCCTCCCGGTAGACTGACTGGACGGGGCCGGGAGGGCGCAAATCTACAAATGATATTAGCTTTCGTCTCAGGCATTATTACCACCAGTAGATCAGCATGTACTACGCTGTGGTAGATATTGAAGGTGGCCTAGGAAAGACCAGACACCAAGTCCGAAGCAGAACAGCAGGCATTCAATCTTGTTTGCCCCCGCCCTTCCCTGAATATGGTGCGTGGTCTCCTACAACCGCAAAAAGGGGCTTTCTTGAAGAGAGGTTATAAACTACCTGCTGAATTGGTATGCTTGCAGGACATCTTGAGACCTGTATGTTTTGTTGTTGTTATGCTGCAAGATTTGTTGCACAAACGAGCTTGAGTGTAGCTGGTGGACGATGGCGGGGCAAATAGGCAGGAACGCGCCCGCGTTTCAGCGTGACCACCATATAAATCTCGGCTCATATAAAAAGCGGTCACCAACGCTAGTATAAGGTTGGAGAGTACCTTGCCTTGGAGCAAGGTATGGAGACAAACCAAAGATGAATTCCTACATGTCTGTTACTATTACATTCGAAATTCAAGCCCTTTCTAAACGCTTAAACGATCTATGGATTCCGTTCGAAAGCTGCACGTTCATCATTGTTGATCCGTACTGTACTGTACTGGTGATATCTTCAAGGCATTCTTTCCCAATCAAATGTCTCATCGATACTTTAGGTCAGGCAGGCCTCTATTGTCATTCACAGCGCAAAAGGACCTGCGTATTCATCCTTCCCTCCAATAAGTTCGCAAGTGCGCTATCTCGTCTGAAAATTTGTTGATTCACATCACCCACCATTTCACACCCATCAGTCTTGTGTTAGACTCAAAAAGGCACACATTATCATCGACTTTTTAAGTTTCAATCTCTCACCTTGCCTGACACAATATCATTTGGTGCCGAATTTTCTATTTATCGCGAGCTAGTGCTTGCCAAAGCTGTAAGCAATACAAAATCACATAACCTACTCAATTCTTAGGGGCATTGTCAAGTTCGACGAGCGCATCTTCGGAAATGGTTCCATTCTCAACCAGGATTGAAACAAACTGCCGAAGCCAAGTCTGGCAATTCTTCAACTCGACCCTTGTTCTGACACCCGAAAGTACACTTTAGTGATCGGAGGAAGCACATAGGTTAGTAGCTTACAGGTTCCCCAGCAGACCGAAGACTTGGGCCAGGGGCTTGGATAGTCAAGGCTGAGCGTTCCAGAACGTCGATAGCGGTGCTCTCAACAGAGTAGTCTCCAGTTGTATCGATAATGTACTTGGAGTCAAGCCCGCTCAGCAATTTAAATGAGTGTCTGCGAGTCTCTGCTGCTACATCGTAGTTCCTCTCAAACTCGTGGAGGAATCCTTTGCTGGGGCTTCCTTGAACATTGATGATCTTTCCTGTCTTTCCAGTAACCTCTTCCTCGAAGTACGGTATCCAAAGAGCCCAGTGTGCTGCGAAGATGGGCGAGTGATAGATTGTGAGGTATACTGGACGAGACATAGTATCGACATGGGACAATCAGAGACTTAGGAATGCAAAATAGTCAGTTTTGCTTTAAAGGATTTCCCTGGCGAATGAATGCCATAGAGAAAGGAGCGACTGCTTTGTCAACAATTGTAAATTTTTCATGTATGGATTAAAAGCCCAATGATTCAACTCTTACTGAAATTAATCCTAGCACACACTCATCCTAGACACAAAAACCTTCACCAACTGTTCTAAGCCGAGTGGCATATTGAAAGACTGTTAAAATGAGACTGTTTCTTTATGTCCCTCATGGGGCCCATCACTCTCATGGCTTAATTGAAACAAAGCGCAGATAGTCATGACGTCTCTCCTCATCATCTCGATGCATCTCGATGACACATGTGAGGGAGATTTTCCTTTGAGAAGAAGATCTGATAAGGAGACGGGACGGAGACTGGACTGCAGATATTACCCTAGTTGGCAAAAAATAGGAGGCTCTAAAAGGCAAAGAGGAGCTGGTGGAGCTTTGATAACAAACAAAATGTATCAGAAATTTGCGATCTTATAAGGAAGTTCTTCATCAATAGTAACTCACCAAGAGTGGAACAATGTATATTTTATACTACCGTGCTTGACGACAAGTGGTTGGTTGTGCAGCGGGTCTTTTGTTTGAAAATGGGAGCGAGTGCTGAGCAATAACGGATTAAAACCGAGCCGAGGGGAAGTTCCTCGGAGCTCGGAGTGAATTCAGCGTCGGAGATAATGGTCTCGCTGCTACTTCTTTGGCGCTGGCCAATCATGTTAGCCGCTCGGTCTGACTAGAGTCGTCATAAGAGAGCGACTCCTCAATTTTTTGATCATTGAATACTTCCCTCCATCAACCTCAACAACACCTTGATAACATTGATCATACGCTTGGTCATATCAATCCCTACGAACCTATCAGCCTACACAAAGCACTTGATCCTTCAGGATGTTCAGAAAAGTTCTAACTAACGCTCCCCGCGCCGCTGGAAGAGCGTTATCGGCTTCAGCGCGATCCGCCACCAGACCTACAACCTCTCAAATCTCAGCATCGATCGCAGTATCTGGCCGACGGTCATATCATGAGAAGGTCCTTGACCACTACTCCCGGCCGCGCAATGTTGGAAGCATGCCGAAGGCCGACACCGATGTTGGCACTGGTCTTGTTGGTGCGCCAGCTTGCGGCGACGTTATGAAGCTACAGATCCGCGTCGACCCAAACAACAATACCATTTCTGATGTCAAATTCAAGACATTTGGCTGCGGTTCTGCTATTGCCTCATCTTCATATTTGACGGAGCTGGTTCGGGGTATGACTTTGGAAGAGGCCGGCCGAATCCGCAATACAGAGATTGCGAAGGAATTATGTCTGCCTCCTGTAAAGCGTGAGTAGTTGTCCTTTTGAATTCATAAGACTTTCAAGTAGCTAATTATCTCGAAGTCCATTGCTCTATGCTCGCCGAAGATGCCATCAAGTCCGCTATATCAAATTACTATACCAAGAACCCGAGTGCTCGGTCGACGGATCTTGGAGGAACTGGCGCGAGCATGCCAAAGATTGACGTCGAGACTGTAATGGAGCCCACAAGCCCTCAAACTGCGACTGCTTGAGGGTTTTCTGAAAGGCGTTTGGGGTCATAGGAGATCGGTCTCTTTGGAGAATCAGCCTGAGAACAGGAACGATGAAGGCATATCTCTTTCAAGGGAATCATCGGTTGATATCACTCACTAAGTGAAAATGACGAGGGCAGCGGATGAATTTGTAACGCTTACGATCGTTCTGCGTATTGGTGTTTCCAATTGTACACAAGCTTCGCCACTTGAATGAAAAAAACAAAAGATTGATACCATTTTATCGAGTTTATCAGCATGCATAATTGTCAATGATTCTTTGCAAATGAATGATCCTAAGCATATGAAAGCCCTGAACTGGGCGTATAGAGACTCAAGGATGGCGAGGGCATGACTAAAGAAGTAATAACTCCTACGGTGTTCTACGGTCTTTTCCACCCAAGGCCACTAACAACGACGACTTTGCAATTTCTTTATTATACTTCTTCATATAGCGGCTTTTTAAAGATAAAACTATGCACATGATAAGAATTAATAATTGAAAGATAGCCAGCTTTTTTAAAGCTCTGTATAACAAACCAAGAGCCTTAAAAGCATATAATTTTTATAAGTTGTCGGTAGATTGTCGGGTGAACTTAGGCTGCTCTTATCGGTTGGAAATATTTTTTATCGTATTTTCCAGAGACAGCCCACCTGGATCATCTGCTCCAGCACCAGATTCGACCATGGCCAAACGTACATTAGATGTCGCGGGGCTTCCCAATGAGGAGAATACAGAAGAAACCACTCATGCCCCAAAAAAGCAGAAGAGCGACAAGACCAAGAAGACGAAGAAGGCCGTTGACGACGCGGGCAAGGATACCTCAAGTGACGACCGAGAAGCAAAAGCCGAGCGGAAAGAAAAGAAGCGTCTAAAGAAATTGAAGAAGGCAGAAGCAGAAGGAGAACCAGAGGCAGAAGCTGCTCAGCCCGAAAGTGCACCCGAGGAATTGAAACCTGAAGAAGAAAATTCAGATGACAAGGCGGATGCCAAAGCTGCGAAAAAGGCCGAGAAGGCCAAATTGAAGGCATTGAAGAAGGCTGAGAAGAGCTCCAAAGCGGAGACTACAGTTGTAGCTCCTGTTGTATCTACAGAGCCTGCGAATGGAATAAAACCTGTGCAGGCTTTCGGCGATGCTTACACTGAAGACAGCGCATTGACAGCCCTTTCTCAAGCCGAAGTCGACAAGTTCCTCGCAGACAACTTCATATCTATCTCGGATCCCCAATCTCCTACCCCTACATTCCGGCCCATACTCAACTTCGATTACCTACCCATCAGCGACCCGGCTCAGCGAGCACCTTTCAAGAGCTTCAAGGCTCCGACACCGATTCAGGCGGCTGCATGGCCTTACCTGCTAGCCGGTAGAGATGTAATTGGTGTTGCAGAGACAGGTTCTGGTAAGACGATGGCATTTGCTGTGCCTTGTGTTCGTCACATCTTGTCACTTCCGGCGAAGCAGAGGAACAAGGGAGCTAGGGCTGTGATTGTGTCGCCTACGAGAGAGCTGGCTATGCAGAGTTATGAGCAGATCATGCTGTTGGCCAAGGTCTCCGGGCTCCAAGCAGTCTGTGTCTACGGAGGTGTTCCAAAAGATGAGCAGCGCAGATCTCTCAAAACAGCAGACATTGTGGTGGCTACACCCGGCCGCTTGAACGATTTGATCAACGAAGGCTGCGCGGACTTGAGCAGAGCCAAGTATGTTGTGCTCGATGAGGCAGACAGGATGCTGGACAAAGGGTTCGAAGAGGAAATTCGGAAGATCATCAACACGACCGCTACTGAGCGACAGACCCTGATGTTTACAGCTACATGGCCCGAGTCTGTGAGAGAACTTGCTTCGACGTTTATGAAGACTCCGTTGAAGATTGCTATTGGAGACAATCCAACCGGTGACCTTCGTGCGAACACCCGCATCAAGCAGGAAGTCGAAGTGGTTGATCCTAGAAACAAGGAGTACAGGCTTCTACAGCTGCTCAAGCAATACCAAAGCGGTGCTCAAAAAGATGATCGTATTCTAGTCTTTGCACTCTACAAGAAGGAAGCAACGAGAGTCGAGGGTTTCATCCGGCAAAAGGGATTCCGAGTTGCAGGAATCCACGGAGATCTCAGTCAAGAGCAGAGAACGAGAAGTTTGGATGCTTTCAAGAAGGGCGAGACGCCAATTTTGGTGGCCACGGATGTCGCAGCAAGAGGTCTTGATATCCCTGCTGTGAAGCTCGTCATCAATTGTACTTTCCCTCTCACTGTTGAAGATTACGTGCATCGTATTGGGCGAACTGGAAGAGCTGGCAAGGAGGGCTTGGCCATCACGCTTTTCACTGAACATGATAAGGCGCAAAGCGGAGCGTACGTCTCATCATCCCCAATCTCAAGCTTCAAATACTAACCAAGGTTTTTAGTTTAATCAACGTCCTCAAAGCAGCTAACCAAAACGTCCCAGACGAACTGCTGAAGTTCGGCACAACGGTCAAGAAGAAGGAACACAGCGCCTACGGCGCATTCTACAAAGACACTGGCGGCGAAGCCAAAGCAGCGAAAAAGATTGTGTTTGATTAGATCATTAGATCCTTAGTAAAAGTACACTAGTCCCGTTTCCCCTGTCCTTTCATAAAGTTCCAGCATTGAAGAAGGTACGCGCGTTCGCTGAAGGCACTGCATTGGTTGGATTAGCTAGAGTTTTTATTTAGACGAGACGAGAAATAAAAGACTTACAGAATGACTAAAAATACCGCTGCTACGCCTCCACTTTTTATGAGATCCGTGAAGCCGCCGTTGAAGGTCGTGGCTGTTTGGCGCAGTACGGCGTATGTCCCGCATCCTGTTGCGATGGTGAGAGGCGCAGGTACTATTTCGCCGAGTGAGAACGTGCTGCCATGGCGTTTCAAATAGCTGGCTATGAAAGCCGTGCTCCAGATAACCCGGAAAGACATATTGAGGACATTCGCCCAAACAAGTCCTTTAGCTCCCATCTCCAACACTCGTAGAAATAGGAAAGCTGAGCCGGCGAAGCCCGCGGAGAATGCGAGCATCCATATTGACTGTCGGTTGACTTCTGATTCCGTCGCGACGGAGGAGACGAAAGCTTCAGTCAGGCCGTTGAATGCTAGGAGCGGGATGTAGTAGCAGTAGGTAGCCAGCACGTCTCCTGCTCCGGAGGTCGTCCATCTTGAGCCGGCAACGATCTTGAGGAGGAGCGGCGCGACCGTCGGGCCAACAGACAGTACACATATGGAGAGCAGAGCATAAGAGCGTAGAAGCATGAGCAGGTCTTTCCGAGCCTCTTTGATCTTTGTCTTGGAGGGAGCGCCATCGACTGTGGATAGTAATTTACCGAACTTGTTGCGGCTGCTTTCCTCGATTGGTTGGAGGATTAGACGGGCGAGAAGACCACCGTAGTTGTTTGCGAGTGCGTAGATGCCCTGGGATACGGGTGTGGCGAGAGCGGTGATGAGGAAGGTATCCCCTTGGGTGAGGACATGCTTGACTATGGACTGTACAAAAAGACTGGTTCCGAGAATCAAGAGAGGCCTGGAGAAGTACGACAGGATGTAAGCCGCTTTGTCGCTGTATATATATTAGCTCCCATCCCTGCTCTCAAATGACTCTCAGAAATAACGAACTCGCAAAATATAGGCGTCAAAACCAAGTTGAAGCCGCCAGCTGAAGATACACCCCACACACTAGCATAATATACCAGCGCCAACGACACAGCATACATAGCCTGCCCCAGCGCAAACGGCAGGAGCCCAATATCAACTCCATTTCGCGAAGCCCATATAGCAGACCCGCAAGTCATGAGACATCTTAGCACCGTCGCAACAGCCTCGGCCCTCCCACGAATCTTGATCAGAGATTTATGCTGCACGACAACAAAGCACGGCTCCGCCAACAGTTCCCAGACCGCAGCAATGCTATACAGCTTGAACGCTCCCTGGAAATACGGCGTTTGCAGAACAATAGGGTCGGTGTATCTGAGATATAGCCATGCCAGTATGACGGCAAAGACAACCCCAAGGTAGATGGAAAGATGAGCTAGGTTCACAATTGCCTGTGTCTTTCCAGCTGCTGTCCGTCCATCCACGTGACCGTCTGGCACCTTTTCGTCCTTCTTGCCTTTGTCTTTGCCATTTCCAGGTTCATCCGTTTGCCTCTGAATAGCTACACGCAGACTTTCTCTAGCGAAAAACAAGACTGAAATTGAGTAGACTTCTAGCTGTGTTGAGATTCCGAGGAGTTCGGGGGATAGATAGCGGAGGAGGATTTGGTTAACGATGAACGTTAGGGCTCGGGAACCGACTTGCAGTGCTATCAGTATGGTTGCTCCTCCCCCCGCAGATGAAGAAGACACATTCGAGACCGGTGCTTCTTTTGAAGGCTCTGTCGTTGAACTCATGGTGCATCGATCCAATAAGTCGAGTTCTGGACACTTTCAACAACACAACAACTTTCAGCCGGCGCGGAGTTTCTTTTCCCCTTCGCTTAGTTTCGCCTAGCCCCTGAGTCCTTGGCAATTGCTGGCTAGTAAGTAACGGTGTACAAGTCTAACCGTAGTTCCCGGATTACAACGAAAGTCCATATTTCCTTGAATTAAATCCCAGAAAAATGCCCATCCTTACCAAAGAAAACCCTATTATTCAGCTGAAACACAACGACAGGCATGAGCGACTCTTGTTCCCCCTCTTTCGGCATCGGCAACCAATTGCCACACAGCATCAACAAGACTTACATATGCGGGATCAACCCCTTCAACAGCGTCACGCTGCTCCAGAAATGCTGCCAAGGCCCCATCACAAACATCACATCGCCCGCGCCCGAGACAGGACCGCTCTCAGCCTCTTGGCCAACAACATGTCTCGCCTACTGTGCCATCCTGCTCTCCCCCTATTATAGCGACCAAGACAGCGCCGTGCACGAGAACTTCACTAACTGCCTCGCAAGCGATAGCAGTTTTTTCGGCAGTATTGTCTGCACGGAAGCTGACGGGCTGGCGCCGAACGAGTGTACGGCTTGGAATGAGGTCGTTGGGTGTACGGATTCCAAGTCTCAGACATGGGATGGGAGTACTTATATCAGTGGTGCTGCCAGCGCTACGATGACGGGGATGGGTTCGAGTACTGGTGGTGGGGTTGTGCAGAGTACTGTGGTGGTCACGAGATCTGCTTCTGCTGTGAGTTTGGAGACTTCGACGCCGGCGCCGAGTGCGAGTCCGACGCGGTCTGCTGCTGCACCGATTCTCAGACGGACGGGGATCTTGAAGGTCGTTGTGGCTTCTCTTGTGGTTCAAGTGTGCTTGTTCTCGCTATAGGCATCTTAAGTGGGAATCTGCATTCTCGGTTCTATGTCGCTGTGGGTCGTTTTCATGCTGGACATTGCAAGACAGGTACACTAGTGGTTGTATATATGTAACGTTCATAAGGGAACGGATAGAGTAGGCATCAACAGGAGTCAGGCGATCAGGGAATATAGTCATCTTGTGGTATTGCTACATTCATATGGTTCAACCTACAAAGCGCTCAAGAGCTCACTTTCCCTTCCAAACCCCCAAGGTCAATTCCCCAATAACTTCACCCAAACTCCTAGCCCTTAAACGCCGAGTCCTGAAAATAATTTGCGATAATCTACATAAATATATCAAATGTACACACAGAATTGAAGTGGAAAAACAGGAAATAAGCGCCGGCCTTTATCCATGCAATGATTCCTTTCGAAATAACCCCAGTCCGACAGCACAGTAACAAGAAACAGAAGAACACGAAGAGTATACAGCGTTATCCTGACGCTGCTTGCTCACTTATGGCAAGAAGGATTGCTAATCACCGAGCCAACTCTAGGCGCAGCCACGGCTTTCGGAATAGCAGGGTTTTTGGGACATTCATCAGTGCCAATACAGCACTCGATAACATTGCTCTCGCATTCGCCTTGAGTGTTGGCCAGGTCATCGTGAGCCCATGTATAAGCGGCAGATTCGCAGGGCTGGAAGAATGCATCGGGGGTAAGGTCGAAGGCGAAGCTAGGGCGGATGGGATTGGGGCACGCTTTGGCTGTCTCTTTACACTGTTTATTGTCAGTCCTGGACTGACTTGGTTATAAGGCTAGTAGGTGGGAGTACTTACTGGGCAATCGTAAGTGGTGCCGCTTGTGTATTTGTAACTGAAGAGATCGATGTTGCAGCCTGTGAGGACTTCTTTGGTGGCTTTGCATGAGCAGGTGATGGGGACTGAGAAGCCGTTCCTGAGACCGCATGTTAGTAAGTGTGTAGCATAGGGATCGAGGGTGAGGGGTTATGTACACATAGCTGACGTCGACATCGAGGCCGTTGGGAGCAAAAGTTGCCTCGAAGAGACTGTCATCACCAGAAGGTGTTCCCTCACTCATAGCAATGTTTCCGGACCAGTTCAGCGCTACCGTCAAGACAGCCGTTTCGTTGTTCTGCAAGACGCCAGCTTTGCCAGGACCGCTGATGGGTGTCTGGTTTGCGATGTATGAAGTAGAGACCGGACTGCCTAGTTTATTGATAATGGAGAAGACCGCCGTCGAAGGGCTACTCCCTGACGCAGTAGCGACGGAAGAAGCTTTGGAAGAAGCCGGGATAGTAGTGAGGGTGTTTGTTTTGGTAATACTTTTAGGTGGCGCTGAAGTTCGTGCAGTAGGGGTCTGGAAAGGTCGAGTAGAGACACCAGTAGCAGGCCCAGTGAAGCCACCAGGTGGCCCAAAAGGAACAGATGGAACAGATGGAACAGATGGAGCAGCGGGAGCAGCGATGACCGCGGCGGCGAGAGCCAAGATGTGAAGAAAGCTAGTATGCATGATGTGCAACTTGAAAATGACTGAATGGAGATGTAAAGAATGTTTAACAAGGTTACAAAAATGAGGGTTTCAATGGAGATAAAAGAATGTGTAGTAAAGATGCAAAAACGAGAGTTGCAAGTAGAGATGAAAATAATGCTCAGCAAAGGTGGAAAGAGAGGGTTGAATTCTGAACATGGAGGACTATACATGTCTTATTTATCTTTCTCATTCGTTCTCCTCTACTCTGATACATCCTCCACTCGCCAATCTCCCGCGAGTTGTACCGAAAATCTGTCTCTCCTCTTGCTCCTCAAATCTCACGATCCTTCTGGCTTTTTGAAAATCGGTGCGATTTGAACATGCCAGGACAGTTAGTCTTGCGGATGGTGTCGATCAATTAAGCGATTTTCAAGACTGGGGTAAAAGGCCTGAAACGAATCCCGTGCGGCGCAAAAGTATCTTACCTCCCTCTTCGGGTTCAACTGATTTGATCCGAGCAGTATACACCTTGCTCGTCCAATCAATTCATTAGGAGAGACCTCGGATTCGCACATCAGAATACGATCCCAATACTCCAAGAAACTGGATTTTAATTACATACGCGCCGCTTAGTGTTGCAGGTTGTACCTGGCATATCTATTTCTGGCCTGCTCTTTTCATTGTAGAAAGTTGGTGAAGTTGCTGAAACATTAACAGAAACATACCAAGATAACTCTGATATCCACAAACTCGGCAACGTCACTTTCGGTACGTACATAGACCCGCATGTTCAAGCAAGTCATCCGATCTACTGTATCAAACGGTCTAGTCAAAGCTTGGCTACGCCACGATGTTTCGCAGATTCCTAAGGGTGGGGCCCAGTATGAACTCATATAGCCTTGCTGACAGTTGACTGATAAAACGAAAAGAGTGCAGAATCGAGACGAACGCATTTTTACGTATGGGAGCAAATTTAAAGTGTGATGGATTCAAAGTCTGCGAATCCTCTTACTGACCCTTCTTGTGGCATGTTCTTGATATGTGAGATTGTAGGCGCAGTCTTTCCCTACCAAGTGTCAATTTGGGTCTTGAAACGATGTACATGGGATATTTCCGTTTCAAAACATTATCTCCATGAATATTGGCAGGATTCTGTCTGATTGGTTGAGACATGGATAAATTTTACGCATCGTAAAGATGAACCCTACACATACATCGGGGAATATCCTTGTCACTAAACTTTTAGGGTAAATCTCCGTTCTGATTCTTTTAGGGAAGCGCTGAATTTGAAACCATGTACATAATTTACCAAGAACCAAAATTGCCAGATCCAGCGATTGCTTGCAGCTTGATGGATCCTCTTAACTCTTGCACATGGATGTTATCCGAAATCCTGTTTCGAGATTCGGCACTTACCAAATAGGGTACTTCCCCTCCTCCCCTCTCCCCTGATCGAAAGCTCAATTCATTTGTTTGCAGAACATAAAAACTATTGATCTTTCAACCAGTAGATGTGAGTAAATCCGTGGTGTGTTACCACTGATCCTGCAGAAATCCCGCCAAGGGTTCGGCCCGAGAGCACTTCCCTTTCCCATACTCGTAAAATGTCAGGCGCTTACGCGGTAAAAGCACACGCATTAAAAAAGAAAAAAATTTAATAACGGGAGAACTACTCAAATAGACTATCTAGATTTATTAGAAGATTCTGAACTTTCAGAGCCGGAAAGGGTATTTGACAAGCACAAACCACTCAATAAACGAGAGGCCACGAACGTGAAGAACCAAGTCCCCCGCAATTATTTCTTGTCGTTTATGCCATATGCATTCCTTTCCGTTTCAAGGTTGAAGATTCAATCCTTCGGGGCCCATCTCCCGTCCTCCGTACTGATAATCAGCTCATCGACTTTCAACCTTGACTCCACGATCTCCAGTCCATTGACTAAATCGTTCTCTCGCACTCCTAAACTTTGACATCAGCATTGCCTACGAGTCAAGTGCGGGTTTTGAGAGCTTAGTTCGAGAGTGATATACTCTAGATCCCAACACACAACTGGAGGGGAATCTAGTCCTGAGACAACTGAAGGAAGATCGACCTCCAAGAAATTGACTTACTCTTCCAAGCCTCCTCCTCATTCGGGGCAATGCCAGCCTTGAGATGCCTTGGCACCAGTCTCTTGCCCGCAGTATCAAAGTCCACTTCCACAAACCACTGTATCCAGGAGTCAGTATTCCATTTTGGAAGTAGCAAAAGATCCCATCGCCGGCAGGGCGCTCAAGAAGGAAGCCTCCCTGCAAAGAACAGGGTCACTGAAGCGTCCGGGTAGTTATCGAAGGTCAATAACAGGCAGCTTTTGCAGTCTCGCTTTTCAGGCCGGTGGTGAAGGAGAGCTCCAGGACACAAGGGGAACAGCGAAATCATGAAATCATACACACCAACTCATCCATTACCTCCGCGGCCTCCTTCCACTCTTCTTTTCCCAGGCTCAGATAGTTTCCCTCAAACACAACAATTCTACTCGACGGTACAATTTCAATCTCATTCTCAACAGGATCTTTCTTTGCATGGTCAAAAGATGGCGCGTATAACGTTTTCGTGGATGGAGAAAGCGGCTGACGGATGTTTTTGGCAAGAGCAAGAAAAGCGGGCCCATCACTGCAGACAATTGAAATTAGCTTTTCAAAACTTGCTTCAAGAGTGAGAAGAAAGAACTGGTCGATAGTGCCAAATTAGAATCAGTCTGGGATGGCAAAATTGTACGTCAAGACGCTTTCAGATGAAGAAACAATGGCCGTGCGCGTGCAGACAAGAAGCTAGATGAAGGGCGTTGATGCTCGAGTGGATGGACCTACAAGGTGAAGGCAGCTCCACGACGCGCATGGGCATTTTCTGGATCGGGCATAGAGGAGAGGTGGGCGCGGGAGTAGTGGTAGCCATCCATGGGGATATAGGCTGCTATGGGGGTTTCCTTGCCATGGAGGGCATTGAGACGTGAGGTAACTGTTGTTGCGAGGCTTGTTTTGCCTTGGCTTAATATCAGCATCCAAACTATAAATAATAAGGGAAATCAGAAGGGCAAAGTACCAGAGCCAGGAATACCAGAGATAGCTATTAAGAGACGTTCAGATTGGGGCACCTTTTGGAATTTCGCTGGACTGGGTAGTCAGTTTTTTGATCTTGAACTCGCCATAAACGGGGATATAATGAATTACCCCAGGTCTTCTCGACTAGTCTGTTTACTTGTTCTTCCATATTGCGCTGTTAAATTACCCGGAGATTGTAAGAGGTTGATTGAAGTGGAGGGTGAGAGGGAAGGGAATGGAATACGGGGAAGCTTCGGCTTCGGTTCAAAGTGACATCAAAATTCTTATCGCTCGATAAGAAACTCCTCTGCTTGACATTGCATTGTATTGCATGACAACAGAAAAAGCTTCAAAAGGAGTGCTTGGAGAGCCGGGATGAAGGTCTCTTTGATATCGAGGTCAGATCAGAAGATGCATCTGTCATCGAGAGTATAGAGGTGCCACCAGATTTCCAGTCCGAGCAAGACTTGCAATGGGAAAAGGCTACCCGGACGCCAAAGATTGAAACTAAAGAGGTATATATTTCTTGCCCATGATCATTTTAGTCAGATATTAATTCGATGGTAGTTATGAAGCAGTGATGGTGGATTATAAGGAGAGGTGTGGTGTAAAGCTGCTTGGTCCCCATCTTATGTAGGAAGCCGTCTCAAGAGGACAATTTCGACACCAGGACGACCCTTCTCCGCATTCCACACGACAGCGCGTCTCATGCTTCAACCCGTGGAGAGAATTGGATGAAGGGTAAGGTAGATGATAATCACGTTTCACATCTCGTTGCCTGTCGTTTTCATGCATCTTATGTCTTATGTTCTTCACGTGATGAAATCTAAAGATTGGATTCACGAATAATACCTACCTAGGTAGGTAGGTAGCAACTTGAAGCTTTATATGAGTTATCATATGCAGAGGTTCCGATAAAAAGAATATCATTTCCGCTTCTTGCTATCCAATAGCGAGCAGTATAAATTGCTTCAACTTTTAGACTAGATTTTTCTACCCTCCCCCCTCCACCCTTGCCTTGACAATACAATGCCTCGCTTGCTTTGGCCTGGCCCTGGTACGTACGGTATTGGGGAGCACAAACGTGCGGTTGAGTTGATACCCTGTGCTGCAATTTTAAAACGATACTGTACAAGACGGGAGAGAGCGTGTGCAGTGTGGTGCGCCGACGCCGACCTCCACCGCGCTTCCCATGGCCTTGTCCCTGATGTGCATAGCTAGGTAGCTCTCGGCTTTGGATGGATGTATGACCAAACCAGATTGCTCAGCTTTATAATTCAACGTCCTCCCATCTTTCTCCCTCAACCTTCCCTTGATCATTCACTCTATAAACCATTACCCGCCACCTTCATATCAGCTATCGCATCTCATGAACATCGTGCTTCTCTCTGCCTAATAATATTTTGCCGTCATCGACGCTATTCGCAAAACCACCACCTCCATCCACCTAAGACATTATCCGCCAATCAGAACACATAATTCAACGTTCGCGACACAACGACATATCAAACTTCATAATCCCTTCATCATGCCTCCTGAATTAAGAAAGCGCAAGGCCCCGGCAACTGAGCCAGCTGCAGCTCCCCCAGCAAAAAAGAAGGGTCCTGTAGCAAAAGCTGTCGCAAAGGTCAAGGAAGCTGTCGCCCCCAAAACCAAACCCGCCAAGACCAATGGTAGCGCCGCTTCTACCAAAGCTGCAGTTGGCGATGTAATCACTCTTGAAGGATTTGGAGGGGAGATTGAGACAAATGAAGGTACCAAGGTCACTTTGAAACAGCTCGTCGATGAGAGCAAGGGTGGTGTTGTGCTATTCACCTACCCGAAAGCTTCAACCGGAGGATGTGAGTAATCCACCGGAACACATGAGTCGTTTTTGATTAATTACTGATGGAAATAGGCACAACCCAAGTATGTCTCTTCCGCGACTCATACACACCTCTCACTGCAACCGGCTTCTCCATCTATGGTTTGTCCAAGGACTCACCCAAGGCCAACACCAACTTCAAAGAGAAGCAAAAGCTCCAATATCCACTTCTGTGCGATCCCTCCGCCACTTTGATCTCTGTAATTGGCTTGAACAAGGCTGGTGGCGCTAAACGAGGTGTCTTCGTAGTCGACAAGTCTGGAAAGGTTTTAGCGTCTGAGCCAGGCGGACCAGCCGCTACGGTTGCGGTCGTCAAGAAGCTTGTCGGCGATGGAGAATCTACAGCTTCTGCTGCTGTGTCTGAGCCCTCTGCGCCAGCTGTTGAGGAGCCAAAGACGGAAGTTCCCACCGCCAATGGCATCAATGGTACAAGCGCTACGGAGGACGATGTTGATCAGGCAGATGTTGCGGCTCAAGTTGCTGACACTGCTGAGAAGTTGGATAGCAATGAAGTCAAGCCTGTAGCGGTTTAGGATATCTTTACTTTGTGGGAGGGGAATCTTTTCCGGGTCATTCTTTCTTGTTCGCGGTGGGACAAAAGTGGGACATGGAATGACTGAACAGCGTTTGCTATTATGATCGATACCTGGGTTTGGGAATGCGAGCTTTCATCTTATTCTAAAAGCTAAAACAAATATCGAATGACATTGCTTGGGATAAGAAATGCAGAGGGGGGGTTGGACATGGATAAACACAATGCACTTTGAACAACAAGATCTATAATTGATGCTTTCAGTGACTTTTAACATCTCATTTATAGTTATCATCATCTGGTGCCACCAAGAGATGTGAACAAGATCCCCAAAAAGTAATTCCAAGAGCGTTCTATAGTTATTGAAAGTGTTCCTACTTTTTTGATACCTCCCGGGCTAACCTCGGCTCGCTACAAAGCTCATCCAGCCTCAACGACAATCCATCCCAAACAACACCACTTCCCTTCAAGCTCCCCACCAACAACGAGTCAATTGCGCACTCAAAGCAGCAACCATGGCCTCCCAAAACGCAGCAAAGGCCCTCCACGCCGTAGAACGCGTCGTCCCCGTCCACAAAGTACATCGCCCTTCCCTTCCCGTTCCCCATCCCTCCCCCATCCCATCTCGCCCTCCCACTAACACCACCACAGAAATACACAATCCAATCCACGGGCATCTGGGAACGAATCCGCCGCCTCCTAGCCATCGACCCCACGCGCTCCAACGGCGTGCCCCTAAACCCGCAATACCGCAACCCACCGCCCGGCTCCAACGCACCCCTCTCCTTCATCGACCCCGTCACCATCCCCGCGGGCGACATCGCCGAGAACCCGTACTGGAAGCGCGATTCCCGGCGCTCGTACCCGCAGCTCTCGTTTGTGAACCAGGCCGATGCGGTGGCGCTCTTGAGTGTGGGCAGCGAGGCGGCGCCCAAGAAGGAACTGGTTGGGGAGGAGGGCGGCAAGGCGCTGGTGCAGGCTAAGGGCGAGGGGGAGAAGGGGTTAGCGGCGCATTTTGAGGCCGTGGGGAAGCAGGGCGTGCTGGAGGCGTTGGGGAAGGGGGGACTGCCGCCGTTGCCGAGTGGTGCGCATTTGAGGGAGGGGGCTGATAAGTATAACTTGACAGAGGAGAATGCTTATCCTCAACAGTGAGTTTTTCCCGGGGCTTAAGGGGTGGGTTGCTAACATGCTTGATTAGGTATCCGTGCCGGACGTTTCAATAGAGGACGTGGAGGAGACTTTGCTTTGTATTGTACATATGGAGAATGGGTTGCTGCATAGAAAATTGACATAACTTACATCTTACATTTCCAATTCGAAGGGGGTACCTCGATGAATGTAGAAAACTACCCTTTGGGCCTAAACACGCATCTTGAGATGTAGGACGCTTGGTAAAGAGCCCCCAGCTCTACGTATCAAATATCTAAGGATCGCGAAAATTTGAGTAATGGGCTAGCTCACTATATAACAACGGGTTGTCAAGTCATGCTTTGATCTTTGCATTGTTTCGTAACTAGAAGTAGTGGGTTTGGACAAAGCTGGTTTTCCACTCACCATAGAAGAAGACACCGCTCGCTTGCCCTCGACACTTTGCTTTTTCTTGACAACGACGCCCTTTTCTATCGTATTTCAGTCGTTCGGGCAAGTGACTTACTTATTAGTAACTAATTGCTGTCAAGTGAAACAGCCATTCGTTCGTTCATTCATTCAGTACTGATGCGCTGGCCCTCAAGGCTTACATTGTTTACTTTCCAAGTAGAATTGTTGGGTAAATACGATCGATACAGCCTTGTGCAAGGAGGACTATGCTCAGCGTTTTGGTGTTCGCTGAGATTTCCTGCGTCATCTTTGTGTGTTGCACCGAGGGCGATTCAGTAACAGTAGATTTCAATCATGTTATATAGATAGTACTTACTATAAACCATGACTGAAAAGTTGACTGAGTACGGTGAATACAGCAAAAGATATCCAATACTACATAATCTATTCACATTGAGATGCATGGATGATTATAATTAGCAGAAAAGGATTTACTTCATCCTAAATTCATTTCCTTTAGACCTCGTCCCTTGTTAGTCACCTCGTTGCCAACAGCCTTTATATAACACCCCCCCCTACCTCAAACATAAACCATACCACTTGTATAGCAACGTACTCGTAGTACATATCCCATCTTCTGTCTCTACGTGCCGGCTAGCTCGAAACCAATGAAATGCATGCATAGTCGGTCTTGCCCTTGACTTTTATATTCCGCTCTTCCTCCAACACCTAACAAGGCCGAATCAATCTTCCTTCCCCTCTAGAAATATTCCTTCACACCGTGCATCGCTGTCAAAAATATATCCCGGTCGCTGGCATGGTATCATACCATCTCGCACAATGTCCATATACAGTAGCCAATGACTTAAGCATATGCATTTAAGCATTGTAACCTACCTACCCATCAATAAACCTAACCGTGCTCATCGAAGCGAGTACCACCATATCATCTATGTCTTGTTGGCATTCTTGATATTCTTCATCAGCTGATAGTGACAACTATACTCGAAAGTTGTATCTATACTAGAGACAGAAAAACTTCACACATTCCACTACTTACTAGCTTTGAATTTATCTTCGAATTCACCATCTAGTGAAACAATTAATTTGAGAAGTCAGGTATATATTTAACTATCCATCAACACTCACATTCCACATAGCATGCTACTTTGCGATTCAAAAAACACATCGATGTTGCGTTGCTTGGACTGAGGTCAATCGATTGTCTTCTCTTCATTCCCTCCACCTGGCACCCCACGTCTTTCTTTGCCTTGTGCTGTGAAGCTGTTGCGGCGATGTTACTACTGCGGTAGTTTCGAAACACTGAATGAATGAATGAACGAGAAAGAGACTGACAGCAAAGGAAACACCGAACAACCATGGGATGCCCGAAAAGATGGGATTCTACGAACGTAGGAATGCTCGAAGACACCCCCCATCACAGATAGTGCCGGGCCTCTGCTGAAGTTGAAATAGGTTATTCTCGCATGGAGCCTTTGCCAACACGCAACCTCGATTTCTGGAGTAGAGAAGGGAAGTGCTTTCGGGGGTATAAAGTAGCAAGGCAAGGTCAGAGGCAGACAGATGCACGCAGCACTCAAAAAGATCTCCCCTCTGACTCGCATCGTCAAATTGTGCACCATTTCACACAAGGACGAAAAGTCTTAGCTTTAGCACAATGTAACACCTCAGCATTTCCATTTCTTCGTATTTGTATGCTCTACACGACAAGTGTTCACATGCCCACCCCGCAAACTATGCAACAAACCCCAATACCAAGTTAACTCCCCATCAAATGCAACCCACACCATACAAATGTAAACAAAGAAACCCAATCGAATCGAATCTCTTTTATTTTACCCCCTCATGACCAGTTAATGTCTCCGCTCGGCGCCCTCGGTCTTCTCTTCTCCCTCAACTGCGACGTATTTCCTAGTGGCGGTATAGCCGGGGACCCAGAAGTACTGGATTGGGTGTGACCGCGTAGGCGAACGCCGTTGTCTCTCCTATTTAAAGAGCTCTCGTCCTGGATTGAGGGCGCCGCCATGGAAGACCTCGAGCTGCGGAGGAGAGATGTTCTTGGCAATCGACTTTTGCTAGTTGAAGAGGCGCCACTTGCAAGTTCAGAGCTCGTGCGTCGAGGTTTTGGGGGAACTTGTGCTATACTTCCATCTCTGCTGCGTGGTCGATAGAGGATGGATTCACTACTGGCAGGCAGTCGCCTCGGCGTGATGCTGCCGTCCACGAAAGAAGATTGAGACACACGACTAACGTGCGTGGGAGTAATGGGCACCGATGAGCTTTGATGCAGTCCTGGAGGTGTAAACGAGCTCTTTCGTCTTGAGACTTGTCCTGTGCGTTGTCGGCTATTACTGGTACTTTCGTGCTTACTTTCCTGGTTGGATTTTACCAACTCGTTTGCCATGTTCCGTACTAGTACTGCGGGGTCATTCTCAACAAGGCTCTCAATCGCCTCGAAGAGCTTGTGACCTTGGATACTATCTGACTTTCCATCGCTTGGATCACAAATACTTCGAACAATACGAAGAAGATTTAATCGTACTACAGCCTTCTTGTGGTTGAGTTTCTGGAGGATACCAGAGAACAGATCAAGCCGTGCCAGAGAAGCGGCTACAGGCGAGCTTAACCTGAGAAGCTTTTGTAAGGGTTCTAGGAGGTTATAATCAAAGGCGCTTGCTCTCGGCGCATTGAAACATTGCACAATTGCTTCAATAAAGTTACCCTCAAGTAGAGACTTCTCGACTTTCGCAGTTTCTTCCTGAAGCCTACAGTCGGGTTAGCGAGATTCATCTCAAGTAAAAACAGGCACCTACCATATGAAGATAGCATCTAGGGCTGTGACCTGCCAATACTGATCTTCTAGCAGTGATACATAGAATTGCAAGCCTTTATTTTGCCACAAGTATTTCCTGCCAACCTTGCCGGAGTGTGCCATGTCGCATAGAATCGGAAGTGCAAACTCCTTCGGTGGTCGTTTCGTTTTCATAATCTTCTGTAGTAATGGGATAATGCCATTGATTGCAGCATCCTCTTGCCGCACCTTGCTGAGTCGACATAGATTATACATTGTATTCAATACTTGATTAGAAATCTCCCGGAAGTGTGCGGGAGCTTTCTTCATGCTTAAGCTTAGCAGGTCTATTAGAAGCTCTATGGCATTAGCAGCATGTAAGCTATCTAGTGTCGTCGATAACATTGAAAGGTTCTTGATGAATTTCAACATAGTAATCTGGTGGGCTGGAGTCATTCGTCGAAGATCTTTGAGAACGCCTACTCGAAATTAGCATGATGAATTGAGAAGTAAGGTGTGAACATACGTTTAAGAACGACGCGTTCGGCTACGACTTCTTTGACATAATTCTCAGCTTGCGAGAAAAGGTAGAAAATGTTGACAATACGACCCTCGATGAGCTCAGCAAGCTCATCCTCTTCGTCAAGAACACGATCTAGGACTAAAGCAAGTGGTGACAGGATTTTGCTTCTTGAAAAGATACGGCAGAAATCGTTCTTCGGTGTTGGTCCCTGCTTGGTGTTAGCTACCAATATCCAAATATTGTGAATAATAGGTCTCTTACCTGAAGTTCGAAGACGTTCCAAATTCCGTTGACTCCGATTAGCACTAAATCTCGAGCCTCGTCATAGTCTTCATCCAGAAATTCAACAAGAACGTTCAGTCCACCTGCGCTTACGAACATCTGTAAAGTCAACGTTGAGGTCTGGTACATCTGCCGCACAAACGCAGCTGCTTCTAGTCTGATTTCCGTCGAGTATTGCCTAGCAGCAAACTTAGTGATGATTGGAATACCACCAACGAAGCACAAGTTTTCTTGAATTTCTACGTCGTTCAGAATAATCTAGACAAGTCAGCATGAGCAAACGAAGAGGATGTCAACGTAGGCTGCTTACAGTGTTGACCACCTTGAGCAGTCGCAGAATCATGCTTTGGCGGCTTTTGACAGTGCAGGGCTCTAAAATCTCGAGAATTGGCAGCATTCCATGAGCGCTGATAATCAGACCCTTTGCATCTTCAGATTCGTAGAGTACATCAAGCTATGAAAATTAGCACCTTGCAGAGTTTTTATTATCAGAGTCCTTACCAGCTGCTCTGACAAATCCGCAAGCGTCTCAGGATCTTCCGTCACCTTCAGAGAGCTTACCAAGCCTTCAACCATTGTACAGAGCCTAGCATGCTTGTCACGAGCAATGTTGGCCTGTAAGTCCATCTCATCAAAACCTTGTTCGAGCGAGGCAAACGGATCATCCTCGTCATCTTCATCCCCAAGCCAAGAATTATTCGAAAGCTTAGAGTGAAGCATCAGAGCCCCAACTCCATCCTCGGATCCCCGATCACTCTCGTCCGTTTCGACAATCGCATCGTCTTTGCCAAAGATGTCCGAGAAATCCTCGTCATCTTCGTCTTCAGCATACCTTTGAATTTCTACGGAAGATCTAGTCCTTCGCATCGACGGATCTTCCCTCCGAGGGGCTGTCTTCCTCCTCATGCTACCATTTCCATTGATAATGGGCGGTTGAGCTGAACGAGGAAGACTCGTAAGATCCGACGGATGGAATAGCTTGGGTGATAGTGCGTCGTCCTTGACGATATCGAGTCGGCGATCGAAAAGATTGTCATTGTCTACAAAAATATCCGAATAATCTTCTACTGACTTATCTCGATACAATGCTGCGGGTCTGGCAGGCAAATCGAACTTTGTTCCCACTTGAGACTTAATAGGAGATTTCGGGCGCGGTGGTGCACTACTTGATGTTTTCCTCGAATGGTTCTTTGGTGTGGGTGCAGGTTTGAGGTCTTGCGTGATCACTGTAGGCTTGACACGATATGGTCGAATGGTCTCGAGGTCAAAGCTGTCGGGTTCTATGTTCTTGTGGGGACCTTTGATAGTCATCAGGTCACCCTCAAAATTATTATCCCAATTGTCACTCTCATCATTTGTAGTATCGAAGGAGGCGAATGCCTTCAATCGATCAGATGAGAGCAATCCACCAAAGTTATCTTGTGGCTTGAACTGGGGAAGGTAAAGTGCACTTGGTGATATCGAGGTTGCAAAATCATCGTCCCAATTATCATCACCTGGAACAATCAGTAAATACATGACAATTGAAATTTTGACATACCAATACTTTCAGGAGATCGAAATGCCTCGGCTTGGTTTTTAGGCTTTGCTAAGGAAAGTGGGCCTTTGGCAGGTGTAATCATTGCCGCGGGCTGTTGCTCGTTGTGGACGTTCCGAAGAGGAGGGTCCTTCCTCGGAGGCATTGGACTGGCGACATTTGACCTTGTTGAAAGGCGGAAGGAACCAGCTCCAGTGGGCGATCTAAGTGCCTCGTTCCATTGCTTCACTTCCTCAACTGCTTCACTGAAATTGGCGGGAGGCTTTGCAACGGGTGCATCTGTACGCCGGGAGCCCACTATCCAAGCATGCTTCAGCAGTTTCCGAGCAGATACTCGAAGGTTGGGGTCTTTCTGAAAACATTGCATAAGAAAGTCTCGAGCAGCCTGTGGAATGGTTAGAGAACTGTGTCAAGAAGCGGAGGTAGATACCGCTTACTGGCGAGACTCCTTCTGGTAAAGGTGGATGGTCATCATTGACTATGGCAAAAAGTGCTGGCATAGGAGCCAACTTGTGATATGGTGGTTTTCCTTCCAGCAGCTCAATAACAGTACAGCCCAAGCTCCAGATGTCAGAAGCAGGAGTGGCTCCAGATAGTTGGATTATCTCTGGAGCCATCCAATAAGGAGTTCCAACAACTTGTGCTTCCTTATCAGCTCCAGCCAGTGTGCTTGTCGATACCCCAAAATCTGCAAGTTTGACCTTCCCATCCTTCGTTGTGAGAATATTTGCCCCCTTGATGTCTCGATGGATGACACCCTGTTCGTGTAGATACTGGAGACCCAGCAGAATTTGACCCATATAAACTCCGACGAGATTCTCGGGAAATTTACCGTAGCTTTTGCATATCGAGTGTAAAGATCCGTTCTCGCAATACCTGCGAATGTTAAAAAATCTCCAGGGAACTTGGGTGCTAAGACTCACTCCAGTATGATGTTTAGGCAGTCTGAAGACTTAACAAATCCCAGGTACTTGACAATATTATCATGCTGTTAAATGTTAGACTGTATTCTTGCGGTTCTCCATGGAACCTCGTACTCACATTCAAGTTTTTCAAAAGGTCTATTTCTGCCTAACCAAGATGTCAGCTCCCAATTTCAGCATATGCTAGTTTCATAGGTACCTCAATCATGCGTAGCTCGCTTTTGGGCAGGTCTCCTAGCCTGATCTGTTTGACAGCTACCGCTTCTCCAGTTCCCCAATTGAACGCCTTATATACTGATCCAAAGGCTCCTTTGCCTAAACATTCCCCTAGACGCTATGCAACATGTCAGAACTTGGGTTTTCTCTCCTAGGAAGGACACCCACGTAGTCCTTGAGCCCCGGGTCCTGAAGAGCCTTGTCTTTCCCCGCTACTCCACCCTCTTTCCTCGGTGTGCCAGGAGTCCTCTCCGCCCTTCCATGTCCACCCCCTACCCCTGCTCTACCATTCGGTTGACGTTCCGACGAAGATGGAGGATGGGCGACCATGGCCGGTTTGTCGAGACCCAGGAGCGGGTTTCAAAGAATATGGAGAGGAGGTCGGGTGCTTTGGCAGATTGAGCATATCATCCCAACCATGGAGTCTCGGCTTTGTGGACCAGTGTCCTCGTTTCACGTCTCGGTCTCGCGGGGTATATGATTATGTTCAAGGTTGTGGATATAGGCGGGATCTTTCAAGGTTGGGTTGGGCCTCAGCGCGCACACGACTCCCCAGCGTTTGCCCAATTCACTTCGCTATTGCTGTTGGGTAAAGAATCTGGCAGCTCGAATGCCACATCCTCTGCTGTTTCTTTACGTAGCAATGCTCTCTCTAAAAAAGTGTTCGTGGTCGGGAAGATAAATTGGCAATGATAAAATGACAAACAAGCGGGCTGGGATCTCGCGACGTGCATGTAAGGCTGAAGGCGTGAACTCAAAACAAGCCTCTCCAATTGGATTTTGTAGGTAGTCCCAAGGATCAGTCTTACTGTTTTCTTTTTCACATATAATTAATTACCAATCATCCTATTAGATAACTACGACAGTCTCATTCAAATCTCACATTTTACGATGCATCAATATATTCCGCCTCGCCTGTTTGTTGCAATATTCGTCAATTATACTGTACGCCGATCTATTACAAATAGTAAATCCATTAAGCCTCCTGGCTACCGCAGGTATCACAATTTTTGACCTTTGAGCAGACTCTACCCCGCCAACTTTTTGAGCAATATAAGCAAATGCAAGATATGATACAAAGTGATATCACAACAAGGGGCACACCCCACCATTATCGCATTAGAACATCATATTATTGTTGCCATTGGACTCGCTCATAAAGTCGTTGGCTCGCGGCGAAGATTGCGGCTCAGACCTGCTGAAACCCAGAACTCATCCGGGATATCGTCAGAATGCGCCATGCGTGAAATAATCATATGCATCGAGTCCAAGTCAGGCTCTTCCACAGCACGTGCCTGATCAGCTCGAGCAGTGACTACATCAGCATATGATCTCCAAGCTCGAGGTCCCGTATTCCGACCAAATTCCGCGAGTTCAAACATGTCTTCATCCTCTTCATCGCTTGTAGATCCTGAATCTGACACATCACAATCGTGGATAACCGGCGTCTCTTCCGAAGGTCCCATACTCGTCATAGAGGTACTGGCTGATGCTGCTGCAGAATCTGATGATGAAGATGCTGCCGCAATTGCAGATGGTGCTGAAGCGAAAGAAGATCCGGCACTTGGTGGCTGAGGATCAGGTGGAATACTCGACAAAAGCGTGTCCCATGCGGCATCTGTGGGACCATCTGGGCTCAAACTTCGGTCTCGATCTCCTAAGCCATCTAACAGAGCTGCTTGTCGGGCCACTCGACGTTCATTCATCGAGGCTCTATTTAGGGCGTGAACTCTCTCCGACAAACTAGCATCAAGTGGAAGCTGTAAGAATTATCAGCCTCTCGCGTACGTATTCAAAAAGCGTTTGATACAAAAGACGGGGGAGTAAATCGATTGACCAAGACGTGGATTGATTGTACTTACATCGCTCCAAGTCGGCCCAAATGGTCTCCTAATAGAGACAGCCGCCGCAGTATCTGGATCAAATCTTCGAACGGTAAATCCTGGCTCATGAGGAGGCTGAGATGGCGAAGCAGCAGGTGGTGTCATGGTAGATATTTGACGAAGGGAGGCGAGATGGGCTTCAGTATAATGGGGAGTTGGCGCCAGGGTTCTTCGCGTTGCAAGTCTCGGCCTAATTTGGCGCATCCGCTGCTGATGGTCTTCTATAGCAGAATAGTCTCTAGACTCGGGAACAGGAGGCATCAAAGGACCATCCACCTCCGCGTTCGTGGCGCGTGGATTTTGGCCTTCGAAACTCAAGGTATCGCGGTGGCGCGTCTGGCCAGCCTGAAATAGTCGATGGGCTCGCTCCGACGCCGATTCTCCATCGTTTGGAGGACTGGCTCGTTGCATTTCCCAAACCTCATATTCTTCTGGGCTTGTATCGGCAACCATTGATAGTATTCGGCGCCTACGAGTGTCTGCGACATGGGGACGCGTGATGTGACCGCGAAGAGTTCGATGCCTTCTGATAGCAGATCGCGGTGCGGCAGTCGGCTTTTCCGCCGCTTTCGATGCCACCTGAGGCTCGACGGGGGCGACAAACAGTCTGCGAGTGAGTTAGCATTGGATGGAGGAAATGTCAGGCGCTGGATCGATCTTACGGCAAGCCCATTTTGGCGCGACGAAAAGTTTCGGGAGGTGCGAAACAAGTGGAGAGGAGTGATATTGAGGGTTATGCGACGGTGAAAATGGTAGTTTTGGCGATATTTCAGATGGATTGAGGTTATCGCGATGCAAGATTTTGATTGTTGACCTGATCAAAAGAAAGAGGCGGGCGGGCAGGCAAGCGGCGGCTCCGCCTTTCATGCAAGGAATCGACAGGGGTATGACGCTAATCAAGAGGCTGAGGAGGCTCAAGGAAGGCAGAACGGGACCCAAAGAGCAGGCTACAGCATTGTATCGTTCGCTGACTCACCGCACCGATCCAACTCAATAGCATTTTCACTCATTCACACAACAGCAAACTTTACACAATCATCGACAGTGACATGAACGTTGCCTATGGAATTCATTTTGCAAGCAGTGCCGGCTTTTAGCTGGCAGCCTTGAAAAAATGATCGAGCTCGGGTTGGGACGCATCAGCCGCCTGGTCCGACAGACTCCGCAGCCTTGGAAGGCTATACACGTTGCAGGTACCAATGGCAAGGGTTCAATATGTGCCTATCTCTCTGCCATGCTTCACGCAAGTGGAGTGCGATGCGGGCGATTCACCTCGCCGCATTTGATCGATCGCTGGGATTGTATCACCATCGACGAGCAGATTGTCAAGGAATCCGTTTTTCGCGAGGCTGAAGGCTTGATCAAAAAGAAAAACGAAGCGGAAGATATTGGCGCCTCCGAGTTCGAGCTTCTCACAGCCACGGCGTTCGAGGTATTTGCCAGAGAAAAAATTGAGATGGGAGTCGTGGAGGTTGGTCTTGGAGGTCGACTGGATGCTACAAATGAGTTACGGAACAAGGTTGTTACGGTCATCTCAAAGATTGGACTAGACCACCAATCTTTTCTGGGAAACACAATTGAAGAAATCGCGCGTCAAAAGGCAGGCATAATGCGCCCAGGAGTCCCATGTGTTTTGGACAGAAGCAATCCCCCTGCTGTTCTGAAGGTGGTTAAAGACTACGCAAAGGAAATCGGCACGGATGTCGTTCTTAGTTCAACGGAGTCGTCATTCCTTGATGAGCTCTCACAAGAAGACTACGAGCCTCATGAATGGCAAAACCTAGCTTGTGCATATACAGCTTTCCATCTAGCCTACACAAAGCAAGAGTCTCCACTGCACCGATTATCGCCCGCAATACAGAACGTCAACTGGCCTGGACGTCTTCAAGTAGTCGACATAAGAAGTATTACAGGCAGGCAGGAGCCTGTTCTCCTGGATGGTGCCCATAATGTCCAATCAGCACAAGTTCTACAAATGTATGTAGATAGGAAGTTGCGGAAGATTGGAAACAGAATTATTTGGGTGTTTGCAGCTTCACAGGGGAAGGAACTAGAGGGCATCTTGAAGCCTCTGCTCCACTCAGATGATTTTGTGGCTGCAGTCGAGTTTGGGGCTGTAGACGGGATGCCGTGGGTTCAGGCCATGGACTCTAAAGACATCTTCTCCGCCGCTTCAAATTCCGGGGTCAAAAAAACACAGCTTTTTAATGCTGGTGCAGACCTATCTGGTGCACTGCGCTGGGCAGCGACTGTTGCTGATGGAAACCCTATTGTTATTGCGGGCAGTCTCTATCTTGTGTCGGATGTACTACGTCTCCTCCGCACTGCGAAAGCTTTCAAAGATCACATACTAGGCTAGCAATGTGAAAGAGTTTGAAGCCAACGTTTCAAGCAACATCTCGGATGCCAAGTTGCCCCTCATGTGTACCTATGGTATTGCCAGGAGACGTCACTTGTTATTGATTCCCACCCCTATGGCCCTTCTGGATGCGTTGCAGATATGTACAATGGCCACACTTGCCCATGGACACACAAATCCCCACTTGACTATTGAACAGTAACACACACATACCAGATCCACAACTAATCTAGAAAGTAGCCGCAGCAAGATTGGTATCAAAATGAACATCAATAAAGGGTACATTCGCACTCCCAAAATCCGTATCCTCAAGCGCAGTTTGCGCAACAGCCGGCAACGACTCCCACGCAATCAGAGGCTGCGACCCCCCAACAGTAGTAGTAAGACCGCAAGAGTGATCAACAGGCCAAACACTCTCATATTTAATCAGAGCAGCGGTTCCAGAGAGCGTGTACCCGTCCGTTGAGCAGTCCCAGTTGCCGTGCGCAGATGGGCACACGGCGAGGATGTTGGACGCTGTTGTGGCGGTTGAGCTGGTGAGCCAAATTATCACGCCTTCCCAATCATGACGGTGGCCGAGGCCATCGCTGGGCTCGTCTTTGGGCATGTACCTTTGACTGTGAGTAAGAGGATATACGGTGGGAGATGAAGGAGAGATACCAAGAATACATCAGGGCGTAGTGGCCGCCATATGTAGCGCCACGGACGTATATCTGCCCAGTACTGCTGCTGCAATCACCGTTCGAAGAACCTGTGGTAGCTAGGCCAGCGCTAAAATATGTTAGAGATTGAGATTTACGGGTTCGTGACAGACATACTTGGTATCGCCAGCAGCATCAACACTTGGGAAAGGAACACAACCATTTACTACGTAGAGATATGGCTGGTAGGCCTCATAAACCGTGCCGACGGTACCACTGGGAACTGTCTCAGGGAAGCCCACGATGTCGTCCGAGCCAATACTTCCACGACGTTCAAGTGGCGATGCATTGACGGCGAGGAGAGCGACGGAAAGCTGTAGGAGTCTTGAAATAACAGCCATTATGAATACAAAAATAAATATTAAATCGCGTGGAACGAGTAACAATCAGCAATAATTGGGGAAAAGGAAAAATGCACGGCTCTTATAAGCAATCTTTAAATACCATGGGATCGCCGCGCATTGTCGGACATTGGAAGTATAAATTAAATCTCAACAACGATAATAACTGTGGATTCAGAATAAATTCCAATCGGGAGATAGACCTTCATCACGTTGCAGCTATCGCCAGGTCCTCTCCACAAGCGCCAGCCCAAGAAGTCCATGTGCTGGAAAAACGTGGTGGGTTAGATCGTATCGTACCTTCTTAAAGCAAAGCATAATAAGTAGAAAGTGGGATGCGACGGCTGTATAACCGAATGCGGAAGGAGTGAAGTTGCCGTAAAGGGGGTCACTCAAACACATAATTATGCTTTCTTTAAATACTTCACTTATGAACAGGGTGTGCTTAATGTGCTAGCTAAGTACATGGGTAATGGTGGAGTGGAGTGGGATGAATGAGATAGGCGAGGAGGGAGTGAGAAAAGGGGTAACGCGGGGCGAGAACCTAACAGGGCAAAGCCGCAAAGGCTGGTATACTATTTATACTTCTATTTCTCGTGTTTTCAACGTCCTGACAGGACAATTTCCAAGATAGCTTAAGGGCATACCCTTAATGGAATCCATACGTCTAATACACCCTACAGAATTTCCCCTCAAAAATGATCATTCAATGCCCCTGGATAAAGCCTAGTGAAAAGAATTGGTAGAAATATTCTACACATCTCTGATAATAATGTTTTGTTCTTTCTTTGTTTCACTTTATACCCCGCATGTCTGAAGTTCCACAGCTTCGCTCGAGTATGTTAATCCAGCTTGCTTCAATGTCTGTATTTGTCACCCGATTAATTCCATCATACGGAGAGAGGTATAGAGGATCTCTAGGATCCCTGAGTGTAGTACTTCGAGAAGCGCCTGTTCGACGGGAGGTTGCCTTGGATCTGGTCGACAGTGGTACGCCGACACTGGATATATAGAAGCAGTAAGCATTTCTCCGGACCTTTTCAGATCCTTATTGTACCAGATTTGCGGGGTTTGGGACCTAAAAACTACCCCCGGAATTTAAATCTATGAAGAAGCATCGCTAACTCCAACAATCTGTAGCACGGAACAGGGACGAAAGTTGGGGATCCTATCAAGGCCACTGCGTCGCATAACGTATCTGGTGAAGACCGGACAGCTAGGAAACCGTTATTCCTAGGTTCCTTGAAGTCTAATCTTAGTCATTTAGAGGCTGCTTCTGGTAAACATATAAGCTGATGCTCTTTTCACTGGCTGCAAGAGAGGCAGGCAAGCACTAACAATGCCGAGATTGGCCTCTAGCAATGCTCAATGTGACGATTGGCCGATGTAAAACAAGAAGTCTATGAACAGAAGCAGGGTTGAGTTTAGGAGTGCACGAAGAGCCGATATGACACATAAACTGTGTATGATTCTGTTAATTGTCAGTAGTTCAGGGTAATCACTAAAAGCTGTTGGTTTCTACGTACAAAAAATGCATTCTAAATATGCACAATACGGCAGTATATGCTCTTCGGTTTCTAAGAGTCATGAAACGACATAATCACGTTCCTAGTCCGCACAACCGTCATTGTTACACACAACGCGAGCACATTGTAATACAACCAATCGAAAACCCGATCCAAATCTGTTGGGGCATTCTTAACTGCATATTGACAGGAACAGGTAACACATGCTAACGGTATTGCACATCTTCAGTGCAACCACCCCCACCGACTACTCCACCCCACCTACAGGAAAATCCAAATATTTACTTGAACTTGAGGGTATCGATCATTTCACTATCCAGGAAAGAACACCCTCACGGATATCTTAGAATAGTCTTCCGCCGAAGTACTCCGCTTTACTGAAGATGTACACATGATGAGCCCATATTTTATGGTTGAGTATGAAAATGTAGGGAGAGGCGGTAGGAGAAAGCGTTGCTTCTTAAAAAAACAGAACCGGGTGAGAGGACTGATATGCTTTGGTAACACTCGAGTCGCGGGGCTATGAAAAGGGCCTCCCTCTATGGATGGATGATGTAGTATTTCTTGCCACTGCCAACGACACTTATACCAGGTCAAGTATGAATATCGATCCTAGAGCAGCTTCCAAAGACACCAGAACAGGGGAAATGCTGGTGCTTTTACTTCTAACCAAGCGCTAGCAAGGTCGCCAGAGAGGCCGGGCAGTAGAAATCAAAACATGCAAGGTCATGTGTGTGAACGGAGAAGTGGGACGAAATGGAGGTTTGCCATTCAAATATACGGCATTTAACCACATTACTGACGAGCGAGGAGCGTATAACCTAAAGCAAAAAAGCATCGCCCACAAAAACACCCTTATACCCAATGCACCTGTGCTAAGATTTCCCATTGCTTCCCATATACTCAAGCCTCAAGCATGACCACCGTCTTTGCATGTTGAACATCAAGCCATGAGGCATCGTTGAGCATCGTATCCCCTACACCCCACATCTGGCCGTCGTCCCATCGAAATCTATTCGGTCTGTTCGTGGGGCATAGAGATTTTGCTCCCTCCACTTCCTTTTCCATTTCCATTGATACAAAGCGACCCACTCCTCATAGCTTCTAGCAAACCAAAGTAGCACCTCCAGTCTCAATAGCATCAATCTCGCTCAGATCAATCGGAGTCCGGCGGAACCGAGCAGGCAGCTCGCTGCGGTCGAAAAACTCGCCCTTGGCCGGAGCCACGGACCCAAGGGAGTGTCCAGACTGAGAGCCAATGCTGCCTTCGCTAGAGCCTGATCGGCCGAGGGGGCCGTGTTGCTGTGCCTTTTGTCGGTAGGAGGAGAATGAGGGGGAGGAGTTCTTGGAGAAGTCGGCGGGGAGTTCGTGGGATGGGGAGGCTGGGTGGGCGTGTGGGGTGTGGTCGACGGATGCTGGGCTTTTGTTAGTATACCTCATGATAGAAGACGTAAACAGGTAGGAAGATGCATACAAGGAATCGAGCGTTTGCCTATGAATTTGATCAAGGGCGTGCGTTCAGCAGCTGCAGAGGCCTGCCTAAGAGCTTTGGTCGCAAACATCTTTCGAGTTCGGAATTTGGAGTAAAAATTGAGGGTGAAGCTGGCGATAAGGTCTAGGATCCTACTGGCGTAATTTTACCACGACAACTTTCGTGTGTGGTTTTGCAATTGTTGAGGGCTTGGGTGGTATTTTGACGCGGTGGGTGGATGGATGGAACTTTATGGTTTCACGGTCACGCCCGAGTGGGAGGGAGGGAGTTCGTTAGGTCGCTGCAGTAGCGGCAGCGCGTGCAGGTTGAAAATGGGGGGGGGCAGCTTTACAGTACTCCGTACCTCCGTACAGTAGCGAAAACCGGAAGGAGTGGCCGGTGAAAACTTCCACATGCAGACCTTTTTCACGGAAATATTGGACAGCAAAGCATGCAGCAGACCACACCAGGCGCGTTTATTCCAAACGTGGGGTAAAACTCGCTGGTTTGAAAAATGAATATCCTGATACTGAAGAGAAAACCAGCCCTTTTTTTCTGTAATTCTGTAATTCGGCCAACTCCGCCCGTTTTACGGAGATGTACTGTACCAAGATGGCGTGACGCTCCAGCGGCATTAAGGCGTGAAACTCCGTAGGTAGGTAAGGAGGTACCTTACGCTACGGATCACGGTAGCGTAGTACTGTAGTGACGGTACAGTATGATTCAGTCTATCTTATCCGCATCTGCCTGCCATGTGCGTGGTCAGGGAACCCTAACAATATTTCCCCGCCCGCCGAGGTGCTGTTGCATTTCTCCAGGTTACAAACTAGGATTGATTGCGTCTGCAAAGGGCTTAAGGCCGGTTAGTTGCATACACTCGGGACATCCCATGTTTACTTCTACCGAGTATTTTAAAGGTTGAGGAGGAAGCTGTGATTGGTGCAAAAGTACTTCTGGGAACGTTCATCTATAGATGGGAATATATCGTATGGCATGAGAATATGATTCTGGTATATAAACTATGAAACTCCAATAGTATGCCAAGTAAGCTTTTCTCTCCGGTTTTGGCCATACGTATTTTGACAAAAGCCTATTCGAGGCTGCGTCCAAGAATCGAAAGCATCGATATCATCCTGGAAGTCGGTGTCAATCCTAGCTTTTGCGGTGCTAGCCTGGTCCTTCCTTGGTATCTGCGAATGCAATGGCAATGAAGGCGTTGGAGAAACCTGTCGGTATCGTTCTCCATATCTTTTATATCATTTGGACAAAAGCTAAGTTTATCGGCGTCGAAGTAAAACTTCTTGCTCTTCACCGCGTTCAAGAACGTATCATAGTCTGGAGTTGAGGTGTCGTAGCAGCACTGTCTTGTGTTAGCCTTTGTGTACTAACCTGCATCCTATTATGAAGTTTCCAGGTTTCTCTCTCTTTATTGGATTGCTTAGGTTTGATTGATAACTTCGAAGTGCATGGGTACCGCCTTGGACTTGTTCTAACCAATGCGGCTGAAAGACTGCCGCCAACGCATAAGGCTCAACATTACCGTAATGGGCCAAAATGACCGGCAAAAATGGCAGTTTAGAGGTCTTGATTTGTGGGGGATCGCCCGAGAACAACACCAACAGAGCATATACTCGCTCACATGCCTCGGACATACTCGTACCTCGAAAGTTCTGTCTGCAGGAGCATGTTCCATAGCAAGGGGAGCCTTGCTGATTACATCCATTCAAACCAAAGCCATCGGTCTCTTCAAATTCTGCTCCCTTGTTTGAAATCCATATCTCGTAATGGACATGTGAGCCGAGGCCTTTCATATCCGAATGGAAGAGTTCGAGAAACTGTGTAGGCATCTGAAGAGCTGACTGCCGAGGCTTCATATGCGGATCCCATTCTATGATGCAAGAACTCAGATGGTTGGGTGCACTTGCACTTGCACCTACATCTCCTTCTTGCAGTAGAAATCACGAATCTTGGCAACGATATACATTCGGCAGTGATTGAGACTTTTCGAGATCGATGTCACGCAGAAGACGGACCCCACCTTCGCAGCCTGGGCTGGGGTCTACTAATAAGCTTGCATGTCGTGCCTAGTTTCCACACGCATGCTCGCAACGATCATAGTCAGCCGCTGAGCTGACTAGAGGGTATACGTTACTAAAAATAGGTGTCGATTCTTTGATGTTTGTGCAGTGGTACTATGAAGAAAGACTTGAAGCTGCTTTTAGAGCAGTGGGACTGGGAGCAGGGCGCGAAAGTAACGAGGTATATGAAGACGAAGTATCTTCGTAGGTTATAAATGGCAATTGTCATTATTGAGTAAGCGATTGGAATTTGAGAGATCTTGAGTCTGACGTTGAAATTGAAGTTGAAGATGTTTTTGTACAGTCTCGGCCCATATTTTCTCCGAGCGCCCTGATTGGTTTGTGCCGAATTGGGAAGCAAGTCTTCACATTAAACAACACGCGCGTTGTACAGCTGATATTCAAGAATCTTCTTATTTTTTAGATCTCGAGTTCAAGACATTTTGCATCCAGAAGTCCTTTTAACCTCTCCTTCTTCTCATCAAAAAAGATCCACATCTATGCCTGTCCCTGAGTAGTCCCTAATATCCTTCCCCAGCGACTTGGACAAAGTCTCAAGACTTAGGAGACATTCATCGAGCACAAATTGAATTGTTACTCTGATGACTGCACGGGACCTTTGCATGAGACAAAAGTGTTCCTACCCTGAGGCTCTTGCTTGACGATCTGAAAAGCCTCCAATCTTACGCAGGTTGCCATACCATCTCCCATCGTCTTTCGATGCTAATATATGAACAGAGCAATACTTCCGGGAGTGCCATCATGCACGAGTTATTTTTGACTTCTCATATCGCCAACGATGACCTCTCAAGAACAGTCCGGATTCTCCAAGGCTATTGCGGGATGAAGCCAGTGTCTCTCATTGAAAGGCGCTTGATGTGGGAAGGCCCACGTGCCCGCACCAATCTGAAAGGCATAGATCCAGGTTTCCTCATGAGACAACAGCCGCAGTTGGCACCAGTATGGCGAGGTCTCCACGAGCAGCTGGTGAGGCAATCATACATCCTCACATTGATATACGATGTCACTCGAGATTTTGGTGAAGCAGATGCAAATGGCAATGAAGAGAAACCGTAAGTTTGTTCCGGGCATACCCTTCCCTATGAAGGGCGTTAGTACCTCTGTGATTTTGATATCTAGGACCAAGGACCTGATGCTGACATTATCCCATCCAAGAGTACTGGATTGTGACCAATTACCAGGGACTCTCAAATGGAGTGATCTTCCTGACCCAGGAGTAAATAGGCCAGTAAACACAAGGCCAATAATCAGTATCGACGAGCAGAGGGGACTGTGTACAATCATGCAATCTATGGGACATCGGTAGGCTCTACACAAAACGCTACATCTCGGTTTCACAGCCTAACGAGTTTTAGGTTCACCAGAGAAATCATCCAAGAATGCTACAGATTCATAAACAACAATGTCGTCTTCGAATTAAGCCGTTACCTTCAGCTTCCGGACCACGCCGGGAATAAGCAACAGCCAAAGATTAGTACCCATTTACCCCCTTTCCAGTCCCTCGTTGCATTCGATTTGGAAAATAAGTGGATTTTGACGGCCAGTGTAAGAGTTGCAAATGGGAATGATCCGGATCAGATGCAGCAAGGTATCGGGGAGCTGACAACTGTCAAAACGGAATTCGAGGGCTGCTTTGACCTTCATGTGGTCGACCGTCATACTGTTGATACGAGGGTCAAAATCTGAAATGAGTTTTGGAGGGTGGCGTAAGGGGACCTAGATCATAAGGCTTTCGGCATTTCAGAGGAATCGCTATGCTTAACGTTTATGCAGTGTGACCAGTTTACTCTTTCCCCAATAGGGTTCAAAAACTAGAAGCAGGCCTTTAATGCAATAAAGCGTCATTCACGTCGAATATCAAATATTTGTAGCTGCTCTCATGGGGTTTAACGTCCTTCCATTTATACAACAATGCCTGCACCATCCTCTACTCTATGTTCATTCCTCTCCTTCCTCCGTATCACGCTCTATCCCTGGTTCTTTTTCGTCTGCCAGACGCAAATACCGAAAGGAGCAGCTGCACCTACATTAGCATGTCGTGCCGGTAGTGGTGTCCTGAGAGCTTACCGAAGCCAACTGCCATGAAAGTCCAGTATCTGACCGCAAAGTACTTTGTCAATGGGTTAAATGGGATGTTGCTTCGAGGACCTTCGGGGTAATGGTATGGTGATGCCATTTGGGAGCGGGTTGAGTGGATTCCCCGGCGAAGGGCGACCCTCGAGGTCATTGCGGAAACGCGGACTGCGGCTTGGGATAGCATCTAGGGATATCTTATCAGTCCGGAAATATCTCAATTGGCATAAACACCAGCGTACCTTGAAGTTTGATTGAGTGAAGTGTTTGGGGGAGGGTTGGAATTGTCGTTCGATGTCTCGCGAAAGGGAGCTTGGCTTGTTAGAAATGCCGCTAACTGTTTATTGTGGTTAAACTTCGGCAAGTTCGAAGCTTCCGATCAAAATTCTTTAAGCAAAGACTGTTGATCTCGCGATAAATAACATTCGGACTCTTTTCGTACGAGCTACGAACTCCAGCCAAGATGGAAGAAATGTTCGATGTCTTCGAGGACAAGCCCCAGGCCTCTGTCCCCGAAAAACCCAGGAAATCGAGAAAAGAGAAAAAAGACAGGAACAAGAAGAGGAACCTGAACGGAGACGTGAAAAAGGTTGCAGAGCAGGATGTTGATTCTGACATGAAAGATGCGGAGCCTGCGATAGAGACAGCGGAGGAGGAAGCAGAGAGCAATGAGCTGGAAGAGATGCAAGATGCTAAGAGGCGGCGCATGGAGCAGGAAGCAGAACCAGTGGTTACAGATACCTTTCAAACAGAGCAGTCGCGAGAGGTCGCAGGTTCAGCGGGTTTACAAGCCAAAGACGACGGAGCTCTGGTCATTCAACACAACATTCAACATCAAGTCTCCCTGCCTCCCGACTACGCATACATACCGATCTCACAACATAAACCACCTGAAAAGCCGGCTCGAGTGTATCCTTTTGAGCTTGATCCTTTCCAGAAGGTCTCAATTGCTTCTATAGAAAGAAATGAGAGTGTGCTGGTATCGGCGCATACCAGTGCGGGGAAAACAGTTGTTGCGGAGTACGCCATTGCACAATGTTTGAAGAACAACCAGAGGGTCATCTACACAAGTCCAATCAAAGCATTGAGCAATCAGAAGTACCGAGAGTTTACGCAGGAATTTGGAGACGTTGGACTCATGACCGGAGATGTTACCATCAATCCTACAGCTACTTGTTTGGTCATGACAACAGAAATTTTGAGATCTATGTTGTATCGGGGCTCGGAAATCATGCGTGAGGTCGCTTGGGTCATTTTCGACGAGATCCATTACATGAGAGACAAAACTCGTGGTGTGGTTTGGGAAGAGACTATTATCTTATTACCTGACAAGGTCAGATATGTCTTTTTGTCGGCCACTATTCCCAATGCTATGCAATTTGCGGAGTGGATTACAAAGACACATCAACAGCCTTGTCATATTGTCTACACAGATTTCCGGCCGACACCCTTACAACACTACTTCTTCCCTGCAGGAGCTGACGGCATCCACTTGATTGTTGATGAGAAAGGCAATTTCCGAGAGGACAATTTTCAAAAGGCTATGTCAACCATTGAAGAAAAAGCCGGTGCCGACCCAGCAGATGTCAATGCAAAGCAGAAAGGCCGGGGAAAAGCCAAGAAGACGAACACCGGCGGCAACAAGGATACCTCGGACATCTACAAGATCGTCCGAATGATTATGCTGAAACACTATAATCCAGTCATTGTTTTTAGCTTCAGTAAACGAGAATGTGAGGCTTACGCTTTGCAGATGAGTACGATGGCTTTCAATGACGAGTCGGAGAAGAACATGGTACAGAAAGTCTTTGAGAACGCCATCGAGTCGTTGTCGGAAGAAGACAGGACTCTTCCGCAAATTCAACATATCTTACCGTTGTTACGTCGAGGTATTGGTGTTCATCACTCCGGACTATTGCCCATCTTGAAGGAGACCATTGAGATCTTATTCCAGGAGAATCTGATCAAAGTGCTGTTCGCCACGGAGACTTTCTCTATTGGTCTGAATATGCCTGCCAAGACCGTCGTTTTTACGAGTGTCCAGAAGTTTGATGGTACTAAGATGAGACATTTAACTCCCTCAGAATTCGTACAGATGTCTGGACGTGCTGGGAGAAGAGGACTCGATGATAGAGGAATCGTTATCATGATGATCGACAGCAAGATGGAGCCTGCAACTGCGAAAGAAATCGTACGAGGCGAGCAAGATAAACTCAACTCTGCTTTTTATCTCGGCTACAATATGATTCTCAATCTGATGCGTGTTGAAGGCATCTCACCAGAGTTCATGCTAGAGCACTGCTTTTTCCAATTCCAGAACACATCTGGTGTCTCCGGACTAGAAAAGGAGCTCCAAGAGTTACATACAGAACGGGATAACCTCGAGATCGCGGATGAAGCTACCATAAAGGAGTATTACGACCTTCGGCAGCAGATCACATCCTACACTAAGGACATGCACGATGTCATAAACCACCCCGCGTACTGCCTGCAGTTCATGAATCCTGGGAGACTCGTTCATATCAAATTCGGCGATCAAGATTTTGGATGGGGTGCTGTGGTTAAATTTACCGCACGGCGAGCTAAAAAGGACAGCGACGAGACTTACGCCCCACAGGAATCGTACATCCTCGACGTGTTACTCCAGGTATCCGATAGTTCACTGGTTGGTACGCAAACTTCAACCGATATTCCGGTCGGTGTCTACCCACCTGCTGAGGGCGAGAAAAGCAAGATGGAAGTAGTCCCGGTCCTGTTATCATGCGTGGAAGCAATTGGCCACGTCCGTATATTTCTCCCCAAGGATCTGAAATCAACGGACCAGCGCAACACTATCCGCAAGGCATTGGATGAAGTCAAGCGTAGGTTTCCGGACGGAATTGCGATCTTGGATCCAATTGACAATATGGGCATTACCGACGATTCCTTCAAGAAGCTCCTGCGTAAGATAGAAGTTCTTGAATCCCGCCTTTTGTCAAATCCCCTCCACAACTCACCACGCCTACCCGAACTTTACAACCAGTATGCCGGGAAGATGGAAATCGGACGCAAGATTAAGGAGAAGAAGAAACAGATCACCGAAGCATTGAGCATTATGCAGTTGGATGAGCTAAAGTCTCGCAAGCGAGTCTTACGCCGTCTCAACTTCATCAACGACCAAGAAGTTGTGGAGCTCAAGGCTCGTGTCGCTTGTGAGATCTCGTCCACTGGCGATGGCCATGAGCTCCTCCTGTCTGAGCTGCTCTTTGATCGCTTTTTCAACGAAATGCCACCCGACATGTGTGCCGCAGTGCTCTCTTGCTTTATCTTTGAGGAGAAGACCAAAGCCCCACCCGTAAAGGATGAAATGGCCAAGCATTATGCTGAAATTTTACGCCAGGCAAAGATCATTGCAAAGGTAGCACGGGAGAGTAAGTTGGAGTTGAATGAAAAGGAATACGTGGAAACTTTCAAGCAGGAACTTATGGGCGTTGTACTGGCTTGGGCTCAGGGGAAGTCATTTTCTGAAATTTGGTATGTCCTACACCCTCCTTACCCTTCCCCACCGTCTACTGATAACCCGAATAGCAAAATGACGGAAGTCTACGAAGGTTCACTCATTCGTCTCTTCCGACGACTAGAAGAACTGCTTAGACAAATGGCTCAAGCTGCTAAAGTCATGGGCTCCGATGAGCTTGCCGCTAAGTTCGAGTTGTCGCTCAGCACGATTAGACGAGATATTGTTGCTGCTCAGAGTCTGTACTTGTAAGTCAGGATTTTGATCTCGGCTTGGAAATGAACGGGAAATGGGCATATGGAATAAAAAGTACGCATGGTCGGCTGGGTGCGTGGAGCTTGGCGTTCTGATATTTCATCTAAAGGGTTTTGTCTGCCTTTGATATCCACTGGTAGTTGATGTTCGTTGCATGAATTCCTTATGCTGGAGTTCAGCTACTGAGGCTCCCGCCTTTTACTTTGGACATCAAGGGTAATGCTTCCATATTCTGTGATTCGTCCCGAGTGAGTTTTAGGAACAGTAGGTAGGTGCATCGTCGAGTCCTTTGACACCAATGACCCGGCTTAACCTTTAATCAATCTTCGACGTTGTGCAGAAGTACCGGTAGGATCTCGTTCCAAACAGCGGGCCAGATCAGATCAAGGGGGGATTCTATCATTTATTTGCTTTTTCACGATGCATGGAATCTATTCGATGCCCTGTTTGTCTGACGCGTGTAAATAAGTGACATGTCATGAATTATAATTGCTGTCATGAATTTGTCAATAGAAGGTGATTCGCCCACGCCCAGAAGAAGAAAGCAAAAAAGCCATGGAGTACGGAAACCCAGACCCTGCGGTCTAGAAGGGCTGCGGCTTACGTGCATAGCTGCCATGGAAGGACCATGTCAAGCCATGTGATATCCTAACGCTCAGACTGAATCTTTACTGAGTGCTACTGTTGTATTACTGTACTGGTCTTTTGGAGGGGTCCAGAATCAGGGGATACAAGCATACACTGTAAGACGGAACCAGACAAGCAAACACAGCCTTGCGGCATGGGTACCCTACACTTGAACTTTTACCCCTGACTAGACCTCCTCCATGGAATGGTGATTAGTATCGGACTCCACAAGCAGCAAGCGGATCGGAATACGAAGGTAGCCACGACTCAATACTACAATAACTTACGTCCTTCTCAAGTTCTTTCCCGTTAATCTCTGTAGGTAGCCGATCGAAGGGGAGACGCAAGCCGCGTTTCTCTGGAACAAGTCTCTTGTTCCGACGCAGGGACATGAGGGGCGATTCGTGGCTGCTTCGTAAGGCGCTGAAAAGACGTTTGCAATGTTAATCAAGCCTCGACATCTTTTCCCTCTGGGATGTGGATGTTGTTTATCTGCAATGCAAGCCCGGTCAGGCTAAAGAGATGCCTGCCAATCATCCTAAAATGCGTTGTTCTTTGGGGCCAATTCTGCATAACATAACATCTTTCAACCGGGACTTCCTAGGTAGGTACCTGTTCACTGCAGCGCCATTCGCGGGTGAAAGAGTTTGTTAGCAGAAGTCCTTATTAACGGTGTTGGATATAAAGTACCATAGTGCCTTGTCTTATGCTCCAACTGTGGCCTTTTCTATATATAGAGACATACGGTATATACGGTATATACGGTATATACCTTTTCAATATGGTTCAGGTTCAGGATTCCCCTCCTTCAGTGACCTCAATCGAGACAATCATCGCCCGATTTAGAGCCCCCGAGTCGCAATTCGGAATTAGATCTGCAGCTGATAAGAACTGGCCAGGGTCTAGTTTGTACTCCTATAGTACGGCGAAAGAAAGAACATCTGCAACAGACAACTTGACAACTCAGACTTTTACTTTTTCATTCTCTACACTTTACTGTAATTGTATAATAGCACTTACTGTGAGTTCGTACTGCTCCATATCAGAGCTCCAGACCGCCTAGATCACATTCCAGACCCCTGCGGACAGTTTTTGACACCAACGCTGCACATATACCCGGAGACAATACTAGCACTGTATCGTCTACTACTATTTTGCTAGCAGGCATTGTTGGGATCTACGAAGGCCCTCCCCCCACTTCTTTTAACACCACACCTCTTCTCTTCTCCTCATTCACCGTCTCCTGCGTTCTCAAAGGCATAGACTCTACCATATTTACTTTCCTGCCTACTTGTATTCCTTTCGAGCATTGAATCAGAAACAGTCACCCAACCGCCGTCACCTTTTTCACAGGACCAGGCACTGGTCTGGAGTTTTCAATGTCATACTAACGCGGTCGACGCAATCCTTCAAGGCACTGAACAGCACACGAACGTTGCCAATTACACCTCAAGACGTGGTATGCCATGGATACCTCTTCCGCACCTCTAGCCGATTACTTCTGGATCGCCGGTATTGACTCGCTTTCCTACAATGACTCCCTCTTCAGGCCACAAAATCCCAGTGACCTTAACGGCGCCGGGCCCCCCTCACCAAGAGTCGACGCAACAATAGAAGAAGGGGACAGTGAAGGAGAAGGACCCGGATCTCCTGGAAAAAAAGAAAATGACGCCCCGAAAGCCACGGCCCGGCATTCTCGCACCAATTCCTGGAACCGGCTCAGCAAGCTATCCAGCGATGCACGAAATTCAATTTCGACGCTCGATGAGCTCGAAAGCACGGCCAGTAACAGAAGCAGTATGACTATCAAGGCTCTGCCCATGAATGGCAACGAGGGCAGTGGTGCTTTGGGGGATTTCGATTTTGACAAGGCCTTGACGAAATTTGCGAATGAGAGGGAGAATTTCCTGGATGACTTGAGCTTTTCTGCAGGAGCTCCAGTTCAGAGCAGGCCGCCGATGACAACGCCAATCACAAAACCGCGGGCAGAGAGACTCAAGGTGGAAGATGGGGAGTTCGGTGGGACACCAGGGAGGAAAAGCCCTTTGCTGAGGAGTGTAGGAGGTAGCATACGACGACGGATCAGTTTTAGGGACATGAACAGTATGAAGAGGCAACCAAGTGTTCAGAGAACAAGTAAGTCAGATTTGTGGTTTCATATAAATGACTGGAAATGATTATATAACATGATTGGAATCAGGTTTCCAGGGGGGACCTTGTTGATCCTATGGAAAACGTGCTGACATATTGCATCTGCAGCCTCTGTACGCACATCAAGACGGATGAGCAATTACAACTCTGTTATTCCACCTCCCGAACCTTTGAATATCGATCCAGATACCCACCCCCTGAAACGAACCTTCGAACCCGTATTACTGGACCGATACCCCCCGAAGCATGCAACGGACGAGGTAAAGAGACGAGGACGATTCCCTGACTACATACCTATGTTTGCATTTCCAAATGATGTTACTATCATGTCTTCAGACGAACGGCCCCGGTCGACATGGCATGGTTTTGCAATGACCTCTGACGACAATTCGAAGATCTATGGCATTACGGTTATTGTATGGATGCCGCTGAACTCGGACGCAGCTGAGAATGTCGAGAGGCGGTGCGAGCAATGGAGGCAGCACCACATGACAAATGAAGAAAGAGAATTGGCTGCAAGCTTGGGAGAAAGATTGGCGTCGGAACGTGCAAATTTGTCTCAGTTACTAGCGAGGTTGCCGACTGTAGTCTCCGGTTCAGATGCCAGAGATGCCCTGGAAGAGCAAATTAGTGCTGTGGAAGAGAAGATTTCACTGATGACTGATATGTTACGGCCTGTACGGCATGGAGCTGCTTCCAAGATCGATGGTTTGACAGATGGTGAGACTGGGCTGTGGTCACCCAGAGCTTATGGAATCATTGGACGAGATGGCAGTATGACTAGCTTCTGGAAGGAGTGGTTACGAGCTGTGGTCGTCCCTATGACTAATGGAGGCATCTACAGGGTTCCAGCAAGTACCCCAACGCTCGGACAATGGCAACCCCTGGAGCGATATGTCGTCAACCTCTGTACAGAAGCATTGAGCCCCATCTCCTCGAAGACTCAGGTTGAATTAGGAGTCAGGGAACTGCGACTATTTGCGAGGAAGGAAGCTGCAAATGAGCTTCCGGAATCTCGCAGCACTGATCTCTACGCTTTGTTTAGAGCTCTCACTATCCAAAATATTGTGGCTTTATTCGAATTTGCCTTGTCGGAATCTAGAATCATATTACTGTCATCACATACGGCTATGCTCCATCTTGCAAGCAAAGCTATAGCAAGTTTGTTATATCCCATGAAATGGGCGAGTATTTTCATTCCAGTTCTGCCCAAACGGTTGATTCAAGTCCTGGAAGCACCCTGCCCATATATCGTTGGGATTGAGAGGAGATATGAGAATTTGGAACTTCCAGAAGATGACTACGTTTTAGTAGATTTAGATCAAGATACCATAAATGCAACATCAGCACCTGACGCCCTGCCTCGGCAACAACGTCGAAAACTCATTTCACTCCTTCAGTTGGCAGCTCCTCATCATAACAGATGTGGAGTTCAAGTTGGACCCCCACCATACGCTATCGAAACCTTTCCTTACGATGCCTTCACCTCTGAGAACGAAGCAATCTTCACCCAGAACGCTCCTCCTAGCTCCCTGGCACAGTACGTGGCCCAAAATTCAACAACTTTCGGAGAGCCTGATCCAATAGCTTCGAAACGGGCGTTGGTCTTCAATGCATTCTTGCAAACGAAGAATGATCACAGTCGTGTGGAAAGACCTTTGACGAGTAAATCTTCAGCCAGAATTAGTCCCCCTTCATCGGTCTCGCCGGTATCAGGACACTTTCCGCCTTTACCAACCACACCTGTCTCGCGAAACGATTCTGGATTTGCTCTTGCCGCTACATTAAGGGAGAAAAGGTCGGGACACTTCGATGCTAATTCAAGAAGAAGCTCATCATTCAATGTGGATAGACAACCTACGCTACGTCGACCGAGCGCGCCTTTCGGCGCCGGTCACTCCTCAAGCCTGTCTACCTCCGCTGTGTCCATAGACGCCCAATCTATGTATGGCTACGCTCCCTCAGCTTACGCGGCTTCGACCCTGGCTGCCTCGACCATCATGCCGAATATGCTCATGCAGCCAGTCCGGAATACGGATAGTATGATCTGGGTTGAGGGCCACTGTATGGTACTGAAACCAAATGACAACTCGTCCGTTTGCTCTATCTGTGAAGAGAAGCCTGACGGGGACGGAACATACAAATGCACGAGCTGTACCACGGTCGCTCATGGTCGCTGCTTGGGTACGCTATCTTTAGTCTGCCCAGCAGCATTCCACGCCGATCGCGTACGAGCAGCCTTCGTCCGTTGCTTTGCAAGTCTCTTCTACACTTACAGGAAGTATCTGAACAGACCGACGAGGGAGCAAAAGAAGAGCGGCCAACTTTACGGTTTCGACATGGATGGATTCTTGAAAAGTTTGCCAACTGAACAGCAGGAGTATATCACTATGCTGAAGCAGACACAAGGTAATTCCCTCCTCACCCATTACTTTATTAACCTCTAACACATTTTACAGCATTCAACGAATTCATCCATGAGCGTGAAACCAACCCCTCCAACTCCCCCAAAATCCAACTCTTCGATAGTATCATCCTGTCCAAGAAATCCCGCGGCCGCACCTCTTTCTTCTCCTCCCGTGGTTCCTCAAGATCCTCCTCCTATCTTGACGATACCTCCGATCATCTCTGGCGAAGTGCTGCAGTGCCCACGCCGAGCTGGAAGGTTCCAGGTGATCTTCACGCTATTACAACGCGCATCCCGGCTCAGCTAGATGTCACGCTGATGCGGGAGCCGAGAGTCATTCAGGGCGTTCCGAGGATGGATATGCCCGGGAAGAGAGTAGGACGAAAAGCGGTTCCGAGTTTGCTTGGGGGTAGTGGTCGAGGCTAAACACGGCCAACGATCGTCACTGCTTACTCAAACCCAAAAGCGAAAAAAAAAGAATGTCATAAAAAAATTAGCAGAATGAAAACGAAATAAGAAAGTTGCAACGACGGAAGGACCTAATGACACATTCTTGTAAGATATGAGCAACATCAGCAAAAGCATTGGACGGGATGGTTTCTGGTGTACATGTGTATGTATATAGGTGTTCGGGAGCCAGGCATAAAAGACAGAGGACAAGCAAGCGTTTGAACGTGATTGGAGTGAGCCAGTGGAGGGGGTTTTGGAATACGCGTCTGGAGTGAAGGGTAGATTGTTCAAGAGATGAAGAGATAATATATGTTGATACCCAAGCCCCCTCCAAAAGTATCTTTGCCAGTAGTCGTAGCCGTATTTGAAGTACCGCATACCAAACAACTGTTTGCTATTGTCGAGTGACAAGTCTCTGCGGACGGTAAAAGGGAGTGGTGATGCATAATGATAATCTAAAGAGCGCTTACCTGCAACCTTTCAGCTTGTTTAGGAACATCCCAGGAGTCGGAACGAGGAACCCAATTGAGCTTAGGCCAGGGAGGATAAGTCAAAATGCAAGAACAAGATCAGAACCTCAAATAATGACCCGAAACATTTGATGTCCCTTTGGGTGTGAAGGCACTACTCATATGAACCACAGCATCCCAAAACACCTCTTGTCTAAATTTTCTACCAGCCCAAGGCACCAGAAAACGCCCTCCCACTCCCCACACTCACGTAACCTTCGCCCCCAGCGCCCCCGTACTCAAGAACCCCCTATTCCCCATCGTCCCTCTCCACCCAATACTCAACACCCCAAACACGATCCTCCCCCCCTGCTCTGTCCCTCCCCCATCCACCTCCTCAACCAAAAAGCAAACCTGCCTCACATCCCCCGGCATCAGCACAGGCCTCTCCTCCCCATTAAGCCCCACACTCCGAAACCCGTCCCTCGTCTCCAACACCACACCATCAAGACAAATCGTGTCCTCTCCACAGTTCTCCAACTGTGCTTCTAAGGCCCATTTTCTAAGGGAGGAAGAAGATGGAGAAGGGGGCAGGGGCCCGGCTTTAGTGCGGACGACCATACACCCTTTACAGATAAATTGGTACAGTTTCCGGAATGTGCGGATCCGTCCAGCTGTAGGCGTTGTTTCTGTATATGTGACTGTGACAGCCAAGACATGGGAACCCTCTTCCTTCAGATCAAAGTTTACGATTTTCTGTAAACTTTTCGAAGCATCTAAATCTACGCCTGTATCCTTTTCGTTTTCGTCTGATGATGGCGATGATGATGATGATGATGATGATGAGGGAGGAGAAAGAGGGAGAGATGTAGGGGTTGCGGACGAGGGGATCTTCATTTCTGCTTCTATGCGGACGTTGGAGATTGTTTTCTGCGGGGTGCTGCCGGGCAGGATCTCGTTGTTGGCGCATAGGGTGCAGGAGAATGTCTCGCCTACGTATGCGGAGCCGAAGGCGGGCGGGAGGGTGAGGAGGGGGGAGAGGATGAAGGCATCGGGTTTCGTGGAGGGGTATGCGAGGGATGCGGTGAGGTCTGGGGAGGGCGAGGGGGATGGTGGGAGAGGATTTTGGATTGAGAGGGAGGGACGAGAGAGTCTGTGTACTGGTCAGTTCCTATATTATATTATACTTAAATTGGCATTGGAATTGAATTAATTGTAAATACCGTAAAACCTTGAGCGAAACAGAATGCGGTTCCTTCACCGCATCAATGGTCGAGGGCACGCGCTGATGCGCCATTTTTGGTGTTTTTCAAGCCATGTAGTTGGCTATTTTTCATATGTTCATGAAGTGACGTTGGACCAAGCTCAAGCTCAATCTTCCTCCACACCACCCATGCCCGCCATGTCCCACCGTAATCTGATCTTATCGTGGCACCAGTGTGGCTTCGTCTTAAAATTCTTTCCACAATCGGAACAGTCTCCGCCTTAGATCTACAAGTACGCGGGCTGCTTTGGGAAAGGAGGCTACGACCATGGAAAAGGGCATTCCTCTGAAGAGAGAGGAAGGGTTGCTTCTCATCATGGATACGCCCAAAGGTGCGTTTGTTGCTTGTTTCAGAGCAATGCAATTTTTCACTTTTGCCACTTTACTGACTTTGCTTTACATTTAGGTCGAGGAGTCTTTGCTGGTAAAGATATAACAGCTCGCACGGTCATTGAAGTATCCCCGGCTTTGGTGCTGGATCCAGTGGAGAATAAAGAGCATATTGAGAAAACAGATCTCTACAATTATACATAGTAGGTCACATGATTCACTCTGTTTGGAATTTGAGGCTTATTGGGTTAGCAACTGGCCTTACACGCCGCCGCTGTTGGAGAACGGGAATGGGAATGGAAACGGCCATGTGAACGGTTCGGGAAAACCTCCCTCGACAACCCAAGCCGTTATTCTCGGTCTTGGATCTATGTTCAATCATTCCAACAAACAGCAGAATGTTGGATGGGAACGGGACCTTACCCATCGCCTCGTCACCTACACGGCACTAAGAGATATCAGAAAAGGAGAAGAACTCTGTATCTCATATGGATCACGGCTCACATTCAAAGATATGGATGGAGACGGTGATTCTTTTGAAATGGAACCAGATGATATGGAGGAATGGCTGAATTACACAGACTTAATTGACTGAGCTTTTCCGTTCTGGCGACGCAATTATCTTTCAAGTACTGTGTGAGACTTCCTTAATAATGTACAAGAGTGAGGTATCCTGCGAATTTTGTGACCACCCGTGCGACGAAGAAAGAACACGCCTCATGCATAAACAAAAGAGAAGTGTAGAGAAAATCAATGACCACACACTATCACATGCCAGGTGGAGGAGGTACCTATGATTGTCAGTTTGAGAAAGCCTCCTGTATTTGTCTAACTTACAGCATTGTAGCCACCAGTTCCTGGAGCCGATCCTGGCGGTGGTGGAGGAGGCGCTTCTGACGGAGGTGGAGGTGGGGCAGAGCTAGGAGCGCCAGGTGGAGGTGACTGTTGCTGTTGAGCAGCAGCCGCAGCCATATACTGTTGGTAATATTGTGCGTAGGCTGCGTAGCCACCATAAGCTGCGTATGGATCTGCACCAGCACCATAGTACTGAGCATACTGAGCGGCATAATCTGCTCCGGCTGTTGGACTGCCAGCGCCAGGTGCAGCTGGGGTCGCTGGACTCATGACGCCACTTGGAGTGTTGGGAGCAGGAGAATTGTTGTAACCGCCTCCTCCGTAACCACCACCATAAGAGTTGGATCTATCGGGAGCACGATCACCATAGCCACGCTCTCCTCCATAACCAGTGCTAGGGGCACCATAGCCACGTTGTGGGGGTGGTCGGTTTTTGAATTCTTCATACTGCTCCCTGACATTCTTCAACAAATCCTCGCAAAGCTCCTTGGCCTTTTGAACCTCGTTTGGATCAGGTCCCCTATTTCAGATTAGCAAGAACCAGGATGTCAAATAATCAATACTCACGCAACATGCAAGTACATATCTTCGTCACTTTCACGCCCAGTCCCATGCTCCATAAAGCCAGATCCACGGCCCTTGATTTGGACACGACACCTAGTCTCTTGTTGGATATGCTTGACATAGGCACCCCCATGACCAACAACTTGAGCACGAAGGTTGAAGCCAGGAATTGGGTCAAAGTCTATCGGAATTCTTTCCTCGGGCCATTTGCGCTGTTTTTCCATTAGTAACTCCTTATCCAAGACCAAAACAACTTACTCTGCCAAATTCGTCTCTCTCGACTTGATCTGGCTCTCGTCGGCGGAATCGTCGCTCGTCGACTAGGTTGGGAAGTTCCTGCTGCATCAGTTCTTCGATCTTCTCGACCGCCTGCTCGAGGCCTTTTTTTGTGGTACTCGTAACGTGGAGATACAGGGGCGGGTTCTGGTTACAAATCAGCAAGTCTTCGCCATTGTTGCCGAATAAATTTACCGTCGACGTTGCCATATTTCGATCCGGGTAGTAATTTCCACGCGTGGTGACATCTTGAAAAGTCAACATGAAATCTCTATAAAAACGGTAAGTTGTAGGTATATTGCGTACCAGCTCCGGTTTCTTCTTTAATCTATGTCACGCAGCGGGAGTCAGCAGATGCCAATGAGGTGTGTTTAGTGAGTGCTATTCGCGCTCTAAGTAAGCTTGAAAGTCCCCACAGAGTCAGGTGTACTTGAAATGAAAGGGTAGGAAGAGCTAGGCTATATGTGTAATATATCTATGAAGAAAGTCTGATATATCAGTGGAATCTGACACAAGGAGTATTTACCATCTTTTGCGTAGAACCTTTGGTCAGTGTGTAACGGTTGCGAAGGTCGTTGACTTCAATGTCTCTGATGTAGTCGCCGTCGGCAATGTACATCTCACCATTTATTGTGCTTGCGCTATTGCCTGCGCCGGATGCGCCTGGAGAAGCTGACTTTCCGGCTGCTGGGCTTTCGGTCGATCGAATAGGGGGCACATCGACATGCTGAATACCCTTCTTTGCTTGGATCTGGGCATTAATTCTCGCAGCGGCGGCAGCTTAAATATCTGTCAGCCTAATTCACAATTCTAATATCCCTCTCCAACGACTTACCAGCAGCAGCGGCAGGATCAGCACCACCTTTCTTTGCGGCATCTGGAGCTGGAGCTGGACTATCGGATGCTCTTGCAATAGGACTTCTGCTGCGTCTGGACTCGGTGGTGGGCTTCCGTGCAGGGGGAGAGCGTGAACGCCGATCGAATCTTGAGACTCTCTTGGGCTCAGCTTCAGTCTGGTCAAAGCGCGAGCGCTTGGCGGTACGTCGTTCAGTGTCGTCCATATTGACAGACAAACAGAAGAGTGCTATGTTGTATTGCTTTTGTGCGCAGGGGATAGGTGTAGGTGGTTGGCGATATTGTAAATGCAGGGTTGCGCAGATTTAAAGACGGATGGATATGGAGATATGGAGCCTCAAAAAAAAGATCTAACAAAATGTACGAAGATCCTACCTAAGCTAGGCTAAAGTCACGGTACTCCTCCGTAAGCCTAAAATTCCCCAGACGGACTTGTCTTGGAGCTTTGTGAACCAGTTAAATTGTTCGCTAAAAAGGTCTAATGCTTGGCGCTTGGCACTGCAAGAACTCTCCGCCATCGGCCAGTTTGGTCGGTGACTCTGCAATATTTATTCTGCCCAGTAGGTAGTTGCTGCTCAACTCCAACTTCCACTTCCATACACTCAATTGCTGAGCCAGCACTTCCCAAAGAAGGGCAAAATCCCTTCACAATCCGACAGAGTCACTGCTGGCTACCCTTCCCCTTACAATGGCCTCCCGAAAAGCCCTCCTCGCTCTGCCAACGCGAGCATCAATTGCGCGCGTCCCCTCAGGTCTCTTGTCTCGATCTACTCTACGCGCAGAATCCACAGCCTCCTCGACCTCAGCACTGGCGTACAAGGCCCTCCACCGCCGCATCTATCCTCTCCCAACAACAGACGCCTCCCCGGCCTGGTCCGCCCAAGCAGCCGTCTCCAACATCCTGTACGAGACGCCCTCCCCCTCCACCACACCCCCGAAACGCCATATCCTCAACTGCCTAGTGCAGAACGAACCCGGTGTGCTGTCCCGCGTTTCCGGTATCCTGGCCGCGCGAGGCTTCAATATCGACTCTCTGGTTGTCTGCAACACCGAAGTCGAAGACCTGTCCCGCATGACCATCGTGCTCTCGGGCCAGGACGGCGTAGTGGAGCAAGCCCGGCGCCAACTGGAAGACCTGGTGCCCGTCTGGGCAGTGCTAGACTACACACCCGCCGCTTTAGTGCAGCGAGAACTCCTGCTCGCCAAAGTGAACATCCTGGGTCCGGAATACTTTGAGGAGTTGCAGGCGCATCATAGGGAGATTACTGCCCCCGACGAGCAGAGTCTGGAGGGCCAGGAGGAATGGGCGCAGAGGCGGCTGGAGCAGTTGAAGGAGACTCAAGACTTTCATCCGAGTAAGCTGGCGCTGAGCGAGGCGTTGAGACATAAGCATGAGCATCTGAAGTCGATTACGTATTTTACGCATCAGTTTGGCGGAAAGGTGCTGGATATTAGTACTAATAGCTGTATCGTGGAGCTGTGAGTATTCCCCTCTATGTTCAAAGAAAAAGTATACAGGGAAGCTAACTGTTATTTTAGTTCTGCAAAGCCAACCCGAATCGACTCATTCATGAAACTCGTCTCCCCCTTCGGCATCCTCGAATCCGCACGCACAGGCCTAATGGCTCTTCCCCGCTCACCACTCTTCGGGCCCAATGATCAGGAGTTACTGAAGGAAGCCGATGATATTGTGGATGCGAGCACCCTTCCTCCAGGATAGATTAATGGATCACTCACGTGGCAAATTGTTATTTATTGGGGGAGTTGGCGCTATTTTCCATAGTTCAGAGCAGAAACCTTGTAGATAGATATATGATGATTTGTTTTAAAGGATGTGGATGGTGGATCCGATATGCCTTTCTAGTTTATCCATGCACGTAAGTGCTTTCCCAAACGCCGATTGTAACCTTAAGCCCGCTTTGATATACACCCTTATACTCCTTCCCCCCGTCCTATATGTATTCCCCATATCATGTATCCATTACTCGTATGAGAAAACAGCAGGTTTTATAACCTAACACTTGCGCCAATCCCGGACCCCACATACCAAATCGTTTCCGTCCATTGCCCAAGTCTTACCTTTACGGTACCTTTTGCGTCTAGTTTTAAAGAGCCTCCCAATGCCTCGCGAATTTTCTCGTATCCAACAGAATCAAGAGACCAGTCAACTGGTAACTTCGGTGACTTGCTAGTCCCGGGTGGAATTTTAAAAGGCAAATCATAGTTGATCTTTCCTACTGGTTCGGTGTGGTTATACAAAGCTGTTGCGTTGATGTTTTCGATAAATATAGTAGAGGACTGGAGAGGCGAATGAATAGTGAAATCAGCCGTGGATGATAATAAATGAAAAGTTGCGTCGTCTAGGAACTTGGGCGTATCGTTACTATCCCCTGGGTTCGATAGTTTTGGAGTGGGCATTTCGATAGGGAATCTGCTGAGTGCTTCACCGATCTTTGGTTGGTAAGGAATGGAGTCTTTGTGGATTTGAAATGTCAAGGTAGTGTTGTATCCTGAAATGTATTGGGAAAGTAGTTCTCGACCAATTTTCTGGGATTTCTCATTGCCACGTTGACTTGGATCCCATGTCGCCTGGACTAGGATATTCGTATTATTGCCCTGTACTACTTTGATGCTTCTTGCTGTAGCTTCGCCGAGAATCGAGCCGTTATTGAGGACGTGGATGTTGATAAAAGGAATTCGCGCAGTGTAGAGAGTAGGGTTCGTGAAATTGACTCGAGCCTCGATGACCAAAGCCGTTTTGGTCGTGCTCAGAATCCTGAGGTCGCCAACCTTTGGCTTTAGAGTACTAAAATCGCCACCTGTAGAGATGGCTGCAATCTCGTCAGCTTCGGTGCGGTCGAGGCTCGAGCTGAATCTGAATAATTGAGACGGTTGCCTAACGTTTCACGGGGATGACCCCCTCTGCGGGTAACTTCTTGATGACAAGTTCTCCCAAGACTGTAGAGACTGTAACATCAACAAGAGCCTTAACATTCAGCATCACCCCACTACCACCAAAAATAATGGCTTGAATCACGTCGCTGAATACACGTTCGTCAGTGATCTCGAGCGGGGCGTTCTTGATCTCAGATTCGATCTTAAGAGATGCAGCCTCGCCATCCTCTGGCTCGATTCGTTCTGACTTTGCGGCAGACTTGTGTAGATTCAGATTTCCAAGCTTCTTATTCTTGTAATAAACCTCGGCATGTGCCTGGACTCCTGTGACGTTGATTCCAAAATTCATCTCCTTGGGCAAGTTTGCAATCACAAGCACCTTGCCAGATATCTGAGGATTTTCTTCGTCGGTTCCAGGCTCCGCGCCAGGGTCGGGGAGGCTAAAATGTGTATCCGTCAAAGAAAAGTTCTTGATAAGATTATCAAATGTACGGCCTGGGAAGGGTACGGGAACAGTAACACTAGAAATTATTTTGGTAATCCACTCAGGGGTGTCACCATTGGGTGCTTCTGAGCCTCGTACATATATGGTTGTATCTTTCCCTTTGATATAATGGCCAAGTAGCGCATCAAGCGGGGAAGGCTTTGAGTCTGGGCAGGCGTTGACTAGAGGTTTTGGTAACTGGCGGACAATTCCTCCAACTTCAACATCAACCTCCGAGTTGGGTTCAATGTTGATGGTGCCTGTTGTGGCGTCCGCAAGACGAATGTATGGATCGTCAACGCCGCAATTTGGAACAAGAATATCAAATCCAAGGGGCGGAACAGTAAACTTGACAGGGTAGCTGTTTACCACGGAGAGCGAAACATCTGCAGCCATGCCACGACGACCAGTCAATGAGATGGGTACTTCCCGGAAATTAAGACGGGTAATGTTATACGCCGGGATACTTGGAAGAGTGTTGCCTGAATGCAGTATTAGCCAAATATTTGAGGCATTTGAGCTGATGACAGCAATGTGGAAGGTCTGGAGACACTTGTTGATCAGAAATCTAACGCTGATTAGACTACATACCAGTCCCTGTTGGAACAGATCGAGTGAGCACAGCCACGCATTTAAGCTAATGACTTCTCTCCAAGATAGAATGACGCAAAGGTACGGTAGAGGGATTGACCTTCAAACTCAAGTGACTCGGAGATGCTCTGAGTGCCCAGGGAAATCAAGCCAGATTTAAGCCCAACATTGGCCTTGCCCAACACCCTCAACTTATGCAAACGACCATCCAGCCAATCGTTGGCTACTTGTCGAATCCCTTCGATGTTTCCTGGCTCTAAATCCGTGAAAAAATCAATGTCTGTTGTATGCCCGTTACGAATGTCAACAACAACTCGTGGTACAGTCGCCGTGCCAAGTAGAATATTTCCTAGTTCTGGTAAATAGACCTGCACTTCGGACTCCTTGGTCTCTATTTCACGAGCAATCCAAGTACCGAAACGTCCAATATTCCTCACATCCTTGTTCTTAACTCTTGATGCATCCATCCGTAAGTTTGCTTGAAATCTTGCTCTGACGCCGGTAGCCGTGAAGCTATCAATGGACAGATTAGTAGGCTCGACGACAAGTGCTTCTTTGGCGTATGCCTCCACGGCAGCGGGAGCCAAGAATGCGCCGGTAATGATGGCTATTGCCACCAACCCAAGGATACTGATAGCAATGAAAGTTGGCCAGCGTCGTTTCGGCTTTGGGGATTTAGTTGAGCCATGGCCGTTTTGTAAAGATCGTAATGATGTTGCGGCCGGAGATGGGAGGCGCCCTTGTCCGTCATCCTCAGTGCCGTCATATCGAGGAGTCGAGTCGGATCGTGACAATAAAGGTGTTATCTCGTGGTCGTCGTCGTGCTGGGAGTGTTTCGAAATAGGTCTATCGCTGCTACCAAGCAACGGCGAGGAGGGGTTGTCGGACATGGTTCAGACGAGAACGGCTCGTTGTCAGCACGGTAGAGAGACTCGACGCCCAGCGCGAGGATTAGATATATGAAATGCTTCGGATATCGCGAGTCTATGACGGAGATGGGAGCGACGAGGTTGTAGAAGCTGAAGCTGAAGCAGGAACGAAGCAGTACAGCAAGCAGCCGGTGCAGTACAGTGATTGATTGCGTAGACAGCATTAACCCAAATTAAGCCTAGTCATATATACAAGGATCCATCCGTCCGCCCCGCCCCGTATCTCTTCTTTCCATTCACGCAAACGGAAATATTTTCATCTCGGAATCAGATCACCTTGCTCGATACAAACACCTCAAGGTCGTCCTCGCGTCCCTAACATCCGCGACGTTTAGGTCATTTCCTAGAGGCGGAGCACACATGACCATCACACTTGAGATCAAAGGGCATGTGTGTGCTGAAGAACAGGTTCTTAGTACCAGATGTTCAATTTAGCAACATTATACTCCCTTATCTCTTTCAAAAGATTCGTAAGTAGCAACCGAGTTCTAAATTGGGCTCTTTTGCGACCTCTGGTCCATTGCGATCTGGCTCTCATTTCACTCGAATATCCAGGGCTTACGCTTTAATTAGACCAGTGCCTTCCATGCGCTGGTCTTCCGGCCTCGAGCGTATACGTTTAACAGGAATCTGGGTTTGCTTCCGGATTCACGTCCCCAGCTGTGAGTTATAGATTAGACCGTTGAAGGGATCGAAATGACTGCTGCGAGGGCGTCAAGGAGGACGTGGCAGCTAAGAGAAATGATATTTAGTTACTTGCAGCCAGAGGGATAACCATTTCACATCGCAGATATTTACATATCTAAAATAGCATAAATATATGAATAAACTTTCAGAACTTGATAATGCAAACATTTTGATAGAACAGTGCTCTTGCCAAGTGAGATGGCTAAATCAACATCGCTTCATCTGGACCATCTATAGAAAGAAAGCGAAACGTCGCCTTCTCAACTCTCATCTCAATCGCAATCTCAACCCCAACACGCAACAAATAAAGTGGCATGTGACATGATCTATCATACTATCAGTTATGGCCCAAGTTGCTCTCAAAGAGAAAATGCCTTTGCGCTTAGAAATTGAGGAGATCGACGAGTCCAAGAACATTGTCGCGACGTATATCGCATCCGCGCCAAACGACGATTGGAAACCCTCCAGAATTGATGTTGTGGTGAGTATTTACACAAACTCCTCATATATCATTCCTAGCCACTAATTCGAATGGTTTAGGTTCCCAAGAATACCAACTCGTATGCGAGAAGCATCTTGAATGCCTTCCTCCCTGCTGGCTATCCGCACAGTGTCACCAATGATTATCTCGAGTAAGTCCAGACGTGCTTTCTAGGATATGGCTAATAAATCCGCCAACAGGTACCAGATTTATGTGAGTATCATGGGGTGCTTTGGAGCACGGCGGAGACTGACGTGGGTAGGATTCCCTTCAAGCTTTCAGTAGCTCAATTGCGAGCTTGTTGTCCAGTAGAGCAGTACTCGAAGGTATGGTCTTATGTCCAATAGTATAAGATGTAATCTCAATTTTTCAACTCAGGAATCGGTGTCGGCGACTCCCATGCCTCACCAACCGCAGCACTCCTCCTCTCAGTCCTCCAAGAGAGCATGGGACGAATTGCCACAATTCTCTTCGCTCATAGACTAGGAACTTCACTCGAGCCGGAATGCAAGATGTATCGACTTGCAGCAGATATATTCAACGATTCTGCCATGGTTCTTGATTGTTTCTCGCCAGCACTACCAAAAGCTTCGAGGGTTGTTTTGCTGAGCTTATCTAGTGTGCTCAGGAGTCTATGCGGTGTTGCGGCTGGAAGTTCGAAGGCGTCACTGAGCGCTCATTTTGCTACACAAGGCAATTTGGGGGAGCTTAATGCTGTGAGTACATTCGCTCTCAGTCAGGGCGAAGCTAATGCCATGCAAGAAAGACTCGAGTCAAGAGACTATCATATCTCTGTTGGGGATGCTTGTTGGTAGTCTCGTGATCTCCCATATATCATCTAAATGGGCAACATGGAGTGCGATGATTGCTCTTCTTGCCATACATTTAGGGACGAACTATTTGGCGGTCCGAGCAGTGAGTATGCGGACTCTAAATCGACAGCGTGCCAACATCGTATCTTCGAATATTTTCGAAACGGTATATCAGAAGATACATGCTGCTAAAGAGCACTCGCCATCCGACACAGAGTTGCTTTCCATTATGATTCCTTCGCCAGAAGATGTGTCTGTCAAAGAAAGGGTCTTCGAGAAAGATGGAATTTTGAGATGGAAAGGAGGGAAGCCCTTGGGTTATTGCAGAATTGGAGTTGATGTTCGAACCATTCTCAATCTATTTGGAAAGCCAAACCGATCGAGTGGTAGCTATAGCGAAGATCAATCAGTGACATTTGCCAAGCTGTTGGATATATACAAGGAGGACGATTATATTATGTGGTATGATGAACCACGGAAGACATTCCTCATTGTCCTAAAAGATACTGCTCAGACTACGACTCACCTTCAGGCTTGGATGCATGCTTTATACCACGCAGAAGCTTCGAACCTCGGTCGCTTACAGGATGAAGAGACTGTGCTGGATGCTCTTGCAAGTACAAAGACTTATGTTGCCAAGGTCTTGGTCCACTTTGCAGTATTTGAAGAGCTCCAGAAAGCAGGTTGGGATATCGAGACGGGAGCTATGGAAACAAAATCTGGGACAAGAATCAAGCTGAAAAGTCTTTGAATGAGTAGTTATCTTTTCTAGATGAATATCAAATACAAATCATCAGGCTGTTCCTCAGACATGTTGTACAGCACTCATACATAGTCCCGTCTATTTTATACAGGCTCTCGCCGGAGCGGGGATTTCACGCCCAAACGATCAACGCCATCTGATCCCATCATGTTCTTACACCAGACCAAAAGTTTTGAACGCACGCATTTTCCAACCCTCCCAAGTATTCAACTTAGGTCGTACATCGAGGTAGAAGTTCAACTTCCCATTCGACTTCCCCTCATTCTTCCCCGCATAGAAATCAATGATATATTCCACCCTCGTCCCACATCGATCCACAACCCAATCGTGTCTATCAAAAGGTGCTATATAACCAAAGATAGTCTTCATCCTAGCTTTCGGGCTCATCGTCGTCGATAATCCAAGGAAGGAATGTAATCTCGGTCCTCCACATCTGCAATCCCGTTAACACAAATCTCGGACATATTCATCGGAGAAACGCACTTCTGTTCAGCTCCCCAAGGCCGTTCCCACTCCTTGATCTCCTTCCACGCCCTCTCATTAACCGCATTATGAATCGGCACAATCGTCTTCATATCCCTCGCCTCACTACTATACCCCTTCCTCTTCATCGCCTCAAAGAACATCTTCTCACTCGGATAGACCCAATTCCCACTCGCACTGACACCGCTCTCCTTCTCACTGTTCGCTGGCTTTGCTCCGGCTTCATTGTTAACGGGAGAGGCTCTTGGTATAGTTGAGACTTCGCGGTCTTGGCCGAGGGTTTTGGGGGTTTCGGAGGGAGGTGGGGCGGGAGAAGTGAGTCTTGAGAAGAGACCTTTGGCTTTCGGAGGGGGAGATTGGTCGATCTGGGATGAGTCGCAGCTGTTTCCTTCACTGACGAGGCTGGCTTCTTTGGCTGCATCTGGGAAGGGATGGGGAGGTTTGTTGGTCTTCAGCCATGCTGCTCGTGTAGCAGGATCTACCGGGCACACTTCTGCAGGAGTTTCTGTTTCTTTGGACATATTATTGGTGATGAGACGTGAATGGATCTCGGAGTTGATGATGCTTCACAATTATTTGCATGTCGGCGTCGGCCCCCTGAGCTGTTTCCCGACCAATCGGTGTAGACCATGTTCTATTGGGAGATAGCCCCACCCCCACCGAGGACCCTCGAACTTTTTAAATAATAAGTTTAAATACCAGCCTTACCGACTCACATTATTGAGAATCCCTGGAAGACACTTCTCCGACGATTATATACTCAGCATGGCGGACCAGAAGATCTACCAAGCAAGCACCACGGCTCCAGTGAACATCGCTGTAGTGAAGTAAACAAACCCCCTTCCCACCCCCGCATCCTTCGTAGACTTACACATACAGATACTGGGGAAAACGAGACCCCAAGCTCAACCTTCCCACCAACTCCTCAATCTCAGTAACTCTCTCCCAGGCCGACCTACGGACACATACAACAGCAGCCTGCTCAGCATCCTTCCCAGCCTCCGACTCCCTCCTCCTGAACTCCTCGCCCCAAGATGTCACCGGAGTGCGAACCCAAGCCTGCTTCCGCGAACTACGCTCTCTGCGCGCTGCCCTCGAGGCATCCGACTCTTCTCTCCCAAAACTCTCTACCCTGCCCCTAAAGATCATCTCCGAGAACAATTTCCCCACCGCAGCAGGCCTAGCTTCCTCAGCAGCTGGCTTCGCAGCTCTGGTCCGCGCAATCGCAAACCTGTACCAGCTCTCATCCTCGCCCACCGAACTCTCCCGAATCGCTCGGCAAGGAAGCGGAAGTGCGTGTCGCTCGCTATTCGGCGGGTATGTGGCCTGGCAAATGGGCTCCAAGGACGACGGCTCAGACAGTCTAGCGGTCGAAGTCGCGCCCTCGAGTCACTGGCCTACCATGCGTGCTCTCATCCTTGTTGCATCCGCAAAGCAAAAAAAGGTCAGCAGTACGTCTGGAATGCAGACTACGGTTGCTACCTCTGAGTTGTTTCAACGGCGGGCGGAGGTTGTGGTGCCGAAGCATATGGAGGAGATGGAGAAGGCTATTAAAGAGAAGGATTTTGAGGCTTTTGGGAGGGTAACGATGATGGAGAGTAATAGTTTTCATTCTACGTGCTCGGACACATTTCCACCGATCCGGTACATGAAGTAAGTTAAGGCTCTTTTGGATTGTTTGGCGTGAAGTAGAACATTTTGCTGACTTAGTCCAGTGATGTTTCTTGGGCTGCCGTTGGCGTTGTCGAAGATATCAACCGCAAAGCCGGCAAAATCGTTGCCGCGTACACCTTTGATGCTGGGCCTAATGCAGTGATATATTACGAAGAAGCGAATACCGAAATCGTTGCAGGCGTTGTTAAGGGGGCTCTAGGACGCGTCTCTGGATGGGAGTCACGAGATATTAAAGCCCAAGCCAGTGATGTCTTGGATGCGGCTGATGTGGAGGTATTGAACAAGGGTATAACGAGGGTCATTCTCACCCAGGTGGGAGAGGGCCCGATTAGGACCGAAGAGTCGCTCATATGATATCCCATTGTGTCTAGAATTGTATCCTCTCACATGAAGTGAGAGGTTGTTGGTTCATTGTTTCCCCCTTTTCTCCACGCGAACCGTACGTCGTCCTCTCAATTAAGAACCTCTTCATATACAAGATATCCAATGCAGCTACTTTTTTTTCAAAACAACAATGCTTGCAATAAAATCACGAGCGTGTTGTTGCAAGATAACAACCTTTCTTACTTTGAACGCAATCTTTAATTAAGCCTTTCGGGACGTATTTTGAAGGTTTGATTGCAAGCTTTCTTTTCTTCTCTTTTTTACGGCGTATCTTTTCATATATTGAAAGCTGTACTCTCATAGGATCTAAAAGCCAGCAACAATGACGTGCTGAATCCCGTATCATCATCGTAAAGGTAGATTTCAAGAAGTGTCGGCTACGATGTGATAGGTAATCCAGCTGCTGCCAACAATTCTTCCAGCTTCTTTGACTTGGCACGCTCCTTCTCCAATTCCTCCAAGACTTGACTCTGGGTTTCTTCCATCTCAGCTAGCTTCTCCTTCTGTCGCTCTTTACTTTGAGATAGTTCGCGGATCGTCTTCTCGTCCACAGAACGCTCGTTCTCCAACTTGCTGTTCGCTTTCATCAAATCCTGCTCTCGAAATCTAGCTTCCCGGACAGCTTTTCGGTTGGCTTGTAATTCAAGTTCGGATGCCTGAGCCGGCTGGAGAGCGAGGAGTTCGTCTTTGTCTTTTCTAAGCTTTGCACATTCGCGTATGTGCCGTTCAACTGCATCTTTGTACCTGATGGTTTTTGCTCTGATATCCTCAAGATCCTTCAAGCTCGCCTCGTTATCAAGCTTCAGGATATCATGAGCTTCGTTGACGAGGTTCCACTTGCTCTCCCACTCCTTGATCTTCGCGTGAAGCTTCTGGACCTTCTGATAGAACTCCTCTTTCACTCGGTCCGGTTCCTTTAGAGCCTTCTCAAGCTTCTGTTGTGTTGCGGACAGCTTAGCTTCCATCTCCAAATTCTCTTTGCTGATCTTTTCCTCACGGGCGCTTCGGAAGTCGCGTTGTCTGATGAGTTCGGCCTCTTTCTCATCTAGCTTTTTATCTTTGGCGACAATGGACTTGTGAAGAGAGCTCGTATCTCGCAACATCTCATCACGTGCCTTTGACTTTACTTTGAGTTCTTTCATAAGTTCGGAGAGAAGAGAATGCGCGTTGGAATTCGAGAAATTTAGGGGCTCCACTGGTAGAACAAGATACTGAGAAATCATTTTTTGGAACAAATTCTCGAAGCAAATCTGCACGTAGCAGGCATTCATCAATTTTCGATGCTCTTCTCCCAATGCGTCTACAGAGGCCAGGATCAGAGGGAAAGCTTCAAAGCTCTCTCTGATTTCGGGATCCCAGAGCTTGAAAAAGTCGTAAGTTTTCGCAAGATCAGTATCTTGATATTTCTCTCGGTAGCTAACCAGGAAATCGGTGATATGCTTGTGGGTGGATTGGATGTAAGATACAAGGGAATTGATTTTTGCTGATTGCTCTGCGTTATTTTGTGAAGGGGTACCAGTATCTCCCACGTCCGCTCTTGCTTGTTGCTCTACCGTCAAGGAAGCCAGCAACTCGCGATATGCTCTTGTCGCCTGTAGCTTTTCGTATTTCCAGAGTTCAATCTCCGACACAGGGCAGCATCTCCAGGGGACCTTGTTACCCTGGAGATCCAATCCAGGGAGTGTCGCCTGGGAAGGCAGTTGGAGCTGTGCGGCCAACATTTCGGAAATGGGTGACTCCTCGACCACAAAATCATATCCGCAGCCTTGTAAGTTAGTAATCAAATTAGGTGCAAACTCTGAAGGCCATGAATTTGGACCATTGGTGAACTGCATTGATGGAACGCCTTCTTCAGATTGCCCAAGAGGAGCAATACCTGCGACCGCAAGGCCGCATATACCCCACACCATTGATTTCAAGACTTCTGGTCCAGAAAGTTCCGATACTTTTTGAGCAAGTGCCAGGAAAAGCTCCTGCGCGTTTTGATTGGCGAGCGCTCTCTCATTGGTCTTGGCTTCCTCGTAGAGTTTAAACATTTCAAATACATTCTCTTTTCCCGCACCTAGCTTGGCTTCGAAGTCTTCCGAGGATGACCTTTGCAGGGCATTTTCGGCTCGCTGTTGAAGATTTCGTGACCGGTCTGGACACCTAAGGAACGACTCTAGCATCGTCTTTTGGCAACGGTTCTTGGAAGCTAGCAGGTGGTTCTCCGCAGTCAATAACTCCGCGTGGGCATTCAGTAATTCACATTTTACTGCTAGGAGAGCAATATCCCTAGAATTAACTCCAACTCCAACTCCAGCGTTTCCCAAAGCTTTGCCATATATCGTAAACAGTTTATTTGTAACACAGCTGTTTGAGAAGATCAGCATTGCTTCAGTGGCATGGAACATAAGTGACTTACTCCGAAAGCTCTCGGCATCTAAACTCTTATAATTCGTTGACCCGACAGTATTTGCTGATTATATCATCTTGAGACGCAGAATATTCCAAGATGAAGGGCAGAGATTGGATGGCTTGAAGAAGCGTCTCTGCATCAGTCCGCGATATTTGAATGGTTTCCGAAGACATTTGCTTCAATTTCTCTATGATGGCTAGCAAAGGATTGAGCGCAGGTGGATATACCATGGGCGCAGCAAAGCTAGTGTCTGTGGTCCAACCCGCAATCCTGCTTGCAATGTCTCGAAATCCCATCTTGCTGTAATCTGCAACAGGTGGAAGTGACTATCAGACACAGAGATTTAGACTTCATTCTTCAGGAGGGGAGGGAAGAGAACTTACTCCCGGCGTTTGAAACCTATCCTCAGGTTGAACTGAAGAAAGTCCATTAGTTTTCTTGGAACCATCTTCAGTCCCTCGGCATACACGTTCTGTCTCTGAAAATGATGCCTCCTCTGGATTATCATCCTTCTGCGGGGCCGGTAAGAGGTCTTGGAGTAGACCCCGAAAGTACCCGACTTCCTCTGAATCAAGAATTGACACTTGATTGCTCTCATTAGCAGTTGCTTTAATTTTCTTGTAACCAGTAGTCAGCGGGTGCAATGGATCGCCCTGATACTTTGTTCTCAATTCTGATATTTTATCTGAAGTAGCAAAAAGCACCGAGAGGTTGTGGGACTCTCTACTATCCAGTTCAACATAATCAGTGGCATCCTGAACACGAACTTGGTTAGTGGGAGTATCACAAAATTGAGCTTTGGGATGGGAATACGCACAATCAATTTGCTTTGGATGTCTTGAAGACAATTCTTACTTGAGATATTGTCCTTTGGGGACCGTAGGACGTTGCCTTCAGTACGAAATGAGGGTTTCAATGTAGTATAGGGCACCCCAATGGTTGATTTTGGTCTGGGGCGAGGAATATGCTTGTAGGTCTTGAGGAGTTCAATGACCTCTTTGGGTTCCAAACTCGCCACATTGCCTGATTCTGTTGTTCGAATGATCCTGTGGAGTAGTGATCGTTCTGAGACCTGCAAAATTTACAAAGTTAGTATTACCTAGTGAAGGAGAATTTTGGAGTTTTAGATGTTATAATCTCTCAGAGCTCCGAGGACCTTTAAAGAGGCATCAGAACTCTCGAATCTGTCGACAAGGGAATGGAATGCTTGGAGAAAACACATACCTGCTGGGAAAGCTTCCCATTTTCGATGACTCTCACCGTCATGAGAGCTAAAGCTTCCCTTGTGTTGATATCCATCCCCTTTCCATCAGCCTTGGCTTCTTCAAGCTTCTCCACCAGAGCAACGGCACAGAAGAAAAGGATTCCGGCATAGTCCTCAATTTCTTCTTCAGTCATGTCTCCGGCCGTTGCTGATACATATACATTATCCGGGGTCCGTTCTAGTCTGAGGCTGTAGTCATCAGACAAGTCTCGTCTATAATCTAGACGGTGGCGATTATTAACTGATGGGTCGGAGTAAATGGCTAGCCAGGTCCCCAAAGAATCAGATGATGCAATGTCTTTACAGTCGAATGAAGCACGACAGGAGCAAAAATTGATCGTCTCAACTTCTACTTTGTCAAGCTCAATGCCAACATTATGTCTTCCGGCTTTGACAGCTCTTATTTCCAGAGCAGTGAGAATATCTAAATCCTCTTCTGACTTAAGTGAGGCCTTCACCGCTAACACATAGTGACACAACGAAGCAAAGAATTTAACCTCATAGGCGGATAAAGTCAAATTCAGACCCGAGCGACGGGCTTGCAAGAGCTGGTTCAACATATTTTCCCTCACAGTCTCGTGCATATCGTGTTCGATTTTCTCGGATTTCTCGGCCTGAGGCTGAATAGTCTATGCAGAGTGTTAAAGGCGATGACGAGCGCGCAGACTGGGCTGTACTAACCTTTTCTAAGACAATGCCATCTTTTGCGAGGACCGGACTCAGCGCAGAGTACCCAGCATTGCCTTGTCGGTAGATTACAGTGAGCCAGGCAGCGAGTTCCTCCTTTGTTAACACCATACCAGTGGAACCTTTTGCTTCATCACATAACTTGGTGCTTATGGCGCAGAATTTTGGCTCCTTACTAGCCATCTGCTCTTGCTCTGCAAAATCTCGAGATATGCTTGACATCGTAGCAAGCTCAGATGCGTCCAAAACGAGTTCGATTCCTTGATCTACGGCGCCATGAACTTTGTCTAGGAGATCGTTATACTCGTTGAGAAGTCTATATCGACCTTGGATCTGCACTGGAATATTAGCCGGTGCGACTCTCCTTCAAGGGTTTAGATGCGCTTCACCACTGCTGCCATCAATTCCTGATCCGTCATCTGGCTCATTTCCAACGCATTCTTCTCCTCTTGTGTCATATTGGCAGTTGCAAATGAGGGTGGCAAGATAAGAAGACCCGTTGCGGTTGAGAGTCAAGAGTTCGAGGAATTGAAAGTTGGGAGTTGAGAGAGTTGAGGTTGATACGAAAATTCTTGCAAGTGAATAAGGAACAAAACCATAACAAATCGGCAAAAATGGCGAGCCTAATACCGAGTAAGTGAGCGGTATAAAGTGTCAATATTCTTAAAAGCTACTCAACAGTTCCGAAATCGGAGTTGGCCTTTGAATGAGTGTAATAGGACTTGTAGTCACTTACCTTTATATATTGAGGCAGAGTATTTTATAGAACCACATTCATTTCCCCCCCGTCCTTGAGCTTCGAATATCTTCTAACAGCTGTGACTTTTAAAGGGTATTGAATCGCAAAGGCCCTCATCCTGCCTCATAAAGTGAAACTTGCTAAAGCTGGAGTGGCTTATGAGGGCCAACGAACACGACCGCAACTCTCACGCCCCCGAAACAAACTAACATTCAAGAATAAACTCGCAAGTAAACTTTTTGAATTCTAACGGCAAAGCAAGAGCTTCATTGCTAACGAGAAAACTCCGAATCCTAGGTAAGAATCCATCCCGGGTGTCCAAGTGCACACCAGCTTGCCTCTGAATTTCGCCCTATGTCAATTCTCCTCCTCTGTATAGCTATATTGAACCTGTTTAATCTTCTACTTTAGGTCTGACATCCTCTGAATGTTTCTCCTGTTGCGCTGCCTGAGGTGCTTGCCGTGCTAAGTGCGCTTGCCTTGCCTCATTCGCAAGCTGTCTTTCTAACATATGATTTTGACGTGCTTCTGGCCCGGCTTCGATTGTGTTAAACAAGTCGCAGGAACATATAGAAAGAGCTCGAAAAGTTACGTCCAGATGCAAGTCCGTAATCCATCCCTTGTGATACATCATTAATACAAGCAATCTACTCTCCCCATAATAAAAAACCCCAGCTGCCTTATTGCACAGATCTGAATACTGTTTTGCCTGCAACTTCTGAAGTTCGCTTTTCAAAGCATTAGGGAACCCTCGCCTCTCCATTTCTGCGACTGGGCACGTCTGGAAAATAACCCTTGCCGTCGCCTCGAATTGGGTTTGCATCAAACGCAAATGCTCCTTCATATGATACAAGTTATTGAGGTTCTCTCTGCCATTTGGACCTTCCCCAAGAAATAGCCGGCCACCCTTTATATCTAAGAGGATCGGTAGAAGGGTTCTATTCATGCATATAACATCGTCGCCATTGAGGTAATCGGTTTTCTTGTGGTGAAAGGCATGAATGATCTTCATCGTGAGGGCCTTTTCAGGAGTTGCGAGGCCATTCTGATCGGGGTCAAGATCATTCTCTCGCATGGTCTCAAGGTCATTATGAGTCTATGCAATTCAGATACTCGAGCTAACAGTAAGGGAGGAGGAAGACCCACCACCGAGACCCTAATGACCCCATTTACAGCTGATAACATGTATCCGTACGTGATTCTCTGATACTCATTTGCTTTGTTTATCCTGTATGCATCGTGTGGTGTGACATTCGTATCAATATTATCATGCATGATGTCCCACACGTAAGGAATCACCCTTGGCGGAGAAGCACGTGGGTTATCTGCTGGGGTACTGGCAGGAGTACTGTCGCTCTGTGGAATTGCGCGCGGTGTTTGCCGCATCGTGAGGTCGGAATTGTACGGCATGCTTCTATCAGATATTGTGCTGTCAGACGATACTTGACGAACCATGTCAGCCATGGTTACGGGGATGATGTAGATGGTGTCGATATCGATGTGAAGCGAATTTAACGCTGTTGTCGATGCTTGGTTGGTGTTGATGATGTGCAAGACTTTTGAATCAAGGAATTGAATGCGGTGGGCGACGTTGATGGAGAAGCTGGTTGTAATAAAGGCAAGAACGACCCGCCACGTTAAAAATAAACTGTAACTACTCGGAATCGACCCCGAACATCTACTACAACTCACCTACATATGTAGTGCCTGACTGGAATTCAATGGCGAAGAAGCAATGCCCCAGAGGTAAAACTACTAAAGACAATATAAGTGTACCACTGGTTGAAGTACTGGTACTTCTTAATTGCCCCATCACATACTGCAAGCTGAGGTTGCAACGTCTGGATGTGAAAGGGTACTTGTTGAAAGCTTCGATGTTAACTTTGAAAGTACACGTTGAAAGTGTATACACGATCCCAAGAATGGCTGTCGGCGAATCCCAAGTCAAGGATCCAACCAGCAAATTTCAAGCAACACAAACGTCAGAACACTAAACAATTTAGCGAACCAAAAGCAGAGATTATCAATAACCGGTATCGGAAGACTTAAAAATGGTATCCATTAAACCTACAAAACTTTTTAAATCCTTTTCTAAGCTTAACTCCACAAACCAAATCACCTACTCCAGGATCGACTTCATTACCTTTATCTGGTCCTCCACGCTCTTCTTGGCAGTTCCTCCAGCCGCAGAGTGGAATTCAACACTGGTTTCGTAGCTGAAGCAATCTAGGATATCTTGACCAAAACGGCTATCAATGGCTTGGAAGTCTGTAAGCTTCATTTGGTCCATTGGGATTTTAGATTTCTCCGAGAATGCGACGCATTGTCCACTGATGTGATGTGTCTCGCGGAAAGGAACTCCCTTGCGGACAAGGTAGTCTGCTAGGTCGGTAGCCAGCATGAAAGGACTATATCTTGTCAGTTGGCACTGAGCTGGATGCGTCGATGTGACTTACTCGAGAGAAGCACGCATTTTCTCGGGGTTGACGGCAAGTGTTGAAAGGACGCCTGTCGCAATTCGAATACTATCTGAAACTGTCTTGACGTGATCAAGCATAGGCTCGACACTCTCTTGAAGCTACAACTTGGGGGTCAGCATTTAGGTCACGTTATACGACGTGGGAATTAAGCGAGCGACCCCTTTTACTAGGCGCATTCTTGAGTGAAGCAAGAACGTAGTAAAAACAATGCAGGACACGAGAATGCTAGATTACTCACGTCTTTGTTATAGGTGCTGCGACATTGGAATTAGCATATTATGATTGAAAAAGGTGAGCTGGAAAGCTAAGCATTCGGGACAGAGCAGAAAACGAACCTTGGTAGACCTTTGATTGTCATTGTCAAACCAGCCATCTGACCGAACGCTCTTCCTGTCTTTCCCCGAAGAAGTTCTAAGCTATCCGAGTTCTTCTTTTGAGGCATCAACGAGCTCTTTACTTAAGTTAGTGGTGGGTTGTCTCAATATGAAGTGGGTTGAGAGGTATCAACGCCTCATCTTTCAAGTCACATATCGCAATAAAGGGATCATAATACATACACCAGTGCCTGTTATTTTGAAAATCAGTACGTTATGTCAAGCAGGGTTAGAAGTAAACGGATTCTTGGGGGAACGCGGAAGGTCTCACTGTAGGCGTCCGCTAATCTGACGAAAGAGAATTCTCCAGTCCCGTAGATAATTAAGTCCTCACTCCATCTGTACCGTGTCAGCATAGAGTACAAAGGTGAGAGAGAACGAGAACGTTGAAAGATAGGCAGAGAGGCTAGATGGTTGAAGTAGCTCCGGACTCTGATTGGACGATATGCATCTGGACAACGCCGAATTGATGTTAGTGTTATAGAAAAGGGACTTACCGGGACAAATGCGTCATCAGCATAGTTCCCCATTGCATCGTCTCCAAAACAAAATCACGACTGGATACTGCAGCCATGCTGTTCCACAACAGTCCTTCGAAGCCAAGCTCCTTAGCCATAGCCTCTCTGTCCACTCCGAAACAGTTGCCCGCAAGAGCACCAGCACCCAGAGGACTCAAATTGACTCGTGCGATAACTTCTCGAAGTCTCTCAAGATCAGAGGCGAATGCCATTCCATACGACAACATCCAATGACTCCATCGAATTGGTTGGGCGCGTTGCAGATGGGTGTATCCGGGCATGATCAAGTCAATCTCCTGCTCAGCCCTAGCCGCAGTGACTTTCAAGAAGTCAACTAAGAATACCTCGATCTTCCTGAGCTCATCTCTCAGCCAAAGTCGCATGTCAGTAGCAACTTGTTCATTTCTGCTTCGGCCTGTGTGTAACTTCCCTCCAACTTCTTTTCCGATGATCTCTCCCAACCGACGTTCATTCGCAGTATGTATATCCTCGTCGACACCAGGAATGATCTTGAATGTTCCAGCAACCCATTCTTCCTCGACTTTTTTGAGACCCGACTCGATTGCAGAGAACTCGGAGGCTGTGAGGATACCGGCTTTGTAGTTGGCGCGAGCCCATGCAATGCTGCCTAGAATATCTTGGGTATGGAACGCTCGGTCGTAGTAGATTGATTCGTTATACGAGACCATAAGAGGATCAAGTCCACCTGTCGAAGAATCAGCATATTGTAAAGCTACGCATACAATGACTCAAACCTGTGAAGCGTCCTCCCCACAGCATATTCTCCCCGGGCTTACTGCCTGGTGCTCTAAGCTGTTCCGAAGCCATTATGAATTTCTATTGGGGTCAATTGGGGAGAGATTAGGTAAGACAAACGAAGTCGAGGACTCTATTCTGAGGCTTTGTGGGGAGAGGGGAGACAATCACTGTGTGGAACTCGTTATCGCAGTGATAGCAAAATCTACCTGCACCTGCACTAGGAAAATTCCTTGCAGGGATATTTTTCACACTAGTCCAGCCTTATACTATTACTTTAACATGTGACTTCAAGATGCACGACGACCACGACAACTTTTCTCGTAACCTCCGACTTCATCTGTACCGCCTGTACCAAGCCCTTTTGTCTTGAGGAGCTCTCCATCAGACTCAAAATCAAATAAGCATCTGCTCATAACACGTGTTTTGCCATGGCTTCCTTCCCGAACGTTTACACTCACCGCAAGGTGGCCGATACAGCCTCCAGATCCTGCGAAATTTGTTATAAACCAAGCACAAGCGTTCTTGTTACTCCTGAAAGCAAAGTCAGTATCGGTTCTTCAATTACCTCCGTCGGCACTGCTAAGTCATTCTAGGATTTCTTTTACGTCTGTCCAGGTCACCTAAAGGACAGAGGATTCTGTTCCCCCATAATTGATGAGGCTGCAGTAGCTGCAAAAAAGAAGAAAGAAATGGAGGCTGAGGTTCAACGAGTGAAGCAAGAGTTCGAGGAGAAACTGAAGAAAACGAAGGAGAAGGAGAAAGAAAAGGAGAAGTCCAACGACAAGGATAAGGATAAGGACAAAAAGGATGACAAGGACGAGAAGCCGGAAGAGAAGGTAAGCATTCTCCTACTATACCCAAGATCTATATGCTTACATTGTAGTAGAAAAATTCCAATGGAAAGGTGAATATATCCAGAAGATGCTCAAGTTCCAAATACTCACATCGATATAGGAGAAACCAGATGAAGTTACTACACCAGATGAGGAGCCAAGAATCTTTGCCCTCAAAAAATCTTTCTACCAGCAACGAATCGACAAGAAAAGGAGTGCAGAGATTGCAAAGCGCAACCGCGAACGACTGCAAAATCCAAGTCTCTTCCCACAAGTCCCAAAAGGTCTTCCTTGAGCAAACCGATCACGACCACGACGTGAGGTATATCTCTAGTCATTTTCGCCCAAACACTGCGGACCCAATTACCTTGAATAGCTCCCCAAGTCTGTTCGGGGCAATTGGAATCTAGAAACGCACTACTGCTTGAAGAGTAAGATATTCGGTACGAAGTACAGTCATCTCACAGGGCTGTTTCTTCGTTCTCGGACTTCTCACCGAGAGCGAGGACCGTAATGCAGAGAATACCTATTCGGTAGCAACGTCCGATATTCGGATGTATCACTTTCTAAGGCATGCATTGGAATACTCACGGGGTGTCGATCCTGAATGACAACAGTATTGTCATCCCCTAAAGAGGGGTTTGCCGGGATCGGGCCTTGCCCTCACCCGCTACCATGCATCTTGATTCTTGATTTGGACATGGATGTAGTGGCATCAGCACGCTTCCATCTGGCACCCTGTATTGTACTCTGGTAGCGATGACATGATTATCGATTAAATCTCACGGCAGTGACGGCACTCGGGGCTGAAAGTGCAAGGGTAAGTAAGCCATGCATCCATTCACAGCCGTACCCCACATTGGAGGTAGGTATATCACAGAGATGTCCCACGAAATGAAGATATATTCAATGGTCAGCAACCATAAATTGCACACATTCAGTGCCATATTACCGCATTTGAAGTCACGCTCAATCCTTCTTGATCACCTTTTTTCCATCATATCTCCGATGGCTTGCTTGTCCGTAAGGCTCGTGTTGTCTAGTGCTTACACTCAGCTGTCACATCCGGAACATCAGCCAATTCGACAATCTGCAGATTCTGCAGTCCCGTACCCCTCGACCGATTCGGAAAGCTGTTAGAAGAACCCTACCTGTCAGCTTTCGCTTGGTTATCCCGAATCAGCCATAGCATCAAGCCAACCTTCGTTTTTACCAATCGATAAGCTAGCAACTGTCAGAAACAAGACGCTTCGGACCTCTGCTGAGATCACCAGGCTGCCAGACATGGCTACACAAGAAAAGAGAGACAAGAGAGACATCTTCTAAGGCTTCACGTAGTACATGATTACAGCCTTGATGACCCACAATGAGATAAGGCTGCTTACTAGCAATGTTCTTCTACCCCGCATATCTCGCAAACCTATATTACATGCAGTCATACTTTACATGTCATCAATGCGTGAGAAAGTACATTGCCTAACGGCAAGGCAAATATTTTCTCCTACCGCTCGTCAGCAGGCTAGGCTGTCTCGGAAAACTCTTGAAATATGCCCCGAGGACTAACAGCACCTCCCTTTTTACAGGTCAATGGCCACTTATCTAGCTAGCAATGATACCGATGACTACTTTCCATGATGGCACACTAAAAGAAACTTAAATGTAAGACGAGAAATAGAGACTGCCATATGGCTTGGCAAGGTATGTTTTAATTCCGCAAAGTACATTCTTTTCCAACCAGTCTACAGCCCATGCATGTCTGCCTCGTTCGTATAGTATTACCTCTGCAATCTTTGTCACATTCCAATTATGAGAGGATGATCATCATATTCATATGCATCGCAGAGACAGGTTTATTGCCTACCTAATCCCGCGAGGCAACTTGCCCGAGTTCCTGGGCGAAATTGGGGGATGAAACTGGGCACAATGGCTGGATCAGAATCCATACAGCGCCTGCAAGTATTCACATTCTCTGCATACACATATGCGACTCAAGTGAGGGGATATCTGCACCCGACCGTTCATGTGTTGCAGAACAAAGATCTCCTTTGTCAGCCTCGTACCCCTCTAGTTCCCAGAATGGCACCTTCAAAGATTCCCCTTGCCCCTCATTCCAGGCGGTAGCCGAATACCCCCAGACTCATCCGCCGCGCCAACACTCGCGACTCCGAACCCATCCTTTCCCGCCCCCTGAATTTGGACCTTCTCAGGCCTTTTAGTAATCTCGTCTACCCGTCCCTTCTGCAAGCTAAACGCCGGCAAAATCCATATGCCGCAACTGCACCGCATGCCTTGCCAAGCATAGCGGCCGATCTGTGCTAAGCACTTCTGGTTCGGGCATTCTAGTCGGCCGTTGAGTAATCCCTGGTCTAGCGCTGGCCGCATCCAGGAGAGGGGGTGTAAGAAGTGGTGGGTGCATGCAACGTGGTCTGGTGGTGGATCGAGCGAGGCGATTGGAGACTTCGGTGATGGTGTGGGGGCTGTTTTTGAGGCTGAAGGAAGATGGGTGATAAGATAGGGGCTCGTAGCTAGTGTGCGGCTGAAATAACCAGACGTCAACGCTGATATCATTGAAATAGGGGGGCTGCCATCCATCTCATGAGGTTCGGATAAGAATTATGCAGCATCATGTGATTGCCAACACCGAAAGGGGCAACAGAAGATGGCGACACTTACCGACATTTCCTACATCTCAGCTCGGTTTCGTTCCCTTCTGAGATTCCTCCCTCCTGTGTTTCCTCATCCTCGAACCTCACTCGTTCTGGTGCCATACCGGCCGCAAGCGCCACGTCTACTTCTTGGCGATACAGCCATCGCTGATATCGAGGATGTGCTTCGATATCTCTCGGACAGCCCATTTCCTTGTAGAGTTCCAATTGCGCCATGAAACCATCATTCGGTTCGGCAATCGGCCGCGACTCCTGGATTAGTGAGAGTGCTGACGCAACGGTGTGTTCGGGATATTGTCGTAAGAGGTAAGCCATAGTAACCGTGACCGAGCGGGATTTACCCATAGCGCTGTGAAGGAAGTCAGCGATATAGCAATGAAGGATGCTTAGAAGAGCCCATATGGGGAAAGGGAACCGGTTACAGATATGAGAATACGAGGATCTAGAAAGTATATGGTTTTGATATTGTGAGATATGCAATATGAGATAAGACACGGAACGAACGTGTTTATCATTGGCATCATCAAACACCTTTGCGTGGTCCTGCCACACTTGGGGTCTTCTCAGATGGACTCCTATTCTGGGACAGTCCAAACTTCAAATATCACCACTCACCAATGAATAAGCACTTTTCCCTTTTTACCGCTCTTCCCCTCTTTTAGAGCCTTCTCGATGAAGCTGCCCGTTCTCTCAAACTCGCCGAGCAGGTTCTCATCGTCTATATCATCAACCTCAACACTGAGATGCTCGTACTTTTCCCAGTCTTCAAAGTCTTTGAAATCATACTTGAGGACCGAGACGACATGCGTAATGCCAATGTCAGCCAGCGTGGATTTGCGGCGTAATGTAAATATCCTGGGAGGGCTTGTCAGACAACTCATCCATCGCCAAGTCATTCCCGCAAATAGTATATTGAAGCGATTGCAAATTCCAATGGAACAAGATACATCATCACGTGCCAGACTTCTGAAAACGGCATGCGGGGTTATTAAAGGGGGGAGGATCAGAACCGTGAAACAAAAGCGAAGTGACTACATACCCTCCAACATAGAGCTCATCCTCCCCAGGGACCCGCGACAGTGCCATGGCTGACACGAGAGCGTTTTGATACCTAGGTGACTCAGGTTTTTCGGATTTCGGATTTCAGGATGCAGCCTTCTTTGAAATTTGCCCTTCCCCGTTATTCATGGTATGATTGATTCTCCAAAACGGTTTCCCGATGCGGACGAGTTGGGATAAGGGGGAATGGGTGGGGTGGGGTGAAGAATCAGGTGATTAGTTATCTCCTTCGTGGTGGTCAAACAAGCAGCAAGAAGGAGGTGAGATTTTTGTTTCCCACTACTGGTGGAGGCCTCAGGCACAACATACATTAGTAAAATATGGAAGCAAACGAACCCCTTACAAAGTTGCCGCTTCCAAACAATTGCCGCCCCTTTGCAAGTGCCGCGGGTCACAAAACACGATTTCTATCCACCTGCCTTATCCATCAAGCTTCTCCGACCTAGAACCCCTGTGGCCTGGTTGGAACTTCCCCGCTGAGCCCTAGCCGTGTCAGCTCCCGACCAAGCAGTGTCGCAAGGCAAGACCGACCTGGTGGAATGTCTCGGCGAAATTTCCGAGTCCCCGCGTAGAGGCTGTTCTCTAAGGTTTCTATGAAGTAAGGCTTGTGTGGGAAAACTGAGGACGCGCTCAGAATTTTTCACTTGCTTAGGCCTGGAACCTTGCCTATTCGCATAATGAGGCAAAACACCTAGTTACACCGAAGGCACGGTACTTCGGTAGTACTGTACATCATATGTTTCTCTCCTGAATCTTTCGGCAAAAGCTCTGGGCTGATTATGGCACCTGGTCTTACTTGTACACGCAAGAGTCGTGGCCGTGTTTTTCAGTCTGCAAGTCATCTCTTAGCTTGTTACAAGCGTAATCGTGGTGGCCTGACAAAGACACTGTACGAAGTACGAAGTAATCATTGATTATTATATTGATTACTAAATTTCTATTTGCAGCACTGATTTAACTTCACAGGCCTGGAAGTCTCCTGGAGGTAAGCAGTCCGCTTCGCACTCCCTTTTCGAAACCTTCAAGCCACATACAACCGACAGCGCGGTACCCGGAAGACTTTTATCCCCGTTCGGTCTTTATTACGGAGGTTACCACTAGTTGGAGATTGGAGATACCATTCCGAGCTATTACTTCGTAAGTGAATGCTTGTCACAACCAACTTATCAAGCACTCATCTAGAGTAATGTGTTTCAGACACTAACGCCGATGACATTGTCTGGTCGGCGACCTGACGTCCCAGAACAACGGTTGAACATTATGTGCCGAATCCCCAAGCAAGGTACCCGGGTATCTTACTAAGTCCAGTTTAGCATCAGCGTCATTCATGAAACCTAAAAAAACACTTCATTTCCTTTTTAGGTTTAACTTATATAGTGATTTGCGGCTTCTTCCGCAAAAAGTTGCTACTCGAAGTCTCGATGAAGTACAGTGAAGAGTCTTTGAGGGTTCATGATTAGTAGGCTTTTTGTGTGGGAGGTGGTGAAACATAAACATGATGGTATAACTCCTTGAATGTTCATTACATGCCGAACCCAGCAGAAATATATACTCGTACTAAGACTTTATAATAAGTCTACAAAACCTACTAATTACTTGTATCCACCTCTCGGCCACATACGTACTGTACAGAAAGTGGCCAAATAGACCCTATCAGTCGGATTGAAAAATGTCCGGGGCAACAGGCATTAGAAGTCTCAGCCTTGTCGTGGCTTCCACGTCTCGTCAAGATCTGGCGCTCGCGTACTGTATCGTTTGGGTTTCTCGTGTTCTGTTTGCCTCCTCATTGGCGGGAATATAACCAATGGAATCTCTATGTCTTCATAAGAATCGAAGCGTTACCTCAAATAGTGCAAGTAGATGTCCCAGCGTGCAAGTGGGGCCCAAGACTTACGAAGTATTGGATGTACCGTACTATACAGTATGATATTGATTGGGGGCCACTTGAGCCCTACAAGGCATAAGCCCTGACCCTTGCAGGACTCTGGAAGATCCCAAGAACATAAGACACGGGAATCGGTTCCAGATTCAGATGCTTCCGTGCTTGGGCTCCCGCACGACTAGGTTATTCTAGAGTGGCGGTTCCAGCCAGTCAGCTTAGGAAATATAGAGTGTGGATGCTGCGCAAGGTTACTCCGTACTCGCCTTTGGGAAACCCCGCTCTGGCTTCTGATAGGGCAGCTCGCCGTAGGGCTAGTTTTGCGCGCGGTAGCTAGCTATGGTATTTGGCTGTTTGGTGATATGAGTGGGGATCCTCAAATACTGTTCATCTTTAACCTATTTCCTTGCGAAAGCTGCTCCTATCTCATGATAGGTTTTCGGAGTTTCGGCTATGAGTGATGCTTAATTCGGTCATCATGTCTCGCATCTCTGTGCCGTTTGCACTTATCTATTGGGCTTGTGGCTTTTGAATGTCATACTTCTTGACTCACTATCCATGCACAGTCGTCGCGGCTTTGAAAGAGTTCTTTATTGGTTGTTGCAGCGCTAATGATCTTGGTCGAGGCCGTGCGCTTCGAGACTTGTCTTCCGTTCAAAGCTGAAAGAATTTCCCCAACTGTTTTTTGTGTGGCGCCTGTATTATTGAATGGGATGATTACTCGGTACCCAGCAGACCAGAAGGAGGCATTAGCGGTGGCCAGAATTGCGTGTTGATATGAAGTAGTAGAGTGGATGTTTTCTACTTGCGCTAGGAATGGATTCCGTTCAGCGGAATCGTTGATTCAAGAGGCTACTAGGTCTTCCAGGGGTGCGCCGTGCTGGATCTTTCGATGGTCTGTTCTATACAGACCTCGTGACTTCTTGCGGCCTTGATTAGTTTTGAGAGTTCAGCCTTTGATCCAAGAAGATATATGGCCGGCTAATATGTACGCCGGCATACGCTTATAGTAACGTGTGAGTGGCTTGAACGTTGTAGGATGTGGTTGCAACAAAACAGAACTTTCATACTTATACGGTAGAGCTTCTTCAGCTGGGGATCTAGAAGGACAAAGTAGAACAAGAAATCTGGTGTTAATGTCTTGCATTGTGCCGAGTGCTTAGTCAACGAAGAAACCCTCACTATGTCTGTTGCATCAGAGTCATAAAACAGGCCGGTTTGGATTTACGGTGAGCAACTTCTAAGGACGGCGTTCTTTAGCAACGCATAAAGAAGGCACGATTCCTATCTAAATGGAACTCTGTGCCTTCGGATATTATCTCAGCTCGGGCTCGCTTGAGTATGTACCTTTCGGCCCGTGTCAGGGCAAGGTACGGGAGCAGGAGTAGATGAGACAGGCCTGGTTGTGCAAGAGACCTCATGTAGGAGGCGTGTGGCTTCCCTTGCTTCCTTCACCCGCCATAACCGCGCGGTTTGTATTTCAAATACTCAGATTGATGTTCCATCATAGCTTTCCCTGGTAATATGGGTTCGAAAGTACAGGATTGATGCTTTTAAAGAGTCGTTTGTTTTTAGCGATGCTGGTCTACATATCTTCTGTAGGTTGCATTGATAGCATCGTGTTTTGACGCAAGTGCGAGGGCATCGAAGTCATTGTCTGGAAGCCGGCCAGGGGGAAGTCAGCGGAGAAGCACGGGGCTTTGGAAGACCGTTGAGAATACGGCCTCTGATGTTTTTGATATGTGACCCCGTGAAATGTTTCTTACTTCGCTGGACCTGAGCAGTGAAGCTCAAGTAGCATCTAAGATGAGGTTCCTGAGCCAACTAAGCTCGTAGGCGCCATATAAGAAAAACCCGCGATGTTGATACGAAAAATAGAGCCTGGCAAGTATGAGTAAGTGCTTCAATTCAGATAGCTTATTTTACTGTACGCTACTACTTTTCTACTAAAACTTAGTCTATGCCAAATTGAACCACCAAGTTAACCTAATCTAAACTGTTTCGAATTAATGAGGCATCATCCTACCCCAATCTTCAATAGACTTTGGAGTTCCTAGCCATGTCGTATATCCTGGGGTGGGTGGTGGCGCAGCAGGAAGTATAATTTATGTACGTACGTGGTGCAGTAGCAATGAAATGTCTGCAGGAACTGCACATGCAAGCAGCACGATGTTATTGGATGTACGGAGGTACTAAGAACTCTTAACGTACTTTCGTAATGTGACCAATTGACAAGCTAAGCCTGCGATGTGCATTGCTGCTGCTTGACGATATAACCTAAATGATCCTTCGGCCACAGCACGAGATGTTCGATTTATTCGGAGTTTATTCTTATAAATCTTGGCCTTGAAAAAGATATTTCCCTTTCTCTACATTGAAGTAATGCCGAGGCGGTCACGCAAACGCCCGAGGACTGTTGTAGATTAGACGCTACACTTACCCTGTAGTGTACTGGGGGTTCAGCTACCCTACACGGGCCTACAACAATTTACCAGGTAGTCAAGAACCCCATAGGTAGCTGGTGAACATAGCCAAATTACCCTGAAGCCGCTACAGATTCCACGGCGCCAACCAGTAGGCAGTACAAGAAGTACCGGGGCACATCTGCCAGTTCATTTCGGGGTATGTACAGTACTGTACTCGAGTACGAGTAGTAATATGCGTGTAACTGGATAGGTGTGGCATCCACTGGGTGCAACCTTGCCAGCTTGTCAAGCCCCAAGGACAATGGTTTGGAGCTAAGATAGGTAGGGCTGAGGCCCGTAGATACAGTACGACTGAAGAACAAGAGAGAAATGAGGGTGGCCCTATCGCTCATCCCTACGAGGCCCCTGGAGCCCTGAAGCCCTGGAGCCCTGTCGGCCCTAGTCTAGCTCTGGTTCCAAACCCCGCTGTCTCGAAAAGGAGGGCGTGGGCGTGGCGTGGGTTGCAGGTCAATCGAGCATTTCTACTTGCAGTCATCATTACGCCGTATGACAGGAATGTCTTGTCTTGCAGATGCGAGATCAAGGCGAAGACAAGTTGCTGGCGACGAAGGAGATGGAGACAAAAAAGGAGTATACAGTAGAGATCTGAAAAGGATGTGTGTCTTGATGCCAGATTCGACTCGAAGCTCCTACGAACTTACGAAGGAACAACACCACAGTCCTTGGCTGACAAGAAATGGAAGAGGAGCGAGCAGACAGAAGGTGTAAGTTGCCTCAGGAAGAACATACTGATTATGAGATCAGATCAGTCCAGGCTCTCTAATGCGGCCGGCAGGTCTGACTTATACGAAATCCGAAGGGTCAGCTAAGACAGACAAAGGTAGCCTTTCTAATAATAATTATGGGTGTTAGGGAGAGTACTGAGGCTTGTAAGAAAACTTTCAAACTGAACGAATAATAATATGAAGTCTTAAATGTTGCATTATCTCGAGATGCCACGACCAGGACCACGACACGACGAAGAAAAATATTATATCCGTATGTACGGAGTGTCCATCCACATCTTATCCTCCTAGTGTCCATGCGGCACGGCAACCACTTTAATTCCATTTCTCAGCCTGGTCCTCCGTCTACCCTGCTGGTACTATCCACCCTCTTTTTCAAGGGTCCCTTGGGTTTGCCTTGCCTCGCCTTACCACCTTGCCTTACCTTACATAAATGTGCAAGTAGCTACTAGTTCTACTGCCACGACATTTGTGCGAGTACGAAGTACAGTAGTAGTTTGTAGATGTAGATAGATTCGCTCTGCGTCGCCTTGTTTGGTCACTACTAAGTAGGTGGATACCTTACTGTACTCTATGGTCCGTACTGTTTTACATCCGTACCTAAATTACCTACCTATTGCCTACCTAGACACCTAGCCCTAGTACATTATTTTTACATTGCATGACTTTATCCTGTCTGCAATTGTCTCCTCATTCCCCTAAATATATGATTCCTTTCTACTTCGTACTATATACACACACACTACTACTCTACTACTCCTTCCAATTTCCAATTCCCTACCTACCTACCTCCCGCTCGTCCCTCGTCCCCCCCTCGACGCCGTTTACTCTCCCGTACTACGCCCTACACTACTACTTGAGTACGTACGCACGCAGCATTAGTAGTAACCGTCGGCAACTACCTAGGTTAGGCTGACCTGACCACCACCACCCCAGCTGCCCCTTACCCTTCAAGGGTCTTGCCTTGCCTTGCCTTGCCTTACCTGTGTGTTTGCCCCGTCAGCCGCCTGCTACTCAGAACTTCATGTTCTACTCGTACAAGGCCCTGATCTGTTGCCAAATCTCCATCGACGTCCAATCAAACTGCGTCTACCCCATAAACTCCGACTAGCCGATGCCCGCTCATATCATATTATTGTCCCTCCTCTCGAATCCCCTCCCTGATCCTACATACTACTACACCCTTTGAGACAACACCTTCTCCACCCCATCATCCATATTCTTACTTCTTCGAGACGCCTCCCTCTTTCTAGCCTCTTCATGACATAAGATTTGCTTCAATATACGCGCGGAGGTCCTTTTTCTTTCTTTGTTGTATATTCTGTTCCTATAGACATTCATGTTTCGCCTCCGTTCATTTCTCCCAGTCGGCTCTTCCGCAGCATATTGCCACTTGCACACGCAGACTTTGTAGCTAGTTGGGCCATTTTTTAACCTTGATTCTTTCAGCTCGTGGCAATTTCGAACTTCAAGCGCATCATGGACATCCCTCATCGCGGACCGAGGCCATCTCTGGCCCTACCCGAAATATACGTCCACGAGTCGAAACCCGAGCACTTTCGGTCGTCAAGCAGATCGAGCTCATACAATTCAACTTCCTCTCCCACGACCTCCTCTATTCCAATGTCAATACCGCATTCTAGGACAGACTTCGTACCCCCACCTCTTCCTCCGCCAACACATTTAGCAGATATAGCTTCAGGAGGAAACAATGGACCTGATCTTGCCTGGAGGTTTGGGAACTCGCAGGGTTCTACGAGTGATTGGGGGGGATCTATGTCCTCCGTTGCCCCCGGGTCGAGTCTCTACGGGAGCTTTGCAAGTAGGAAGGGCTTGATGGATGACCGGCCCGACTATTCTCGCCGCATAAGTTCTACTTCGACAATAAAATCTTCGGTGGGAGAGGGTCATCAGGAGCACGCATACCCCAAAGATGAGGGCTATTCGAGTTTTTCCGGGACGAGCATTGGGTCATATAGGTCAGTTTCAATAAATCTGTGCCTATGCAATAGGTGCTCATCTCGCTGCGGATCCCTCCAGATTCTGGGATGGCGCCTATGAGCTTGAGCTCCAGCCCCGGATTTTAGATTCTTCTTTTAAATAAATCTCAATACGTTCGTAATTTGAAAACTATAGCCGCTGACAATTTGCATAGGTCCAAGTACCAAGAATCTTCTTCTGCGAAATCAGGTTTCCAGAGTCACGACAGATTCCAAACAAATGCACAGGCTTACGATAAATCTCTGTTACAAAAGCTGGACGCTCGAAGGGGGACAGATGATAAGTCACCTTCGCGGTGCTATTCAAAGTCAGCTTTCAGCTCTTCGGCTAGCGACGCTTCACCCACATCGCGCATTGCTCTCGAGCATAGACACCCCAGCCAGTTGAAGCCATTGTCTTTGCCAATCTTAACCAGCCGGCCTGGCTTTGTAGAAAGCCCTATTGCCATGTCTAGATATGGAGAAACTCCACTATCGTCTGGTATCTCTCCCGGAAATTCATATCCAAGATTCGGGGTTCAGACTCAATTTGAGTCCAAATCGCCCATTGACAGCGCGGATTCCGACAGATCTCATCCGTTTATTGCACGTTCTGGAAGCAGTTCTGTAATGAGTGTTGGTGATGAAGCTTCGAGTGTCACAAGCAAATCCAGGGAGACTTATGACCGTAGAACATCTCCAGATCATGATGTAGACTTCCCTATGGAAGAGACAGGGCTCAGGCGACTGTATATTGACGAGTACTCTGGTCGATCAGATGCGACTACGGGTCAAAAACGACGCGCATCGTCACCACCAGTAGAAGATGTCCAAACATTGCATACAGCCGGCAGCGTGAGCGATCTTTTCCGGCGGCGCGAGTCGGGATCAAGAAGCTCCCCAACACCACGATATCATTCGAATTCAGGATCAGTCTCTTCTACGACGTCCGCACCACGAAACAACTCTTATGCTTCTTCAACGTTATCAATTGCTGCGAGTAGCATCACAAGCATGAGTTCGTACGGGCGACTTTCTCCAGGTGGGATATCTCCAGCAGCTTCAGACATTCCAGACTCCCCTTATGTCACGTCCCTGTCTTTAAATCCAAGTCCACGCGCGTCTACAACTCATCAGCGTCAAGTATCAGACACTCGACCGCTTATGACCTCGCGCAAACTATCGGACAGTGTCAGCCATGGGAAATCCAGCAACATCCCAAAGATTCATGGCATTTTCATGTGTGAATGCTGCCCCAAAAAGCCAAAGAAATTCGATTCTCAAGAAGAACTGAAGTAAGAATTTATTATATAATAGTTGCACAAAAATTTGCTAACAAAAATTGTAGTGCCCATGAGCAAGAAAAGCAATACGAATGTGCTTATTGCCGCAACCGTTTCAAGAATAAGAACGAAGCAGAGCGCCACCAAAATTCGTTGCATTTGCGCCGTCATTCCTGGTCTTGCGCTGCACTCTCGGGCTATCCAGCCGCTTTTCATACATCTCCAACTCGACCAAACGAAGCAGATACCTGTGGATACTGTGGTGAAGATTTCCCTCGCTCCGGTATCTCTTCACCGCCCTCAGGTCCTCAGATAGCTATAGCAACAGACCAAGATTGGGACATCCGAATTGCCCATTTACAAGAGATGCATAAATTTGGGGAATGCAATCATGCCAAGAAGTTCTTCAGGGCGGATCATTTCAGGCAGCATTTGAAACACAGTCACGCGGGTACCAGTGGCAAGTGGACAAACATGCTAGAAAATGCATGTATGAAAGATGAACCTCTTCCAGAACCGATCAGAGGCCCCGAAAGGGTGAGCCCTGGCGGGCCGAGAGTAGGGAGAATTAGTGAGGAAGAGGAACTCCTGTGAAAAAATCCCTTCGCGGAATGATGATCATTTATATGCTTTAGATATATTACAACAATTGTTTAGGAGGAGAAAATGGAGGGATTTCTGAAAGACAATGGACGACAAAATTCTTAACGGCCGTATACGAGATACCCGGGGGTACTTTTTTGAGCATTGCTTGCATCACAGCATCATCTAGTGGCATTTTGAGCATGAACGGCAAAGAGAACGTATTATTCCGTTTTTTGGTTATGTTATTTGAATACCTTCATGAACAGAAGGAGGAGCGAAGCACAGCATTACATTATTGGCGTCTGGTGTCTGATCACCGATTTTTCCCTCGGCAAATCCATTACCGTTTGCTAGAACGCATGGGCGGTGTGCAACGAAGGCTTGAGGGGTGCATGGAGGAACATTATCGGGCTTTAACAGGTGCAGATAGCACCTGCTCCCTTGGTTAATTACATATATGAAGACGTCACTATGGACGTGCAGTTGAAAGCAAATAGTAGGCTTTCCAAACCCTGGTGCCTGGGATAATAAGAGTCAATGTGCTTCAGCGCTTTCCGTTCCCAGCCCAAGAAGTACATGAGAGCCGATATGCACGAGTGGCCATGGACCCATTTTGGCTAGACCTCACGTCCACATTGACTTTTGCACTGGATGGGAAATATCCCGTTCTCACTATCAAGATATTACAACTTGAAGGATGACCGTCCAACATTAAGCTTTATGGTTGCGTTAATAGACCAATGGTATGCAAGAAGTCGAGAAGGGATAGTATAAAGTAACATCGACACCACCTACTAAGCTTAGGGCGGTTGGTCGGGTCGGCTGCGATCGAAGGTTGGTGCCGCGAAGATGCATCTCAACCCTACTTGCTGTACATGAATCTTTTCACGTAAAGCGGGCTTCCCGTACATGGCATGGTTCCATTCTTGCAACCCTATCTAACCTGGCAAATGAGCCCTTGACATCAAGGTAAGGCCAATCGGTTTGCTCGCATGCATCGCAGTGCTGGTCATCTACGAAGTACTTCGTAGGGAGTTGGGATTCTACGAGCAAGTTATGGAGGTTTCCTCCATATGGACCTTGAAGTCTGACCGGCGGGGCTGCCTGAATCAAGCCGCTATGACCAATAGGTTTTTAGCTTTCTGGGGAAGGATCATTAAGCTCCTACCTTGGACATTCGAATTTTCTTCTCTGCATGATGCGGCAGAAACTGCGAATAGCTTCTGCTAGGCTGAAGGATCAAAATCGGAGACACCGGTCCACAGAATGCTGACTTCAATAAGGCGACCCGTCGTCATGGAACCCAATCGCAGGTCGCAATATTTTGAGAGATTATGTCTATCACAAATGCGTGGTGATAGACTAGTGCGAGTGTTATAGTATCCTGTTGACAACGCAAGGTTTATCTTACTATATAGGCTTAGTTCCCACCGTTTACTATTTTGGGCCAAAACTAGTTAGTTGTTGCGTACAGCCCTACCATTATTAGACGTACAACCTAGTTGCGGGCATCTTATCATCGCAAGAGCTTTCCTAGATAGCCCTTTTTGCCCCTCATTTATTTACTTGAGGCTCGGCAAGGTGGTTTTGGAAGCCAAGTGCGAAGAGCAAGCAATATCATGACAACATTATAGTCAGGCCACCTCATCCCATATATTTTTATATTATCTTTCCTTATCCTTATAACAGTCTTGTCTTGTTCGGTACTTAATCATAACTGCCGGTAGCTTCGTCTGCGATTAGGTAGAAACACGATCCACCGCGAGACTGTGTTCATAACGGTCAATATTTGTGCCGATCTTTACCTCTAAGCCCCCCTTGATGCATGGGGAAATGTTGAATGCCGAATTCAAGGGCACCAGTCGAACTCATGACTCGAGTGAGCTGTTTACCCCTCTCTCATGACTGTAGATTTATGTGCAGCGAGTGGTGCAAGGGAAATAAAAGATCCATTGTCTTTATAAAGGCTCGCTTCAATAATAGAGAAACTTCCATGCTCCTTCTGTCTAGTAACAGCACGGCACAATTTCTACTCTTATTATAACTTATCACTCATATGCATATTTTGAAAAGTGAAGAAGAAGCAGGGTACAGATCGACGATGTCGGATAGGCTCGAAGGAAGATATGCGCGTACCGTACCAGTACTCGGTCACATCCACATCTACATCTATCCTATACCCACTATTATGCAGAAAACATACGATCGGATCAATTAGAATGCAAGAGCTTCTTTTCTTACTTTCTTACCCGTACCCAGCAGCTCCCACAGACACGTATATACATCCAAATAACATAATTCACATGCAGTAAATCTACGCAAGTTGTATCCAGGCTAGATCTAAGAAAGAAAGAGCCTCAACAGTTTGCTGCACATCCAGAGTCCCGAAAAAAGCGTAAGCGTTGTTAAAGCGAACCACAAATCAAACTCTATCTTTCCCTCGTTTTTGTGTGGTTAGAATAAACGCCATCAGCCTTACCCTCCTCCCATTTCTGCCTATAACCAGCCCTACCAGGCACATATAAGCTTTGGCATTTTGTTCTATATTGGGAATACGGCGTGACTTAGCCTCGATAGTAAGTTGAAGCTCCGGTTCCCAAAATGCATGTTTTAGGAAATGTATACGGATGCTCAGCAAGCGCATCACTTGCGAAAATAACTCCCGTGTCGTATTCTGGAGAACAAACAACTTTGAGTGGGTGAGAGTTTTGGTATCCCAAGACTGTGCTCATACATACACCGCAGCGTTGAAAGGTTGGTTGGAGTGGCTGCTGGAAACAGCTCAAGGGGGGGGGAAGGGGAGGCTACACGTGATTCCCCGAAAATCCCACTGTCGGGGTAAGAAGAAACATTCGCCCCATGAACGAGACAGTAGGAAATATGAAAGGATACAAGCAATACGACCCGCTACTTAATCATCCAAAGCTACGTATTCGCCAGTTTTCGATTGCCCATATTCATCATCGAAACCCCAGCCCCGTACCCCACACGCCGCTAAGCATTCTCTTCTCTAGAGATGAGCCAAAAGGCGTCATCTCAAACCCTGGAATAAACACAAACTAAATGATAAAAACATCCAATTAATGAACGCGTTGCCTGAGCCAAGAAACATTTTCCAGGAGTAGAAGATGCGGTATTCCTGTTTTTGAGCAAGACAAGCCCCTTTTTTAAGCGAGGGCGAGCCTCTATCTACTCGAAATCCCATGGATTGCGTACTACGTTTAACGAGGCAGAAGTGATTACAAGCGTATTAATCAATGAGTAAAGCATTCCATAACGATAAGAGGCGGGCGGGTGAGTAAGTAGGCATTCATGTCTAATTGAGACTGGCGATTCTTCATGCGGACAGAAAGAAGGAAGGAACTTGCACTTGGCTTGATCGAGGATTCATCGCTCCATCTTTACACTTTACGCGACGTAGAAGGGTAAAGAAAAGTACACCCAGCTGAGTATTTGAGATATTTTGGTTTGGAAATGGACGAACGGATTCTGAGTATACGACATCCCGAAATAGTTAGCAAAATACTTGATCGAGACACCAACCACAAGAATGCCAGCAAGAAGAGCAATCGTAACACTGTTCAGAACCTTCCCTGCATGAACGCTGGTTTAAGATAGTCTGTGTGTAGGTAGTATCAATGATCTTGATTCTTTTCGTCAGTTCAAATAAGTTTCTCTCGGTATATATTTGAAATAGTGCTCGCGAGGCCTTCTGGTAGGATATATACTAGGGATAGAACATTGGAAAACCATTTGTTCCAATCCAAAGATATTAGGGGGAAACGCAATTCAGCAGTCATTACAAATCTGGACGGGGGACCTGTTCGTTGATTCTAGGGACGCTTGTAGGAATGAGAACTCTGCTTTGGCACACGCAATGTTGCGATTATTTCGGCTTTTCAAACTACAGAATTCGCCCTCAGATGTTCGCTGGGTTTGAATGGGTTAAGCAGAAGCTTCAGCTATTTATTCGGTTCTCTAAATATGTATGGAGACACTGACATCGGATATATCTCTAAATGCACGGCCGACGGTGCAAAGCTTCGCCAACCCGAAGTGACCACCCAAAGAAACTCTCTCTTCGGTGGTTGCTTTCTCACCATACGCCGTTTCATATATTTTATCTACCCAGCTGTCGTATCCATCTTCTCTTGTCTCGCCGCCCTCGCCTTCTCCCTCATCTCACTTCTCCACTTACCAATCTTTTCCTTCAACTCCGGGTTCTCAATCACGTCCTCGATCTTCAGGGGCGAGCGATTGAAGGGATCGTGCGGGTCGCTCAGCAAATGGCTGCGGATCGTACTGCGGTCTACAACCATCTTGCTCATTGGCAAGGTGACAGGGTCCGCCATGAGGGTAGCGAGGAGAGGATCTTCAAACTCTTCCGGCAACTCGCCCAGATCGCTTTCATCTTGGTCTTCGAGCTCTTTAGCCTTTGCGAAGCGTGCCTTCAGTTTGTTCCAGCGTACTAACTCTGGTGTCGGGCACAAGTGATAGCGTTCCATAATACGGGAAGCATTGGCAAAGTTTGCGGGTTTGTAGGAACGGCCGTCTCGGGCAACGGCTTCGATGAAACGGTCTGAGACGCCGAGGTTAAGATATATCTCAACGAATTCACTGAGGAGATGGCGGGGGTTGAATTTATATTTCTCTTCCATGCCTTCGACCTTCAGATTCGCTGATTTGGGGCCGACGATGGTGTCGAGGGTGTAATTGACCATTGCTGCTACTCGGTCCACGATTTCCGGCATAGTGAATGAAGCGCTGAGGTTCTTTGTAAAAAGTTTCATCATGGATATTGTTTCATTCGTTAGTTGCATGTATGATGTAGCTTGTGAGCTGGCGGTCTTGAGCTCTTCACTTTTGGCCTCGCGCTCCTCTGGCGTTAATTTCGTGGTTTTTAATTCTTCTTCAAGTTCGTGGATCTTTGGGAATTTGGTGAGCGCCTCGTCCAAGACGTATGTTGCGTCGTTCAAAAGGAGATTGACGAAGCGTAGGAAAAAATCCGTATTAGTTCTAGATTACTATTAGCCGCCGGACTCGCTATTAAACAGCAACAACACTCACTTGCTCTCCTGCGCCAACCTTTGCTTGTAGATATCGTTTGACCAAATACACTTGATGACTTGGAATATCTCATATCGAATATTGAACTTGTCATAGAACTGTGTATGGGCTCCAGTCGATTCAACCTCTGTAAAGAATTAGCAAGACCGACATGAAGCATCGACAGGTCATCGACGTACCGATATAGAACTTCATCAAGGCATGAAGCAAATGATCGTTGGCGAATTTGGATCCTATTAATGCATCCCCTAAAACTCCCTTTGTGCGATGGTATACAGGCCATGTGCCATGGTACAAGAGAGTAACCAATTTGGCCTTCAAATAGGGATTCTTGATATAGTCGGAGTTGGTGAGGAAGGTAATACAAAGCGCAATCGTTTCATCGCTAATGGCTGAGAACAGAACGTCTGGTATAAATCTATGACAACATTAGCGGTTTGTAAAATGAATTGTGATGCCAGATAAACCTACCGGAAGACGAATTTGAGGTTTGAAAGGATGTCTTCAAGAACGTATTCGGGCAAAAATCTAAAGGCGTCGGGTTGTTCTTCTTTCAAGGGTAACCTAGAGAAATCAGCACCGGTATATATGCATGCGCGGATGTTCTTACACGATAGTCTTGTCCGGGGTATAATCTGATTGCGTTGCAGTTCTTAGAAGCCACACTGTAACATATCTCATGAAAGTTACTGATTTGGTTTGCATCTGTTTATCGAGAAGAACACCTTCAATGGCAAACTTGGTCTGCATGTGCCGTTCTAAGACGAGCGTATATCTCTTAAGGTTCGTCTCGAGTACTGAAAGATTGTGTTGATTCTACAGATTGTCAGTGCAGCCTAGGGATATATGGACTGGGTCACCTACCACTGAGGCCTGAATCTTTGGCCTTTCCGCCTCCATCTCTTCCAATTTTCCTGCAAGGTATTTGATTTCCTTGTCTAAATTCTTGAGCATACTATTGGTGGCCTCACTACCATAGTGATGGGCAGCGAGAGTCAAGAAGAAGATCTCAGATATGAAGTTTGAAGTGCCATCGACTGGCGTCTTATAGTATTCATCAGAGGCATTTTGGTCGGCGTTCAGCTTCGTCTCCTCACTGATATCAACTCGAGGATTCCTCCTCAGATAGTCGACATCAATTTTCGACACCTTTGAGAATGTACTGTCCATGAAGGGTTCGCATAGACCGTCTAGAACGACTGTCACATTCATGAGAAATCCATCTGACGACAAGTTTTTGGCGTCCGGTTGAAGTGCTCGACGTTTGTGATTCGTATTTACAATATAGGCAAACCAATCCAGAGTTCTGTTTTTAGACGTTGGGCCTGCACGGACGAAGAGATTGATTATGTCAAGTAGGTCCCTCTGGTGGGTTTGCAGAGTTAGACGTAGGGCTTCTTGTGATGTCTGGATTCGCCGGGGGTCCATGGTCTTAGGACCCGCGAAGTACTCTTTCGAGACTTCAGGCTGGAGTGGCGAGATCCTAAAGAATGGCCCTAGGAGTGTATGCTTTTCGATACCCGGCGCTGATGTTGCCATTTGGAAAAGGGGGTCTTCAGCAATAGCTGTGACCAAAGGGGCATACTGCGATATTTGTTTCAGAGCCTGCAATCAATCAATGTTAGTATCGTTTCAAATTCCGTAGTTTGTTGGAGAAAATATAATGTCCCACGTCGACTTGCACATTAACGAAAGCACGCCAATAACAGACAAGAGTCTAAACCAGCCAGAGTATCCTTCATATGAAAAGGAGATTCATTGAAACCCCCAGTTGAGGGTCCTGCAGGATATGCTCTACTTTTTGTACTTACATTTATGTATGGCTTGTAATTATCATTCATCGTCATGTTCGAGAGCTGCAAACTCAGACCCGCAACAGCCTTCGTCAACATCGGTTTGACGGTATCATCTTCGGCGAATCGAGAAATAGCCTCCGTCAAGAAATCGGGGCATATTCCTCTGTCCTCGCCAGCTTCATTCAGTAGATATGGAGTCAAAGAGTCCGTATTGGGATTCGGTTCACGTCTGAAAAGGTCAGCCATACCCATCAGATCCTCAAAACCAAACTAACCCAAAAAGCTCCGGCACCTCAACTGAGAATATGCAATAGCTCATACATAGCCGCTTCGCCTCCTTCAGAATGGCATCCTTCCCATTAGCATAACCCCTTAAGCCTTTGAGAGCCTTGACTATTCTCTTCCAGGCCGGCAGAAGATAATCTAGAATGGACTTGTTGTGAGAAACTGTCGACGCAGCTTCCATTAGAGCCGAGTCAAGCCTCTCTGTCGAGAGCTGAATAGGAGCACTTTCCTCCTCTAATTCTTGTCTCAGGTTCGGAAGGTAGATGAGTCTGTGATTTGAAGCATCCACCTTCTGCATGGGATCCAAAGTAATCCTGAAGATTTGCCCTAGTATCCTGTTCGCATACTCATCAAGATCCTCATTGTTAGAGGGTGTGGCCAGCTTCCTGGCTTGCGTACCCCCGGGGTTCTGCTCGTCTGATTCAGCGCGCGGACGTTTTAATGAAGTTGCTTCGGAGGATATTCTTACGCTTGGCGAGGGTGTGTTATTTGAGGGTCGCGCAGTCAGCTTGTTGAATGGGTTCTCGGGGTTTGTGGTGGCGGTCGGAGCTTTGGTGATGTTGATTTTCGGTTTCGGCGCAGGTTCAACTTTTTCGGGGGCTGCTGGAGCTGGTACCGAAGAGGATGATGATGGGGCACTTGATCCTTCCCCTTTTTGCTCGGTCTTTGGTGTTGGTGTTGTTGTGCCAGACAACTTCTCCAGGCGTCTTTGACGGATCTATAGATGCATCCCACATTAGCCTTCCATAGATGGCGGACATGGGGAGCTATAACTGACTTGGTCCATCTTCTCCTTGTCAGGAGCTTCGGGAGGAGCTGGAGGCCCTTGCTGATTGGGATCCATGATTGTGATGTCTTTTGTAGTTGTTACGAATGAATAAAGTCAAGGTGCCTTGACTATCAACAGCAGCCTTGCGGACCCTGGAGCTGGAGTGACGTTCAGGCGGACGTGCGGGCTTTTAGCGATAACGCTTGCTAATCGGCATGGGTACAGGGGGATACATCGAAGCTCGAAGAAGCTCCATATGCATATGGAAGGAAATATTACCAAGTACGCCGTAAAGTCAATTATGGAACATTCATTCATTGTCCGAATAATGTGAAGCTAGCGAAATGAATATCACCTAAGGTAGGTACTCATCATCTGATGTTTGTTTGTATCTAATGCTCTACTGCAATATTGCAGTTTGTCTTTCAGACATGGAAGGGAAGCCTCCGATGGGGTAACCAGGAGAAGCATCACGTGCAATTTCTATCAGGAATCTGCTATGTATCTAGAGACCTACAATAATTCATCAAGTCGGGTTGAATTTGAGTGCGGAGACAGACGCATCAAAATAGAGCAAGGGGTCTGTTTGGTCACATCCTGAACTCCTTGATATCCCAACAATGCTTCTCTATTATGAGTCTACAACCCCCTTATGAACCGCCGGCGAATTCGCTAATGAATGCTTTGTCCCAAACGCCATGCTTCTCGCCCAAAGGTCCGCAACTTGTACACCGAAGAGAATCTCCATTCCGCCTAGTATGAATTCCGTAGTGGCGTCTGCACGCCCAGCTCTTCTAACTTCCTGCAATTCTCCATCTCCATATTCCGTGCCCTGTTCATTTTGTGTGTGTCCTGGACGAACCAGCCTTGAGCGTCTTGCACTAATCGGTTTCTTGACGCCACTTCCTCTTCACAGTATACCCTCAGCTGCTGAACATATTGTATTTCCGCATTCTGGTCGAGGTGGGAAAATTGACGAGCCGTGTAGCCATCCACTTCTCCAGGATCTATCCAGTAAGGCACCTTCTTTTGGTATGTTTGCCGGCCCATGGTATGTGGAGGTTTGGCTTCGTCGAATCGCATCGAGGGGCCACTTGATCCAGAGCCGGAGAAGATCGAGGATATGAGCGGCAAGAATAGAACCAGAAGTAAGGGTAAAAGTCCCTTAAGTATATCCTTCAATGAAGGCGGCGGGGCTGCTGGCGCATTCGGATCCCTTGGTCTCCGTCTCGGCGCTCTCCCCCCAAACTGATGTACTCTGATACCAGGGCCTCCCCCCATATTAAACACAAACCCTGGCCCATCATTGAACATTCCACCGCCTCCTATAATATCATTAGTCTTCGTTCGTATCTGAAGTCAATCACAGCCTCAAAACTCACCACCACCAAAAGGACCCATCCCCCCTCCCCCGAAAAACCTATTAAACATCTCCTCCGGACTTATCTCCTCGTCCCACATACTCCCACCGGACGCCTCTCCCCTCGCCCTCGACGTCCGATCCGCAAAGCCACTAAACGGGCTCTGCTGCGGCGCGCCCCCACCAAACCTAGAATCAGGATCCCCCCCATACCGATCAAACTTGGCCCTCTTCTCCTTATCCCCCAGCACGCCAAACGCCCGACTCACCATCTTGAACGCTTCATCCGCATGCTCATGTCCGTTCTTATCTGGATGCGTCAACAGCGACTGTTTCCTATACGCTTTCTTGATCTCTGATTCCGTGACTGTAGTTTTGACATCCTCTATGCCCAAGATATCGTAAAACGCTGTAGGTGCACAGCGACGAACTCTAAGGACGGCGGTTTTCTGCTCGATTGTGTATTTGCGATCTTGGTTTCCCTGATTGTGATCTCGGGATTTGGCAGCGCCATTTGGTTTGGCATCGGAGCCTGATGCAGAGGCTGCGGGCATCGCGCCGCTGTTTATGGGCGAATAATGCAATAGATGGAAAACGTCAGAGTGGTATTATTTGTTGTTGCGCTGGGATTTCTCTCTGTTTTGTTATGGCCACGAGACGGACGGAAAGCTGCCTCGCGGATAGGGAGCAGTTGTTCTAGTGACCCGGGGCCGGTCTTTTCGCAGGGGTTCACTGATGAGGCTACTGTTACTGCACGTGAGAACGTGCGGTCATTGCGGTCATTGAATTCTTGCGGACTGCACTCTTTTATGCGTTCAATTGAACTTTGCCAAAGCAACCCAATTGTTTCCAATTTCCATTGGTTTAAACATCACCCTGAAGTATTCGCCAAAATGCCCACTGAAGATAAACCCCTCGAACAAACAAAACGCACAGCCATTTCTTACGCAATGGACTGGGGCAGTACGTTCCCCTCAATTTCTGTAAATCTACTTGAAAGACTAACATGACCCCATAGAATCCTCCCTCCCCCCGACCCTCCTCGCAACCCTAATAACAGCCCTGCACGCCCGCCCCTTCCGACCACTCCCGATGCTCTTCCCGCCAGTACTCCTCTTCTCCACCTACCTGAACCTCAACGGCTTCATTATGGACTCAGCCGGCTTGACTGCTGCGTGGAGCGGACTGTACCTGATTATGGCGAACAGGAGGAGGGTAAAAGGGAGTTTCGGGCAGAGGATTGGGGGTCGTTTTGGGGCAAGGGGGATGGTGAGGGGTGGTGCGATGGCGTTGGCGGCGGGGAATCTGGTCGTGTGTGGGCTGACTTATGGGCTGGGGAGGAGGGCGAAGGATGATGGGGTAGCGAGGGAGAAGGAGGTTTAAGGTGGTGGTTACGTTGAGTGTGCATGATGGAGGCATGGGTGATAAATTAAAGTGCATTGTAAGAACTAGGTTTGAGTGTGGGATAATGTAAGAATACACTACAGGTTTTGGTCTGGGAGTGAAGCTTTGGATATACATTATGATCACGAACGGAACGAAGACAGCTTGAAGGGTGGAGGTGATCGTCAGATCTGTATTATGAACCACCACAGTGATTTCCCATGCATCCAGCTTAGATGGCGTGGTATGCAATGTACTGTATTACACCCAATAACTCCTTAATCAGTCGGCCTTTGGCGCACTGCATTACCGACATGCAAAATCCTGTACTCCATGCTATGGTATGCGCTATCCCAAAAACGCCGCAGTACCATTTATTCTACTCATTCTACAACGATTTGTATGCAGGGAATAGGTAGAGGCTAGTTAACCAAATGGATACCGATATACCGGAAATAACAATATATCGAGCCATCTTGGAGCTTCTGCGGCGGCGGCGATGTTGCTGAATCCTCTCTTCTTTAGCGACGCAGAAGTGGTGCAAGCTTGAGACTTGGTACTCGTTGATGTACTTGATATCACATTCCCTGGGTTTGTCGCCAGCGAACTTCCGGTACTCTTTCTCAATCTCAGTGACTGCAACACCATGGGCATGCCGGATGACAGCAACCGCGCAACCAGTGCGATGCTATGCTGGAGTTAGAGGTGCCACAAAAGCCCTGAGGAATCACACGTACCTTGCCGTGATTGCAATGAATAAGGAGGGGGTAATTTTGCTTGTCGAGTGCGACATCCATGATTGAATGCATGATAGCCTCAGAAATGGCAACTTTCTTCGTTCCGGGCAGCTCAATGACCTTGTGGCAGATATCGTTTGCTTTCATGAAGGCTTTGAACTCGGGAGGAGTGTCTTTATTAACGAGGGTTCTGTAAAGACATCAATAGCTGAGAGAAGGTCATAGGCTAGGGCCACTTACACAATAGTCTTCAGGCCGAGAGTTTGGAGGAATTGATAGTCTTCAGTATGTGGGAAACTGCTCCGGTATATACAACCGGGCATTACTTCTCCAAAATTGAAATGAGTTTTCTCATCGTCATTTTGGTCTTCATTCTCGGCTTTCAGTGCCTGGAGCTTTTTGGAAACTGTAAAGCATGTCAGAATGGAAATCCAAATATATCCGAATGGTGCGTGGCACACCTTCTTTCCCAATATCTACAACCGTGCAAGGAACCATCCCATTGGTAGCAAACTCGGCTCCAATATCCACCGGAGTCTCCATCTTGACGCTTCTCGCAGGAGACCAGCTGCCCTCTTTCTCCAGGCTGCGAGAGCGACGTTGCTGCTCGTGAATCATTGGGCCTGCGCTACAGCCTTCGATAATGTGGTGGTGATCCTCAACAAAGGCTCTGGTTGTTCTCTTTGATACCAAGTTTCCCTCCGTCATTGTATGTCCTTTCAGTCCTCTCTCCAATCTGATGGTAAATGTACACACAGAACCGTGAGCCAACACAGCTCAGACCTCGGTAGCAGGTGGGGTCTGAATTCAAATGATAGACTTGGTCGTAAGGTCGTTAAAGGACGCGGCGACAAGCCTGCTGATTGTTCTGGGTTTGTGAAGGCATGTTGAAGATGTCTCCGCGTTCCGTGGGGGTGGGTTGGGAGTCGATGTTCTGTGAAAAGGAAGCAAGAGCATTCAGCAACAGGCGCTGGGGTTTAAAGAATTTCCATTTCGTGGTGGTGGTTGTGTAGCTTGATGGCTAGAGGTCGTAGGTCCCAAGCTTTCAAGACGGGGCTCGGTACACCTGTAGGTAGTGTAATCAAGAAAACCGGCACGGGGCTAAGGGATTCTGCCATCATCAGTATGATGTGGAATCGACGTCTAGCACCCACATAGAAGTACGTGTGAATTACTGTAATTACAATGTTTTCATAAGGGGGACTGGAGCAGGAAGTTATTAAACGTGAATGTTGTGATATGTATGGTATGGTTGCAGGTGGTCATGCGGCGAAAATCTAAAGGAAGGATTTGCCGAATCAAATGTTGTTATACTATAAACCTGGTCCTTGTCATGTTCTACGGACAAAGCACCTCCAATTATTTACGGACTCCGTAGGCAACAGGTCTTCTAAAGCTATGATATTCTTTCACCGTGTGATTATTGATTGGTACCCTCGTAAAGACGTTGAGGAGCATCCCTTTTAGGTCCGTCGAAAATACGGATACTTTTTACGACATGATTGTTAAGAAACATTCTAGAATGTTGGGATTTCCGGGATGTGATCCGTTCAATCCGAAGAGCTGGTCTACAGGTCTTGATTCATATTTCCTCAATTGGTCACACCATCTTATGTCGAATATTTTATTTACAATGAGAACTTTTACCTGGATGTAGAGTTTGTCTAGATGACGAAAGATGGTTACAATGTGGGTAACCATATCGATTTGCATACAAAAACTTCAAAATCCCCAGGTGGACATTCGAAAGTGATTGAGGATTAGCAGGGCAGAATCTTGGGTATCCAGAAGTATTGACTTGAAAGGGGAACTTTCACAACCAGTCAGTATCTTTCACGCAGAATCCAGTCGAGAGTGTTTTAATCACTTAGCCAAGGCGGAACATTTTACAATCTGTTCTTATTGGTGATGGTGTGTTACTTTACAATCCTGGTGATCGTGGTATCCTGATATCTATAACAAAACTCAACCTCGCTCATTTACTCCATGGTATACCCGGCCGTTACACATAAAAATACTCCATTACAATGCCCAGCCCTTACTCAAAATGCTGTTTCCCTTTACATATATCATTCCCGTATAAACAAGCACAATAACGAAAAGTAGAGTGACGAGGGAGCCGATTCTGATTTGTCGGCCCGCCTTCTGTCGAGGAGTCTCCTCACTGCTGCTAAGTGAGAAGCCTTTGAATGTATCGGCCAAAGAATCCGCTGCTTCAAATGGGATAGTTGGTGCGAAGAATCGTTGCTGTTGAAATTCAATATCTTGACGAGACTTTCTGGCCCCAATGGTCGCCGTCAGGTCTGGATTGGAATTTTTTCGTGTGACATTATTAAAGAAGTTCTCCTTGACTTCTGGTGAGGACACGCGCAATTTTGGTTGATTGGGTGGGTTTCGGAGTCTATGAGCTGGCGTGATAGGTGCCGGAGGGATCTTGGCCCAGAAGATTGGAGATTTCTCAGTCACCGGTGTTTGGCCGAATAATTGCGTGTTGTTGTTTCCCTGAAGGGCTCGAGGGGTGTTAAAGGCGCGATGTTGCTTTTGGGGTACGATTGGGGCCCAATCCATGACGTCCTTATCGTCATGATGTTGTCCGCGATCTGTTATATTTTCGGTCGCGAGGTACCGAGTTGATGCGGTAGGCACCGTGTCCATCTGAGGCCGGGTCCCATGAGTAGGCACTTGATTCCAGTTTCGCAGAGGTGTTGGGTTTAGAGGTTGGTTGTCATATGTCTTTGCGGGAGGCGAATGGTCCCACCATGGTGTAGAGGGTGATGGACGAGATTCTGTTATGGGTTTTGTGGATATTTCGTTTAGGATATCTTCCATACTGCTTCCACCCTTAGTAGTCGGGCTGTTGGAACCAGATCCTGGTCCAACTATGTTGAATGTTTCAACAGTGGCCCAAAGAGGAGAGTGATCGACTTTGAATGTACCCTGGGATTTGATGGCCAACTGCGACTGATTAGAAAAGTAAATGCTGATGGGCAAAGGGTGGCTTACCAAAGCATTGAATACGAAAGAAACCAGATGAGCACCAATGGCTGCAGGTCCAAACGGATCGGTGAGAATTCCTTTTCCCATGAAATAGTAGGTGAGTGAGCGAGTCACTATCATCACGAGTTGCAATTTGTACCAATGCCGATATCCCTTGATTTGGGTGTGCAATCTTGCACCTCCGGCAATTGCTTCCTTGATCTTGGGGTTCCATACGAATGAAACCAAGCTGAGCTGTAGTGTTCGCCATGCCAATGTTTTCGAGGCTGCCAGAGACGTAAGAGGTCCAAGTAGAGTAAGTAGGAATTGTGGGATGTTAAGGTCGGGATTTGCTTCTGCATTGAGTAGAGAAGCAGCGATCAAAGCAATAGCGTTGCAAAGGAGTTGTCCAAGAACTCCCGCGAACCAGGCAAGCTTCAGCAGATCAAGTAACGAGACAGATCTGATGTTGGTTTTGAATTTATTGGTTCGAGTGTCTTGCAGCCTGCGTCCAAGCCAATCTGCTTGTGCAGTCTTTTTGGCTACTTTCATACGTTCCAGCGCCTTTGGCGCGCAGTCTTCGCAGACCTGAGGGTATAGTTTCTCGATACCTCTCTTGTACTTGTAGTACGCTTTCTCAGATGCCCTATAATTTGGGTGGTTTGGGTCGCACTCAACATCAAACTGTTGCAGCGATGCTCGGTACAAGTGTTGATTCTTTTGGCAGGTTGAACAAAAGATGGCTGTGTCAGGGCCTTGAGAAGAGGGTTGATAGTCAGGCTGAGGAACGGCATATGAGCGGTTTGAGGGTGCTGCCCAATCCGTAGCAACTGGAGGATCGGTAATTTCACCATCCTGTTTGGAAAAGTTAGCATCGTGGGCCATGTAGAATACGGGATGTAAATACCTGGTCAAGATAATTCATGGCATCGCATTTTGCGCATTCCCATTGAGTGATGAGGCCATCATACACGATTCCAGATCTCTTGTTGCAGTAGAAGCAAAGGAGCTTCTTTTTACCGCGAAAAGAAGCCATGACTCCATGACGTTGAGGAGCGGCGGTGGTGGTGGTGTTGAGGCCCAAGAAAGATGATTGAGGTTCATCAGTGTGGACTGTGATTCGTGCCACGATGCGTCCACCAAGAGAGGTGGTTGATGCACAGGCACCACCCTTGATAGGCGGGGCGATTCCGCGGATTCGGTTGGAGATGATCGGCGTGAGCATGAGAAGGACGAGGAAGGTCAAGAGGATATTGAACGCGATAGACGCGTTGATCTCGGCGAACGAAATCATCTTGGGAAGTTGATCTTGCACGAATGCTAGAAGCAGGCAGAATCCAATGTTGAAAGGTGCTTTGTCTGTAGCGTATTGAAAAGTTTCTTGAAGTTGTAAGTTGAATCACTTATTCACTTAGAGTGGTGAATTTGTGTGTATCGTTGTACATGTAGAAGAGAAGAAAGAAAACACTTCAGACGCGACGCGACGAAGTATATAGTCTGTTATTTTTTGAATTTCGAGCTTCTATCTAAAGGGGAAGGGCTATCTATTTCCTCGACGTCAGAAGTGGTAATAAACTCGCTCAAACTTTGTTGTTCTCTAAATATCAAAAGAGGCAATCGCCAAAAAGCCCTCCTGTACGCGAGACAATCATACATTCACCCAAAACAAGTCGCACTCTTCACAATACCGTATAGAGCTGCACTAAATATGTATCTGCGCCTCTGCCTTCTGTACTTACATACAAAGTATCAATAGCCTCCTGTCCATTTCCACCCGACTTCACATTCGCCGCCGTGTGTTTCAGCCTCGTGTCCTCAAAGATGGCGGAGATCTCAGCCTTACGTCTACTCGTCGCAGCAATCATCGTTGCTGTCACTACAGCTTTCGTGAGCATTCCTAGATAGCCATTCGACTCTTGACTAACAGTGATACCTAGCTACGCCTATTCTACATCCTTCCTGCAACATGGGGCAGCCACAAGCACCCGCATCCCGAATATCCAAGAACAACACCCGCCCACATGGTGGTAGTACTTGGCTCAGGCGGCCATACGGCGGAGATGCAGTCAATTATGCGAGACATAGACCCAAGGAAGTACATGCATCGAACCTACATCGTGTCATCAGGGGATGATTTCTCTTCCAGCAAAGCCTTTGAGATCGAGAAGAAGGTCCAGTCAAAGTGTACGGAAAGGGGGGCCACAACAACTATCAAAGGCAAGAATGATCTTGTAGTAGGATTCTGGGACATCAAAGTTGTTCCCCGCGCCAGGAAGATTCATCAACCTCTTTACACGACCATATTCTCTTCAGCCTGGTGCTTGATGGGTTGCTTCAGGGCCTTGTTAGAAACGGCCAGAGATTCTACGATATCGCCCGGGGAATATCCAGATATTATAATCACGAATGGGCCCGCTACAGCTGTAATGGTGATCTTGGCTTCTTTGGTGTTGAAGTTCCTTGGTGTAGCACCGGCGTGGTCAATGAACTCGGTCTATGTGGAAAGTTGGGCCAGGATCAAGACTTTGAGTCTAAGTGGCAAAGTCCTGTTAAATCTAGGATTGTGCGATCAGTTCATTGTACAGTGGGAGATCCTGGCGAAAGCAATCAATGGGCGAAGTAGGTGGAAGCAGGTTGAGTGGCATGGATTTCTCGTGGATTAGATGTGCTACGTCCTCGATTTCTTCACATGAAGCATACATGATGTGACAGATTCCTCAAACGATACCTAGACCTAGCCATGTCTGTATAGGAATCTCAAGATGTTTTTCACTAGTCCTGAAAGTCTAATGCAGTTGTGAGGATCAAACCCCTGTATAAAGACATATTTACATATTGTACAACTGAGCCTACTTTCCCATGCAATTAAGGGTCTCTTAAGCCGCAGCCGCAGCAAGCTCTTCAACTTGCATCTCATCCGGGACCTCAACCTCATCGGTTTCTGGAATACCGATGTTGTACGCAGCGTCTCGGTTCCTGTCCGCCACCTCGATTTCTGTCCCTGCCCATGACCTCCATCCCTCATAGACCTTGTCTTCTAACTGCATGCCAATCTCTAACATGCTCTTGCCAAAGTATGCCCCGGTCCACATCGCCTCTTCCTTAGCAACTCGGCGCTCCACTTCCTGCTCGTGGCGCAGAGCATAGAATTCCTTACGGGCAATATCGTAAGCGTCACTTTTTGGGAGACCCGTGTTCTGAATAAGCCAGAGCTGCCTTTGAACAACACTATGGTACCATTAGCAGGCGTCTCCCAGACCATAATGGAGGTCGTACCTCTCTCCGCTCAGCGGCCTTCCTAATTGTTGTATTCTACTCCAATCACACCTCTGCCCATCCCTACCATCATTCTCCAACACAATCCTCGGCCTTGCCAGCTCCCACGGGTGATCGTTGTAAAACTCCTGCCGTAATTGATCCTCCTCATACTCTATCGGTTGTGGCTTGAACATCTTGCTCGGCTTTCGTATTCGTGAATTGATCTTTGTCTCTCGGTGCTGGACAGGTTGCATTCGTGTCAGGATCTCTCCTGGAGGAATTGACCCAATGGTGTTAAACCATGCTGGTGGTTGATTTATGCTTTCGGATTCGAGAAGTCGGAGGGCTGTTTGGTATACCCTCGAGGGCTTTAGATTGCGGCCTCTCATTGCTGAATTGGTGACAAAGACGATACTGTGGATTCAGATTAGTCTTGAAGGTATGAAACTTCATGAGGGGATAACTGACAAGTATGCAAAGATATATGTGCTGACTTGCTGTAGATTTTCCGAGGCCATCAAGTTGCTATCTGAATTTCAACAGGGGTCAGCATTAGCGTCAATTAGTACCTCAGGTCTTTTAGGGTACTTGAAGAATTTCGAGATTCCCACGAAACATAGTGAACGCGCTGAACGACGCGCTATCACACCAGTCCATCTCTAAATAGCGGCAAAGGACAGTGACAATATATCTTCAGCTCTAATGTGTCTGTAGGAAAAGTGGCAACATGTCAAATTCATGTCCTTCTTTTGCAGCTCTACCCCCTCGACGGCCAGCAATATCGTCTCGAAGGTAGCATCCCGCCAGGTGTTCTCTTTTCTCTATCCCGCCGACTTGTTTACAGCCTTGCATCCTCACTCACGGCGAAATCGAAATCGAGCTCCCTTGCAGATGGTTTCAGCCACAGCTCCGCAACTCGAGGCATGGTTTATCGAGTCCCTGGCCAGTGCTGGCCAATGTCAGAAGCACAATCCCAAAATTCTTCAGCCGACTACGTTCTTCCCCTCGCAGAGACCAGACATATCTATCAAAAGGAGACAAGTACACAATGTTACCTTTAGCCGGCCAAAATCTACACGGGATGCGAAGCCTGGGGGGGAATATTCCGTGCAGGAAACGAACTTGACGAAAGAAGAGCTCATGGATTTGGTGGACCAATATGATGGAGAGTCACTTACGGACCAGTTGCCACTGTTAGAGATGCCAAATCTCTATCAGCCTAATGACGGACCGCATGTCACTGTGTCTGATAAGCCGGAGGATGAATGGCCGCCTCCCAATTATACCTGGCCTGCGGATGCCGAGACAAAAATCAAACTTGCTGAGTTGGAGGCTGCAGTAAAGCAGAAAGACTTGTGTCTGGATGCAGAGGATCTGTACCAGCTCTACAGAACGCTTCCAAGACCGCGTGCTCCATATCTCCCTGCAAAGCTCCGACACACATTTCTTCGTCATTTATATACTGTGGAACGAAAAGATGAGACTTCTATGCTCCGATATCTTTCTGTAGTAGATGACATGAAAACTGGAGCCATACCATTGACCACCATGGAGTGGAATAGCGCCATTTCGTTTGCTGCTCGCTATGTAAACAGGTCAACGGATATTGAAGTCGAGGCCGCTTTGCATATGTTTAGAGAAATGGAACATGTAGCAGGTGTCAAAGCAAGTGGCGTTACTTTCAACATACTCTTTGATGTTGCCTGTAAAGCTGGCAAATCCACACTTGCTGGGATGATCTATAAGGAGATGGCAGCTCGCGGCTTCGAGTTCGATCGATTTCACCATGTCAGCTTGATCCAATATCACGGGCTTATGAGAAACGGGGATGGTGCTCGAGCCGCCTACAAAATCCTTGTGGAATCTGATGAGATTGTTGATACCGTTGTGCTCAATGCTATGATATCAGCTCTCGTCGGGGCAGGCGAAGCCACTGCTGCAGAAAATATCTACGAACGAATGAAGAGAATACATATGAGCCGGGATCCAGATGCTCCAGTACAACCCCGCAATTTCCTCGCAAAGCGTAGAATCGCTAGAGTGCTCATAAATATGGCCAAGATCTCAAGACTCGATCCGACGAAAAGGGACCAGTTCCAGAACAAGTCTATAATAGCTCCAGATATCCAGACGTACCGGATCCTAATCAACTACTTCACTATCCAAGTCGGCGACCTCAACAAAACAGTCAAACTGATGGATGAGATGAAATGGTTCAAAGTCCCTATCCATGGGGCGCTGTTCCTTTCCCTCTTTAAAGGCTTCTATCTTCACGGCGGCATACGATACACGCACTGGGTCGAGACACGACTTGAGAGCGTCTGGCAAGCTTACATCTTTGCCATAGACAACGACATCGAAGACTTGTATATATCTCAGTGGATGGTCGCATGGATTCTCAAGGCTTTCGCGAAGTGTTCGGGAAAGGCCAGGACGGCTGCTGTCTGGGCAGAGATTAAGACGAAATGGCAGCCAAATGAGATGGAGCTTGAGTTTGTGATGGACTGTTTGAGGCCGCTTATGGAGGGCCCGGATGCGGCGGAAAAGAAGCATAATTGGTTACTAGGCTCAAGAGTGTAAACTAGATGTTATTATTATGTTTTTACCGTGTATAAATTCTTTGCCCTCGTTTCCGTTTTGATAGGAGGCTATCATATTCCCTGCTTCAAATCCCATTTCAGTATGAGCGCCCTTCGACATACATATTTCCCCTTCGCGCGCCAAGCAGTGTTGGGGATGTCATATGTATGTCAGAGTGATATTGAGGAACTGAATCGGGGGTGTCTGTTTGGGGTGTATTGGAAAATCCAGAATGTTGGTACTTCTACATTCTCATAAACAGTGAAGTTGTTTTAGCTCAGACTGCCGATTAGGGGCAACGCCGAGATTTCGTGCTATTAATGGACATCTGGCATATTCTCATCGCGAGATGCTGTGGGCGTCAGGAAAGTTGCCAAGATGTGTAGGGTTTGGGTGGGATTTTACACAATTGGCAGTCCCTTTCCTACCCTTGCTTATATATAAACAGACTTGGGGTGTAAACGGATAGAAGCTATACCCCCTAGGCATCCAAATCTAGCATTCAATCACGGATGACAAGCAGGGCGCTACCTTGATCTTTTGTTAAAGGGTATTCAAATATGCCCTTTGATGAAGATATCCCGAAACTATGCAGGCAAGTGTCAGAAATGAGTCCATTAGGAGAAGCAGAGTACCGGTGTGTGCCATGTTAATATAAAAAGCAATTCTTTCAACACTCGTAACACATGTTGAAAATAGAAAGTCATCACCCTAAAGAAAACGTGAGATGATTAAGCATATAATGAACGCATCATAAGAGGTTTTCCACGCCAGTGACCAACACCCAATGTATTATTCCCGGCTTTTCCTAAAGTACTCTACCTGTTTGCTAGCAATTAATTGCAATTCATGCAAAGGTCCTTGCCATCCCGCTCATTACTCCAGTGCTGGTAGACAGACAGCTACAGCGAGCCTGGCATCGAAGGTTGCCTATTGCAAAAGTCCCCGTAGTCTATGAAAAGGTTAGGAAGCGAGCAGAGGCAGGGAACTGGCTATCATTCAAACACGGAAAAGCCAGAAACTGCCTCTGACCATTTGAGAACCATCAGTGGAAACACTTGCTGTGCCTGACAGCATTGGTGGAGAATGCTTTAACCAGGCTGGATATTTGTAATTATCGAATCACTTGAAATAATAATTCGCTTTTTCCTGGGTTGAGTATGACAGCTGGACGTGACCGCCAGGAACTCGACGAGGTTCATCTCTATTACCTTGTCGCCGACTTTTTGCATCACAGGGGCTTGCACTTGTACTTGGTACATCATAATCTTGGTGATGTACCGTGTCAGCTTACTATTTGTGCCTAACCCGCCTTACAGTACATCGCATCGGCCGGCCGAGGGTGATGTGGAAGTGGCTCCAAAAGCATTTCGGCTTTGGAAGTATTCCCGAATCCGAACACTGTGTAGATAACAGGTGTGACAGTTTGAAAGACAGACTATCTTCGCATGCTTCCAACGAGGTGGAGGAGATAAGGGGGGCCTGGATACAATTGAACATCTGTGGGGATGGTCCGGCGAGAAGCTACAGCTTGGTCTTTTCACCAGAGTGGTGCCCAGTACAAAAAAATACAAATAAAAACAAATGCGGGCTTTGAGGCACAAAGAATATCAGAGAGACAACATGCAGCATATATAGAAATCTAGAGGAACTTGACATGCCCTTACCATTGACGAAAGAAGTGGAAATGACTGACTCGAAAGCACAACAGCTTCCTAGAGCTTTCGCCTCAGCTTCATAGATCAAAGATATCAATGGTTGGAAAACACCCATGCCCAATTTATACTACTTCGTCCCAGGCCTAACCATTCCGCCAAGGATACGGGTAACAATGATCTGAAAAGGGGTTTCAAGAAATGAGGAAATGTCACGTGAATGCGCGACTGACAAGCTAAATTCACGCGTACCGTCTTGAACCTTTCTTTAAAGCTGCGATCACGAAACCCATCCGCACAACCCCCCCAAAAAATCTCGACCTGGCATCTATTCTCAAAAACCGGCTTCGAGGTATCACTCTCATAATGACAACTCCCAAGCAGCCTGCAAAGCGCAAACAAAGCACACTCGATGCACCAGTATCTCCACCGCCCTTACGACGCAAAGTCCAGTCTACAACTACGCGTATGCTCTCCATGATAACCCCAGGACCCATACGTACTTCAGCTGATATGTTTTCAGAGACCGCTGTAGCCTCGTTCTTCACTCCCGCCTCGCAAAAGCCCCCTGAAAAGGTTGTCTGGCAGGAACGAGCGCCGAATGATGATACGCCCAACACACTTCTTGTTGGTAAATATGAGCCTGCAAATGACCCTGTCTCAACGCCGAATGAGCGTGAGAGCGGGAAGAAAAAACTAGCTGCGTTCGATTTCGTGAGTAACCGTTACCTGTTGCTATGCATAGGCAGGTCTGACGTGGTTCTATCACATAGGACTCTACCCTCATTGAAACCGCATCCGGGAAGAAGTTTGCCTCTGATAGCCAAGATTGGAAGTGGTGGCATCCTTCCGTGCCTGGGAAACTCCGAAAGATGCATCTCGAGGATGGATACAGGATTGTGGCCGTCAGTAACCAAGGTGGGGTATCTCTAAAGCCTAATACGAGAGCACCTAAAACACACACATCTAAGGTGGCGTCGTTCAAGGAAAAAGTTTCGGCAATTTTCAATCAGCTGGACATTCCGATGAGTATCTACGCGGCTACGGAAAAGGACATTTTTCGGAAGCCTAGGACAGGAATGTGGGCCGAAGTACTCGACGACTATAATATCCAGCCTGATCTCGCGCAATGCATCTTTGTGGGTGACGCTGGAGGTCGTCACGCGGAGGGAAGGAAGCCGAAGGATTTTTCATGTTCCGATCGGTACGGTACCAAATCCCGCTTTGCACACAATTGTTTACACAAGATAGGAATTTCGCGGAGAACATCGGTATCAAGTTTCAAACCCCGGAAGAGTTCTTTCTTAGTGAGGCCCCGAGGCCGTTCACTCGTATATTCGAGCCTTCGGATTATCTTCCCGAGTCTGCGGCTGAAGGTTTGTATTCCTATAGAAAACACCGTCCAACAGACGAAGGCTTAATTCTCGTACAGCAATTGCGCCATTCGTCAAGAAGAACGATATCGATATCGTTATCTTCTGCGGGAGCCCGGGTGCAGGGAAATCAACTTTCTACTGGAAGTATCTGAAACCGCTTGGGTACGCAAGAGTCAATCAGGACATTTTAAAAACGGTATTTATCACCTGCCAACGCCCGTGATTGTCGTTCTGATAGTGGGTAGCGAGAAAAATGTATTAAGGTTGCGGGAGACTACTTGAGTGAACAAAAGTCAGTCGTCGTTGGTAAGTAATTACAACCCGTAAAGACTTTGCATTCTTGATCACCCTTAACTCTCCAGACAACACCAACGCGGATATCGAAGTTCGCAGCAAGTGGATTAAATTGGCTGCAAAATATTCCGTACCGATCCGTTGTGTCTTGTTCACAGCAGCAGCACAGATCTGCGAGCATAATGATGCCGTGCGAGCGTTAAACAACACTGTAAGTGACCCCTTGCACTCTCCCCAACCATTTCTTCAATCCCAACGAAAGTTGATGCATATGAGTCCACGTTGAATGCGAATGGAAGCATGTGAAGTATGTACTCATCGGTAATGCAGATGAACCCTGAGGAACGGCAGATTCTTCCTGGAATTGCATTCAGTAGCTTCAAAGGTCGGTACAAGCCTCCTAAAGTAAGCGAAGGGTTCCAGGATATAATAGAAATTCCCTTCAAGGTATGTTTATTACTTGCAGTAGACGGTTTGCTTTTTCAGGTGAAGTGACTAATCTATTTCTATAGTTCGAAGGTACTGAAGCTGAACGGGCAATATGGCTTCGACATTGGATTTGACGGTTCCATTAAAGGGAGGATATGCCGTGCACACAACCACAGCCGCATTAAATCCATGTTGGGTAGCGTGCAAAAACATTATTTGTCAATCACGAAAATATCTACACTGTTAGGCCTCGAGGTGGATGGTTACTAAAGAGGGGTAGTTACCTCCCCAGCGAGCATTGTACGACTTCGAACTTCGCCAAATTCCCAAAGAGGTCGGGCTGAACCATGCGAGTGTCAACATGGCTACTCATTTGGTGGGTTGCAGTATTGTCACAGCATTTCTGTGTTCTGTGTTACACATCGATGCGCCTTCTAGGAACACCGTATTTACTTGTAATTCAAGGCACTATAATCACCAAACTTGTGTGACCGATTGGTACTGCTCATAGAACAAGTCTAGGTTCACTATACGATTCCCTGGAGGCACAAAATCCATATTGCTTGCTGCTACAAGAGATGCAAAGGGCAGGTAAGGTAAATTAGTGGAGCCGAAAATATAACCCGGCGATTATGTATCAACTCCCGATGCAAGAGATAGTGGACTGGTCGAAAGACCTAGTGGAACTCATGATTTTCGATGACTAAGTGATTTGCTTGGTTCTTTTGGCTTCCAAGAGTAGATGAATATGTACGCGTTGTGGGGGCCTTATGAAGAGAATTTCGGAGATTCGGAGGCAAGAGTCTAGACTTCGGCGATCTCTATGGGGTAGGTGCTCTCCTCGGGTCTCTTCCCGCACGAGCAAAACTCAGATGACAGCAACACAACTGACTCGTACTCGTACAAATTTTCGGATTTTTCCAATCGCAAAGCCATGGACCGACTCCAAAGAGTCATCGTGTGTTACTACGGATTGTTGAACGACGCTGAGCGAACGCTTCAATTATTTTCTGTTTGTTTGTCGATTTGTGATGTGTTGGCTTCGATATTTACCGTACCGGTAGGCAACGGGGCCACGACCCTCTTGTTCCAACTACAGTAGGAAATAAGCGGAGCAAACAAGGACAGGAGCCCAATAAGATGAAGTGCGGAGGACAGGATACCGCTTCCGCAGCGATTGAGCCCGTTGAAAAGTGCGAATCAATGTTGGAGCACAACCATATTGTCAATTCTTCAACGCTCCGAAGTCATGAGCATTGCTTTGTGCCAAACACGAAGTATTTATTACAGGCAAACTTTGCCCTTTTTTATCTCAAGATGTCAATGTGAGATGTGACAAAGCAGAGGTGGGAGGGGGTGCGGGAAATCAATTCTGGATGCTTGACTGGCCTGCGGGTTGTTCTATGATTGGGTCGCCCATGCCAGCAAGACTCAGGTACCCGACTCGGTTGTCTCACAGCGTAAACAAGGCGCAAAGATCCTTCATGGTGGATCTGGATGCCCGTGACTGGGGCTGCGCTGCGCTACTCAAGCTTCTGTCTGTTCGAATTCCTCACACGCCGCCACGAAACTTGCGCTGACTGCATTCAACGTTGGCATGCAGAGAGAACAGAGCTGATGATAGGCACGTTCTTATGGATGAATTGACCTCACTTGATTGTCCCGACCTAGGCACGGAGTTTGGTATCGTCCGGGGCGTGGAAAGCATACAGAGCTAAAGGCAGCCCACCACATCATATCCCGCCAGTAAGGTTAAGCAACTTACGGAGAAAATCAAGGTCGTGGGCAGGGCAGGGGAGGGTAGGGAAGCTTTAGGCGCTAGACTCTCCGAACAAATTGAGCTATCAACGGCCGGAAGGCGACCCATAGGCTGAGGCAGGGTCCGATGGACAGAACAAGCTAATGAACGTCAGTAGACCCTTGTCCCCCGAAGTGCTGGGTCTTCTGGAGTGTAGGAAATCCCTGCTCTTCTTATGATTATCGGGAGCTTTGCGTGAGGATTTTGCAAGGGCAAGCGAAGCGCTCCTTTGGGAGTCTTTTTCCGCATTTGCTACTGTAGGACCGCAACCTATGGACGTTCTCCGCCCACCCTGTAATACTTTATTTTGCCCTTCCTTCTAGCGGCGTCGACAGAGCATGTCCCAATGCCCTGACTGGGTACGCTCCGTAAAGGGCGGATGCCGGCCAACCAGTGTCTTAGCTTTCCAACGGTGGGTTCTGCGCCCGCCGAGCAAGAGGGCGGCAGGTGTAAACAGTGGGCCCAACTCGTGGAAGAGTTGCCAGGCTCAGGCTCTAGCTTTAACCCAACTGCCAGGGGCCCTCCCGCCTGAGTAGTGTCTGTGTGTCGCCAAATAGACGCAACAGTCAATTACCACCGTATTAAGAGCGAGGACCGCACCAGCACCAGCACCAGCATCACAACACAACACTAAATCTCCCTCTCCCTGCTTCCCATTCCAACCTCTTCCGTCACTCGTCTTCCGACAGCAACACCATCACTGTCGCAGTAACATCGTGCCATACAGTACGTTTATTCAGTACATCCCTCCAACCACAATCTAGGCCGTCGAGCACGTGAGCGGGTATGTTGTGATCTACAGGTACGCGCGAAGGTGCAAAACTCTGATTGGTAGCGCAGAAGACTCGCAGCAAGAAACTACTCGATTCCGACACCTACCTACGTGGACTATTTGATATCACACGACCTCTCTCCAGCAGGCCTTGACCACGTATGGTCTTGGACAAGCAGTTCTCCCAACATTCCATCGTCTAAGAAAAGAAATAATAAGCACACAACATGCCTTCGAGCTCTGTTTAAACATGCGATCAACTTCGCATCCAAACACAAATACACGCCAGCAATTACGACAAAGAGCAGAAATGGCTCCAAATCTTAAGCCACTCTTATTACCACAATTGGTAGAGGAGCGAAGAAAAAGAGAAAGCATCTTGGACTCGGATATGGACCTTGCATCGTCCTCTTTCCACTCTCAGACCTCATCTTCTTCTGAGATACCTTCACCCGTTACGTCCACCTTTTCCAATCGAGGGCATCTAAGGTATCCAAGCTCAACTTCGTCAATCGAATCGACATATCAAAACCCAGCAACAGACAGCCCGTCTTCACCAATATTCGCCACTTCAAAAACTAGCAAACGATCACTACCCGATGTACAGGAGGAACCTCAGGAACGCGACGAAGACTTTGAAATGTTTGATGTTGCAAACGAACTCTACGATTGCTTGTGTAAGTTTCTCTACCGCGGGGCTAGGTAGTAAATGATTGCTAACGTTGGGATAATTAATAGGCGACAGCCAGGAATGCCTGCACAGAGAGTCCATGGCGCAAAGCTCGGAACAATTACCTATGCGACAAGATTTTGATTATGATCTGGCTGAGGGGTTCTTGAGCGATGGAGATTTTGCGTTAAGCCCCCGATATAAAAAACGAAGAGCAAACGAGCCTGCACTCAATGGCCTGGCGACACGTTTTGGCACTCGGTTTCCCTCTTTCTCGCGAAAATGGCGGCTAGGAAAGGGGGCAAGCTCTACTTCACCTACCTCGGAATTTCAACGAGAGAACACAACTTCTCAAACGGCGTCAAGTCGGTCCTCTTCAGTATCAAATTCAGCACGACAAGCATTTGAACCGGCTCTTGAACCTCAAATGCCCCCAACGCCTACCAAGAGCCTCTTCGGTAGCCGAGAAGACGTTTCGATTACTGCTCCCATAGACATCGAGAAGGCAAACAATGACGGTGGGGAGCGTGAGGAGAACTTTGCAACGACGCCACTGCTTCCGCCACTAATGACTGATGCGGCGGCCCACAACAAGCACGTCTTCAAGCAATCCCCATTGCAGTCACCATCGGTCGCCGAATCCAAGGACCCATTTTCTGGTTCCATTACACCTATTGACTCTATGACTACTCCGCAATTCCAGGGAATTCCCTCGCCGCCGCTAAGCTCCAAGCCATCAATCTCATCATTCCATCGCGGCACTACTACTCGCCCCGGACAGCTTTGTCCCTCCTCGGAAATTCCCCCCATTGTCATTGCCGACCCCAACGATGAATGGGCAAACAAGCTCGGCCACGCCAACTTCACTATCTATCCAGAACCTTACGTGCCTGAAGATTTCGACCTGGAAGCGTGCCGACAACTGCGCTCAAACTGGGACCTGGCAAGATGTAATTATACTAAGCATCTCGTCCGTACTGGCGAACATTACGGCGCAACGTCCAAGACCTACAAGCTCACCGAAGAGAAATGGGCCAGCGTTGATGCAACCTGGCGCAAGTACAACGATCTTACAATTGGTTACACTGCCCAAAGTAGTGGCGACGCGTTCGCAACCCTGAAACACACCAAAATCGAGGGAAGTGCAAACAATATAATGACGCGCATTCCATCACTCAACGATCCCCGCAGTGAGGGCAAGTTTCCGCAACTAGGCGACGAAGACATTATAGGGCCTATGGTGCAGGTCGCCGCCAAACTCCAACGAAGCCCTAGCAAGAAAGCCAAGCTCTTCAAGTACCTGGCGGAAAAATTCCCCGCCAACCTGGGACGCTCACAATCATAGACTTGATCGACATTGCATATCATGTCACACGGCCTACACATTCGATTCTCCTGTTACTTCTTTTGACTGCTTTTTTTGTTGTTTGCAACAACATGACGAATCTCACGAATTGCAGCCGCATTGTTTTTTTCTTTGACTTGCAAATATCAGATACCCACGCTCCTTAGCAAGCTACGTTCCTTTGATTTGGCTTTCTTTACCGACTTCAACTTATTGTATATTTTTATTGATAAAGTCTATATCTTATTGTGTATCTTCTTTTTGTTGTCTTGGCGCTAGAAGTATTAGACATGGACTTGTGGGATTTTAGACGGGTGAAAAAAGTACAGGTGCAAACGTTAAAGGATGCATCGGACTGGGAAAAAAAGTATGGCGCATCTTATAGAAAAGGTGTACTATACGTAAGAGAAGAGAGGAATGCAGAGGTTCTCTGTTGAAAATGGAGAGCGGGAGTTCTAAAAAATATTCTTTGATTTTGGTTTGAGTAGCATGGCGGCTATTACCTTCAAATCCTACTAGGGTTTCGTTTGGGAGAGCGCAGTCTTTAGTGTCATCTCGGAGGAACGAATGGGCGCTTGTAGATATATGATCGAATGGTAGTGGATGAGATGAGGGAGATAAACAAGAATAAAACCATACAAACAAACAAACAAGCAAGCAAGCAAGCAAAGCCCATTTCAATTGAGCAGTGTTACTGTGATCAGAAGAGAAAGGTTATATTGTTTCGAGCGTTGTTAAAACAAGAGTCCGCTGATGGCGTTCAATGTCATCTCTCTTATTATAATCGCCCTACTTTGCGTTTAAGTTCCTTAACCCTCTCTTTTCCACCGAAGAGGCTGCGTCTCCCCCCTCTCTCTCTCCATCTCTGTATCTCGCATTGTCATCATGTACAACATATCCCCTCCCCGCCGTCTCTCTTCTGAACATCATTCCATTCGAATTCAAATAACTCCCCTCACGCAGTCTAGACTATCATTCCACCACGAAGTCTTGCTCCCTAACCTCAGTAAGTGGATATCAACATCCCTTATTCCTACCAGTATAGAGCCTTTTCCTTTCCCTTTTCTGTTTCGTTAAGGTCATTGAAGCAAATGTCAAGAATAGTAGTAGCTCATATACGGCGCTCGTTCGTGGTGTCTACGTTTGGAACTTACGAAAGCCCTGGAATGCAAATACTATAACGGATTGATACTAAGAAGTGATACTGTATACGCTAGCACCGAGGTTGTGTATTCTCGAAACATGAAAAAAAGCCACGTCGTGGGGAATATGATTTGAGAGTTGGGTGAAGGTGACCGAAGGGAGCAAAGAAGGATGACCGGCTATTATGCTTTAATTATCGTCGTAACATTTCGCAGGATTTGGTGCATATTTTAGGAAGGCGGTTAATTATGTTATCTTCTGGAATGGATGTAGGATCAAGAGTGTAAAATACTTGTTGGCGGGGAGTATAGAAAAGTTAGGAGATTTAGGGAGTGAAATAATTTGGTGTTATGTAGGGAATGGTTACGGCCTTTCATTACAGACTGACCCAGCAGCCTCTTTCCTTATGTGTATGTGGATATCCTACTACATAACCTCCTGGTTATGTTCTACCTTGGATGATAGTTGTTAGGTTCTCAATTTGGACAGGGCCGATATCGAAATGCTTCTCCGAAATCAACATCGGATACCGTTTCCAAACCCCAAGACGCGTAATAATTGTACACCGGACGTTGAACATTAACATATCTCATGATTCGTCCTCAGCCTCATCATCGTCATCATCGGCTTCCTCGACCCCATCACCACCATCTTCAGCATCACTATCCTCGTCGTCGCTGCTTCCCGAACCCTCACTCTCTCCATCACTCCCCGGGTCGTAATCCTCCTCTTCTTCATCCTCATCATCCATAGCAGCGTGTTCCGCCTCAGCAGCCGCTCGTTCAAGCTCGCCAGATTCGGCATGCCCGACCACATTGCCCTCCTCATCCTTCACCACGTTGACATTCAGCCTCTTGGCCTTCCTCTGTTCCGCCATACTCTTATCCATCAGTCCATGCCTCTTGACAAACGCATCGATACCACCAAAATCTTCCTGATCCAACATCGCGAACTCAAACTCTTCTACTGCTTCCTCGTCCCCTTCCGAATTAGCCTCCATCCCCACTTCCACGTTCATATTAAAAGTCCGCTGCAAAACATTCAAATAGCTGACCGCCGAAATCCTGTCATGCGGTAGAAATAGCAAGGGTTTCTTGAAACCCCATAATATACCATTGGGTAGAAAGAAAAGGTACCCGTCTTTTGAACCCCGGAACCCCTTCACAAACACAGCCTTCTCACCAGGTCGATGGGGTTGCCTCAATTCGCTAGCAAAGAGCTTCTCGTCCGCCTGTGTAATCTTCACACTATTGCCGACTGCCTTCAGCCGTGAAGTGATAGCCCAATCGAATAAAGTCCTGTAGTCATCAGATACAGCAGCTGCATCTTTGCCGGTGATGGTACCAGGCTTGGGCGCTGTGTCCGGGACTGTGAAGACGATGGGGTCGGGAATGGATGAGGTGGGCTTGGGGGGTGTTATAGAGGAGGAGCGTGGAAAGAGGATGTAGTTGTGTTGCTTTTGGGTCTTTTCGGGAACGGGAAGGCGGAATGCGTATTCTATACCGGCGCTTAAACATTAGCAGAAATTCAAGATGCAGTATACAGTAAATGGAGATCAGATGAAACATACCGATATCTTTCCACGCAAAACTGATGCCGGCAACTGGTTCACTGGAGTCTGGTAACCGCGCATAGAGGTGCGAGGCTGTGAAGCAGAGCGTGTATTTCTTGCGCTGGGGTATCACGACTGAGATGTCTTTTACTTCGAGGAGAACGGGATCGTTGCCGCTTGCTGCTGCTCCATTTGCAGTTTTGGCATGGCTGTTTGTGATAATTGGGGGCCCGTCATCTAGCTTGCGCTTTTTGGAGGCTGGTTCTGAAGAGGATGGGACCGCGAGGCTGGTGATGTGGAGAGAAATTTGATTGAACAATTCGATGTATGCATCGCCAACTGTAGAGGAGTCAGTTATTGAACACCACGCATACCTGGGTGAGTGGCAAATGGCACAACTAAATGTCTCATTTCAAACGAACCACTAACTGTTGGACACGAAAGAGCGCTGAACAGGCAACCCAGGACAATTTGAACGAATCCTTGTAATCCAGGAGACGGGAAAAGATGCCTTGCAACTCCTTCCAGTTCCTGGTAGGTACAACCCATGTTTGCGGTGGAATATGATAATATACCAAACGGGACAGAAAGATGGCCACTATAGAAGCCAAGGCTGTGAGAGCTTACCTGCAGCTTTTTGGATTGCGGTTTGGAGATCAGGACGACCTTGAAAGGCCGCCTGGAGACTTTGTTGGTCTAACGCGATGCCCATTTTGATGTTTTGGGGTCACAGGCAGAGACTCATTAGCTGCGTTTCGGTGTTGATAAAGGGAAAAAGGAAACGGGGAGGTGGTGACGCGAAAAGAAGCCTCCCGCAGACGCGATCTCGGTTCTTGGTGCATGGAAAGTCAGCCTTGTCAGGGGGGTGAACGGCAACGGCTTGACGGTATAAATATTTTTAACAAAGACAATTTCTTTAGTTTCTAATTTTTATCTGAATCACTTAGTGCTATATTCGCGGCACCACGACAATGTGTATCTAGACTTGAAGCACATGTTCATTGAGCGCCGAAACGACTAATATGTCCCCGGAAGCGTTCATCAAAGTAATCTCTCGCCAGATGCCGTTACAGCATCTCTAACCCTTTGCACCAATATTGTCAACTGAATAGCCTCTAATATACCAGAGCTCAGGAGTACCCAGACCCATCACCGCGTTCCATGGATACCCGTTGTATCCTACCCCCACAGATCTCATCCGAACGGCCATTACTTATTCGCGGCATCCGGCTAATCAACGTCCTACATGTCCCCCAGAACGTCTTCGTCTTCATCTTTCTACTCTCCCAGTGCATTATCCAGCGTGCCAGTGATAGTTCTGATTTCCTCCTTCAACCTAGCAATGTCGCCCCTCATCTCGGTCATGGTATCGTCACGAATCCGAGTACCATAATGGGCACTGAGAGCGGCAATAACTGTGCAAAATGGTATGTCCATGTTCCCAAAAGTGAGAAGATGGGATATAAGAAGGCAAATCTAGTTTGGTGCGATGTGCTTTTGAAGACGCGATACTTGTGCTTGGCTTGTTGCTTGGTAGAAGATGGGCGTACTCCGGATCGAAAGATAGGGGGGAAGCCGAGACGAGGCATTTTGACTGACCAATGCTAGGATTGCTGCTGTTATGAATGCTTAGCTGATGGATGTCTGGTATTTGATTGCAGAAACAGAGCTCGTCAGACTTCGACATTATTGCGGGACGTAGCAGTCGCTCTTTCCTCTTCTTGTATTTCGTTTAAATCCTCGTACCAGGACAACCTCTTTATCAAATTTTAATATTCCCGCACCAGCCAAGATCCTGTAATTTCGATGTGGAGGATCATGTCCTGTTTGTTGAAACTGGGTAGTGATGGTATAGGGAAGACGCTTCAGAGTATTGACCTTCTTGACCTCCAAGCACGTAATCTTACTTCTGTATTTAGAGGCATGGGGGAAAGGAGACGAGCATAGAAGGAACCGATGAAACTGAGTTTGGAGATGATGACATCCTCCATGTTGAAGGATTATGAAAAAATACAAAGGAGCTCAAAACACAAAACAGAAATCTCAAAATTCTTCTCTCGAATCCTGCCTATTCAGCAACTGATCTCATGTTCAACCTCATCCCGCATGCTCGGTATCCCATACCGAACACATGTGCTCCGTGACAGCTTTACATGGAGAATTGCTTCATCAAGCTGAAGAGTTTGAGCAAAGGCCACCAGCATCAGTAGTGGGCAGGTACAAAAGACCCGAGAGATACTTGTACGCTCTTGAGACATCTAATGAAGTCAGAGCAACGTCGTTATAGTGGTCCCGGTACACTGTTTCGCCATTTTTAAAGACCACAAAAGATGAGGCCGTCGCTTGGCGGTCTCTTGCTTTGTTTTTAATTTGTTGGCAAGCGTAGTTACATCCGTAGAATATTCCGCGATAAAAACCACATCTGACCGCTCATATCAAGCAAGTCATTCCGACCAGTTGACATTCAGTCATGTCTAAAAGAAAGTCTTACACGAATATCTGAATTGTAGGTGGAGGCCGTTTACTCGTAGATTTGATGCCTTTGAGATGAACGGCTACGACCGACCCACCAAGACAAAGTCACACATCACGCTAGTCAACTCTTAGCTCATAGAGTAGCCGACAACATTCAATGTCCCTCAGGTAAACAGCTGGACTCGGCGACAACTCCTCATAACAAAAACAAAGTCAAACCCAAACGGCCTTTCAAGCAAACAAGTTCCTCGGCTACCGATTCTCTTGACTGGTATCTCAACGAGGCCTCTAGCAACTATGAACGTCTTGCTACAGCCATCCCATCCGTCGTCATTCTCAGAGTTCCCTCAACATTACGACCACAACCCTAGTAAGGACCTGCAATATTTGTCTTTACTGCTTTCAAACACACTGACATCCAGCCACCTAACAGTTTCCCCACACGCCCAAGCCTCAAGAATGAGCACTAGAAAGCGGAAAGCCGACGACGATGGCCTCGACGAAAACATGTCCATCTCGCCCCAAAACTCCCCCGCTTTTGCTTCTCGACCTCTTGCTCGCCCTGCAAAGAAAGTTAGAGCCAACGAGGTGACTGGCCGTCCTCTTGCCCTTCCCCGCCTCCTCGAAACCCTCGATGCACAATCTCTGCGATCGGTCCTCCAAACAATATGTGAACGACACCCACAAATCGGTGCAGAGGTTGTGTCGTCAGCACCTAGGCCCTCTGTTACCGCAACACTCGAAGTTCTCTCACAATATCAAGAGAAGCTGCGAGAAGCCTTCCCATTTGGCGGCAACTCTGGTTCCGATTATGCTTACAACCGTGTCAAGCAACCTCTGGTAGATCTGATCGGCGCTTTGACCGACTTTACACCTCACTACCTCCCTCCCAACGAGAATCAAACAACCATCTCCCTCAACTTCCTCGACAGTGCAACGAAAGTCGTCCACGATCTCCCTGAATGGGATAGCCAGTCACACCAATACCACAAGGATAACGCATATGATGAGATCTCCAGGGCTTGGGCATTGGTAGTCAGCGAGGCATCAAAGAAGGGTGGTGGGTTTCAGTTGCACTCGGGAGGATGGGACCAGAGGCTTGCAAAGCACAATGAGCAGAGTGGAGGGCGCATGCAGGTTGCTGTAAATGCTCTTGGATCAAACCTTGGTTGGATGGGTGGAAACTCGAGCATGGGCTCGGGGGATCGGGAATCCATCCGCAACCAGTTATTGTCCGGCAGTTATGGTACGAATATGCCTGTCCAGGTGGGGCGTTGGTAGGGGATACTGAAGAGCTGTGTCCAGGAAGTTGAGACTAAGAGTTGATTCGGTATGCATACAAAGAAGTGCGAAGGTTGTCATATGGGGGAGCAACATAGACAGTGGCAACTACACGGCGTATTGTGTTTAAGGAGATATCAGTTCGATGGCCGTATCATTCACGAAGTTTACGACAAGTGCATTTTATTTTGTGGGCTCCTGGAAGAGCATTATTGGGAGTTGTGGCATGGGATAGCTTTGATTTTACTGCATGCGGGGTTTGGAGCAGTAGTGGACACTCGACTTCTGGCGCACACTCTTTCAATCATAGCGAAAAATGCATTTCCGACACGCTGGTTATCTGAAGTATGGAATGATAGAGAGCTTAATTAAAATCTCTTGTGTATGGAATCAAATCGGCACAACGTTTCATGGTCCCTGTTGCCCTTCTTCTACACTGATCCATATACTGGTAGCCCCATTCAATTCATATTCTCATAATTATACTAATGATATATAAAATCTGATGTAGAATGTGAAAGTTTACTAAACCCTCCTTGTCCACTTAGCCTCCCCTTATGAAATCCCAGAGCTCTGATTCGATGCTTCACAGTGTGGGGAAAGTATTGCCGCAGCCTTGCATCATTTTCATTTTTGTTACTCACATGCAGGTTCAAAAATTCTTGAGTACGCCAATAGATTTTCCAATGTAAGCAGTTACTTCTGGTATTTCCCGTCAAAATCTTCACTCATTTTGGAACTCCTCAATTGACCATCAGCTAACTCAAACCTCAAGATGTCATCTACAAAATCAATTCGTCATGCTGGACGAGCTCTCAAACAGCTTTCCCAGCTCCCAAAACGCACCTACTCAAACACCCCCTCCAGCCCAGCCCAACCACTCACCTCCCCATTCGCCCCCAGACATCTCCTCTCAATCGCAGACCTAACGCCCGCCGAATTCAGCACCCTCCTTAGCAATGCCTCGTCCCACAAAGCCGCCATCAAGTCCGGAGTCACACCTGCGGCCCTGGCCGGCAAACTCTCTGGACAGACCGTCGCCCTGATGTTCAGCAAACGCAGCACACGCACACGCGTCAGCACAGAAGCGGCCGTCACGTCCATGGGCGGCCATCCCATGTTCCTGGGCAGTGGAGATATACAGCTAGGCGTCAATGAGAGTCTCTACGACACATCCGTCGTGATCTCCTCCATGGTGTCCGCCATGGTCGCGCGCGTAAACGCACACGCCGAAGTGGCAGATCTAGCCAAGCACTCCTCGGTGCCCGTCATCAACGCGCTGTCTGCGGATTTCCACCCCCTGCAAACCATCGCTGATTTCGTCACTATCCAAGAGACGTTCGGCAAGGAGAAAGTACAAGGGTTGAAGGTTGCTTGGGTGGGCGATGCGAATAATGTGCTGTTCGATCTGGCGATTGGGTGCTTGAAAATGGGGGTTGATATCGCTGTTGCTGCGCCGGCTGGGTATACGATTCCCGCTGCCATGAAACAGCTGATTCTCGCGTCTGCGCCAGAAGGCTCTACTGCCAAGCTCACCGAGACCAATGTACCGGAAGAGGCGATCAAGGATTCCAATATCCTTGTCACGGATACGTGGATTAGTATGGGGCAGGAAGAGGAGAGTGCTAAGCGTCTGAAAGCTTTCGCTGGTTACCAGATCACGGAAGAGCTTGCCAAGAGAGGGGGAGCGAAGGATGGCTGGCGGTTTATGCATTGTCTGCCTAGACATAGCGAGGAAGTTGATGACGAGGTCTTTTATGGGAAGAGGAGCTTGGTGTTTCCCGAGGCAGAGAATAGGCTTTGGGCTGCTATCTCTGCGTTGGAGGGCTTTGTTGTTAATAAGGGGAAGATTGTCTGAGGGTTTGTTTTGAAGAATGGCGTTTAGGGGTGGGAAAAGCGGGATTTCTGGTATAAAAAACGTAAATAATATAAGTTCAAAGTTTCTAGTCGATGTATTGGAAATATTCCCCCTTCTTTTATTTTGCCGAGTTTGCTGCCTTGTCAAAAGTCTCACTATGTTACCATCTTTGCAAGTGCAGACAAGGCAACTGTCAACATTTAGGATCAGTCTTTCTGCTTCATTGTCAAATGCAGCACATATTGGTAGACCGATTGTTGACCTGCGACTTCCTCATTCTTTTCATTTAGATCTCGTAAACAATAGAGTTATTCATGCATTTCAGTCCTTTGTTCATTACTACTAGGTAAACGATTTAAAGTTCATCTTCGCACAGAAACTTTCTCGTATACCTTGACTCTGTAGGTAGGTCAGCGCTCATTTTCGTCTTCTTTCCTACTATACCTCTTTATTCCAGTTTCAAAAGCATCTGATGCCCCTCGATACACGTCCGATATATCTGGAACTGCCCAAAAGTCTTCTCCGACGCGGCAACCATGGATGGCGTGTCTGCTGACTGAGATGAACAATCTAGACGAAATAAATAAGTATGCACGTGAAGAGAGCTGCATTTGGCTACTAGCATCCAACAAGCAAGTACACGTTCGGTTGCCTATATATGGGACGAGGCGGCGTTGTCGGCGACAAGTTCCTAGTTTGCGGCACCAGGAATTTACGCATTGTAGATATCAGATCCGGAAACACGACGATCCATTTACGGGCTATAGAACAAGTCTCTTTGACTAGCTAAACATTTGCTTCGCTCTCTTGGTCGGGAAAAAGCTGAAGCTCGACCGTTAGTGACGCCAGCGTCATCATGGTGGAATCGGTACTCCGGAATGGACATGTATGTGATGGCAAGACCCATACAGTAAGGGAGTCTGTACTTCATGGAGCCGCGGAGCGACAAAGGGATTTAGTGTGATTTTGCTGAAGCCTGGATCGATGGTCTGCTGGTTACTAGGGCATTGTACTAATTGTGGGGGATATACATTCTGCTAGGAGTGAGCTTTTATTAGAGTAGCTGGGTTTAGATTTCAAGGTCTCTAAGCTCCTGAAAATCTTGATGATTTACCTTTTTGGATACTCTCTTGATTGGCAGTGAGGCAATGAATTCCGATTTGCGTAGATATATATGTTCATTCCAAACACGCTGAATGGCCCTTGCTTCTGAAAGCGGAAAAGTTCCCATGTACTACTTGCCACTTGATTGCTCACAGGAGAACCATATGGATTGAGATCAAATTTAAGCCTTGACTTCGTGTTTGTGTAATTAAAACACTTCGTAATTTACAAGCCAACTTATGACCGCAGATTTCCTCAAAGCAAATGGGTATATCCGTATATCCTCTAGCAACGCCGCGTACCTTCGCCTCGAGTAAGGGGATCCAGCCCTTCTTTATCATTCCCAGCTAGACAAGCAAGTCTACACCCATTCATATTGCCTATGCCATGCCATCAATAGCCATCATAATCACCGTTATATCCATTATAGCCTTGTTGTTTTCTAACCCAGAAAGGATGATAAGTGCTCATATCGCGCTGCCCGCTCAGTCCCAGTTCACCCGCCACGTTCACATAGCCTTCCGCGTTCACTTGCCCACCTTTAGTGATTCGCTTGATCGTATCCTCATCACCCTTCCACAAATAGCGGCAGTAAACGCATTTGACGTCTTGTCCAGGTTTGGCTCGGGCCCATTGCTCGAAGCAATGGCGGTGCACATTCTGACCGCATGCAGCCTTGCACCAAATAATTTCGCCGCGATTACTTTCAGCCTCCTCGAACTCCATAGCGCATACGGGACAATCGCCGTCAATGGGCTTCCGCTGACCCCCTGTATCGGTCGCAGTGGAAGGTGCATCATCTGATTTGGGAGGAGTGGGAGCGTTGGCAAAGATCTCGGTGAGCTCTGTGGTGAGAAACGCCAACTGATAGGCCAAATCCTCACGAGCCTTAAGAACATTGACAAGAACCTACGAAGAACTCAATATTGAGACTACTGTGAAGCAGCTGGACTTACATAGACGATGTGTTTACACTGGTTTCCCTTTTTACTGTCAGGGCAACTGCACGTGGGTTCCTTGCTGACCGTGACTTGGTAGATGTTTCCAGTAGTACCAGCAATATCAAAGACTTCTTCCTCGTGGGTGCCATCTTGACTTGTATTCCTTTTCCTTTCGATCAAGAACATTTTCTGTGTCTTGACCCGATGCAACCGCTCCAAATAGCTCGCGGGAGCTTTCACCCTGGTCCGTCTCAATCGCTTCTCCTCAGGAACTTCACCCCTTTTCTTGCGAGCACGCTTAGGCTTTCTATCGTTAATACCAGCAAGAGCTGCTTGGGCAGCGGCTTCCGCAACCTCGTCATTGCCGTCATAAGTAGCACCTTCGTAGTCTTCATCCTCGTCGGAGTAGGCGGCTGTTGTGCTCTTTCGCTTCTTCTCAGTGGGCTGAGTGCTGATTGCAGAAGCCGTGTGCTCAGTAGATTTTGACGCTGCTTCAGGTAACGCCATTGTGATGCCGTTAGAATTGAAAGGAAGTTGTGAGATGGTCAGTTGAAGCTTTGCAGCAAGTGTGGCGAGAGCGAGAGGAAGTCGCGCCCATTCGCGAGATCACATGACCACATATCCCCGCATATCACCCCAGAATTAGCCTAGCGTATCCTGATATTAGATACCGCTCTCTTTTTCTCTCTTCATGAAATTCAAACGTTTACCACTACCAGGGTCGGCTTCTTTCACAAATGGTCTTGCTTTGAAACCAGCGTATATGTATGTTTCTGAGTACTGGGAATCAGTTTTGGATCTCATATTTTCAGAGCACCTGACCTGACTCCGCTCTCCGTATCCAGCCTAGCTTCAAATCCTCAGTAACCCTCAAAAAAAAATCATCTCGCGACCCGCTTCCTTTCTCCTCAGTCTTTATAAAACTTCCGGCGTTCTATTATACCCCTGAACTTGGCTCTCATTGACATCTATTGATGCGATGACTATACATATAGCCTCTTCATATTTCTGAACGGCCCAGAGTAACACGCCTTTTATAATCCCGAGTGCTCGAGTGCAAACTCTGGAAGCTCAGCGGGTTCGCTTAGTGCGTACATACTACTACATATTGACCTCTATGGTATGAGTCCGAATGCGAGTAAATGTGGACTCGGGAAGGAAGCACTGCTTAAGATGGGGTTTGGGATCATTGGGAATAGTGGTACGACATGTTCAGATTGATAGTAGGATTGATCCTTCGTCAGCCCTTGGTTTCAATTAGGTCAGCGTTCATCACAGATTGAACTAATTAATATAACAATTTGCTAGAATCACCTAAGCAGCATATGTGTACATTGCACGAGTTCAACATTGTTATGTTAATCAAAGATCAATGAACCCACCATCGGAAATCTCGTCAACATTAGTTACATTGACCTACCGCTGATCCTTCATCTTGCCGCGGAGTTCTGAGCTGGGTGGGTAGACCACTCACTCTACGCAGTCGGATAGGAAACCCCAATAATGGCTGAAAGCTCTTCAGCCCATGCTAAGGATCTAGTCTGCAATGGTCATCCCAAAAGGCTTTCCTCGCAGCAATGAAATTATCCTACTTGAGAACGACGACCTTGCCAACAGTCTGCCATGGGTATTTTTCCTCATCCCAAGGCTTACCAGCGTACTCAATTGGTTGATCTTCGAAAGTTTCTAAGAGCTGGACTTGGAATAGATATTCCGCTTCATGGTTTGCGTGAAACTCCTTGAGCCAGTCGCTTAAGATACGGCTTGACAACTTCTTCGTGGAGCTTTTCTGCGATTCGGAGGACGGGACCAGGGAGTATTTACAAACATAATTACCATCTCGGTAGGCAGACTGCGAGTACTGACGGGTTGACTGCAACTAGCTATTAGTGTCGCTACCATATCGGAGTGTAGTGATTCAGACTTCGATGAGTATTTTGAACTTCGTCGCGGGCTTATTGGAGATCAGCATTGAAGACTTGCCTGGCCAGGCCTCGAGGCTCTGGAGGACAATTATCCAGAATTGTAACGTATAGCCATTGGGTATTTAGGAGGCTTGGAGAACAAAGTCTGTGTCAGATGAGGAGGAAGTTCCTGGACGATAAGATCCCCTCTAATAATTCTCTGGGTCCTCGCATGTGTGCCTGATATAATTGTTAACCAACATCTCTCGCGTCTTCTATTGAATTGACTTACCACCATACATGTGTCTAGGTATGGTTGTTATATTGCAACTTTGATATAGTATTTATGATGTCAGCAACGGTTTAGATGTCTTCTTCCTCTCCTGCCATATTTCTTGATATGCTTATATCCTTTCAAGAACGAGTCAAGTTGAAATACAGAAGAGAAAGTACAACAGAGACCGTGAATAAGCAAGCGTGGTAAGGTGGGAAAGGGCACGATGGGAATCAATACACTACCATCATACAACGATGCAATTCTAGGCATTGAGATAGCGCTGTGTTACTAAGAATATGGTGATTCTAGTAGATCAATGACGAATGGTGAGGTAGCATGGCAGGCAGTGCCCCGCACTTTGCTTCACTCAAACCACATTGGAGGAAGAGGGGTGAGTCTCTGAAGCTAAATGTTTCAAACGTTTTAAGCCATGAAATGTGAATTGATTATGAAGAAATGTATATAAATAAACATAAACATAAACATAAACATAAACATAAACGTAAACGTAAACATAGTCAAAGTCCAAGCGAATTTATGGATGCCTCAACGACACGTAATCGTCAGAATGCGATGACATGGATGATTACTCTGCTTCACGACCTTCTAGTGACGCTCCGCTGGCCCTCCGGGGCCACTGCCGTGGAGGCCGAGAAGGGCTCCAGTACTTGGTTGGATCGGAAGGGGTTTCTTCTTGTCTTCTACCAGTGACAGCGCGAATTCGGAATATCCGGAGGGATGAGGATCTGAAGAAGCGGATCTACCTACTGTAGGGGTGCCGCGACGAGACGCGCAAGGGCGTGTTCGTAGCTCATAAGCTCATAAGGCGGCGTGCTAAGCCCAGAGAAGCGGCACCATTACGACTGTTCAGAACCGCCCAAAGGACAATTGTATGCTTCCAACCAAACCGCCATCTCGAGTTCACCACCCATTCAAAAAAAATGTCTACTCAGGCGCCATCAGACCCCTCTCAGGCGCCTTCAACAGGTTGGTCTTCCCAGCATCATAGCTGTCCCGACAAGGTCGGTATTTTGCCATTGCTAACACATTCCAATAGCATCTAATAAGAAGAAGAACAAAACGAAGAAAAAGAACAAGATCAATGGGGATACCGCCAAGTCCCAAGAATCCGAGAAAGACCTGGCTCTGAAGATTGGCGATGGTGAAGGAGAGGGTGAAAATTCTGGGCAATCAGCTGTGGTACGAGGGACACCTGTTCAATTGTCAGAAATCCAGAAGGAACCATACATTCTGACCAATTCAATTAGAACACTCCAAAGGAAGCACATTTCCCGAAATCCTTGCAGTCGCAGACAAACGGTCACGTTCACGACGCTACGAGTAATGGAAGTGCGACGGTCCCAAACCATATCTCTGCTGCCAGCCAAGTAAAAACTCAAGAACGGAACTTAAAAGACACGATCGACAGCAATGTGTCGGATACTACAGATACAAGCATTCGGTTCGAAGCAATGTCTCAGGAACGGGAAGCTCTGCGTGCTGAGGTAGAGCAATTACGAAAGTCATTACAGGATATACAGGGCAAGCACACAGAAGAAGTATCCACGATCAGGAGTCAGCACTCGGAGGAAATATCTGGAGTTCAGTCGAAACACAGCGAAGAAATCTCTAACATCAATGATCAGCATACCGAGGAGATATCGAGTGTTCGAGCTGAGCTGGAGGAAAGCCAGTCAGCTAGGGAGCAAGCTGAGGAGCAATACCAAAGCCTCCTGGGCCGTATCAATACAATCAAAGCAAGCTTGGGCGAACGTCTAAAAGCAGACAGACAAGAGTTAGCCGAGGCAAAAGAGCAGATAGAGGAACTCGAGTCGCAAAACGAATCCCTCCAAAGACGAGTTCAGGGTCTTGAAGGAGACGCGAAGCGACTAGAATCCGAGTCACAGGACTCTTCGAGGGAGCTGTCAAGTTTACGAAACCGGCATAATCTTTCTCAACAGAATTGGGTCCTTGAAAGGGAAGATCTGATGCAACAGACCAGGCAACTAAAAGATGAGGCTGAAGCAGCAAAAGAAGCAATGGGCGATTGGGAGGTCTTGGCCATGGAGGAGCGAGCAATGCGTGAAGGTTTGACCGAAAGGGTCGGGGATTTAGAAGAGCAATTTTCATCTCAAAAGGATGCCTACGAAACTGCTGTATCAGAGAGGGACAGCCAAACCCAATCCTTACAGGGATTGCAAAGAGCACTGCAAGAGGTTCAAGAAGCCCGGAAACGAGAGTTGCGTGATATGGTGGAGTCATATGAAGAGCAGATCCAATCTCTCAAGAAACTTGTACAAGATTCGGATGCTCGAGCAACAGAGGCCGAGAACGGGAAGGGGTCCTTGCAAACCGAGCTTGATCGTTTGGTTCCTTTCGAAAGGGAGGTGAAAGAGAAGAATCTCCTCATTGGGAAACTACGGCACGAAGCAATTGTACTTAACGATCACCTCACAAAAGCCCTGCGATTTCTCAAAAAGGCGAAGCCCGAGGACAACATTGACAGGTATGCTTCACATTCAACAGGCATTCATAACCAGCTAACATATTCTCAGGCAAATCGTTACAAACCATTTCCTGCATTTCCTAGCCCTAGATCGCTCCGACCCCAAGAAGTTCCAAATCCTGCAATTGATAGCGGCACTGCTCAACTGGACCGAGGAGCAAAAAGAACAAGCAGGGCTTGCAAGACCCGGCGGCACAAGTGGCAGTTTACGCCTGCCCATATCGCCATTCCACCGGACTCCCAGCACACCCACTTTATCAACCGAGTTCTTCACCGAACCTCCCGCCAGCAAGGAGTCACTAGCCGACTTATGGACCGGCTTCCTCGAGCGGAGTGCCGAAGAGGGCTCTGCATCTGGCAGTAGAAGTGGTAGTATAAGTAGTGCACCGCCGAGGCCGGATACCAGGGGTGGAGATGGAAGTTCTACTTCTAGATAAGTACCAATTGATTTGTGGGTGATATATGATTTCCGCTTGATGTTTGGTGAAGGTTCCGAGTGTACTATATATTACATGGCGAGAGGCGTCGGGGTGACTTTCAAGGGCGAACGGCTGGCTGCCTCGCAAAGCATATCTTTTTATATCGCAGTTTTACTTTTGGTTTCGGAGATGTATGGTATCTTGGTTGAGTTTCTGATATCTGGTGTATGGATCAATTGTATTTTGTAGATGCAATACCATCCATCCATCCATCCATCCATCCATGGCTCTAGGAACTCCCAAATTCGTAGGATCCCTATCTTGCTTATTTTATATAAGATATCTTAGCAGAACGCTCGCCGTCGGGAGTTCGATCATAATCTGCATTTCCCTCATCTAACCAAGTACAAAAATCATTGAATTATGTACCGAGTATATTAGCGGTCATACATAGATAGGTACCTCGTCCTAACACCTCAGTTATTAATTGGTCATTCCTCAACAACGGCAACAGCTGCTATCTTCCGCAGTCAGCTCAGCTCCGCCTCCTAGATAGCCATTAGACAGACAAGCCGACATGCTATAAGTAGACAGACTATAGTAGTCCCAAGCTAGTATGTATGTATATATGTACAGCATGATCGAAGACAGAGAAACAGAAACTTGGAAACTTCTCATTTCCTCCAGGTAAGCAAACAAAGCATTGCAGCAAGCCATCTTATCTGATCTTTTCCTAGGTCAGATACATGAGATTTTACTGTGATATATATAAATGAATAAATGAGGTAGAGTAGGATTTCAGATTTGGTTTGATAAATGCACAATCTATATATAGCGTAAGTCTTACATACTTGTTAAGCATTCACTCAATCTATCAATCAATCAATACGTAGCGCCGCAGCGGGTAGGCTATAACGTAGCCCAACAACGCGGGATATAGTTGCAAGGATGGAGTGAAGTGGGAGGAAAGAGTCTTGATCCGAGCTGGTACTGTAGGCATAGCGGTATCCATGAAATGATAGATATCTCGAGGTTGATGTAAGTGTAGATGTAGTGTACAGTAGCGTAGAGCGTGCTTTTGAAATCGTTCGGTCATATCTTTCTTATTGTGTACAACTTTCCCCGGTGTTGTTCGGTTGGCCGCTCATTCATGCGTAAAGTCGTACGTGTAGGTATGTATCGACGTAATCATGCCAGAAGTTATTACAGAATACTTGTACCGTTTGGATCATAACCTGTGGTGCTAGACAGGTTGTAGCCAAGGACAATGAAATGATATCCATAGCTGTCTAGAACATGAGAAAACGTGGTAATGAAGCCAGGCCATGTGGAGCAAGTATTACTTGTAATCCAACACGTGTAAAATATCTATAAGCGTGCAAGTAAAGTCAGAAATAATCGTACATTGGTATAAACCCCAAGCCCCCAAACCCTATATATTCCCATTTGGCATCTGAAGTTGCGAAGGCCCTATCGACTGCGCGAAAGCCTCCGCATCCCTCGCAATACTGTTAACATCAATCCTATTCCCAAGCGCATTATTCACCCCCCGAACCACATCCCTATCCTCCATCACCTCGCCCATGATCATGCCCTCCCGGACCCAGTACTCGTTGTTATTTGCCCTTAACTCACTATTCCTATAAATCGTATTCTTCAACACAGCCATCGTGCCCAGCCGACTCCTCACGCTCTCCAACACCTTGGTAGAAGCTTCTACCCGCTCCTGCGTACTGGGCGGCTTGAGAAACGCTCGATTTGTGGAAGAGAGGTAGAGCACCCAGCCCAGAAGCCCGTCGATGGCTGCTAGTCCCAACAAGCGATACACGCGCATCCGCCAGAAAAACGTATCGATGTCTTCCAATCTCGTGGCTTTAGCGTTCGCAGCCTGGTCATAAGAGCTCACGAGATAGAGATCTATGACTACCGCAGCGGCCGCGGCTATTGTAGCAGTGTAGCGCCATATTGCGCCTTCCTTGCCGGCAAACAGTCCGGAAGTGACGAGCGCGAGGACGCATAGGTTGAAGAGGTGTGGCGCGAGGATGCTGGGGATGGAGTAGTAGAGGTAGGACTTTGGGTCTTCGGCGCTGCAGAACTGGCAGTTGGTTATTACGTCTGGGCCGTGTTGGAAGAAGAGGAGGCGTGAGTCGAGGGAGCTTATTTTCGTGCGTAGCATATTGTCAGAGTTTGTGAGGCCTCCTTGCCGTAGAGCGGACAGCCGCGTGAACAGCACATCGACGGGGATTTGGAGACGCGAGGAGGTTATGGAGAAGATGTTCTCGGGCGAGTAGAAAGGTAGGGTTCGTATGAAGAAGGCGCTGGCGACGACAAAGAGTATTAGGAGGGCCCGTGAGACCAAGGGGGGAATGGGCTGGATAGAAACGCCGTGCACTGCAGGTGAGGCTTTGGCTGAGCGGTAGTATGCTATTGCCTTTGGGAGGAGGATGGGCCCAAAGAAGAGAAGCAGGGACTTGATTCTAGAAGACAGGATATTAGCAAATGGATTACAATAGGTTGGTATCATACTTACGTTCCCCATGAGAGTGCCATGATAGCGAAAGAGTGTGTATGGGTTTGTTGCAATTCAATGGGATGACATGGAGTTCAGGGACACGGTAGGATATTGTAGAAGGATTGCCAGTTGTGACCGCCTTTATATTCTTGATTCGGCTTAGCTAGAATCTTACTACCACAACGAGCTGCTTCATGTAAATCTTCTAATAGAGACTTCTAGGATACTCCCATTCGGAAAACATAATAAAAGTAAACATGTACAGCGCAAAAGACAAAAAATAAATGTTTTTATTAAAATGGCAAAAAGACGACCGTGCTCTGAGAGTCTGGCCTTTTAAGGATACCAATAATGAAAATAAGATACCGGCAGCACACGACAGGCTATCACCCCTGACCATACCGTCCATATCCCAAACACCACCACGCACCCTGTTGAGACATCAAATGCTTGTTTCATTATATATATATATATAGCAAAATAGACTGCCGAAGTTGTCCCACAGCGGTTTTAGGGCCTTGGCGCCTTGGCACCTTTGCAGTACTGTATCCCCCGCCTTTCTATCTATAATAAACCATGGGTTTCTTCTTTTTGGACACAAGTTACACTACACGTAAATGCTTCAAAGACTTTTCTACCTTATGCACTCTCGCTCATACCTGCTCACAAATAGGGTAAATAGTGAGCATCCGATATGGTACCTTAGCTCTATCGTTAGTATGGAAGTACAAAAGAACTACCGTGTGGAATTAGTATATCCATAATTAGCAAGCCCACTCTACTCGACATATCTAAACTAATCGTACGCTGTTTTAACGGTTAGATCTGCCTGGAATAAACAATCATGCATGCATCCATCTATCAAAACTTACCCATCAACCTGCATTTGTAGCTGCCCGCATAACATCGATTCCCTCTCCAAGGCTCTGTAGAAGATCGATGTCCTATAAGTCAACCAGGTCAAGGCATATTGCAAAAAATGTTTGTTCACCATGAAAGAATTATCACTAAGCCGTACTCAAACCACAGCTCAAGGATAGGGAGAGAGTATTTAAAAATTAGCCTAGAGTTCATATCTCATAGTAACCCAGGAATAGAATCACATTTCCCTACCCCATGTCCATCCATCTTACTTATAACATCACCAACATTTCAAATCCCGATAAATCCATCCTCTCTCCCTTCCCCTCCCCCCCTCTCTATTTCAACCCCTTCCCAACCACTAAAAATTCTATAGGTACACTCCTTCATTACCTTCCTTATACCAATAAAACACACCTCTGTCCAACCAACCCAACCACTAACAAGAACCAAGTAAGAAGATCTCCCTCCGTCCGCCCCTACCTTCTAGCCTTGTTAGTTGAAATTTAATAAATTTCTTCACTCGCTAATGTGTTGAGTAGCGTATCATGTGCATCTGTAGATCTGGTCCCATCGTCTGGTGTGGTGCAGTCTGAAGGCTTGTTTGTGATGGGAGGCTGAGAAGCGCGCTTCTGAATGGTGGCACGACAGGCCCACAGGACTCTTGCCAGTGAGTAGCTAGCGCCACTGACGCTTTAATTCTTGGCTTGGAATGTTTTCTTAGGCTTAGGCCTGGAGCATGTGAGATTTGTCAAATCTGGGGTTTGATTTACGGGTACTATTTCCGGAGACATTCGGAAGGGATGTTCTGCACAAATAAAAGGAACACCATCACAAGAACTCATTAAAAGGTCATAAGTTAATCAATGTACAAGTATTGTATGGAATCTCACTGCCCTAATGTCCATAGTTCACCAGCGACAGCCCAAATCCCACACCCACCTTCCATCCCAAATCATCAGACGCTCGTAGCAACCACCCCCAAAACAGCAAGGGAAAATTATGCTTTGTCTAGGATATGCTTCGCATCAATCAATCACAACCAACCCCCTCCCTAATCTCTCCACTCACGCATAATCTTCTCGTGATCCGAATGAAAGCAAAAAGACGCTCAATGGCTCGGACTGGATCAATCGATTGAATGAAGGGCTTTGTTTTGTTCGCGGCGCACGCAAAGAAAAGTGTCGAAATGGAAAACGTGGCAATTAGTTCTAAGGTGACCGAAAAGGAAAAACGCCGACGTCCCAATGCTTTACAGAATCATTTGCAGCAGACCTCCGAAGACAGAAAAGCCAGCAACAGCCTCGTTGATTCCAAAGGAAACGGCGGCGGCTTTACTAGTAGTTGGCTTGGCGCTTGATCCGGATGCGGTGGATGATCCTCCAAGACCGCTCTTGGCATCGGGAGTAGCACTGACACAGTCGTAGACACCCTGGATGACATTGCCGTTGAGCTTATCAAACGAGTCGCAGTCGATCACAGATGTGGATTGCATGTTGAAACCACCAGAGACAACTTTAAGACCCGTGAGAACAGGACTAAAGGGATATTAGCAAAGTTTCATTGAGCTAAAATACCAAGGATACGTACGTAGAAAAGTTACCAGCGAAATCGATGGCACCTCCGACTTGGGAAACTTCTGAAAATGAGATGTTGTAGAGCTGGGTGTTGTTGGCGATTTGGAAAGCGCCTGCAATGGAGCTCAATTGGGGGAATGAGATGTTGTTGAGCATTCCGTTGGCGACCAATGCGAAAGATCCAGTGTTTGCCTCGGTTGTGCTACCAAGAGTAGTCAAGTTGGGTGCAGCAAGACTCTCAATGTAGTTGCCATAGAATCCAAGGGATCCGTTGACAGTCTTCAGGGATGGGATGCTGATGCTGGAACAGTTGCGGAAGGTCATGTTGGCAGCAGTCTCCAAGTTGGGGAATTCAACAGCCAAGCTCTTTCCATTTGCTTCGATGTTAAGCAGTCCGGTGATGTTGGCAACCTGGGTGCTGAAGCTGGTGAGACGGCCGTTGTTGTTGATGTTCAAGGTTTCGACGGTATCCAAGTTAATACCCTCCAAGCTGCTCAAGAATGTGTTGGTGATGAGGACGTCCTTGGCCTTCTTGATGAAGGATGGGAAGGTCAGCTGTTGCAAGACTGGAAGAGCGGACCATTCGATGGAGCCGACTTCAGTCAATTCTGTGAAGGAAAGGGTTGACAGAACAGTCAGACTGTCCAAGTGGAAAATGCCGGCAATGGAGGCAATGCTGGCGGAACTCAAGCTGGTTAAGGCTGTAGCGTTATCGACGACGAAGTCTCCGCCAATTTGTTGAGGACCATCAATGCTGATGACACCAGCTGCTGTCGAAGGAAGAAGGATAGATCCGGCAAAGGTCGTGCAGGACGCGAGTGCGGTGGCATCAGCTTGCGAGTTGATGGTAGCTGTAGCTTGAGAACACCCGGTGGACTGGGCTGGAAGTTGACAGTTAGCACTATGGTTGATAAACAAGTTGCGTGGACTGAATCTGGGGATTCAGACTGTACAGCGCTGCTCCAACGCGTTCATCATAGTTCGATGATCAATTGAATGAACAGGAGCGTGCAAAACGCGCACGGCGATATGGGAATAGCTCAGGGTTGCTTACCAGTTGCAATGCTCAAGACGGCGAAGGCCGGAAGGAGGAGTTGGGCGAACATGGTGAAGATGAACACTGTTGGGGGGACGGGATGGGATGTGTAATTAAGCTGTTTACAGTAGTAACTTCTGGTCGTTAGCTCAGCTCAATGAAATGATTTGATGCGATGTGAAGCCAGGAGAGCTCGACGATGAAGGTGGTTGACGAGCGGTGAATGTTGCTGCCGGTGCTATTGTTGTGGGTAAATAACCGCGTGTAAAGGTATGTTTCGGGAAGCGGCGACCGAGTTTTGAGTTTGATGGGCGGTGGATGTTTGGCGACTGTTTTCATTCCTCCCCTTCTTCGCCAGCCGAGACTTTCCACGTCTTTGTTATGTTGCTACCGGGCGATGAGAAAGACGGCGATGATAACACCGATGGCAATGGTGGGTGATGCTCGAAAGGTTTTCGCTCTTCTCTTCCAGTCGTTCCAGGAACACGCAACACAATACAACACAACACGTACGCTACAAATGCAAAATCAGACGTACCTTTTTATGGATAATCAATAGATTCGTGAATTGATGTTTCTGGATTCTTTTCCTTTGGTGATAGGTAGTAGAAAGCAGAGACTCGAACCTTTAACGACAGTGGTGAATTAAAAAGGGAACACAGAGGACGAGGAGGAGGTTTCAAAAAAAAAGAACAGTGGCTTTGCGAACACCAGTATAAAAGAGGATTGCGAGCGCAGGCCAGTAGTAGCCGGATTTTAAGGGATGGGCCGGGATGGGGGAGATGGGCGTCGCCGTAGTGTGCTAAGTAGTATAGTGCCACACCAGGGGCAGGGGTATTGGTAGGGGTATTGGTACCTAGACGTAGGCGTGTTCTGTAGCGCTACCTCCGTATATCATAGGTCAAATTCAGGGAACTGCCTCGGACGCTAGGGTCTGCACCTCGCCCGACCAATCATCCACCACCAAACCTAACTATAGTGGGGATGTGCGCTCTGGCGGTGGATTGCACACTAAACTTAACCTGGCCCAGATGGAGATTGAACAGCGGCCATAGAGATTGCACCAAGATTACTCTGCCAAAATACCTGCTGGATCAGCGAGTATTTGCGGGTACCACCGAAATTATTTAATTAGGATGTGCTGCCCCTATCTGATCAACCCTCTCATCATCAACAACATCATCATCGACCCCATCGTGAAACGCAGAAAGCTTGTCGTCCGTTTACAAAGGATCTTCTGCTCCTCTTGCTCCAACTTTGAACATGCTTCCCACGCACCCCCATCCCCATCCCCATCCCCCATCAACTATTCTCGTTGATAAGAGAACCAACATGACATGGGCCGAAGGAGCGAGTAATATTCCCATCGCTCACTCTCGCCAATCCAAACCCGGCATGGTAGGGTAGGATTAGGATAAGAATAATGAAGCCAGGTTCAAGGTTAGTGGCGGATAAAGGCTCATTAATCATTATTCGCTCTAGAGTAACGCCTACTTTCACCTCGCTGTGGGTCTGTTTATTTGGCTACGGCGACATCGTCGTCCTCGTCGTCGTATTTTGTTGTCGGGGATTTCCCGAATTGAGACAAAAAAGGTTGCAGACGCCACCCAATGATACTCTTGCAAAACCACCATATTTCTTGCAATTGTTTAAAGTCAATCAATTCGGCACCTGCGTGCTTGCATGATTCCTCATTCCCATCGTCAAAGCTGCTACCGGTATCCTGGACTCCTGGAGATCTCTATCAAGTGAAGCATACGAGTGCTGCTCGCAACAGCTCACATCCGATTTGAAATGTCGCATTCATGCACACGCAATCTCTCTGCGTCTGCTTCCGCGTTAGGTAGAATACAGGGAAGCGCATTGGAGACATGTGGGAGCCATCGAACGCCTCTACAGAAATTAGCCTTTGCATCAGTCACCCCAGCATTTTCTATTGGCTGATAAATTAGACCTTTCGTTTTTTCCACTCCAAGTTGACGACCTCCAGATTCCCCGAGGCTCTGGCCTTTTGCTTTTTGCTGTCCGGATCTCTGCTCCGAGCTTCCAAATCTTTAGTACCACGGCATGGCGATGAGTTGTTGAACCCCTCACCACCTCACCAAGTGTGGAGAGAAGTTGCTGTAAATAGAACCTTTTCGACGCTTGTGCTTGTTTTATACTTTTTGGCCTCCCGCTGTCGACTTCGAAAAGCTTGTATTTCTTGTTTTACACCTCAAGAGTTCGTATTTCCGTCACATAGTCGATGAGGATGGGGGTCCAAACTGGCTTTACTTCGGAGGAGTACTATCTTATGAATCCGTCTCAATATCGCGCCCGCGCCTTGGAAATGTGTCTGTGTTGTAACGGCCTAGAAAGTTTGTCGTCTTTAGCGCTGAATAAATAATCGGACTTTTCTGAACTCGAGACATCTCTTCCAAATTTCTATACCAAGCAGTATTTCCCCTATTATTATGGCGGTTTTGATCTTCTGCCACAACTTTCACAAAACCCTAAACAGGGTATATCCAGACCCTTGTCTCTCGCGTCTGTTATCGACATTGCACAATTTGTAACCCTTGCCCTTGTGTGTATCACCCAAGACTAAAATATGCTATGCCGAGATATAATGCTTGATTTCCCCAAACCCACATATTCAAATCAACCTCAGACATGTTCTCCATGTTCTCTGCCCATGGTGACGAGGCAGCCTTCGTGTCGACGAGGCTTTAGTACCTGACACGTGACGGGTTTCTGCTTCATGAACGGGGTTTCTGTTGGTATTTCTCACACCATTCGCGTGCTCCTTGGATGATGGATTGCGTCCTAGAACTATACGAATTCGCCGCGAGGACAGTATCGATGTTTTTGAAAAGGGATATCTTTTGATCCTCCGTCACGTCCCCTGATGCTACAAGACTTCTGAGGAAAACCCACACAGATTCATGGGTCCATTTGAAGGAGACAGCAAGGCCAAGGACTTCTTCGCAGACCCTATTACTTGCTTCAATCTGAGGAGCCTGTTCTGAAGAAGCGGACCTGGATAGATAGAATAAGAGGAACGAAAACCCAGAAGTGTCAGCAGGATGTCTCAAGCACCAGTCCTTGACGAGAGATAAGATCTCGGAATCCGTTTCGCCCTCCACGCCAAACATCAGGATGAGCCACCGCATGTGAGACCAAGCATAGTAATTCTTCGGGTGTCTTTCTGCCGCGATGAGAATAGTAGTTTTGAGATCTTGGACAATGTCGTGCTCTATATTTGCAGATTGATACACCTCAAGAAGCCAACGACGATGACCCCAAAGTGTAGGTGATTTCGTATGGCGATGCAACCGTGAAGTAAGATAGCTGTCCACAAACACTAACTCGTTCCCCAACACAGCTTCGAGCTCTGCCTTTGGGCCCTCCTGGTGTGACTGAATAAGTCTTTTCCGTGCATTGGCAGCAGTAACATGCTCTGGATCCATCAAGAGAACAACGGCTGAAGCATTCCAGAGGTCCTGTCTTTTCTCAACCGGACAGTTTCTAACCAGATTGAAAAACATTTGACGAGCAACGACGAAAGCTTGGACGAGTCTGGTTTTGGGAATAGCAATATTGTTCTCTTCCACAAGTACATTGGTGCCAGCAGGTAGTGGGTGACTTTTCCCAAGAAGCTCAATCTCAAGCAACTGTGGCTTGTCTGAACATAACGCACTCACAATGTTCCTGTAGATGACTAGAAGATTGTCATTCTGAAGTGATGTGATTGTCTCTTTGTCCAGTGCTCTTGACATGTTGAACCATTGGAAAACTATGTGTAGTAAGGATATTTCTAAATCTAAACCAAGAAAATGTGAGGCTCGCAGCCTCGCGTGCACGGACGCAGCCATCAACTTTCAGACTCATCACACACTGAATGCTGCAACTTTTAGCAACGAGCCTCAAACCCTCGCGTCCAGCCTTCCGGAAGAGCAACCTCAACATTTACCAGGGCAGCAGGACAAATTCTGCAAAACCTGGAAAGATGCCTTCCCTCCTCGTTGTCGTGTTTATCCTCCAGCTCACCATCCACCTGGTGAACACAGTCGGAGCCGCAACAATTAACAACATAGTATGCCCACGCACCCTTCACATATCCTACTTCACTCTCTAGTATTCAGCCAGCTAATAGATATCTCTAGCTCTGGAACATCTACAACCGCCTACCAACCCCAACCTCGAAAGCAGCAGCCGAGCAACGAGACCTGAAAAAGCAGTTCCTCAAAGTACGAACAGAGCTCAACGGCACCAGTAGCCAAGACAACTTCGCCAGATGGGCGAAACTAAGAAGACAGCACGACAAACTCGTCGAGCAAGTCGAAGCAAACAGTCCGTACCCCCTCTTCCATCCCATCCATCCAACCCAGCACGAGCTAACCTATTACTCGTGCAAACAGAGAAGTTACTTGATGGCACGAAAAGTACCTTCGACAGCGCCATATCGGCCCTCCGCTGGCTCGGCACAAACGGTCTACGCATGCTGATACAGTTCTGGTTCCAGAAGCAGCCGATGTTTTGGATCCCCAAGGGCTGGGTACCGTACTACGCCGAATGGCTGCTGTCGTTCCCCAGAGCGCCGGTGGGCAGTATATCCATACAAGCGTGGGCATTAGCATGCATGGCGATTATTCTACTAGTCAGCGACGCGCTGGGTGCAGCTTTACTCTTGGCTATGGGGACTGGAAAGGCTGCGCAGGATGAGAAGAACGATGGTGGGCGGCCGATGAAGATGCAGGGAGAAAAGGTCTCGGCGGAGTCACAGACATCACCAAAAGCAAAGAAGGAGCTATGAATAAATACTCTACGGATACTGGGGCAGTTAGTCAGTCAGGAGGATAGGCATCTACTGCACTGTATCTATCATAAGCATAATCAGGGAGGAAGCCAAAAGGGAATTGTCTCTCAGCAAAAAGACGCAAAGGTCGCCATAGCTTGCGCTGCGACCTTGCAACACGAGTGAGATGACTCTTGGCAGAGTACTTGGGGCTTGATCTGGGCATTCTTTTTGACTCTGAGTGATCATGGGAGAGAGGATCGCTAAAGCTTCGAAAGTGCCACTGCGCGAGCCTGTACCGTAGGATTTTGTACAGGAAGCTCATTGGTCTAGAGACAGGACAGGTATGGGATCAATTTTAGATGCAAAGAGAAATAATTGCAGATACAAACCTGATTCGAGTATAGTTCATATGGTTTTGTGTGATGCGGTTGAACACTTTTGGTTGTTATAATTATCTTGGAGAAGAAGCTCTGTCGGAAAAATCGTCGAAATATCTTGGGGGTGCTCGGGCTAGGCCGGATCAGGAAAGGTTCAAGGCGGTCAGCATTCAATCTGCCATCTCCACCTCCACTCCACTCTGAGCTATCACGACGATGATCAATAAGTCGTCCATTGCAAGTCTTGGGAGGAAATCCTTTGAGATGCTATCAAGAAAATAAAGAGCATGTTTGGAAGTTTCTCGCTCTAGTTCGCATATCAGGAAGAAGTTTTATACTATGATTTTATATATACAAGCTTCTATGTATTGTACTTCTAAAACATAAACATTATTCTTGTCACATGTGGCATAATCAAGGCTAAGTAGAAAACCTGCCTGCTTTACAGCTTGGCCTTTGGCTTCTCCTGCTTCATCATCGTATCTGCTACGATACGGCGCTGGATCTTGCCCGTGGCTGTCTTGGGCATGTTGTCTGTGAAGTAGATCTGGGTCCACTGTTAGCTCTTGTCCATGGAATATGCAAGGGTATACACAGTAAGGGTAACAAACCTTCTTCGGCACCTTGAACTTGGCCACTTTCTCAGAAACCCAAGACCTCAGCTCTCCCTCCCCAAGCTTCACCCCGCTCTTCAATACAATAGCAACGCCGACATCTTGCCCAAACATCTCATCCGGTATCGCGAAACTAACCGCCTCGCTCACGCTTGGGTGCCGTGCCAATACATTGTCTAATTCAATTGGACTGATCTTCTCACCACCCTTATTAATCAATTCCTTTATCCTACCAGTAATGATCACATAGCCGTCCTTATCCATCTTGCCCTGGTCTCCCGTGCGGAAGAAGCCAGAAGAGGTAAAAGCGGTCTTGTTGGCTTCGGGATTGTTGAGGTATCCTGAAGTTACGTTCTCGCCGCGGATACAGATCTCTGCTTCCGAGCCTAGAGGAACTTCCTTTCCGCTTTGGTCCAAGATGGCGACCTCGACGCCTTGGCCAATGCCTACGGAACCAGGTTGGCGCTTTCCGGGTGGGAGAGGGCTGGAGGTCATTTGGTGGGCTGCTTCTGTCATTGCGTATGCCTCTAGTACTGGCGCGTTGTATGTTTCTTCGAGCTGATGGAAAGTAGTAGGCGATAAGGGCGAAGAGCAAGATCTGATGAAACGGATCTTAGGCTTGGTGTGAGGAGGTGGATTCTTGAGGAGGATCTGGTGGATCGTGGGGACGGCAGTATACCAATTTGCTTTGTAGGTTATAAAGTCGTCCCAGAATTCAGAGGCGCTGAATTTCGGTGGTACGATTACGGAGCCGCCTGAATTTAAAGGGGCGAGGAATCCAGCGAGCAAGCCGTGAACGTGAAAGAGGGGCATGACAAGCATAGTACGATCTTCAGGGGTGAGGTTGTATGTTGCCTTGATGTTCTTCATTGTCCGCGTGAGATTCTTGTGGGTCAATGGCACTGCCTTTGGTCGTCCCGTTGTGCCAGAGGTATGCAGGACAAGAGCGATATCATCTGGCTGTGCTTTCTCAACAGCCTGGTTTCCCTTCCCCTTCAACTTCCCTTCATCCTTGACATCCAGCACCACTTCTCTCCCGTTCCAATAGCATTCTGCAATTGCAGCCTTGTATTTCCTGGCGGCCCGTACAGCAGGTCCATCTTGTTGAAAAGAGCCCTTGGGCACGAGAGCAACAGCTGATTTTAAGTCATCAATGTAGAATTCGAATTCCTCCTGCTTATATGCCGCATTGAGAGGAGCAGCAATGGCTCTCTGCCAAGAACTTGCAAGAAATGCAACGATGAATTCGTAGGTATTTGGGAGGGCAATCGAGACAGCCGCTTGTGGTGTAACACCGAGCTTTGCAAGTTTCTTCTGGAAGGAAAAGATCTCTGCAGAAAGCTGTTCGTATGAGACTGTAAGAGCTTGCGGTTTGCTTGGAATGATAATGGCGGTGGACTTGGCGTCTGGGGAGAAGGAATTGGAGAGGGTGGTTGCAGCCATATCTACGTCTAGGATATATAAGTATATAAGTAAAGGCACACGAAAGGAATGTGCTATTATAACTAACAAGACGTTGGCTAAGCCAATTGATATTGATTTCAGCTTCGGTTTTCAAACTTTAATAAGAAGGTTGAACTTCTCGAACTTTAAGACGGAAGAGAGAGAGGAAGAGCTCTTCTTTTTTGACTTGGTGATGTTTGAGGTTCTGTTCCCCTCCTAACATCGGAATGTTATCGTTCTCTTGAGCGCTGCTTTTACCAACATACATCGCTCTTTCAACCAACCTCGCATATGGACTCTGAGCCTCACGCGCCAGGCTGTGGAACGTCCCGCGCAATTATAAGAACCCTCAAAGATTAACACATCATGGCAGATTCCAACCTAGGAGCTGCTCCTAGGGGAGCGGGTCTTTCCTTGTACGCAAACTTATTAGATCCTCAAAATTCAAACGCAACCCTTTCGCGAGGACCAATTGTCTTCAAAGCTGCTGGTTCAGATGCAGCAGATGAAGCTTCAGCTAAGAAACCCCAAATAGATTCTGGTATATTTGTTTTCTCTCAACTTTGAAACTCCATTGCTCACATATGATTAGCTGCTCTACGATTTCAACCCACAAAAAGACCACAGCTTGCCCAGAAGCCAAAGCCCAAGGCGTCCTTCCCGAAAGCTGCCCCCCAAGAAAAGCCACCCCACGCCAGTATTCCTGCCACAGCTCCCCAAACGCAACGACCGCCGCCAAAGAGTACTTTAGCTGACTGGACTGCTACGGGAGACGACGATGATGTGAATGGATTCTATGGAGGGGAGAAACGCCAGAGAGGGGGGCGGAAGAGGAGAAAGAATAAGCATAGGGAAGAGCAGGCCGTTGCGCAAGACTGGGATGATATCTATGATCCGACGAGACCGAACAGCTATGAAGAGTACAAGCATAGTGAGGAGAAGATCCGGGAGATTCGAGAGTGGAAAGACAGGTTATATGCGCATAGGATGGCGAGAAAGTCTGATAGCGAAAAAGACAGCGACGAGGAGGAATATCGTCCACAGCTAAGAAGTGAGCAGGTCAAATTCTATATTTCTACACAAGTACTGATGATTCTAGATCAATTTGCGCCTCCTTCAAATTACTCTTTTGCACCTCCACCCATGGATTCTCCACCTCCAAAATCAACAGTCAAAACTCCAGAACTAGATTCCTACAGTCCTGCTCCCTCAACAAATCAACCTCCATCTCCACCACCGCCAGAAACACTACCAATAGGGGCAATATCCCGCGCTCCAGTACGCTACAACCTCCCCCCGGCACCCACCGAACTCCCCACCTCAGAAGCAGAACTCGAAAAGGCTCTAGCAGCGGAACCGGAAGAAGACCAGACCGAAGATGCAGAAGAAGCGCCACGTTCCCTGCGGCCTGGTCAAAAGGGGTTTGCTGAGCGCCTGATGTCCAAATATGGCTGGAGCAAAGGTACTGGTCTCGGTGCTGACGGGTCCGGTATCGTGAACCCACTTTCAGTCAAGGTTGAAAAGCGGAAGAAGAAGAGTGATGCTGAAGGGGGTGGATTCAGGGACCCGCCTGGTGGTAGAGGCAAGATTATTGGAGGCAGGAAGAATGTACCTGAAGCAGAGGCGGCAGGAAAGTTTGGGCCAATGAGTGAAGTTATTGTGCTAAGGGGAATGGTGGACGGAATGGACCTTGATGAAGAGGTCGAGGGATCTGGAGATGGTGGTTTGATGCAGGAAATTGGGGATGAGTGTGGAGAAAAGGTGTGCCTTCTCCGAAGATTAAGAAGAATTGCGCTAACATTTGATATAGTATGGGAGAGTTGAGCGAGTGTATATTGATCGGCACGGAGAATTGCCTAAGGTATTCGTCAAATTTACCAGCCAGCTTTCTGCTTTACGAGTGAGTATCTCCCCCCAACTATACTAAATAGGCAGCTGACATGTGTCTCAGGCCGTGAACGCTCTTGAAGGTCGAATATTCAACGGGAATACCATCTCGGCACTGTTTTATGAGACGGAACCATTTGAACAAGGTAAATACAATGAATAGGCAGAAACAAATCATAATTTGAAGAATTAAAATGCTTCCAAAGAATGCTCATTCGTCCGAAGGCTATTAACGATGCTCCAGCATCGGCAATCGCCATTTACTATAAGTCTCCTGCAACAACGACGCCATTCTATCAACCCCATCACATCAGTCGAGTCCCCCACCGCACACTCCCAAATTCTAACATACACCATAACATCAACCTGATTCATAGAAAACCACGCCAACTTCTCCCCATCATACCAAATAGGCCCCCTTCCATCCCAACCCTCCTCAATCTCCCCATCCTCAATCACACCCTCAATACCCCTCCAGCTCTCCCACATGCTTCCAGCAACCTTATTTGCATCTCTCGGGTGCCAAAACGTGCCTTTGACATCCCCTGAATGCTGGTAACCCAGCCGACTCCGGAAGAGAGTTTAGGGGCTGCGGTGTAGGTAGATGAGAATCCGGTCCAGACTTACTTTGCGAGAGCTTCCCTCATCTCGGCGGGCATACACAATGTTGGGACGATTGACTTGATCGCGCCGGCGCTCTGGAAATGGCACTGCGTTTTCCTAAAGCCAGGTGCATGGGAGAGTGGAGGGAATTTAGGCTTGAACTTGCAAATTCCGCGGGAAGAGAAACATTTTCACGTGTGCTACGCCGATCGATCAGCTTCGCGGCTATCGAGGAGTACTTGACTGTTTTGTATCTACATCGATTCTAGTGAAGCTTGTTATTCGGTTCTAGACATTCTTCTTCGGCAACGAAGTACCAGAATGCTGCCTGCAGAGTGCCTTCTTTGCGATTCATATTTCCTGTCCTCTATTTCATGGTTGTCCATGCTTTGACGAGACTTTTAGTATTCTTTCAGGCATTCTTGGGACGTACCATTTTCTACATTCCAATGCGAGAGTGTCTAGTGTTCTCTTTGTGACCTTGCATCGGGATTTGTGTGTTTTAATGGTACTAGGAACCGGTCGAGCGAAGCTCTTGCCATTTGAAGCTATGTGTTACTTTTCGCGGACTAGCCTGATTATCTCTTCTCTAGGAAACATCTCAATCCACCTGTTTCTTGCTAGATATCTTATTAGTCTGAGAAATTTGAAGTGAATGTTGGTTTGGCACGTGACGTACCCCCCCTTCTATGTTGTTAGATAGATCCGTAGTGAAGCGAAAAGCTACAAAAGATGAAGTGAAAAGTGTATTACCCGCCTATAGAGAGAAAATTGAAAAGGAAACGGGTAGATGGCAGTTGGAGCTGTAATTGTAATTGGGGTTTGAATTTTAGAGAAGAATGTAACGAAATCGATACTCAGCTGTTAGACTTATTTCTCGACAATAGTTCATTCCCTTGAAAATGGTCTTCTATCATGACATATACAGTTAATTGCTTCGGAGGATCGATGCTGTACCAGTTGTAAAGGGAGACGGATCGTGAATTGGTATTTGCTATCTAAGGTATCATAAGTCTTACTTACGACCACATATCAAGTGCGCACAAACCCGAAGTCCAGACCTGCTCAGTCTCAAACGTGACCTTGATCGAGGCTCTTTGAATCAAAGTAGCTATGAGCTCTCGATAAAAGCCACAATACTCTACCTCGGAAATCACCCCAAACAGACCATTTCCCACTTCCGGTTCTCCAACTTCAACCAGGCTGATTCGGGCAGATCGCTTACAATGTGACGGCGGTAGCACACACCGTCATCGGCCACTGTAACGAACATTAAGGTAAGCGTGTGTCTCCCTCCATGGGACATCCTCTCTTTTTTTGCGCCAATAACAATGAATTTTCCCTCTTCTTCCTCCAGCGTGAAGTCTGTCCAGCCCCAGAAACCATGTATTTCTGTTTTCCCATCGGTGATTCCAATTTTAGGAATAGGCGGAGAGCCTGTAGGTTCCTTTTTGATTTTAAGAGTGGCGGTGCTAGTCCAAAAGCACAGAAGTGATGGTGCCGCATCGCTCAAACGGATACTGCTTGGGATATGGGACACGATGATTTCGGTTTTGCTCCTGTCCATCCAGCTGTGCTCAAGATCAGCGGGATACCGGGGGTAGGTTACAGTATCGGTTCCAAGCTTGGAGATGACATCTTTGTTCCATTGAGACACCATGGCATCCATGTCCTCTTGGATGGGTATCGGATTACAGTCGTAGTCTATACGATAAAATCTAAGGCCAAGTAGCCCCATATCGTAACTGCCCGTGCCTCCCAATATTTGAGACCCGAGCCAGCCACTCCACGACCAACTTGGAAATGGACTGGCAGGACCACCTGGGGCTGTGACTTGACGAGCAGTGTTCCGGGGGATTGCAGGGTCATCCGTCGTCCAAGACAAAGCGAACTCCAAGTGGTTCTCGGGCATGCCCCAGAAGAATCTTTGCCCAGTCGATTTCTCAAGGACACTAAGGATACCCGACAAGGCGGCTAGTCGGTCGCCTTGTGAGGTTAGCTGTCGTGTTAAATACATATTCAGCACTATTGAGAATAGTGGGGACCAGTCCTTTGATTTATCCTCCAACAGCGAAAGCATCTCTGGTTTCCCAAGGCAGTGGCGGTATATTATAGGGGCATCCAGGGCGTCTTGCTCCCAAAATGCGTCTTCGCACCAAGAAGCGCGATGGCACTGCCAGTACACTTGCTCTGTGTCGAATATGAGACAGCGTGATGGCAACAGGCATTCCTGGTAAGTCCACCCTCTCGTGTTCCATTTGCAGTTCTGGAGGTACCCCTGGTACACCTCATGTGGTGTATCGAGCGACGATACAAGCCATGTGCCGTTGATCTCGAAGGTTTCCTGGACGCTTCGCGGAGATGCTTCTTGTACACCCGGAATGGGCGAAGAGACCTTCTCACCCGCTGCGCTGATAATTGTAACCACTGCTTGGCCATAGATGATACCCATTGCGGGGATGTTTCGAAGTTTGTCTTCGTCGTCGTCTTGAATTATGCAGAGGGAGTCTACCCATAGGAAACGTTCTCCCATCGCCCTTGTGACTGCCATAGCATCACGGATCGTCGGCGGCACCATCTCTTTAGCCAGAGAGCCTGGCTGGTGGTAGGAGGTGAAATTTCCTTTTTTCAGTGCATGCTCCTGTGCTTCACCCCAGACATAGCTTAGTGCAACCCATTCCACATCATTTGCCGACTCCACAATGCAATCTTCTATTACATCAATGAAGCGCATGGAGTTGATGGGACGAGACATGAATCTAGTCCTCCCACAGATGCTACCATGATGCCTGGTGCATTGATCCATCCAAAATTTGAAGATCCGCATGTCAACGACTGGAGGACGCAATCTCGCAGTGTAAGGATCTGCTTTCGCGGCCACGGCAATGGGATCACCGTGGTCAAGCATGGCAGAAACATGCTCAGGTGTAGGACCACCAGATTTCTGGAAAGCCCCTCTGTACTCAAACTTCCCCCCTGCCTCCCGGCAATCAATATACAAACATAGTTGGCTTGCCTGGGTCTGCTCATTCCACGGCTTCCACTCTGCCGGTGGCTCCAGTGCGGAATACCTATAGGTATCGAAACCGACTTGTATTCGAGTAGCTAATGCAAAGCCTTTGTCATCTGCAAGAGAAGCCAACCACCCACAGATCCAACAATGTGCCGCAGATGCCGCAGCTTCGGCGAGAGTAAAACCAAGACGATAGTTTTCAGTCGGCCAGTTCCTGTCGTGAAGAAAACCAAGATAGCTCAGATCAAGGAGGCGACATTTCAAACAGAGCGAGGTCGGGCCACCTGCCTACTAGGTAGTGAGTTAGCCACTGAGTTGGGTTTGTTTTTTCTGTACTTACCCGCTCGACTGCTTTCTGCCGCTTATCCATGCTGGTCTGTGAATGACACGACATCTTGAATTCTATGGATGCAATTAATTGATGAATAGCTGATTATCTGTGTTGTCTGTCTTAGTTCTCCTTGACGCTTCTAATTGCTTAAATCCATAGATTGTGCAAACAGTACAGGGCGTTTACTATTCGCTACAGTCTTTTAGCGGAGTTGCTATCCAATAAGAGGTTGATAAATCCTATTGTTATCATAAGCTTTGATATACCGAATAAGGAAAAATTGATCTAAAGAGAATGAAGGAAGAAGGTACATGCTTTTATAGACATTGACATTGAAAGCGGCAGTAGGACCTTGCACATGCACACACCTTGCCTAATTCGGCGACACTAAGCCCAAAGGGACAAATTTATGCCTAGGCATCCTGAATGTGGGTGGGAGGTCCGTGCGGAATGATATGTCCGCATCTGTATTACATGCTCTGCCCCCCCTTTTATTCTCGCTTCGCTCTCCTAGATTGGATTGTGCTCTCATCTTGAGACCCGTCGACTTTGCACAATGTATCGTGAATCAAAGATAACATTAGATGGTAGGAGCTCTGTTTCTTCTTCTTCTATACTGAACAATACCCTAACAGGTGCTTTCTGCTAAGTCTACTACACCAAAATGCGCTTTCCCTATACGCTAAAATGTGTCGAGTGTCCGGCTTGGTAGGATTATCAGCGCAAGGCAGAACCTTACAGCCATATTGAGGTATTATAGGAGATCAAAAGTAGCTCCTTCCTTCGTCCTTACACAAATCCGAAACAACTCGTCCACAAACGTCTTTGGCTCAGGCTCCTCTTCAAAGGGGTTCGGCATGCGTGCCGACTTGGAAAGTGATTCCAGTTCAATGAACTCTTCTATTGCCTCATCTATATTCTTTCCTTTTATTGGACGCCCCTCACGACCAGCAAGGTCAAGAATAGGTGCAAATTCGCGATGCGTCTTGGCTGCAAATATTGCGTGATCAGGTGAGTTTCGGTAGACACGTTGTTGTGTCTTGAAAAAGTTCAAGGGAGTGAATACCCAACTCTGTCCAGGTGCCCGAGTATGAATCGAGACAAGTATTCTGAAAGTGATAAGCTGCGCAGTGCTTGGCGGTGAGCTCTCCCTGGAGTCACGACATGGTGCTTCAATTGGATCCGCAATCAGGACAGCATCATTGAAGAACCCATCGCTGATCTGGTCCATGAGTCCTTCGAGCGTTAGTTCTAATGTCCTGGCAAAATTCTGCTCCCTCTCTGATGGATTGGACGGCATGGTAGCTTTCTGAAGAAGTTTGATACATGCTGAAACTTTGAAGTTCTCCATCTGTCTCAGATAGTCGAGCTGCCAGCTCGCCAAACTATCGTACGGAAGCTGTACGGTGGGTAGCTGGTTTTTCGCATCTTTACGTACAAGAACCTCGAATCCTGAAGCCATTGACGCGCGAGTGGTGAATAGAGCAATGTGTACCCCTGGCTCTAGGATCTTGTGTTTATTGGAATAATTGCACATCATCTCCAGATGAGAGGAGAGATCATGATGGCCCATTCGTAGACTGGTTGCGATTATAGGGACCACCCTTGGAACAATTCCAAAGCGAAACCCAACGGCCTCCAGGTGTTCCGCCTCGTGTCTGTCAACCGACTTAACGAGAAAGAGGAGTTTCCCTTTGCCAACATTGGTTGGATTAAAGCCTTGCCGCTCTATGTCGTCTGAGTCGGTGGATGTTCTCTTAATTCTCCAATTCTCGCTGTCTTTGAGCCCACTGATAATCATCTCGTCGTAGAGCATTCCAAGACTCTGAACTGGCTGTTTGAGGTCGGCTGCAAGGTCTGCTGCTGCAACACAAAAGAGTTCCCTGAAAATGAATGAGTAATCAACTTTAACTATCATCAGGCCGGCTCGCCGCAAATGTATTCGCATTTTGGGAATGAGATCTGCCACGCCAACCCAATTGCAACTTGTTCTGTAAATCCAATGGAGATTTGGATGTGAAGGGCCAAATTCTTCGTTTACTGACTATTGACCTATTAGCAAAATGCATAACAAACTGTAGCATTGGACTTTCCCGCTCGAGATAAGCGTTCGTGATCTTTTTTGTTGGCAGATTTCCATCCGGAGAGACCAGAATCCTTCTTCCCTTGTCGAAAATAGCTGCAGCAAGAACAACCTGCTGGGCTTTCTTCGCAGCCCCAGCTCTCCGCCCTTTAGTGAACAGAGAGAGCGCAACGAGGACAATACAGCCAGAAACCGACTAACATATCTGAGAACGCAGCTACATTGTTTGGCTCGTGTGAACTTACAATAATTAGAACCGCAATGACAGTTGTCAATGGCGACAAAGCCGGACCGCTTGTGTTGCCCATCTTCAGTCGATATTGCGTTTCCGCTGAAGCAACCCACTAAAACACATTAGTACTTTGATTTCTACAGAGAGCAAGATATCAAAATGCGAAACATTCTTTGGTATACCTGATGCAGTACTATCGAGGAGGAAGAAAAAGGGGGCTGTTTACGTGCATGCCAGAAACACCGGTCGCGAGAAGGAATGCGACCGTGCCTCTCTTCCACCAAGACGAGTTCCATGCGGAACGGAACATGAAGAACAATCCCAAAGCCACCGTGCTAGAAACGCAAGCAATGACAACAGAGAAGATAATAAAACCAATCTTGTACTCGCAGGTATAGTTTGAAATTCCAGCCTGTCCCAAATAATGCATTCCACAAATACCAAATCCTACCAAAACCCCTCGAACGATAATTCGTGAAAAGCTCACGTTGTTGTCGTATCCAACTGCGCAGAATGCTAGGAACACTACTACGATCGGGAGGAAGAACGACAAGGCAGTGAAGGCTGGGCTGTAAACAATTTGACGGTTTTTCTGGCCATCTATAGGCTCGAGAACAATCGCGTAGTTACCGATGTAGTGCATGGACCAGATGGCTATACCACCTAAAGAGATCGAAGCACCGATGAGAAGGAACCTGTGACTGTGAGAATATACCTTTGTAATTAAAAAGAGAACAATACCAATTATAGAGTCCTCTCATGGACGTCCTCCTCATTAAGAGCTCCAACGTTGTCAACGATCCAAGATAACTGATGAAGTATGACAGAACCACAAATCCAGCACTAAAATGTTTCGGAATAATAGGCCCCTCTACACTTTGCCCATCATTCCTGGGAACAACCGAGACGAGTTCTGTTGCAGTCACGGGGGTGGTCATGGTGGTCAGGAAAAGTTGGGAGGAATTGCTCGGGAGTCAGAGATCGTACTGACTCCTTCGCATATTTCGAGGACTAGTGATAACGATGATAATGATATTTTTAGATGAAGAATGGTCATGCAATCTAGGGTCGGGTGTATTGGATAGGTGAGGTAAGGATGCGTTGATGAATACGTTCATAGGTGATGCGTTGCACTGCAATCGAAGTCCAAGTTCTCCAAATTCTCGGACTTCGACAACAGAATTGGTTGTGACAGGATAGGAAAGAGCTCACCTCTTTAGTTCCTGTCACAACAGGAGAGTTGCTTTGCTCGTGAACGTAGTTGCAATGGCGAAGGAATATTATTCGGCATATGAGGAAAGAACGAACAAAGAAAGGTCGAGTAAAGACTTCTACTGCGGCACTTGCTACCAATGACACGGAGCTGTCTAGAGATTGGAAGACACAACAGTTCAAAATGTTGGACACATAATGAGAATTCAAAACTGGTGGGGTCACCGACGCTCCTTTCTTTTCTCCGGTGATGTCAATGCCAAATCTTGACAAGTGATGCTGGCATGTCCAAAAAGTGCCTAAAACCTTCCACCATATGAAAGACCTTTCCCGCAATCCCACCAAACACCTAATCAATCTTCAGCTTCCTCTCAATCTCCAAGTCGACTTGCTTCTTGACATTTGCAAGGCGGTAGAAACAAGCAATCCAAGTTCACCAACGCCGGCAGAATAATTCCTCGCTTCCCGAGAAGTGACTGGAACGAGCTTGAGCTTTTGTCGTGCTGTTAAACATACGACATGAGATTCTGCTTGAGCGATGAAATAGGTTCAGGACAAAGAGTTGCAAAGTGACTTACTTGATAGTATCAAGCGCCATATAAATGACTCCAAGACTTGTTGGATGGAAATTTTGAAATGAGCAATGAAGACATTGAAATACCGAAACCCATGAAAAGCAACAGAACATGCTACCTTGCTGCCAATCAACCAGCCAAGCATGGCGCCTCTACAAACTTCACTCAGCTGAAAATGTCCCATACCTACCTACCTCAGGTATTTTAAAAGACTTCTCTCTCTGCCAATAAGCCCAAAAGTCCATTAGCCAGCAAAACCTCGCCAAAACAACAAATTCTTCAAAAACTTCAACAAATCGTCAGTAGACTGGGGTGACAGCATATATATCTAACTCGAACCTCTACCTAAGTACTTAAAGGGAGGGGTAATATCTCGACACAACAATATAACCTGTCTCGAATCAAAAATGCAACCTCTAACACACTATTCTACTCATCGGTGTGAATTAGATGATCGGAGTACTTACGACATATTTACTGCTGCCTGGACCTAGAAAGAAAGAAACTGGTATTCTTTACGTGCTGTGCCTTCCCCATATCCAAATACAAATCCATATCCAATACATACACTCTGTATCTATTCTAGATTCAACCTTGTTGCTTTTCGGATGCTCTAGCCCCAGGTCTTAATCTTTTTCATACTCCCCTCCTGATCCAGCGCCTTGTGCATATCAAACGAATTCCATAGCAAATGCGGCTCATGTCCCCACCCTCTTCTCATACACTCAAACTCTGCCTTGGCGAAATAGTCCTCCAGAATCGGCTTGTATTCAGGATGCGCGCACTTCTCAATGATAACCTTCGCTCTCTCCTTCGGACTCAGTCCTCTGACATCAGCAAGACCTTGCTCTGTTACGATGACATCGAGATCATGCTCCGTTTGGTCGACATGCGTGCACATGGGCACGATACACGACAAACCATGTGGGTCTGTCTTCGAGGGTCGCGTGGAGGGCGTGTGCATGATGCTGTATTTCGAGGAGCGGAGGAAATCAGCGGAGCCGCCAAGGCCGTTGAGCATTCGCGAGCCCATGACACAAGTACTGTTGGCGTGCGCATAGATGTCTACTTCAACGGGGGTGTTCATGCCGATCACGCCGAGACGGCGGATGATTTCGGGGTTGTTAGAGACTTGTTGGGAGCGTAGGAGGAGCTTGTTGTGGTACTGTTCCCAGCCGTCGTAAAATCGCTTGAATCCTTCGGGGGAGAAGCGGATCGATGTTGCAGTTGCAAAGTCGAGGCGGCCCGAGTCGAAGAGATCTAGGAAAGTATCTTGGAGGACCTGCTTTGTGTTAGATGGGATCATTTAAAGGGGATTTGGTAGACTTACTTCAGTCCACACTTTGAGGTGCTCAAATTTGGATTCTGCAAGTCCACCAATAACTGCATTTGCAATATTACCAATACCAGACTGGATTGGAAGGAGATTCTTGGGGAGACGACCATGTGTCACTTCATGTTCAAGGAACTCGATCAGGTGACCAGCAATGGCCTTGGATGTAGCATCTGCTGGAGCATTTGGTTGAGTCTGATCTTGGTAATCCGACTCAATAATTGCAACAACTTTCTCCGGGTCTACTGGAATAGAAGTTGTTCCAATTCTATCTTCGGGAGCCATGATCAGGTAAGGTTTTCGGTTAGGTGGAAGCTCAGTCATTGTGATATCGTGAAGGCCCTCGAAGGATGGCGTAGCTGTGTTGACTTCAATAATGACCTGGGTTTAATTAGTCTTCTGCTCGCAGCAACGTCCTTTATGCGAGGCACTTTATTCTCCAGCCAAGACTCACCTTATCAGCCATCTGGATCAATTCTGGTGAAGCTCCCACAGAAGCTCCAGGAACAATGCCTCCATCTTCTGTAATCGCAGTCGCTTCAACAATAACAACATCCAGCTTCTTGTTCGGCCGATCTTTGGTGTAGAACCCCTAATAGCAACCCATCAGCTCGTTACGTTCCCCAATCCCAACCCATAAAATATGCTCCCCAGTAAAACTCACATAAACCAAATCCACAGGAAACATGGACAAATGCTTATCAAAGAATTTGATATCCCCATTATTGATCCCCTTCGCAATCTGCTTGCCAACCTGATGCGGACTCCGTCTCTCGATCATATTCAATTCAGCCCACCTATTCTCCGTCTCCGCGCCAGAAGAAGCCCCCACAAACAGCGAGTATTTCAGTTGACCTTGAAGTGAATTTTTCTCGACGTGGTCTGCGAGCATCGTAGGTATTTTCCTGTTGGCCAGAGCGTGATTAGCATTTGTTTAAAAGGAAAATTGAGATGATTTAAGGATCGTAATCACTTTGGATACCCAACCCCAGTAAACCCCGACCAGCCTATATACGCGCCATTAGGGAACAATGGTATCAAATCCTCAGGGTGCGCGAGCTTGTTCAGCATAGAGGGCCGGCGGACCCGAGCTTTCAGAGCTGCGGACGCTTTGAGGATCGCCGAAGAAGCCATACTTGGTGTACTTCAATTAAGAAGCTCAATTGCCAATAGAGAGAAACAATGAAAAGAAGAGAAGAGAAGCAGCAGCAATGAAGAGCGGAGAGATGATCAAAGAATGAGGAAAGTGAAAGGCACTAAACGAAAGCTCCAATGGATTATGTACCCGAGCTGGGGAAACGTCGGATAAAGTGGCATCATAGTCACCCCACGTACGCTACTCTACACTAGCCGGCTATGCCGCTACTCTACCCAGAGCCTCGTCTCCGCAATCGCAGTGCATCGGCTATTGCTGTTTCATTGAGCATAGGACCATCCTGATTGGCTTACAGCTTTATGCATCCATGTGAAACATAACGCGCTTAATTACTTTAACCTTTTCATACGCCGGCGCAGCGGATGTTGCCCTGTTACACTTGGTACCATACTTTCAAAGTCCTACCACCCCTTTCTAGAGAAAGGGTCACGAAAGAAGAGGAAAAATTATCTGACAATATTGTGCTAGGTTCATTATTTCTACCAAAACATGACTATGACCCTCGTAAAGTTTGTTTGTCTATTTGACCTCGGCCATTTGCGGCCGACGCCTTGGAGTCGCCGCTTCCCTGGCCTGTCTCATCTCACTTTGACTCAATCTCAAATCTTGAGAATAGTCCCCAAATGCACCGATGAGCTCGTCGAGCCCACCTTTCAAAGCTTCCAATATCGTATCGACCTCGGGGCTCTCCTGCTTGTGTTCCACATCGGTCCAATGAATTCCAATTGTGGTTTTAAATCCCTCCAGTACAATGATTGCTTTCGTGAAGGTCTGGATAATCATCTTCACATCCTTCTGGACATTGCCGTACTTGTCTTCGGCCAAACTGCAGACAGCAAGCCGAGTCAATGCATCGATAGCATCCACAATAACTCCAACATCTCCGTACGGCGTGCCTAGTACGACGGTAGCTATTCTTCGTCTGTACTCTTGTCTGAATGGCCAACCAAGACTAGATTTCAAGATTACGAGAAACCAGGTTTTAATAAGGCCGCCCACACCTTGTTTTGATAATGCTTCCTGCTGCTCTGGTGTAAGGACTGCGCTCTCAGCCTTTATCAGCAACTGCTTGGACCTAGGCGAAATATTCTTGGGTGGAGATTGGCCATGTCTCTTTGCAAATCTGCCAACGGCTTCTACAGCCCGTTGACTTTCCGTCTTCCCTGCGGGACTCGCAAAAAAAATGTCTCCTGATGCGTTCAATCCATCCTTCAACGGCGCACTGATCCGTGGCAGCAGCGGCGCTGGGTCTGGCGCAAGTGCAGGGTCTCTCACCCCAAATGCTTTGGCCTTTGCATCAGGCGCAACTTGAGGGGGGTTCTGATATTCGATAATCCGTAGTTCCATTCCTTGGATCGTTTCAAGACACACGGCAAGTATTTGAGACCAAGCCGAACCCCCGACTCGGTCGATATCTTCAAAGATGTTCTTTCGTCGCCCTTCAAAGCGCTGAGCTATGTATACGAGCTCCCAGAAAGCAAAGGCCTATAATGCGTTAATAAAAGCCTTGAAATGATAGCCTTACGAAATTTACCTTTGTCTGCAGCTTCTTTCCTGTCAGGCCCGTCAATAAACTTCCATTTGGATCTCGAGACTCGTAGGTTATTGGTCTTTCGTTTTTCAGCGGCTCTTGTGCTACATATGCAGAAAAGGTTGCATTCCCAACTTCCCAAAGCATCAAAAGCAAGAAACCGGAAGTGACGGTCCTCATAAGTACACTTATATGAAAGGGATGAATACTCGGCAGCATGCTCGACTTGGGTAAATTCCAGAATAGCTTAGCCCATGCTCGATTGAGGCTCCACGCAAAACGTCGAATGGAATAAGGGTAAATTCCCCAGTTCACGTAGTATAGGAAAGGCGAAAAAATGGCAACTCCAAGAGCACGTTGGATGGAAGTGGATATCATGGCGGGTAATTTGGTCCTCAGTTGCACTGCAGGAGGAGCAACAACATTGGCTTTTGTTTTCATGGCTGGCATATCGATTCTATCATAGTCGTAGAAGAGGTGGAATCCAGCCTGGACAAACCCCAGAATAAACAGGTAACAGGCAATATAGATTGGCTTCTCGTTCAGCATGAGGCGATCGGTTTTTGGTATGACTTTGATCCTGCTCATGTCCGCGTCGTTCGATGCCGACCATAAATAGATCTCGCTGAACATGTATGCCGAAAAGACGTAGAAGCCGATGGTTTGGACAACATTGAAGTTGAGAGAATATCTTTCGAACGTCTGCCATGCCGAGTTTGAAGTGCGTAGCCCTACGTGTAACTGGGCGACACGAAGAATAAATATCACAAATGCGGGGATGAAGAGAAGGCCTGTCCGGATGCCTGCTCTTCCAAATGGGAACCAGAACCAAATGACTGTAGGCGCATTAGACAACACTCGCACAGCATGTCCGCAGATACCCACAAGAGTTTTTCTCCCCAATCAAGATCGATTCCAGATAGCAAAGCCCAAACAATGTAGAAGTTGCCATTGCAAATCTTCTATGCATAGCAGGTGTCAAGAAGTCCTTGTACGGACGCACTCTTTTGGCAGGAGCCATCTCGAGTTATCGCAGGGCTTTTGCGCCCTGTATGAAGCTGTAAGGACTGTAGGTAAATCGTATGCAGGCTATGAGACCGTCTTTGTCATGTCGCCGTTGCGGACCTGAGCACGAGAAGGAGAAGGCAAAGGATTGGTTTTGTTGACATGCAGTTTCCACCAAAATACTCGCGGCCCAGCGACCGCCTTCCGCCGCCGCCGCCAAAACATTTATCCGCTCCGCTCCGCCTTGGCAGCGACGTCAACCTCCCTCCATCACAAGCTCCAGATCAGCAGGCACCGATAATCTCAACTGTACATAAACACCCACGATCACTGCTTCGATTTCGATTTTACTTTTAAACATACCACTGAAAATATGTCGTTTGATCAGTTGTCGTCGCTGGAATCCCAGCCAACTACAACCCGGAGACAGGATGACCCGCAATACTCAGACGACCCGGAATTCCAACGCTTATCGAAGGAGCTCATGGCGAAGCTTTTCTCTTTGACCGGAAACATCTCGAGATTGACGAACGAGATTGCATTACTGGGGACGAAACGGGATACGGAGAGGGTACGGGAGAGAGTGCATGAACTGTTAGAGGAAACGAAAGATACATTCAAGGATGTTGGAGAAGGCGTCAAGAAGATACAATCATGGGAGGATGTCAGCGTAAGTCCACCATCCCTATCGCATCTAGAAACAAACTAACAGAATCACCAGCCATCACAAAAATACACCCAGCAAAAGCTCGCCCGAGAATTCCAAAACAACCTCTCGGAATTCCAAAACGTCCAACGACAAGCCCTCGAGAAGCAACGGACATCAGCATCAGCAGCCCGAACAGCACTGGATGAGCAGCAGTCACCCAGCGCAGAAGGAGGCAACCCGTTCGGCCAACAACAATCGCAAGAGCAATTGCGATTAGCTTCGCAGGACGAAGTGGATTTCCAGGACTCGTTGATCGTAGAGCGGGAGGCAGAGATCCGAAATATCGAGCAGGGCGTTACCGAGTTAAACGAGCTCTTCCGCGACGTTGCGCATATTGTCAATGAGCAGGGCGAAGTCCTGGATACTATCGCGAACAACGTCGAGAACACCAGGACAGATACCCGAGGTGCGGATTTGGAGCTGAGGAGCGCGGCGAGATATCAGAGGAACGCACGGTCAAAAGCTTGTTGTTTGTTGTTGATCTTGGCAGTTATTCTCACAATCATCATACTGGCTGCTGTTGTGGGATAAATTTTGGCAGGGGAGACAGTCACATATTGGGCAGTTTGGCGTTGGGTGTATACCATTTTTGATTCCAATGCCATTTTCCTTTGCTGTATAGCAATAGCGGTTTCCGATAGGGCCAGGTAATCCATCCTGCGTGTATGAGTCTTTCTGGTGATTGCAATCCGATTTTGCGCCTGTTTTGCAAAGATGTTATAGACGGCATTCTTTGTTGAATTTGATGTTATCACGTTCTTGATATCTGTATAGGTGGAGTAGTAGGACGAGCATACCAGAAAACGTGTTTCTTGCTATCTTCATTCCCTAATTTTACAGTTGGCTAGTACCATATGAGGGGACCGAGTTTTGGTGGCTGTTACTCCATACCTTCAAGGAAATTTGTATCTCGGGCTTCAATTTTGAGTCAAGAATCCACAAGTTTCAGCTCTTAGCATCACATGTATGCATAACACTACCAAAATGGGCTTTAAATTTTGACCAGCTTGCGGTCAACCCTACAATACAGTCATTATCTAGGCCTCGGCCTTTTAGCCCTTTGGAATGGAGAAGACAAAGAAGGCAGTAACATTGGTGCCTTCATTGTACACCAAGTCATCATTCTCAGGAAGTCGAATTGTAGATCTGGGAGTAGACTGTAGATCAAGCTTACACGTCCAAGCAGCGGTACTCAGGTGGTAAGCAGGGGTAAAATTCAACTTTCCTGAAAACTATGTGCTCAAGACCCAGCTGGGATCTGAACAGAGCTGGATAATCTCAGACCTTGAGGATTTAGAGCTAGAAACCCTTCTTGCTAAACATGGAAGAAAACAATAATGTCCCATATCCTGTCATGCAACCTGCTACCTATTCATATTTTTTCAAATGCATTTCATACAGATCCTTCTCAGCAGCTACCCACTTTTGCAGACTCTCTTTAGGGACCAATGGTTTGAACGCGCGGTAAAGACTGGGCTTAGAGGCCAAGAGGCTTGAGAGATCATGGTAGATTGTGGCAACAGGACTTGAATGTCTCAGAAGGTCTTGATAAATGTGTGTTACTTGCCGATCGATGTCTGGTGTATTGATGGCTGCCCTGACTTTTTCGCGCCACTTCTTGAAGGGGCGACTCAGGTGCGCTGGCTGCTTCGTCGTACAGCTCTTTGGGATTCTTCCATTCTCAGATCTTGTAACTGCGTTGGCAGACTGAGGACACATTAGTTTTACGATATCTCACGGGTTTAAAGATAGCTTCAGGAGGCATACCAGGACGATGACTGTCTGTTTGAAGTCCGTATAACTCAAGAAGGCACTTCTGAAAAATAGGTTAAGCTGATCAATTAGTGACGGTCGGTTTTAGGGGCGGCAATTTGATATTCCAGGTTGGAGAGCACTATTGTCCTCACCTTAGTATATATCCGATTTGCCCGAATCCTCGAAGCCAGATCCGTCCATTGTGTCTCACTAATTTCTCCGTGGATCTCGTGTTGCTGTGATTCGAAGCCAGGATTAACATCGGGGAGCACATCTGGATCTTGCAAGAAGCTAAGAAGTCGAATGTTTCGAACGGTTGGGTGCCTGCGAGGAAAGCCGCTGTGTGTCAATCCCCGTCTGGCGTAGCTCAAAGAAAGGGGGAATGTCTGGCACGGCAGTCCTTCATTCCCCTTGTCTGAAGTAAGGTTAAGAATGCTCAAGTCCCTCTCTATGGCTTCTATGAGTCCCACCCATAGCTCGAGGAAGATGTCCGCCATGAGTTCAAAGTATCCAGAGGCGTAGTGCCTCTTGTTCTTGGCGATAACTTCGACGTCGGCAACCATCTTGCATACTCTCCACCACAGGTAAATGGACAGCGAAATCGTATGATACAACCAGTCTCGAGATCCTGCCCACCTATAACGAATTAGTACTTTCCAGAAGCCCCACTCAAGGAGGGGCAACAGAGTAAGGGTTTGATTACATGTCGATGGTATCTAGCAGCGTCAAAGCACATTGCTGAACAAGTTCTCTCCATTCATATAGACTGACCAACCATTTCTCCCGGTCGCAGTCCCAAGTCTGCTGTAGGATATTTCGTAAAAGCATAAACAGGTCCATTCCCGATCTGCAAAATGCATGGTCGACACTTCCAGACGTAACTGAAGATAATCAGTTAAGAATGTCTCCGGGATATCGAAAATAAAACCCTGCGCACCTTTGCCATCTTCATCAATGGGGTTGTATCTCTTGAGGTCTGCATTCTCCTTGCAACTGTCAAGACCTGTGACATCCTTCACCGGCTTGGCTTGTTGCTGTGGACCTCTGTGAGCTTTACCACCGGGCTTAGGAAGACGGCAATGGTAATGAACTCTCCCTTTGTGGCTCGGTGTAGGCCATCGACGCCGCTCCCGCGATGTAACTCTTATTTTCATCCGATTATCAATGGCAAGGCTCGAGAACGATGGCTTGACACGCTTAAAACCAGCATGGCTCGTTGAAGGAAGGGCTAGCGACATTGTTATGATGTTCCGTTCGTAGAGTAAGCAAAGCAGGAAAGGAATATAATTCAAATGATAAAGCTCATGAGTATTGAAATCTGAAGGTAGGGGAACCAAGAAGAATGTTCCACCCGATCTTGACACACTTTGGGGACAGCAGATCTTGTATCAAGGTTGATAAAAGATGCTGCTTTGTTCCGAGACAATGCTCGAGATTCGCGTCTTAAATGCACACGCAATCTCGTGTAAGAAGCAGGAGCGCTCGACTTCAGGCATAACGTCGCCCCTTCCACTTTGAATTAATGAGAAGCCTCTAGGTCAATATCAAACTTACATAGAGGCATCACAGGACTCGTTTTGAATGACAAATATTTGGACCATAATACATTCGTTCACACTCTGTGCCAATATGCTATTAATTCCAGTGAGCACTCTGTTCGCCCTTGAACTTCTGACCATGAATAGACATTGTTTATTCCTGACGCCAATAAAATGCCTTGAACCGATTAAACGCCAATGTCTTTCATAATGCAAATAACTCATTTATCGCCCTCATGACAACCATATGCTTGTACAGAATATAATAAACAGCAGCGTAAGTCAGAAAGTTTATGCATTCGCTTGATCAAAATGCCATCTTTCCATTACCATTACCATTGTATCTCGAGGAGCTCATCGAGCTCATCGAATTCATTGGACTCAATATTGACGCGGGCGTCATCATCCCATCATTAGAACCTAGTGTCGAGCTCATCGTTCCCGACCGTGAAGATGCAACCGAACTGCTGCTCATATTTGCCAAATACGTTCCTGCTCTTTCAAACACATTTCCATTAAATATTTGATCGTATGAAGCACTCTGTGGTGTTGATGGAACAGTCGCTTGAACCGCAGGGCCTAGTGCGGCGCTTTGCGGCGTCATTGGCAAAGGAACCTGAGACGCAGGTGATTGCGTAGTATATAAGCCATTGACGCCATTCGAAGTTTGTGGGCCGGCAAGGAAAGACCATGGCGAACTCTGAATGAGTTGACTGGTGTTTTTTATTACCTTTTGTAGTGGCCGGAGTAAGACGATCACTTCGGGAGGTAAAAGGGCGGATATACTTTTGGCTTCTTTGACTTTAACCACCAGATCCGTATATGACTACAAAGTATTAGTACAAATATAGTTGGTAAAAAGAAGAGTGATTTTGCTTACATGCACAAATGCGCTACACAACTCCCAGAAAGCACCTTGGGTCCGAATTCCCGGCTCCTTCAGCTTAATTTGAGAAAGGCGGGTCTTGAGGGCATCGGCGGTTTGTTGTGCCATCTCGCACCTCTGTACCAACACCTGCCAGAATTGTCTAGTCGTGTCTGGGCTAGGTTGTTGATTGTTGGTCCTCATGGCAGTGATAAAGTGACTGCTGACCAGTGGGAGGATTTTGATGGCCATCTCGGAAGATTGTTGAAGAAGCAAGAAGATCTTCTCAAATAGACGATCCTCTTCTGAGAAATCGCCTGGGGCCAATCTGCCACTAGATGTATTGGAGACAAACGAGTCCCCAGACCGCGGAGTTGCACTCATCATGGTTGCAGATCGTAACGCACCAGGGTGAAATTGAGGGGGTGGAGTGTCAGTTGCTACTCGTAAGGTATTTGACTGCTGTAAGATTGTGCCATTCCTAGATCTCGAGATCGTGCCTGGCCTTTCTCGCGTCGGTGTGACAGACTTATCTCTCGGCTGGTACCTCACAGTCTCGTTGATAGTTTCCGGTATTGGTATTCTGGGCTTTATACCTCTACCACTACCATGTCTAAATAGGTCGGCACCAGCGTTTCTTACCTCCGCCGCACTTCCGTAGATGAGAAGTAGAAGTGTACGAATATACCGGGGGTCGCCGTTGGCGAGTAGAGTTTCGACATTCCTCGACAACAGGCCCAAAACATGTATGTATGCTTGGACACTAGTTAAGCAAGCACTGTGAACATTCTCGTTTGAGCGGGGCGAGGTCTCTTCATCTTCATCCGAGTAGGATATATAGCTTTGCACATGTCGGTCTAGCTCCTCCACATGCGTCGTTGCATTATAGAATACTCTCTCCAAACTTGTCCGTTTGTTTGTCCCATCCCGAGCCAAGCCGAGAAGGTTTTGAATAAGTGGGTGAACCTGGAACAAAGCATATAGAATACCCTTGGCTCCTTCTATGACAGGGTCTGGAGAATTCGATTCTCGCTTGCGCTCTGGAAGGCTGGACAGGCGACGCACATAAGTAGCTCTCTGGCTAGCAGAATCTGCTGGACTAGCAGGGCTTCTTGAGTTCGTCGCGGCTGTGATACCGTTGGTACCAGCCTGCATTGCGGATCCATGACTTAGACCCCGGTAGTGACTGTAGCGGTTTAGTTTCGTCTCATCCACCGTTCCTAATTCTGATGCTTTCCTCGAGACTATCCCCATTCTTCTGGTCCGGTCAGATGAGCGTGGTGGCTGTACCAGCCCCTCACTATTGCTGCGAACGCGCTCGTTGCTACTCCCAATCGTCAATGGCAGTACGCCAGGCCGTCGAAGGGCTGCATTTTGCTGTGAAAGACCTCTATAATGAGACCGTGACGGAATCGGAGGGGCGCGTGGAAGAGCAGGGGAACGAACATCGGGCACCTCCGCACCATTTACTTTGATCGGAAATCTGCCGCTCATTACGCGTTTGACCGGCCGTGGAGTCTCGGTTCCTTCACTTGATTCTTCCCCTCCAGATTCCGTTTCGGAGCGGTGTGCCATGGCCTCCTGCTTAAGGAATCGCTTGATTTGTGAGGCTATTTCGCTCTCCTGGAAGCCCGCATTAGGGGGCGAAGATTCATGAGGCTGAAGAACCTCTTTGGGCGGAAATGTAATGGGATTGCCATCAAGCTTGAGAACTTGCAAAGATGCCATGTCTGCGAGACATAGAGGTAGAGCTTCGATTCGGTTTCTGGGAACGGACAGGACTTTGAGGGAGCTTAATTTGACCAGCTCCGGTGGTAAAACTTTGAGCTTATTGCGGCCCAGATCTAGAATCTCGAGAGAGGTCAATTGGCATATCTGTGGTCATTATCAGCATTGTTTCCGTATTCTAACCCCCACATTATACACACAGATTGCGGGAACTCGCGGATCTGGTTGTTTCGAACATTTAGATATCGTAAGGAGGTACATTCTGAGAATCTGGAGGGGAATGTGGAGATTTGGTTGTGAGACAACGCCAGCCTGGATGATAAAAGCTGTCAGCCGCATCCCACAGATCTGAAGGCAGGGCAAACACAATACCTCTCGAGTTCGTTCTTGATTATATCAACTACCTCATCAGGGAACACCCTGATTTGCTTGTGGCTCAAGTCGATCGTAATGCCTTGCTTCAACTCATTGCTGGCACCGCTGGCCTCCGCCGCTTTCGTTCGATTCTCTTCCAGGGCGCTTTTCATCGCATCTCGGGCAAGTTGAACGACTTGGCCGGCAGCAGGGGTAGGGTTTAAACTCTGTGAGTTCATTGAAGAGCTTGAGGGAGCATGGCGCATCGTCTCCAGCGGCATTCTCCACGCGGTATTAAGAGGAGATGGCCGTGAGATGCCATTTTCTGCCAGCGGTCGCCCAGTTGACTGCGTCGCTGCCCCTAGCGGCAGCCCAGAGGGTCGATCCATCGCATCCATTTCAAAGCCTGGTTCGGGATGCGCTTCTTTGCTGTAGTAGTCGGCCTTGCGGGTTGACTCGCGGCTTGCAGCAGTACTTGTTTCAAATGCCCTTTCCTCTCTCTCTCTGGTGTATCCTCCTATCGCGAAAAGTCACAGTGATCGTTCGATAAGTTTTGCTGGTCGAGTATCGGAGGGGGAACCTGAGAGCATGGCTGTCCTATGTCGCACACCATGGCCTGTCGCATCTCGTTTCTGGGAGAGAAAGAAGAGCTGATGCTGCGGAGGTTGCGATGCTTTACAATTATCTGTACGGTATCCGTCCGCCCAAGCAAGCGATAATGCACCGATCAGCCGAATCAGGTGTTTTTAGGTCGTTCCTGCATTGAAGATGGCGCCTTCCCCGATTTGGAACCGTAGTGGGGCTAAATTTAGGGGCTGGGCTGGGCTGACGAGACAAGACAAGACGAGAGTAACACCAGAGCTTGGCTATGGCTATGAATATAACGAGAGTAGAAAAAATGTCTTCTATTCTGCGCAAAACTGTCAAAGCATACCAATCAAAGGAAGGGAAAAGAAAAGAAAAGAAAATATATACGGTATCAATACGAGTATGTACTGTAGTTACAGTACCCATCTCACATGTCACATCAGCAGCCCAGGCCTTAGACGCCGGTTCACTTCAATAACACGAACCAGATGTTCCCATTCACAGACCCATGAAATATTTTTACGGGCATCTCAATCCAACGGAAAAACATATTATTTTGCAGCGCGACTTCCCCCATACTAATTTTGAGTTCTGTGTTTTCACCAATCCACCTTCTTTCCACGATCTCAACCACGCCTTAGACTCTTCCAATTGTCTTCTTGCCCCGGTGGCAAGCATGAGACCGGATGCATTGATTACATATTTCTTCAATCCAGCTGGTGTCCCGCGCCTCTTCAAAAAGTGATCACTTCATTATTTTGGATCCCAGCAGCTTACCACCAACACCAGATTGCATTACATCTGGATATGATTTTCTCAAAGTCGCCACTTATCGATCACGAGCGCCACCTCGCGCCCCAAAGTCATAGAGGACAATTCTCGTATCATTTTTCAGGCCGAGCACGTTGGCAAGATCCTCACTATCCCGGGTGTAACTCAGCACACGGTCATACAAGACGGTACCCTCTGTGAAAGCTCGGGACGACTCTAAGCCAATACCAGCTACGGCGCCGGCAGTCTTCGCAGCTTGGTGGGCATGTTTCAATTGAATATGCAAGGGCTGGAGCTGTCTTTCCGCTCGGTGAGAATACCAACACGGCGGCGTCGCCCCCGCGTTGAGTATTGCCCAAATGTCCATCCGTCGGATGTAAAGAAAAACAAAGTGGTTCATCATGTCACCCGTTTCAAGGAGAATACACAAAAAGGGACCGTATCCTATATTCTACTTTTCCTGAATTGATCATGGTCATAATTCAGATGATAGGGGCGTCTTCGGCCATGATGGGATAGGTCATTGTGTTCAATGCTTGCGAACTGAAAACTCCCCCACAGTTAATAGTTGTGAGTGTTGACTCTCTGCCAATGTGTACGTACGATGCACCTGAACTGAACGCATTTACTTGGTAGCCGACGCGATTTCAAAGCTGCAAAATTAGATATGCACTGATCAACCGCAGTATTAGCTACTAACAGTATTGTCCCCCCAGAAAGTACAAAGTGGGACAATCTGAATAGGGTTGAAATTAAACCCTAGGAAGTCATTAGATCACGAGGATTTTATTATATCTAAAACTTGTGAAAACATTCATGGTTCTAATAACAGGAAGTGAAGGGGTGTTATCTATAGGCTATTGGCCTCATAAAGCATGTCACTTGTTGCTAATATATAAGACGGAAGGGCATGGTACCATACTGGGGGAAATGGAGAAGAACAAGGGGAATCACTTTTGTGAATTACCTCGAGATAGGGTTTTCTAGTGGGGCTGGTCCATTTCGGCCCCCGTACTCAACACCTCCCTTTTCACAACCTCGAGCCTTTGTAGCTCCTTCCCTTTCCACAAATCAAATATAAAACCCTCAAATCCCATCGAAAAACCCTCAGGACAACTTCGACATAATGCCCCAAACTTATGCCAAGTGCAGCAATTTTGATCATCCTCAACGACGCTTGATATCGATCTCTCCTCAAACCCTCTATAATCACGTGCTGTGAATGAACTGCCTAGTTCACCTTCACGATGCCCCTGTCGAGATCTAATTCTTGTATTGATATTGACTTCACTTTACGAAGGAAGTTTAAGAAGTCAGCTTTCAGGTATGAGCAGCACTTTAAGAAATGAAAAAAAAACGACTGACCATACATAGACCTCTTCAGCGCGATGTGATCGTTGAAGCTTTAGACGGGAAAGATGTTTTCGTGCAAGCAGCAACAAGTTTTGGGAAGAGTTTATGCTTCCAACTTCCGGCAGTGATAGATCATGGGAGTCAGTACTATCAAGCTCTAAGCTATTTTTAAAATGTGCTAACACTTCATAGTCACCATTGTCATCTCTCCTCTTCTGTCGTTGATGGTCAGTAAGCGAAGTCTTGTAAAAGCCTCAAGCTGATTCTCCTAGACGGATCAAACCAACGCTCTGAAAGCTGCAGGTATTGAAGCCAGCTCAATCAATTACCACACACCATACTCGGAGAAACAGCGAATCCTCCGGGACCTCGCCACTGGCCACCCTATCACCCGCCTTCTTTATGTTACCCCCGAACAATGCGCAACGGAAAACTTCCGAAGCCATCTGAAACTCGTTCACGAACAGCAAGAGTTGGCTCGCATAGCTGTTGACGAGGCTCATTGTATATCGGAATGGGGCCACGATTTTCGCCCCTCTTTCAAGGAGCTCCGATGGTTTCGTGTCACCTTTCCCGATGTGCCTATTATTTGTCTCACTGCGACAGCGACTCTCCAGGTTCGACAGGATGTTATTACCACGCTCGGACTTTCAGAAGATAATTTGAGGGTGTTCACAATGACCACTAATCGCAAGAACCTCCACTACGAAGTACGGTTTAAATGCGATGAAGAGGATCACTACAACGACTTTTTGTCCTGGTTAAAGGGAATTCATAAACGTCGAGCAGAAAACGTAGGCCGAAGACAGGAGCTCGAAAGAGTAAATGAACGACTTGACAACGTTTCCGGCATAATTTACGCACTCTACCGGTCCGACTGCGATAATCTTGCTGCCCGTCTTCGCTCAGATGGAATTGGAGCAAAGCCATATCACGCAGGGCTCCCCAATGACGAGAAGAAAGAAACGCTGAAACGATGGGTCAATAACGACAAGGGCTTCGATGTCATTGTCGCCACTACGGCTTTCGGGATGGGTATTGACAAGGAGAACGTTCGATTTGTTGCCCACTGGCAGCTGCCAAAATCTTTCGAAGGCTACTACCAAGAAGCAGGGCGTGCCGGTCGAGATGGCAAGGCCAGTGCGTGTATTATGTACTACAGCCGCGAAGATCGGGATCGTGCATACAACAGGTTGAGTCGAGATGCGAAGGAGAAGAACTCCAACCTTGAGGCTAGAATGAAAAGTCTCCAAGCACTGGTCGATTATTGCGAGGATATAGAGACTTGTCGCCACAAGATGATCTGCAGGTATTTTGGAGAAAAGGAGGTTCCTGAATGTGATTATGCGTGCGATTGGCACAAGGATCCGAAGGGACTTAAGAGAGCAAAGGACAAGGGGTTGAAGGATGAGGAGTGGGTTAGTACGCAGAGAGAAATGGGCCGCTTTGATAATAGCTATGAAGGATATGATTGAACATAAGGGTACGGAGTATATATTTCCAGGTGTGTATGATACCCAAGAAAGGGTTCAGCCTTGCAGACCGACAATGTCTCGGGATACGTGATATTCCCACGAGTAGATGGCACATCCACCTTCTTGATCTCTTGCTTCCATTATCTAGTTTTCAATGGTCCCGCAGGATAGAACATAGTTGTTTGCGCTGCATAATCATTAATGTCTCCGACGTCGTGAGAGTTTTGAATATAGAGAAAAGTCCCATGCAGAATCAAAGAGAACCTAACCCAACACTATTCATCCACCCATCCATCCAACTCTAAACACAGATACTCTTATGAAACCAAACCCCCATCAACCTATACGCCAAATAATTCTCCAACACCCCCTTCCCCAATTTCTCCACCGCTCTTCCTCTAAGCCTCTTCCGAAGCTCAAACCTCTTCTCATCTCCCCCTCCCCCACCAACCATCTCCTCCCACCTCTCCCTTCCCCCCATAAATGCCTCGATAACCTCCCTCGCAACCCCGTCATCAAACTCCCAATGCGGTCCAATCTTCACCAACTGCCCCTTCCCACCTCCACCTCCGTGCCCAATGACATCCCCAGCCCACTCCAACGCCCCTTCTCCCCTCTGTCCCCGTCTAACATTAACAACCCTCACCCACCGCTTCCCCGACGTAAGCCGGTGCAGAAACCCGGCATCCAGATTCCCAAGCTCAGACGCAATACTGGCTATCGATAGCCCGCGACCCCATAAGTAAAGGATGAGCGAGTGAGAGGGCGGCATGATGCGTGGGGGCTGCGTGTGGTTGATCTGCGGGCAGTCTTTACCTCCTATCCCTACACTTACATCGAAATCCTCCTCCTCATCACCATCTCCATATCCATCTTCAGACCCCGAATCCGCATCACCAACCCCCTCGAAATCAGAAACGCAATTCCAGTTCCCAGACGGCGCACGGCGTCCGGTCTTGGATGCTTGTGCTTGTGCTTCTAGAATAGGCATGTGGTAGTAGGGCGATAGATTCGAGACATCGTTACAGGGCACGTGGATGCGGAAAGCGGGGGCAGAGCTATGGGCATGGCGCAGGAAGGCGAAGAGAGGCGTTGCGTGCGTGAGCGGGTATTGCGAAGCGAGGGTTTTGGCAGACGCTGGGAGGGACGGGGGTTGGATGGCGGGCTCGTGCTCTTGCAATTGCAAACGGACGTCTTTATCAAGCCCCCCAATACTCTCGCGATGCACTTCTGCGGAGCGCAAGGGCCAGTCAAAGTCTATGTCCAAGTATTCTGCTAATAGTGAAAGTGGAGGTGGAGGTTCTTTGACTGCATAGTCGTGCGAGGCAGGAGCGTAGATTTGCGCTTCTTTCGACATGGATGGTTGTGCTGTGCAGGTATGTTTGTGGCGGGTTTATTCATTTGCTTGGGTGATGAGATTCTTCAATCACCTTCGTGGTTTCAAAGGAAGAGAGAGGAGAGGAGGCTCTCGAGATAGATAGCATTTTGATTGATTGTTCCGTCAGATACCGCCTTTGTATTGTTTAATTATCCCAAAGGCGATGCTTCCGCTCCAATTCATTCACCAGCGTCCAGGGTCATTCCAAACCAGCGATAATGGTGCGGCTGGCACTGCATGTGTTGCATAGTAAGGGGCAACGGTGCAGTGAATTAGACGAATCCTACCTAGTAGTATAGTAAAATAGTATAGTCCATTTTAAGCTCGCTGTAGTGCTTGGATAGGGGGGTATATATCTGGGGTTACAGTAATAGGATGAAAAGGGGTTTAAGCGAGAAGGAAACGTTCTCTCCATCACTATAGCACTATGCAAATCCCAAGTAATAGAGGGATTTTACGCCCAACGATGGTTTCTCCTCTTCACGGACAGCTAGAGCTTGTCTAAAATACATAAAATAGCAAAGAATTAATATTTCATGCCGTCTTCAATAGGCTCAAAGGCCACTAGATCTATTGTCGCAAAACCAATCACTTCAAAGTAACAAGCTCCTCCGCACTGGTAGGATGAATCGCCACACAGCTATCAAAATCAGCCTTCGTGGCACCCATCTTAATAGCAACACCAAATCCCTGCAACATCTCTGCGCTCCCGAGGCCCAAGATATGTAGCCCAACAACCTTCTCATTTGGTCCTTCACAGATCAGCTTATATCTTGTAGGCCCCTTGTCCTCCGGCTCCATCATCGCATAGTACATGGCCGTGAAGCTAGTATTATAGACCTTGATGTTATCCTTGCCGTATTTCTCAACAGCTTCTGGCTCCGTGATACCAATGGAGCCGACTTCCGGGTGTGCAAAAACCACAGATGGAACGTTATCGTAGTCAAGTTTGGAATCCTTGAATTTCTCGGGTCCAAAGAGGCGATCGCTGAGTTTTCGTCCGGCTGCAATGGCTACGGGTGTCAGTTCAATCTTCCCAACTACGTCGCCCAATGAGTAGATATTTTCGACGTTGGTGTTTTGATACTCGTCTGCGATGATCTGTCCTATTTTGCTCTGCTTGACGCCAGCCTTTTCCAGACCAAGATCCTCAACCTCTGGTGTACGGCCAATGGCCCAAATCAAGTCATCGACATCTTCAAGCTTGCCCTCGCCAGTCGCGTCCTTGTAGTGGATTGTGAGCTTTCCGGTCTTGGGGTCTTTCTCCACTTTGCTTTGGGACGAGTTCTTGTGGATATGAACACCGACTCTCTCGTACTCCTTGACGATTGCATCTTGGACCATAGGATCAAAGGTTCTTAGGAACTTGTCGTGTCGAATGAAAAGATGAGTTTCCGTGCCAAGAGCATTGAACACGCCTGCAAACTCAACAGCGATGTATCCGGCGCCCACCAACGCAACCTTCTTTGGCTGTCTTTCGATTTCGAAAAAGCCGTCGCTAGTTACACCATACTCTGAGCCGGGGATGTTTTGGGGGATTGTGGGATGACCTCCAGTAGCTAGTAGGATTTTCTTGGCCTTGATCGTCTGCTTCGTGCCATCATCCAACACAACCTCCACCTCACTCTTGCCCGTCAGATGAGCCCGGCCGTGGATATATTCGACCTTATCATTGCCCAAGTTCTTCTCGTAGATGCCATTCAACCGCTTTATATATGCGTCCCGCTTGTTCTTGAAGTATGTCCAGTCGAATGGTGCCGTTTGGCTTACGGAAAACCCGTAAGCCTTAGCCTGGTGTATGGTCTCGGCGATCGCAGCAGCGTTCCAGGTAATTTTCTTTGGTACACATCTATAACTATTAGCTTGAGCCAGTATTTAGGGTACCAGTCTCCCTTACCCCACGTTGACACAAGTGCCTCCCAGACGCTTGCTCTCAATTGCAATTGTCTTTGCGCCGTACCAACCACTTGCTCTTCGTGCAGATGCTAGACCCCCACTTCCACCTCCGATCACCAAGTAATCACACTCTTTTGCAACAGGCGCCATGGTGGAGCGAGAGGAAGAGAACTGGCGGGAAATGGAAGATATTCTTGAGTTTGCGATTGCCGTTTTGGAGGCTGCAATAGAGGTGGCTCGGGCGAGATATAATAAGTTGTGCATGAGAAAAGGAACGGAGAGGGACGGGGGCTTGTTCCTTAATATGCTGCTGTGACGTGCTCCAGATCAGTTCTTACTTAAGCTTGTTGATGATGTCGATGACCAAGACTATCCCTGATGCAGGTCTGGACCTTTTCGATTTGAAATGGATGTTTTTATTATGCAAGATAGCAACCACCCAAGGATTCTAAAAAAAGCTCTATTTGCATTTATTTACCTAAAAAAACAGCACAAGTGTAATGTATTGTTTTTGTTGCTTGTATGCACCTGAATTTGTAAGCACTTGATAGGTAACATGTATTTGCATTTTGAGGGGCGGTCGTAAAACTAGAATGAATTTCATCATCCCGCACCACGGCCGCTTTAAGCTTATCTGATCTGATAGCGAAGCTACACGTGACTATTTCAGAGTGAGTAATATGATTGAGCTCCTGCAAAGCTTCCCACCAGTCCCAACCTTTCAAGTATTATCTGCTAGTTGGTTCATAATGGCAGCTTACAATTCTATACCACTTTCCATACCTGTGCTCTCACATCTTTAGCCAGACTAAGATCAATAATACGGTCAATAAGCATCATATAACGGAGGCCCCGAAGCTTTTGATCCTCATCCTCATCCTACGATCCCAACCCTTGGCAAAGTCAGACATACACGACACGTACATGTACAGACGCCACAGAATACGGCAATGCCCCCTAGAGATGTATACAGACACTGACGCTCTCTTGTGGCGTGGAGGATGTATTATTCAGACCGAACTGTAAATGGTGAAGCAAAATACTGGTTTGAAGGACGTTGAATGGGTATCATTGATGTAGGTAACTCTCTTATACACATTAGAATTCTTTTCCATTCGGAGATTTCACTCCCTTCCTTCCTTCCTCCTGATTCCCGATAAAGTACAGCCTGCTGAATGCTTGGAACAAGACACGCTGAAATGCTACAACAAACATGTTTCGTAGATGAAGAGGGTCGGTGGAAGATGCTTGAGATAGTGTCGGCTCTCAATCGGTGGTGGCTGTCGGGTGGGCCAGGGATAACGTCCACCCAATCTTGAAGTATTGAGGCAAGGTACCTTCTCCCCGGGCTTGAAATGGATTACAAAGTGGTAAAGGACGAGGCTGGTGGGTAGGGTGACTATGTGAATTTTGTGTGGATGATCTCCGGGTTCTCATGCCAGTCATCAATACTGACCCACATCTGTACATGTCATGTTAGCCAGGTACAATAAAACGCAAGGGTTGACATACCTTTCTAAATGTGCTCAAACCAGCCAAGATACTACCTCCAATCCATGTTGAGTATTTCCTTTCAGGAGGCGCAAAAATCTTGATCCTCATATCCTTCACCGCCAGCCTTTGAACCTCGTGCAATAGCCTATCACCAAAGCCCTTTGTTAATGTACTGCCACCAGACAAAACGATATTGCCAAAGAGGGATTTCCGTAAGTCAAGATCTGTGCGGTTGATTGCGTCCACGACGATTTGGTGGATTCCTGGGTATTCGAGGCCAATGATCTCGGGATCGAAGAGGATTTCCGGGGCACGGAATCGTTCTGCGCCAATCTGTCTTCTATCAGCATCTACTCCTCGCTCAACTATCGTGAGATTTACCTTGATTCTGTTCCCATCAGGCAACACATATTCAACCACCTTCCCGTCTCCCATCTTCGCACTAGCCCACTCCTTCTCCTCCCTCTTCGGATCCGCAGCAACGTAACTGACTTTCTCCTTGATCATCCTGACGACTTCCTTTTCCGCGCTTGTATGAAATACGTATCCTGCTTTCCGTAATAGCGTTTGCATGTATTCTGTGACATCTCGTCCCGCAACATCTATCCGCCGTATCGAACTGGTCATGGAGAATCCTTCATATACAGGTACAGCGTGAGATACACCATCTCCAGCATCGAGCACTATACCCGTTGTTCGACCTGAGGCGTAAAGAGACAGCACGGCTTGGATGGATGTGTAAAGAGCGGGTACGTTGAATGTCTCGAACAGGATTTGCGCTGCCGTGTCACGATTACTCCGTGGGTTGAGAGGGGGTTCTGTTAATAGCACTGGATGCTGTAAAGATTCCCATCAGTCACCATATTCCCATCTTGGATTCTCTAAGCGCAACTCACCTCCTCGCTCAGCGTCTTTAGTCCCTCCCCATAAACCCATTCCCAAATCCTCTCCATATCATCCCAATCCGTCACAATCCCATGCTCCAACGGATACTTGATCTTTAACAAGCCCCGTAATTCCTGCGCTCTTTGCCCAATAAATACATCTCCTTCTAATGCGCCTGCCAGCACTCGCAGATGTTTCGGCCGGCCAACAAAGGAGGGGAAGTAGCATTTGGGGAGGTCGTCGCCTGCGAACCCTGCGCGGATGGTTCCTGAACCATTGTCTAGGACTATGGGCGCGTTGTGTAGGGTATCGGCCATGGTGTTTGGCGTTCAGGGGTTGCGCTGGGAAAAGGGTCTGGAGGGTCCGGGTGGACTGGAGAGAACAAATCCTACGAGTTTGGACGATTGTCGGATCTGGACCTTCAGGGAGGGGAAGTATGAGATTGCGAGAGGTGAATATAATTTCCTCCTGATTTTGAAGTTGGTTGTTGTCTTCGCGTACCTTTTTTTGGTAGACGCGAACTGCAGGGGTAGCTTGAGTTCGTCGTTTGTTAGTGCTGAGGTATACTATATAGCCGCCAAAGGTGTATATCTCAGAACACATGACTTCTGGTAAGTGATAACCTCGCCTCGCTTGTAACGTTTTGCTTGTCTTGTTCCTGAGCATATAAATGCAAACATAAGTATGCTTGCTGTCTATGCAATGAAATTGAAATGTTGTACACAAAGCGAATATCTGAATGACTAAATTCAATAAATTTCCTTTCGATCGTAGTGTCAGATAGAACCTCCAAATGTTTGCATGAGCGCTATGGATAGATCTGGTCAAGATACTTGAAAAGAGAATCGAAATTCACATTTATTTCTGTCTCTGAAAGCTTTATTCGAAACTCTTTTACTTGCATTTACATATGGATACAAGCATGCTGGTCTTGGTACCTCCATACAATGAATTTATTTATCAGTCCCCCTAGCTAGCAGTCAGCTTTGGAATTGCGGCCCAAACGTAAACTCAAGCGTGTGTATTTACATGTAATCACGCCAAATACACACCTTCTCCTTTCCTCACCGCACTACCTAATATCTACCTAGGTACTTCCAATGCCGACCAACGACCAACTCATCTCCTTCCCGCCTTGGCCAGCCACCAAATCCCCCTTCCCCTCGATCCAGAAGCGGGCATCTCGACGCTAGTACCCCGCATTACGGCTGCGATTTCTGTTACGGCATCATGGATGTAGCGCTAAGTATATGAGCGATTTGAGCGCGTATTTTTGACACATGGTGCAAGAATTGGTTCTCGGGGTTTGGGATTCAAGGAGTGAGGAGTACCTTGTTGGTTTTAGGAAGGACGGTTGTTACGTACTCCCCGGGATGATTGTTGCAATATGTATATGTAGCGCAAGTAGTGGCTTGAGCTCATGTTCAGGAAGAAAATAAAAATCTGAGCACGCAAGGTGGGCAATGATTGAGGTATTGGTAATATTAAGTAAGTATTTTCTACATTCCCTATGCTCTAGCCGGCTGCCCGTCCAAGTATAAACAAAAACACACCGGGTATATAAAGTTGGGTATATCCATCGCATCGCTAAAATTCACCAAGACAAGAAATCTGGAGTCATGCCAGCCAGTATTGCCTTGAGGTCCCAAGCTTTTCCCGTTCCGTTCGCTTTGAAATGTAAATCATTAACGCCATGAAAATGCAACCCGCTGGCAACTTCTCCTTTGAGTCTGCCTTGCGCCGTAAAGTAGAGAGGTCATTATCGTAAAAGGCGGCGGGAATCAGAACCAGCCCGCTATATCCGCCCTGTGCTATTACAACAACATGATGAAACCGAAGATCATAATGAAATGAAAATGCCGCGCTGTGAAACCGTGAAAATGAATGCTGACGAGAGACGTGATTTAGTGGCGGTCTGAGAAAGTGTTGCTGATACGACCGAAGAAGCCGCTGCGTGCGCTGTCGACGCTGTCCGCTGAACTTGAGTCCTTGCGGGAAGAAGAGGGAGCAGAGCTGATCCAGTTGCCAGCCCCTCCTCGGCCTACGTGCCATACAGCACCTTCCTTCATCTTCCTCTCACGGGTGGTCATACGCTCAAGCTCCTCATCGAAGGAGAACATGGGACGCTCAGACTTGTCGTAGATGTTTCCTGCACCTCCTCGGCCAGAGCTGAACTTGGAGCTGGTTTGTGGGAGCCCGACTTCGAAGTTCGAGGCGGGGCCGCGAGCAGTGCTTGGGCTGCTGGTCTTTGGGGCTTTGTGGTAGTTGCCCGCGCCACCTCGACCGGAGTGTGCGTATTTGGTGACGGTTGGGTGAGGCTCGGTGACTTGGTATGGCATGATTACTGTTGGTTGTGGCGTATTATATAGATGGCGTAAGATATTGAAGTGATGATATCAGTTGACTGAGGTGAGAGTATGAGATTGCTCTTGATAATTGAGATGGAAGCTTTGCAATTATTATTGTCCGATGATGGGTAGGTGATAGTGTAGGTCTGATAGCAAGGTGGAGGAGGGGTCTCTTATACCTACCTCTTGTCATCTCTTCATAGAGTCATAGCAAGAAAACTTCTCACGGCATTATTTCACGATGTTTCGCGACCAAGCAGTTAACGGACGAAATGACGAAGTGTAGTCCTTGTCTAAGCGGATGCCGTGGCTGCGTCCGGCTCTCCCATTGGCTCGGCCAAGCAACGATTTGGTAAGAGGGTACTCCGCAGCAACATCACCTGCACCATATTTGGTTTCCTGGGGGTAACAGAAACTATTCGACTGGATGCAAATTGCAACATCGTGAGGTTTCGTCGCAAATTCGGCCTTCCTTACTCTGGCCCTATACGGTGTGAAAATTTACATCAGGGTCATGGACTCGGAAACAGATCATTTCCCGCAGTGGCGAAACGTGCTCGAAGCAATGGAAGACATCATTTGGTATTGACATTTTGTATTTTCACTCTTACTCGTATTGAAAACATGAGTCTGTATCTGAAAACTGCACTGTCCCTGGAACATAAGGTACAATATGACGGGGCCTACAGGTTTATGGTGATACAGCAGCTGCGGGATGCCATGCTATGCTGCAAATTTAGAGAAGGCAAAGTCTGGCCAGTGGACAGTGGACCAGTGAAAACTCTGATGGCCCTTTCGATGGCGTCGAAGATTTTCAGGTACCAAGCCAAGCTCCCCAAGGCAAGTGGTCCTAGCCCATCCCATCCGCCTGTAGCCGAGGGGGGTTTTTTCTTTCTTTTCTTTTCTAAATAAAGACTTTTCTGGGGAACTCAGATCTTCTCTCGTGACTAAAAACAAGCCCCTACCCCCCGCATTTTGGTATGGCATTAGCATCTTTGCTTCCCGTCTTGAAGCCTTGAACATCGCAAATCGGCGGTGTGAAGACAGGCTAACCTTTGATATTGATAATAGTCTCCAAGAGATCATGCGGATGTGTTGTGCAAAGATCAGCTGAGCTGGCCGGAAGCCAGCAGATTTCTCGAATACACTCGTACCGTACTGTACTCGAGTACCTCGCTTGCGGTCACAAGGCTTACGCTGCCCGTGCCCTTGACCTCACCAATAGTCTACAGAACTGTGAAGTATCTTGGACTCTAGCTGAGCTGAGAAGCCTGGGACATGAAGCTCTCGGCCTCTGGTCCCTTAGTCTCGGGGTCCAGTCTGAAGCCGGCTATTGCGTCGCTGACACTGAAATTGACAGCTTTACACGTGCAAGTGCAAGATATGCTCCTCTTGTCACGGCCATGCACTGCCGGTATTTGGGACAGGGTGAACTGCGAGCGGTACTTGTTGAGTCACCTTCGGTAAGCCGTTTGAGGACTTGACTGATCCTGAAACCGTTGCATAGTAGGACTGGTTGAGCTACGTACTATCGTCACGAGAATAGAGAAAGAAGAAGGGATCCGAAATTCTTACAGTACTTTTAAAAGAGTGTCGAGCGAACTTATCCGCTATTTGCCTATATATGCTGTCCCTGACTGCGAGTGCTGGGTCCCGAAATCTACGTAGTAACGTGACCTGGCGCTTAGACTTTCCAACCTGCTTCACAAGTGCGCAGTGTTGTAAAGAAGTCGTACTCGCACACGGCTTGTATGATGGGTTGACGGTAGAGGATGGCTTGGATTTTTTGTGTTCGGCTCCAATTGGAGGAGACATTGCATTCGCGGCTGCCAAAGCTGGGCACTGCGTCTGGAAGTGCGCCGAGCGGGCGGAGTGCAATTGTTCCTTCCTTGTAGAACGCAGAACATTGGAAAATCTCCCATCCATCTCAACGCCATTTGAGCCCATACTCATGCAGAACTGCGATACATTTTGGACTACGATCTCCTCGGGTTTGCGTCATATCCGGCGCTCTGATAATACGACACCGAACACGTCTGTATAGAGAATTCAAGACACCGATGAGATTGCCTTTTTTCGTATAAACATGGCAATCTTTGGGGTTACTCAATGCAGTAGTAGGTGCCACTACAGAAACGTCTGGTTTGGTGTGTACAGATGAAGATGGGACGAGGTGACTTACGACCGAGAAGTTGCCTGGAATGCTTCACAAAGTCCAACGGACTGTTGTACACGAGAAGGCACCGCCAGAATATACCCTTGCAGTCATTAACACGCGAAACGATCGTGTTGCGACTTGTTTCCGACCAGCCCAGGATGTGGGGGAAGGTCCCTCGGATTTGGAGCGCTTTTTAGCTCCCGATCTAATGTATACGAAGTCCCCTTGGTTATTCAGATTCTTGCTATCACTTTGCAAGCTGAGGCTACTCAACATCTTAGTAGCATATCCAACACATCAGCGATCCATAATGTACCCTAGCGGTACTTCAGAAATCTCCGGAATCCTTTCCTCACTGAGCACATTTCCCAAGGCTGGTTACCCGTCATTATCGAACAGCTTCGGTCGATACTACACTGGTCTGCTGGGCCCCCCTCAGAGAAAACTAGACCACAGAGAATACAGAAAAGGCAGTGCTGACTGCAAGGCGATGGAGAATTTCCGTTGTGGAGCAACCAAACATGCAGTACACATCTGTCAATGCAAGACTCAGGTCGTCGATGAAAAGGGATTGGCAGATGGAATTAGCAAGGCTAAGATACCTATATTGCGTCTTGTCTATGATTGCATAGTTTCTGCTTTAGATATTGTATCCCCAGCAGAGCGATTAGAGTACACTTCGATATCACATGTGTAGGTCTTTCTCTGCAACACAACTTGGAATTTGGCTAAGCTACATAAAGTAGTCCTATGGTTTGGGGGATTCGCATGCCAACTTTCTCCGACGCTGCCTAATAGGTTTACTAATCAGCATGATTTCAGCCTTCTACTCACTACCAGACTTCGATGCTGCAGCTCCAGACAATAAACTTCACAGAGCCACTAAGCACGATGACCGAGTATTACTATGAATGAACTATATGTGTAAGTGGAGAGTATAAAGCCTATGTCAGCTAATAGCCTTCCAAGATTTCCCAGTGAGACCAATTCACCTTGCTTTTGTAGGTTCCTCAAAATCCCTCATCCTCCCTACCCTCTGTCTATAGAAATGTCCTTGGTCACTACCAATCCTACCCTTGTATTCTCACGTCAGCCTATAGCTAACGCAATTATAGTAATACAATTGTGAAATGTATATGAGCAAGCAGAAAGGGTCTTTATATTAGACTCTGACCTGGTAGCCTCGACCGCAGAAGCGAATCACGAAAAGCTCAATATGCACTTTTCCTGCACGAGGTAGATCGGGCCATAATGGACTGTTCAAATAGTAGTGTTGGCAAAACGCCCAATCTTTCAGTACCTAGGTATGTAGCAAGTCCTCGCATGATCTAGAACCAATCGCTTCTCTGGTATGCTAGGTCACGAGGCCTAAGACTCGATCACTTCAACTCTACTGGATTTTTCTGCCGAGGCATATCGAGCACCTAGACATCAAGACTGTATTGATATCTCTCTGGAAGGCCCTTTCGAGTCATCGTTCGACCGGTGTTGAGCGCAAATGAGCCGGTCTGAGGAGTGGTTCTTCTGAACTTTGATATAGAGCGCCAGATGAAGGCACCGAAGGCCGGACGTGTGAGGGAGTTCTGGCCATTATATATCGAAGGTGCTCCAATTGACATACTTTTATGTACTGGGCAATCGGCTGAAGGATGTAAGGTTTTCTCGGGCTCTGGCATCGTATCCCTCCTGCCCAAACGAAACAATCGATCTCTACGATTATTGCCGCGTTAATGATGGGGGTCTTCAAATGCCTCCATTCCTGCTCAGCACCCCAGGCAAGGTCCGCGAATCGGTGTTTCCTTACATCATGGGATGCCAACAGATACTTCGTTAAGAAAAGCCCCGTAAAGTTCAACGCTTCTCGGGACGACCTGGATATCCATAAACGACAGGACTTGGCCGTGTTGATCGAATCCTCCTGTGTACAAGGAGAGGATAGAATGTGGTCAATTGCTGGATCTCTACCAGCCCTGGCATCCCTTGTCGATCGTCGCGATGGCGTTTTCAGTGCCAAATACATGACTCTGTTCAGCTTCATACGAGAAGGGAGCACCTATCATCATTTCTCCAACCCGCGGTGGTCAGCACAAGAGGCAGATGAGGCAGGTAACCTCCTTATCAAGCTAGATGGGTCCATACAGAACAGGAATGACGTCTCGCCTGACCATATTCAAGATCTGCGTCGTTATTAGTGTACAGCGATTTGAACGGACATGATGCCTTTCGGGATTCTTTCGGAAATAAAAGTCCATCCTGCCGATGGGGACTAGAAATTTCGGTGAGCACTTTTTCTCGCGAAAACGTCCAGTCTCATCCCATGTCTTTTCGGACATTCCTTCATCGTTCATTACAAATTCAAGATACTCTCAGTAGTGTAACGCAGAACATGTGGGAAGCAAGCGTTCTCAACCCGCGTGATGTTTCTCAACATTATCGTACCACTCTCGCTCCGAATGAATCACATCAACACCTTTACAAATCCAAACCGGGCGCCATCGGCTTTGTCACTGTATCACCCCCTTTTTAAGCCGACCCTTCTTGCAAATACCCCTCCTTTCACTTCAGACGGCCTCATCCCACGCTGCCAGCTGGAAAAAAAGGGGTACACAACATCCTCCGCAGTAAGGGCTTCACCCTGAGAAGCAAGGCAGCGTGACTTACCCCACGTATGCACCGCAGACACCGATACCCCGTGTCTGGATTCAGCACGGTCAGGTGTACGGCCGCATGGGGATTTCAGCAATTGCCCTCTTCGGTGCACATTATACCTAACACGTGTCACGTGGCACAGCAGAATCTGTTCCTCCGAGGGAATTATGACCACCGGGAGATTCTCTGAGAGAATTTGGCACCAATGAAGAGGAGCGTGGGGGATCGCCCGTAAGGTTCGTAACATTATGGTAACGGACGCTGTGCATTGCAACGGTAGTGATGTGGACAGCAGAAAAGCAAGAAACTGCAAAATGAAGATGGGAGATGCATAATGACGAGTGGAAATGCGATGAGATAACAGAATGCGGTCTTTGGCCAGGGTCAAAGTGTAATATAGTGTTCTTCTTTCTTGCCATCTACGTCCCCGCTGGGGTACTTCACGGGCATGTTACAAGACACCATGGGATATAACCTTCTTGCGCACCAACGTACCGATTCCTTGCGACGTCCGGAGGCAGGAGCAATTTAGGGATGCCTGCTGCAAGCACAGCAAGCTGCGAAGCATGCATGAAGCAAGATTGCCACGCACCACATATGGAAATTTTGATAATGTGTGCTGCAACTGGATAACAAGTTTCTGTGGGACCCAGGTGACAAATAATGTATCGTGTATCTGTATACATAGGCAACCTATCCCATGTCACCGGGTATATCTCTGTGTGTCTCTTTGCCCTACATTTTCAACCTGTCCTGTCCTGTTATGCCCAACAAGCGAGAGTGTCTGTCCGCTAGAAGTAAAAAAATCAAGCTGCGCATCCAAAGCAAAACCTTCGCCAGGTGAGCGACCCCTAAAAAGCAAATGGGTATACGAAACTCCCCGCTAAAACGAGGATGCGTAACTCCATTCTATCCATCCATGCCCTGGGAGAAACAAGAGACCAAAAGGACAAGAAAACATGAAGTCATCCGTCTCTCTGGTCGCATTTCCCATCCCATTTTTGTCCTGTCCCAAAACTCCATGGTATCCCATCACAGTAAAATCATGTTGAAAATGAATAAGCGAGCGAAGAGAATTAGAAGCATAGTTCAAAGGAAAATATTTTGTCCTCCGTTTTTTTGAAAGTAGAGTGGTTCGTTTTATTTGCGAGGAGTATAGGTAGATCCATGGCCATGATGCTGACCATGGCCATGACTATGACTATGATCGTGCCAGCTCCTGTCATGGGAACCGTAGGTGGGGTCTGGGCCGGGGGTAGCTATAGCAGAGGAGCCTCCACTGTAGCCAATACACCGTGGGCATGGTGTCCACGTCGTACCTGCCCCGTTGCACTGCTGGCATTCTTGGACTCTATTCTTGAAGTCAGTGGGGGTTTGTATCAGAGGGAGGTAATATAACGTCATGATAGATGAATAGATATTTGTTTGACCTGTTTGGGCGGGGGGAGAATAAGCTTCTTACCTTCTTGGGTGGCCACCACAGGCCGAGCAAGGCACGAAGACTTGGCCGCTAGTGCAGTCACAGTCTGTTGGGTAAGAGGCTCGGGGCATGTTGAGCTGGGGGTTGCAGAGTTGAGTTGAGTATATATAAATGATGTTTTGGTGGAGAGAGGAGGAACTGAAGTGGTGTGTAGTATAGTTGATTTGCGTTGAAGGGACTTTGTAGAGTGAGCCGATCTTAAATTGGAGAATCTATCAATGTAGTTGTAGATTGATTGCAAATGTGATGATCTAATCTGACCAGGGGGAAATGCAGCTCTTATACTTTTCTTTTTCAATTTGACGGCTACCCAGACCCAAATACCAAGACTCGCATTGTCCAAAGTCCCCCACGAGAATAGCATATTTGGTAGGTTGTCAAGGCTTCTGCCTGCCGACGTTCCATTAGCTGAGGAGGAAGTTTCGAGGAGCTGGCCATACAAAGATACAAAAAGTCTTCACACCGCCTCGAAGAGAACGAAAAGAGCATCCAATCCCATCTATTGAGCAGATTGGGTACCGAACGCCAACGAACCTTTTATCTGCACAAGGAAGCTTTATATTGCAGAAGGGTCTGCTGATCGACTTACATGCCTCTTAAGCGCGCCACTGCCTGCTTACTCTCTCTGCCACCTTACCCGGCAGAGGGGAGACGAAGATATCGAGAAGGTAATCTATAGCTTGCGCCATTATCGATCAACTTATTTCATGCAGGAGTCGGTCACTGTGCGCTGGTGTGCAGGTATTCCAAAACCCTCCCGTACCCGTAGGGTCCCGCAACTTCCAATCATGGTATAGGGACATGTCATGTCATTGTTGGTGCTTGCCAAGTCGGTCGAAGTATGGGAGTATGCTCGTAGGGTTTGGTCCCTGGCTTGGCTCGGTGTATAAGTTGCCGCATAGGGCGTGCAGAGAAACAAGGACGAGAGAAGATCTCACTTGCCGTGAGTGTCAGTGGAGGTGCCGAAGCATTCGAATCGCATCGTCCGGCTAACAATTTAAAACGCTAAAACTGCTGTGTCCGTAAGTGATACAGGGTCCGTTGTCCTGAATTTTCTCGGGGTTACCCGGTACCTCCTCAGTAGGCTGCTGGTAGGTCTTCCCATGCATTGCCCATTAACGTGGTAAGATGTCTTGGCCAACCAGGCCCTTTATGTAGCTTGCAGCACCACGGAGCCCCTCCTGTATGGTGAAGGTTGTAATTGGATCGTTGTATTGGCTGGCAAAAGGCCTAATGCAGATGCCCATAATGCTGTGCGACCCGGAAAATATGCATTCTTTTTCTGGAAGACTACCTTGGATTGTTCCTTGTAGACTCTCAATTGATCAATGATATTACTACGATCCTCAATGAACCACCACGGAACACAGAGATCGATGTAGTAGATAGAGTTCTAAGAGATATAGTACCCGGAGAACATTCCAAAAACAACATAGGGTCAATAGTACAAACCTCTCATTATATGTATAAACATGGAGGATGCCTGTCAGAAAGAACCTCAGCCAAGTCCGGACGAGCGGGACAAAGCACCTGCCTCTATCATGATTTAGATTCCACGTTAGACGGCATTTTGCAGGCTTCTATCTTCCGTTTCGTGCAATTTTCCCCGCTTCGTTGCGTGCATTATCTGCAAAAGCTTGATAACTCAAATGTCACTTAAAAACCGAGACTTAAGTAGAATATTAGCAGCCCTAGCCGTGCAATTGGACGGGTCACCTAGACACCGAGTTAGGCAGCACCTATATCTAAAACGTAAGCACTGACCGAGAATGTTCATAGCTCCAGTTCCAGGTGTACAAGTGTTCGATATCCACGGCGAGTCCGCACTGGACGAGTCGTCGCCAGCGAGCTTGGAGTGACAGTAGACGACACATGGGCGCGAGTGACAAGGCTGGAGATAAGAAATGTACCGCAGACCAAGCATGACATGAGTGGTGGAAATAGTTTGGTTGGATTGGAAGAAAGTTTAAAAGGTGTCTGCGCCTGCAACCACCCGCAAATGCAAATGCAAATGCAAATGTCCGGGTAGCGTCTATTGTCAGTGCGAAATACCTATACTATACTGCAAAGCAAGCACTGAGTTATACACTAGGGAAGAAGGTGAGTAAGCAGGTAGCTCTCGATGAAGGTCCATAGACACATGGAATGCGCACGTTTCAGCGATGCTATATTATGTTATTCGCGGTAATAGACTTCGATGCATACGCCGGGACCATATCATGCGCTTTATCGAGGCACAACAATGTAGAGAAATATTTAATTCCTGCAAATAAAATGTCAAAGCCAGTCATAAAAACAAGAGGAGTTCCCCTGCACAAGTAAACCCGACGCCATCCTTGATACCGCTAGAATGCATAAGGGAAAAAGGATCGACCAGCCTGACAAGCTCCTAGCGTCAATACTCCCCACCATACTCCCGATCGCTTAAATAAACCCCGATTCTCCACCTAAACACAACAACAGCTGAATTGAAAAGAAACACGCTTCTGTGGAATACAAAATGGTTCCGTTCATGCGAAGTCTGGTGCAGTTGCAACCAGACTGAAGAACAGACCGGCGCCAACTGCAACACCTCCAACAGCAGCGTAAGCAGCACGCTCCAGGATGGTTTTGAGTTTCTTGACTGGTCGTTGCTCGTGCTCGTACTCGTTCTCCTGTATAGCCGCAGCCTCAGCAAATCTAGCCTGTTGACCTGATATCGCAGGCTTGGAAGCATCCAATGAGGCCCATTCCCTGATTTCGTTTTCGATTACATTCGAGATGTCACCAGCCTTTCGTTTCTCGCCGACCTTAGGACCGACTTTTTGAGGACCTTGGTCGCGTGAAGAGTTCTCAATAATATCATGGATGCTCAATCTAGAACGAACGGACATAGCCTTGCTCTCGTTGAACTTTACAGCACTTGTCATGTCATACTCCGGGCTCGGGGCACGCTTCACAGACAACGGCTTATTTTGGAAGTCGAAGGATAAAACCGACCTATTAGGCGCAGTGGCTGCTATATAAGTCAGTAAATAGATCCATCTAGTCATGTGTTTAAACATACCGAAGCCCCCATGTTTCATAGTGCTTGAAGGGTGCGCAAATTTTATACGTTCACCGAATCTAACAGATTTTATAACATCATTGACGGTGTTAGACGCCGATGGTATATGAGTAGCGATATTCTCATTCTTAGATGGTGGGATATTGGAGAAGAGAGCGCTGCTGCTTGATGAAAAGGATGTAGCGCAAGTATCATCCTCCTTATCTACTGCAGTAAGCACTTTAGCCTTGTTATTTTCTCTTGCTTCAAAGAAGGCATGCTTGCCAGTCTTGTCACCTAGCGTCTGGGGAGGGTGGCTAGAGGTTTGACTATGTAAGTGGGAGTGGGCAACGTTACTCGTAGTCTGTTCGGGGCGCTTATGAGGTGCAGCCTTGACCATCGCGGCATCCGAAGGACTGGGCTGTCTCTCTCCGGGAGAAGGCTGACTGAGCGTATCGATAAACTTTTCGGGAACGTTCAGGGTAGCCGCCTTGCATAGAAGTCCAACAGCATCGCCATCCCATGCCTGTTGGAAACACATGTCTGGGCTCGAGGCAATCTGGGCATCGTGTTGCTCAACTTCCGCCTGCGCCTCCTTATTTGAAGCAGGCTCGGATGTATCAGAGTCGCTGTGCAGCAGATCATCTGCAAATAGAGCCCTAATGCCCTCTTCACCAGCATCGGAGAGGCCGTAATCACTCTCATCGTCGTCATCCACAACGTCCTCCGAAAAAAGCTCGGTCTGGCCTATCATATATCCGAAGGTCTTCTGACCCTGTTCGTTGGCCAGATAGCGATTCACATTGTTGACGTGGCTTTCGTGTGTTTTTTTTGCCATTTCGTGCGTATGACCTACCATCATATCAACATTCTCGGCCTCAGAATAACCCTCCTCGATATGAACCTCCGCATCATCCTCAGCATCGTCCTCAACATCATTTTCACTATCAGAATCCTCGACTTCCTGCAACTCATCGGCCTCGTCCTCGGAGGAATCAGATTCAGTAGAGTCTGCGACTTCGGGCTGATCTTCAGAGTCAGACGAGAAGTGTCCATAGCCTTCTTCCTCATCCTCGCTTTCGAGAAGGATAGGTTCTGCAGCGAAGTTGAAGACACTTACCGCATGGACAGTCCCATTAACATGCATATCGCTTGCCTCGCGGGTGAGATCGATTCTATTGGAGGATGACAAGATTGGAGACTCCTCACGAGTGAGATCGATAGTGTTGACGGCCTGGGACGACTTGACAGGAGTTGTCATTTCGATCGAAGCATCATCCTCGCCGGACGAGTGGCCGCCTTCTTGCACTATGTCGTCGCTCAAATCGTAGTCTTCTTCATCTTCGACATCAGAGGAGTCGGGAAAGGCGTAACTCTTGCCCGCCCTGCAAGGTATGTAATTAGCAAGAGCTTCAGAGGTACTGACGCTGCCAGGAGTAACATACTCGTAAGGAACAAACTCAATCTTTACTTGGAATGCACAGGCAGGGAATGTATCTACTCCACGTTTGACTTCGGCACCAAAAGTAATTTTATCCCCATTTGATATCCGTGTTGGCTCTCTGACTGATAATTGCGTGTTGTTGATGTATGTCCCGTGCATAGATCCAATATCGTGGATGGTGATGACATTACTCTCCGGGTTCAGGCACATCTCGGCATGATCACGGGACATAACCGGGCTATCGAACCATGCGTTATCTTGAGCACCTACAATGCCCTTGCTAACGCTCTTGGATGCTCGACCGATCGGAATCGTAAGGAGGTTCGGGTTCAGGATAATGGTGCGTTCTGCGAGGGAGACATCCCCAGTCAGCGCCTTGAGGGTAACATTGGCTACGGGAACAAGTCAGCATCTGGTAGTCATCCAAAAAGGTAGAGCAAGTGAATATAGGATAGGATGAGAGGATAGGCTGAGAGCAGGAATCGGCCTTTTATGTCCCAGTTATGGTAGGGTGGGTGATGTGACTTCACAATGTCTTCACAACGGACGGACGGCCGCCTCGTTGTGCGTTGCCCTCAGTTGACGGAAGCTGGGCAATAACGTACCTTGTTCCATGTTGCCGACGTAGTGCTGGCAGATATTCAGTTGATTGTGTAAGGTTCGTTGACGTCCCCAACAATTCAGAAGAAGTTGATATTGGGTCTGCGGTAGTGTCGACGTTGGCTTCGAGGCTCCCGGTGACAAGTACAACGGCAACGTGAAACGCGGGCGCGAATAGACGTCAACGTCCAGGTCTCACAGGCAGTTGAAGAACCTCGAGACTCGAGAAGGTCTTTGGCGATTCGAAGTTCAGTAGAAGTCTTGGTGGTAGGAGTTGGATGTCGGTGTCGTTCGTAGTTTATGAATAGTCAGGGAAGGAGGGGTTACATTAAGGTAAGGTGAGGCGAGTAGGCAGCGAGGCAGCACAGGGCGATAAGCATTAGATAAGCGACAAGAGCGCTATAAATATGGGGCCGTATTATCGATAAGAGAGTCCATTGAACTAGGCTAGGTAAGGTACCGTAGCGTATCACCTCAATAATCACCTCAATACCTCCTACCTAAATATTCATAAAGCTTCTTTGTATATTCATTATATTGACCTAAATCGAGTGAATGTACAAGACGGTACCGAAAGAGATGTTCTGCTATTTAATCCTATATCATAATAATCATCCGAATGAAGTGTTAGAATAAGGTACTGTATTTACCTTGGGTAGTAAGTCCTAGAGATCTTACTTGTAGATGCCGAGATCTATGAAATGTAGCATCTGATGACCATGACCATTTGAGCTGATAAGCCCTATAACACTCTATTCATCACATTTCCTCTACCCCCTCTCTTTGGGTACGTACTCTATATTTCCTAAAATATCTCTGAACAAGAATACTTACGATTAGCTCTCGCCCCACAAATAGGGCTGCAATCTAATCAATAGTTGGTTGCTCATACTATAATCATGCAAGACAGCTTTTCTGAGTCATTTCTTACACGTGTCAAGTCAAGTTCTCACGACAGGCAGAGAGAAGTAACTACCTAGGTAGGCACCTATTTTAGGTACCACCCATATGAAATACTGCTATAATATAGGTACCTTAGAGCATTACCTATCTTGGATGCCAAACCTAAATTCGGTATCGATGATAAGTAAAGGCCCCACTCTTTATCTTAGCCGCCCGGGGTTAGTGTTAGTGTTAGTGTTAGTGGGTGCCTTTCTTCCTGGAAATATGGCATGGTCCAATTCTGACCTCATAGGCCACTTCAAAATTATTCAAATTTCTATTTAACATCCTTGTGACTCACTATTAAATTCATGTATTTCTATATCACCTCAAATACCTCTCCATCAAGTCTTGCGATAGCCCACGGCACACATAGATACAATTTTCTTTGATGAACAAAGTATCAAGTACTCCGCACACAATCGACTCTCACAACACCACCACAATCGCGCTCCACCTTCGTCGCTGTACCTCCGATACACTTGCATATACACGCCGAAATGGGACAGAAGAAAATGGCGTACAGAGGGTTGAGGCGCCAGGCGCTGGAAAAGACCGGTACTCCAGGCTCATCCGCAGCGAACTCTCGAACAACTAGCAGAAATGTAAGCAGGCATGCCTCTGATGAAGAGGATGAGAACTTGAGCGATAGCACAAATATGAGGTATGTTGGCAATACATCAAGACCGAAACACAGATACTGACGAGGTTCTCAGTGTCACTTCCATCGACGACATGCTTACTATTGATGCACCGGCGGAAGATGCCAACGAAGAATGGAAACAGTGGATCGGCGACAGGATGGAAGGCATCATAGAGAGAAAGGGAAGCAATATCGGGGGAAGAGAGGCGTCTCTAGATGAATACAATAAGGGTCTCATGAAACATTATGCTTTTGACGATATTCGACACAAGACTTCAGAGCTGTTTCCCGCATTCCTGAAAAGTGTCAGGTCGGAGAGTAGCGAAAAGGAGACATGTTTGGCTTTGAGAGGTTGGTTGAATGCGTTTCCATTTCATGACTACAGAATAATTAACATTTTCCACAGCTATCGCCCTCACGCTCATCACAGTTCCTTCAGAAACCGTTTACGATGCCCTCTCTCAGACTCTAAAGAATTCGTACACAGACTCGGAGTTCCCCAGCGTCAAGGCGATAGCAATCCACACCCTTAGCGCCGCAGCAATTTACGGAGGTGCTTCCGACAACGAGGTCGAAGAGATCATGGATGATCTACTGGAGATAGTTGAATCAGACGGAGTCTCCGTCAGTGCAGAGGACAATGGCGACGTTGTAGTTGCGGCTTGTGAAGCTTGGGGATTCCTCGCTACATCTATAGACGACATGGAAGAGAAGACCGAGGTAGCTATGGATGCATTTGTTGAGCAGCTCGAGAGCAGCGACGTAGCGGTCCAGATTGCAGCTGGTGAGAACATCGCTCTGCTTTACGAGAAGAGCTATACACAACGAGAAACCGAAGACGGCCCCGCGACCGAGAAGGAGGACGAGGAGGGTTATCCAATAGACAATAGCCATGTCAAGCGTTACGAGGTCTACCGACAAAAGCACCAACTCGAACACCTCCTCTCCCGACTCGCCAACGAGTCCTCGCGGCGGATTGCCAAAAAGAACCGCAAACTCCTTCATACCAACTTTGCCGATATCCTAAACACGGTTCAACATCCCACTCGAGGCCCGAGATACCAGAAAGCCATTGACCAGGAAACTGGCCGTAGATACGGTTCGAGAATGACCGTTCGCATATCAAATGCTGGTTACATGGAGATAAATAAATGGTGGAAGCTGCATACGCTCCAGGCCTTGAGAAGATTTCTTGGTGGCGGAATTGTGGTTCACTACATGAATAACGAGGTTGTCTATGACAGTCTTCCGTCAGTTGATTGATTCCCATGATTGGGTCAACAACTGATTAAGTTCAGCCTTTTCATGCTTTTAAACTAAAAATAATGAGAATTCGCAAGGGCAATCACGGATGTCGGGCGATGGAGTTAGGGACTGGGGTGGGAACAAAAACTTGATATTGCCATTCGAGCATTGGAGGGCGCGAGACATAATACCCCGGGCATTGATACACGATTTCCTTTTTATATGATTTATTTTGGGAGGCTCCAGGTCGTGAAACTTGGCGTTCCTAAAGAGCAGTCTAACACAGAGTATTTATATCAACCACTTCGTTGAATATTAAGGTGACGACTAAACCGACGTGAAACCCGAGTATTGCCCTCGGCTGTTATCTCTAACATATGTGCTCCTCGATAAAGGGGTTTCCGTCTAATTCAGCTGGCTTCAAGTACAAGCCGAAGTAAGCAGGGGGATATTGGCAGTCTAGCAATGTGGGCGGATACCTTTGAAAACCGAATGGCTTTCATAAATATTCGAGATGACCCCTCATGATGGCACAATCTATGGAGGGGGAGGTATATCGAACGCAACTTCCCCAACTTCCTCGCTTAAAGCTCAAGGAGGCGGCAAAGCGGACTGTTTACATCGCTCTTTCTCTCTCGTGGGTTCCGCTACTGCCTACCGACTTCGACGCAAGAAATCGCATCATCTTTGAGATCCCCGAATCAGACATCATTCCTCCTCCACTCTTCTGCAACTCTGCCAGAATTGTGCTCACTTTGGCCACGCCTCCCCGTAGGTACACCCGAGTCTGGGTCCAGTCAGGGAACGCTCTTCCGGAATACGATGCTCCTGGTTTTGACGAGTCCTGCAAGTACATCAAGTATGAACCCAGCCAAGGCTTCATCATCATGATCCATAGTCCTCCAGTGGCGACTGTAGACGACTATATTGCCTTCTTTGTTGAAATTAATGGGGAAGCGTTAAGCTACATCTTTATATCGGGGCCAAAGGGATTCAAGAAGAATACCTTATCGTTCTCGTTGAGAGGTGACTACGTGGAAGGAGTTGGCACGAAGAAGCACTTTAAGAATTTCAAGTTCCCTCCCAGTGACAGTCTAGGACAAATATTGGTGAAGGTGTTCAAGATGCGAGTGCTTCAAAATGTTTCAACTTCTAGGCTGGGAATCGATGTCTTTAAAAGGAACGGCGAAATCAGGAATGTTCCATCCTATCAAAGGGTCCAGTAAGTCTGGATTCACGAAAGGCTTTTTGACACCAATGCCCTACCCGTCACCGTCACCCATCTTTTGTTGTCCTATTGCGGCCCCAATTACTAACTGAATTATAGCAATTCGGAAGATTTAACGGCAGCTCACTTACGAGAAGGCCATGTGTTTGTGAAGTCTATCGGCGAGGAACCTCTAGCAGTTTTCCGATTTAAATATCGAACTGCCAGACAATTGCAACAATTGCTGGCCCCAATACATACGCTCGACTCCCTCCTCGACCTTGCGCCGGAGGCGGAAATCAGGCCGCAGCCTCCATCCAATAAAGTCAAGCCTGCTTCTGCGGTACTGAATGGCCATACTACTTCTCTAAATCTCCCAAAACCACGGCAGATATCGAGAAACACCCCGCCTTCGAGACAAGTACCGCTTCAGCCTTACGAAAGCCCGTTGGCACCCCCGTTGGTACCTTCGTTCGGCTCGATTAACAATCCGCCTTTGGCTACTGGACCATCACCATTCAAACAGAATGTCAATTTAGCTCGAAAGGTTGGACAATCACTACTTTCAGCGGTCAAAAACACACAAAGCGATCTCTTGAAACTCACCCAACAAGTCATAGACGTCCCATCTCCAGCTGTGAGGCAATTACCAAGGCCTTCCGAGAACAAAAAGCCAGGATTACCATCTGTGAATAATGTTCGGCCTAATCTCATTCCATCACCTGCACAAGCTGGTGGCATCAAACCACCCTTGGTACCACTGTTGGAGTCGATTAGCACATATCCTTCGACCAAGGAAGAAATGTTAGCAGCTCTTAAAGCCTGCACAGCAAGAAGATCACCATCAACACGTCAAAGGTCTATGTCCAATGCACAAACCAACGACAGTACAACGCTGTTGGCGCCTCCATCAGTTTCGATGGCAGGTTTCCTTTCGCCTGTGGGACATTGCTTAGCACGTCTCGAAGACTACAAACCTAGCAGATCTTCGTCAGCGCTTCAAGGGCCCATATTCAGTGTGCATGCCGGTTGGGGACAGCTAGGCCGCAAACTTCATAGAGTAAACAACTTTGTTACCTCGTCCTTGAATAATGTGCTAATAGATATCCTAGATTCTCCCTTGGGCCGGTACTTGGGGAGCAGTGATGGAAGCGCCCCCATTGGCGACATTTCACAGCATGACCCCGAAACATGTTGCGGAGCATGAGAGGCTCAAAGTAGTAGCACCAACGAATGGGATGAAGCGACAAAGGGAGGTGCACGAAAGCGACGAGAATGTGATTTTGCGAGAGCGGCCCGTTAAGAGACACTTTAGAAGTACGGAGTAATGAGGAACAATAATGCCGCTGGGACTTCCTATCAGAGCTTGTGGGAATTGTACGAGCATTGAACGGCTCTGTGCTGGGGAGAATGTCCTATAAATGGCAAGTCAATTTTGGAGCACTAAAGAAAGGCCAACTAAGCAAGCAATGCGTCTGGTTTTGGTAACGAGCCATCAAAGAGCCCAAAAATCAATAGGCTTATCAAAATTATATTGAGTTTGACGCCGCATTTGTTTTTTCTTTCGCTGAATAAAAGTTGAAACTGACGCCTGAAACCAGCTACAAGATAACTTTTGTAGCCACGCTTAACAACCAAGCTGCGTCTTGCCAACCTCCTGCTTCCTCGTCTCGGAGTGGAGGCATTACATCTGCTGCTGGTGATTCTGTACCACCATAAATGGTTTGTCTCGATGTCCTAGAAGATATTTCCGAATCTTCTGCCTTTTCGTCCAGTGGGTCTGTTTCCGTCTCTTCTCCATCTTCGTCGACAGCAAATAAACTCCACCCTAACATCCTCTCAACCCAATGACCAAGCCCATTACTACTCGTTCTAGCCAGCTTCCTGACCACCGCATCGTCCTCCCTAGCCTCATCTGTATTCTCATAGCCTTCCTCCTCAACATCCACAAAATCAGGTTCAGCAGTGAAGACCTCCTGAGCAAAATCCCTGTGATCAAAATATCCTTCTCTTTCCATGTTCAAAGGCGTAAATAACTGAGCCTTACTCCCTCGCCTACTACTCCCTCTACTAGGAAAGCGACTCAAAGGTCTACTCCCTATTCCTGTCGTCAACCCAAAAGACAAACTCCTCCTTGCAGTAACGGGGCTAAACTCATCATCCGCATCAAAGCTCCCCACTCCGCTGCCCCTCCTACTCTCCCTCCTACTAGACAGCTCCCGTTCCCTCGCCAGATCTTCATCCTCCTCGTCTCTCTGAGCCGTGAGACTCGTAGAACTCGCCCTACTGACCAACCACGCTTGTCCTTTCGATTCTCTTGCAGACGACGAAATCATAGCACCAGCTCGTAACAGCCAGTCTGAGTCATTCCTCTCCAGATGCACCTCCTCTCTCTTTAGCGCCCTTCTCGGCTTAGTGCTCGTGCCCCCAGGCGCGGGCGTCGACGCACCGGACCGAGGTTGTATTAGCAGGTGCGAGCTCGATTTGCTTTTGGGAATGGATGATGATGCATGCTGGGGTTTCCGTGCAGAAGAGCGCGAGAGGATCGAGGGCGTGGTGGGTGCGGATCGGCCTTCGATGTAGGATGTGTCTGGGAGGTCTGTGATGGGAAGCCGTGAGGTGAGGGGCGCGAGGGTTAGGTGGTGCAGGTTGGTGGAGGAGCGGCTGCTTTGGTGACGGGCGTACGGGGAGTGTTGGTTATAAGCTGCGTCCATTTTTTGAGAATGATTGACGTGCGTGCTTTGCGTGGGATTATTTAGTTTATATTTACAAGCAATAAGAAGAGGGTGACGTGATTTTGAGGTGAGTTGATTTCCAGAGTAAGGTGATTTCCTTGATGGAGTGATGGAGGGGGAAGGGAGCTTCCAATCCGGGGTGGAAAGGAGGCTGGCACGGCGCGCAAGCTGGACCGTGCGCTGTACAAAAAAAAAGTCTTGTGAAAGCTACAAGGATTCAGCGAGCGCGACGGCGACGCTGACGCTCACAGAAAATGATACTGGGCAACTAGGTTTTAATTTTGAGGGGCGAAGATGCGCAATCTTAGGAATACTCGATTTGAGCAATGGACTCCTCCACCTCAGTTCGAAGGAAGATCCTTGACGGGTGCGACTTGGGATCTTGCCAATGACTCTCTCTTGTGCACTTTTGGACCAACCGAAAGTAACGCACTTATAGAGCTTGTGAGGGTCGTAACAAAACCAGAATCACAGTAAATATAATGTAATGTCACCAAAAGTCTGAATAGTTACTAATGCAAGTTAGAGAATTTACCGTCATTACATCTTGGGACGCACCATGTCCAAATCCAGAACTCGCTTGTGACCAAGTCCTCAGCCTCCATTATTTCGGAGACAGCTTGACAGCATGTCTCGTCTTGGCCGGCGGAGATATCGTCGTGGTGAGAGAGGAGCCTATGCCAGGAGAGGATCGGATTGAGATAGTGGGATCAGTTGATGCTGGTATTACAGCGGCAAAATGGGCACCTGACGAGGAGCTTCTTGCTATCACTACGAATGCAGATACTGTTGTCTTCATGAGCCGAAGCTTTGAAGGGATTACCGATGTCACCATGAGTTCTGAGGATCTCAAAGCGTCGAATCACGTTTCTGTTGGCTGGGGTAAAAAAGAGACCCAGTTTCAGGGCAAAGGAGCCAAGGCGTTGCGAGATCCTACGATGCCAGAAAAGGTTGATGAGGGTGTACTGAGTCCTAACGACGACTCGAGAGCCGCCATCAGTTGGAGAGGAGATGGCGCTTATCTAGCTATTTCAACTATTGAAGGCAACTCGAGACGACTAATTCGAGTGTACTCTCGCGAAGGAGTTCTCGATAGCGTCAGTGAGCCGGTTGATGGTTTGGAGGGTGCTTTGAGTTGGAGACCTGTCGGAAACCTCATTGCTGGAATCCAACGTCTCGAGAGCTGTATTGATGTTGTCTTCTTTGAAAGAAATGGTTTACGGCACGGTCAATTCAGCCTTCGACTTACCCTTGAGCAAATGCAGTTGCCTGGACAGCATATCAATTTGTCCTGGAATTCTGATTCGACGGTATTAGCAGTCGTAATGGCTGACTGCACTCAATTATGGACAATGGGTAACTACCATTGGTATTTGAAGCAGGAGATTAAGAATAGCCAGACCGGTTTGCTACCCACGGCTCCTTTGGTATGGCATCCGGAAAAGCCTTTGCAGCTTGTGACTGCCTCTTCAGGTAATATTCCTGCTCCCAAGGTGAGAAGCCAACAGCTGATCTTCTGCTAGATTCTGTCAATGTAGCGGAATACATTTTTACTATTGCTCGTAGTTCGACAGCACCTCCTCATGACTTCGGAGTTGTAGCTGTTATAGATGGTCAATCTATCAAAGTCACCCCTTTGCGAACTGCTAATATACCACCGCCAATGTCTTTACATGAATTGACAGTACAATCAAATGTTCTCGATGTTGCTTTCAATGCCGATGCGTCATTTATTGCTGTTTTGCACCAGCAAGGTATCTCGATATTCGAATCAAAGGGCACCGAGGCCTCCCCTGACACCCCCTTACTTACTGGACGAGTCACCTTCGATAAGACAGAATCCAATGGTACTGTGTATCAGCAAATAACCTTTGCAGACAACAATGATGTTTTGGTTTCGATACCAGTTAATTCGAGATCAATAGTCAAACGATATGGTTTCAACGAGGAAACTGGTAGAATGGAAGACGTCACTTCTGGCCCTAGGACAGACACAACCATCCACACATTATTGAGCTTTTATCAAGATGGGTTAAATCACCCATACGTGCAAGGAAGCTCGGGTAATATGCACAGCCTGGCATTTGGAGAGCATGACCTCTCACATTGCAACTTCCCTATGTATCTCCCTTGGGCCGATATAGTACCCCATGGGGATGACCAAATTTCATTTGGTATGTCTGTTAATGGCCATTTATATGCAAACTCTCGTTTGCTGGTCAAGAATTGCACATCTTTCCTCACTACGCCAGCTCACCTCATATTTACGACTACTACTCATCTAATCAAATTTGTGCATATCACGAACGTCAATGGTATTGTGCTCTGCTTCTACCGCACGAGTTTAGAGCTAATTTGTATGACAGATCTCGAAGTTCCTCCAGATGATCCGGAGAAGGACGAACGGTGTAGAAGCGTGGAGCGTGGAGCTCGGCTTGTCACGGCAATGCCTACTTCTCTGAGTCTTGTCCTGCAAATGCCCAGAGGAAACCTGGAGACGATCTTTCCTCGAGCAATGGTTCTTGCCGGTATTCGAAAGCTCATAGACGAAAAGAATTACCGAAGAGCTTTTACTCATTGCCGAACACAACGAGTCGATATGAACATTCTATATGATCATGCACCGGAACAGTTTTTAGCCAACGTTGCTTTGTTCATTGATCAAGTCAAGAAGGTCACATATATTGACCTCTTTCTCTCATCCCTAAGGTACGCTTAGCTTCATTGCCAGTCGAAACCAACTAACAATGTGCTAGAGATGAAGATGTCACTGAACTTATGTATAAAGAGACTCGAGTGGCTTCAGAACTTGAAACTCCTCTTGATGTTAATGGGACCAATGGAGTTGTATCTCATGAATCAGGTCTTGTTAAGGCTTCAAAGGTCAACAGGATTTGTGATGCCGTTCTTGAAGTCTTGAAAACTCGAACTGCCACAAACCTGCAAAACATAATAACTGCCAACGTCTGCAAATCACCCCCAGCGCTTGACGACGGCCTCTTAGTCGTAGCCCAACTTATGAAGACGGACGAAACGATGGCCGACAAAGCCGTAGAACACATCTGCTTCCTCGCCGATATCAACAAGCTCTACGATAACGCTCTTGGTCTTTATGACCTTGCTCTCACCTTGCTGGTTGCCCAACAATCGCAAAAAGATCCCCGCGAATATCTCCCATTTATGCAAAACCTCTCCGAAATGCCCGAACTCCGCCGCCGCTTCGCCATCGACGACCATCTAGGCCGCCACTCCAAGGCACTCACACACCTGCATTCTCTGGATGATTTTCCAGAACTCCAAGCATACACACAAAAGCACGCGCTATACCAAGCAGCACTATCGCTCTACCGCTACAACCCGTCCCGCCACGCCCTGCTCACAAACCTCTACGCCCAGCACCTAGAATCAAAATCTCAATTCAAAGAAGCAGGACTAGCCTACGAATCACTCCAAAACTACACCTCCGCAACATCCTGCTACCTGTCCTCCGGCCCCTCCTCATGGCGCGAAACCCTCTTCTGCGCCTTATCCCAAACCCCCGCCATCGCCCCAGCAGCACTCATCGACCTCGCTACCACACTCTCAGAAGCCTTGGTCGATTCCAAAGATTATTTCGCAGCGGCCACTATACAAATGGACTACCTATCCTCCATTGACCACGCAGCACGGCTCTACTGCAAAGGCTACTTCTTCGCCTCCGCCCTACATCTCGTAGCACTGAAACGGCGTCCTGAGCTCCTCGAACAAATAATCGACCCGGGCCTCGCAAACGCCCTCGCATCATCCACGGAACTGCTCGCGGAATGCCGCGCGCAGCTGCTGGCGCAAGTCCCGCGGATCCGGGAACTGCGGGAAAAAGCACGTCTGGACCCGCTGGCGTTCTATGAGGGTGAGCGAGCAGGGAACGATGGTGATGTGCCGGATGATGTCAGTGTAGCCGCATCGTCGCATATCAGTACGAATCGCAGTATGTATACGCGGTATACGGGTAAGCAGAGTATCGGGACGGCGGGCACGGGGGTGTCGCGCGCGACGAGCAAGAATCGGCGGCGGGAGGAGCGGAAGCGGGCGAGGGGGAAGAAGGGCAGCGTGTATGAGGAGGAGTATCTAGTTGCGTCGGTGGGTAGGCTTATTGAGCGGGTGCAGAGTGTGAGGGAGGAGGTGGGGCGTTTGGTGGAGGGCCTGGTTCGGAGGGGCATGTGGGAGAGGGCGAGGGCGGTGGAGGGGAGTATGGGGGAGGTGGTGGGGATGTGTGGTGCTTGTGTGGTGGAGGTGTTTGGGGGTAGTGGGGAGGAGACGAGTGTGGGTGATGCGGGTGGTGGTGGAGGAGATGGTTATAGACCTGTTGGTGGTTATGCTGTGCTTGCGGAGAGTATTGAGGCTACGGGTAGGAAAAAGGAGATACCGGTTGTGAAGGCGTTTGAGAAGTTGAGTCTGCTTGGTGGTAGTACATAGGTAGATAAAACTGGAATGAACTGGTACTTGTATACAAAATGGAATTCTCATTTGATGGTGACCGGTGTCTAGGTTCTCTGCAATTTAACAGATCTTGCAACGCCGACCCCAATGCTTTATATGCAGTACAATTAGTACAACGTTCTCTTTACATATCATACAAGACCTCATGCGGTAGCCGTCACCGGCTCCTCGGACACAGCGCCCTCCTTCGACACTCCCGCTGCTTCCAGAGCCAACTGCCTCTTCTCAGCAACCAGCTTTCCAATCTTCTCCAACATCTCCTCGGTCAGCTTTCCCTTGCCCAAGGCCTTCTTGGCCTTCCTCTCTAGCCTATTGGCCTCCTTCAATGGTGTACGCATCTGCTTTGACGTTCTCTTCTTCTCTTCCTTCAGCCTGTCCTCTTCTTCTTTGGCCGCAATATACTCAGGGTCGTGTCTGGTTCGGAAAACAGAGAACTTATTCCGTAGCTCGTCAATCACAGTTCCCGGCATTGGCGGCGTCAACAGTGTCGGCACGAAAGTCTTGGTCTCGACATCGATACGCAGTGTGTCGTTAGGCTCATCCTTCTCCTCCGCGCTCTCCTTCTTGGGCCAAGGGATCTTGATGTCAAGACCGGGTATGATACGTGACCAAGTTGCGGTGCCTGCGTGCTTGTCGAACCACATGCCGGCGGCGATGACTTTCTTGACGATTACGTCTCGTGTAACACCGGAGTCGGCGTCGGTTAGGGGAACGACAAGGCGGATAGATTTGACAGAGACCGGCTTTTCCATGGTGCGGATGGGGCGTTTGTCTTGTTCATCGGGGCCGATCATATATTCGGGGATGGTGACATCGATCTAGAGTATCTGCGTAAGTATTGTATCAATTGATGAGTTTGGGTAAGAGCTCTTACCAAGTTCAGTCCGCCAACCGTGACCTCCGCTCTCTCTCTGGACACATCCTTAATGACACCAATCTTGCCTTTATCCCTTCCTTCAATTATCACCACTCTATCTCCCACCACGATATTGAGGAACTTCCCTCCCCATGGCTCCCATATCTTCTCCCTGTCTCTGGGGTGTAGGTCCTGTCCTCTCGCCCTCATCGAACTGATAGTCCCCCACTTGTCGGTCCAGTCTCCCACATCTCTCCTAGGAGCCAACGGACCCAATTCGTAATCCTCTCTTCGATTCAGCCTCGCCTGCTTCAGATGGTCCGTCTCGTCTCCACGAACATAGTTTCTCTGCTCGCGGGCGCTCCTGTTATTATCACGCGTATTCTTCTCTGTGCGCCGTTTTAAGCGTCGTGCTGCTTGTCGTTCCGCTAGCACGGTTCGCTTTATTACCTTCTGCATTTTGCAGAGAGGGTGAGCGGAATTGGAGGCTGAAGTGGGTGATGGATGTATGGTGTTAAACTTTTTGGATTCAGAGCTCAATATGGACTTGGCACGCTAGACTTGAAAAGGGCAGTGGTGATATTATCACGTGATATAAAAGGGGGCTTCACAATGGTCGGTGCCTTTTACGAGCAGAGCTAGTGGAGGGGAATATGACATGAGTAATGTGGCTTTCTGACGCGAGCTATGGAACATTGGGAAACATTTGCTGATAATTAACAACTGCTGACATTGGATGTCCTGGATGCGAGTTTGTGTCTTGAGATGGGTATTACCGAGTATTGACTCGACTTCTTCAAGTGGTAAGTGGTCCCGAGAAATGGAGTCCTGGAAAAGTCCTGACTCCTGAACTTTCTTCCTCGCTCCAGCCTCAACTGCGCCTCAATGATGTGGCCCAGCCCAGCTCCAAAGCTCTTTGGTATTGGTTGTGTTTCTAGGAACACCAGGAATATTTATCTATCGTTACAACATTAGCCATGTATGTAAAAACGTACTGTAGCGTACTATTATTGTACCGGTATTGAATATAAAGTACACGTATTGTAGTTGTAGTGTAGCAGTAGCGGTAGCAGTAGCAGAGCAGTTACAGTTGGCAGATCGTCGGCGTCGTCGCCTTTTTGTGGGTAGGTGTAGGGTAGGGTAGGGTAGCGCTGCTAGCCAAGCAGACAATCAAGCAGCAAGAAGTAATAACGGCGACCTGCAATCAGGAATGGAATCGAAACGTGAAATTTGGGTCGAATGCCGGGCAGTGACTACCTGCTTGCAATTGATTGATTGATCATTGAGTGTGAATCAGAATCAATTTGGGGGGAGCAGGACAGGACTTCATTGATGCATGAATGTACCTGCTGTGAAATAGGTATAAGAAACGTCAGTAACGGCCTCTTTTACAAGAACAAAGCCACTGCCTAGTTAATAACTCGATAAATCAATAATTCAATAATTCTACAAATCAATAAACCTAACCTTGTACGCACGCATATCTATCCACTTCCCAGTAAATCCAAAAGGTTATCAATAATCTCGAAAGCACACCCACAAGGAGTCTTTCGCTCGCTCGCTCCGTCCCCCGATCACTACCACTACCGTACCTTACGACTACGGTCACCTAACTCGTAAGGCACTCGCGCCGCCGCTAGCATCCGCTGCTCTGCTCTTGCCTTGTCCTGCAACTTGGACCTCAACACAACCAACTGAACTTCCATTATTCCATCTCCCACTCACCACCTGCCCATTCCCGAATCCAACAACCCTTCAACGTCTACCCAGACTCTTTCGCTCTCCTAAACACCTCCATTCCCAGACCGAAGACATGGCGGAAATCCGTCGAAAGCTTGTCATTGTAGGCGATGGTGCCTGTGGTAAGACTTGTTTGTTGATGTAAGTTACCCATCAGCACCTCATGCTGCTTCGCAGATCCATTCGCTCCTCGAGAAACTATGATGCTAATCTGCACACAGCGTGTTCTCCAAGGGCACTTTCCCAGAGGTAAGTTCTCAGTCTAGACTCTTGAACTCTGCAACTTTGCGCAGCCTCTACGGCATCTCGTCAACTCGTCAAGATAGCTTTGCTGCAACCAGGAATCAAGTGCAAACAGCTGGTGGAATAGTATGCTAATAGCTCGGACACATAGGTGTACGTCCCGACTGTATTCGAAAACTACGTTGCCGATGTCGAGGTTGATGGAAAGCACGTCGAGCTAGCTCTATGGGATACGGCTGGGCAGGAAGATTATGATCGTTTGAGACCACTATCATACCCAGATTCGCACGTCATACTCATTTGTTTCGCTGTCGACTCCCCCGATTCTCTTGATAACGTTCAGGAGAAGGTACGCTTGCCCACAACACCCTGAGCATCCAGCTCTCAGATAAGACAACGCTGACACGTGCTTAACAGTGGATCTCCGAAGTTCTGCACTTCTGCAGTGGCCTTCCCATAATCCTCGTTGGTTGCAAGAAGGATCTCCGCTACGACCAGAAGACCATCGAAGAGCTCCACAAGACGAGCCAGAAACCAGTGACCCCCGAGCAGGTAAGACTATCTTTCCCTACTGCAATTGACAGCCTCGAGCATATCAATCCGACGGGCCAAGTATTACAAGAGCCTCACTGACGATGGCATATAGGGTGAGGAGGTCCGCAAGAAGATTGGCGCGTATAAGTACTTGGAATGTTCGGCAAAGACGAATGAGGGTGTTCGTGAAGTTTTCGAACACGCCACACGTGCCGCTCTCTTGACCAAGAAGAAGAAGGAGAAGAAGTGTATTGTCCTGTAAAGCAACCGTCATCGACCTTCTCTTTCTTTAATGCGAATCGGAATTATATTGCTGCGGCCTCACTAGTACTAGAGTGGTAAAGATGCTTCCAGAACGGGATATGTGCTTGCAGACATGGTTTCAAGGTTCCTCGAACGGCATTTCATCTGCAATCTTGTCTACGGAGACCACCCCAACGCTCGCATAGCCCATCATCACCTTTATCTCACACGCTGACCGGCAATTCTACCTCTTTATCCTCTCTTGGTTCGCGATATATCTTGGGCATGGGGGATTCTTCTCTGTCCTGCGCTATTTCTTCTCGTCTCTGCGTCTTTCTGCAAAACCTTTGTGTGTGTTGCGTGTCTCTTTTTCCTCTCCCTGCTACGAAGAGGGATCGGGATCATGGGCTGTGCTCATGCTACTGGTGTGTCAGTTCTTTTGGGTTGCGTTGGTGGGCGGGCAGGCAGTGAGATAGGATGCGCATTTGTACGGTGTAATAGCAATAGGGCGTAGTCTATGGAGAGATGCTTTCGATTTCAAATTGTGCTGTCGTGGTCTATTGATGTGTCGTATGTTGGGTATCCGAACATCCAAGTTGAATGCCTGAAGCGACCCCTACCTCGCCCATTTTCTTTGAACATTGTAGGTACGTGGCTTCCATTGAATGTATTCAGACCCTCTAGCCATGGCCTAGCTCTTGTTGTCCAACCGGCAAGAACAAGTCTAGGATGTCCTATGCCCTTAGTCACAACCCTTCCCACCATTAGCCAAGTTGGCTCATGTATCCGCGTTCATTTGGTAAGGGCAATGCGTTTAAAGCATAAAGCATGATGCCAATTGATAGCTTTCATGACCTTTTTTTTACCTGGGGACGTACGTAGCTTGAGAGACATGCCATCAACCTACCACTTAACTACCTATCCCGCATTATAGTGACAATGTACGTACTGTACTGTACGACCCCAACTCGTTCCTCATTATCTAGCTAGTTGTTCTTAGGTACTCTTCAACCCTACGCAGGCCACGCCGCATCGTCAAAGCACGCTCGAATCCGTAGTCTGGACCGGGATGTACATAGATAGTACTTAGGTAAGGTACGGATTAAAAGGTGAGGGAAGGATACTTTTTCTTGATAGATGTTCTGCGTCTTTGGTTGATTGGTTGATTGGTTGATTGATTGATTGATATTGTAAATTGGCGTTGACTTGGTTCGGGTTTTAGTTGTTGTTGGATTGTTTGAATGGATGTCTGGGTTTGGTAGATGGATGGAGAGAGGGTGCCCAGGATAGATATGTGTGTTAGTCCCTTGTTTAATTGAGTGTTGGGTACATATGTGGATTAAGACTGGGAGGATGGAGAAATAAACTATTGTGGAATAGAAGCTGGCGAATGGGCTGCTGGGATTGGGTTTGGGTTGGATTGGATTGGATTGGATTGGACTGGATTGGATGCTGTATTGGGTGGATAGGGGAATCAGGTACGTGGGAAGAAAGAGGTGGGTGGTTCTGGATGGTTGGTTGTCTTGGAGCTGGTACTAGAGAGAGGCATTGTGGGGATATGGTGGTGGATACGGTGGGTTGGCAGAAGGTGGCGGTGAGGGAGGCAGGGGTTTGACTTTTAAGGGAAAGGAGAAGGGAAGGGGGGCAACGATAAGGGTAGGTTATCTTGGCTTTTAAGGGAAAGGAGAAGGGAAGGGGGGCAACGATAAGGGTAGGTTATCTTGGCTTTTACTGGACTTTTGACTTTTATGGTACCGGTATGGACTACTGGCTGATCTTAAGGCTCAGGGCGCGATTATGTGAAGAAGCACGTAGCATAGAGAGAAGCACCAATGCTATGGACCACAGGCAAGTCATTTCCTGCTTCGTTGGAAGTCTATTAGACAAGTTGAACAGAAGAGCCCCAGAGATTATTATAGGCGTTGTTGAGAAGAAGAACAGTAAATCGACGAAGATGAAGGGTGGTCACCATGGTCTAAAGGGGACTCTTTGAATGTTGGCATCGGTAGATGTAGGTATAAAGGCAATAACAAAGCGGAGCAAATATAGTTATGCCTCCCTTGGCTGAATAATTCGCATTTCTGCCGTCTGTGACCATATGGGTGATTAGTCCTGAGCAGTCTCGGCACTCAAAGCTCGAAGTGAATGGACAGCAGCTCAAGACCGCAATTCCCGAGGTCACAGATACAATGTGCGTCGAAATCCATACCACGTACCTCAAGTGCGCCGCATCTTTCACGCATGTAGTCCTTTGCACCGACTTCATCAGCAACAATATTGTTAACAAAGAGACACTTTACCATCTCTGTCGCAATATCACCCGTAGACAAGTCAATTGCGAAGGTGGAGGCTGTACGTGCAGCAGGGATATACACAAACGCAGAAAATTAGCACCTACTGTTTCTTTGCTCATCGTGACGGCGAAAAGATTTTGTCGATGATGGAGATAGTGGATATGGCAGTGAACGCCAGAATGGCGAGGGAGTACGGGGAGTGGAAGGAGCAGACGCGGGTACAGAAGGAAGCTGATGAGTATCGGCGGTTTCTTGAGGTTCCTGATGTACGACCTGAGGATATCGTTAAGGTGAGAAGGATGAAGAGCGATGTTGCTAGTGGTGAAGGCGGAGTCAATATGGCGCGTGATACAACGCCTCCACTTGACAGAGAAAGAGAGTTGCTTCAGGGGAAAGAAGGAGAAGGACGGAGTGACGAGATCATCGAGAAAAGCGTGTAAGTAGTAGAAACACAATCTGAATGTGAGTCGACTGCTAACTTGAAATAGGGAAGCAGCGGAGCAGGTTGTGCTTAGGGGGTTGTGGAGCCCTGAGCAGTGGGAGGAACACCTCATAAAGCTGAAGGAAATAGAGAAGGCGAGAAAGCAATCACGTAGCAACCGGCGTGACAGGTTGTAAATAATCTATGAATACTACACGAAGTCAGATCTATGCTAACTTCAGTTTGTAGGCATGCATGGGAGGACCAGGCTACATTACTTCGAGAGGGAGGGGATTCAAGGTATGTGACTTCAACCTCACGGTATTATGAGGAGCTCTTATAACTCTTTGCGTAGAAGCTACGCCCAAATCCTGGTAGAGATGCACGAGGAACATCAAAACTGGCTTCGGGGGCGAGACATGAAGCCTGTCTTGAGAAACGAGAAGAAGAAGAAAATCAAGTAAGTATTTGGTTCAGTTGTTTTCAAATGCAGGTCTAACATCTTTGTCATATAGGGAGGATATGAAACGAAAGAGAAAGGCTGTAGAGAGTGCCGATACAAGTTCTGAGCATAAGAGAAGCAAGACGAGTGGTGTCGAGCTGGAAGGGAAGATGAGAGGAAAGCGGACCTGACTAGAATAACAAGGGGTATGCGGAAGCTGCCACAAGACAAGTCGAGGAACTCTAGCATGGTTTGATGGGCACGTAAATCATTGAAGCGTTTTGATTCTTGAACGTCGTTGGTTTACTTCATACCATGTTCAAGTAGCCAACAGCAGTAGCAATGAATCAAGAACTATGCCCCGTAAATTCTCAACAGTGAGCGGAATATGTGTGAGTCGCCTCTCGAATCTCAGCTATTCAATTGACCCTTGCTGCCAAGTGGCTTTCTACCTAAGTGCCTGCTCTCGCATACTTGGTGAATCTCAACTTGTACTTAAATACACAACCTCGCAAAAATAAAAAGACAATATACCCAGTCAGCGTCCTCATCAACAACCAGCACAACACCATCTACGAAAATACATCCAAACAAGTCAGTTATCTGTGCCAATCCAGTACGAGCAGCCCTACTGACAATCAAGAAAAAATAAGAGCGTCAATATGTGCCGCCACGCCACCATTCACAACAACGTATGCAACTGCACCCAAAAGCGATATCTCATCTGCGATGCTTACGTAGAGCAAACACGTATGAAGCAAGACGGCAAACCCTGCCGCTATCTGGAAAACCGCCACGTCGAAGTCCGCAACAACCCCCCGGCCTGCAAGGAACAGTACTCCGAGGCCGAGTGCCGCGAGGAGGATGCCGATATTTGGATGTTTGAGAAATGGGGCACCTATAAGGCCAACAATGCGTTTGTCGAGAAGCAGAGCAGCAGGTGGAATGGAAATGATTCGAAGGGACGGCTGAAGGGTTGTGCTAAGGGCGAGTGGATGCTGGGGCCAGAGCACACATGTGGGATCGGCAAGGCGTATGGTGGGGCTTGGCGTCATTTGGATGGCAGGCATGGCAGGCCGCTTATTGAAGATCAGTGGGATAGGGTTAGGATGAATGAGGAGAGGGAGAAGAAGAGGGAGAAGGAACACAGGGGTTTGGGAAAGCAGGAGGTGGATGTAAAGATGGAGGAGGACTCGACGAATATGGATATGGATGATGGCGTGAAGGTCAAGACCGAGCCTATGGATGACTCTGATATTGAAAACAGGTTTCCACTTAAGCTCAAACTTGAGATGAAGATGGAATTCAAGGAAGAAGATACTGAAGTTGACATGCATTGAGGAGTTCTATGACTCTGGGATATTCTCAGTCATCGTGGAGATTTGAGGGTGAGGTGGCATTTTTCAAGCATTGCTCTTACTGGCTAGTATGTAACTTTGAGCTTTTGAAGGAGGCATACCTGGCTTCTCTTAGACTATATCAGCGTTCTTCCAAATACTGAATGGCGACTGCTCTTGTTTTCCGTTTAAGTCTAGTATATCAAATCTTGTCCCAAAATTGTCCCACCCTTCACTGAATCGGTCTTCCCCTTGAAAATTTAGAGTTGATCCTTTTCCCTTTCAACATTTGTCCCTAATTTAGTATACCGTAATATCTAAGCTCAGGGGGTTTAGAGAGGTCAGAACACTTCCAGAATCAAAGCCTCATCAAGATTTCCTCGGGATTTCAAATATTTCCTGGGAAACATGTTTAGCATACTTATCAAGTCATTAGGTTTCTCGTTTGTTGCAATGCATCATACTGTCTGGTCATTCTATCAGCACAGGACTTACTCTGAAGAACCCCCTTTAGAGATGACTAATCGCTCCTTCCCTAAGCGAAACTATGTGACGGCCGACAATTGCAAATGCATCCCACTCCTGCAAAGCGATCTGATACAGGATGCAAGGTCGGATTTATATCATGGATATCCCGCCTAAATTCTATTTACGACGTTCTATTTAACGCATCCTTGTCCCAAGATCTTTCCCATTTGTCGCTTCGCCATTCTACCCCAGACAGTGCCCCTGAACCACGTGCTTAATCATCATGTCTACAAAGTCAAACGTCCTTCTTGTAGGCAGTGGGGGAGTTGGTACCATGGCCGCTTATAATATTGAAGCTGGAGGATTAGCTATCGTCACTTCGGTGTTGAGATCAAATTACGAGGCTGTGATACAAAATGGCTTTACTATCACTTCCTTGGACCACGGGTTTGTTAAAGGGTGGAAGCCTTCGCATAGTAAATCCCGTCACGGACTGAATATAGAGAATACTAATGTGATTTAGTTGTCAAATCGATACCCAATGTTGCCAAAGAAGGTCTCAGATCTTTCGACTACATTGTCGTCACCACCAAGAACATCGCTGACATCCATCCCACTGTCGCCGAGATCATCGCCCCAGCAGTAACACCAGGATACACCACCATAATGCTCCTACAGAACGGCTTGAACATCGAGAAGCCAATCCTCGCCACATTCCCCATGAATCCCGTTCTCTCAGGCGTATCTCTAATCGGAGCAACAGAGACGCAACCAGGTCACATCCTGCACGACGACCGGGACCGTCTCATCGTCGGCGCCTTTGAGAACCGCAACATCCCTAAAGAAACAAACGTCGCCGCCGCCAAGGGCTTCGTAGAAATCTACAACGCTTCAGGGAAAGTACAGTGCACGCACGATGAAGACGTCGGGTTTGTGCGCTGGAGGAAGCTCATCTACAACGCGTGCTACAACCCTGTATGCGCGATCACTGGCATGGATACGGCGAGGATGAGACTCTATCAAAGTCCTATCGAGGATGTGATCAGACCGCTTATGTGGGAGGTGTGGAATATTGCCAAGGCGGCAGGACATCAACTTCCGGAAGACATTGTGCAGAAAATGATAGATTGTGATCCAGATGATACATATTTCAAGCCGAGTATGCAGCAGGATATTGAAAAGGTATGTCAGATCATGCTCTGATTGAGAGGCAGTGTCTGATAATGTGAATTAGGGGAACTATATCGAGTTTGAAAATCTTGTGGGAGAACCTCTGAGGGAGGCCGAAAGGTTGGGTGTCCCAGCACCCCAGTTGAAGATAGTCTATGGCATGTGTAAGATTTTGCAGCTGGGGGTTATGGAGCAGAAGGGTGTTGTGAAGTTGCCGCCGAAGGATGACCCGACGAGGCCGATTTTGGAACTGTCGCAGGGCTCTTCTGTCTCGTCATAGTTCTGACTTGATGAGGGCAGAGAATTTGCCGCTGGTAGCTTTCTTGAGATTATGAGATACTGGGCCTCTTGAGCCATTTCAAACACACCGAGGTTATTCACTTCCTGGACCTTATAGGAATTATTTTCCGAACAGAGTTGAAAGGGTGGTGGAAATCGCAGGTCGCAGAGTGTAGTTATTTGTAAATAACATTCAACGATTGCTCACCGTTGATGTGGCTGGATGTAACATACCAATACCCACCTCATGACGTAAATTAGTTTTATTATTATACCTCGTGGGAAAGAATATTGTTGTGAGTATGATACTTCTCGCACAGTATTATTTCCATTCCGTCAGACAGGTGCACATGTATGGGAAATCTGGAAACTCAGAGCTTATAGCTCATAGCAACGTCCGGGAAGTATATACAAATGAAGGGGGGACGCACCTTCGAGGGAGCTGAAGCAAGTGGTATTCGACATACCGTGGACCGCTCTTGTCTTGGGGCTAATCGAAAGATAGAAAATGAATTGCCTAAACTCAGGTCAGTGAAATGTCTAGCCACTAGACCTAGCATTGATATTTCCAGATAAAAATTGAGCCCAGTCCAGTGCAGTCCAAAGTTGTGGTCCAATTGGCATGGTGTCAGTAGCAAGAAAGTTCCAAGAGTTGACTACTTTGAGATACAGGAATCCTAGGCCATCCCAATCCTTGATGCAAGAAGATCCAGGGTATATCGCGGTCAGTGCTACCTATAGCTTGTAGTTCCAATTGCCAGTAAATTCCTTGGCCAGTCTTTTTCTTAGATAGCGGTTACAAAAACGATCGCGGTCCTAATTTGCTTCAAAGGCATGTACCTAAAATAGTCCATAAGTATCCGAGAGCCGTAGCCCGCAGTGGTGGCGACACCAAAAATCCAAGTGGCTCCCATGGATCGTCTCCAAAGTAGATCCGGTCCTAAGTCCAAGGCCTACTCATTCTGGCGGTCGCCAGAATTTGTACTTGGACTTTAGGAATTGCTAGGCAGTTGACGTTACCTGCCCAGCATAGGGAGCCGGCTGCAATTTCAGCCAGCAAGGTTATACTAGTGGCTGTTGCCGTGTCTGTTTTCCGGCGGGTATAAGCTGTCGATTTTTTTGGATTGAGTGTAAATCAGGGTGACCACCAAATCTCCGGGTTGGATGGAGATTGCTGCCAGCTTGTCGTGGATGCGAAAGCGCTGGAGTTCGTCGGACCAGGTGTCTCGTCGGTGTCAAAGGGATTTACATAAGTTGATGTTGTTGCTGTGTCCCAGATAGCTTGGCTGGGAGAATGAATGGCGGCTTTGTTGGTTTCTGGAGAATGCGAACGATTACTATTGAAACGAAAGAGTTGAGGAACTTGGTTGTCGGTAAGAGAGGGATGAGGGGAAGTCGTGAAAAGCGTATCGTTCTCTTTTGGAGTCGGGAATGCAGTTGTGGAAGCATGCCTGTGAAGAACGAATCAGCGCTGGCCAAAGAAACTGACCCGGACCGTGTGACATCCCTAAAGTACTCTGTCCTACACAGATGTAATACAGGGTGATAAGCCTGGTTTCGATTAACTTACGTAGCTAGGTTGCCCATGCGTTCTGAGTCTGATTGAGCAGTGCTCTGATCTAAGCCTACATTCGTTGATCGATCTTGGACGCCGTCGACGGATAGGCATGTGCACTTTTTCAATGTTAGCAATTGATTTATATCTTCATTCAAAGACTGGACCCATCTCACCTCTGTTTTCTGCTTCCGATGGAAGTCACAGGCCCCGTGTCTTCGAACAGTAGCAACTTTACGGCGCTTCTTGCCATCATAACTGGCCCTTCTACTTTTTCGCTCTACTGGCTTTCCAGTCATGACGTTCCATGTTGTCATGGAATTGGCAAAGTTTTCAAAAGGCTTAGATGGGATCGAAGTGGAGCCGGGACTCGTTCGATTCATAGGAGGGGACAAGCTAGACGAAGTCCTCTTTGGGGGCTGGCGAGTTTGGTTTTCTGATTCGATGAACTCGAGTATTGCACACTGCATTTGCTTCTCGAGGCTTTCTTCGAAGGGATACTTCACACCTAAAGAGTTCGCTAGCTCTCGTGTTCCAAGTGGAGGGTCCCACTGGAAAGATAAATCAGAACGGCGCGATAGTTTGTATGTTGGAGCTTGAGGAAGATTGAGAAGGTCTAAAGACCCCTGAAATGGATGAGACATTAACGAAAATCAGAGTGTAAAAGGATATTAATGATGTGCGAGCGAAGATACTGGCATCTGATGACGGAAGAATATGCACTACTAGCTTTGATGTTGAAAGGAGCTTTGGACACTTCATCTTGACCCATCTACTAAAGGATTGAGTCGACTATTTGTGCCCGTACTGTTCATGACTTGGGTTAAAGTTGGGCAAAACCAGGCTGGTACGTGGAAGGTTGTTGACCAAATGTCTGCGACTATGGTAGCCTCACTATTGATACTACCGTTTTAGTCACCGAGAGAGCATGGTAATATCTCATTCGAGCGGTGCTGACGGCATGGTTGCCAGTTCCATCGCCGAGGCAGCCTCAGCATCATGTGTCGTGCATGCGTGTGCCGCACAACTCAAGCCCCGAGAAGCAAATTTCAATACCGCACCGCCCAGGCTGGTGAGAAGAGCATACGAGAGCTGCATTGCTTCATACTAGACTTCGGACAGAAGAAGCTCATAGGGGAGAGGTGGCGTGTAGATTCATGCAGATAGCTGACGCGGTTATTCGTGTCCTGATTCGTAGGAATTGCAAGGCGGACACTGACAGGGCGTGAGGTAGACAACTCGTCTGCGCACCTACATCACGATTAGAATCTAAATGGTATGTTGCTAACTTCTTGAGAATTGCTATGCTTATGTTAAGCGGCAAATCATGCTAAATCTCTATGCATGTCTGCATCTTGCAATGGCAAATAACACCAACCGCTGCTGAGCTGGATCGCTGCAATGCGCATTTGATCTGTGAGCGTTTTTCATAATTCGTCAAATGCCAAGCAAAACTTAAACAGCCTTCTCCTTTTTGCTCTTCTTCTTGTTCTTCTTAACATTGATCTCGGAAACTTCGACACTCTCGCCAGCCTTGTTCTTTTTGACTTTAACCTCAGAAGCCTCCACAACATCACCAGTCTTGGCCTTCTTGACTTTGACAACTTTCTCGACCACTTCAGAGACGGGAACGTCGGCGTGAGCTTCAATGGCTTTGGTAGCTTCGCTCTTCTTGACTTTCTTCGCCTTTTTCGATCCCTCGGTGACAGCTACGGGGCGTTAGTCACAGCCATGGTGGCCTTGTTCTTTTTGGACTTACTTGAATCTACGGAAATAGGGGCAGCGTCAATAGCTTTGACTTCGGTATCCTCCTTCTCTATCAATGTGGGTACTTCGGCGGGCTTCGACACACCCTTGGCAGACTTAAGCTTAGGGGCATCGAATTCGTAGCCAATCTGCTTCAGCTTTTCGGCCTTCTCGACTCTCTTCTTCTCTTCTGCGTCAATCCGATTGCCCCATACTTCTTCAGTCGCACCCTGCTTGAGCTTTCGGCCCTCAATCTGGTTCCATGGTACCTTTTTGAATCGCTTGTTGGCACCCTTGAAAACATCTGCAGGCACCTGCTCATCTGGGATGACCTTGACCTTGAGAATGTGACCGAACAACAGATAGTTGTCCATGGTCTTTGCGACGATATCTGCGACAGTAGCGGACTCGAACTGAACGAAAGCAAAATGCTTACTGGCTCCGGTCTTGCGGTTGCGAGATAGGCGAAGCTTGAGAATGGTTCCAAATTGCTTAAAGTACTCTCGCATCTCATGCTCGTAGAAACCGTGAGGTACGCGTCCAATATAGACCACTCCTGGCTTATCGGATGTGCCTGATTGCGTGCCTTTCTTGAGCTTCTTCTTCTGACTCTTGGTGAGCTTGGGAACTTCTTGGCCATCAGGTAGACCCTCTTGATTTTCGGCATCATCATCTCCGTCACTCTCAAACCCCTTGAGAAGAGCTTCTGTTTGGTCATCAACCTCGGAAGCATCGCCCTCATCCTCAACTTCAATCTCGTTAGTGTCGTCCGACTGAACTGGCTCAGGCTCCTTCGTCTTTGGCTCGGATACGATCTTTTTCGAAGACAGGGTGCCTTTCTTGGTGGCTTTGGAGGGTTTGGCGTCGCCATTGGCTTTCTTCTCAACCTTCTCCGAAGTGATAGCCTTCTTGGCGGGGTTGGCTTTGGCGGGTTGTTCAACTTTGGGCTTCGATGAGCTCGGCGCAACCTTTGTCTTTTTCACCTCAGGGACAGCAACATCATCGGTAGCTGTAGATTAAAATTATCAGCATGGTTTTATCACCTCGTTTTCAAGTATTGCACTCACCCTTCCGCTTCTTCGCGGGAACTGCCTGTGCGTCGACCTTTTTGACCTTCTTGATCTTCTCAGCCCCGCTCTCAGGCACAGAAGCTATTGCACAATTAGTAATGCGTGTAATTACCTAGCAGTAGATAGCTATCGACTTACCCTTGCGCTTCTTGGTTTGAAACTCCTTGGCCATTGTGCGATCGTGGAAATGTTTCTCCTTGGGTTTTAAATGCCGTGAACCTAATCGTGAACTTTTTTTCCAGATAGAAATAAATTTCTGCCGCGACGAACTGACCGCCCTCCGTTCCGAGTCTAGTCCCAAAATGGAAACTCTCCTCTCCCTTTCACGAATCAAGGTCCATTAAATTGTATACCTAGAACATTGGTTTGTATTTGTATACATGTTGCACTGTGGTTTTGTAATTAACCACGCGTTGCATGCCATTATTTAGTTTATATCGTCACTCCATAGATGTTTGTTCAGGCTAGATGGAGAATAAGACTTGTAATTCTCTACTACACTTTGGAAACAAGTCTTTAAGATTATAAATGCTCCAGGTAAATCTTGGATATCATTAATCCTCGTCGAGAACGAGTTGGTGCGTGAAATTGTCTGTGAGGGCCTCCCCATAACACGCTACCACGGAGCATCCTCAGTTGCGGCAGCACTAGGTATCCTCACTCCGTTGTGGATGAAAGCCTCATTCAACGTGTCCCCAACTCCAAAAGAAAACCTTTGGCATCCTACTGTCGGTGCTTGCCTCCCTCAAAAGGCGCCACTGGAAGGGCAAGGGAGAGTATGATGTCAAAATGATCGTACCAGGTGGGAAGTCAGCCCCCGATTTCGATGGACGATTATAATAGTTACTTGGAGCATAGGTCTGTGATTCCAGCTATTGCCATTGTATTCAGTCAATTATCTTTGCCATGAGCAACGATGTTGTATTCGGTATCGGGTACGGGCTCCCTTGGTCAGAGGCAACAATATTAAGAGATCCGAGCAAGGTTGGATCTTGTAAGGGGATATGTTGGAGGGGAGAGTGGTAAAAAAAAACATCTAGTGCTGTATATAGTTATGTTAGATGTGTTTATTACGAGAATAATCAACAAATTACTTACTATTCGGATACAATAAACTCTGCCAATGACCCAATTCAAAGCTGTGTGAGGCCTCTCTAATTAACCATTCTCCAGAAACCCATTCCTGCAAGAGTCAGGGCAATGCTGGTGATGCCTGCTTGTCGACTTTTTATCCCGAACATGCTCTTGCTCGCAAGGACTTTTGCCTGATGAGTATTGAGTTGAGCATGGCCTGAGAAATACGTATAACCACCTAGTGCAATGAAGGCAGAAGCTCCTAAATCCAAAATTAGCGAGTAATTGAACATATAGGAGGCATTCTAACCTATCACTCTGCATGGCAGACAATCCTCTGCTCTGTCCTTTGCGAGCACATCTTGTAAAGGTTCCGGCCGGTCGAGCTGCCGCACAGTGGGAATAACGGGACCTGCCATAGCTTTAAGAAGAAATGAACTTCAGATATCTTCCGTGTTCCAGCCCTCTTGCTTGTCAAAGTTTCAATGAAGGCCTATTTGTTGTCGATGACAAAATGTTGTTCGCGAAAAGAAGCTCTGCACGCGACGACGCGGAAGGGAAATGCTCTGACTTTCGGCCGCTTTGACTGCCCCACGTCAACTACTTCAACACACCCCACCTCCACAGTTAACTTTAAATGAATCGATAACACCTGGATACTGACCATGAGTGGCGCCGTGGAGGCTTTACACATCTATGATGAGCACAAGTACGCGATGTCTCCCTTCCAATAGCTCCGTAACTGACTGTTTCACTCCGTGCCAGCCGCCCAATTCTCTCCCATATTTACACGGGTCGCCCCCTCTCGGCCCCTCAACTCCTCCCTCTATACATGAGCCATGCACAACCGCGGCCGAGCTTCATATACCTGCCGAATACCTCCCCTCCTACATTAGTCTTCAGTCTCATCCATTCCAACCTTCTATTCCTCCTCACATCCTCCTCCGAGATCGAGCCCCTCCTTGCTCTCGAATTCCTACACAGAATCATAGATGTGCTAGAAGAATTTGTCGGGTCCCCATTATTGGCACACAAAGTGGAGAGCAGTTACGATGTAGTAGCTCAGCTTCTAAATGAGATGTGCGATGCTGGGGCTGTGAGTACAACTGAGCCAAATGCGCTGAGAGATGTGGTAGAGGTTGAGGGATGGCTCAACAAGCTGTTGGGAGGAATCAATATTCCTGGGTATGTTCTATATGCACCCCAGAAGGGGAGAGAGTCGTTAACGATGTTGTCGCAGGAAAACGGGCTTTGCTTCTGCACCCTCAAGTTCGAATATGTCTGCTATCTCTTCCACAGGATCACTAGCAGCAAATACCCCAGCACTACCTTGGCGGAGGGCAAACGTACGCCATACTTCTAATGAGCTCTATGTGGATATTGTAGAGACTTTGTCCGTCACGCTTGCTCCTTCTGGACGACCCCTGGCTGCTTTTGCCAATGGAACGATTGCTTTCACGTCCAAAATATCAGGGGTTCCAGACTTATTACTGAATATTTCATCACCATCTGGAAGGCAGAACATCAACAGTGTCATGGAGCTCCCCGTTTTCCATCCATGTGTACGATTAGCCAGGTGGAGGGAAAAGCCTGGAGAAATGAGCTTCGTACCACCTGACGGACGCTTCATATTAGCTGGCTATGAAGTGGATCTACTTCCTTTTCAGAATGGGCACGTCGGCAGCACAAATGCATCGAATTTAAAATTGCCGGTTCAGGTTGAGGTAAAGACTGGTCTAGGCCCAACAGGGTCTGACTTTGAAGTCAGACTATTCATTACCAAAGTCTCTGGTCAAGGCAATTCATCTTCCTCGGCTCTGTCTTCAAGGAGCAGTAACCAACTTGGAGGTCGCGGTGGTTTTGGAGCACAACCTGGTACCTCCTCAACACCAACACTGGAGGATCTCGTAGTCACGATACCTCTACCAACAGATGTAAGAAACTTATCAGAAATAAGAGCCAGCAGAGGTGACACTACCTACAACCCCGGGGGAGAGAATTTAGAGTGGCACATTCCAGCCAAGGAAGCTGTAACGGGAGGAGCAACCTTACGTTGTACCGTTGCTGGCCCTCTTGTCGACGATGAAGATTTCGAAAGTAATGGCTTTAGACTCGACGGAAGATATGATTATGATGAAGATACATATCAAAGCACACCAGCAGAATCCGAAAAGGAACCCTTAAAGGTGGATGAGACAAGCAATGCACGTAAGGTTGCGCAGAACAAGATCCTCATGCCTAGCTCTGCAGCAGTCAGCTTCTCTGTAAAGGGCTGGCTGGCTAGTGGAATCAAAGTCGAGAGTGTGGTCATCGATACCAAAAAGAGTCGCGGAATTGGAGAAGGGGTCAAACCTTATAAAGGAGTGAAGTATTTGACGATCAGTAGAGGTGGGGTCGAGGCTCGATGTTAACAGCATAGGAAGAGCCAGGGCCCGGGAGTTCAGGGGAGCATACAAGCGTTTGAAAACTACGTTGTTAAGTGACAAAATATGTCCCAGTGCTACCTAATTCTATATGTATTGTGTATTCTTAAAGTCATCGTCCGTTGATTTTTGCTCTCAAGTTATTGGAAGCCCAAAACTAACGAGGTAAAAGAAGACAAGGAAAACAAAACGCCTACATCTTGGCTATCGTTGAGAGGGGCGGGGAGGATTCCAGTGCGTACTACTCGTGTTCTTGTCGACATAGTACATCACTCCTTGTGCATTTTTCTTGGCCTCCCAGCCCGGAGGCAAGCTCCCATGTGTATCCTCAGGAGCAGTCAACCTCCCCTCCTTTCTGGATCCTGATGCCGCGGCAGTTGGTCCCCTCAAGTGAGCGGGAAGTATGCTCTTCGCCGCTAGTCCCTCCACCACAGTCCTCGCCATATTCCCCATTTTATACGCTGCCGTAGGCGCGGACACCTTCGTCGGTGACGATGATGCAATGTTTGCAGGCATTCGTGCTGGCATAGGGCGAGCTGCGTTTGATACGCGCGCAGTAGGCATCCCCGGCACCAAGCCTTCGACAACGGTTCTGGCCATATTTCCCATTTTATAGGCTTCCGTAGGCGCCATCTTCGTCGGTGACGACGAAGCGACGGTAGTAGACATAGAAGTGTCGTTTCGTGCTGGCGTAGAGCAAGCTGTGGTTGATACGCGCCCAGTAGGCATTCCAGGTACCAAGCCTTCGACAACGGTTCTGGCCATGTTCCCGATTTTGTAATTGGCGGTCTGGTTGCTTCTTCCTGTGTTCTGTGATGATTGTGCACTTGATGCAGTGTCCTTACTGTGTTGTTCGATTCTCCTTTGCTCTGCCGCATTACTGGGGCTGGCGCTCCCTCTCACCCCCCCAGCGGTTTCCTGTGTTGCTTTCTGTATATTGAGTTGATGTAACCTAGTACTAGGAGATTTAGAAGCCCTTTGTTGTTCGCTGGCGCCAGCACTTGGTCTACGCTGCTGGCTTGGAGCGGTAGATGGGCCGCGGAAGCTGCCCCTGACTTCCTCTTGGCTTTGGCGGCTTGGTCCGGGATGGCCCCCTTGACCGATAGGTGCCTGGTTCCTACTACCTGCCGACCTTACGCTTCCCCTAGGTCCTCTAGTAGTAACATAGGAAGGCCCACCTTGTCTTTGGCTAGGACCCGTATATCCAGCTTGACCGGCAGCGCTTCTCCCCCTTTCTGACTGTCCACTCTGCGCTGCTTCTGCAGGACCAACGGGCAGTGCCCCAGACATCTGTGCAAGGTTCAACGACGCCTGTTGTCTCAAGTCCTGATTTCCACCTGGAGCTATAGCTCTTCCAGGACCAGAACCCTGCCCTCCTCCCCCGAACCACTGTTCCCTCAGCTTCTTCAACTTCTTATCATCCTTGTTCCTATCTTCTTCGTTAGAGAAATAATCAGGATTGTCCACCCTATAATCCTCCTGGGCTACGACAAATCCCTGCTGTTCCTTCCTCTCTTTAGCCGCCCATATAGCCGCTCTATTCGCCGCTTCTGCCGCCTTCCTGTCTTTCCTTTCTTTCCTGGCTTTGGCGTCGAATATGTTCCCCATTTCTTTGTCAGTGCGGAGCCCCTCAATGATTCTGTATTTCTTCTCCTCTTTATTGGCGTTGAAGTCGTTGAGGCTGTCTTTCACACTCTGTGTCCAGGCTGGGGCTACGGTTGGTGCTGGTGGGACGAAGCCTTTGTCGTGTTTTGAGGGTCTAGTTGGACGATTCCATTTCTTCTCGTGGGGGGTTGGTGGTTTGAGTTTTGGGGAGTCGCTGTCACTATTGCTGTCGCTCCTGGCCATAGTTTGTTCTTCAAGAGCTAGTCTTTAGGCGGGGTTGGGTGGAGGAATTATGTCTTGAGTTGCATAGGGCGAGAGAATCGAAAGAAATGGAAACAAGTGAAACATATATACCTTTCATAGTGACTGAAGCGGTGCTTTATTCATGGTGTGATTCACATATTGAAAGCCAAGTCACACGCAAGACCTATTGAAGCTCGCTCCCTTGTGTCATTAGCTGTCCTATAGTGTTTTATGGCCTTCACTCATAATAAGACCGCTATTCATTGAGGTGGTTTGCTGATCTTCCGCTCAGGATCCGGCTTGCGATTTAGCAGCTTCCTATTATCCATGCTCGAATGCTATATCCATGACTTAACAACGTTTATCATATATGAATCCCAAGAATCAGCAACACATGCCCAAAGAGCAAAGAAGGCATCGCTTGCAGGTGCCTATTTCTTTCTGTAAAATTCCCGGCTGGGAGGGGGGGCTGGCCCTAGAAACTGTTGACCTACTGGTATAAATGATGGTGTTCCAATGGGTGGCCGTCTGTTATAGGGAGCAGGCCGCATGTTCCTAGGAAGATAGCCGAATGGCGTACCTGGATGTTGTGCGTGTGGACTTCCGATGGGTATCTGTGGCATACCTGGGTTTAGCAATGGACCATAGACTAGTGCCTGTCTTTGGTTTGGTAGTGGCGGTAGAGTTCTTTGCAATGGGAACTGAGGAGCAACGTTTTAGGATGGAGACATAGAGATGGAGCATTTCCCGAAAGCCTCATATCTTGCCGCTCTTCTGGGATATAACCAGGTACGCCATGTATAGGGCAGGGGTTCATGATGGAAGGCTGAGATAATCAAGCGAGTTTAGGTCAAGAGGTAACCCATGCGTAGAAAGGTGGTAAAGTGGCATAGATACTTATGATTGGATTGAGGTTTGATTTTGAAAGCATAGAGTTGTAGTTCTGCGATACTAAGGCAGTACTCGCTCAGAGTCATAAACTTTGGAAACAGAACGTCGTGATTCCCAAGAGTTTAATGAAGTTCGACTTCTGTTCCAGTGCACAATGTTGATTGGCAATTTAAAACGATATATTTCCGACCTCAAATGAGACTTCTCATAATTATCTAGGGAAGTGCTTAATTTAAAGTAATTCCAAACCCTACTCGGTTCTCCTGGGTATTTGCCACAAGTGAAAATTGACACTCACAGGAGCTAAAAAAAATACTCAACTTACAAATCGCTTGATGACGAAGCAGTCCTTCGGAATAGTGACTTCCGATCGAGCTTCCTTCTGAATAATCGCAACTTAATTTTGAAGGGAAGAGAATGCGACTGCTTTCAATAGTGGTATCTGGCTCGGAGTTTAAAGGAGGTTCGGGAAATTCCCAAAGGTGGAGCTTTCGGAGAAGTCTTGGCATTCGATTTACCTCTCCCCTCTCCGAAAGACAATATTGCATGCAACAACTACCTGTACAACAGCTCAATACCCGGATATTAAGAAACGCGGAGTAAAAGAAAAGACCGACGTGGACGTATAATACGGCACGATACAGAGAAGGCTTTCATGATGTGCATTCCACATAGCTTCTTGGCTAATGGCCAATGGCTAATGGCTAACGTCCACGCAAGATAGGGCAGTGGCAATACCTAGCTCCAACCGTTTGAGGCTCATGCAACTACCAGTAAATCCAATGCCGAACAATCTGGCGTCCCTTGATGTATGACGCTAAAGTAGTCAGGGAACGACCACGATTCAAAGTCAGGCTGTTTTGAGCATCTCCGAGTTGAGGGATACCTTTCCATACTCCGGAATCAATTTATAATGTCTCAGACGAGGGCGACATTAGAAGTTGATGATAGCAAGTGCCGGAACCGGAGCTATCTCATGGACATCTGCTAAGTTCTTTGCACCCTGGTTCATGGACCTTTCTTTTTCACTATGACACCATGACTATCTCCAGGTTTCTCCATAGCCGGGGCTACGTAGCCCCCATCTCGATCAATCTTTCACCCCACTACTACTAGACGACTTGTGCTATTAGACATTCCCGGAGATGCCTTAACTCAGGTCCTATTGGAGCAATTTGGATCATGGATGGGTAGACTAGGGTAATATCTGATCGAAGCTCCAAGTGGACTTATGAACCCTAATTCAGCATATCATAATGCTTTGCAATTGAAAATTCGTGTATATGTGATCTGACACGTTTTACTTTCGAGCGTGGTTGTTTTACTTTTGTTCCAAACAGTCGGTCACAATACAAGCACTCCATGTTTAAGTATCTTCTGGTTGCTGGGCTATTGCCCACAATCTTCGCTGCGCCAACCCCACAGATGGACTATGGGGAGAACTCTGGTCCTGTTGGAGGCATCACAGCGCCTGTTCCCACAGTTACTGCAACTTCTGGTTCTCTCTACGGGCCTAAAAGTCTGCTTGGAGAGGTCGCCCAACCCTCACCTGTTTCTGGTGGTGATTCAGCCACTGTCTCCAACTATCCATTGGTTAATGGCCAAGAAGCGGACTCGGATCTTGGGCTATATCTTGATTTCAACAGTGTTGAAAATCCACAACCTCTCCGAGGAGAAGGAGGTCAGACGGATCCAGGTCCAAGTAAGCCATACCTCCGAGTCATTCAAAGAATGAAGCTAACTTTTCAAAGGAACCTACGCATACGAGAAGTTGAATCCCGATATCTTCGCGCCTCCGGGAACTGACTCTGGAGATGTTCCTCAACTTCAATGGCCTCTTGGTCTCAGCCACAATCGATTTGGATCAGGAAAGCAGGCTGGCTGGGCCAGACAGCAAAATACTGATAATTTACCCATTGCCACTGCCTTTGCAGGTGTCGATATGCGTCTCGCCCCACACGCATACCGAGAGCTTCACTGGCACACTGCAAACGAGTGGTCGCTCATGCTAAAGGGCAGTGTTAGACTCGCAGCCATGAACGAAAATGGCGAGTCCTTCATAGACGATATCAGCGCAGGAGATGTCTGGTTTTTCCCAGCAGGTGTTCCGCACTCGATCCAAGCCCTCGACGAAGGCTGCGAATTTCTCCTAGTTTTCGACGACGGGTCATTCTCCGAAGACAGCACGTCTTTAGTCTCCGAGCTATTTGAGCGTAATCCCAAAGAAGTCCTCTCAAAGAACCTCCAGACCCCCATCTCAGCATTCGACGACTTGCCAGATGGCCAACTATATATCTTCAACGGCACCCCAGCACCCGCCAACATCAGCGTCCAGAACCAGACCGGACCAGCCGGCATCCTGCCGTACGATCAATCATACACCTACCACTGGTCCGAGCAGCAACCCTACGAAACCCCCGGCGGCTCCGTCAAGATCCTCGACTCAACCACCTTCCCCATCGCGTCCGACTTCGCCGTCGCGCTCGTCACCGTCCAGCCCGGCGCCATGCGCGAAATGCACTGGCACCTCTCCTCGGACGAATGGAACTACTTCCTCTCCGGCAGCGCGCGCATCACCGTCTTCTCGGCCCCTTCATCCTCGCGCACCTTCGACTACACAGCCGGCGACATCGGCTACATCCCCGTGACCGCCGCGCACTATATCGAGAACACGGGCACGGAAGACGTGATCTTCCTCGAGGTGTTGAAACAGCCCAAGTTTACGGACATTTCCGTCGCGCAGTGGCTGGCTATTACCCCGAAGCAGGTTGTAAAGGATACGCTGCATTTGCCGGATGAGACGCTAGAGGGGTTGCCGAGGGAGAAGACGTATCTTAAGCCGGGGAACAGGAATATGACGGCGCTGGCGGCGGATCCGAATGGGACTGCTGCTTATGAGGCTTTGGATTAAATAAATGTTGTTTTTAAGAGTGTGGGATGGTAATACTGCTCAGGAGTAGTTTGGCTCACTAGAAGGTTCGCGAAGAGAGTAATAATGTTAATGATTAATGACTAGCGTGGTACTTAATCCTTTAATCTACTGTTCACACATCTCGCTGTCCCTTGCTTGAAGATATAGGTAGTCATTTTGGGCTGATCATTTGGATTAATCACATTGCTGTCGTTTAGCGAGACTGCCCCCTTTTGCTAGTGAGCATGTACTTGTAAGAAGACTTAAAAAGGACAGAGGGGGAAAGAGTACATATAATATCCCAGCTGCGAGATATCTCGATGAAGTTAAATTCGCCGTATGCCAAACCGCTGTCTATGCCAAGAAAGCCCTATCCCCATATTTTTTCTATCTAATCCCCAGTGTTTCCATCCACACAAACCCCACCAACAAAGCAAATCCATAAAACGCTCAGTATCATACAACACATATATTCCATCCCTAATCAAACAGCAAGTATGTTCTCTATGCCCGTCCAAGATCCTTTCGCCCTCTCCTCCCAATACCCGTCTTTCCCACCTTTCAACTTCCATACCTCCTCCCCATCATCACCGCCATCAACCTTGACAAACCAGCGCGGTACATGCACCTCCTCCTTGGCCTCCTGCTCCTTCCGTCTAGCACGCTGGTTTTCTTCTAGTCTCGCCTTCAGCTCCTCCGCATCATCGAGATCCCCATTCTCAGCAGCCCGCTGATCAGGCCTCAACCTACAGTCCGTCGGTGGCAGCTTGCCCTTCTCCAGCTCCGTAATCTCATTAAGCCCGGCCGCAAAAGTCGTAAGACCATATCTCTGCGCTGCATTCTCGACTAGCTCACCAGCGCGCCAGATTTCCGCTCCTGACTTCTTGTCCGGGTCGCTCATCTTGAGGTGCGTGGTCCAGGTTCCAGTCAGGCCGAACCCAGTGTGTCCTCCATCTGGTCCGTACGTTTCGACTTGTACATCTTCACTGCGACCGCTGAACATGCCTTTTTGCTTGAATTCGATAGTTGCTTTGGCTCCTGTGCTTTCGTTCGTGACGGTCATGGTGCCAACTGGCTCTACGTATTTCTCGCCCATGACTATATTGCGTAAGAAGGCAGTGGCGACATTCCAGCTATAGAGCTCGTCGCTCCCGTCTGCTAGACGTAGTGAAATTCGTACGCGGCCTTCGGTGATGAGCTCGGCGCTCTTTCCCCAGAATTTTTGCGTCGGTGCTGGACTTTGGCTTAAGGACCAGTGAGCGGAATCGGCTTGAATGGCCAATCGTACCGGACGGTGAGAGACTTTTTCCACGAGTACTCTGAATCCGCCTGGTACTTCCTTTTCGGTTCTTAATAACTCAAATGTCTCGCCAAGCATGGGATTGAAGGGTTTCCGGATTGCTCGTTCTTTGGCCCGATTCGCGCTAAGTTGAGAAATTGCAAATGCGGTAACGTGGAGTAGACGGTAGTCAGCGTTCTTATGCGACGATGCTGTATCTAATAATTGAGCATACTCAAGCTGTTCAGCCGTGCGTTGTAGGAGAGATAATGGCTCATTTGCACTGACAGGCATACTCAGTGTGGTGAGATCTTTGCCTACGTTTTTGCGTAAGAAGCCTATTAGACTCGGTGGCAAGACAGTGGCAGGAGGGATCACTTTGCGGCGTTTAACAAGAATAGGAATAGGAAGAGGGTCCAACGATTTTGGTTTTGCTGGAAACAGCCCAGCTGCACCACTGACGTGAGCGTTGTTATCTTCCTCGGATGACAATGAGGACGCATCTGTTGCGTCAAATCCATCTTCCGCTTCGGAAGGTTGAGTATCTTCCTCACTCTGACGACCAATTCTTACGACCGAACGATCCGGATCTCCATTTTCTGCGTCAAAGAACTCTCCCGTTGAAGTAGAATCAATGCTAGCTCGTGACTCAAACGTGGGAGCAGGCATTCGACGGCGCTTACTGTTTGTAAGTAAGGTTTTAAAATCAACCAAGACAGCATCCAAATCATTGAGCAACGAAGCGCAGTGATCATGCATGCTTGTCTCTTCATGCGAACTTCTGGACCTTCGTGAAGATGACGAGCCATTTGCAGAGATCGTGGTAACAGTTGCGGGAATCGGGACTGCAAGCTGTGATGAGATACCACGCTGGATCATCTGGGGGGTCGTAGGTGTGCTGGGCTTTCTCTTCCAAAAAGGTCTCTTTTCCTGAACTTGAGATGCTCCGAAGTAATCGCCCCCTTCATCTCCGGTTGGAGGGCTTGCACTCGCACTTGCACCATTAAGCCCCCCTAGTCCATAATGACTCCTCCTCGACCCTGTAGCTGTGTCTTTTGGAGCGGTATCTTTTGATAACCTCCGAACAGCGTCGCGAGTACCAACAATTCTGCTCACCAGCGCTTCCACTTGTTCCCACTCTCGTTCCTCTGCTGCACTTGAAGGTGGAGCTTGCGTTCCAGGTGGTCTCAAGCGGGATTCGCCTGCCGGAGGATTTGAATCTGTTTTGACACCCCGTGCAGCATTGCTGGCTCTTTCGAGAGCCTTGGTCCAATCTTGGAAATCCTTCAAATTTCCGGCCCTGAGATGCCACACCTCTGCCCCAGAATCGATACTGATCTCCCTTCGCCTCTCATCAGCTGCTATTGCAGCTAAACTCAAGGGTATAGCTCCTCTGAGAGCAGACGAGTTTCGACTGTAATAGTATGACAATGTGCAGGAAGCAAAATCCAACGAAAAGAACCGTCTGGCATAGCCTTGACCCCGCTTCCGTCGACGCTTCTGGAGAGCGCCTACATGGTAGGTTTCCAATGTATCGTGGCTCTCGCTTCGACCCATTACTGAATTGCCCCTGCTACCACTGTTTCCATGTGCTAAATGACTCTGTAAACTGTCCACGGAGTCCGAGGCGGTCGCCGAGAGTTTCGGACTTTGGTTCTTGAGAGCTGCACCTAAGGCGCCTTGCAGATGATGCGTTGAATGTGGAGGCGCATTCGAAGGGTATGTGAGGAGGACGAAGGTAGCTGTCTTTGAAATTGCCTTTGAAAACGTATTGTCGAATACCAAACCATACATTCCTCCCTGCCCCGGGCTTACTGCGTAGGTCCCCATAGATACCTTGTCCGCTTCGCATTTGCCGTACCATTGTATCGCTATGAAGCCCTTTGCCTTAAGTTGTTCTTGAGCTGTAGATGCATCGTTTCGCGTATTCGAAGGACGTCGTGAGGACTTGTCATCAACTTGTTGGAGAGAGGCATCATCGAGGGCAGGATACTGTGGTGTTCCACCAGGCGTTGCCAAATTGCCTGTACCAGGGTGCTTGAATATCCCAAAGTTTCTGTCAAATGGTCAGTGAAGTACTTGGGTCTTCAATGAGATGTCATACATGGACTTCTTGTGCGGCTGAACACTCCAGGAAATGGTATGCCCTTCCTCTACCTTCACCCAACGGACAATATACGACTAATCGCATCAGTTCAATGATTCTGCCCCCTGGACTCAATCGCCCAATCGCCAAATCGCATACCTTGCTGTGAATCTCCAATTGCTCTAACCCAGCCATTGCGCCGATAATTCGTTCAGGAACAGCTGGCGCATTCAAGCCTCGCAGGATGCTCGAGATCGCGGTTGTCAGGTACTAGCGGGAAGACCGTGGTTGGGATGCCTTTCATGTAGTCTGTATCTGGTACAACAACTCGGTATGGAGGACCAAATAATAATCGAAGAGGTTTTATTCGGGGGTTTTGTTTACTCTGGGCTGAATGACGTTGGTCCTTGCGATGCCTACGTAAGGTACCTACTTTGTCTAAATTGGCGTGTGCAGAGTCATAGAAGGATGGCGAAACGAACGGCGTAAACACAAGGATTTATTTTGATTATGATTTGATTTTCAAAGAAAAAGACGTCAAAAGAAGTGTAAAGAATCTGGGGAAATCTGCGACGAAAGGACCATCTACCAAGTACCTCAAAAGGATTACGGCACAGAAAGAAGACGTGGTGTTAACGTAGGCAAGAAACAACACCAAGCCGCTTCAGGCTGTATCTGTTTTACAGTACCCTGCGAACCCTGCGGACCCTGCGGACTCCGTAAATAGGTCCCTGCGGCTGCTACCGGCCAGTTGGATTGGGCACATGTTACTCAGGATCCTCTAAGTTGCCTACGGCTCACCTCAGCAGCTCACTTCACCACTCAGAAATCAGAAATCAGCAGTCACAGTCTTAGTCAGTGTACTAAACAAAAACCGCCGGCATTTCCAAGTATGTCATGCTTATTTCTAAGTATTGCTTGATTACTATGGATTTTAGTTTTAGCTCTAGGCGGCCGGGTGCTTGGAGAGCATTCGCCCACGTCAATTTCCTCCCCAAGTATGCCCCCAGTAGTTTATCATTTTTATACACAAGATGAAAGGCTCATCCCAAATCCAGCCTCAATAACTCCCAAGATCCAGTATGCTTTTCGACCCAAGTGATATTTAGTCTAGCGTGGCCTGCTCACCTCACTCATATGCCGCAACTTAAATCCGTTGCACAGAGCTTTCATGTCCGGGTAGGGGCTCTTCATCAATTCAAAGGCATTCGGGACTACTCGCACTGGCCATGCATTGACTCTAGCCTGCTGCCCAGCTTTGAAGCAAAGATAGAAATAGCCAGGATGTCTGGTATCCAAGCAGAAAGCGTAAACAGACCTCTTTGGGTTGGCTTCGGTGTAAGTAGTCAACCATTTTTCTAATTTATAGTTAGTAGTGCTATATTCCTCACAAATGCATGTTGACATACCCGTGTCGGCCCTGCTACCAGATTGGTACTTGTCATGTTGCATCATCTCATCAACCTTCTTGGCCATAGCCTTCACATGGTCCACGATCAATTCGTCCAGATCACTGTAGGTGTACTTGCCACCAATACGAAGGGTCCGCCCCACAGAGAATTCGTTGTCTTTCTGGAGCTCAAGAACATCGATGTGCTGATACACACCATCCGCAACTTTCCAAGTAACAGCAAGATGATCATTGCCCTTTGACGAGGGTCGGATAACAGCATCACCAGGCGCTTGTGATCCCAGATATTCTTCTGCTTGTGTAGAATTAAAAGGCCTGAAGAGGGGATGCTTGACGACTCGCTGAGTCCGGCCAGTCGCTTTGTCTTTTTCTCGCAGCTCCTCCTTATCTTTGGATTCTTGTAACACATCCCAGATCCTAGGATCAATTTCGAGATTCCTCTTATATGGAATTCTCAACAAAGATTCACGTAGAGAAAGGCGGGCGCTGAATTTCTGGCGGTCGATCTCCAGAATTTTTGCTTGAGCAGTCTGGCCGTGGGAGAACAAAGTATTGAGGAGCGGGGGCATATCCTTGTCTGAGCCCTCATGGTGCTCGACTCTGCCCTCGATGCCCGAGTCCAGCTTTGCGATGATGAAGTCTTCTTTCGCGACTCGAATATTGACCGGTACGATCATGCCCGCACATAGAGACTCTTCGGTTTCTCCAGTCAACATTGTAAATATCTCGTCATCTTCAAGTGTAGCAAAGTTCCTTCTGAGTTCTTCGTATGGCTGTTGCAACTCGGCACGGATAGTCTCGAGAGTTGCACGCTTGCGCTGGTTAAAATTGCTTTCAAGTTGCTCGGCATATTCTTCCAGAATCAGGTCATTGACCTTTTCCTGCTCATCATCCTTTATGAGTTTGCGGACAATTGCACCAGGGCCACCCTCATCGACCTCGGCCTTGACATCTTCCTCATCTAATTCCAAAGCATCAGCAGCCATTTTCCGGCCCAACTCGTAATCTTCTGGATGCACTCGAGTATTGTCGAGATAGTCAGACATGGCGTTGGAGCTATCATAATCGATAGACAGAAAACTTGCACAATTGTTCCAGACTCGGGGTCCTACAACGGGCAGTTTGTGACTGTCGGGATCACCCACAAGCTCGTCGCGAGTATTAACAATGCCGCCATTTTGATTGATCGTCTTCAATACAGCAGTTGCCTTTCGGGGCCCGAGGCCGCACACAAATGGGAGAAGTGTAGCCGTGTAAGAATCACCGACTGCCTCGTTAATATCGACTCCGCAAAGGTTGACCATATCTACCATGGCCGTCTCAAGCTGCTTGCGGAGTTTCTCCACGGGAAGAAGTTGCTGGCAGGAATGGAAAAATAGGGAGACCACATCTTTTCCTAGTGCCGCGTATTCCTTCATTGGATTTTGCATATACTTGGCCAATGCAACACAGTATCTGGCGAGTGGAGGAATATTTGGATGATCAATGGCAGCGCGTGTACTGTCCTTGTAAAGTCGAGCGACTTCGTCATTTACCACAACAACATCCAAGGGCTCGCTCATATCGTCGCCAGTTTCGTTGTCCTCAAATTCTGCGCCCCTTAATCCGTGGGATTCTACCAAGTCTTTGAGAGTTGTGATGAGTCGGTGTGTCTCGACGGAAAAGCCGCTGATTGCGAGAACATCGGGTTTCCTGCGCCGCACCAGTTCCACGAAGTCTGCTCTGGCCTTCTCATCTTTGGTCAAGTTGTTGAACTTGCCATTCTCTAGTACTCGCCCGTCTTCCTCCACCCAGGCCCAGCAGACAGCATCGCGGGTTGGATCGCCATTGCCATTTGACAAGGCGAGTACTCGAGGAATCGTTCCAAGTATCATGCCTTTTGGTTTGTAGGGAGCTTGGTCGAGCTTCCTCGAATATTCCTCTCGGCAGAGTTTGAGAATAGAATCTTGGCATTCTGTTCGCATGCTTTCCTTGACACCTTTTGTGATAACACGCTCTAGCTTGACGAACGCCAAATCAAGAACCCTGCTGCGCTCATCGTTCCAGGCATCCGCAAGCTCGCTGTAGTTTTCAGATTGGAATTCCTGGAAAAGTGCTTTGCGGAACTCCTTCTCATTTTGCAGAGAGACCTTGACTTCAATGAGGCCCTCCTCTTCGGCCTTGAGCATCTTGAGAAATATCTCGGGTTTGTTCGCGATATCACCAAATGTCTGATTTTTGAGGTATTTTAGTTCATAGTATGGGTGTTGTTCGTCAATTTTCCGCAAGCCTTTGTCAGTCCTCCGGCAATCGACCACGCCCATCATGTAGTAGTGCATACGGAAGTGTTTTCGCATACGAGGATTCATGAAGAGTTCTTCGGCAAACATTTGACGGGCCGCAAGTAATACTGCCTCACCCGTATTAAAATCGCTGTCGGAGGTGAGGGAGTCGGCGAAGTCAATAGGAGTGCTGGAAGCGTCTTCAGTATATTGTTTCCGGCCCTCTCGCAACGCATTTTGAGCGACCTGATCTGGCGTGATGCCGTAGGCTTGGACAAGCTGGTAGGCTCTCCCTTTTCGAATGCGATCGAAGAGAGATGACTTCCCCCCAGCGCGACGTTTTTCCTTCACATCACCGTTCGTAGCCGCAAAATCCTTAATTTCTGCTGAATACTGAAAGTATATGTAATCTTGGATGTCCTGGAGTTCTTCCATGGTGACAGCGACAGGAAGCATAGATTCAACCATCTTGTCGCGAATGTCGGAAGCAAGCTTCAAATTGTCGTATGTTTTTTCAAGGACGTTCCGTTTTTCAATGAGAGCTCTAAACTTCAAATCTAGTTCCAGAATTCGCCAAAGATCGTCTTGGTTGAGAAGTTTCTCGGCAGTGACATTGACCTCGGGTTCATCAGAGCCATTTTGATAAGATCTGTTTCTTGTGGCATGGATCAAGTAGTCTTTACGATGTTGAAAAACGTATGGAACTTCAACTTCATCCACCACGAAGAACTCCAGAACTTTACCAATCGCCTTGGTGAAAGGAACATGCAACTCGCTGTGCAACTGCTTCTTCGGCCAAATGAGACTTGTGATCCAGCGGGCCTCCTCTTTGAATTGCTCGTCGGTAATCTGAAGGTTTTTGTAAGGCATCCGGTCCAATTGGAATCGTTCAGGCTCATCTGCCCAGCGGATTTGATTGTCCTCATCCGTGAGAAGCTTCTCAGCCAGTTGTGAAGGCTCAAACACATGCTTAAGTTCAAGGTTGTGTTCCCCAGCCTGTTGAGCCTCTTCCTCATCTTCCAATGCCAAGGCCCAATCGTAGTCTTCGCCATTACCAAATATGGCTTCCATATCATCCAAGGCATCCTTGTCTAGACCAGAAGCTTCCCCAGTACCAACAAAGCCTCTCTCGCGTGGGCGGGCCACTTCCATCTCCTCCTGGTGCCGCTGGCGCTCATCTTCATCTTCCAGCTCATCTTCTTCGATGAAATCCGCGAATTCGTCAACCCTATGATGGTCAGGTCGATTAAATGAACGTTCGTATTCATGTGGTGCATCTAGTTCCTCGTCATCAGAGAATATCTGGTCCAGGCCACGCTCTCCAGGTTGGTCATCATCGTCCCGATGGCCACGCTTTAGCCGCTTGAGCTTTGGCTAGAAAACTGTCAGCGACTCCTCAGTCAGCGATGCCTAAATATGTGTACCTGTGCTGCAGCCTTGCGCTCCCATTCAGGGTTTGCCTCCCCAATGAGATCCAGATCTTCGTCATCTAAGGCAGCTTCCTCCTCCTCACGATGGCGTTTTCTCCTGCGCTCTCTCTTCTTTCGCGCACGTTCTTGATCGTCTGGTTCTTCGTCTTCGTCGTCGATGATGAATCCCTCGCGGACCTGTGGGAAGTTTGGTTAGATAGCCTTACAGACTTGTAGAATGCTCGCACATCATACCTCGCGTGCTGCCTCCTCATCATCATCATCGTCTTCCTCCTCACTAGAATCATCAATCCGGCCGTTTTGCTTTCCTTTGCGCTGGCGAACTTCGCCGGTGTCTTCATCGAAAGAATCATCGTTCTCCTCGTCGTCGAGCTCGGCCTCCCCTTGAATCAAGTCTCGCATGCTCATCTTTGCGGTTGTTGATTTTTCGTGAAGATGGAAAAGATGATGGCAACGGGAGAGGTGGCGGATTAATGCAGAGGTCTGAGAGCTTTAGGCAGCTAGGTAGAGGGAGGATAAGTTGCGCCGATAGACAAAAAATGTCGCGTCTTCAACTCAACTCTAGAATTGAAGATGCCCAGCTTGTCGCTAGTCCGTTCTAGGTTAGTTTACGCCGCCCCTGTTTGGGGGCTAAGAATGAATATTTATATTTACTGCCTTCACTTACCGCTCGCGGCTTAAATAGGATTAGAACAGGACAGGAGAGGACAGGACAGGAGAGGACAGGACAGGCTTCTCCTCTTGTGCAAACGGAACGGATCTAGAACTTGAACTAGAACTAGATCCCGAGTGGGACTGAGCTATGCCTATGCTATGTCAATAATAGATTTGGTGTCTGCATGTATGTCTCTTATTATTATCGAACAAAGCAACTTTCTCCTGTTCCTGCTTGTGCGATGTCCTGAGTTGCCAACAAAGCAGCCAGTTACCAGTCCAGTGAAAGGAAGGGAAGGGAAGCCAAGGCTCGGATCATCCCTGAGTCTCCGCTGATGTGTACCTGATGCAAGTGAACGTGCCTGGGAGCTGGATGGATCACCAGATAATTGCAAAAGAGACCAAAAGATGAGACGTCGCTATTTGTAACGAAGTCCATGCGATGGGCTAACTATTATTGACCCCTTAAAAGTTCCGACTGATCCTTTGAGAGAGAAACATGAATAAAAGAAAACAATTGCTCTCTTTCCCTTCCCGTCCATCCTTTAAAAATCGGTGCGGTTCATGCCTAACCTCCGGTCTGGTTGCATCTGATTTCTGCCCCTCGTTGGATACTGTAGCGTCGGACAACGCCAACGCCCACAAGGTCAACCACCACCAGCATCTCTACCGCCTCACATAATAGTGTAACCATCCTTACCATATGCCACAAACATCGAGTCTTGTCACCTTACACAGCCGACGAAGTATCGATTTCTTGATATAGCCCGCCCAAATACCCCGAGGATTGCTTACTTTCAGGAGCTGCGCACCCCGCGCTTAGAACAACCGTCCGCGTCCGTTGATCAACTCTGCGCCTACCGACCAGATAATTGAACTCTTCAACATGGCAGACAGCGGCAGTATTGGAGCTGTCCGGACCCTAAAGAGGAAGAATGTGAAGGGCGTAAGATACTCGATTCCTTGAATTCTTCGTCTACTGCTCCTGAGACATCTTCATCTCGTATCATGCATCATGAAACGACATGTTTTGTTCTCTCTTGTTACGTTTCCTTCCGCGTCCGCCGTAATAGAATACAAAACTGACTCTCTGTTTAACTACCAGCTCGCTTTAGCAAAGCCCGCAGCTAGAGCTGTCCAGCCCTCAGAAAGCGATCTCCAGATCCCAGGCGGAGAAAAGCATGATGCTAGTAGACAAACCGCACAACTAGAGATTGGGATCGAATATAAATTAGACTTGAAGAAGGAAGACCTTGCGGTGCTAAAAGAACTTGGTCATGGTAATGGAGGGACTGTCAGTAAAGTTCGACATGTGGCCACCAACACTGTCATGGCGAGGAAGGTACGGTATTATGTTTCGAGAAGTCGCTTCCAACTGGTCTGACTCTTCTAGGTTATACACGTCGAAGCCAAAACCGAAATGCGTCGTCGGATAGTTCGAGAACTGCAAATTATGCACAATACCAGCTCGGACTATATAGTCAACTTCTATGGGGCATTCTTGAGCGAAAACAGCGATGTTATTATGTGTATGGAATATATGGATGTAGGGTATGTATTTGTCCGCAGTTGAATATAATTTCCTGCTAAGAGCGTTATTAGGTCCTTGGACTGGGTCTCTAGGCAATTCGGGCCCGTCCGAGTGGATGTATTGGGAAAGATCGCAGAGGCCACCCTCGGCGGACTAACTTATCTGTACACGAACCATCACATCATGCACAGAGACATCAAACCCTCCAATATATTGGTAAACTCAAGAGGACAGATAAAACTGTGCGATTTTGGGGTCTCAGGGGAGCTAGTAAACTCCGTTGCGGATACCTTCGTCGGTACATCGACATACATGGCCCCCGAGCGAATCCAAGGCCAGAAATATACCGTGAAGTCTGACGTATGGAGTTTTGGACTCTCTATTATGGAATTAGCTATTGGAAAATTCCCCTTTGATGCTAGCGAACAATTGTCGGACGGGGACGGAGCCCCAGCGGGTATCCTGGATCTGCTACAACAAATTGTCTATGAGCCAGCGCCGAAGCTCCCCAAGAGTGAAGCTTTTCCCTCAATTCTTGAGGACATGATTCAGAAGTGTATGGCAAAGGGACCTGAAGACCGACCTACACCAGCGGAGCTCTATGTAAGTACCCCTTCTGTGGATAAATTATTCTTCGCAGTGCTGATACATTTGAGTAGGAACGTGAGCCTTTTGTTCAAGCCGCAAAACGTACTCCTGTAGATCTGAGACAATGGGCTGTGAGTATGATGGAGAGAGATAACCGTAAATCCCATCTCGCCCCTCAACTATCACCCTCGACGGAGAAGCTCCTTCGCTCAGTTGACTCGCCTACTGCGGGACCCAATTCAGCGGAGTACTCTTTGCCCACACCCACATCGGGCGATATTCCCATCGGAGGAGCTGATGTGCGTTCCGGCTTGGCATCTCCGCCATATGGTGATAGCAGCAGGTCACCTACTAAGAACGGTTCAATGAGCCTGGGCCGTGCATCTGGTACCTCTGCCTCTGCCCATCCCGGCCTCCCTCCCAGGACTCAAACCACAAACTCAATACCGAAAACGACAACTATGAATGCCCCCGACCGTAGTGGAAGTAACGGACCATCAAGCGCCGGTGCCGTCACATTCAGCACCGCATCTCTGCCAATGCGACCTGCGCCGCCCGCTGGGCCCCTTCCACCCCCTCCCGTCCCAAACAAAGAGATCAGTGATCTTGATGTCAAGAAGGAGAGTCGGAGACAAGCAACTTTTGGAAACAGCTTGTACGGTGCGGGAGGATACCCAAGCGGCAACGGCCCACAATACTAGCATGTCTCGTATATCATCTTTGTGTGATTCTATACGTTGAACGTACTAGCATCTTGAAGCATCTGTCGGCGTCTCTCATCTGTGCAAGCCTTTATGTGTAGTTCGAAGGTTTTTTGATATGAACTTGTTGTTGGAAGCCTCGAAGCCATTTTTCAAGATAAGGAGAATACTGTTAATCATGCAAATGCGTTGTTGGCCTGCAAAGCGAGGTTGTAGCGTTGTTTTGGCCGTATTTAGATAATTAAACACTTGGCTGAATGCCGATTTCATCTTCTCATCTACGTTGATATCGCTGCGCTACTCCTCTCCCTTTCCTTCCCGCAACACACCCTCTGCGCGGCCCTTCAAATCATCATCTTCATCTCCCCTAGCAATGCGCCCTACGAATCCTTTTTCCAAGATCTCAACCAATTCGTCTAACCTGGAGATAACGAGATCTGTATGCTCATGCGTTGCAAGATGGGCGTTTATCTCATTCACAAGCAGGACCGTCGCAGCACCAGCTCTATATCCGGCGGTCATGTCATCAATAGAATCACGGGAAAATAGTCAGTAATGCCATCTTCTAACCTTAGATTTCAAAACTCACCCAACCATAATCAACTCCTCGCCTACGCCCTTTCCATCATCCCCTACAAACCCCCAAGTTTTCGCAATAAACAAGATCCCCTCTGGACTTGGCTTTGGCGGCCGGAACTCCCTCGTTACAATCGGACTAAACGTCTTCCCTTCCAGAAACTTGCCCAGCAAATGGTTAACCGGTGTTTCGAAATTCCGCGTACAGATACCCTTGGGTAAATTCTTGGATTCTAAATAGGTCATCAAAGGGACCAGACCGGGCTGCGCTTCTTGGAGCACCATGGCTTCGCGCTCGATGTTGCGGATCTTTTCGAGGGCTTCTTCGCATTCGGCGGGGGGGAGAGAGTGGCAGTGGTCGAGGATGTCGGTGGCTTTGGTGATGTTGAGGGCGGAGCGCATTTGGCCGAACATGTAGTTTTGCTGGACGCTGGAGGGGGTAGTTAGAATGTCTCAAATCCAGTAGAACATTTCCACCAAGTCTCTATGCTTCAGATTGTTGACTTCGGCTGAACAGGTATTAGGAGCTCGGATGCCCAAAGTTCCCAACATGTCTAATTTTGAACTTCTCAGAGAGCACATAGAGTATTTACTGGGACAGAGCAACTTATGACTCTGTAAAGCAAAGCATATCCCGACGCAGAACTGGGAGAACCAGAGGATACTAAAATGAGTTCGAACAAGTACAAAGCAGCCGAACAAAGCAAAACGGGATTTGCCAAACTCCCAATCTCAGCTCTATCCAGAGAACCACTAAACTCTAGGAACTTCAAATGTCTCCAAAATTATACGAGTCAAAAACGTCAAGCCATTTCTCCTTCAATCATGATCACTTGACCCACTTAAATAGGTACTTCCCAATACGAAATACCATAACAAAATACAAATGACTGTAAATTGACTCACCACAAAGTCCCATCAACATCAAACACAATACCCTTCAACTTCGGCGCCCCGCCAGTATTCACAACCCCCTCCTTCAGCGGAGCAAACCGTCTCGGCTCTTTCAAAAGTGGAATAGTCATACCGAACCCTCTTGTGAATATTCTGGGTACAAATGTCTTGCTGTGACCAGGCTTGCTAAATTGGGATATCGCACGAGGAATCTGAATATACCGCATTGGTGTGTTGTGAACTCGAGATTGTAAACGTGGGATATGTGGAGCAGAACAAAGCCATCATCGAGCTGAATCTGCTTAGTAAGCTAGGAGCTAGCGAGCCCCTATTAAATATCACAAAAGTCCGAATTCAGTAATTCTTGGGGAAAGGCGAAGTTGAGAAGGAGTACGCTTGTTTAAAGTAATCGTTGTTAAAGATGTTATTTCTGTCTAAGTATAGTTTTTCAGTTCTAGAATTGGAATTCCTAAGCTTACCCCTCGCACTTTGTGGGTTGAGAGGATGACGGGGTAACACAAGCCACCTACCTATCTCCTATGGTATTTTACGGCCTTCTTTAAAAAACGCCCTATGCTACTTATGATAGACAGGAAAAAGCAGCACCAATTTAAAATGTGCCAGGCGGCGTCGGGCATTAAAATTTCAAGTATGTGCCGCTCTATCTACCATAAGGAGTATAGGTTTTTGTGGAGAAGACCGTAAAACACTATAGGAGTTATGTAGCAAAGTCTACTATCAAAAATATCTAACAATGGCTGATATAATTAGTATGTTCTGGTTCCTTGGCAAAGTAGCACTACCATTCTCAGGTTTCGACAGACGGCATTCCCTTGGCTGCAGTCTTCCTATTCCTCTATTTCCACCCTTCAATTTAGATGTCTAGCCGTAATTCTTCATCCCTGCATAACACCTTGGATACCGATGGGATACCTCACATCACAGTTAAAAAACCAGAGACGTGCCAGTGCCAGTGCCACTATACCCATGAACCTCACAAAATCACCAAAATCAACAGGTCATGTCATCGTTTGTGCAAAATTTATTGCCGCTGACTGCATCAAGTCTCCCTACGGCTGTCCGTGTAGCTCGCATAACCTAGGTCAAGGCTAACGCCTCGTAATGCTACCCTTCATGCAATCGTCCTGCCCGAGGCGTATATCTGTCCCCAAAGACTCCCTCCAATGCATTATAATCATCTAACAGAGTGCGTATTATGACCCCGACGCAACCAATATGAGTCCGAAGTGCAACAAGACAGCGCTTACTGCACATAGCCAAGCGGCCAAGCAGCTTTGGGTATCATAAGCATCGTAGAAACCGTCAACTATTCATGCAAATCTCCCACGCTTTCCACCCCCACCGGAACCGTCTTTGCCATAATCTAGATTCCCAATGTCGAAGAAGTCGAAGTCAGGCAAATTAGATTTCCGTTTATGGCCTACTCTAGTTACGACACTTGGAACCCTAGGACCGAGTCGTGCAGAATGGTTGCTGTGTCTCGAGGCCGTTCGTGAAGGTCGTGAGATCGTAATACCTGGATTGTTCGAAGAATGCGTGGGACCATGACTTTGTGAACGAGTGCTGTCGGTTATGTTGAGGTCGGATAGCACAATGTCGGCATCTTGTGGGTACTGTTGTGAAGCTCGAAATGTGAATGCTCCTTGTTGAGGCATACTTGGAGCTGAGACCTCTGCAGGAGTTGGAGCTGCTGTAGGTGGGCCTGATGATTCTGTCCGCATAGGAGATGCTGTTCGAGTAGGTTGTGGATTTGTGTTCACTCTAGTGTCACTCTGAGACCTTTGAAGAACAGGGGATGATGCTGCTCCTTCAGCCTTTTCGACCGCCTCATCGTCACTTTCTGCGTGTTGAGAGACCGAATCTCGTCCGTCCAGCCTTTCCGTTGCCCATTGCCGAATCCTCCATCCCTCACCATCACTAAGGCCAATATCCTGTTTATCCAAGAAGGTAAGAAGATCGTCCAGGGCGTCCTGGTAGCCTTCTGCTCTAGATTTCCCCAGATCGTCCGCGGCGGTTTTGTAGAGTGTCGTGATTGAGAGAGCAGCTGCTCTGAAGGCTTGGATGAGGTTTCCAGGGGGTTCGACGGTCTGTTGTTTTGCAGGTGAGGTGCCGGCACCAGGAAGGGAGGTGTTCAAACTTCTCATGGAGTCCATGGCTGTATGAGGTTATGACGAGTAGTGGTCGTAGTTTGGATTCGTTGTCAGCCGGGGGCTTGCAGATCAAAGGAAAATTTCAAGAGAGCGCTGGGGGTAATGAATATACAGTGGACTAGCAACAAAGCACCAAGTAGTGAATCAGTTAGGTGTAGTCCTTCGAAAGGCGGCAAGATAAGATTTTCGCTGTAATGTGTGTTTCCAAACAGTCGTAGTTGATTATCCGTGCCTTTTTTGGAGGGGAAGCCAAAAGAGGCTAGAACAGCCCTAGTCACATGTGCCCCAGAATTAATTGATGGAAAAGGAACGCGTCGACCAAGGTTGTTCCACGCCTCAAATGGAAGCAGTCTCCTTCTTTAAAACACGTCCGCAACCTCATCTACACAGGGTGATTTAATCACCCACGCGACCACGAATCCCAACACTCTAATTGCGGCGCTGTCTAAAGTCCTATTCGGCGCATCAACTAACTCGCTCCCTCTAAAGGGATAACAGCCTCAATATGGCTCCCACGCGCTCTTCTCGTAACAGCGGGGTGGACACCGATACTTCCATGGCCGATGCTTCGGAGATCAGACAGCTACCTGTTGATCCGATGGTACGTGGCACATCGCTCAAGCGGTCTTCAACAGCATGAAATCCACGCCTTCCATCTCCCATATCTATCAGCCGAACTAACTGTCCCTGTTCTATAGGATGTCGACGAAACCCCAGACTTCACAGAAGATTCTGATACAAATCCCAATACTACAGCAAGCAGTGTCGTTGGTGACGCTGTTACATTTGACGGCCGAAAACGAAGATCAGAGGCCACCCAGCTTCGTAGAAGTGTTTTTGGCAAGAAACATGATGTACTTGGCGAGTCAAAGGTGCGTTTGAATCAAGCACTGGAAGTCCACCAAGCTTTACAGACTGACATATATTTGTATCATAGGAAGATGACTCTATTCGACGATTTCGATACCTCCTCGGTTTGACGGACCTCTTTAGACATTTCATCGAAACAAATCCCAACCCGCGGATGAAAGAAATCATGGCTGAAATTGACAAACAGAATGAGGACGCTGCTGAGAAGGCTAAGAAGGGTCGTAGTAGACAGGGCGGCGCAGCCAGCGAGAAGCGACGAAGAACAGAAGCGGAAGAAGACGCGGAGCTTCTGAAGGATGAAAAGGTTGGAGGCTCTGCAGAGACTGTCTTCCGAGAATCTCCAGGATTCATTAAGGGTGGTGAGATGCGTGACTATCAAGTTTCGGGTTTGAACTGGCTTATATCCCTCCACGAAAACGGTATCTCTGGTATACTCGCAGATGAGATGGGTTTGGGCAAGACTCTACAAACCATTGCCTTCCTTGGCTATCTGAGACATATCATGGGTATTACAGGACCACATCTCATTATAGTACCAAAGTCTACCCTCGATAATTGGAAGAGAGAATTTGCAAAATGGACACCCGAGGTCAATGTCCTAGTCCTTCAAGGAGCCAAAGATGAGCGCCACGCTTTGATAAACGAGCGTCTGATTGACGAGAAATTCGACTGTTGCATTACGAGTTATGAAATGATTCTACGAGAGAAATCTCATCTAAAGAAATTTGCTTGGGAATACATTATTATTGACGAGGTAAGTTCCTGGTCATATTTGTGCATAGATGGCCTATACTAATTTGTCAAGGCACACCGCATCAAGAATGAGGAATCCTCGCTGGCCCAAGTCATTCGACTGTTCAACTCTCGCAATCGTCTTTTGATCACGGGTACTCCTCTTCAAAATAACTTACACGAGCTTTGGGCGCTGCTCAATTTCCTGCTTCCCGACGTTTTTGGCGACTCGGAAGCCTTTGACCAGTGGTTTTCTGGTCAAGGTGAAGATCAAGACACCGTTGTCCAGCAACTCCACCGTGTTCTTCGACCTTTCTTGCTCCGACGTGTCAAGAGTGATGTCGAAAAGAGCTTGCTTCCAAAGAAAGAGATCAATCTTTACATTGGCATGTCCGAAATGCAAATCAATTGGTACAAGAAGATTCTTGAGAAGGATATCGATGCAGTCAATGGAGCTGGGGGAAAGCGCGAGTCGAAAACACGTCTCCTGAACATCGTCATGCAGTTACGAAAATGTTGCAATCATCCATATCTTTTCGAGGGCGCCGAGCCAGGACCGCCTTACACCACTGATGAGCATATTGTCGTCAATGCTGGAAAGATGGTCATGCTTGATAGATTGCTCGTGCGCCTCAAGAAACAAGGAAGCCGAGTTCTGATCTTCTCTCAAATGAGTAGATTGTTAGATATTTTGGAAGATTACTGTGTCTTTAGAGAATTCAAGTATTGCCGTATCGACGGTGGTACTGCTCATGAAGACCGTATCTCGGCTATTGACGACTACAACAAAAAAGACTCTGAGAAATTCGTCTTTCTCTTGACCACTCGTGCAGGAGGTCTTGGTATTAACTTGACAAGTGCAGACATTGTCGTGCTCTATGACAGCGATTGGAATCCACAGGCCGATCTTCAAGCTATGGATAGAGCTCATCGAATTGGTCAAACTAAGCAAGTTGTGGTCTACAGATTCGTTACAGAAAATGCCATAGAGGAGAAAGTTTTGGAACGTGCTGCCCAGAAGCTTCGTCTTGATCAACTCGTCATTCAACAAGGTCGCGCACAAACCGCTGCTAAGGCTGCCGCAAATAAGGATGAATTGCTTAACATGATCCAGCACGGTGCAGAGAAAGTTTTCCAGACTAAGGGCGCAACCGGTGCTCTCGCAGAAAATGGTGCTGACTTGAACGATGATGATATTGATGACATCCTCAAGCATGGCGAGGAGCGCACAGCGCAATTGAATGCTCGTTATGAGAAGCTTGGAATCGATGACTTGCAGAAGTTCACGTCTGAGTCTGCATACGAGTGGAACGGTCAAGATTTCACGAACCGCAAGAAGGAGATTGGCATCAACTGGATCAACCCTGCCAAACGTGAACGCAAGGAACAGTCTTACTCGATGGATAAGTACTACAAGCAGGCTTTGTCTACTGGTGGTCGCACTGCCGATGCCAAGCCAAAAGCTCCTCGTGCGCCAAAGCAAGTAACAGTCCACGATTATCAATTCTTCCCAGGCATGCTCCGAGATCTTCAGGACCGCGAAACCGCATTCCATCGCAAGGAGATTGGCTATAAGGTTCCGCTTCCTGACGGTGAGGAGGCTGATCTTACCGACCGTGAAGCCGAACGCTGTTTAGATCAAGCCGAGATTGACAATGCCACCCCACTTACGGAAGAGGAGCAGGAGGAGAAACAGCAACTTTCTCAGCAGGGCTTCGCTGACTGGAACCGCCGAGACTTTCAACAATTTGTCAACGGCTCTGCCAAGTTCGGCCGGAAAGACTTTAATGGAATTTCCACCGAGGTTGACAGTAAAAATGCAGATGAGATCAAGGCTTACGCAAAGGTCTTCTGGCAGCGTTATACTGAGATTGCCGATTACTTCAAATATATCAGCTTAATTGAGGCAGGTGAGGAAAAGACTCGCAAGATGGAACACCAGCGAAAGATGCTGCGAAAGAAGTTGCAACAGTACCGAGTCCCATTACAACAGCTCAAGATCAACTACTCAGTCTCTACCACAAACAAGAAAGTTTACACTGAGGAGGAGGACCGGTTCCTGCTCGTCTTGCTGGACAAATACGGTGTTGACAGCGACGGGATTTTCGAACGCATCCGTGACGATATTCGTGAAAGCCCACTATTTCGCTTCGACTGGTTCTTCTTGAGCAGAACTCCTATCGAGATTAGCAGACGATGCACTACTCTCCTCACGACCGTGGCTAGAGAATTCGAGGACGCATCTGCGCCCAAGGCAACCAATGGCAAGGGCAAGAGAGAGCCTGACGACGATGAAAATGACGAAGACAGTGTACTTGGTATGGGGCCAGCTAAGAAGAAGTCTAAGAATGGCGTGAAGGTATTATATTCCCTCTTCAAGCTAGTTATCGTTTACTGATTTTGCGACAGAATAAAGCTCTTGACAACGTCAAATCAGCTGCCGGAAGCAAAGCTGGCTCTGCCACTCCTTCCTCGCGAGCCTCGAGTGTTGCTTCTAGCCCTGCACCTACCTCGAAGAGCAAGTCCAAGTCTAAGAAGAAGTGAGCGCATGTTATGTATGTAATTATTAATGGTTTCCTTACGGCTCTGTACTGGTCAAAATAGGGGCGCAGCGAAGACTTGGTGGCATCATTGTTCTGGCGTTTTGAAGAAGCTATGGCGGAAACGGGGGGCGATCTATTCCGTGCCCTAGAAAGCGGAAGCGGAAAGCAAAAGATGCTATGAAAACAACTGTAGAGCTATTTGCAATGAAGACTATTTCTAAATTCGACCCCCCTTTTTTGAACGGTCACATGACTATTCCTAGCGGGTATGCTGACTAATGCTTTCTCCCAATTTTCAAAAAGTCCATTGCCGGACCCAGAAACCCAGCTTCAGACATTCGATTCCCATAACTCTTGTGTGGCCTTTAGGGAAACCTACTAATTGAGGTACGTAGTACAATCGTTTTTTATTGCAGGGATGTGGATGGAATATATTGACAGAACATGAGTTGCTATTTTTGGCGAATTAAAAGCCGGGAGCTCGATAGTGGCAGTCGCATGTATTTTCTTTCAAGTTCATACTCCACGTCCTGAACTAGTGATTATTGCATTCGCAACTACGAAGATAACTAGTCGTCTTCATTGAACTCTTTATATCTCAAAAACCAAGATAAACTGACAATTCAACAGCCGCCATGCCACTCAGCCAAATTCAACGGCTTGGAGCTGCCAGCTTCAGCAGACTTCCACGTCCATCTCAGAGATGGAGCTATGATGAAAGCAGTAGTCCCAACCATCCGCGAGGATGGAACACGGTCTACGTAATGCCCAATTTGATCCCCCCTCTCACCTCCGCCTCAGACGCCCTGGCATACAAAGCCCGGCTGCGCGAACAGGACCCCAGCATCAACTACCTCATGACGCTATACCTGCACGAGAGCATCAACCCCGCCGTCGTCAAGGGAGCGCGCGCACAGGGTATCGTGGGTATCAAAAGCTACCCCGCCGGCATGACGACGAACTCGAATTCAGGTGTGCTGTCGTACAAACCCTTCTATCCTGTCTTCACGGCTATGGAGAACTGCGGCTTGGTGCTTAATCTGCACGGGGGGTGTCCGTCTGGGAAAGACATCACGATCCTCAATGCGAAGAGCAACTTCCTGCCCACGCTCAAGAGTCTGCATGCCAGGTTCCCGAAGCTGAAGCTCGTGCTGGGAGAGAGAGAGAAGAGCACTGCACTACTAAGGATGCTGTTGAGGCCGTGAGAGAAGGCGGTCCGAATGTTGTAGGAACCATTACGTGAGGAGCTCTCTATATCCGCCTTGTCCTTTTAGCGTTTGAGTTTGATGGGAAATTGACTATGAGGCTGATTGATATCTTCACATCCGCAGGGCACACCATTTATATCTGACCATTTATATCTGATCGTAGATGACTGGGCAGACAACCCCTTCTCATACTGCAAGCCCGTTGCCAAAAACCCAAGTAAGTAACACATAATTTCTCCTAATATTTAACCCCGCATCCCAAAACTCCATACTATATCATACTAACCCATACACAAAGGTGACAGAGAAGCACTCATCAAAGCGGCCATCGACGGCACAGGAAAGTTTTTCATGGGCAGCGACTCCCCCCCCTCCCCACCACGACATCAGTGCCAAGAAAGGCGGCACGGGCAAGACAGCCCAGGTGTCTTCACCCAGCCCTACGTGACGCAGCTCGCGCTCGGCACTTTCGAAGAAGCCATTAAGCGAGAAGTTGTCACCGAGGCAGACGTCACGGTGGAGATAACAGAGGGTTTCCTAGGAGGTTATGGACGCAAATTCTACGGTATCACAGATAGCAGCAATGAGAAGATCGTATTGGTGAAAGGGGGAGAGGAGGTGCAGGAATCATTCAAGGCGGGTGGCGTAGAGGTTATACCGTTTCGGAAGGGGCAAAGCACGTGGAGCATACAGTGGAAGTAGAGTAGGGTATGGAATATATTTATCCCTATGAACCGAATCTGCAAACGACTGCGTCGCTTGCGATGCCCCAATTCGCCTCGACAAAGCAAAGCATCTAAATGTAACCGCCGACCCGTGATTGAAAGTGAAGACACAAATGTAAGTGCAGTACAAGTGCAAGTACAAATACAACCAAAAAGAAAAACTCCACCAACATCAAAATCCAGATCCACCAATCTCGGAAACAACGCCAATTGTATGCACGATGGTTTCAAGCGCCAGTAAATGCACTGCCCGTCCAGCAGAGTAGTGAGTGAAAACGCCCAAAATGCACCGCACCGCACAAAATCTTTGTTTTCCAAACCCGCCAGCCAGTGTAAATACCAATCGAAAACGCCGTACGATGTATGCTTTGTTTGTTGTGTATGTGTTGAAAAAGGAGAAGTAAAAGGGGAGACTAGTCAACAGCCCGCTGCAGCGTCTGTAGCGAATGTGATATAACGAGTGCGTGACGAAGCAGCAGGAAGCCCGCAGGCAACGATGAAAAAAGTATCGCTGAGCGTGAATAGACACGCTAGCTGGCAGAATGGAGATCTACTCAATGCCATAACGACAAAAGATTACCGAGAAGCACTACTAGTCGTCATATAGTAAGGGGTAGGCAAGGTTGAAGAGGCTAGTCGAGCAAGTGATAGATCGAGAAGGAGCGATTCGAGGGGTGGCGAAGGATCTAATGCTTGAGAGCTGTCAATCTTCATGTTTGTCACTGTACTCAACGAGGCTTGAATAAGACCTCATCCTCATCATCCTCGTACTTGGCTTCTCCATCGGTTCGGATACCGTTGTCACCCTGTAGCATCGAGAACCGATTGTCGGTGTTGAATACGCCTTGATTGTGTTGAGGTTGCTGGCCGATGGGACCAAATGAGCTGCCATTGCTCGCTATAAGACAACGTCAGCTCTCAGAACAGTAAGCAAAAGGAGTTTTTTGGATGGCTTACAGTGGCCATGATGCTTATTTGGATCAGAGTAACTGCCCATGGAGGGCGGAGCCTGGATACGGCGACGCCATGGGCCTGCTAGCCTACCAGGGTTACTTGGGGGGCTTGCCAATGCGGGCGAGGTCAATTGTGTAGGTGGGGATTGCGGAGACAGGGGCGTCATGGTAATGCCATATGCTCGGCGATACCAGTTTGGCACTCCATGAGCTAAACCCAGAATATTTTGCGTGGCCTTGTCCATCGGCATCTCGTGCTTGTATTTGCATCCCATCTGCGTGAAGGCACAGACACCCTCATGAATCCACTTGTCGCAATATATCTTCTCTCTACGCATAGGAGGTAGGGGCCGGCCATTTGCCATGCCCGGTGGACAAACCGAAGCCTGAGCGATAATCGTATCAATGTTACGCTGAGAAATGTGTTAGGGGTTTATCTGTAAGTGTGTAGAGTAGAAACACACCGGTGGGAAATATGAATGTTGCAGGCTTACCTGGACTGCATTAGGATCAACACGAGATACGGCTCGAGAACGGCCTTGTCCATAAGGTGGCAGACGATCGAGAAGCTACCAAAATTAATAAACTGCCTTCACACCACGAAGGAAAACTTACATCCGAAGGAACAATGGGATCATCACCAACTCGGCTGTCAGGGGAAGACTGGCGGGGTGGAGGAAGGATAATCAGACCCTCGCGACCCTGTTGCTCTCGAAATGGACGATTTAAATTGCCTACAGAACCCAATCTTGGGTCGTCTGCACGAATCAGTCTGGTGTACGATCCATCATCTCGTCGAATAGCATAGCCAAATGCAACATCTAGCTGCGCATCTTCAGGCTCGACGGAACCGGGTCGGACAGTGCTGAGTAGTTCGCCAGCCCTGAGAGATCCAGTACGGGAACGGTTCGGAAGAACGACAGCTTTGTTATGGGGTGGGCTGCGGCTCCATGATGGGCTCGTTCCTGAAGAAGAGCTATGCTCATTGTCGCTGTTCCCGTTACCGTCAACGAGGCGCTCAGAACGTTCGCGGGCAGAGTGGTGCGAGTTTGAGTTCGACATTTCGGCTGTGGCTATAGATGATTTAGATGTGGTTGTTGATGTAGCGCGAGCTCTGTGATCATCAGTCGAGGTCAGCAACGGTTGCCTCCCATTCTCGCTCGTGTTTTGGTTGACGGTCTGAAAAATAGACTTGAAGGGGTCAGAGGATATTCGAGGCGAAGCGAACAGGGCCTGCGTCGATGACATTTCTTGGAAGCTGAGGGTTTGACTAATGCGAGCTTGGTAGAGAAAAGTATTAGGAAAATGAAAAGGTGAGTACAAACAAGAGTATCTATACAGCCTATGGAAAGACTGCAAGAAGCACTGTCTGAAGAGAGATCTCGGGTCAGCTAACGGAAGCTTCAGCGTGAAGTACGACGCCAAATGTACCCTTCGGAGGACAGAATGTTCCCGGAGAATTCTTTAGAGTTAAATACCTAGATAGAAACATCAGTCTGCTTGACTCCGTTTGCTGGTAGCAAATAAGGGAATGCGTGAAGCCGATATGCACGTGACCACCACCAGCACAAGAGACAAAGCTGACCACAAACAGTTGCAAGATTTGCAGAAGCTGAAATCAGTTTGCATTTAATGATGAGCACTTGCATCTGATCTTGCAAAGCTTTGTAGTGGTCAAGATATGTTCGTCCAAGTCAGGCACTGGGGAAGCAACATCAATGGAGCAATTGTTTGGCGAGCCAGGGTGCATAAATTGCGGAAGGCTAGGTGGAAACTTCCGATAGGCAAGAATTTGCTTTCAGAACGTACCTGATTGTGGTGAATGGCGGTATTTCGTTTTATTCCCCGTTGTAAATTCTGGCTGCTCGCTAGCGAAATGGGTAACAAGTGCCTGGTAATATTAGGCACGCCTATATATAATAAAGACAAAGAAATGCGGCCAATGGAAAGAGACAGTCTTACAAATAAATGTGTACGGGCCGCATATGACCAGGCGGTGGATATGTTGCGGATGGTTCACAATGACCTCGCTCTGTGTTTAAGGACAGGGAAAAGCGAGCCTGGGAAGAAGTCTGACTTCGATCGAATTAATACAACGTTCATAAATGACACCAGACCTGGCCTTAGATATAAACCAAGTATTACCTGACTTAGAGTTGCGACTGGTAGTGTCTGAAATTTGATCGCTAGTGTCGAGATGTTGAAAGGGAAGGTGGAAGCTCGAGGGGAAAAGGTGAGTGCTTTATAGCTTCGTTACGAGCAGGAAATGTGTACACTGTTAGTGATTGAATAAAAGGAGGCGGAGGTACTGTATGTCCGGTGGCAGTTCTGCCGCGCAGCACAGTGCTTTCAACCCCTATTCACAGGGGTTGAAAGATGTCTGTGAATCAAATTTGCCGAAGTCGAAAGCATTAATAATATACTTATTCGGTAAATGTAGGCCCTCTTGACATCTAATTCTTGATTGGCATTCTAGCCTCTTGTTATCATCCTGTATAAGACTTTGACCAATGTAGAGGATAATGCTTACCCGTCCCTCATCAAGAGGGACAAGCGAAAAGCGAAGCTCGAACACCACTTAAAGACCCCAAAATTGTAACCAGCAAAAGTATACGTCTATAGAGAAAGCAGACTGATGTTCATGTATACTATTGTTGCATTAAATCGTCCAATGTTTCCTTGAAACGCGTAGCACAACAGTACTTCCAACTATCTGGGGGTGAGAGGTGAAATGGGGAAATTTTCTTCCCATTCCGCTGTTTAATTTTGTTTATGAAGACTTCTTGAGGGTTGAGGGATAAAAGTGTGATTTGAACGCTCGCAGGAGACAATGTGATAGTGTAACAACAAGAGACCCGGGAGGACCCTCAGCCTCTGACCCTCAGCCTCCCGAGGCGAAGCGCATTTGCCCGTGCACCGTCGGAGACAAGGCCCTTTTTATGTCTCTCCAAGCCGGAGAACTTGCCAGCTTCATAGATTTCCTGTGCTTTCTGGCTTGAGGGAGGAATTCAATTGCTGTGGACATCGACGCCTCGTCTTTGTCGGCCCAAATGTTGACAGTGAGGTCCAAAAAGTAGTCCTCTAGACGTAAAATATGAGACTAGCTATAATTTTCACCCTCATGCCGTTTTTAAAGGGCATTTTTGCCTCCAAAGAATTTCCTGTGCAATTTTAAAAGAGGACGATGGAACTTGGTGATCGGTGTTTTAATGACTATCCACCAAACTTGCAATTCCAAACCCAATTTTGACCTAAGCCAGAGATACATATTTTTAGAGCTTTGGCCCTGCTGCGGGCATGGAATCGCGGTATGATTGCTGCTGAGGCTAAGTGGTACACCCTGGACACTAGTTACACGGAGGGAAATATTTGCGATAGGATCATTGCTTCCTGATGTATCGGTTCAGAGGCTACTAGCAAATGCTCAAGAGCAAGATCACAATCAAAATAGCCTGCCTTGGACAAACAATCTCTTCATGCATGGAAAGATGCTGCAATTTCAAATACAAACCGGGCTTCTTTCTTGCTGAAATTGTTCCTGTTTTTAGATTTCATATAACGGTCGTCTGATTGGATGTTCACAATTCTATTCCCATAGTTGAAACTGGACATTCACGTCGCGGGGCTGACCCAAAGGTTATCTTTCCTTGATGAGCCACTCTAGCCGGCTGAAGCTCCAGCTGCAATACAAGATGTAAAGCTTTGTGTCTTTCCCAACTCTTGTTAAAAAATGATACCGATGAGTTCTTGGGCTTGAAACGAAGAACACGTAGACGAATTCTGAGGTCTGTTTTCGTATAGCTTCAATTTATTCTATCGCTTTGGAAAGATTTCGCATATTCATACTTCGGGTTTATGAGAAACTTTGCAATTAAGACCTGTAAAATAGTTCAATCTACAAGTAGAAGATGTTCAAGGTAGAAGCTACTGATGCCGAGGAGGCTTAAGGAATTTCGTCTCGAGGTTTAGTGGTATACTTTCTTCCCCCTTGAGTCTCATGAGGGCTGCTCCTATATACTGGTAACGAGGAAAGGTCATGTAGCAAATTTATGGCAATTGAAAAGCAGAAGTAGCAAACCGATTACAACAAGAACTCAGGACAGATACTAGACAAGACTCAAATAAGTCAACAAAGGCAACTAGCCAATGATTAAGTAGTCCTTGACCATCGATTGAGCCGCGAAAGAGCTATCATTTTATTCAACAGTGACGGCGACAGAACATTTGGTTCCGGGTTATCAAGGTCGAGAATGTACTTGGAGACTTCTGGATGTGAAAGGGCGATCGATGAGCTCCCCAAGTTGAATCTAGAAGTATCAGAAAGTGTCAGCAAGCGCCCGATCTCATATGAGAAAGGGCTCACTAGGGTTGATACCAGACTTGATTAGGATCAGGAACGTTCGGTTTCAGGCAAATAATGCTGAGAAGTGGCATCTCGCACTCTGAACGCTCCAATATCAAGAAGGCGCGAGGCACAGCGAGAGCGATGACGTTGCTTAGTTGGCTCACGCACGCTGCTGGGCCTACTGTATGCGAGCTTGTACGCTTTGCTGGTCTGGTTAGATATAAGGATGCCGTGGATGGGCGAGGGCTGAAGGGGCCATGAAGTGTGTATATGAGAAGGGCAGGCCGGCGGAGGTGTGTGGTGGAGGTGGAAGTGGAAGTGGAAGTGGAAGTGGAAGTGGAAGTGGAAGTGGAAGTGGAAGTGGAAGTGGAAGTGGAAGTGGAAGTGGAAGTTGAAGTTGAAGTTGAAGTTGAGAGCATACTACTACCAGTACTTGCTCTGGATGATACCGTCGTGATACCGTACATAATGCCGTTCTCACTTCCAGCTTGTAGAAGGAAGGAGAAGGAATTGGCGGTGGCGTGGCATGACGTTGTCACCAAGCCGAGTGATGAGACAAGGATGAGATAGGATGGGATGGAATGGTCAAAGGTCCGTGCGGAGAAAAGGACTACACCCATAATAGTAACAGCATTATAAAAGTACCCTATACTTGGAGATTGTGTCCTACAAGTTCATTCATTCATTTCATTCACATCATTTGTTTTCTTTTGATTCCATTAAATTTTTAATATCGTCAGTTCAGGATTCTCTCTTGTGACAGGCATAGCACATTCACGAGAGCTTTTCCCTCCATTCCTCGTCAAACTCCCTCCCAGTTGGCACAATGTCCCCTCGCATCATGTACAAAGCTTTGAATAACACGAATTAGGAAGAGCACCCCCTCGGAAGGAAATCAACGCAAGAATTTCTGCAAAAAGTACATATATTCCTACCCCGCTATCCGTCATCACACGACCTCTTAACGAATTCCGCAGGGAGACATGCTAATTCTTCGTGTTCTTCGAGATTTTTTGCTTCCGGTCACGCGGGAATGGGACATAATTTTCGGGACTGCGACTGCTGGGGCAATAATGGATAAGGGGTTTGGAAGAGAGATATTATAAGGTGGGTGGGACCAGTTGATGAATTAGTCATGAAACAGACTGTCTATATTCACAATTACAATACAACTTACCCCATGGGAAACCCAAAAGCAAATGAAATGATACAAATAGCTAGCTGCAGAGCCCCCAAAAATTATTGCAAACATTCCTTCGCAGAAGAATCTATGTGTATGCCACACCTTATCAAGCATGATCAGGTTATTTATGTCACAATTGATACAAGTCATTACAATTTATGTATTGGTTTCATTAATGACGCTAGCTCCTTGAGAATGTCTTCAAAGAACTATAATCTATGGATATCTTTCTCTCTCTGCGCCGGGCATGTGTTCTCTGCAAGCATGAGATAGCGCGGGAAAGAAAACGCAAGATCCCTAGATACTCCACCCCGCCCCGCTCTATCTCTCAGCCGGCCAGGAAGAGCCTTTATGTATGGAAAAAGAAAATATCTACATGAGATGATTGGTGAGCTTGGTTCATTGTGCAAGCTTACGAGCTTTCTTCCTTTGGACCAGCTTCACAAGTTCTCCTCTTAGAAATCTCCTTGCGATATCAACCTTCGGCGCTTGGTCAGTGTGTGCCAAGTCTTTGAGCCCATCGAGCAGGACACGGATCTCAGATTCGGTCGTGATCTGAGGGCAGTTGACGATGATTCCGATATGGGCCATACCACAGAGCGAACAATCGGTTCCCTCAATCGGTTTCGGTAATGGCCCAGCATTTGACCGTTGAGGGTTCGACTGCTGGTATGTGCTTGGGTTTCTTTGGTGTGTTTCCCCGGGTCGCATTATCCTCTCTGGCCCTCTGTGACCTTGCGCTTCTTGGTTGGTCGAGCGTCCACCGACTTGTTGTGGGAAACTCCCATTGCTGTGGAGAAGTTGGCTTGCGGGGGGGATAAGAGGGGGGATGGGCCGGCTTTGGGAGCCATCCATGTGGAAGTTTGGTCTCCGGATGGGCCCGTTATTGTTAATTTGGGGCTGATTGGATTGAGTTGGGAGACCTTGTTGCTGGGGCTGTCCATATTGGAAGCGTAGCTTTGAGACGGGGTCTCCGAACTGGACCGGGAGGATAGGAGCTTGGTTCGGACGATCTTGGTGGTTGGAGGCTTCAGGGGGAAATCTGTCGCCGCTTGGGTATTGCTTCGAGGGTTTTGGTTCGGAAGATTTTTTGGGGGGTAATATGGCTGCCCCGGGGACACCTTTGCCGGTGTTTGGTGGGGGCTGGGATAGGGGCTGGGGTGGGTATGAGCGTGAGTGTTGTTGCTGTTGCTGTGGATTTGGGTGGCCATGTCCTTGGACGTGTTCATGACTGTGAGAGGGGGGTTTTGTCTGGTAGTCTGTTGTGTTGAACTGTTAGCATGCTGAGGATGCTTGATGTTTTCTTGTTTAGCCACAGCGTTCTTTTGAATTGAAGTTTGGACGGCTTGCACTTGCTTGCCACTAGAAACGATGACTGGATACGCTGTAGAAACCTGCGTCTTTTTGATCTTCGCATTAGAACCTGCGGTCGAAATCTCCGTAGAGTTCTTCTGATTTTGAATGCCTTGAGTTGCCACAGAAGGTTTCGAAATAGTTGATCGCTTGATGCTACTCGTTTCATCAGGATCTTGCGTCTTGCCAATGCCTGCTAAGTTCTTTGTAGAGCCATTTGGTGGGTTTGAAGCAACATATGGGTTTACAGAGCCCTTTTTGGCAGCAGAAGCTTTGTTGGAGCTTAGCGGTAACTTGCCCACGCCGTTCTGCTTTTTCGCTTGAGGCGCTTGAGGTTTGCTCTTGGCGGTCTTGGCGCTGGGCGTTGTATACTTGACCTTTGTCACCTGTTTCGCTGGCGTCGCCGACTTGGCGACTGAAACCGACTTTTGAGGGGTTGAACGTTTCTGAACTTTTTTGCGCGTACCTTTCGAGCGATCTTGACCAGACTCCAACTCCCGGGGATCTATTCCATCGCCTGGGTCAGACTCTTCATCTCCATCCGTATTGTCAGCTTCTGCGAAATCTAAATCACTGGCCGATTCGTCGGGACGGCGTTTCGCCTTCGGGTGTGTAGACGGTACCGCATCGTCGTCGACGTCCACGTTAGACCTTTGATAATTGACGTTCTATTGGGTTAGTATCAATGAATTCAACAGAAGGTAGGGTAGCTTACTTGGCGAGCACGTTTTCCACGTCCGAATTCGTGCATGTTCCTTTTTGCTTCTGCTGCTGCATCCGCCTCGCGTTGCTTTAGGATCTGCTCCCACACTGAAATGTCGGGAGCAGCTTGTTCTGCATCTGGATCACCAACGTCATCTGTGAGGGTGCCTTTATCATAAGCCCAAACACGTGCCAGGGAGAATTGAGACTCTGCAGTCTTATCTTCGTCCATATTAGTATTCTCGACTTGAGTTCTATCCAGGAGCTTGTCCACAGAGGCCGAGTCATAATGGATGTCGTTGCGATCGTCATCATTGAACAATGCCTCCGTACCATGCTTGAGAATAGACTCCATATCAACACCAGCATCATCCTCGGCGCCGATAGTCTCTATCAAAGCGCCGAGAGCTAATTTTTTGCGACCGATTTGAATGATTTTCTCTTCGGCTGTATCTTTGGTCATTAGCTGGAAGACGAGGACCTTTTTTTGTTGACCGATACGATGAGCACGAGAAATGGCTTGGATATCTTGCTGGGGCTATATTACAGTCAGCTAAATGTTTCCCAAACAGGAGTAGAATGTGTTCTTCACATTGAAGTCAGGATCCTATGATGGATAAATTAGTTTAGGTTACGACTGAGGGGATTGAGAGACATACCATGATAATAACAGTGTCCGCTGTTGCCAAATTGATGCCCACCCCTCCCGCGCGGGTGGAGAGGAGACACGCAAATATTGGGGAGTCTTTGGCGTTGTAGTCGTCAATTCGCTTCTGCTTTTCTTGGGCGCTAACGGTACCGTCGATACGCCGAAAGGTAAGGTCAAGGCCTTTCAAGAAATCTTCAATCAAGTTAAGTTGATCTAGGAATTGACTGAACATAAGAACACGATGGCCACGTTCTCTTAATTTAGGCAACATGAGCTCTAGAAGCTGAAATTTGGCGGAGGCATCGATAAGGTTTCGATGCATAGCTTCTTCGCTCACAGAGGTCTCTTCAATAGCAGAGCTGTACAAGAAAGGATGGCAAAGACATTTGCGAAGTTGCATCAGTATGTTGTTCAAATTGCCCCTTTCCGTGGGACGAAGAACCGCTGTGCTCTGACCAAAGATTGATTTGATAAGTTGCGGATTCTTGGCCAAAATGGACTTGTAAAGCTTTTTCTGGACAAGGCTCATAGTTACTGGAAGAATCACTTGCGCAAGCGTTGGCAAATGTTTCAAAACTTGAAGTTTTGTTCTCCTAGATCACAGAGTAAGAGCGGGGTCTCGACTAATCAACCGAATAATTACAACTTACCTGAGGAAGAATGGTTTGATGAGGTCCTGGAGCTCCGGTATGTTCTCCTTTGTCAGCTCTTCGTATTCATCGTCCAGTTTAGAAGCGTTTAGGGAAGAGTCAAGGAATTGAAGAAGATTAAACAGCTCGCGTTTGTTGTTCTGAAGCGGTGTACCTGGGCCTCAAAATCAGCAGAAGTTCTTACAAGACCAGTGATTTTACTGACCAGTTAGGAGGACCTGGAAGGGTGCTTTCAAGGCCTTCAGCGCTCCATACAAGAGATTTTCGTCGTTTTTCAAACGTTGGCCCTCATCCACGATCAAGCCAGCCCACTTAATTTTCCTGAAAAATGATCGACTATGATCATCCACTGGTGCCTCGTAAGATGTGATAACCACATGGGCTCTCATTTCCGAAGAGTTACCAGGATATAGTTCATATTCATAGGCCATTTCGCGAGCCTTCTTAGCACCATAGTAGGCTACAACGCGGAGACCGGGTGCCCACTTCTTAAGTTCTCTCCGCCAATTTGGACACGTCGAGTTAGGCGTGACTACGAGGAACGGCCAGCACTGACAAGGTCAGTTGGGTTGCGGCAAGGAGGAAGGGAAACATACCTTGGGACGATCTTTCACGAGATAAGCCATGAGAGCTATAAGTTGGACAGTTTTTCCTAGACCCATTTCATCGGCCAGAACGACGTTCTTCTTCTGGTGAAACTTTTCGAGAAGCCAATTGAAGCCTTCGATTTGGTACTTGAACATAGGAAAAGTAAGCTCGGGGGGCTGTTTCGTTTGCAGCCCAATTTTCTTTTTGTAGTTGAGCGACCGGAACTCGTCAGCACGTTGTTTTAGAATCAGTGCAGAAGGTTGTTTAAAGTATTTTCCAGCAAGATATTCATTGTAGGCTGCCACAAAGGCACTCCATCGGTCCGTCTCCTCAGGTTTGGGGGGCGCCTCCCATACCGCATCGTCATAAGTGAGACCTTCGAATTTTACAAAAACTTGATCGATCATGCTAATTTGAGCCTTATCGACTTCTTCAGACTCGGGTTCGAATTCGGAATCATACTCGACGTCCAATACAATTTCCATGGTAAGATATTCCTCGGGGATCGCCTCCTTTTCAGTCCATTTGGGCTTCTCATTGGCACCTTCGTCACGGCGTGCGAATGCATTTCGCATGGTCTTAGCAGTGACGCCCCAGACCCAACTGCCAGGCATCCAATTGCACTGAAAGTACGACTTGTCCTCCCACTTGATCAGATATTCCTTTTGGTCTTCTCTGAACTCCTCAAGCGTATCTTCGGGTGTGTAAGATTCAGGATCTGCAGGTCTCCAAGCAACTAACCCTTGCGGCTTCTCGGGCATGTCACAACAGTCTTTGCACTGCCATTTGGGAGTATATTCCTTGAGTCGTGCTACGCGAATCTCCGCGGTATCATTAGAGGTCTTCGAAGTTTTCTTTCGGCCCGGGAGATGTTCAAAGTGATAAGCCCGCTGACAACGAGTGCAACGAAACAAGACATTGCGGGGATTGTTGATGAGCTCCTCGGCCACTTTTGTCACGGGATCGTCTCCGTTATTTTCTTCTCGTAATTTTTCTTCTTGCTTTGCTGTCTTTTTGACGGAGAATGACTTGCAAGCGGGTCCACGTTTCATGCATCCTTGGCAAATGTCCAGGGGAGGCGCTGAAGTATCCTTTTTCCCTGGGACGCCGATACATTTACGACACTGCATGACAAAATTTTCATGGCCAACCTTAGTAGCCATGTGCTCTCTAGCACTACGATAGCCAAGACAGACTTTATGAATCGAAGTAGAGCAGCCTTGGCAATAGATCAATTGACTCGTGCCTTTGTTGGAATTGTTTCCAAATCCCTTGCACACATCACAAATATCCCTATGGAAGCTTGCGAATGGAGATTGCTTCGGAACGGGCTGGTATATCTCTCGAATACTGATGACTTTTGGGGCGCTGGATTTAGCGACTTCATCCGCATAGACTTCCTCATCCATGTCCCGCTCCCTCATACTTTTGACGATCCTGTCTCGCCCCGAGCGTCGAGTTGGCTGATCGTCCTCAGAAGAGGACTCACTTTCGCTCACAATGCGACGGGGACGTCCTCTGCCAGCCTTCCCTCTGCCTTGGGATTGAGATCTGTTCCGGCCGTTGTTGGCTTTCTTCTTACTTTTATGTTCGACATATTGGATATCGGAGTCTTCGCTCTCGTCCCGCGTGCCCTCCGCCAGCTCGTTTTTATCATCTTTAGCGACATGCTTTAAAGTGAGGCTGGGTTTGGTTTTGATGGACCGTGTAACGCGCCCAGAAGATCGAGTGGCGACTGGTGCCCCGCTGGTCGTTCGAGTACCTCGCGCAGTCGAGGAGACTATGTCAGAATCGGAGCTCTCTTCGCCAATAGCGCGTGATGGTGGACGGCTGCTACCACCGCTGACAACCCTGCTGCTTTGTCGAGTGCCATTCTTAGTCAAGAGTGTGATGCGTCCCTTCTCATGACGTCGCTTCTTCGCCGCTCCCTGGTCTGCGTAAAGTTCATCCTCTTCGTCAAAGTCAAGTACCTCCTTGGTGATGTCGACGTAATCTTTGCTCTGGGCCTTTGTACGAATACGCTTCCCCCTGCCGTTGGCATTGATGGACCCTAGACTTTCATCTTGAGAATCCATAGCTGATGATGAAGATTTCACCTGGCTGTCACCAGTATTGTAGAAATTCAAGGCGTTACGACCGTTTCGAAGGGTAAGAAGCTTGTCAAAGGAAACCTGTTGCTCGCGTCAGTCTAAGATTCGACAAGTGAATGAGCTAGTAGAATAGAGCTCTCGACATAACAGGTGACGAATCGGGAAAGAGTGAAGTAAGAGGAATGGAGTAGTCGGAAGGGGAGCTCGGGAGGATGATGCGCAGTACCTTGAAAAGCCGAATCTATGAAATCCCGGAGGGTACCATTGATTTTAAAGCACTTCAGAGGTGGCCATTGATAGAGGTTGATACGTGATCCAAACTGTGGAAAAGAAAAACTGAGGACGAGGAATTGGAAGGAACATTTTCGATTTGGGAGTGGGGAAGGTTCGATTAGCTCGAAGATGGAGGTCAATTCCAATTGAATTGATGTTCATTCACTTCTCTAAAAAGAAGTGTCCTGCGCTTGATTGTTGACGCCATAGAGCAGCCTAGTAATTATTCTTAATAGAACAGAGGCCTACACACTTGCGGTGACCATTTCTGCGAATCGGCTTCTGCAAAAGGTATGAACGGGGACTTCGTAGATAATCACAACTGAGGATAGTTCGAGTCTATCAGATAGTAAATCCACACTCACATTTTCCTTCCGTCCATCCTCAAACTCAATCTTGTACATCTGCTCGCCATCAGGTTCTTCCACCTCCTCTAGTACAGCTTCAACCGTTGTATCTTCGCGCCACGGTTGATATTCCCAGGGCCGAGCAGGTGCTGGGACCATGACCGCAAAGCCATCTTCTGTGGACTCTCTGCCCTGTGAACGATCATCGCGGGATATTTGGGGGGATTCTCTGAATCTATGAGACAAGGCTGAATGAGGCTGAGATGGCTCTCTTGTGGCGTTCTTCCTCTCGGGAGTACGGATTAACTCGTCTTCTGAGCTCTCTGAATTCGATATATGAGGAACGTGTGACATGTCGAAGGTGCGTCCGCGGTTTGTTACAAGTACTTTCGAATGCGATTCGGCACTGAACACCACTAGAGCTGATAGGCGCATTAGCATCAACAGGGTTATCGGTAGAAAGTAGAAATATACCAATAGAGAGACCGAAGATTCAGTTTACTCGAACTGCCCGAGGCATCGTTCGTATCGTAGTCTGAGTAAAACAGGTTGGCAGAATGTGGTATTCACGCCAGCGGGAACGCGTTGAAGAGATGAAATAAGACGCGACTTGATACGGGAGCGGGGACGAAGAAATACTCCGGAAACAAACTCTACCAGAATTCGAAGTTTTGGCACGCGTTTGAAGAGGGCTTGTCGGGACTGTGGTCGAGGATTCACACTGTCGCAAACATGAATAAAGCACTGGCACTTCGCCGAGAGAGAGGTTTATCGATAACGAGCTAGGGCTAGCCTCGCTAAGCACATGATTATAATTATTTCAAGCTAGCATAGCGCAAAAAATGGGAGACAATCTTTTTCTAGCTATGCTCGCTATGCTTCTAGCTTTGATTGATTTGCCTGAACAAACGTAACCATGCTTTTGGCAAAGTCCATCATCACAAGCAAATTTCCTACAAAACAATAGACTTAGTAAATATTTACGTTCGGATAGAGTTTACTGTAGATTGTGGATCCAGACCCTGAACAATCCACTTTTTTTGATTCGCCAGCAGCTCTGCAGACTGGGCCGAGCTCAGGAATATATCCCGAAGTTTTATTTTATTTCTACTTGTACAGCCATCAGCCGTTCTTCTCTGCAGCTACATCTGCAGCTACAGCTACCTCCGAATAACTGCAATGATCAACATTGCCCTGTCAAGAAATATCCGCCATGTGAAAACGCCCTTTAGCTCGTCATACCTTTCATACCATTTAAGAGAGGCATCTTCTGTCAATACTGCAATTGCACGAGGACTTCGAAAATCCAAGGGGGTCGGCTTCAGGGAAAGGGATGGCGGTTCTGAAAAGAAGGGGTATGGTTCTCGAGACAAGAACGAAGGCGGCGTCGTGCGCCGCACTGCCGAGCCAAAGGGTTTCCAACCTCGTCAACCACAGATGAGCCGTGAGGGATGGCCAGGCAAGCCAGACAGGAAAGATGCTCGACGAAGCTTCACAGACACAGAAGTACGGATTCACAAGGGGGTCAAGCCCGTCAAAACCGACGCACAGCTGGCGCGCAAGAAGCCCAATCCAGATGGCTCATCTCGTAATGGCGGTTACAAGTCTGACAGACACGAAAGGATGCGGAACATGTTCGATGCTGAACATGAGAGCCGTCCGAAGGAGAGAGCGTGGGATCGGCCAAAGTCCCAGGGGACGCGGGGCTTCGATGGAGGATCCTCACGGAGACCCCAATTTGGCGCAAGAGGAAGAGATCCCGACTCATCATTCAGGGATCGTGGCAGCAAGAAATTCTCAAATGTAGATTCTGATGGATCCAGCAATCGACCTGATTCGAGGGCCACATACCCTTCACTATCTTTTCACAACCCCAAATCCGAGAAATACCAACAGGGGTCGGACTCTACAAACAGAAGCGCTGATAGGCAGAAAGAATCGAAATCTGGACAGGAATATCATGGTAGGGAGCGAGAGTCCCGTTTTACGAACCGAAGCCCCGAATCAAAGAATGGAGCCCCGGACTCTGCAGACAGGCAGCGACAATCATACTCAGCCGACAGGAAGTTTGAGGGACGACAACGAGATCCAGATTCTGCAGCAGGGTATACTCAGCGGAGCCCTATCAAGCGATTTGGATCTGACGCAGATGCTAGTGAATCATCCGGTCCGTTCACCATGGGCAGGGGCAAAGTTGATACTTTCGTGAAATCCGACGAGGATTCTTCAACAAGCCGTACTCGATCAGTTAAGCCAGTTGACACCCGACTACCCATTTCAGTTCCTTATACAACCCCAGCCTCCGAATTCCTTTACGGGACGTCCGTCGTGGAAGCTGCTTTGAAATCGAGAAGAATCCCGCGAAGACAGCATTACAAGCTTTATATATACACAGGCGAGAACCGTGAAGCAGTCGATAGAGACGCCAACTTGGAACGGCTCGCAAGAAAGAATCAGGTGGACATTGTTAAAATAAACGGTGATGGTTTGCGTCTCATGGACAAGATGAGCGCAGGACGGCCTCACAATGGTTACATTCTCGAGGCATCACCTCTCCCAAGACTACCTGTCACAAGCCTAGGCGTACTCACAACTAAGGATGAGCAAACTGGGTTTGAGGTTACGGTGGACTATCAATCACGAGAAGACGCCGCAGTCAACGGCACTTCCAACTTCGTCCGAATTCCAAAAGACCGTCACGGTCGAAAACCAATGGTCTTGTTTCTTGACAGCATTGTTGATCCCGGGAATCTTGGAGGTATCATTCGTACCGCGTCGTTCCTCGGCGTCAGTGCAGTAGCAATTGCAACTCGAAATAGCGCGCCATTCTCTCCCGTTGTTCTCAAAGCCTCTGCTGGAGCGTCAGAAAACATGGCGCTATTTTCTGTGAGCAAACCAGCTAGCTTCATTCAAGACTCTAGACTCGCGGGCTGGAAGACCTTTGCTGCTGTAGCTCCCTCAAAAAGCAACGACTCGCAAGGATCAGTGACTTCTATGTCAACTGATGACCTCTCTGACCCGCTCTCGGAAGATCCCTGTATTCTTATGCTTGGAGGAGAAGGCGATGGGCTCCGCCAAAACATGCGAAGCAAGGCTGATGTGGAGCTCTACATTGCAGGCGGTGGTCGAAGCCACACTGTTGATAGCTTGAATGTGAGCGTAGCAACTGGGATTCTTTGCAACGCTTTCCTCGCCAAGAGCAAGACGGGAAGCGTACTATCAAAGGACCTGGAGGAAGCAAAAGAAAGTTCCCCCCACGATTTCTTGTTCTAATAATGTATACCACCACTCTCGCCGCTCTCGAAGGGCAAATTGTATGAATAGTTAGACGAGATACCCGAAATCAATGTTCTGGGCTGCGATAGAGCCATCCTACCGTGATTATCGTCCTGCATCGGACCCTCTGAAGAACAGCCATGCGGCCGGAGTCCTCGGGTCTTTAATCATGCCCCTAACATGGGGTAGTGCACCATAAAAATGCCTGGCGACTCGGTTCGAATTGACGTGGTCGTGGTCCTTCTGGGATGGATAGCCACATGGATGCAGGCAAGTCTGTCGCACCATAAAACCTTCTTCTTTACCATCTTCTCGTATATGATCCATCTATCCAATGTTCTACCCTCCGTATGGAGCGACTTCGGACGGACCTTGGGAAGAAATTGGTTTAGCTCTTGCAAGAAGAAGCGCAATGTCAAAATTTTCATCTGCCAAGATACAGGGGGGGTCTAGCGGGACTGACTGATGCATCTGATTAGATACCCGCATTATCTGATCCGCACTTAGCTCCCCTAACTTCCTTATCTGATGGCTAGCGCGAGCTACATAACATTAACATGGCGTGAAAACCCCCACCATCTGGAATACAACCAATGGTCTGTCAGCTATGACCAGGATCCAAGACTTCTATGCAGCCGTGTGCCTAGCACTCATCCGGCCGATGGGATGGATGGATGTACCAATCAAGCTTCTGTATTTGCTTTGTTTTTTGCGACGATGGACTCCAGAGTACACTTTGGAAGTACACTACCTTCTGCTTCTAGGATCTCAGATCTTTTAGTTCCAAGCACATTTCTGCCTGGCCACTTTAGTCGTCAGTAGTCAGGACGGATCCACTCAATATTGCTGCGTAGTGAATGTCCATAACCTACCTTTTGCTCCCACGGCAGCGTCATCTACTTCCTCCACCTCATATACTTCAGACTTCCTCTTCAAGTTTTCCATACCCCGGCAATAGCTATCTATTATATTCTCTTTTTTGTTTCTGCTCCTCCACGATGGCAAACGCCACTGCTACTGCCGCTGCTCAAGCCAAAGCGGCCAAAGCAAAAGCAACAAAGTTGGCCAAGATTTTGCGTCAGCGAAACAATGAAAAATCTGCCAAGTTCTTCGCTGCCGCCATGGTTGGCATAATGGTTATTTTTATCTTAATTCACTGGACACGCATTGCGTTTAAGACTTATGAGAGGAGAAGCAGTGGAACGGCTACCTTCCTGAGGTTTCCAGTCCGAGTCACAAGGTAATAAATACACCCTCCTCACACTACTGATACATTTGCTACATTCACTTACTAACTGATCGAAATAGGGCGGCAAGAAGCGTTCTGATACGCAAATTGCCTCTCTTTCCCTCTACAGGTCATGCTCTCGTATTTGTGGGGTATCTTGCAGCAACGATCACAGTTACGTTTACCAAAATGGACTGGAGTACGCCTCTCAATAATCTAGGCAAACGATTAGGATGGTAAGTCTACTTCGAGTGAAAGTGTATTCTTGCTAAATTCCTGACTTTCAGGATCTCTGTTGCCAATCTTGGCCTCGTCACCTTCCTCGCCTTGAAGAACACACCACTTGCATTTTTAACAGCCTACTCGTATGAGCGCCTCAATGTCCTCCATCGAATTGCTGGTTACTCTCTCATAGTATCGATGATCCTTCACGCCACCATCTACCTCGCCGGCGACATCCGCCAAGGCAAGCTGTCTAACCTCCGTGAAGATGATCAAGTAGTGGGCATAATAGCCGGATTCCTAATGCTACTCTCGGTAGCCCTTGCAGTTCTCGTCCGGAAGATGCGATACGAAATTTTCTACGTCACTCACGTGGTGCTGTTCATTGTCATCATGATACTGGTGGGAATGCATCGTCCAGACTTCGCAAAGAAGACTGTCATCGGCGTCATAGTCATTGGATCTCTGTGGTTTGCCGATCGTGTAATACGATCACTCCGGACGCTGTTCTTTAGCTTTGGCAACACAGCTACACTTACGCCTCTTTCACATGGCGGGACTCGAGTTGTCCTGCGCAAGTCTCCCGGCCGTGCTATTTCAGGCACGCACTGTTTTCTTTGGATCCCGGGCGTTCGTGCACTTGAGTCTCATCCATTTACCATCACTTCGACGAAGCCCCTCGAGCTTGTTGTTGCGGCCTATGATGGATTTACCCGCGATCTCCACGCCGCGGCTGTGAAGAACCCTGGACAAACGCTCAAAGCGTCCATCGATGGACCTTATGGCAATATTCCCAACTTCGCAAACTTCACCAAGGTGGTCCTCATCGCAGGTGGTAGCGGTGCTAGCTTTACAGTCGGCATTGCCATTGATCTCCTTCGCAAACTTGGCATATCTCAAACAACCACTATCGAGTTCATCTGGACTGTTCGAGAGCCAGGTAAGCCCACTGATCTAAGCGTCTCTTTAAGTACACAAACTGACAAGGAACAGAAATGCTTGAATGGTTTAGCGAACAACTCAAGGAACTCACCGACTCTCCACTGGTGAATGTCCGTCTTTTCTTAACCCGCGGTAGTACATCAGACAGTACTCTCGTATCCTCCTCAGACGAGGAAAAGAAGTCTTCCACGGACCCACTACCGTCATCCAAGAACGAGCATGACATTGAGAAGCAATTGGCCTCGCCTATCTCCTCAACAGACATGGTTTTCTCTCCACAAAGAGGTAGGCCCGATATTGCTGCTATAGTCGATGAGATTGTTGAGAAGGCGGAAGATAACGACAGGGTCGCTGTGGCTGCTTGTGGGCCGGATAGCTTGATGCAAGTTACGAGAAGTACCGTCGCTAAGAACGTCAAAGTCAATGGACCTAGTATAGAGCTTCATGTTGAGCAGTTTGGATGGTAGAGCACGAAATAGAGGCAAGAGACATGGGATGGGTTGGAGTTGATGGTATATATCTTAAGATATATTGTGAGAAATAAATTATAGGTCATATAGATTACCCCCTCTTTACCAAAGAAACTACTTATTACGAAGCAACAAACATAATTTCCCTTCCCCAGATGCGCTCGAAAATCAATCAGGTGATTATTACTTTGAAAACCTGATTACCTGATCATCAGACATGCACTCAAGCCTCATCTAGCAATTAACAAGGCTAATAATCAAACAAGCAATTACTTAGACAGAAATAGTTCGTTATATATGCCGGTACAAGTAGGGCTACATAACCACGTGGCATGGCCCCTCGATTTCGCGAGACGCGACTTCCTTTCCGCTCAACGCGTCTACCGCTCTAAAAATACCCTTAACTCCGAATCATCACCTTGACTGCATCCACAACATCCAATTGGCAACATGCCTTCCACTAAGAGATCAAGTTCCGCCATCGAGGTAACCAGTACACCGAATCCATTGAAGAAAGCAAAGCCGACGACAGCCGCAGCAGTGGTAAAGGTGGAAGATGCAGCAGACGATACACCGAATCCATCCGTGGGAGCCGTCGTGGGAGCAAATGATGATGAGGTTGCTGATCTCAAGGCTCAGGTTCTGGAACTGCAAGGTTACATTATGGATAATTGTCTGATGACGAGTAAGCTTGCAGAATATCTAGAGGCACTGGTAGTAGTACTTTGGTTTATTGACGTCTGCTTAGAAACCACACCTTCCATAAGACGACAACTCCAATCGCATCCCAAAGCAGCAGAAAGCCTAGACAAACACGTCAGAAGTGGTATGAACAAGGCCCGTAAAGACAACTGCGGGGATTCCAACGGCAGTTCAGATTGCCTGAGTAAGCTACTGCTTCATTACATACCAGTGATCGAGTGGCTGTCCCATTTACCCGGCGGATTAAAAAGAGCTTACTACGCAATGCTTGATCTCGGTCACTTGTCATTCTATAAAGTTTCCCATTACACTTCACGATGCGATGTTCGACCATCAGACGGGCCGGCGGATATCGCTCTGATGAAAATACTTAAGAGGCTAAAACAAGAAGATCAGCGTTTCGTTCCTAGCAGAGAATTCGAGGTTCTCAAGGCTGATGTGAAAGCATTTGCAGCCTACCAGGCTCATCGATATTTCCCTATGTCATACGCCTTGATGCTATCTTGGGTTAAGGGTCCAGGTGCGGCGAGGAAATTTTACAAAGACGTCAAAGCAAGGATTTCGGCAGTCAACCAGGGATATGAAGAGGACCTTGATTTAGAAATTCGCCAGCATCCTAATTGGACAGATTCTAAAGCCAACAGAAACGAGTACTGGTCAAGCTTAGAAAAATTAAGTAGCGACCTCAGGATGTTCATACCTTTGATTCGGCGTCTCGGGTACATGGAGGACGGACTTCTGGATGCTTTCAAGCTGATTCTGTTCTGGGGTCGGCAATCATACCCAGACCTGGCCCTGGTGGCAACCAAGGGCATTTACCGAGTATCAGATGAGCCAGCCGATGAGCTGCTCCTTGAGTTGGCGCAGAGAATCAAAAAAGAAGACCAGGATTTCCAGCCGGTCCTTGAAGTAGAAATGCTGAAAGGCGAGACCGATTACCTAGCCCAGCATGGCATTACTACATATTTCCCGAAGGCATTCAAGCTCCTCTCGAGCTGGGTTCCAAATGCAGCAAAGGCATATGCACAGGAGTCTCACGACGAGATCAAAGCTCAAATCACCAAAACTCACGCGACAGTAGAGAAGAGATACGCGCAATATAAATACGACGCGAAGCGTCCTACATCGGACTGGCTCAGCAGCGCTGTGAAAGAATTCGTGCCCCGGATCGCAGAACTGAGTGAGAAGCCGGATGGTCTCGAACTAGCCATCGACCTAATTATTTACCTTGGTGAACATTCATACACCAAGATGGAAGATTGGCAGCAAATTCTGGACCCAGTACATGGTTGCCCGGCCGAAGCATATATGGATCTAGAAAATACCATATTCACACCGGGCGCCAACTTCGGTCCTCGACCTTCAGATGATCCTGCAGACAAACTCCTCCTGAATCTGTTACAGAAAGCCAAAAATGAAGGGATTGAGATAAAAGAATACGAACTCGCACTCCGAAAATCCATGCGTTATATGGCTAGATTTGGAATTGGCGCATACTTCTCAGATTCATACACGTACCTTTGCAGATAGACATTGCGAGAGGAGTCACGTTGTATGCGCAAAGCAGCGGATCTTGGTCACTGATGATCTGGAAACGTTTGCGTGGAGTTTGGAGTTACCTGTAAAAAGTGCTGTGCAAGCAAGTGTTGTCTTGGTGTTACTTTGTGTTGCTGTACTTAAATATGTATTTATAGTAGATATATTCACACATGAAATGAGCTTTGCGCTGATTGCAAAGCTTTCCCGATTTCCTTTTTAATCTTCCGACAAAGTTGTACAATTTTAGTTTTCCTGAGCTGGGCTGAAATATCATCGGATAATAACAACAATAATCATCATCTTCACGTCTTCTTCTTCCCACCATTCAACAGCGGGGCCGTCTCATTTACTTCTACTTCCACTTCCACTTCCGCCTCCTCTCCAGACACAGCATTACTCCCCGTCTCTACCTGCGTGGGCGAACTACTCAAAGCACCACCTCCATAACCCAGCTGATGCTGCGGATGACCACCATTCTCTGCGTTCTTGGTCACTTCGTCGAATGTTCCTTTGCCGGGTTTGATTTTAATCGTACTATTTAACACACCGTTATATTAGCAAACTTTTTCTTAGTAAGTTATGTTCTAGAGGGATGGCAATCTCTATCCAGAAACCCGATATCTCGAGTGAGGAGGTGAGGGGGTGACTTGACTTGACTTGACTTGACTTACCTATACCGTGTCTGCGCAGGTCTGCTGGCCAGATTCGACGGGCCGAGATGTTTGGGCTTCGGCCCAGCGACGGCTTTCGCACTCAGTGCCGTGGAGCGTCGACGGAGTGATGGCTGGCGCTCTGGTTTTCCGTCCTCGGGGGGCGGCGGCGTGGTGAGGTCTTTGGTGGCGATGATTGTTGCTTCCGAGGGGCCGCCTCCCACGGTGCCCGAGGCGCGCTTGATGGATTTGCTGACGTCTATGAAGACATCTGACTCGTCGATTATTTCTCTGTGGGGTGTCAGTTGTTTGTTCTCTTGGATGATAAATGAATGAATGAATGAAAAGCTGTATGTCCGTAGGGTGTATTGTATTCTGCGATATTGGAGGAGGGGAGAAAGGGGGCTTACTCTCCAATCAATTCTTCGATCACGTCTTCTAACGTCAGCACTCCAATACCACCATAGTTCTCACCCGGTGACTCGGACACCAACACCATATGCGACTTCCCTTCTTGAAAAAAATTAATGATATCCAAACAACTGGTATCGGGGCCCGTCTCGGGCAATGTCGCCAAGGCCAAATCGGACACCTTCTGTGCATCTTCCGGATCATAAGTAATCAGCGTCCTCACAAGCAGCATGCCGATGAAATTATGTGAACTCTCCGGCGTGTGGATAGGGATTCGCGAGTACCCTGCGGCGAGGATCCCGTCGACGGTTTTCTCGTCGAGGACCGTTTCGCTGGACATGGTGTAGACGTCGTCGATGGGGGTCATGATACTACGGACGGTCTTGGCTTTCAGGTCTAGCACAGCAGTGATGATGGTTACCTCGTCTTCGTTCAATCGCTCGTGCGGTGATTTGCCCATGGACTGGTGCAGCGTGACGAGGGTCTTCAGACCAGCTTTCTTGTACACGGTCCCGTGGTCTTGGCCCAGGAGGTAATCTAGGAGTTTGGCCGTGGGCCAGGCGATGGGACTCATGATGTACATTAATACGAGCACGGCTGGTGAGAGATATGCGCCGATGGGAAGGCCGTAGCGGACACAGATGGACTGAGGGATCACCTCTCCAAAAATAACTGTAGGGAAAACAAAGTTAGCGATCTGTAATTGGTTTTTGCTCCCAATACCTTATGTACTGGTTGGGATACAACAAACATACCAATCAATACAGTACTGCTCACGACGGCAGGCCATCCTCCTCCCAGAGATCGATCGAGCACGATAGGCAGAGTTTCGTTAGTGATGACATTGCTTAATAAAAGCGTAACCAAAACCCAATGCTTCCCTCTCTTTAACAACCGCAGTACCTTGGCAGCATGAACCCTCTCCTTGCCATCACCTGATGACTGAATGACTTCCAAGTTGATTTCATCCTGTCCCATAAGTCTATATATAACGCGGGTATTAGTAAGCGGATTCGAGAGAGAATCAAAGATCACAAGGAAAGGGAAGGTCAAAACATCAAAACATAAGGTATAACTAAACTTACGCAATTGTCAAGCCAGCAAAAAGGCCGCCTAGAAGTACAAGCACCATAGCTACTGCCAAGTAAAGCCACAAACTCGCATCTTCGGCATCCTTCCCATCCTCACCTCGAGCGACGATCGTCACCGTCGATGATGAGGCAAACGGTAGAGCGAGAGCGCGTAAGAGGGGCAGGTTCATGAGCCCAAGAACCAATACATTTGCGCGCGACAAAGCAGTAGCCTGGGCGAACATACCGGCCATGTTGGTTGTTCTTAAAATACTGTATGTATGTATGTATGTATGTATGTATGTTGACTGAAATTATATCAACAGAGCAAGAACCTATGATATTGAGATCCAATTCGTTATTCCCCAATACGTACTCTACCCCAGCCAAAATCCTGTTTATTAGGTAAGGTAATCATGGTCCAAGAAGCGCAAAGCCACCACTAAGCACTCGACCCCACTTAAAAACTCGGGTAAATGCATGACCCTCTCACCAATCCGCAGGCGCCAAGCGTGGGAAGAATCAGCACTATACCGTAAAGAGCACATACCTGTGGCGCCAAGCGAAACAATGCGGGTAGCAGTGGCTGAGAGTGGCTAGCTGTGAAGCCTGCGCCCCGCGTCAAATTCCCAAACGTAGACTCGCTGTCATACAGTCAGACAGACAGACAGTATCATTTTCAGGGGTTGTCCGTCAATCGCTTGTAGTACGAATGATTGAATGAATGGAAGCGCAGGGGCAGTGGCAGTGGCAGTGCAGTGCATTCACTTTTAAATGTTTCAGCTTTTCTGTGAATAATACGGAGGTATCTGCCCAGTTAAAAGGACAACAACACCCCTCGCTCTCCTTCCATCTCGTTTTCACAAACACACATACAAATCAACGCGACTCCACCTCTAGTCCTCTACGACGTTAATACCAATCCCATAACCGCACTCTAATTAATACCATATCGTCTACGGGACATCTGTACACCGACTCCAACACGCGCAGGAAAGCAAGCTCTCTACATTTCATTCCATTCCATCAAGATGTCGTACCAGCAAGGAGGCTACCAGCAGCAAGGAGGCTACCAGCAGCAAGGAGGCTACCCGCAACAAGGAGGTTACTACCCGCAACAGCAGCAGGGCTACGCACCCCAAGGACAACCAGGCTACAACAACGGCTACCCTCCCGTAAGTAAACCAGTCCAGTCCAGTCCAGTCCAGTCCAGTCCAGTCCAGCGCTACCGAACCAAGAAACTCGCCCGTAGTGGAACTAATACCTTACCTATTCAATAGATGCAAAACCAGCCTATGCCCCAACAAGTCGTCGTCAAGGAAAAGAAAGAACGCGGTTGTCTGACTGGCTGGTAAGTTTAATCCCATCTTCCTCCCTCTCTTCCCTAACCCTCAACCTCAACCTCAACCTCAACCCCAATTCATCCTTCGAACACGCATCACATCGCAGAACAAATACCTAACTTCCCTCTCCACCAACAGTCTAGCAGCCCTCTGCTGTTGTTTCCTCTGCGAAGAATCATGCGAGTGTTGTTTGGATTGCTGCGAGTGCTTGGAGTGTTGTTTTTAAATGGGGAGCAGAGCGACAGCGAGCGGTTAAGTTGGCTTGGGAAGTGGAAAATTGGATTGCGAGATGGGATTCAGGCCGTTGGAGGTTGATACAGGAATGCGGTGTCGTGCAGTGCAGTGCAATACAATGGAAGGAAGATCGTAGGATGCGTTGAAGCGCCGAGATAATGATAACGATATACCCCCAAACCTGCCTGTCTGCCATTTATCGCGAGCGAATTTCGAAGAAGAGATGGATACCTACCTGAGTCACGGAGGGAGGATATTGTGTTTGCTAGGTCCTTCATTCACCGTTCACTGCAAGTGTAAGCATGCGTGGGTGGGTAGTTGGGATTGTTGATCTCCCCTCTCCAATACCTGCCAAATCTGCAAACAGCGCAAGATTGCCAGAACTGCTTCCATACTCAGATCATCCATCCATCGTTCACTTCGAAACTTATCACAGAGACCCACTGTCTCACAGAGGAGCATATATGTAAATCATCTTTCTCATCTATAAATATCCCCTGGGTTGATCAGGGGAATGGATATCTTGCTATATCTACCCAACGCCACTGTTGAAGATGCATACCAAGACACGTTGAATGTGCTTTCCGTCCTTTTCTACGCCATGCACGGTTGGATAAATGCCGCTCTTAGTCAAAAAGAAATCCAAATATATGCAGGAAGTATCCCTAGAAAAGTCCATCGATCTCTCCCGTCTCAGTATCGACATCGACATTAAGATAGCCAGGAGCTGTGGGCAGGCCTGGGATAGTCTGAATATCTGCAGCGAGTGCGTAACTATTTTATATGTCAGGTTGTGTTGTCAAGATATGCGTCGAGGAGAATAGACTTACAGATATCCGGCACCAGCCGCTAAGCGAACATCCCTAATTGGAACAGTAAAGCCGGTAGGAGCACCCTTCAAATCAGGGTCATGGGACAGAGAGTACTGCGTCTTAGCAATACAGATAGGCAAGTTACCAAAGCCTTGCTTAGTGTAGGTGTCGACCTTCTTTTGCGCAACCTCGCTAAACTCAACTTTCCCAGCACCGTACATTTGCTTGCCGATAGCCTCAATACGTGTTTGCACATCGCCTTCCAAGCTGTATAAAAGCTTGAAGTTCTTCTCCTTCTCACTGGCAGCGATGACACCCTTGGCGAGGTCAACGGCGCCCTTTCCACCCTCCGCCCAGTGATTGGCGGGGATGGCATCTTCAGCGCCGGCTGAGATAGCCTCCTCGCGGATAACTTCGATCTCAGCAGCAGTGTCTGTTTCGAACTTGTTGATTGCAACAACGACTGGTATACCATACTGTCTAGCATTCGAAATATGCTTCTTGAGATTGACGCAACCCTTGCGCAAAATCTCAACATTCTCTTCGCGATATACTTTGTCCAGTGCTCCACCAGGGGTGATGGGTGGACCACCACCGTGAACCTTCAGAGCTCGGACAGTCGCAACAACAACGACTACATCTGGAACAAGACCGGAAGATCGGCACTTGATGTTAAAGAACCGCTCTCCTCCCATGGTAAAATCGAATCCGGCTTCGGTGATGACGAATCCGGCCTTCTCACTGTGGTTCTCGTCAGACTCAGTACCAGCAAGCTTCAAAGCAAGCTTATCAGCCAGTACAGAGCTTGCACCGATACTAATATTCGCGAAAGGTCCAGCGTGCACAAATACTGGCGTTCCTTCCAGAGTCTGCATAAGATTGGGCTTGATGGCATCCTTCATCAATGCTGTGAGGGCACCCCCAGCACCAAGATCGTCACAGGTGACTGGATCGCCGCTCTTCGATGATCCAATGACCATCTTCCCCAATCTTTCTCTCATGTCATTAAGGTCATTGCTTAGAGCCAGAATAGCCATACACTCGCTAGCAACAGAGATATCAAATCCTGTCTCTCGAGTCTGGCCCTTCTCGGTTCCTGCGGTTCCAACGGTAATGCCTCTCAAGTGACGATCATTAACATCCAATACTCGTCTCCAGGTGATGGTAGAGGGATCGATGTCTAATCTTGCGAAACGATGTATTTCATCTTCAGTGAGCTCGTTTGGGTCTGTCTTCGTAATCCCAAGTTTGTTCAAACGGCGGTACATAATTGGTTGGAATTCGCGCTTGCCCTTCTTTGCTGGTACAAGGCGCTTATAAAGTGCTGCGTCTTTCTGGGTGTTCTCGTGGAACATTCTTGTCTCAATTGCGGCAGCAAGAAGGTTGTTTGCAGCTGTGATGGCGTGGATATCACCAGTAAGATGGAGATTGAACTCATCCATGGGAATAACCTGACTATAACCACCTCCCGCAGCGCCACCCTTAATTCCGAAAGTTGGACCTTGACTGGGTTGACGGACATTTGCAAAAGCGATTCTGTTGAGATGGGCTCCGATAGCTTGTGTGATACCCATTGTAGTCGTGGACTTTCCCTCGCCCAGGGGCGTTGGGGTGATACCAGTGACCACGACGTATCTGCCATTTCTTCGGTGCTCTAGGCGTTTGAGCAGACTTAAATCCACCTTGGCTTTGTATGCGCCATATGGTTCGAGTTCATGACCGGCGATACCAATTTCCTTTGCAACGCGGGTGATTTGCTTTGGGTGTTGTGCTCTAGAGATAGCAATATCCGAGGGAACCGGTGTTTGAATCTTCAGGGGTAATGGCAAGATGGATCTGGCCTTTTGTCGTTCGAAATATATTTTAGCTGAGTCAACAACATTTTGTAGCAACATAGCAACAGTCATTGGCCCGACCCCACCTGGTACAGGTGTGATTAGAGAAGCAACTTCTGAGGCGGATGCGAAATCAACGTCTCCAACCAGTCTCTGTCCAGACTTTTTGGTATCGTCAGGGACATAGTTTGTTCCAACATCAATTACCACAGCCCCAGGTTTCAACCATTCGCCCTTGACGAAGTTTGGCTTTCCAATGGCTGCAACAACCACATCGGCTCGCTTGATGTATTCTTCAATTCCGACGGTTTTTGAATGGCATACAGTAACTGTAGCATCGGCATTCTTGAGAAGATAGCTGACTGGGCTTCCCACAATATCACTGCGTCCAAGAACTACAGCATTCTTGCCTTTCAGATCCACGCCGCTTTCCTGGAGCAAGGCCATGACACCCTTTGGGGTACATGGTGTAAACAAAGGGTGCCCTCCACGCTTTGCCAACTCTCCAATATTGTTCGTACCAAATCCATCGACATCCTTTTCGTCTGCAACAGCTGAAGTGATTGCATATTCGGAGATGTCTTGGGGGAGGGGTAGTTGGACAAGGATGCCGTGGACCGTAGGATCGTAATTGAGGCGAGTGATTTGTTCGAGAAGCTCGGCTTCGCTGACTGTTTCGGGAAAGCGGAGAACTTCGCAATCAATGCTTGCCTAGAAGGTATCAGCTGTGTTGACGGAGGTCTGAGGTCTAAGGATGAGCAGTTACCTCTTCAGCAGCTTTCAATTTCATGCGAACATAGGTAGCTAAGAATTGTCAGAGGTTTGGAAACTGAACTTTGTCAAATAACATACTCGAGTCAGATCGTTCACCAACTGCAGGACACAATGTTAGCATGCAATTGCAGCGCAGACGGTCTAAGGGGGTTGATTACCTTGAAAAATCTTCAGAGAAGGTTTATATCTTGGATTGATCTTCTGAGTAGCCTGGATCTCTGATTGAAGTTTCTCACGGATGCTTCTTGCAATGGCAGTGCCATCAATTTTGGTGGCCGTCATTGTGATCTGTGTGCTTGAGAATTGCCTCGATTGTGGTTGAGAAGAGGACGAAAGGAAAGAAATCGTGGAGTGAGGGGTGGGGCTGAAAGGTCTTGGTCGGCGCAAACTTGGACCCCGCGATTTTGCAAAGTATCCAACAGCCACTTTAGACAAGGCTGACGCGCTATGAAAACGTCTCAAATTCTTCTGGTTGTATGGCGACCGAGGAAATCCTGCTGCTACTGGTGATGTTGCTTTTAGAGTATACAATGGTAATGGTAGTGGTTTTAGAGGAGGATGCAGATGCAGACGCATTCCTATGTGGCAGGTCATGCAAGAGCTTGGCCGAACCCGCGTGTACATTACAATGTCTGTCACGGATACTGCGCTGGACGATAGGTACAAACGGAGTAAAAAGATGCGTTTTTGCAGTGGCAGCTGTGTCCAATAGGATGAGATGAAAAGAATGACAAAAACAAATGACCACGCCACTAAACAGACAATTGCGGTGACTCAGATAAGAAAGAGTAATAACGCGTAGTACAGTATATCCAAAGAATGTGAAAAGTGACTCAAGGCTTGAAGGAGCCGGATCTGCCTCAGATAGATCCTTCGCCCAGAGAATGGGAAAGAAGTTATACTGTAACGGTGTCACTTGGATGTGGATGTGGCGCTCTTGATTGGTTGAATGGCCCGCACTGTGACTCGATTTTTGGAGGCGAACACACGCGAACTTTTAGAGGGGAATCAAGCCGCAGTCGAAAAACAGCAATATTAAAGCCCCTCCTCGCCTTGCGACTGAGAATAATATCCCACCACTGCAAACATGAGACCAATTTTATTGCAAGGACATGAGCGGGCTCTGACCCAGATCAGGTGCGCATCATCTGCTATGAAAAACACTGCGTAAAGACCGCCCTACTGACTCTCTCGCAGATACAACAGAGATGGCGATCTCATCTTCTCAACTGCCAAAGACCAGCACGTCTGCGCATGGTACGCACACAACGGAGAGCGCCTAGGAACATATCATGGTCACCAGGGAGCTCTTTGGACCGTCGATGTCGACCCCACAAGCACCATCATCGCCACGGGCGCTGCGGATAATACAGTCAAATTATGGGATATCAAATCAGGAAAGTGCCTCAAGACATGGGACTTCGACACCGCTGTTAAGAGGGTTGAATTCGCTGAAGATGGATCACGGCTGTTGGCTGTCACGGAAAAGCGAATGGGTTTCTTGGGAACGATCGTTGTTCTGGATATCAACCTTGATGTGAACGCCGAGCAGTCTAGTGAGAAGTCTCTGGTCATTACGTGTGAGGAGAGTAAGGCCACCGTTGCCGGATGGAGTTGCTTGAACAAATACATTATCGCTGGACATGAGGATGGAAGTGTCTCGAAATATAATGCTAAGGTATGTTGACTTGAGCAAAATATGGAGGATGACTTACTGATGGGATTTCCAGACTGGAGAACAAATCGACAACGTCCAAATTCACGAGCTAGACCAACTGATCACCGACATCCAATGGTCCCAAGATCGGACCTACTTCATCACCGCTTCGAAGGACAAGTCAGCGAAGGTATGCTAGAAGACATATGTTTGGGAACGAGAAACTAACTGTCCATTTTAATAGATCGTCAATGTACAGGACCTTGAGATTATGAAAACCTACACCACCGATACACCCCTAAACAGCGCCTGCATCACCCCCAAGAAAGACTTTGTCATCCTAGGAGGAGGACAAGATGCTATGGGTGTCACGCAGACCAGCGCGCGTCAAGGAAAATTCGAGGCCCGTTTCTACCACAAGATCTTCGAAGAGGAGATTGGCAGAGTCAGAGGCCACTTCGGTCCCCTGAACACAGTCGCCGTGGATCCACAGGGCAGAGGATATGCTTCGGGAGGAGAGGATGGATATGTTCGCGTACACCAGTTCGACAAGGGTTACTTTGATTTCACATACGAGGTAGAGAGGCAAGCTAAGGCAGCGCAGCAACAGCACCTGTAAAGGTTATGTAGCTTTAGACTTGGTTGCATTTTCTGGCGTTATGGATCTCATCAAAAGGCTTGTGGAATTGGCTGCAAGATAGATGAGGCTGTATGTATGGCCTAATACAGAATTTACTGACTTTTCTATTCCACCATGCCCGATATATTGTGCATATGTGTCCGAATTTACAAACAGTCGTCCAAATGAGGTTGAATGCTCTCTTTCCTGTCGCAGTGAGAACTTTTCAAATACGCAGGACTTTACGCGTACTGATTAGAAGTCTGCCCGGTGGACAAGCACAAAGGCCCTGTCGGATGGTGCAATATGTTGGACGAGACCGAGTTACAACCTTGCACATTCCCCAGCATACTGCTAACTCGTTAGAATAAGTCTCTTTTCCTGTTATGATTGGTGCTTGGGTAGACATGTCACCCAAATCTTAAGGGCGGTTATGTTATAATACAAGTCTGCAGCTCAATTATCAAGCATCTTGCAGGAGACATTAATAATCCATACTCGGCTATAAAGCAAAACAAAAGGCACTGCCTTCCCTTGACAGAAAATTACCTTCACATAAACTATCTCCGCTACTTCTGTACCGCGGGTTCTCTCACAAATCCCGCCAGTCGACAAGTTGCGCGCCATAACACAACTCTATTCACATCATTCCACCGCATCGCAATAAAGTTGAACTCAAAGTCCTTTACTTAGTGGAACAGTATCGGATTTTCCTCATTTCAGCCCAACAACCCCTGATGATTTGTAAGCTGAACTTATTTACCCCGCTGATGTCATAAATTTCATCTTTCTCTCCCACCCCACCTACCTCCTCTCGTCTCATCAAAACAAAGCTTCCCATTCCAATAAGTCAAGTCACAGAATAGGTACCGCAATCATGACGACCATGCGTGCAGTCGGTAAGTAATCACGTCTCAAATATTCCACACGCCCAATCTGACCACTGCAGACATAACCAATGGCAGCGGCCCAGCAACCTCCCTTCACATCGCCTCAATCCCCAAACCATCCGCATCATCCGGGCAAGCAATAGTAAAAGTCAAAGCCTTTGGCCTAAACCGTATGGACCTACTCCAGCGCGAAGGACACTACCCAGTCCCACCGCAAGCCCCCAAAACCCTGGGTGTAGAATTCAGCGGCACGGTCGAAGAACTAGGCCCTGATTCCAAAGACAACTTCAAGAAAGGCGATGAGGTGTTCGGGTTAGCCTACGGCGGTGCTTATGCGGAGTATATCGCCGTTAATACAAAAATGCTGTTGCATAAGCCGGCCCATTTGAGTTGGGAGGAGGCGGCTGGTGTCCCTGAGGTTAGTAATCTTACATTTTCTTTGCATGTTTAGTGCAAGAATTACAGAAATTTGGTATTGACGATGATAGATAGACATGGATTACAGCTACTCAAGCTATGTACCTCGTTGGCGAGTTCACGCGCGGTAAAACGGTACTCTGGCATGCCGGCGCATCATCTGTCTCTATTGCTGGCATCCAGCTTTCGAAAATCGGCGGAGCGGCAGCTATCTATGTAAGTAACTTCCCCCGGAGGAATATCTTCTATTTTGAACATCTTAAGACCCACTTTCCGCGTCAGCTACTCCTGTAGTATTGTCTCAACTCTTGCAGGACCTTTTCCCGTCTTGTAAAACTTATTATATCAGACAATTCTGACTTCCTGTTCTTGACTACAGGTAACAGCTAGTTCGCAAGAGAAGATTGATTTCTGCGTCAAGGAGTTAGGTGCTACTGCTGGTTTCAATTACAAGACTCAGGATTGGTCCAAAGAAGTGTTGAAGGCCACGGATGGAAAAGGTGTAGATCTGATTATCGATTTCGTGGGACAGAGTTACTTCCAGGGGAATCTGGATACTGCGGCGCGGGATGGACGTATTGTTCACCTGGGTGCGATGAGTGGGACAAAGTTGCCGGCTGGTGTGGATATTAGGGCTTTTGTGATGAAGCGGGTTCGGTTTGAAGGGTCCAGTTTGAGGAGCAGAGATCCAGAGTATCAGGGGAAGCTGAGGGATAAGTTGGAGACTTATTTGGATAAATTTGAAGATGGGACGTTTAAGATTTATGTGGAAAAGGTGTTGCCTTGGGAGAAGATTGTGGAGGCGCATCAGTTGATGGAGAAGAATGCTACGAAGGGGAAGATTATTTGTACTATTGATTAGGGTGTACTTGTGTAGGTGTCAATAGATACGTCCTACATAGGCACAATTCCATGGTAGCTCAACTGGAATATTCCTGTAATTTCCGACTGAAGCAACTTCATATTTGCATACCTAGGTATCTAAGCTAAGTCTAATTCATTCTATACGCCTAAACACCCTGCTCCATTCCCTCTTCCCACTCCTCATCTTCAACACCCCTTCCATTGCCAACCACGTTCTCCTCCGTCTCACCTTTCCCCTCAACCCCCGCCTTCCACCCCGTCGCCGCTTGCACAAAAACCATGATTACCACCAGTGCGGTACCAGCAACGAACAGCGACTTGACCGCTACGACATACCCACTCACCGCAACCGCACGCTCTGCCCCCTCCAAGCTCTTCACCAGCGCCGGACTTCCCAACAAACGCCTCACCAGATCTTCTCTCCCCCCCAACCCACCATGCTTCTCGAACCCCTCTTCCAGATTCGCTTTCAGCATACGCACGAAGAGCCCGCCGCCGATCGCAGACCCGAATGAGCCGGCGAAGCCACGGAATGTGGTCAGCAGAGACGTGGACATGAAGTGTGTGGATGGTGGGGTTAAGTGCAGGAGGTGGGCGAGGGTGTAGTTCAGCGCAGCGCCCATGCTGAACCCGTTGACGAAGACGGAGAGGAGGTATAACGCCGCTGGGGTATCGGGGTTGGAGATTTGGGAGAGGAGGGCTAGGGTGCAGCCGAAGAGGACGAAGCAGACTATGGAAGCTCTGGGGGTTTCGTTAGGAAGTATTTTGATTTGATTGGGGGAAGGGGTAGAACATACAGCCAAAATGAACCCGCGCGTTTGATATGTAATCCACCTGCTAACATACCCCCCAACGCAAACCCCGCATTAGTAGGAATCAGGATCGATCCTGCTAATGCGGGAGACCAGCCGCGGACGGCAATTGCATATGCGGGGGTATAAAAGAGGACCATCCATCTTGCTATCATGACACCCAGCTGCGCGACACAAGTGAGGAGCGCGCCACGGGATTTGAGAACCGTGACGGGGATGATCGGATCGGCGGCAATGTAAAGTTCGATTAGAATGAAAGCTGTGAGAAGGATGGCGGAGATGACTATTGGGGTCCAGATGATTTTTGGGGAAGAGAGGCCGAAGAGGAAGAGGAATAACGATGCAGTCTGTAGGTTTTAGTTATGATTAACAAGCCATGGAAGGATGTACCTACCAGCGTAACAGCACCTAGGTAATCGATCTTAGCCAGCTTGATAGCTACGGATTGCTCTCCTCCTTGTTTGTATCCTGACGTGAAAGATTTAGGAATACTGAGGAATATCCCAATGCCAGCAATTACAGCCAGGGGAGTTTGTATCCAAAAGAGAAACCTCTGCGAATTCATTAGCGAATTTCACAAAGCCGGTTCAAAGTAAACATACCCATCCCATACCATTTACTAAGGCACCAGCAATCACGGCTCCCAAAGATACTCCGGTTGTGAAGCCCGAGTTAACGAGTCCAATGAACAAACCTCTCCTTTTCTTCCCCGATAGCTCCAGGACCAAGATGAATGAGATGGTCATGATGCCAGCACCGCCAACTCCACTAATTGCTCTGCCTACCAGGAAGACTATTAGGTTTGGAGCCTGTGATGTAACGAGTCCTCCCGTAGAAAAGAGTAGGGATGCCACAAAGATACAGTTTCGAGGAGAAAAGGTCTGAGCAAGTCTTGCAGCCAATGGCGAGCAACTCGACATGGCTATCTAATCTAAATCAGCACTGTTTCGACATGGGGGGTTTGCAAAGCAACTGTGACTTACTAGATACGCAGAAGTAAACCAAGAAGCTTCAGAGAAAGCATCTAGATCTTCCGCGATTTTGGACTGTGTTGTAGTGATACCGGACATATTCGATGCTTCATTTCACAGTCAGTTCCAATATCTCCTCGTATACTCACTCATCAGAAACCAACCTTGCAGGAAAATCAAAGCCCATACACTCAATATAATTAGCAATCCTCTCCTTCTCCCCACATGCTGGTTCGCTCTATCCGGATCCCGCAATTCCTCCTCGTCGCCTGTGTCAGCCAACGTCTCTTCACTCCCATCATCGTCGAGACCCTGCCTTTCATCTTCTCTCAACAATGGCGTCTCTTCTGAGGGGGTTCGGCCAGCAGGAACATCTGTGACTGCCATTTTCAACTCGTGATATCGCCACTCGTGGGTCCCCACTCTTGGCTCTGGGAAACGACAAGACAAAAAGACTAGATAGACTTCCCAAAGTATATAATCTATCTAGGTTCTAATACAAGCAGGTAGCCATTAAGGTACAAAAATACAAGTTTAATACATCTACAAGGAGCATTGAAGTCATAAGTCAACAATAGGTACTGTACTGTACGTACTCTCGTAGTGCTTATCTGATTAGAAAGCAGCGGAAATCACCGCAATACGGCGGCCATGTTTGAACTTGGTGCTACGGCACCCTTCGCGTACCTGAATAGGGGTTCAAGTTCGAGCATCCTCCCCTCTTCATCAAACTAGCAAAAAATGTAGTTCTTTCACTCCCCCATCGACTTATTCAAATTTTTAGCCGTTTCAATATATCTTTACCGCAAATATCAGCCAGAGACTACAGCTAATCAATACCTAGCAAATATGACAGCGAGCGCTGGATGTTTTGTATTCACACATGCTGCGATTCATCGCTGAGACATGGGCAAGCAACGGTCGAGGACAGTGTACCAGCATCTACAATTGCTTTATCGTGCGCGTTTCGCTGTTTTATATATGATTCAAATTTGCGTTTAGTACTGTTGTTGTCTTCTACTCGTATATCTTTTAAAAAGAAACATCCTCTCTTTTTGTGTACTCGTTCTCGTGTTACCAAACAGCTACTTAATTCGTTCTTGAAAACGCTAATTTTCCGCTTTGCAGCTATTTGAGAAATAGTGGTGATCTGTTGGAAGGCCTATTCACATTTCTTGACTTCGGTTTTCTTAGAACGTCTTGTCAATGAATGACGTTCCCCGTCCGGGTGCTCCATCGCTTCTTCTAATTCGGTATAGCATCATGAATTGTTTGGGCCCTAAGGTAGGTGGGCACTGGGGCGTCAGAATTTTATTCCACATAAAATAAAGCTTTTGGCATCCCACACATCTTCGTCTCATTTCCTAACTTTATTCAAACCATCAGCATCACATTCCCTCAGTGGTCCTCGGCTAGAGATTTCGACAGGCTGCAAATACATCAAAGAAATAGCAGGCTTTCTCATCATCAGACTCCGAAGCGAAAAAGTCAGATAATATGGATCAATCGGTTGTAGCTTCAGAGGTGATTCCACTTCCCATTCTTTGTTTTTCGGTCCCTCACTAACAGGTCTGGTTAGAAGAAGCATTTCCCATTCTTGGAACTTCCCCGGGAGCTACGCGACCAGATCCTCACACTGGCTCTCGTTGAGAACAATGGCATTACTCCCCGATTTGCAGTAAACCAGCGGGGTGAGAGCACCATATGCGTTGTTGGTTCGAATCGATTCATATCCGCTCTCCTGGTCAACAAAAAATTCAAGAACGAAGCCCTGGAAATATCCTACAAATACAACACATTTCATTTTGGAAACGTCCAGTCGGTACTAAGCTTCAGCGACAGGTTTTCTGCAATTGCTCCTCGACTCGAACATATCAAAGTTACTATGAGCTGGGGGGCTAACATAATGCCGTTCTATCGTCGTTTACCTCGACATGTTCGCGCCAGGGCTGCGATCGATGGCCCGCCACCATGGTGCCAAGAGTTCGTATTCAAGACAAAGAACAAAGACCATCTCAAGGATATTTTTCTGCGCTTGGTCGCTCTAACACATCTAGAAGTTCAAGTCGTACTGCACCCAAATGATGAACAATTATTCACACGATGGCCGCAGAAAGGTTCCTTCGCAGTATGCAACGCACAATATAGTGGCATACGAACAACACATCTCGACAAAGACACTACACTATCCAAATGGGCCCTGAATAGTCTGGGCTGGTCTCAGATAGTGCTGGGTTTTGTCTGGCACTTGAAACAAATGCTTGAGCGTCAGAGAAAATCGAAAGGGATGGGTAGAACGAGTAGCTGATGATCGTCGGCAGGCCGACCTCGAATAGATACAAGGACAGAGATTGAAACAGGAGATGCCGCAGTACCTACAACCTACCTAAGTACCTACTCTAAGATAGAAGCGTGGACATCCATCCTCAAAATGTATTATTAATATTTCACCTGTACCCACGTTTCTGCGCCTCCTGAAGACTTTTCCCTAGTCTCACAAAATAATTCATCCGTACAGCTGTACAGGGCCATTGCAGATGAACTGCAATCCAAGGGTCTGTTTTGACTTGTGGTAGGGATCAAAATCCGTGTGTATTTTTCAAGGTCTACCGCATCCCTCCAGATAGTTCTAAGGTCACTATAGGTTGCTTTGGAGCCTTTTAAAGCTATTCCTAGTTACTTTTCAGTCACTTTTCGGTTACTTTTCAGTTAAATTTCCAAGCAAATAGACCTCTACTTTTAGGCTCTAGCTGTAAGAGGGATCAATGCCCCGGAATCTGATAAATCTAGGGTTAGGCTTGCTAGCAAGGTTATAGGATAAGGCATACTTAGTAGTTAAAAATGAAGCTGAAAGTGGGAGCAATAAGCTGAAAATAGGTGTATAGGCTAGGCATAGTAGCAATAGTAAGAGGAAGTGAAGTAAAAGCATAGCTTTAGGCTTGGGATCATTAAAGTTATAGGGGGCTCCAAAACCGCTTAATTAGGCCCATAAAATAAACGCTGCATGATCGACGTCTTATAGCGTTTGATAAGTGATACTACCCCCTGAAAAGTTGCAGTTGTTCTGCTAAGGCCCTGTACGGAGGTACTTTATTACAGACCTCTGTTGGAGATTCTAGCCAACGAGAATTCCTGTGTGCATCAAACTCGCCAAGGTTGTGGCGCTTCTAGTCGTGATACTCTCCCCTCTTAATAAAGGTTAAATCACGTAAAATCTCCATAAAACGTAGAATCCCATAGAACTGAATGGCTACCTACCCTAGCAAATGGCCTACTATTCACGGCGCAGGGTACTTCTAAGGTCCTTGTAAGGTCCCACTAAGCCCTAGATAGAGTGATATTATTTGCTTAATTCCCCTGTTTACACGGTGGGGCGAAGGATCATTAACCTTGATTTAGGGGGGGGGGCAGAGTACGAGAGGCTTGCTCTTGCTTCCCAGCGCTTCAGTGAGTGGCAGTGACAGGCCAGCCGATTCAAGGACGCGCAAAGTCGGCGCTTCAGCATTGGGAATTCCGGTGAGATGTTATTCAAAAGAAATCAAGACCTCCTATTGTGTTTCCATTCCGTATAGTGTTCTGTTTTTTCTCTTCTTTTTAAATCCTCTTTCGCAGCTGTTCTTATCAAATTTCAATTTCAGGATGGTACTCCTAAGATCCGTGCTCGTTACAGCGGGTAGGTCACCCCACCAATATACTGTAGCGCAATGTGGAGAATGCTTAGCTGAGTCGATCTTCGAAAGCTGACGTGCAACATCAACAGGCCTCTTCCTTACAACAGCAATAGCCCTGTCAACAGCATCTGCTGCTACATTTGTCGCGAGTGACAATAGCATCTCCTTCGCGCTGAATGTTCCTCAAGATGACAACAGTAATGAGTTGTTTTTCTCCATTTCAGGAGACAGCAGCAGCTCATGGCTCGTTAGTCCCCCATACCACACCCGCCCCTTTGTGATGGCCTCTGATATAATAGATGTAGGCTATTGGGATGGGAAGCTCGAAGATGCGCAATTCGTTGATGTTCCTGGTCTATTCTGATCCCTCTGGCCAAAATGGCAAGTCAAATAATGCCAGCCTCCTGGCAGCCCCTACTAATCCATTGGAACAGTAACTGTCAGTCCGCGACTGTCTCACGACCATGTGGAACCCAGCTATACCTCGAATGTTTCGATGACCATTTTATCGGGCTCGAAAATTGCAGGCAATACCACAACACTAAATGCTAAGTGTTCCAATTGCAGGTCATGGAAGGGAAGCTCGATCGATCCGAAGAACACTGCGGCCAAGTTCACATATGCAACAGGTCCAGATGGCAACTTGAATACAAAGTCTCTCACCGCAGATATAAAACGTCATGCTACCTATGGCGCATTCACGATGGATTTGACAAAAGCAGTCGGGGCTGGCAGCGTCCCAAGTCCTGCAGTTGCTGATTCTGCTGGAGTCAAGCAGACCCAGGACAAGACCGATCACGACTTCTCGGCTCCTCTACACGCTTGTGTTATGATCTTAGCCTTTGTTGGTCTCATGCCTATCGGCATTCTCATCCTACGAGTTATGGATAGCCCGAAGTGGCACGGTGTCAACCAAGTTCTATCCGTTGTGGTGGCGTTGATCGGAGCTTTCGTGGGCATTTCTCTTGGAACAATGTTCAATCGAACGAAGAATTTCAATTCAGCGCACCAGATTCTGGGTCTGCTGGTTATAGTATTGATGATTGGTCAATTTGTCCTCGGCTTCATGCACCACCGGATGTACAAGAAAACCCAGGCTCCCACCAAGCTTGCTCCCATCCACGTATGGCTTGGACGTATTGTCATCCCAGCTGGTATCATAGATGGTTTCCTGTAATTCATCTCAGTTTTTCCCTTCCAGACGTCATCTTGCTGACTTTGATCCAGTGGATTCCCGTTGGCTCTCAACCCCAAGTATGACTGGGCACTTCTGGCTCTTGTCCTTCTGGTGATTATTTTCATGGGGCCTTTCGCTTTCTGGAGATATAAACGCAATGTTCAGAAGGCGAAGACAGAGGCAGCGGTAGGCCCGACCGGCTATCAAAATCAACCCTGGATGAATACACAAAGCAATTTCAACTTGCAACCAATGAATCCTCCGCCTGTATATCAGAATCCGGGATACGGCCGTTAGTCTCACTGGTGGAATGCCACGGGGTAAAATAGTATAAAAGGTACTGGCAATTAGGATGCGGAGCTTGGTGTTTGGAAATGGGACTTTGTGATTTTAACAGAACACTTTTTGGCTGTCCTGAATTCGTGGCGTTGGTTGAGAGCTTATAGACTTTCATGAATGAAATAAATCAAGTAAAGCATCGATTTGGTTGCTGTCTAATATTATATGCTGTCTGCTGCTCCAGTGAGCCACTACCTGTTTAAGCTATTTGGAGAAATGTGGGTTTGACTTCCGCTCCATAACTCCAATAATTACTCCCTTCATGTTGCTGTTTATGCTCAACCATTTGCAGGCTCCAGGCGCATAGTTGCGCTTTCACCACCTTTCGGTTTCCCTGGCCCGATCCGAACTCCAAAATCCATTCGTATTCTTACATGCAAGGCGTCCTTCCCACTCATAAGTTAATTTCACCACTGCGTAACATAGTCCCTGCTTCCTGCAATCAGTTTCTCCAGATTCAACCTCGTGCTCCAAACAATGTTATCCGTAATCCCCTTCTCCCGAATGTTATCGGCATCCTCCGGCTTCGAACCCGCAATATCGCTATCTTTGTTTATAGACCCAGCAGGTCGGTGATGATAGAACAGCATAGGCTCCACCGAATAGCACTTCAAGTCCAGCAGCTTATCTTTACATGCCAGCGCTAGCTGGTTATCGAATGCGAGGTCGTACGATGTCTTGGTCGCCAGCGCCGCCATGAGCTTCTGTGCCCCGCGACGAGACACCGCATACGAAAACACGCAGATGGGCGCGACGCCTCTGTGCACGATGCGGGTGCCCTCGGGATAATCTTTCAGCATCTTCAGCCAGGGTTGGTGCTCTTTCGGAGCCACGGTCGCGTCGTTGCTGATTATGTAGATGGGCTCGTCCTTTTCCGGGCCTACCTCTCCGCAATGGCCGGGCCACAGAATATCCCAGTCATCGCCGTAGGGAGATTCCTGGGGCTCGGTGAGCGGGATCCCGGATACGGTACGCACTCCTTTGGCGAATTCGGGCATCTGGGATAGGATTCGGATGTCCCAATCGACATCGTCTTCCATGATAAGCACTGACGATAGTTTTCGTTCGAGGACACTAAGGGATGAAGGCTGTTAGATTGGTGAAGCATGTATGTAGTTGGGACCTTTGGGGTGAGGGCCTGCGAACCTTCGAATTGCATTTATGTGTGCCCGCCACGATCCCAGTACTCCTCCACTCATTGTAAACCCCTGAACGCATCAGTCTCTTCAGTTGGTATTAGGATAGATAGCCAGCCATACTGCCGGTCGAGCCTTGTCTAAAACATCCTCGCCTTTAACAGCATCAACAAACTCCACTTCGAAGCCCGTCAACGAACTCGACAAGATCATTGCATCTCTCTTGTCGGTACGTTCCTTGAGCCCAAGAACAAGGACCTTCTCGAACTATAGAGGTGCAAACAAACGTTAGTCTAGTCATGCGAAAAGAACCGCGTAGATATCTAGCATGAAGGAGAGGTGACATACGCCAAGCGTTCCATTCCCCGCTCGAGCAATCTCCGTATGTTGAACTTGAGGCGTCTGCTGCGATTGAGACAAGCTCCATCTGGGCGTCGTATAATTGGAAGTGCGCAGGCCCAAGAAGACGAGCAGCAGCGAGATTGAACATGCTGCGATAACAAGGTGGCAGCGTGTGTTTTGGCGTATGGATGTCATTATGAGGACGAGCCAAACTCACATGGTATTTTTGTGCTTTAGGAAGGAAGGGAGAGAGGGAGGGAGAAACCGCAAGATTGTTTTCTCAAATGTTGGTACTGGTGGTACCTCATCAGGGGTGCCGGCGGCGGTAACACTCCATAGGAGGAAGGGAAATCCATATGAATACAACCAACCAGTTGGTAGGTACTAGGTAGGCATGCAACAACCCGGTCAAGTAGTATAGTAGCTGCTGCTTTAACCCATCCATTCACGGATCTATTCACACATGACATGACAGCGCAGCTTGCTTGTCTTGCCCACAAAAATGCAACTTGAAAGTGAAAAGCAGCATCGTTTGCTCCGTAATCTACTGCATCTCAGTGAGGACCTTACACATAATTTACTATACCCTGTACCTGCAGGCTAATAGACCCCTACAAAGCTTGTAGCAGATAAAGGTTCCACTGGCTATAAAGCTTGTTCAACATCCCGACTTACGCCAATCATTACTTATCGTACGGCGTACCTGCGTAATACAGTGGGATGGTGTGATGAATTGGCCCATCGGGTCCCATCTATACTCTGAGAATGCATCCGGATCACCCTCACTCTAGCTTCAAGGGGTCGACTGCCATTCAAGGCTAGGTAGATACCTGGTACAGTAGTTGCTGCCTTTCACTTTTGGGTACCGGTATTATAGTATTATATCAAAGGTGGTTGCAGACCGTAATATTTCCTAAATATCAATACCAAACTACCGGGTCATGCCCGCAGCGGGAGTCCCGCTCCTCGCTCCTTGGCACCTTGGCATTTGACCCATGCCAAGTTTTTTTTTATTAGGTTACTTCGGCGGGGTCTACCTTAATTCATTAGAAACATGATTATACCGATATAAATTATGTGCTAATCATTCTGAAACGTGCCAGATAAAGATAATTCAAGTTAAAAGGCATAGACTCGAAAATTGAAGTGTTTGTAATTATCCTATAACTTTTATTCAACATAATACTATTATAATAAAAGCTACCAATCTACTAATCCCTATAGTGTATTACGGCCTATCCACTTCTACTCTGCTTTTACGCGTACTCGAGTATAAGGGGGGGATCTACATAGTTAGGTAAATCTAGTATACGCGTTCCGATCGTGCGATTTGCACTGCTAGAACCCAGTCCCACATGAACTCACTATGTGTATGATTCCAATTATGCATTTGCCACCTCATTTTCGTTCAACGCATAAAGGTAGAGAAGTCTGTACCTAGGCCAAGTTGTCGACCAGTTGGGTTCTCAGAGGTGATTTTACACGGCCGGACATGCCGGATTTTATCGCCAAATGAAAAGGGGCGGCTCTATAATGGTACAGTAGTTTAAGAGCTGTTTCCACATGAATTCAGAATAGCAGAACACTTTGACCAAAACCAATGTCCATTGATATGAATTTTTATTCGCACCATTACGAGACTTAAGAGGTAGCTCATTTGTGCCAAGCCCGCCCCAGGACAATCGCCTCTCAACTAGGTTGTTCTTTCCCCTATCCTGTGTATCCCACCATTCGCTCCAAACTTTGAACATGGGTAGTCATAGAATTGTCTATTGACGAGGGAAATAGATTGGAAGAGGATGGTTCTCAATATCTATTCTCCGATATCTGTCATGGTGAGACTTTCCCAAAGGAGCAAGGGCTCCAAGGCTCCATCTTTGACAAGTGCCAGTTCGAATATCTGGTCTCTAATTCCACGGGCGAGCTTAAAAGACTAGGGAGTCTCTTCTCATATGGGATTATCTTCTGACGTCTACGGTATGGGTACGGAATTCAGCACATATTCCAAGAGCTTTTGTGTAGGGTTGGTGGGCATTCTGTAGGACGATAAAATCCGGGCCTGTGTTAGCACTTGTCATGACCAGAGAGTGGGGGAATAGGCCTACTGCTTGCGGCTTTATCAAAAGATTTTCGGAATAAAGGTAATGTTGGCTTTGTATCGTTGTGTGCAAGGTATGAGCGCACGCCTCCTTGTGAGAATAGAATGGTAAAGTGTGTTGGCTTCGATTCACTTGCATGAAGGCCCGCTCTTTGAAGTTGAGCTGCCTCCCATAGATTCACCATCCTTCCTCTAATCATCCACAGCAAAGAAGTCATCTTCTCTGCCACAAGATCCGAACACTTCTCAATTTCTGCGGCAGCCAAGCGCACAAGCCTCCACAATGCCTCCGTCTCAAGCGCGCGTCAGTTCAGACGGTTCAGTATTCCGAGCCGGAGCCCCCACGAAGGTAAGTAAGTTTATGGACCTTGGAATAATCACTGTCCAATGCGAGACAAGAAGGTCGTGAAACGACTGCAGGACACGGTCACAACCATCGAGCGAAAGGTCTCTGGTGTGCTCACTCCCAAGGTAGCGTCGCACGCGCAGCGAATCGAGGCTCTTGAGTCGGCAGTCAAGTCCCTTATAAATGCCAATATCAAGCTACGCAAGCCAGTTAACTGAATACCTCAATCAAAGGTGAAGAAGAAGGACACGGCGCACAAAGTGATTGTTCCACCACATCGAACACGGGCTCTGGTGACTTTACCGCGTCAGGCCAGCGATAAGGAGAGAATGAGGAGACGAAGGCCGATGAGGATGATGAGGATGATGAGGATGATGAGTTGAAAGTTGAAGTGAAGATGGAGGAGCTGTGAACTCTTGTTTGTGGTGAGCATCCCGTGTATTTTTACCTTGATAGCCGCGGTAGATAGCATTAATTTGTTTCGTCCTAGCAACACTCAAAATAATTTGAAAGCCCTGGCCTGCTCATAAATTTTATTGGGCTCATGCTCTGGATCTTTAATCTACTCTGATGCTTGCAGACGCGAGAACATTCTCGGGCAAGTGCCTCCAGTCTCCTTTCCCATATCAGCCGTGGAAACCAACCACGCTAGATCTGAAACTGCAAAGTTTCTGACTTGCCCTGTGCCTCTCCGCTCCTCAAAATCTTCTCGAGGATCTCCAAGTCCGCAAGAGCTTCCTCGGGAGATTGGTTCGGGAGGGTGTGACCCTTAGCAAGTGCCTCACCCCAAGCAGCATCCTCCTGTTTAACTCCATTCCCTTGGCCTCTTTCCTTGAAGTCAATCTCGGAAGATTTACCGTCCTTCTCTTCGCCCTCTCTGACAATTACCTTACTTCCTAAAACCGACACACTGCCTTTCTCGCATGCAATCGAATACTCACTACCAAAGAGTGTAGTGCCGAAGGACACTGAGAAGGTGCCAGAGATGCCAGACTTTGTTAGCCAGATAGAGTTGATGGTGTCGACTGGAGGAAGTTGTTCTCGGAGAAGCGTCGAATAAGCAGCTAGAGAAACGGGTTTGGTCTCCTTTCCTAAGAGCAACCTGGTTGCGGCAGCAAAGTGGACACCTATATTGGAGTTGTTAAAGGTACGGAACGTCTAGAAAATTATAAAAGAGCTTTGAGACTCAAAAGGTTGCTTACCACCGTCGAGAATGAAACCTCCTTGATATCCAGGATGTTGACGCCACGGCGTCTCTGTCCCAAAATTAGCTCAAAATAGCTTTCTGGGAAAATTTGTGGCCCTCACTAAAATACTTGTCGCCAGCACCCACGTTGCCAAAGCTCTTGACTGTAAACCCCAACACGCGTCCTAACTTCTGTACCTCCTGACTTGCATACACAAAGCTCTCTAAGAACCGATAGTTCTCTGCAACGCTCCAGGTTGCACCGCCCTTTACCTTGTCACTTTTTGAATACTCAATCAAACGCTGAGCCTCCTTGAGATCCTTGGCGATTGGCTTTTCGGAAAGTACGTGCTTGCCTGCGGCGAGTGCGGCTTCGATGTATTCAGGTTGATTGAGGATAGGCAGAGCAATTATGACGGCGGCAATGGAGTCATCGAGCAGCAAGTCATGGTATGTTTTTCCAGCGCCAGAATCATCCGAGTAGAGGTCAACTTTGACACCTAGTTCTTGTGCGGATTTGAGGGAACGCGAATAGATAGCCTTCAGAGTGAGATGGTCGGCGTGCTGGACGCCGGGCAAGTGGTGCTCCTTCACAAAAATACCGCTACCGATAATTGCTACTCCGATTGACATTTTTCTATTCGTAGAGCTGAAGTTAGAGACGATGTTGTTGTTTCTTGGATTATTTTTTGGTGACAGAGGAGGTAGCAGATATGTATTTGATGCAAGGGCGGGGCGAGGGTGGGGGGCGCCTTGAAGGGTTGCACAAACAAACTTTGTTCATCGGACGAAGTCGTTACTGTCCTGCACAACATCAAAGCCCGTGGACTTCTTTGAATCCTGCCATCGAGAAACATCGAGAAACATGGCGTTGGTACTAATACTACCAAGTGGGCGAACTTATCGTGGTATCGAATCTGTTGTGACCTCTCCGATGTTCCTGTATTTCAATATTGCCAAGTGGACGTGTCATGGCAAATATATCCCCATAAGAGAAGGTTCCACAAGACAATATTTCGTGTCTTACGTTACAGAGAGTTGTTTGAAGGGGTTAAACAAAAGCTTGCTGGTATACAGATCTCGGCACCAGATACCAGCACCAGTGCTGGGTAACGATGACAAAGACACCAAATGCTTACTGCAGAGCATGAGAAGGCAAAGTTGCCCGCTCCATCTTTCCAGCTGTCTTACCATGAGGTCTTCATCATTACAATTGGATGAAGCCGTCCTGCTGTTCAAACAAAGCATTTCCTAAATTCAGCTCTGTCGCCTGGATCACATGGGTGGTGTCAACAAGAAATGGAAATTGGAAAGACAGATTTCTGAAAGACTAGTAAGCCCTGTTTCACAACCTATCGAATATTTGTAAAGTACTGGTTCCCAAGCGCCTGACACTATGACTTTAGGCAAAGGATGAAGAGTTGTCTATCACACTGGCCCTAATCTTCTGCTCTGGATCCATCTCTTTCCGTCCGTAGTGACAAATTCCCAAGACCTTTATTTAGTGCCTATACCCGTCACCGCCCAAGCCTCGCAACTTATTTGCACTTCCATATACCATACCACGGAGATGAAAATGCGATCTCTGTCGTTCGTTCCCGCTACATGGAAAGGAGAATCGGGCTGGCCAAACGAGAACCTGATAACATCGCCAACTTCAACGGCTTGCAAAGGTGCCGTATCAAGCATACTTCTAGATGCTGCATCCGGGCGATATGAGTGTATCCCATGTCCATTGGTCGGTTGCTTGCTCAATTGTGTCGGATTTTCAAGTAAGGTCGTGTAATAGACGCTGTTGACGTCTCTTGACCGGTCTGGCTTGTAGAACCTTGCATCCATATGCCATCGAGGCGCCCTATTCCTGGCGGTTCTCAGACGCATGGGTACGAAGATACCATTGGACATGGCCCTTGGCTCCCCAGCTGCGATTTCCTTGGCTTGGAAGTCCACGGTAGACGAGGGATGGGACCAAGGTTAGAGAAAGAAGTGAGCTGTTCTATCTGATTGGGACCGGCTGTCATCTTGAAGTTGAAACCTGTAGAAGCTAAGACCGGTGTGTATTGACGTCGCAGCAGAAGAAATTTGATACTGATGGTGTTCTGTCCCAGTAAGAAATCTGGAATGTCCATTCCTTTTACGTCTCTTTTATCGTCAAATGACTCAAATCGGACGTAAAATATTCTTTAGGAGGTGTGAGACTTAGGATTCTCCCCGATTTCCCAGGAAAGAAGTGGATTTTACTACTATCTTCAGAATGTTTCGTAAGAAACCAAACAAAGGGGACTATCCTAGTACATTCGAGAAGTCCCTAAGTGCTTGATAAGAAGAGGCCACTTGAGTGTCTGGACCAGGTAAATCATCAAATAACAGTTGGTCTATGGATTCGTTCTCGCTCTTAAACATAACAACTAACAGCAAACAGGTTGTTTTCTTTAGCCCAATAACTAATTCAGGGGTAGCCACGTGATTCGATCACATGTGGAAGTCAACGATGTGGGGTTGTATTCTGCATGTCACAAGAATGGAACCCCTTAGGCTAGCGCCCTGAAACAGGTTCACCGTCTTCAACGACAGGCATAGTATAGAGGGTTCAAGTGATAAACTATAAAGGACTAGCTTGCAAATATTACGGTTCTGCCAAGTAGAACATACCCCCTAACATGTTCCTTCTTATATGAAACCATGCACGTAGCAAATATTTAGGTAATTTGTTTCCTTGAAGCCAGGGTAAAAGGTTATCGGAATCTCAGTAATTGAGTGGCTGAAAATACAGAGTTTCGGGAATTCCCCACCAACAAGCTGTACATGCATCCCGAATCCTGTCACCCTGTCACCACCACCGTTGTTCGCTGTCGAAGATACCCCTCAATCGAGAAATCTCCCCGCAGTCCACCACACTGCTGAAGAAACGCAGTGTTACATCGTAGATCACCCAATCAGTTTTAGAATCCCGAATGCTGTCATTCCTAGGCGTGCGTGTGTACTACCACCAGCCGCTTCTCTTGTTATACTAGCACCACAGTAAAGTACGCACGATATTACGTACAACACCACCATGCGAAAAGTATCCATTAGAATGCGGACGATTGCAGATCGACGTGCAACCAAAACTCCTGTTATCTTACCGTCCCGTCCAGCAGATTCAGTCCTTGCTCAGAGAGCTAAGTCCAAGTCCAAGTCCAACTGTACCCAACAGCCTGATAAGCGACTGACGATCCCCCTCTCCCATCTATGCGGCCTTTGCTGATCGCCAGCGCCTGTCACACAGGAGCGATTGGTAATTATGCGGAGACAAAAATACATACGCAAGCAGCCGAGAGGACTTGAGATGGGTAAGCACACATTCATGTCATATCACGTATTACATATTACACAGCGTGCGCATACTAAAAGTCCCATTCACATCCACAAACGGTCTATACACTAGAAGGTGTGGTCCTCAAGAGACCACCAGACGGACGCTGTGTATCTACATACAGAGCCAAAATGGACCGAGATTACTTTCGCAAAGCGGCGCCACTCAATCAAGTCGCGTCTGAAACGTATTTGTATATTAAGTCGGAAAGAGAATCGCTAGTTCGATACATCGGTGGCTGTACCGAGTTGCTGATATCAAATCTCGCTACCATTTGTAGCAACCCCGTAGAAACGCCATCGTCCCCTGCCACAGAACCCAACAATCGATGACCGGGAACACTATAAGGGATATATAAAAATCAGATAGCCGCCGTCCCGTGGGATAATATCGAAAAACATGTAGCTGTGCTGTATGACGGTGTCACATGTGTATGTGTTTGCTGTTTCGCCCAGCCGTATAATGATGATGCTGATGAATCGCTCGCCATGCCTAGATCAGAACTCAAAGGGAAACAAAATTGGAATTCAAATGTGCGCCACCGCTAAAGATGCTGAGGATACCCACCCCCTGTCCGCCTGCCTATGCAATATATATGGTTCGGTCATACAAGAAAAGAAAAGAGGTGCCAATTTTATGTGTTGGATCAAGGTATGCCCACCGGTGTATCCCCTGTCGTTGTGCTCGAGAAGCTATTGGATTGGTTAGATCCGTGTTGCGGGATGATTTTGAGCGAGGCACCCGTTTCTTCCAGGATTCTAAAATCGATATAGAGTGCGGAGGATGGCTGGGCGTATAGTTTCAAAAAAGATATTGTCTTCTCTAGAAGATCACGAAGTTTGTCTTTTTCAATGAACCTACGCAAGATAGGATCCTTGTACGCGGCTAGGAGGGTGAGAACGTTGCCCCATTGTCTAAGTAGAGTTAATATCAATCAAAAAGCTGGGAGGATATGGAGGCATACGCATGTGCAGTGCCCCAGATGTTTGTGACAATTATCCTATCCTTGCCCGGGTCGCCGAGGCCCCAGAAAGCAGTTGTACTCTTGATGAGAGCTCTTATGCAGAGCTCCGCATACTTAAGAACCTTCGGATCAATCTGATCTACATGAGTTGCACCGCTATCGATACCAGGAGCATCAATACCAGCCTTGAAGTCGCTTGGATACTGTTCACGTTGGTCTTCGGTCTCCGATTCCCTTGGATATTGACGATTGAGGATTTTTAGTACGAAGGGCCGATACGTGATCACGTTTGCTCCGTAGTACTTCGCTCGTAATCGAGCTTCGAGAATGTCGGTAGCTGGCTCGTCGTTCTCTTCCCAAGCCATAGCTCCAGCAAACCCACGGATATTCAGGCCATCTTCGCAAGCTTCGATAGTTGGATAGTAACTAGCACTAACCGTATCTGGCTCATATTAGCAATAATAACATAAATCAGCATCCTGCTACGCACCTCCAGGCTTATAGAACATATTGTGTAGCATATTTAGATGTTTTCGAATAAACAACTGAGCACTATAAGCTTCTATGATTCTGCGATCAAAACCATCAATATCCAAGGCAGCTGGCAGATTTGGCCCAGGCATATCTTCCTCGTATGTGAGAATGCCAGAGTGTGGCATTGGCAGCTCCGCAACAATATCACTATCTCGTGTTAGTATCACCGCTGATTGTTTATATAGACGGTTTATACCTTTCCAATTGTAGACAGGTCCAGAATGCAAAGATGAGAGGATTGTCCCTAGGAGGAACTTGTGCCATGTAATTATCTTTAATCTTCTTGAACCGGTCAAGTTTTCTAAGACAAGTCAATTCTGATCAAACACTCGCAAGGTTCAAGGACTCACGGTCTTAAGATAACTTGAAGACCTCTGCAGGCCTGGTGAATATAGGCGTGGCTCTCCATCACCCGGGCAAGTTGTCCATGGTATAAGCCTGCGAGGATATTGCAATGAACATGTTGAAGGCTATTACCTCCGAGCTGGTTACCAATGATGTCGGTCGCAAGTGCGAAATAAGCTAATCCAGGTATGCGGTCTAAGTTCTTCGCCTTTGTCGGATAGCCTTTTGTTGTGAACGCGCCTTCAATGGAGGTTCTCCGACTACGAGTTTGCCCATGATCTGTATCTTGCGGTGATGGTATACCCATTGGAGTGGACATTGAAGGTGAGCTCTGTAGAGGTGACGAAGGGTGACCGTGTCGGATGGTTGGAGAACTATTCCAAGTGCCGTCCGAATCTCGGTCAGGAATGCAATCAGGGATTCTCCCTTTGGACTGACATATTGACCCTAATGCGAGGACACAAAGTACAATCGCTGTGCTAATCGAACGAAATGGGTGGCCCGGTTTCAATTCCCAATCTCTCGATATCTCGGGGGGGGTGAAATAATCGGCTAAACCTGGTGAGCGTTTCCGTTTAGTTCCGGGACTTTCTGGATTCCTCACGAAACCTGCGCTTGTAGAACCGTGATTCGGGGTATGGCTAGCTGTAAGATTTACAACTTGTTTGGGTTTTGGAGAATTGTCCGGAATTGACCGCAAGAAAGTCTCGACAAGTGCGTCCAGCGTTCGAGGAATAAGCAGTGGATGCATATTATTGATATTGTCTTTGTATATCTGCACAAGATTGGCGACTCTATCTCTCGAAAAATTAGGCATGCCGTCGGAACCGATATCACCTCTTACGAAATCCGAGGGGAGGTTGGGAGGCGGCGTCCATCCACTACCGACCTGACCCCATTCTGGTCCAGGAGGCGAAGAAACTTCCGAGTTTGAGTCGCCAGAAATACTATCCGATCCATGATCGATCAAAGGATCCTTATCATATCCGGGAGGAGCATCAGTACCTTCCCCCCTGCCATACAGCCTGAGCAAGCCTCTTTTTTCCTCTACGATAATCGGGTACTTTTCGTTCTTGATCATCCTCTTTTGGTTGACCACGTCCTTACACATCTCAGCTATCGGCGGCTCAAGCAGTAATCTCGCGGCTCCAGTGGTGTGGTTCACTGGAATTGACGGTGGTTTAGGAGGTCCGGGATCACCGCCCTCTTCCTCTTCCTCTTCCTGTTGGTCTCGTAGTAAGGGGTCTTGTTGTTGTTGTAGTAGTGGAACGTTTTGCAAAGGAATCTGCTGCTCCTGCTGCTGCCGCTGCTGTAAAATATCTCTTCGTAACAGGCGTTCGGAACGCTCCTGGCCAGGCGTCAACGGGGGAGGTGAGGCGAGAGGCAATGGATGCGATTCTGGGTTATGTTGAACACGATAGTCGGAAGGGAATTCGTCCTCTGCATCCTCTGTTTTTAAACCTGGTGGCGGTAGTCTTCGTATTAAACCGTCCTGGACTTTCTGGACTTTCTCAAATTTGTCTTGCATCGCATTTACAGAATTTTCTATGCGCATTAAGGTCTCCAAAATGTCCCCCGATACCTTGTCTTGTCTAGTACCGTTAGTAATATTCGATTATTGACCAGAAAAAGACCCACTGTTTTGGGGGAGGGTCGCGGTAACGACAATCGGATCCCTTTTCTTTACAGGTACTACAAGAAGGCCTTCCTTCATCGCATTTGGCCTTGAGTGTTCGGCAACTATCACAAGCTTGAGCCGCTCGTTGAGCTTTCCTTGGTTTATTATTGCCGCCGTTCGAGGGGTAAGTAACGGAAAACGAATCTCGCGGAGGGACGAATTGCTGTGTGGGATGATACGGTTCTGTGGCCGACATGGGACTATGTGGAGGCGGGTAGGAGGCTGGATACGGGGGAGCTCTGACATGAGGTTCAAATGAAGAAAGAGGCCTCCCGTATCCATCATGATGTTGTAGGGACGGGGGGTTTACATGGTGATCGCCCGCAGTTCCAGTAGAAGGTGGTCGGAATTGAGGCTCATCTGACGGATCTCTCTTTATCATGTTTCGCTCTTGTTGTCCCACATAAGTTTGGGGAGGATGAGGATGATGATACACATGCGATGGTCCAGAGCCTGACCTGCGGGGATCTTGGTCGTATGGTGGGTGGTCAGTATGTACTGAAGGTCGGCGGCCCAAAAGATGGGGGTCAGAAGGCCGAGAGGAGAATGGAGAGTGGTGTTGGTAGGAAGCTGCAGAGGTCGGTACGGGAGGAAGTTGTCTCGATGTCTCTGTAGAAGTTGGCCATGGTGGAGGAGGAGCAGGAGGGTTCAGCCGGGCACGCTTCACGTCCGGTCCATCGTCCATTATAGCTAGCTATTCACGCAAGGCTCAAGCGACCACAGCAGCAGAGGCCATTGACGGCAGTCGAGCACGGCGGCTTACAGGTTCTCAGCGAACACAGAGATATCAGGAGCTTGGTGAGAGATCATTTGCGCCAGAGGTAGGACAGGCCGACGTGTTGATCATGTGTGTCATGTAACGCGTGCCGTGCGACCGGGTTTCGTGAAGGGCTTGGAGGGAATCTGATTAGAGAATGGCAGATCAGTATACGTGCAACGGCCTAAAGATTAAAGCATGAAAGTCGAAGCCATCGCCAAAGTGAAGCCGCAGGCATAAAGCTTAGAGACCGGATAAGTACCTTGGTCAGGCGCAGTTGGGCGTGTCCCAAGCCGCCCAGATCTGCAGAGGAGGATCTTCTTTCCAGAATGTGTACGAAATACGAGTAATGCGAGATACAAATCGGAGGCGTTGTGCGAGAGTCTCCTATGTTACTCTGTGGTGGGTTGTTACTTTGAACTGTTCATCGAAGAGCACGCAGGGCGAGCCAAGGTTCTAGCTGGGTATGGGTATGGGTATGAATGGCAGCCGTCAGCACCCGCTTGGCCAGCAACGGTAATGCGGTGCGGGACTCAGTAAGAGCCACTACTGTAAGTCTAACGTACTGGTAGCAATTCGCAAAGCCCTTGTAGTCTAGAGATCGGATCACAGCAGTTTGGTCGGTCACACTTGAGAGTTCTTGGGTACGACAGATGGAATGAGCTGGTCAAAGCCCAAGTCACGAGTGTTCAAGAAAAGGCATAGTACAGGATTTGATAAAGTACTTCTACTACCATACAGTACTACTAGTCGGCAAGGCGGGTATGCCCTAGGTCCGGTGATAGGATAGGGGCAGAGATCCCTGCGACTGTTTTGCTGCGAGATGCAAGGATTATCGCTGCTCTGGTATCAACAGCTTCTGCGAGGCTCTCTAGTGACTGATTACTCACTCAGAGCGGGCGGGCGGTCGGGATGGCGGGCGATGATCGATTGGAAAATTCAAAGCAGAAGTCATTGGGCACCATCAGGTTGCAAAATATACTTCATATGCCGAGTACTGTAGGAAGTACGGATATGTGTAGGTGAAGGTGAAGGTGAAGTGAAAGGTGGGACAAACAGCCGTCACCACCCAAGAAAGATAATCAATCCCCCCTCAGTACTCGAGTACGAGTACTGTAATCGTCTCTGCCCGCCGGCCTTTGCGAAGACGAATAATGCCGAAATTGGTATTTCACCGTATCTGGACGGTGGGCTACCGAATCTAGTTCAAGTAATTAAGTAATTAATCCGATTCTGTACGGAGCGTAATGAAGATTTTTGACCCTTATGCCTACCCTGCCCTGCCCTGCCCTGCCCTGCCATGCCTCCGTGATTTTGATCTTGTCAAGAACGTTAGCCAGGATATCAAAGTGGATATTATTCAGCAAGGCCAGGGTATTTATTCGCGCGAGGCGTCCACAAAGACCCGAGTGATAGCTGGGCTGGGTCTACAGTAGACCCAGCTCGGTCTAGCCCACAATGGTACGGTAGTAAAAGCAGCGTGCGCTGAAGCTCGTACCGTGATAATAACCAGTGGTTGACCGCATATCCATAGTTTGTGAGCAGAATGTCTGGTGTCTGTCTGGTGTCTGTCTGGTCGATTAATTGTGCGAGGCCCATATATCGGTAGTTGCAGGTAGGGCCTCAATACTTACTTCTACCCTTTTTATCCACTTTGATCATCATCATCATCATCATCATCATCATCATCATCAATCCTCCAGGCAGAGACTGAATTTTGGCAGGTTGGCTTATCGTGTGCGTGTGGGCTCTGGAAGTCCTCTGCGTCCGTACAGTACAGTACAGTACTGTATGATTGATGGTGGGTCCGCTTACTAGAGCTCGCTTGAATGGCCTGCCGCCTGTCAAGCGGATTTTGCAGGCACTCCTAGTCCAAGCCAAGGCCAAGTCCTCTTACCGATCCCAAGGGCATGGACATGGGGCATGGGCGTGGAAATGGGCGTGGGACTTCACTTCTTTCAGCGAATCGAGTTTCGAGCTTGGGTTTCTTTCTTCAAGAGGAAACTACTTCGTACAAAGTAAAACCAAGCCGTCTCCCAACTCCAAGCGGTGGCGGGCAATAAACTTTCAGGTCTTTTCGGAAAGTTGATCGAAAAGTGGCCGGGAGGCGGGAGGGCCCTGACCAATTAGAGCTAAAGACTATTTATTGCTATTTTTCTCATTCCAAAGCGTGTCAAAGCTACTCGCAATGATCTTATCCATCTTATCAACTAACCCCCGACTCAGCCACGTGCTGTAACAAATATGGAGCGGTTTCATCATGTTGGGATCGTCGCAGCTTACTCCTGCCTATACTCCGTACGGACTCACGGAGTCTTGCTCGGAAGGAAGCGTGCCCAATGAACATGGCGTTCCTGAAAATAGCTTTGGTCGGTCTTTTACCTAGTGAATACCGAGTCATGATTCATGAGTCCTCACAAATCGGCTGGGGTTCGGGGTATTTCATATATAATTGTGTATTTAAGCACGAGTCGAAGCTTACAACTTGCTAAACATCGCGGAGTAGCGGACGAGTCTAGCCATAAAAACCGTCACGAAATTTGCGGAATCGGTGGCCAACGTGCAAATTCATCTCAGACCGAGCCGGCTACCGAATACTTTCGTAAATAACTCCACTGTCCTCCAGGGGCTACCCTGACTAAGTCTCACCGCTGGTGCAGCTCTTCTGGCGATGACGCCGACGCTGTGACGGTTCGTTGTGGGAACTACGACTAAGGTAAACTTCGTACGAAGTATGTGGACGATGAGATCTAGAGCTGGGTCCTTCCCTGCTTCTATGGAGTGGAGGTACTGACTGTATGACTACCCCGCCGGGCCGTGAATGTCGGGTCATAAACTCCACGCTCTTCAATATTGGCACATCGGCACCAGCTTCATAAATCCAGTGTTGTTCCTTTTCACCTGGCCGTACTGTACATGAGGTTGAACTTGAAGCTGGAGTTGAAGCTGTAAAGTTATCCAAGTTTTCTGCAGGTCATTTTGGCTTATTATTCACCGCAGATTCAGCATGATTTACCCGTAGGAGGACCCTCAGTTGACCGCTCTTTGTTTTCGGCTGATCATAAACAGCGGGCCATTGAACTTTGCCCTATACTTTTAGAGAGCTCATCAGCCGCAATGCATAGAAAGAGACGGTATACCGTCACCGTCCCCTCAAACTTAGCAGCCTCCCAGATTACCCCGTGCTCGAATAGCAATCAGGTGGAGGGGTAATGTTGAAAAGTTGCGAACTGCCAGACGCAGTACAAGGATACCGCTGTAGATCGATACGGAGGTACAGTACGGAGAAGTGAGGCTGCCAGTACTGAAGTGTCAGAGTGCCAGCAGGATTGGAATAGGGCATCATCGGCCAGTGCGGAGAAGGTGCATGCCCCGGAACAATGCATTCACCACATGGTTTGATCGGAAATTTCTCGATTTTGGACCCTGGATGTTTGCAACAGATGCCGGTAAGTAACGGTAGGTCTCCGAATGAGCCGAATTCGCTTATTACGAAGTACAGTATGACTCGTCACGCCAAATCGTCCCAAACGGACATATTGCTTCGTCACAGGCCAAACTGTTACGCCAAGAAGACCAGGGCAAGGGGACCTTGCTTTGGTGCGTTCACCACCCTTCTTAACCCCCCTGCTATAGATTCCTTGGCGGAACGGTTTGGCCTGAGAGGAAGTAGAGTCGCCGATTGTCGAAGTCCCAGCATCTAAAAGAGCAGGCAGCTGCAGGAGATTTGAATTATGCGGAAGCAGGGAGACCACGTCCAAATTTATTGCTTGTAACCCTTTGTGGCGCAACGCTCACCTGACCAGCAATGATATACCACTTGTACGGAGTACTGTAATGTGGTTGCGGAGGAGAGTGCATCTTCGACAAACCATAGCAGACACGGTCAGATGGGACATGCGTGTTTCCTATGCCATTCCTTTATGCATATATGCATTACCAAAAACATGAGGCTCACACGCTCTGCCGATTGCCATAAGATAATGATCACGCGCGGCTGTTTTCACACCATTGTAGAAATTGTTTTGTTCTTGTCTACGGACTACGAGTCATGACAAGAACGCACACTTTTTCAAGGAACCCGTGACTCGGTTTTGATCTCATCAAGCCGAGAGATAGGATAGATTCGTGCACTGACTTCCATGATGGAGGAATGGAGACATTGGAATGCGGCGAGGAAATTCCTCCAATCGCATGGGATTGGATGCAGCGTGGACGCAGTTGAGTACTGTAATACTCCGTAGCAAACCCAGCAAGCCTGGGGTGTAAAAACAACTCCCTGGTCAATGCCAAGTTGCCAATACCCAGGGGGGACAGTCACTTCCAATCAGAACAATAGGCTTGAATCTTAGTAATATCGGTCTCAATCAATATCGACATTGACACTGGGTTCATAGAGCCGACGCTTCTTGGAAGCACTGCTTTTTAATTTCCTGGTTGGTTTTGGAGTTTGAGATGCCTGCTGGGCCTTCGACCCCGGTAGAAATGAGTCTTTTGTCTGCTCGCCCTCGGCGAAGACTAGATCTCCTGTCATAGATAGGCTAGAGGCTTCTTCCATCAAGATGCCGAGCGCTATCAAGCCAGTGTCATCGAGACTCTTCCAATCTTGGGCTCCGCCGTCTGTAGTGTTTCGCGAGTAGAAATCAGACGCATAGCAGTGGAGGGCCTTGAGAAGATCAGACTCTGGCAGCTTTATACCAGGCCTCCTGTCGCTCGCGAAGTATATGTCATCTTCTGCGAACCTTGTTGGAGCATTCTTTCGGCGGAACAAGACTGCTTCAGGGGGTACTGGCGCAGCAGAACTTGAGGGGGTGTCTCTAGTGGAGGAGAATACTAATCGCTTCGGGATGAAGCCTGCTGAGGACACTCGACCTGCTTAGATGTTACAATGGGATTGACATGATACAATAGAATGGGTGGATCAAAGGTACCTGCTACGGCGTCATAGAGGGTTGCGGTTTGTCTAGCCTTGTTGGTCTGAAGGAGCATGTTCTGTTCGAGTTCGAAGGCACTTGGCGCCATTCGCAGTGTGTAAGGTAGCACCGCCAGCACGTAGCAGATAGGTGCGCGACGATGAAGTAGTAAGTGCAAAGTCGAAAGGAAGGAAGAGGAAGATAGAATATTAGGCGCGATGGCTGGACTACTTGTACAGTAGTTGTACTTTTATAATAGCGTGGATTTTATGGATATTTTCTCAAGTTTCGCGTGGAATATCCGCCGCCATTTAAGTACTGTAAATTACTCACCGGCGTTTCCTCCTCGGTCTTCCCCAGGATCTACCCCTCGTGCTGGACACAAAAGCAGCACTCATTATCATTCGATTCACGGATGTCCCGCTCCACTTGACACATTAAAAACCGGTGCCGCTTTTTCTATCTACCGTTAGACTGACTCCCTGAGCCGTTTAACTACCGTTCATATGCGCGTGCGAGGTGAGGACGAAGTATCGATATCGATACTGGAGTCAGGGTTTTCCCACCAGCAATAACCAGTCATTCTGAAGCCTCTCTTCCTCACTATTCGCCCCTCGGCGCGAACGCACAAGCAACTAAATGGATGAATCAGCTCCTGTTTGAACGCTCCACGGGCCTGCTAAGCCCTGAACGCTTTGCACGCATACAGACTATGCAACGCATCTATGCGGTCCAGTCTTGCTCGACACTGAGGTTCAATGGTGGTGAAAAGGAGGTCACCATACCGGAACATGACGCTAGTCAATCTTCTACAGGGTTTGAGCCGGTGGCATCCAAATTGTGGGCGCATCAAGCTGGGGTAACTGCGCTCGCGGTGGACATTGAGAACAGGGTCCTTCTTTCTGGGGGGCTTGATTCCTCTATAAGACTTTGGCATCTGGAAGACTGCCCCACAGATGCGAAGCTCACCCTCAAGCCCACTGCTGCGATTTCCAGGCAAGTTTCCAACGGCCCATACTAGATATAGTTACTAACTACCGCCTAGAGCAGCATCAGCACACAAATTTGGCATTACACATCTCAGCTTCTATCCTTTCGACTCTGCGGCTTTTCTCTCTTCCTCGTATGATCACCATCTCAAACTATATGCTACAGAAACCCAGACAGTCTCAGCAGACTTCGATTTGAAGTCTATTATTTATACACATGCGCTATCCCCTATTGCTCAGCATGTGCTGGTAGCTTGTGCAACACAGCATCCAGCTGTCAGACTCGTTGACCTCCGCTCCGGAGCAAACACGCACTCCCTTGCTGGTCACCATGGGGCTCTCCTATCATTGGCTTGGAGCCCTACATTGGAATATATCCTTGCGAGTGGAGGAGTAGATGGAACGGTGCGATTATGGGACATTCGTAAGAGCTCTGGGCAGCTCGGTGTTTTGGATATGGAAGATTCTACTGGCATAGCTGGAACTGACGGTATGGGCAGAAGTTCCCGATCTCGAGATACAGGGAAAGCTCATCATGGCGCTGTGAATGGGCTTACTTGGACTGATGATGGCTACCATCTTGTCTCGGCTGGACATGATGAGCGAGCACGGGTCTGGAATGCTGCTACAGGTGCGAACACGCTAGCTAGTTTCGGCCCAACTCTCAAGAACGGGCATTTATCAAACCTCCCTCTCATTGTGTCACCTACCGCTTCGACTCCAGCGGGCCAAGAGCTGCTATTCTACCCCAGCGAAAGAGAACTACTCGTCTTCGAGCTCCATCAAGGCAGACTTGTCAAACGCCTGAAAGTACCAGGACCGAATATAGCTTCTGTTAGGTCTAGGACCGGAGAGCGGAATATTAAGAATAGAATCACCGGGCTCGTTTTCAGAGGTCAAGCTGATGGCATTTATTCAGCTCATACCGATGGTCAGATCAGGGCCTGGCTTCCAAAAACAGCAGAAGATGATAGACTAGATATAGAAGAAGAGGATGGTCTCAAACGCCATGCTCAAGACGACGAGGACGAAAATGGGAGGAGAAAACGGCAGGTCTTGAACGATGTATTTACGGATCTAACTAGACAGAAAATCAGTTTCGGGTGAACCGAGTAACACTGTCCCAACTATCTTACCGGCAGAGAGTGACCAACGAGATCCTGAGGATGATCAATGGCATGTTTGTATTTCAACTATTCCCATAGACTAGTAAACCTATCTATATCTAAAATTTGATACAACATATCACCCTCACTTGTGATCAGTTATTGTCATGCCTCGATCTTGTATACAACAGCACTTGAGCACTGGACAAGAGTATTGAAGCGAAATATAGTTCAACAAGCCGAGTATTTCATTATAATTACTTTCCTTCTTTCTGGCTTTCCAAACTTCCGGTATTCGAGTAACCGCTCTAAAATTGACGAAGGTTTCTTTGCGTCGCCCACCAGGCCTGCAAGCTTTTCCGCAGACAACTCAACCTAGCTTTCCTCTATACTTCTTCCTTTCTAGGCAGGAGTGTCTCGTTAAATTTGAGATATCAACAAATTTGAAGCCCCTTGGATCTATCACTACTTGTAAGATTATGTAGAGTGAAGGTCAGGTCAAGCCGGAACTCCACGAGCAATGAGCTCAGCTCTTACTAGCCTCCGTCGGGCAAGAAAGCTCCCTCAAACACTCTCGTCTTCCTTCCCCTTCACAGGCCCCACATTGACCACTTTCTCATCACCTCCCCCCTCCATCATCTTCCCCCTCTTCGCCCTCCTCTTCTCATCAACATGGTCTCTCCAGCCCCGCCCCCAAGTAATCGCAGCCAAAGTAGCCAAACTACTCACGACCAGAAACCCGGCACTGATTGTTGAAAACCACCCAACCCCGATCTTCTTGACGGCAGGTAGCACAGTCGCGCTCCCCAGCGCCGCAAATAGGTACCGGATCATATAATTGCCCGCGATGACTTCCGCGGAACTCGACTGCATCACGTCCAGACAGTACGTGTTGAGTGAGGGGAAGCAGAACAACTGTGCCACGCCTTGGCAGAACATCATGATGACCGGCAGGGGGATGCCGCCGAATTTCTTCTCGATCGACCAGCCGTAGATTAACATGCAGGCCGGGATCACGATGCCCAGGAACGGGAGACAGGACCGCAGTCTGTCTTCGGGAACGCGGTTGCCGCTTCTTTTCTTGGTCCACTTGATGGTAATGTGGTCGGCGTATCGGCCGCCGAAAAACGTGCCGAATATATATCCGCAGCCGGGTGCGAGATAGAAGAGTCCGGATTGGATGGGCGTGGTGAGGTTGAAGCGGGGGTTGAGGATGTAGCGGATAGGGGTGAGAAGCGAATACATGTTCCAGACTAGCGATGAGGATGCCAGAGCCACCATTATCAGATTCGGGTACCGGTAGAGACGTACCACGCGCCACGGGTTCAGCATTCCCCATAGGATGGCAGCTTTTTTCTTGGTGGGCAGTCCGACCAACTCGTCAGATTTTATGTGGTGGGCTGTCTCCGGGAGTAGAAAGAAAGCTCCTACGGCTGCTACGCCAGCGAGTGCAGTTTGCAGGTAGAAGATCCCACGCCAAGATCTAAATGTGACGATTATGCCGCCAATGAAAGGACCAAAGGCAGGTCCTATCAGAGTTCCCGAGAGGAACCAGCCCATTGCAGTCGCCCGTTCCGTGGGCCTGTAGATGTCGCCGATGCAAGATGCACCGATAGTCAAGAACGATGTCCCTTCAAACGCCGTGAGGATCCGGAATATGAAGTAGGCGACGAGGTTTGGTGATAGCGCGGTACCGAGCGAACAACCTAGGAATAGGACGGCGGTTATGAGGCAAATCTATCAACGTCAGAGAGGACGAGCGCTTCACAAAAGGTGGGTAAGGAAACTGACAGGTCTTCGTCCGTACACCTGGCTCAAGGGTCCCCAAACACAAGGAGAGAGCCCCATAAACAGCATATATAGAGCATTACTCAAGTTGATGATGGTCCCTGTGCTGTGATATGTAGCAGCAACTTCAGGGATAGCGGACAAAATCGTTGTACTCGAGATTGGAGCAAGGAAACTGCAGAACGAGAGCAGGGCAACGATGATGACTTTTTTTGATGGTTTGATTCTGTCATATACTTCGTCTGGAACCTCAACATAGGATGAGTATTGTTGGATAGGGGCATCTTGCCCATGGGAGACGTGTGATTGGAAATGGGTCAGAGACGGAGGATGCTCAGCGACGCTCACTGTCGAAATGGAACCAGAATCACCATGGGTTTGAGAGAGATTTTCAGACGACACCACGGGATATTCATGGGGGTTCGGAGACATGGTAAAGTATGAGTTTTAAACTATGGTTCTGAGGTATGAACTCATATGATGATGGAAATATGCAGCAGACGCGGTTGAAGTCTTCGCTCTGCTGGATCATGAGAGGCAAAAGAGAGCGTGCGGGAATTGTTTCAATTCTCTAAATCCAATTGTAATTATGGGCGAAATGAAAGAGCGTGGTGAACAGCCAAAGATATAAAGAAACATCGTGAGTCAAATGCCCTGCTGGATATTGAATAATAAGACAAGGTTGGTTGGTTGTCCGACAACGGCCATCTCCAAGTCGAACGAGTTAGTGTCTCTCGCTGTCATGGCAGATTCTGCAACATGTTTTGCCTAGGTAGGCAAGGTTCAATTATCGGAGCACCGCTGTCGTTAGAATATCCTCAATCCTGCTGCTCTGATTTGTTTGTTTGTTTGGACTCAAAGACCCAAGGGTGCAGGCTAGTGCCGTCGTTTCCGTAGGATTAATTACAGTAAGGTAAGTATCGCCGCCGGCTGCAGTGCAGTGCAGTGCAGTGCAGAGAGGAAGAGGAAAGAGCGTCGATTTTCGGGGAAATTCCAAATAAGTATAGAACAATACCTGTACTCATCTTACCGCCTTTATTGGTAATCACGTAGTACTTTACAAGCCACTTGATGCTCTTCACGATCTCAAGGGAAAATTTAAGCAATTTAAGCCTCTTCCGAGAACATCTTCTAGGAAGGTTAAGCGTGCCGCGGTGAGAGTAAATCTCGCCCGCTGCATGAATCTGAGTAGCGATGTAACCATCCCACTTTCAGATCAAAAGAACGTGAACGTGCATGCGCCTCAACGATGCATGACAACGAACTCATGTCGTTGTTGTCTTGCACGAATCATCCCTACCCTCTCCCTCTCACCTCTCACACCTCTCACACCTCTCACACCTCTCACACCTCTCACACCTCTCACGCACGTGCAAATTACCGAAGAGGATACACTTTGTGTGCAGTGCATTATTATAACGGGCCCGAAAGATCAGATTGCGGGCCGCCGCCTTCGCCCGTGTGCTTTTCCGGTCCGGAAATCTGATGTGCAGATATAGATGGCCCTCTTTTATCCGATACCGCTATATTCTGATTCCGAATCAGGGCAACGGAGCTGAGAAATTGTATTTCACGGTCTAAGATTGTTGAGAAGTGTGGTTACACGCAGAGTCAACCCTTTAAACCCAACCCCCCACCAAAAAACCAAAAAATAAATAAAGAGTTAAAATCACATCAGTGATTTTGGGCTTATAACAGGGTTCAAAAAGTTACCATAGAATTCAATACTCCTGCTGGTATATACCATATGTAGTGAAATATTTCCACTGTATATATATATTGAACCTCTTGTTCTCATTGAGCTCAGTTAGGTTGAGAATCCCGGTAGACTCCTCTCTAGACTACGTTGAACACTGTTTTTATATACCCCTCGAATTTCCAAAATGCCAACTTCTCAGATACAAAACATATCACCAGCCGCAACTCCAGTATAGAGGGTAACGAGACTTGAGGTGGAATACCGCTTTCCCAGACCCCTTCTCCTCCGTCTCCTCTAAATCATTTCCTGGCCTCCTTCCCACCCCAAAACTCCTCCACAAAATCCACAACCTTTCCTATATGACTCCTCACGATCTCATGCCCCGCTCCATCCACAACCTTCACCCCCTTCTTCCACTGTACACTCGCTAATTCCCTTTTCATCATCTCCTCTGGAAAAACCTCATCCTCGCCACCAAGCACAACCAGCTTCTCTATCTTACTTTGCGACAACTCCCTATACGTTCCGTGTAAATCAAAAACAAGACCACCCCTAAACGACGCTACCAGACTGGCTACATGACCACGGTGATTCTCCCTCTGCCAAATCCGCGCAGCCACAGGATCAATTTCTCCTTTCTTCAGCCTCTCCTTCCATCCCTCTACAGGCCGCGCATCCAACCCCTCAAGAGCGTCAGTGATTTTCCTCTGAGCAAGCCATTCACGCCCCCACCCCCCATCTTCGATAAACGCATCGTACCAACTCTGATCACTCTTCTTCCACAGCCCAGCAGGAGCGACCAGGACCAGGGACTCCACGGCTGTCGGGTGAGTGGTTGTGAAGCTAGCTGCGATCGCACCCCCTAGTGAGAAGCCAAGGACATGAGCACTAGTCCATTCCAAGTGCACGAAAAGCTCTAGCAGTTGGTGGTGATACAAGGCAGGAGTGTGCGGCGCGAGCGGGGTGGAACTTAGGCCGTGTCCCCAGGTATCGTAAAGCACCACGTTCTCCCCTTTCCCAGCGAGTGCGAAGGCCAACGGTGCCATGCCGATAGCTGGTGTCCCAGCACCGTGGACGAGAACTACTTTTCGTCCGGTTGGGGGAGAGCTGGGTTTGAAGATGTAGTAGCGGACATAGCCCCAGGAGGAGGTGAGAGTTGCGCCTGGAGGGAGGAGACCGCCAAACTCCTCATCGAATGATTCAGCGGAAGGGGCGGGGATGTGGTTTAGGCCAGAAATATGTGGTGGTTGTGGAAGTGTGGGAGCTGAGGATGTCATATTGTTTCTGGCTTCAGAAATTTCCCCTCAATATTTCGACGAGAATGAATATTCAGGAAATCCACTGGGCTAAATGTGAAGTGTCTTTGATGAGTTCGAAGATGTATGAATTGGATGCTCAAAACGTTTTAGCAAGAGTAATATATAATTTGAAAACTATAAGTCTGAGTCATGAAAATTGAAACATGTGATTCGGTGATTCGTAATACCAGTAGAAATGATGTATAGCCGCAGCAAAAAGAAATAAGGAAGACCGAAAATACAACATAAGCGAAGCCAGCACGCCCTGTTTTATACATGCATGAGCTTACTACTTCCGATTAGTGACAAATAATATCACGTGCTACCAGGCTTCAACAACACCTTTGTTCATCCTTGTTTGTGGTTATATATTCCATCATATTATGATATAGCCAACTAACTATACTCAAAGACCATTAAGATTATTCTGGGCTGTCATGGCATCCCCTATTTCAAGTGAGTAAGGCTTCTGTCAAGGGAAACTAGCAACTCACCAATATCCACGAAATCTAACAGGACGACGTTAGGGTTTGCTCCATGCTGCTGAGCGCAAAGTCCTGCCTGTGCACCAATACTACCAGTTCCAGTCGCAGCATTTGTATCTGGAGCGCTGCCCCTATCTGGCATCAAAACCCCTGTGCTAAGGACATTGATATCGAGAAAGTGGTTGACAATGTACATGAGTCCAGCACCGTTGGAGCCAGATGGTCTATCAATAGAACAATCGGGAAAGTCAGAAGTCGTAACATCATCTGTGGATTGAGATTTTCGAGTCAGTATTGCTTCTTTGGAACAAATCAGGTCTATACTTGGAATGGACTAGGGATTATCCGGGGGATAGCAACAGTCTCAAGTCTTAGATGGACAAAGAAACGACGTTCTACTCTAATGAGATGAGCACTTACAAGGAGTTTCCCAGAAATAAGAAAATTCACTGCACAATAAGTCAGTATATGGATATTTTCAAAAGGTCAGGCGTCTCGAGACGTGATCTTGGGGAAGAGATAGAGGGGGGGAGATAAAAGAACTTGACTCACTCCAAAATATACGGGACTGTCCCCGTGTTCGAGTTGTAGTCTATCGTCTCAGTTAGATCAAGGGCTATTCTTCGTGAGGGAGAGACAGATAACGAACCCATAAATGTGATCAATCGAGTATTGGCGGAAATCAAGTCTTGCAGAGTTGGCCAATCGCCCAAAGCAAGCTGATTTGGCGGCGTATAGGTATACTTTGAGATTCCAGCATTGTCGTATGCGTCAGCAAACATGCTCACAGCAATGGCGTCCCCATTTGTCAAGAGCAATGTGACGACCTCGTTAGGATTAGAGTCCATCCAAGTTCTGATATCAGTAAGATAATCGACAAGAACTCCAGAATCTTCCTCCCAGCAGGAAGTATGGCACAAGAAGATCTGGTTGAGAAACGAATGTGTCTGGGCTGTAAGAAATCGAATGCCGGCGTTCAGTTGCCCCGTAACATTGAGATTTTGGTTGTCAGTTGGCAAGTCCCCAACAAAGGCCGAGTCATGGGCTCCTATTTGAGTGATATTGGAATATTTCCTGGAGCATAGTGCATCATTCCCATTGCAAGCAGCTGCGCTGACTTTGCAAGGACCAATCAGAAAGAGCCAGAAAAAGATTTTGAGAATCATCTTGTCGACTTTGACAATTTACCCGAAGCAGTGAGAGTTAAAGAGAAAGGGAATAGAACGACGGGTATATATGAAGCAGAAAACCAGATACTGTATTTTTTGGAGGTTGCCTTCCTATTCACGCGGCTGCCATGGGCAGCTTCCCCATATGGCATGAGATCGGGTCATTTAAGGTTGTGATCCGCAGTCATGTCTAGTGTGAACCAGTTGGCCTCGGCTTGTGCGACAGGTTTATTCTATATTTATGCGTAGCGGTACCTGAGAATACTGAGCTTCTTCTTGTGGTTGGCAAATCGTGTAGTCGTCTGGCTGTGTGATTGGAAACGACACGAGAACAAGCGCCCGAAAGGATCGCAAAAAAGAATGAAGCCGAGAACTGGGGGAGACCCGAATGATCTGCATCGGTCCTGCATGAACCTAGATCCATGCCGGACCGGTAGATTGACAAGGGCTCACGAGCCATGATTCTGCAAAACAACTCTTCATCAGCCTCCTACGTGGTCGTCGCTCAAAATGTCAAATCTTGTAGGCTCGTGGCAGAAGGTAGGTTGGCACGTGTCGATCCATCCGTGTGCCAACTGGAGCAGATCCAGTGTCAACGCTCTTATCTCAAGTGTAAGAGACGCGAAGGATCGTGACTTGCACAGGTGGCAAATAATGCATCTTGGGTTGATGATGAATGATAGGTTACTAGGTCTGGGCAGAAGTGCTGCAGTGCAGCCTGCAGGTGACAATGCGGGGTTATGAAAGCTGGAAGGTGGTGTTCCGAGGCGAAAATCTCCAGTTTTAGCTAAGTATACTGGAGCTGAGCTCTCTCGGTGATACTACAACCACCAGAACCACTTACTGAAGCAGGCACACTATTACTCCGTATCGACATGTCTCATAAAACTCCGATGCCACATACTACTCGAGTAGCAGGTAGCGTTCCGATTTTCCAGTCCTGTCTGTATTTAGCAAGCGAACCTCGTGACATAGGCTGCCTGTGACATAGTATCGTACCAAGTCTCCCGCAAACCTTCCCCCAACTTCCCCCCTCCTCACTAAAAGTTCCGCCATCCTCTCTTCATCACTCTCTTCGACCCAAGTACCATAACTTGAAGCCGGTCCTCTCTTATTCTCCCGGCCATGTTCGCCTATGACTCGCGCCTCCCTCTCCACCGCCCTAGCATTCCGAGACTATGCTAGATCGCGAAACATGTCAAACGCCATTGAGCCCGTAGTCCTCTCGCTCCGCATCTGGATAATTCCTTGGGGTGGAACGACAAAGATTGAAATCCACCGCCTTGGCAACTATATCTTGTAAACCTGCTCCGCTATTTCAAAGATCTTCGTGTTTCTTCTTTCATGTTGGAATTTCCAATGGACCTTTTGTCCTACTGGCGTCTATAGCCGACAAAGAGTATGAGCTGAGTTTTGAGGCCGCTGGCTTGGTACCAAACTCTTGACGGATCCGTTCGTGGTATAATAAATACAATAGGGTTATCCGAGGCAATCTAACTTTCAAGGAATATAACATTACAAGCATGTCGCTTCATGGGAAAGAAGATCGCAGCAGCTATTACGAATGCAACACTAGTACAGCCACTCCAATTCCACTTCTTATCTTTGCACCCCTGTTAATTGCCTCAAAAGATTCGTATCTGGGGGGTTTCTGGTCGTGGGCACACTTACTTCTCGTGCGGCGAAGGTTGTAATGGAGGATTCGACAAGGTCGAGGTGGGCCAATAAGTTTAAAGGGGATGCAGCAAGGGGAACATCTGCCATCGCAATTAATGAAATATCCGTACTTTCTAATTGCAGCAAGTAGCATTGTTCCCTCCACAGAAAAATATACCTGCTGAAGGTCAAATTCTGGAACCGGTTCCTCGAATTCTTGACATAATGGATCTTTCCGCGTCGACTACTGGCATGGCTGGTACACTAGTCCCAGATTCAGCAGCACCAATGTATAGAGAAAGTCTCCGGGCCTATGAAATGATATGGAGTAAATGATCTGGACCAGGTATCTGGGAGCTGTCAGAGATAGAACTAAAATCCATAACATTTGGAATGAAGAGTCTATAGACGCTCAATGTATTATTTGAAACCCCTGGAAATAATGAAATAACTGGACTATGACAACATGAAATGATTTTTTACACAATTGCAAGCAACAGCTTTGTTGTAAATTAAATCAAGCGTACACAAACGAGCATTGCAACCCTCCATAACTCTTACTCAGTACTCGCTACACAGTAAGGGGTCCGACAGGATTCATTGATGTGGCAAGAGAAGGAAGAAGCAGAAGCTTAAAGAAGCTAAGCCCTTTCACCTGTCCTGTACCTGCTCTGCCTGTCAATTTCTGTGGTGGGGTAGCACGTGGGTCGGCGTACAATATGAAACCTCCGATGTACCTCGGCACCGCCGAATGCGAAATTGGCGACACGACTCATCCACCTCAGTCACATAAAATATAAATTGAAAGTACCTACAAGTACACAAGAAGTCCTGGAGGGAGGGCATTGTAACCATCCTATCCCACCAGTCTCTCCCTGTGCCCACTCTTCTCCCCTCTTCTCCCCTCTCCCTCACCATGGCCTCCGCAACGCGCCTCCCCCTAAAATCCATCCTCTTCACGGGCACGCTGGTCTTAGGAATCGGAGCTTCGAGAGTCAATTTACGCTCTCACGCCATATCCTTCTTCACAGGATCAGGAAGAAACTCCCGAATACTCGCAGCGGTTATTCTCCTTGCCAATCTCAAGAATGTGCCATTTGCCTGGCATTACCGCGTATGGGGAGCAATCCTGCGCCATTGCCTCTTCAGCAAGCCTCGAATGCCACCCGCCCTCGCGACCTCGTCGCTCTTCCTCCCCGTAATCTCATCTTCATATAGTCCGCTCTCCGAATGCGACTACAACCTGCACAAATCCAACTCCACCTACTTCTCCGATCTAGACGTCTCGCGCTCTCATCTTGTCTGCGCTCTCCTCGAACCCGGAATCCAACGGCTACAGCATAATGTGCGGGAGAAGCTGGTGCTCGATAAAGAACGGCAGCCGGTGAATACTCGGTGGCTTATCATGCTGGGGGGTGTGATGTGTAGTTTCAAGCGGGAGATAGGGATATATGAGGGTTATGAGATGTGGTCTCGGCTCCTATGCTGGGATAGAAAGTGGATCTATGTGGTGCGTACAAACTAATTCGAAAGTCTTGATATCTTTTCAGCGGGTGCGGGATTTCTGGGACATCAAACAATGTCTCAAGCTCTGACTCCAGGCCCCTTCTCGATCAAGTAATACTGACTGCGCGAACTATAGGTCACACATTTCGTGAAGAAGGGAGCTGTTAAGCCTAGTGCCTACATCTTGGATGACGGGAGCTGGTTTGGTGGTAAAGGGTATAAGAAAGTGGATGGAGAGGGAGGGAAGGATGTTGATGAGAAGGCCATATTTGCGAGTGCCATTTCCAAATACGTCATCAAGTTGGGCAGGTTGACGGTTCATCCCGAGGTCTTTTTGCAGGCTTCTGATATGTTGCCGCCAAAACCAGGTGGATGGTCATCCATGTCTAATTCGGGAGAATCTACTCCGGAGACGTTGGAAGTTGAGACCGCCGAAGCTGAGACCGCCGAAGTTGAGGTAACAGATGAATGGGATTGGAGGAGAGTAGAGGCCGAGAACAAGAAAGGTCTGGCCATTGCCGAGCATTTGGGGGCATTGGACGCTTTGCACCATGAGTTTACTGGTAGTCAAGCGCCAGCGGTGGGCAGGTATAGAGATTTTATTTCCATGTAGAAGTTCTGTAACAACACTTAGATAGACTAGACCGAGATGGTCTCGGCATACCTAGAGAGGGCTCGCAAGATGCTGAGGACCTAGATAGATCGTTTGTGCGTTGCTTTATAGACTACTAATGCCCTCTTAACAATTTGCTAAGAATAGTGCCTTGTTTCACTTCAAATTTTCTACAAGTCGAGGACTACATTATTGCTCAATCTTTCTGGCTATTGTCACAAGATCACTCTTTCATATCAGAATCTAGTTTCAAAAGAAGAATTTCTTTTCATTAATAGATGCCATTGAAGGACAATCTCCTGATATTTCCATCCTGTTCCACATACTTCGTTATATACAATATACAATTTTATAATATGCGCTTACAAGGCCATAGCAGCGAGCATGGCAGCGGCACCGACCATACCAAAGGCTTCAACCTTCGATCCAGGATTTGAGGCTGCAGGAGCGCTTGTGGCGGAAGCAACAGCTGAAGAAGCGGCAGAGGCTGCGCTCGAGGCGGCACTTGATACACTTGTCTTTGCTCCGCTACTGGATGCGGCCATTGATGAGGCCACTGATGCAGACGTTGAGGATGCCATTGAGGATGCTGCGGAGGAGGTTGCCATAGATGAAGCCACGGAAGACGACATCGATGAGGCCTGCAAGTTCTCAAAGTCAGTATTGCCCAGTTAAGAAACATTCATGAGTCCAGATGAGGAACCGGACTGCTCGGGGAATTCGCATACCACGGAAGACGCTGCAGACGTTGACCCAGATGCAGCGGAACTTGATCCAGAACCACCCGAACCGGCAGCCACCAAGTCACAAATCTTACCGGTGATCGTTTGGACATCTACACTTTGTTAGCCATTGGATTGTCAGGGAGGTGTGGAAGTTACATACTCAGGGCATCAGAAACTTGGCAGGCCTTGAGGAGGCAGGGGGTTGCGGACGAAGTGATGCCAGCCTTGGCAGAGCCGCACTGGCACGCATTGTCGGTGATGGAGCAACCTGCACCAGTAATGGCAGTTTGCAAGCAGGTCAGCGAGCAGGCTGGAAGCGAGGCTGTGAGGTCTGCGATGGATTGTGCCTGGGCAACAGCGGCTAGGATAGCAATAACGGTAGTGTATGTGACCTTCATGTTGACGGCTGATTGAGTATTAGGAACGAAGGTACAGGTTGACTGCTAAGTTTTGATATAGAGATGACTGGTTTGTTTTTCCTTTTTATCAGAGATGAAGGATGCAGAATGTGAGACAGGGCGGTCTTATATGTACATGGGCAAGATTAGATTTGGCTCTGGTCTCCCCACATGGCCCCGCGGGAAGCAGGGCAGGGCATATGATCGACGGATGGAACTGGTAGATGGAATGGGACCTCGGTAGGTCCTGCCTGGCGGTGCTAGCTTTCTCCAAACTAGTCCTAGATGTTTGCCTCGAAAGCTGGGGATCTTTAGTCAGAGATTCCGGGGAAGTTGGTAGACACTAGCCCAGAAAAGGTAATATGCCTTCAACGCATAGCGAGGTCATACGGAGGCTGGGACGGTTGGTGGACCGACAATAGAAGCAATAGCTTAGTGGTAGCGTCCTGCTTGGTCGGATGGGGTCTATGCGGCTGGCTTGCATACAGTCTTGCATGGTAGGTATCCCACGCGATTGGACAGAGGACCTCGTACTCAGATTAATATATAAAACAGCACCTTGCCAATTCAAACTTCGTCACTTCGTGGTATATTGATCATCTGTGCGGATTGTGATGCTTAGATTACTTTCCCGCTCAATACCAAGTTGCGGCCAGTCTCTCACTTGAGGTTGGGACAATAAAACCCCTAGGAGTTCGACGTGATAGCCTCGAGCTTTTGAGGATTGCCCACTTGGTGCAAACACAAGTACAAGTACAAGCCAAATTTCAAGGTAACCTTTGTGCGCTCGAAACAAAACTTAGGCATAACTTATAATAAGCATTACTCGTACAGTAAGCTTAAAATCTCCTTGAGAGCCAAGTCGCAAACACATGATAGAGCAACCCAAGAGAGGCAAAAACATCGAATAAGCCGAGGTGTCTTCTGCTAAAGTTTATGATTTGACTTTGCGAGGTAACACAAAGTGACTAGATGATGTCCGACTCTGGGTAGATCCGCCAATTTGGGCTTTCTCCGAGACAGATCCAGTGCGGGGAATCTTGGGATGCGGAGAAAAGCTGAGCTAGTATCTTAGTGTGCACGGCTTGATATGCGCCCAAAGATGACATCCAATTGCTGGACCTGTTCTTACAAATAGCTGCGGAGCATCCGCCTGCTTTAGTGTAGTATGAACTTAAAGTACCTCTGGTACAGTGGTACCTGACTTTGTCCCAAACGGTTTCGGCATGTAGCATAAGCAGGAACATGTGTCCAAGTTAAGTTGACCTCACAGGATCGCGGATGTAAATTACCTTGCCAAGGAAAGCTTCGAAGAGCGGAGCAATAACCAAGAAGACCCCTTTATTTCCCCAAAGGAAATGCACTAGAGACATGTCCCTAGGTTCGTTATGAGGGAAAATTTGGGGATTCTGGATAATCGACATTCGCGGAGTAGCGTGGCGTGTCCATTGAAAATAATCCCGTCAGGAAATTGAGGGCATACGTATAAAACCCCTCGTAGTCTCAATTGTGACGTGAGATAGCCTTGTAGTGGTGACTACTGTAAAGCATTCTACACCGGCCGCGCCATCAGGGTTGATATCAACTTGCTTAAATGCAAGCCAGACCTTAATGGTGAGATCATATACGCATTCATTTCTTCCTCAAAAGCCCCTCAGCATCCTTCTGTTCCTCCTCCCACCATCCCTTGAATGTCTTTAACCTCTCCGTTCTCTCCTTGGCAATTTTCTTCCCTGGTCCGGTTTTCATCATGCCCTCTAACTTCTCCAATTTGTCCTCAAAATGCTGAATCGTCTCCCCCATATCTTTCGCCCCCTTCGCACCTCCAAAAGTAAATGTCCTGCCAATTCCTATTGCCCCGATTGCATCCAAACGATCTGCGTCCTGAACAACTGCCAGCTCCGGATACCTCTGAATCAACCCCAGAGTCTGCACAGGATCCTTTACCTCAGTAGAATAACTCACGCCAAGCACAATTCGTTGCACCTTAATGGCTAGTTCTTCTGGAGCCCCAAAACCCAGCAGCGTAGCAAGCACAAGCGTATTACCATCCTGTCCCGGCTCAAGATACTTCTTATCACCCACATCATGCAGAAGCGCCGATAGCGTAACAATATGTAGATCCAGACTTGGCGTCTCGTCGAATAAAGGCGGCGATTCTTCGCGCTCCTTGATCATATCGGTGTATATCAAATGTGCCAGCCCAACAACGCGCCTTATGTGGTTAAAATCGTGAGAGCCATCGTATTTGCTCATATACTTCTCCACGAATGCTGTGACTTTGGGTATAAGAGCGGAATTGAACTTCGGTTTTGCCGCCTTGCGCTTCTTCGCGGGTGGTCTTTTCGACTGACCTGCTTCGGTTTCCAGCTGTGCAGATGGTGCTTCGTCCTCCGACTCGGAATATTCCCTGAACTCTGGGTATTTGGAGCGCCTTCTAAGTCCTAATTTCTGCCGCAAACGCGCGAGGCTACGGGACTTGATCTCAAACCCCTCGGCCAGTAACTCTGCAGCTATCTGCTCATCGTTGAGGTTTTTGTTATAATGATAGATTACTCTATCCCGCAGCTCTTGGGAGGAGGGTGTGCGTAGCTTCTTGCGTGGGACCTGATCTCAAATCAGAATTGCTTATCACATGCTTGCTGCCTTGTGGTTGGGAGTTTTTCAATGTCAAAGATGATAAGGAAGTAATTTCAGAACTCCCGACTTGATCCAAAGGAAGAAATAACATGGCGAGTGAAGTTACTCACGTCCCATGTTGTGAGTCGACGTGATATAGTACGTTCGCTCACGTCTAGACCGTGTTCTAAGTTCAGTCTCCTAGCGATATCAATGATCGGTACATCATTCTTGAACAGGTCGATAATATGGTCCCGGTAGGGCTCGAGGGGCGTGAGTTGAGGTCGGCCTCGTTTGCGAGGGGTTTGTGCCGGACTGCTCTCTGGGCTCGCTGACATCCTCTACTTGTAGTCTTTGTCCGAGTGGTGGTTATGGTTTCAAGGAGAGCTCACGGCTTAAAGTTGAACGGTTGGTAATTTCGCTCCGAGTCTCTATGGCCCACCCTATTCGCAGCAGACAACAACAATAACTCACAACAAGCTGACATTTTTCTGTGAACCTCAGAGAAAAAGAAAAATGGCAAGCAATTCTCAATGAATCAAAATTTGTTGACTTGGCATTTGTCATGACATTCAGTCAGTCGGGAAGAATCCTTCATACTAAACAAGTGTCAATGAAGAGTGTTCAACCCCGCGCCTGCAGGGATCCTCACGAAGGCGGGGAAGTCCCCCTCATTTGAAATATATGTTTCTTTCCTGTTGCAGACATCCATTTTTAGGTCCAAAATCGTCCACCTCCTTCGAAACATCATCTTGATATTACGACTAGTCGAGATGGCAGACCTGAAGCCGCAAGCAAACAATCGACTCACACAGATCAGTGACTTTTTGACCGGTAATAAGACAGCTACGGTTATTCCGTTTTCCCCAGATTGTACAAAGTTCCCTTCTCGAAAATATGTTCCTAGAAGAGAAGACGCACCAGAGGGGGCGTAAGTATATCTCTTAAAATATATTAACCAATTTAACTTATTGCAGGGCCTGGGTCTGGGGAAAAGATGATTATCTAGGACGAGTCAACCTCCTAACACCCGCTCGGGTCGCTGCAGCTTCGACAGAGATTAAAAGCGGCCAAATAGTCCCTTTAAACTTGCCTCTAGATGTACCCAAGATTCCCGCATTCAATCGCCAGCAATTCAAACATGAAATCAAGGAGTTGGCCCCCGGTGCTGCTTACGACGATATATATACGATGAATACACAGAGTGGAACGCAGTGGGACGGGCTGAGACATATGGCTCATATATCGACCAAGACGTTCTACAATGGTGAGAGAACTTAGTGCAATATTTCATATGTAGATATTGACCCTTCTAGGCACCAAAGGAGAGGATATCAAAGGACCAGAAAAGAATGGAAAATGCGGCATTCATCACTGGGCTCAGCATGGAATTGCTGGGAGGGGGGTGTTGATCGATTATTGGACCTACGCTAATGAGAAGGGCATGCCCTACGGTAAGCACGCTTCCTTGCTCGAATTAACAGCGGATATGAAAATGGTCAACGTCCACGTTGGTTGTTTGTGTGAAGTGGAACTTGTAAAAATGCTGACACTGATCTAGACCCATACGAATATTATTGCATTCCTTACTCCGAACTATACGCATGTGGAAAAGCGCAAGGCATTGACATCCGTCCAGCTTCTCAGGGTGGTGATATTATGATTGGAGACATTTTGTTCATTCGAAGTGGCTTTATATCCACCTACTATTCGAAGACTCCAGATGCTCGTGCTACCGCAGCATTGAGGCCGCATGCACTCGGAACTGCGGATGGGCAACGATGGGCCGGTATAAAGCAAGAAGATGTGATGCTCGACTGGCTACACGATTGCTATTTTTCTGCTGTTGCAGGCGATGCACCAAGTTTTGAAGCTTGGCCAAGTCACGAGGAGTATATGCTACATGAGTATATCCTCGCGTTCTGGGGAATGCCCTTGGGTGAGATGTTTGACTTGGAGAAATTGTCCCAAACTTGCAGGGAGAAGGGGAGGTGGACTTTCTTCGTCACTAGCTCTCCTAGTAACTGTGAGGGAGGAGTTTCGAGCCACGGAAATGCACTGGCTATCTTTTGAGCTGACATTCATGGAGGGCACCTATTCAAAGGCTTTTCATATCATCCAGTAAACGATCATCCTTTTAATCTCGGACAATTGAAAGGGTGCAGATGATCATCAGACCCATCAGCTTCGCCGTCTGGAACCTAGACTCGGGCGTTTTGTTTCAAGACCCGTGAGATCAAGCCCGCGAAACCATCTTTACAGTAGTTGGTTAACATGAAGGTATTGTCTTCTAAATCTACTCTAACGAATCCATCCATGAAGATATCTATCGCTCAAATTACTACCAAAGTCAACCATCTCTTCTTCATTCAAGCCTTCTTCTCGGCATCATCAGACGAGGACTCCCCCGGGACCTCTTGCACCTGCGGCGTCCCTGGAGAACTAAGTCCTGCCTCCGTCCTTTTTCTATCCAACTCATCGAACATCCCCCAGTCACCGATCTGTTCATCAAAGAACTGATCTGAATCAATACCATTCATCTCTGCCTCTTCTGTAATTCTCAAGTGCATTCCTGGAATGTATTTTAAAATGTATAGAAGGGCACAAGAAACCAGAAACGAGTAGGCGGAAATAGCGGTGATTTCCGCAAATTGTTTTCCGACTTGCATTCCATTGCCGTCGATTCCTCCCGAGGCGATTGTAACTCCATCGAGTGCAGAAACTAAACAGGTCAGTCACCATGCCACCAATGGAGGGAATTTTCAAACTTACTCGATTTAGTGGCAAATAGTCCCGTTAAGAAACTACCAACCATACCTCCAATGCCGTGGAGTTTGAAGACGTCCATACCCTCATCAATATGTAACCAATCATTCAAGTCCTGGAGAAGTGCACAAACAACGGCGGTGACGAAGCCTATGACAGCTGCGAGCCATGGCTCCACATAGCCCGCCGCTGGGGTAATGCCGACCAATCCAGCGATAGCACCTTCGCATGCCCCAACGACACTGAATTTCCGACCATGCTTGAAATAGTCAACCATTACCCATCCTATTACCCCCGTCGAAGCAGCGGCATTTGTGTTGAAAGCTGCTACCATAGCTCGTACGCTGGCATTCAAAGCACTTCCCCCGTTGAAACCGAACCACCCAAACCATATCAAAACCGTGCCGAGGAATACGAGTGTGGTATTGTGAGGCTTGCTGTGAGATTTATCGCCGACGTGCTTACGTTTCCCAAGGACGAATGCATAGGCCAACGCTGACCAGCCCGAGGCGACTGCAAATTACGGAAGTCAGCGTAGATCAATTGATGGGACCCTAAAGTCTGAGAGGATCGAGTGTTACGGAAGGCCCAAGACATTAAGATGGACATTGATTTGTCCTGGGAAAAAAGGCTCTGAGAAGTTGCTTACTATGAACTGGTCCGCCTCCAGCAAAATCCAGGGAGGGCAGATTGTAGAGCCAGCCATTTGCATTCCATGTCCAGCATGCAATTGGGCAGTAGACAATAGTAGCCCAAAAGAAGCCGAATACAAGACTAGGAACGATCCGACCTCGCTCAAAGGCCCCGCCAACTACAATCTGTACTGTACAAGCGCTATTATCAAGTTAGGCCCAGCATCTCCAAGTTCAGGTGAGAGGTTAATTTACCAGAACAATAGCTGGTAGAGACAGAAAACAATCTCGGGAATTACAGCCGAGCCGGGAGAAGGGGCAGCCATGACATTTTTCATCCCAAAATTAGCCATGTCACCTATGAAAGGCCCGGCAGTTCTCGAATATGCCAAACTGTACCCCCAGAACATCCATTGAAAAGTTGTCACTGCGCCGACCATTAAGCTCTGGAATAGAAGAGTGACCGCAGACTTGCGGCGTGCGAGGCCTCCATATAGAAGTCCGATTCCTGGAATAATGAGCCAGACAATGAAGCCACAGAACACGAGCTACGGTGAATTAGTACCATGTTTCGGTGCATATTTAGAGAGTCCCAGTGCAGCAGAGGCAAGGAGGTAAAAGAAGGAAAGGGGTTGGATACGTACGTATGTGTAGTGATATTCAAACCCGGCATATTGGGCATTCACGTCGATTTGCGTGGGGTCTCCGCCACTCGGAATTGACGAGTTGAATACTGGCTGTCTAATGTCAGCTTTTGGGGCATTGTGTCAGGACTCAGGTGTTGTGCCTACAGCGTCACTCATTTTGACTACCGGTAGCAAGAAAAAGCAGCCGCAAAGAACAGGCCGTAGTCAAAAATTCTTCCTCGAGAGCCTGCTTGAGGACGCGCACCAAGGGGCATGCCCTCTTTAAGAGCACTTGGTTTGCCAAGGTCTCCATTTCGCATGGGCTCTCACGAAGCCAATAAAATATTCTTTGTTATCGCATTTTTATCAATTCGTCCTTGTTTAGGAAAGGCAAGATGCTTGGCGGCCGTATCTACAGACAGGTTGCTGGGAATTGAAGCTGTTAGACTGTGTCAGTAGTGTCTGCCACTCCGGGATGAGATCCGATATCGTGACAAAGAACCTTGATATTGCACTGATAAGAGATTATCTTGGCCGCAAAAGCGGATTGTATCGCCTGTTTAGGACTAGTCTGGTGATTGGAGTTTCCAATGGAATAAGGTGACTGGTGAGACCTTATTTCTTACACAAAATAATTGGAACTGGTAGAAATTAGAAGCAGTTGGTAGCGCTGGGGTAAACCTGCGTCGGTCACGTGCGCCATGACAAGTGTAGATTCTAGCTGGACCGATCTTACGCACCAAACTGAAAGATGGCTAGACTTTACGTAAGGTCATGAGCATTGTGCGTATTTGATAACTGCAAGTCCTAGTTACAGCTATCATACATTGCGGGATACTAGGCTTGAAGGGGTCTACAGACCGCCGGTGGCTCACTTCCTACAGCGACATTCTTGGAGCACTTTGTATACCTTTCAAGAAAAGTGACTGCTATTTTTCAATACCATAAAGAGGGACGTTGGCGTCGGCATCCCTTGGTAATAAGCAATATTGCTATTCGCTACCTCTGACCCCTATCCGAAGCGAAATGTTTAAGCGAGAGCTTTACCTTTTAACGTCTCACATCAACCCTTCTACACGCCTCGTTCTTCTATTAAACAGTCATATTTTAGGCAAACAAAAGCTCAAATCCCCCTAGTGAAATCAACAAGGTCATTGGAAATCGCTCTGATATCTTAGACTGAAGAATTGATGGTATTGCTATCAACCTATGAAATCAAATCAACTTACACTTTTTATAAGAGCCATCCACAGATCTGGATTTTCAATAGAAACCTCCTATTGGACGAGTGACTTGTCCTTTGAAACACGCCGCAGCACAACGTAGGTAATCTTGGCGCCCTCATAAAGGCATCCTATCCTGTCTTTCCATCAAAGTTCTACCTCCATATTTTCGAAGACGAGCGCACCGTGCCGCTATTACAGACCCGAATACTATAAGTGTATATTTTGCTCCCCAATATTAGCTTAACCATTCTCTTATAGTTCCGCCCCCGATCATTGCCGAAGGCGCGTATAGCCCTTGGCCATGAATAAGGAAGTCCCGTGACGTGAAACACATCCTTTGGCGCACCCTGTCTATCTGATAGTTTTGTCAGCGCCTCTCACATTAAGTTATCAGAAATACCATAGCCACCGATACGAGTCAAAGGTAATATTCAAAGGACTCCATCGCTGCGGCTCCTTATCCGAGTTTTGTCCTCCCTTTCATCAGCCCCTTCATGGTTCGTACTTCCCCAGCGCACTTATCTAGAAATAGACCCCTAGCTTGTGTTCGCAATTGTGGCCTCCTGACACTGGCTTTGTATAACGGTACCACGGCCGCATGATGCTTTGCTGAATACCAGCCGGCCCAAAAGATCTAATTTATTTTAAGACCATGCTTAGAAGAGCCAAATTGATCAGATGTAATGGGGTCCTAAAATCTAGAGAATCGGCGAGTTTATTAGTCTGTTCGGGGGATTTTTTTAATACCAGCGGCCGCCGACTTGGGTTCCTGTTGAGATAATAGTATGGCATCCCGAGCTTTCTAGTCATGTGATCTCGCGTAGCTTAGTCAGCAAAGAGGCATAACCTCTATGCTGGTCAACACCACTATGAATGATAAGCAACATCAACCAGAACCAAGTATCAAGTCCTACGTATTAGTAGAAGAAGTGATCACGATTCGATACCTGTGATACCAACAGTTCCCGTTGTGTGGAAAATATCAATGGCGGTCAAATAGATTGAAGTTGTACAAATTTATAATATGACAGAAAATTGAAATAAAGACATTCGAGGCAGATAACATTACAGACTCAGAGGAGAAATTCAGTCTCTTGAGCTTGAGAAACAAAGGACTTGATATAAAAATGTAGGAAGAATGGTCCCAAATCTGTAAAAGAAGATCGAAGTGCGGGGTAAATTTAAGAGACGACGCCCTCCCTTCTTCCTTCTACCTTTCATATGGTAGCACCAAAACCAATAGATCCAAAGCCATCGCGCCCCCACCACCCCTCCCAAACCTTAATCCCATCATAAAGTGTTGTTCCGTGGTCTTGCAAATTTGTATCTTCTAGCAGCTCGTCAGGGTCCTCGCATGGGTTCAGTTGACCCTACTTGTACTGACATTGTCATCTTGACCGTCCCCCCTGCTTTGTCCTACAATCCTTCCTTGTTCTTTGATATCGTAACACCGTATATCGTTTCAATTTCTGAATACAGTAAGGTCAGCAAGAGTCCCGAAGATTCCGCCCGAAATGAAGTGGCTTACCGTAGAAAATCAAATAATACGAAGTAAAAAATGCAAAATATCTGTCTGTGCCAACCCTGTTCTCCGCGAAAGATTTCGTGGGGACGAAACCTTCGTAGATCATTCTGAACTCAGCCATCCTTCACATCGGTATATTACAATGCGCCGAAGACCGTATCAAAAAAGACATCATTATTCGCAACAATGGGAGATTTCAGTTTCTTGGAGGCGTCAACGGAGAATGCTCATGTTCATCATTGACATAATAGTAATCTGTTGATTCAGTCCCTATGAAACCTGCAGGATCGCCACCGGGTAATAGCCAGTTGTCCAATTGTGCGTCTGAAGCCTGGTAGTACCCAGCATCTTGCTCCAAGGAATTGAAGCTCATCTGACCTTGCTGGTAGTAAGCCCCAGTCATGTAGTCGCCGGCACCTGATGAATATCCCGTATGCGAAAGACTCGAGCTGTCACTCGCGAAATGTCGATAATCTTCTCTCGTTGTGGAAGGCGTCGGGTAGTATCCTTGTGGGGCAGTATACATTTGCTGACTTGATGATGCGGCCGCACTGCTTCCCCCGTGCTCTGACTGGGATTCTTGCAGGTAGACTGGGTCCGGGACCCTATTTACATAGTCCCGTTCGAGTTGAAGGTTTGCTTGGCTGGTCTGCGTTCTATGGTGGACTGGCTGGTCCGTCATATCGGTAGGGCCCTCATGCGCGTTTAGGCTAAAGTATTCATCCGCATTCGTATATTCAGGACTCTGAGTAGCTAACCTTGAACCTTCGTAAGTGCATAATACTGGCGGATATCTATTTATATAGCGTCTTGTAAGTCAATACTTCCACTCTGAGTCTTGAATCCTCACCTTCGCGCACAATTATTACACGGGCGGTCTTTGGCTTGATTGCACTTGTCTTTGTAAATCCTTCAGTTCGTTTGACGTGATATGGATCTCACCTTCTGCTTGCGTCTCCTGCACTCAGTGCAAGAAGTAAAAGTCCTTTGACGGGGGGCGCGACTTCCAGAAGTAGACATAGGTACGAGGTACGGTTTTACGTCAAATTGTGTCGTTTAATACAAAGCTTCTATGAAAAGAGTACTTCGATGGTCTTTTGTCTATTATATGTTGCTGAAGCCTTTTCTTAATACTAAAACTTAGTGGGACCTGAAGCTGAAATGGTTTCCGGCACTGGCCAATGATACAAAAGAGAAAAAGCCAAATGTGCGACAGCCTTGAGCTGAGTTACGGACGAAGTATTTCGACATGATCTCGGCAATACAACGTTATTTTGGTAAATGTGAATAAACGGTGTCAACCGAGCCGAGATGCATGGCTGCCATTCACCATGTATGCAGGGCACTCCTGGCATGCAGCCTAGCATACAGATGCATCTCGGGAGGATAGAGTAAGATACATTGGAAATCCCTTTTACCCCTGTCGTGCTGCAAGCATGTCTAGTGTGGCTAAGGATATAAAGGTAGCTTGGAGAACCACTTCCCACTTGAGCAGACAACGCGCCAAGATACTACCACCGACATCATCGTGCCTTGTAAGCTGAAAAAACCGTTGTCATTTCTGATAATTCTCCTGTCTAACATATCTAAGAGGTTCAGAAATAGTAACTCCGAGTACACCTACCTTTCGTCCCACTAACGAGCCATTCCTACAAGGCTCCCCAAGCAATCAAGACACCATGCGACTATCTATTTTCTCAGCCTCAAACCTAATTATCACGCTGCTCGTAACGTTGCGAGTCAATGCCTCTATTGTTGTGAATGGGAATTCGTACTCGGTCGATAGAATCCTCACCCGAGACTTTGCTATTATAGGAGGAGGGTCCACAGGAACATATTCGGCCATCCGCCTCAAAGATTTGGGAAACACCGTGGTGGTGATTGAAGGGAAGGATCGACTTGGAGGACATACCGAAACGTACCATGATCCTAAGACCGGAGGAACCATCGATTATGGGGTAGTCGTCTACCACGATCTCGACATTGTCAGGAACTACTTCGCTCGATTAAACGTGTCGCTGATCACAAGTTCCTTTGCCAGCACTGATTCGCGATACATGGATTTTCAAACCGGGAAGCTCGTCCCAGATTATAGTCCTGCTGACCCAACAGCAGCTTTGGGGATCTATGCCGAGCAGCTTGCCAAATATCCCTATGTAGAGTTAGGGTTCGATCTCCCGTACCCCGTACCGGATGACTTGCTTATGCTCTTTGGAGACTTTGTGCTTAAATATGGTCTGCAAGACCTGGTGGAGTTTTTGGGAGGTTTTGCCCAAGGACTTGGCGACATTCTGAAGCAGCCAACAGTTCGTGCAGTCTTTTTCTGGGTACGTAGGAGAGGGTTTGAAATGGCTAACCTTTTTAGCTATACATTTTTAAAAACTTCGGTTCTGATCTGATTCGGAATCTCCAAACTGGATTCCTTACGACAGCATTGCACGACAACAGCTTGTTATACGAGAGTGCATCAGCAGATTTGGGGAAAGATGTGGTGCTTAACAGCTCAATTCTCGAAGTGGATCGTAGTGGCAACGGAGTAAAAGTTGTCATCAAAACACCATCCGGATTCACATTGATTAAATCTCGCAAGTTGATCTTCACAATCCCACCAAAGTTGAAGAACCTCCAAGGGTGGGATTTAGACCATAGTGAAACTTCATTGTTTAAGCAATTCTCAAACTCCGGGTACTACACAGCGATTATACAGAACTCCGGGATACCAGACAATCTAAGTATCGAGGATGTGTCCCCAAACACACTATACAACCTGCCACCACTGCCGGCCGTATATTCGCTAAGCCCTAGTGGAATCCCTGGCTTGCTCTCGGTGAAGCTTGGAAGTGTCTCTGACTTGACAGACGAGGAGGCCAAACAACAAATCATCTCAAGCGTAACAAACCTTCAGCTCAACCGAACAGGACCAAATAACCCGGAGGTAAGCATTTCTTAAAGTAAATAGATTGTCCAATAACAAAACAACCCAGCCCCCCTTCCCCGGTAATTTGCTAACGCCTCATCGTTTGACAGCTTGCCGTGTACTCAAGCCATACGCCTTTCGAATTAACCGTCCCGCCAAGTGCCGTTGCAGGGGGCTTTTACAAGAACCTCTATTCATTGCAAGGAGAACGGCACACTTGGTACTTGGGAGCAGCCTTCCACACACATGTAAGCAAGTTTCTTTGAATCTCCGCCCCATGCCCCAAAGCAACGCCAAGAACATGTTTCACAGTTCTTCTTGCCACCTTTTCGAGAAGCGGCTGGACTAACTCATGTCGAACGGTCAGGACTCATCGCTGTTATGGCAGTTCACTGAGGCATTGCTGCCTAACATCACTGCGTCTTGATGCTATGTAGTGAGGGCCAATCGAATGTGGTTGGAAATCCTATGGGATACAAAACGTAGTTGCATTTAGGGCAACCAATCGCCGATTGTGTCTGTACTCAGACAAATAAGACACCTTAGCCAAGCGAGAAAGTGAATTTAAAACAATTAAGTCTTCTAATTCAGCCTGACAACGTTTTGTTTGCATGAATCAGCCCCTACTAGCCCTAATCATCGTGGTGTACGCGTGCGGCTGATGTACAGCCTCGCGAGTAGCACGGAATGACCCTCCTCGACCCAGAAGGGAATAGTATAAACGACTCAATAGTCCATCATAGTAATGCGCGCAGGCATTGCTCAAAGGCGCGCCATATTAGCACAGGTACGAGGCAGACTGGCCTGTACTATTGACAAAATCACTTGCTCGACATTACTTGAACCACCTTCGTACGGTGGCTTCACTTGACTGGCCAGCCAAAATGCTGGATGACCGTTTGACTCCACTCACTCCAATAATAGAAGCAATACGAGGCAGAATAATAGCAGACACATGAAGCTGGAACCAAAGGTTGTAGGAATTTGGGTTTGGAAGGATCCGGGCGCTGAAAATAAATCTGCAGTCAAGCCTTAACATTACAACATGGTAGGTGCGCATGTCACGTGGCAATCTCCAATCATACTTAATTTCCCACTTGACTCAACTGCCAACCTTGTTTCAATCGCAAATCACGATCCTTCTCGTCTTAGGTGGCCTTAAAATGCATTCATAAATAATGTAATTCGGAATGATCTTGCGTTCAGGAATCATTTATCTATCCCTCGCCATGCATCTTCTGCCCGATCCGTCCCGATTAGATCTTTTTCATGCAGGAGGAGTGCTCTCAAGTGGCAAACATCGCTATTTCAGTACACTCTGCGTGAGAAACTGTATTGACCATGGATAATGTTGATCTTGTCGGCAAGGAACAACCGCATCGGCTCGCCCCAATATTCTAATAAATGGAAGCCTACCTCCGGCAAGATCGACCTCAGCAGATTGCCTGAGTGGGTAAATACTCGTCGGTTTTGATCGATGTCACTCACAAAGCTCCGGAGAACATGTCGCAAAGCATCCAACTTGTTTCGTTTCCAGCTTTCTATGAATCCTGCCAAACTTTTGTGTGCGTGTTGTCCAACTGCAGAGTAACATCCCGATGCAACAATCTTTCAGCTACTCCTTATGGTGCTTCTTGTTGAATTGTGTTTGTTTCTGACAAGGGCAGTATCGAAGCTCAATATTGAACATCGTCTACCAGATTGCAACTTGTAGATTTAGGCTAGTGAAGAGTGTGGGAGCTTTCTCTGCTCGGGTGGCAGGATGCGACCAGATCAGACGTCTGCAATCAATTATCCAGCCCAACAGCCCAAAATTCTTGCTGAAGCTAGGTTCATTACAATAGTCGATGGACTTCATTTCTTCTCAATGTACCCCCCACGGTCTATTTATAGTGTCCCGCAACATCTTCATTAGATGAATACTGTGAGTCGGCTCAATTGTCTATTCTTGTAATTGAGGATGCTGGGTATCACGAAAGTGTCCTTCTGTCAATCAAGGAAATGCAACATCAATTGTCCAATAATTGTGAGGATGTTAAAGGTATTCGTGTACTGGTACCATATCCCGTTCTGTTTCTTTTCTGCCTTCAGCCATGTGACTTATGTCAATCATGGATAATGTCTTGGATATTTCTGCACTCAGATCTTGCATGGAAATACTTCTAATATCTACTCTTAGTAAGTGCGTCTGTCTATTTTCTCTGGGAGTTAATTCAATCTTCTGTCGTCTGTTGCTGATGCTTGGCCAAACTTTAAAGTACCGAGAGTTGAAGTACATGGATTTTTGGGGGGATGGCTTATGCTCAATTCGCAGGATCCAATGATGCATTTCAAAATATAATGATCTATTCCTTTGAAACAACGTCACGGGAGCAGAAACCTCACCTGACTGAACGAGTTTTTGTCGAGATTGACTCTACGTGCACTTCGCAGTGGTTTGATTGTGGTTACGATGTTGCAGAAAGGCAGATTGATAAGCCGTCTCAACCATATGCATAAAGTAGTCGTATGATCATCCCCTCCACCGACATACACTTTTCATTGTTCGGCGGATGACTTCTGTTTACTTCTTAGCTCATGAGTTTCTCTTAATCGAGGGGAATGATGAAAACCAAATCATTTTCTTTCAGTACCTAGGTTTGTACCTATAGCCCAGGTTATTCCATGCTCACGTACAAAATACCCTGGGGAAACCTGGTATTTGACCTAGATGTTTGTTTCTATGCTCCGCATATTCGCAGTTGAAGGTACTGTCTTCGTACTTTGAGTTGCAGTGGTTGACTGGTGTAATCTTTTGGGATTTTGCACACTTAAGAATCTGTCCAAGGCGCTGCATAGTTGCAGGACTTAGCAGTGACGGCGATGAATTTGTATTTAGGTATTTCTTTCGGTAGGCATGTATCCACTTTTATAAGTATGGAATTATTTGTGGCTTTATATCTGGCACTGTAGCGAGATGATGTGGTTGAGGCTGAATTTGTCCTTCTGGGAGGCACGCTAAGTTTACTCGAGCAAATAACCCGAACCCGAGGATTATTTTGAGCAATCAGGGGTAATGATCTGTCTTCTTTCTTTCAACTGCCAAATCCAGTAACTAGTTATTATAGGGCCTTGGTTGTTCCAGTATAGTCAGTTCTTGCGCCTTTGTTTGGCACTACTACGAGAAAGGGCGTCGTGTAGATGCATCTGTGCCGTCCAGTGCTTAGGGATCGGTAAGAATTTCTAGGCTGGAGAATATATAAGTATCGCTTGAATGTCCATTCTATTCTGGGTCCTAACTTTACTTTTCTTTTGAATCTATTTAGAAACCATGGATATATTTGCATAAGATGTCTTCGTCAACCCCACCAGCAGAAGTGTCCAAGATTGTTCAAGAGGCTGAAAGACTCCTGGCCAGCTTGACCAGAACCGCTTCTCAACCCCACCCCCCTTTCTCTCACCAACCCCAAGAGAAAAACGCCAGGTTCCGCCAAGCCGCCACATCAGCAATCCACATGTCCCAGTTTCTAGCCGCGACGTCCATCGCCAACCCAGCCGGCCCCCTCACAGCATTCCAAAGCGCCTCCATCACAGACCTACAGCTCTTCCCCTTGCTAATGCAATAACCCGTCCCCATGAGCAATTTCAATGACCTAATGACAGGCCAGCGCATGACCCGTATTGAATAATTTGATTTAGCAGACGTGCAATCCATCCTCTTCGCCTCCTACACGCACAGCGCCAATTCCAACTCTGACTCCGCTCTGCTCGTCGACATAGGTGGTGGTCGCGGTCACTATCTCGAGGCGTTCAGGAGCCGCTTCCCGGATGGGAAAGGGAGGTTGGTGCTGCAGGATTTGCCGCCGGTTATTGCGGATATCAGGGAACTGCATGCGGATATTGTTAGGCAGGAGTATGATTTTTTTACGCCGCAGCCTGTTATTGGTAAGTGAGCCAGCCGGTCATTAATTACACCTTCTTTTCTGAAGCCGAAATGAGCTAATTAATCGATCTCTCTCTGAATTAATAGATGCAAGAGCTTACTATCTCCGCTCCATCTCCCACGACTACTCCGATGCCAAATGCCACGATATTCTACAACATGTTGTCAAGGTTATGAAGCCGGGCTTCTCGAAACTACTGATTTTCGAGTGGATTCTGCTGGATACGGATAGTCCGCTGATGACATTCGATATATCTGTTCTCAATAGAGGCTTCATCTGCTCGCTGTCCGAGTTCAGGCACTTCCTTCTGTGTCTTTTAGATGTCAAACATGTCTTCCCTTAGGGAACGTGCTAGATAAACGTCTCCTGTCTTAACTGGCTTCCTTGCCTTTGGATTGTTATGAATAGGTGGGCTAAAAATTATTCCCATCTATGTTGTTCACGAGTTTCCCACATCAACCCATCCCAAGTTCAATGATTTCCCTTTCATACATCTTCTCCTCGCCGGAAACAACTTGAACTGGCCACTCCATTGTCCATACACACTCCGGCGACATCAGGTTCCGAATCCCCGTGACGGCGTGCTAAGCAACCTGCTGGCTCTTCCCAGTTCCATGCAGCCATCAGATATTGTCGACCACTTTTAGCAAATGGAGATTACGGGATAAGAAAGCTAGTGCTCGAGCATCTTTCCGAGCAAAAAGGTCCAGGAATAGTTGTGGGAGCCGGATGGGCATCGTTGCAGCACGAGACTGGACGTAATGTTATTCGGCTGAATGGGAACTCTTAGCTATACTTCTTTAGTGACCACTGGAGGGCTTTAAAGTACTTGTTTCAAAGTCCTTGATATATCATAGGAGTGGACATTGACTTACACCCAGTACTGATTGCATAGCACATGGACGTGATCTCCGTCACCGTCTTTTCGTATACCTCCTTTGCCTTAGGTGAGGCATCTGGCTCATCGAACATTATCGACAATGAATCGAGGTCTCGCTACATGCTTATCAAGAACGGATCAAAATGCGATGGCATTCCGTCATTCATACTGGCTGTTTGTTCCGCATACTACAAATAACCAGAGCCTTTGAGAGAAGGTCAAATTTGGTCGAACAGGACCTGAATACCCCGCGCCATACAATAAGTCTGCAAAGGAAAAACGTACGGCTCTTCCACAGGAGTGCTGTTGGAAGCATTTCCCTGCATTGCGCTGGCTTTGGAATCAACTTTGGCTCCAATGTTTCGGCTCAGTGGAAGCTTGCTGATACTGGCTTTATATCACTGGCATGAAGACGTTGTTAAACACGCCGGTGCAACCTTTGCCCTTCCTCCCATTATACGCACTGAACTCGTGCAACGAAATGCGTTACTTTTATTTACTAAGGGTACGGGGAGAGAAAAGACATAACATCTGCTAAAGGTGTAAACGGACACTCGTGGATTACTGGAATGGACATTTCAATGTCCCGTAAACAACACAGTATCCGTCTTGAAAATCGTATGAGAAAGGTCCCGAATAGAGAAGAAGATGTATATGCATCAATATAGCTAGACAGAGGCAGCCTAGAAAAATGAAGACTTCTGCTTATACCGGGCGTTGCAACTTACAGATTGGATGCCATGGGTTGTTATTCTTCAAGAATTGCTTTCTGAAAATACGACAAGGATGATAGTATAGCCATGGTAAGTTCTGCTCTAGGAATTCAAGGCCTTGTCAGACAGAGCAAGAAGGGATGACGAGGACTACACGGCACTGGGAATGTCAAGGTTAGGTTCAACGGGAGTGAGACATCAAGCGCTACCATTTGCACGGTGGGAGGAAGACTGATTGTATTCAGCTGTATTTATATTAGACATCATGCTTCATGATCTTTGTTGAAACAAAAGGCAAAGTCCGCCATGTTTATATCACGTCAAAAAGTGGCAGCTGCAAAAGTCGTAAACAGGCATTGGAGCTATGCGAGCAAGACCATTGCTCATCGCATAGCAAACAAGCGAGCATCTGTCGTGAAATGACGAGCATATATTTCCGATGGACGGGTACAAGGGCTCTTGAACCCCACGAGAATAACGAGGGTATTGCAAGTGTATTTTATGTGGATATTGATACATACATTTACTTGTACTTGGCAAAGAGAAGAACAACGAGCGATCAGAGACAAACAAACACCAAAGACAAGATTGCGTCCGCCGTCTGAGGAACTCGCCCAATATCATACAGCATCATCGCAGATGACACATAACTCGCAGAGACTATAAAATGAGAAGTGTGACTCAAGGTTGGAGACGATATTGAGATACACAGATATGGATTGTTCATGTCATCAACGCAAGCCACTGACCAGGGCGGTCCTTCAACTTGGAGATGATTAGATCAGGTACAGTACCTCGATGTATGAGCGATGAGAAGGGGGCTTTTAGGCGATCAATACTTGGGGACACTTTTAAGGTAGGACAGTGACACTTGTGCAAAAAGTAGACAAACGAGATGGGGGTGTGGGGAGGGGTGTCGGAAGATAACCAAGCAGTAAGCTTTCAACGGTAGAGAGATGTAGAGATGTGACTGCTGGAAACGAGAAGCAATAGGAAAGAAGTACCGTATTGCACGTGACTAGACTCTAGCATCCACCTCAAGCGTCTTGAAGACGATGTGGGGATCAGGCTGCAACAAAGCTTACAATACAAGGGCTTTCGCTGTTGCATGAGTAAATCTCTGTGGTGCCATACCTCGAGAATATGAAGAACTTTAGCCGGGCAGGCTTTCTCGTGACCAGAAGTCTCAGAAAGAGTGGAATATAATGATATTTTGATCATCTACCAGGATCGGGACAAAGTAGATCTCTGTGTCCAAGTACGGAGACAATATATGCGGAACTAGAATACAGCGAAAAGCCTCAAACATGTACAGTAGGACAAATATGGCCAACCACGTGACCGTGTCAAGGCTTCTCAACTTCTCGGAGCGTAAAGGAAGGTGAGGGTGATGATGAAAAGGTTGAGAAGCGCATGACAGAGTGAAAGCATGCTCATTTCCCAGCCAATAGCGCGCATTGATCTGATTTCCGATATCAGACTTCGGTACATGTCCCGATATCGATAGGTAACTGCTTACTGTATCGATACGCATGGCGACTCGTATCGTGGTAGGTAGTGTTATTTCGGGATTGCTTTTGAACCCTGGACGGTGACCACCATTCCATGGAAGAGTCGGAACTTCTAGAAGATGGAAATTATTAATTGGGTAGAAATGGCTGATGAGCAATAATAAAACCGCCCCCTTTCTGATATTACCCCAATATCAAATCCATCAATAGTGGAGCTTAGGCCCTGTCACGCCAATCTTATTACGCAAAATATATCTCAGCGCCATGATCACGGATCCAAATACGAAAGGAGCAAGATTGGAGTTGTTTTGATTTGGGGGGAGGGGGGGGGGTTTGTTATTGTTGTGTTGTGTTTTGATATGAGAGGGATTGTAAACAATGATGATGCAGCAGTAGAGGGGTAAGATGGAGCGCATACAGTACAGTATTCGTACATCCTGTGGTAAGTGTCAACGTGGCATTTGATGGCAGTGCAGTTCACGTCAGCTTTCCCTTTGGATTCCTTTTCTCTCCTTTTCCCATTTGATGTCGATGATGGCGATCAGTAGTGGGAGTGGAAAAAAAGAGGAGAAAGACTTCAAACCCTCTAAACCCTTAAACCCTGAAGAACGGCTTTCCCGGTTAGCAGCCGGGCGGTGCCGCAAGAGTTAAGACGATACGCAGGCACGTCAACGCGTTGTGATTGGCCCGAGCGCGTCCCCAGAGTAAACAAGATGGCGGTATGGTAGTGCCGTGCCCATGCCATGCCATGCCATGCCATGCACCCGTCCATCAATTACATGTGTCCAAGCGAGCGGGAGGAAAAGGTTGGAAAATCTAATTAAGTCTCTTTTACTGTGACCCCTTTTCTCTGTTCTGTTTCTACAACTTCATCTTCATTTTCATCCTCATCGCGCCTGCCAGAAGTTGTCGTCAATACCGGAAACAACAACAACATCATCAACAACAACAACACTAGTTGTGAGTAATTGGAGTGGGGATCGCAAGGTGCAGGTGCCACCCATCCGTCGCGTCAACGAATAAGACTAAGCGAGGCGCGTTCGAGTGGTCAACACCAAACCACCCATCCATCCATCCATCCATTCATTCGTTTTTCGACTCTTTCCTCACCATTGCCACGCATTGCATTTACACCCACTCTTCCGCCCTCCACCCTTTCGTCTCCTTCCGCCTCCCCTCCCCTCCTCTCCTCCCCATCATCAACATCAATATCCTCATCGCCATCGCCGACAGATATTCTCTCGACACTGGCAGGCACCCTTAGGATCTGGTATTTTAGGGGTTGGGAGTGTGAAGTGTAGAGTCTAGTGCTATGCAGTTGGGATAGCATCAACCCCAGTTCTGTCCTTGTCATGATTACTAGCTGTTCTTCTCCATGAGATCGACTCCTCCCACGTCACCACCACACCACAAACTCAGCGCTTCAGATCGCGGAGCATTCCTCCGTCGTGTCAAACTGCAGCATTCCATTCGAGTCAACACTCGCTCCTAATCGAGCCAGTTTGTTATCGACTGAGCGAAACAATAAGTGTAGCCCGCCGACTTCCTCGCCCTACCCTTCGACCAACAGTCAGTCATACACCTCATCGACAACTGCATTCAGATTCAGAGTCGCTCAAATCTTAGAAAGATCTATCTCTATGCGGTGTGAAAAATAGTTCAGCCATCACCCCCAGAGAGTGAATTCTCTCCCCCACCTCATCTTAGATATCATACGCGAGCATTGCCGCATTCCAACTACAATCATGTCCTACTCCAATAGTGGTGGCGGGACCCTCACCTTGCCCTCCCCGACACACGTACACCACGTCGATGTTACCTCCGCCGTGAGATCTCTTCGGCGCTCGCTCTCAAGATCTCCATCCAAGTTCAATCTTGTCAAAAAGTCACCAAGCTCATCGCCCAAGTCACCGCTATCGCCGTCGCCATTTTCGCCACCAAAGCGCACTGTTTCGCAGCCTACTATCTTTACCGGTAGCACCAGCAATCCTCCGCACACACCGTCTCCGTTGGCCGTGCCATTTCCACCAAGCGCAAAGTTAGCACTGCGCTCTTCTGGACGGGCCAAAACCGCTCCCCCGCGACCTTCTTCACGCACTCGAACGTCACCCAGGAGTCCCATGAAACGTGTTTTGAGCCAAACGTCGGATGCTGGAAACGCGACCCCAAGCTCGTCCGCTGCATCTACAAGTGGGCAGGAGAATAGTACAAGTACGAGCCCCGTGGAGCGCAAGAGTTTGGAGAGAAGCGCAAGGACGGCTTTCAATATGGACATTAGTGCGCCTGTGAATCATGCGCTCTCACGGCTGGGCGACGGGTGCAGTGACACTCCTCTCAGCGCGTCAACCTCGAGCCCTCTGAAGCGCAGTGATGCGATCATGAATCTTGATCAAGCAAGTTTAGGGAGCCCAGTCGCCAAAAGAAGGAGTTTACACGGTTCAGCAAGCTTTGGCCACGACTTCAATGTCTTTGATCACGGACCTGTATCCTCACCGCAATTCGATATCCATGACGATTTTAATCATGAATATGAGTTATCCACATCGTCTCTCTCTGCCGAGAGCGGATCAAACCTTACATCAATGCCTCGTCGATCGTCTTCATTGCGGAAGTCTACTTTACAGCAGCGACACGGAGAGAAGACTTCGTGGGGCAGAAGACACGCAGCTCAACTTCTGGCTGCTCAACAGGCCAGCAATAACGCCCCAGATGTATCTACACCCCCCAAAAATAGACCCCGAGTGTCTTTGGACTCATTTATGCCCCCTATGGCTAGAGATAGTCCTTTTTCCTCACAGGGCAATCTTCCAAATGCATCTATGCACATGGTCAATCAACCAGCGCATCAACCTCACCCATTATCGCGGACTATGACCACTTCCTCGTCAAGTTCGAGTCTCGTTGATGAATCTCCTACGCATGTCCCCGTTAATTTTAATGATCAGCGGAGGCCTAGACTAGATTTCTCCAAATCTTTGCCCGCAGGGTCGTTGAGGCCATATCCACTTGGACGGCCATCTGGAGAAGATGAAAATGGGTCGTTTTCAACACCTCAAAATTACAAATCGGTGAAGCCGTTACCAGCTGCATTCATGTCTACGGGCCTCATCTCCAAAGTCAATCGCCATCCAGAAGAGCAACATGTTCCTTATGGTGCAAAATCGAATGTTCCTGACACACCGTGTAAGTTCAAACCAGTCAATATCTTTGCAACCTACCCTCAGCAACAGGTTCCTGGCAGCGCAATTGCCAAGGCGAGACACATTCGACACTCCTTTGGTACACCCTCAACACCTTTCAACCCCCATGGGACCCAAGTTGCACCAGTCACATTTGGAAAGGGAAATGGTGTATTCGGTAGCGCATTTGGCAGACAGGGTTCAACAAGACGAGGCAGCTTTCTCAGTATTGATGGAGATGATGGCGACCTGAAGGGTGACAGCCAGAGTTCTGAATTCGACCTTCCGCCAACTCCAACAAAGCAGGCTCTTGCACCTGGCTCGGTGTGGCATCAGAGCAATGGAAGTCCAAGCAACCATAGAAGTATGGCCGCTTCCACATCCGCTGTGGGCTATGGCTTATCCAAGAAACTCCCCAGAGTGAGCAGTAAGTTGAATCTTTCTACAGGCCCAAGCGAACAGGAAGCAGACGATAGTGATGGGTCCATGGACATGAGCGACTCTCCGACTACAGCCAATACTAGGCTTGGCCCCAAAGCTTTCATGTCCATGCCGTCCGTCAGCAAGTCCCGTTCACTTAGGACTTCATTTATACATTCTCCGACTCCAATGATGTCGAAGTTTCGTACTATAGCCTGTCTCAGCCCCTCAAGAACATTGAGCTTTACTAAAATTAGTATTCTGGCTCCAGCGAGTCCGTTGGAGCGTATAGATTTCGTCGAGAGGCTCTCGCCTCAAACACCACAGGACAGCATGCTGCCACCCGACCCTAGCGGTCTTTCCATCTCAAACCCCCGCGATATTCAGATTGGAAACTCCGGTCCTACCAGCAGTGCCTCTATGCCACCTCCAGCCACCCCGACTACTGGCCGAGAATACTTCGCACAGATTGGAGATCGACGACTCAGCATGACACCTATCAGTAACTTTACGGGACCGGAACTTGATGAATCACTCTCGTCACGATTCGAGAAGGCGGAGTTGATCGGGACGGGAGAGTTCTCTCAGGTCTATCGCGTCACACAAACTACGCCTCCTCTCAACACAACCAATTCTTTCTATCTTGGGGCATCTGAATCGCCACTGCAACGTAGAACTCCCCCAACGCCCTTACCAGAACGGGTGTTTGCTGTCAAGAAGTCACGACAGCCTTACCAAGGCATCAGGGACCGTCAAAGGAAACTGCAGGAAGTCAACGTGCTCAAAGCACTGGGACATTCTGATTACGTCGTACATCTCATCGATAGCTGGGAAGAGAAAAACTACCTTTATATCCAGACTGAGTTCTGCGAGGAAGGCAGTCTCGATCTCTTCCTTTCGCAGGTGGGCCGAAAGGGAAGACTGGATGATTTCCGTATTTGGAAGATCATGCTTGAGCTCAGCCAGGTAAGTTTGATGCCATTCTAAGAGATGGTTGGGGGCTGACACACGTTCTAGGGTCTGAAGCATATTCATGATTCGGGATTTATTCATTTAGATCTCAAACCGGCCAATATCTTAATCACTTTCGAAGGTGTACTCAAGATTGGCGACTTCGGCATGGCCGCCACGTGGCCTGCTCAGTCTGGGATCGAGGGAGAAGGCGACCGTGAATACATTGGTCCGGAGATTCTCTTGGGCCAATACGACAAACCAGCCGATATCTTTGCTCTAGGTCTCATCATGCTCGAGATTGCTGCTAATGTTCAACTTCCCGACAACGGTCCTACATGGCAACGACTTCGCTCCGGTGACATGAGCGACATCCCTAGTCTTACCTTCAGTAATGACAGCTCGATGCTGCGAGACGCCGAAGGGATTCCTATTCAGGAAAGCGATATAACTATGGATTTATTCGGCAGCGATGATGAGATTGAGACAGACTTCGGTTCTCCCACCCTGACTTCTCGCAAGCGAAATATCGGAGGATCGAGCAGGTCATTATCTCATGATCCTGGAAACCTTTTTGGCTCTGGACGAAGAGGCGAGCTTCACCAAGCCCCACCGTTCATGAGGGACATGTACCATGTTCACGCCCTGGACAGGCTCGTTCGCTGGATGATCAGCCCTACCCCCGAGAATCGCCCAACCATCCACCAAGCCTTGGAGTCTGATGGTATTAGATGGGTTGAATCTAGACGTCGGGCAGGCGCAACAGTTTTCGAGGGCAATTGGGGCCCAGCTGATGATATCCTCGCCGATGACGCCGAAATGATGGATGTTTGAGGTTTAACCCCACTGAGATTTTGCGCAACCAACTTGCTCATATACCATCCGCCGTAACTCGCTCGCTCCTGGATAGGATCGGCGAGGGTTTGGATGACTCTTTGAATTTGGAACTGGTGTTACGGCGTTTGCAGGATAATGGTGCGGGTACACGATCTTCACTCGCAAACGACGAACGATGACGACGAAATATTATATCAGCCTTATGAGCTTTTTGCCCGCTCTTTACATAATCTTCGAGGCGCGCCCCCAAATAGCTTTTTTACGCATTCACGAAGTCCACGAGAAGGAATGATTATGATAGAACTCGGGTGTGAAGAGTAATAATCATGTGTTTCGGATTATGATAGACCTTATACGCTTACTTTTACCAGTTTGTGTATTCGATTTTGTCTTGTCGCTTTGTTTTTGTGGTGGATGGATGTCTTGAACTATTATGATGCTTGCTTGCTTGCTATAGCTTAACCAGATTTTGGTTGCTTTGTATGAGCTATGTTTGAGGGAGGATTATTACTGCTGGGACAAGGCTTTGATGATGTACATAGAAAACAGATGCCTGTCAGCATGTGAAGCCTCTAATAGAGATGATGAATAAGTAACTTGTGATATTTTGGGAATTTGTGATCATGTGATTATTCTCGAAACCACCAACCACCAACTAACTGTTCGTTGCCCTGCTACTCCGAAGCCGAATCGCCCCTCCCCCTCCCACGGCTGCTGGCTGCAGTCTATCTTTAACAAAGGCTGCCACCAGAATAATCATAGTCTATAGAGCTTAGTCACTCTTCAAGATCGGGTGAATAGATACCTTAGATTTAAAACTACTCGCTTCACTAAGCTGGTAATAAGAAGAGCGAAGTGAGTGGGTGGGTGGGTAATAGACTGACAGAAAACAAGCCGGGCCCTTTTTTTGTCTCGATAATACTGTATACTCGAGTACCTGATGTCGTGGTGGTATAGTATGTAGAATCAATTATGGGTCTAACCAAGACTTATTACAAAGTAAACTCACATACATACATGCATGCATCACTCAAGATGAAAAGTAGACGGGTCAACACAGCAAACTATCATCACAACCTCATCATTCACACAATCTAAGTATCTCGAGACCCCACAAGTCCCCTCCCTCGCAATCATCATATAACGTCTCGCTCAGCGTCTTCTTCTTTCTTTTCGATTTGTACACATCTCCTACCCATATTCTACACATTCTCATTCGCTCGTTCGCTCGCTCCCCCGTCAAACTTACACAAAAACCAAAACCAGCCGGGTATCGTGATTTGCCCTTTTGCAGAGAAAGGAAAAAGCGCCATTCTTTAGTGTGGTGGATGACCGTCTATGGTTGAATTTCGCCGCCTCCCACCAAGTCCCAATACAAGAAGGAAAGAAAGAAGAGCCCATGCCATGCATGCTCGTAACTTTTGAAAGTCTTTTGTTCTCCCGTGTACTGTCCAAGCCCGTGATCCTGAAAATAAAAATAAAGCAAGTGAAGAAGCAAGCATGTGTATGCTGTTCCAATTCCACTGCAAATGCGCCTCTTTCTTTCGCCCACGCTTGATTCGTAAAAACGCTCGCTGAATTGTACAAGACGGAAGCAAGATGACAAAGGAAAGTTTGGGGGTGTACTGTTTTAACCACGTGCCGTGCTCGCAGGTAGACCCTGTATTATATGCACAAGATCAGGGTCTTGGTCCGCGGCATTCGGTTTGACCATCACTCGGCCCTCGACGGATATGCTCCTAATACGCTGGCTCAAAGGAAGTGTGTACCTGAGTGTTCCTCGAACAATCAGTTCGAACTCGTGCTGCAGCACTCTCCCCCATCGCTGGCTCCCCGCGGGGCTGGTCTTGTTGCCCGGGTGATCAATGCGAATCTGACCCAAACTTTGGGACTTTGCGTGATGGAATGGAGACCCCTCGAATGTTAATGGGCTGTCGAATTCGTAGACGTGACCGATTTCCAAGTTTGGGTTTGTAGAAGGATCCTTTCCAAGGGGCGGATCGTAAGGATCATCGTCTCGTTTGCGGAGTCCTCGTCGAAGTATATCACCAGGTCTTGGAGCATGCGCCCACCACTCTGAATCTGTACCGGCATATTTTGACTTGGCGAAAAGGACCAAATCGGATGAATCCACAACAACAGCCACAATGTTTGGATTCCTTCCCTGTACCAGCATGTCGAAGATGACATCTTGTTCACTTGCAAGGACATTCTTCAGAGACAACACCTTGACTTCGGTAAGAGGCTGAGTTGTCGCAAACATGAACCCAACAGCTCCGGATATTACCAAAATTATCATCATCGAAAGAACGAAACATCCTGCGAATCTTGCAAAGAAAGACTGATTTTGTCTCGACGCTTGGTGTTCCAGTTGACGCATCGAGGATCCACCTGGTCGTCGACCTCGATTATTAGATCTTGCCGAGCGAACAGTCGGAATTAATGGTGTACGCTCATCATCCGCCCCATCATCTAAATCATACCCCGACAGAATCGGCGAAGACTTCTTTCCATTACCCACTGTTCTCGTATTCGAATATTTCGGACTTGTAGGCCGTGATGATTGTCTAGAAGCATTTCCCGACAATTTTGATTTTGTTGCACTTGGAAAAGGAGATTCGTTATCAAAGATGGATGCATGGCCATTACCACCATTTCGACCCCATCGACCAATGTGGTGATGATGTGTTGTTCCTCTACCCGTACCTATGTTACTTCGTGCTGTACCTTTGCCGTCGTCTTCCCCAGTGGTCGTCTCTTGGCCGGTACTGTTGTAAGATGAGTGTGCAAATTTCATACTTTTCTTCATAGCCACGCTGTGACCGCCATCAACCACAGATCTTGAGCCTTTCCTTTGGTCTGCCTGACTTGCCATAGAAGTGGCACTAGGCGTTCGAGAGTGATAGCGTCGGGGCTGATCGTTGGAGTCTGGCGGATTCGATTCGTAGACAAAGGTCTCCTCGGAGTCCGATGAATCTGCTTCGTCGACCGCGCTGGCGACTTTGGCTTCAAATATATCTGCTTTTGAGGATGCTGGACGGGTTCTGGTTAGCAAAGAACTTACACTACTAATGCTGATTAAAATTGGTTTTCGAGATGCTGGAACAACAAATTGACTACGGTGGACTTGATGAACAGGACTTGTTTCACCACTGCTTGGTGGCGAATACGAGCCTTGACCGTACGCCCACTCATGTGACCAAGGAGCAGTACCCTTTCTTGTAGAATGATGCTGATGTTGGGATCTAGACGAATGTGGACGCTCACCCGTGCCAGAAGTTACTGATGGAGTCTTTCGGCCAGTCTTCTTCTTTTCTTTCTTCGGTCGTATTGTCTCGGAGCTTGGTTTCGCACGGATGCTACCGTTGGCACCTTGCCCACTTACATTGACTTGCGGTACGGAGCTGACAGTCTCCGCCTCCACTGTCATATTCCTAGTTGACTCCCCTGACGGTTTCCCTCTACCAGCGCCAGCGCTTGCGGAGAAGGACTTTGTGGCGGGACCACCCGGCCGTAATGCTGTAACTGGAGGAGCAGTTGTACTCCTCATCTTAATCTCGCCCTTGCCGCCGCTCTCGCTTCCACTCTCGTTCGCAGTAGGAAAGCTAGAAGTGGCCCTGATAGTAGAAACAGAGGACCCGTCTTCGGATGGAGCACCGTATGAACCATCTTCCGACTTCTCGGAGCCATCAAAGCTCCTTGCAGGAGTATTTGGCTGGCTGATCTCTTGTACAGTCTCCAATGTAGAACTAGCCCCGCTGGCACCCCTCGCCGGCGTTCTCATTCCCGGTGCTAAAAATGAATCTTCTACCTCGGAGTCCGTCTGTGGTTGCTTTCCTTCTGATTTCTCTGGTGCCTTCGATAGTCGCTGAACATTGATCGCCGGGCCCTCCTGCTCGGTTTTCCGCGGTGAGGTGAGGGATGGCGTGTTTGTAGGGGGAGGTGATCTAAGTCTTGGGGATACGGGCCAGCGAGGGGTGTCCTTGATCTCTGAAGTAATCGAAGGTTTCAGTGGAACTGGAGCTCGTATGATGGGCTCCGACACCCCTGGGTGTAAAGTGGGTATAGACGCAGCAGATAGAGCTCTTTGGGTAGCGGCAGCAGATGGTGGGTTTGTATGAGTGCTGGACGAACGCGAGGGACTAACGTCCTGTACGCTGTTCTTTCTCGAACGACCACCGGCAGACCGAGTTGTTGACGAGGTAGGTTTGTTGTTTAGTGAAGGCCGGACAGGAGATGATTCTCTCGAAGGTAAAGGGCTGTTTGCGGCAGACGGCGTGGGGGTTCGTCTGGGTTGGAGTCTCTTTGTTGTGGTGGTATTGGTTGTATTGGTGGGTATTGAGGATATTGAAGAGTCGCGAGATAGTTTAGACGGCGTCGAAGTCGATTGGTGGTGGTGGTTACTGGCGGCCGCTGTTGTTGTATCTACTGGCTCAGCTGTCTCATTCGGCGTACCAGAAATTGAGTTGGACATGTTTACTCGGAGGAGGAAAGGTCGGAGTTCAGAATGTAGTAGTATGTCGTAGTCGTAGTCCCGACTCTATTATTGCCCGGCCTTCTCCACTGTACACCAGCGCACGCGAAGAAGAATCCCGGTTTTGGTAAGGCCAGCCAAGGAAAAGGTGGGGACCTAACGGTAGGGCAAGGCAGGGCAGATGTGTGTGGTGTGGCGTGTAGTGTACTCGGATTGTCGGTATGAATATGGGGATGGGGATGGGTATGGGGGGGGGGTGTGAATGCTTTGTGGGTGGAAGAGTGAAAGACAGGCAAGGGACACGAAAACAGACTGAACTCGGAGGAGTGTGTCCATTCAAGGCAGTTGGGTGCAGAAGTCGTGAGTGAAAATGGACGGTGGATGAATGGATGGATGGATGGATGGATACATGTGGATGGCATTTAGAAGTTGCATTTGCCTGCGTTGGTCATCAACCAGAAACATACAAGGGTGTGCCGCCAGGGGAAGCCGAGGCGAGGGCGAGGTACAGTACTGTACTGTACGGTAAGAAAGTGAAAGTCATCACAAAAGCAGTGGAGTGGAGTGAGAGTCACAGTCAGAGTGAGAGTACTCTACCTAGTGAGAAAGAATAAGATTAAGATTAAGATTAAGATCAAAGCAGCGGTGAACTTTCCTTCCTGATGCAGATCGCTTTGCAGGCTGTTGTTCTTCTCACTCAATATTATAAACATTGCCAACACATCTACAAATACAGTATTAATATGCGCCATTTTAGCTAGGTACTCTGACTACCTAGGTAGGTAAATTGATCTCCTCACAGTAGATATCTCGGTACAAGTAAATACCTCAGTAGATATCTCGGTACAAGTAAATACCTCAGTAAATATCTTCAACATTGCTATTCAAAGGTTTTAGAGTTATGCTCATCGCCACCCAGACGTTTGGGATTCCATGATACAGTACCGACAAATGGCATGCCCATCCCATCCCATCCCATCCCATCCCATCCCATCCCATCCCTTTCCCCATCTTCCCCATCCTTTCCCGCAGTGCGCACCATCAGGGTCCGGGATCGTATGTACTGTATTGTTTGCTGGATCTTCGATCTCTTACCCCTCCCTCCTCTCTGCCATATTAATGATGACGGGATGACAGTATTGCGGGCCGCGGCTTACCTAGCCTAGGTACATCCAGCCAGCTGTAGCTTGATATATGCAGATACCGCAGATCTAGAGAGATCACTTGATATTCAAGATGCAACCTCAGTCCAGCCAAAACCTGTAATCTCCTTCTGCAACGTACATATTACTATGCGACCGACCCATTGCAGCACAACTGGCAGACAGGGAGGAAACATCTCCCAAGTGACCGAATTAGGCAGCACAAGGATATTTATTGCTCTCTACCTTGGCAGCGGATTACATTTTGCCAAGTGGCTTACCATCAGCCATCGAAAGAACATCAGGAGACAGACAGACAAAGAGTATCGACCCCATCGAATTTCTTTTGCAAAAAAAGACACGACTGATCTCGAAAACATTTGCACTGTCCTGACTCCTGATCCGGACGGAGGCACGGAACAACCGATCCTTCTTTCATAGCGTTTCCTAAAAATCCAGCCAAAAATCGCGACCGTCTACTCGTCCACGTTTCAACGTTCCAGAAGCTCTAGCCTGTCCGTCCGGATTCTGCAGCTTGACCCAATAATAACGCGGGTTCCTGAATCTAATCCCGAAGGTCCCGCCGCACACACCCAAACGCATCCATCCATCATCCCATCTCCATCCCACGCTCTCTTGCCTTACCCCCACCAAGCTGACCACGCCACACCACACCACACCACACCGCATACCTACTGTGACAATACTCACGTGAAGAGAATTCTAATCTAGACAACGCAGCATGCCTCTCTCTCTCTCTTTCTCTCTCTCTCGCCCAGCTTTGTACTGTGCAACGATAAGCTGAAGGATCAGGGGGAGGGTCAGCTTTAAATAAAAAGGGGCTCATGACCTGAACGTAAGGCTGCGAATGTCTCTCCTTGGTGGGGGTCCTCTGTGCTGGGCTGTGAGACATTGCATATGCCTTATTGCATCACCAGCACTATTGCAATCTTTCTTTAGCAGCACTTGTACTCGAATACCTTTTCCATTTACGTCTTTTCTTTTTCTTTTCTTTCTGTCTCTATTTTCAAGGCAGTCGTTGCCCCCTTTACGTTACGTTGCACAGGTTTCCCTTCAAGAGAAAGTGACGAGCTTCAGACCGAGCTTTTGAAGCTCTGATCTGAGATCTCCGTGTCTTACTTAGACCGCTTGATAGAATATCATTGGGTTTCGTGTCGGGTAGTTTGTATGGGTGTTCAAATAAGAAGAGTTGTAAATTACAAGTATTATAGGAAGACATAAGCAAATAAGAAACATCGGTAGACTGCCATGCAAAATGCAGCAGAACTTTGACTGGTCTAAATAGGATGACTTCTTGTATCTATAGTACGATAGGTAACACAATAAAGGAACCAAGATCAAGTCCAGTCCAAAGCCATCCATAATCTTTGAAGATACTATCTTGACCTTCAGCTCAATGTCCCGCTGAATTTGAAGACTAAACACAATAATCTCGGCACAATAAATGGACTTCTCACTTGAACTCGAGGTTGGGGCTGGGGTCATTCAATCTCGCGTTGAGGAAATACAGACACCGACCAAGCAAACGTGGCGTAGAGAACAGAAATTAAATAACTCACTACCAGAGTGACATATCATGGTGCGCGAAAATACCAATACTTAGGGGTAGTCCTCATTCCATTGTATTATGCTCAAAGCATCCCAAATTATCCTATACTCCGCAGTACCATCATAGCGGCTCGAATTAGCTGTGCTATTTCCTTTTGCTATACCTTCATGCTGTTGTTGTAGGTGCTGTATGTCCCTGTTCTGCAAGCTGTACCTTGATACCCCGTAGTAATTACAAGTCTCATCAAATTCGATTCGATAGGATATTAAGCCAGAGTAGCGCATATTTCGTAGCTGGCGTGAAGAGCGATCGTATCTCGATATCAATTGTACCGCCGTGTTCAATCATCCTCCTCCTCATCACTCGTAGCTTCGATATTCAACTTCTCCTCCTCTTTAGCCTTAGCCTTTGTCTTCCTCTTCGGCTTGACCTCCTCTTCTGACTGTTCCGCTTCAACCTCTTCAGATCCTTCGATTTCGACGCCCTGTGAACGTAAGGCCGCGTTTATCGCTGGAATGGCTTTGACGAAGGCTTTGTATTGATCAATTGACAGGGAAATGCCCTAGCAAAGTAAGAATCAACCACGCAAATGATAGGCATAATTAGTACCTTCCTGCTCGGCAAGTATTCGTCATCCTTCTGGTAGAACTCCCGGATGTTGACCAACTTCGAGCCCTTGAACTCCGAGACTTCGACTCTGCGGGGAGTATTGGAAGATGAAAGCTTAAGGTCTTGTCAAAGTCTATTTTGAGTGGACTTTGCAGAAACAGCTCACCTCCCAGAACTTGCTCTCAGGGTTGGCTTTGGCTTTGGAAGCTGCCTTCTTACTCTTCTTGGTCTTGGGCGCCTTCCCGTCATCGTTGGAAATGAAGCCACCATCGGACTCGTAGGTCTCAACCTCCTCATGACCTCTCTTTCCTTTAGCCATTGAGATTTAGTGAGAAACCGGGGTTGGAGTAATTGTCGATGCTCGTTTCGGTGGACTTTGTATTCGAGAGAAAATGCTTCTTTATTATTGTTCTCGATGTTTGCTTGAGCTTAAGGAAGTGTATACCTGGAGTTATGTCGAATGCGGAGTAGCGATATGTTTCGATCCGACGCGACAAAAACGCGAGCTGGCAGGGCTAACCCGGCTGTTACTTGAAAGGGTAAAGCGGATTCTATTTTAAAAGGGGGACACATAGATTATGTAGGTAAACCTCAAGATTTACCTATCCAAAACAACTCGCATCCGTGAATAAAAAGAGGATCTGTTGCACAAGCACAATATTGATTGCGAAGAAGACACCTTGCCCCTCAATCCGATCAAACCCCCGTGTTGCGCAATCTAAGAGCCTCGGACCGTCAAAGAGTCTCCGGTCCTTCATAAGCCTCGAAAGACCGAACCAGCCGAATTCAGCATGCGCCAGCACCGATTACCAGGGCGATGAACGGAACAGGCGGAGACTCGAAGCAGGGCGACGGCCTGGCTGTCGCCAAAGAGCCCAAACCTGTAATAAAACATCCTTGCGCATCAACGAAGGGAGACGACCCGACTACGAAGGCATTGCGCTTTCTATCTGCGGCCTCCGTGGAAACACTGGGTGGAATTGCCGTTGGTCTTGCGGCTTGTACATATCTCGTCCTGGGAAGACTGGGGTTGGTTTTGATCGGAATTCTGGGAGGAGTGGTGTTGCATGCAACATGGGAGGGCCAGAGCTCTTTGGCTGGTACGGTTGAGGATGCGCGGAGAGAAAAGGGGCTGGACATAGTCAAACGGATTCTGGATCTGAGGGAGGGCAAGGACCAAGATGTGGAAGAAGATATCGAGGACCAGATTAAAGTGGCTAGCTTTGAAGGTTTCCAACCAGAAACTAGAGCGGCTCTCAATGATCTTATCGAAGCTGTTTTACAAAACTATGTAAAGTGGTGGTACAGTCCCATTCTTCCAAAAGACCAGTCTTTCCCAGCAGCAACCCGCCAGACTCTCACGAGATTCATCCTATCGGTTTCCCACCATCTTTCCCGAAAGCGTCCCGCAGATACGTTCCTCGACTTCCTGACCAATTCCTCCTCGATTGTCATAGTCTTCCTCAATGAATTATCAAGCGCCATGTCTGCAACACAAGGAATGGGCGTGCCAGCAACTGAAGCTGTATATTCATACTTGTCTGCAAATCCCGACTCGAACCTTGCAAATGTCCTCAACGAGAAGCAGCAGATGAAAAAGTTCAAAATGATTGCTGAAGATATACTGCAAAACTTCCTGGAGAAGTCAGCTTATGATTGTGATCCAGCAAGGATCTTCTTGAGAGAGATTCTAGGAGGTGTTGTGCTGGATATGACATTAAAAAGTTGTTCGAAACCGGAATGGATAAATGGATGGATTGTATATCTTCTAGAAGATGGCGAGCCGGATTTTAACCAAGCCATAGATGCAGGTATGGGTAATGGGCTAGAGACTGGGAGTCCATTTCATGATATAGATGGTAATGTGGGCAATATTGGGTTGGCAAAACCCCCCAAGTCGCAGATCGAGAAGCAAAACCAGGAGTCTAAGGGACACAAAAAACGTTTGAGCAGGGCAGAGGAGGCAATGGAAGAGGCAATGGAAGAAGCAAAGAGGCTCTCCCAGCTTATTGCAGAAGAGGACGCAAAGAAAACTCAAAGTACCCCACAACCTTTAGACAACGCTCCCAAGATTTTGATGGATGCCGTGGAAGAGAACGCTCATGAACTGGACTTGAAGACGACTGAGTTGACCGGCAATTCACCAACGCAGTCTCATACCAAAGAGCTACCTACCACCGAAAATCGCAGTAATCGTCCCGAAACTCCTATTTCTCCCAAGCCTACTGCGTCTAGTTCATCGTTACCATCGCAGGCAGGGTCTTCCTTCACCAGCTTCGACCAGATTGTCCCACAACAACTTCCCCTTGCGCTTCAAGAGGGCCCGCCACGTTCTCGAAGAAAAACAGTGTCCTTGACACTTCACAATGCGAATATCATCATTCATGACGACTCAACGCCATCCGACAAGGGCAAGATTCGCACAAAGCCCATGGGAGATTACCTTGTTCAGATTGAGCCTGCATCCTCCCATCATCCTGGGTGGATGATTGTCCGAAGATACCCTGATTTTGAGACTCTTCATGAGGTTCTACGGCGAATTGCACAGGTTTCAGGTGTTACAGCATTCACAGAACAGCACTCGACATTACCTAATTGGAAAGAGCATACAAAACCGTCGTTGCGAGGCGAACTTGAAAGATATTTACGTGATGCCTGCTGGTATCAGCCTCTCGCTGAAAGTGAAGGAATGAAGAGATTCTTAGAGAAAGACCAAGGTCACACGATGCCTGGTTCAAGCTCGAAGAATGGGAATGGCTTCCCCGGGATTGGCTGGCCAACTCCTTCGGCTTTTGAGACGATGGGTAAGGGAATGCTGGATGTACTTGCGAGCGCGCCCAAAGGAGTCGCTGAAGGTGGGAAAGTCATTGGTGGTGGCATCACTGGAGTCTTTTCAAACATTGGAAATCTAGGCCAGAAGAAAGCAAATGGCACACCTGTGAGCTCGACAAATGTTGGAGCTCACACTGCAGCTCGAGCGTCAACATCGACGTTACCTAGAATGGACAGTCAAATCTCCCTTAGTGGTTCACGAAAGGGAAGAGCAAGTGAAGACAGTTTGCGAGTATCGCCAATTGTTCACACGCAACCATCCAAAATACCACCTATGGAACGCAGGCCAAGTAGCAATTCGATCGCTGAGGATACAAATGAAAACGAGCCTCGTGTGTCATCTGCGAGGTCGTCAATGAGTGGACGTCGAAGCACAAACCATAGTCGAGATCCAAGCAGAGCGCCTTCGAGAACTACTCCCCTATCATCTCCCACACAAGAAAACATCCCAAGGAGAATCGATGAGGTCAAATTACCACCTCCGCCAAGTGATATTGCTGATGATTATGGTGTGCCAATCGAGGAATCTTCTGCAACGCCATCCCGAACAGAAAGCACAACAGCTCGGACATCCACAAGTACCGCGCCCTCTCCAGGTCGACCATCGCTTTCCACGCCTAGGAGACTCTCTGTGCCAGTGGTTCAGACTCCTGCTCGCAAGATCCGCAAAGAGCCTGCCCCTCTTTCGGAAGCGGAAACTCGAGTCGCTGTCGAACTCCTCTTCGCCGTCATCAACGAGCTCTATACACTGTCTTCGGCATGGAACATCCGCCGCACACTACTCTCTGCAGCAAAGACATTCCTCCTACGACCCAATAATCCTTCCTTGAACTCGATTCAGTCTCTCATTCAAGACTCGGTCATAGCTTCGAACACTACGGACGCGGGTATTGCAGCACAACTTCGAAAACTTCGAGAGAACACAATGCCTACAGAAGAAGAATTGAAGGCTTGGCCCGCAGAGATGTCTATGGAAGAGAAGGAGAGATTGCGAATCAAGGCTAGAAGGCTACTCGTTGAGCGAGGTGTGCCAGCCGCCTTGACGGGTGTAATGGGGCAAGCCGCAACGGGCGAAGCAATGGGACGGGTCTTCGACTGCCTACAGATCGAGGAAGTGGCGCGAGGTTTAATGTTTGGGTTGCTATTACAATGTGTTCGGGCAGTGACACATTAGATGAGGTGAATGATATCCAGGTGGGAGGTTTTCATATATGTAATCTTGGGACCAGGCTGATGAATGGGTGATTCTACACATGTACAATAGATGCAACGGTTCATGATGGCGCATGGAGGATTGCTGGACTTCTTTTCGGCTTGTCTACACTTTGTAATACGGAGGAATAATGCTATTGTGTTATATTCTTAACAACGTATATGCCCCTTCTTGCCTGCGTGTGCCCGTTCGTGCTCGACAGACTGTCTCCGCGTGGTTGTTCCCTTCCATTGCCTCAAGCACCCTCAAGCATCCTCAATATATCCCTTTATGTCTATTCCATGCTGTGTAGAGCGTTGAGTGGTGTTCTCGCACTGTCCGAGCGGCTCGTCAAGAAGCGTTCGTCGTCGTTCGTTGTCGAGTACACCAAGTCAGCCAAATGCTTTCGGGACATGGAAAGTAGTTGTGGATGTTCCTGACCTGATCCTCTCTGCCTCTCTTAATTATCCTGCCTGGGTACGCTCTCTATCCCTGGCATTTCAGCTATTACTACAGCCTGCACTCTCCGTCCTCACCTCGTTTTTAGCGTTGCCTGAAAAATCAGGCCGGATTTCTTTTGTTGACTCTGTCATCAAAACACCATCAGATTTCGAACTTGAGCACAACAAACCACAATGCATTGATCGTTTTTGCCTGATAATTGATACATTACTCTTAATAGTATCTAAGTGTCTCTTGCGATGTTCATTGGCTGTTTTCCCTTTTTTTCTCAGTCCGTTTCATGTGTTTCTCGCTTTTCGTCGTGTTTGCTCCCCCTTCTTCACTCTTTCCTCATTTGAGAGAAACCTTCATCTTTTAGAGCATTTGCGCAAGTTCTTCGTCCTAAAATCGTAGCGTGAGACGGCCAGTATAAGGATTCCTCTCGCCCCCAACTTTTCTGTTTTCTTTTCTTCTCTCCTTCAGCTTTCCCGAGATTTTTTACGTTTCCAACGCTTTCACATCTCATACTTTCCAAAGCTTTCATTGTTTCAAGACTGACCATCTTGTACAATCCCCCTTTACTTTCCACCGCTTTCTCACCTCTCTTCACTCTCGCCATCCTCACTCTCCACATCGGCGTGCCGACCATACAGCCAAATCCATAGTCGACATAGCGATGCATTACTCCTCCATCGCCATCACCAACACGCCTGGTGTTCTTAGCAAGAGACTCCCAGCATCCAGTGCTGCCAGAGTTGCTGAGAGCATCAGTCTCCACACCGAGAGGGTAAGTCACTCACCCATTCCTCTCTCCCTCTTGCATCCCCATCATCATTGTCGCTGTCGTCGAATTGCTTGTTGCATGTCGCACCCCAATTGTTCAATACACGCTCGAGTTGAGCGGTGCAGACTACGATACTCATGCTCAGTGAGCTATTTGGTCGCATTCGACAAGTTGTCGAAGTGTTTGCGGCCGTTTTGGCCTTGTTTTCGCTGTTTTCCTGTCGCTCAAGCTGGGCGATCGGGCAGATTTCATGAGGTTCACCAGATCTGTTTTTATTGGTTGCATCATCACTCTGCAAAATTTTCTGGCGTCTTGGCCAACTGAGATGGTGCTCTTTCCCTTTGCAAAGTTGAGCAAAAGCGTTCCTTCCCCCTTTTCTTCGTCTCGCTTAATCGCACTCATGGTGATCCACTTGATCGCCTCAGGTGAAAGTCACATGTGATATTCGCACGTGATACCTTCTTCCCTCATGGCACATTCATCCTGTCGGGAACTTGCACTGTACTGTGTGGACTATGTCTACTTGGATGTCGTCTCGAGTCATGTTCAGCCATCTCCTTGTCCCTTGTCCCTCACCCATTACTCTCGTCGCCCCTGCTTTCAACCTCACTGTCTCCCGGACCATGTCGTCTCACCCTCTACTATACAATGTTCCTGTCTTTTCAATTCGTCGTCAACATCCCCCCTCACTCTGCTTTCAACCTCACTGTCTCCAGACCATGTCCTCTCACCCTCTGCCACACCATGTTCCTATCTCTTGAACTCATCCCTCAATATCCTCTCGTCGCCCAGTCGATCCCATCCACAGGTCTCAGCCTCTCTTCCAAGTTCCATTTCTTCCATCTGTTTCCTTGTGACTTTCATTGTCTCATAACATACAACACATTCTCCACTTCACAATCTCCACAGCTAACATCTTCTTTCAGGTTCAAAAGGCCCGAGCTTCTACCAATCAACAAGCTCCCAAGCCTTTTGCAGTCGTTGCCACGCGACTTACCCCAAAACTCTCTACTCCGGTGACCAAACTTGGTGATTCCACCTCCTCTCTCCGCGTTTCCAAGGCCCCCGGACCAAGGACCCCAGGGACTACCAGGACTATTTCCAGGACCAGGACGGCCATCCCCTCCATTCTCAAGAAGAATCCAGGAATTCCCAGTGGACCGCCCAAGCGGGTCCACTTTGAATTCGACAACAAAACTTGCGCAGCCCTCCGCTACTTCGTAGCATACGAGCCTCACTGCGCCAAGTTTATTCGGTCTCCAGACCAACAATCCAACATTCCTCACCTAGCAGGAACTGTTAGGATCCATACGTCAAACGGAGTGCTCATCCAGGAGCGCTTTGACGGTCACTACAATCCTCCCATTTGGACTGGAACCTATGGACCGGACGGCCACTCCCCCACCCCAGGCGACCCAGGATACGACACCCATCGCCACTGCAAATTCTGCATCCGCGATGCTTCCTCTGGATCATTCCTATGGAGCCAACCCACGGACCTGGAACTGGACCGCGGATCCTCCCAGGACTATTCGGACCTCTGGCCCAAAACAGGTATCGTTGTGCTGTGCATTTTTTCAAACTTGAATAAATCAAAATTGGGTTTCTGACTCTACCAAAAAAACTAATAAAACACAAAACTTCCATTGAAGGGCCGAGATGGCTGGTGGTTCTTCCTCCTCACTCTTCTTTGGATATCTCAAATAAAGCTTTCCCTCACAGGGTTAGAAGTGTCTTTTAGGACTATGACATATAAATTATACGGCGCCTGCTTATAGGCGCCACCTCATTCGCTGGGCAGTTCCCAGCATCTAACTCCATCATTTAACAACAGAGACTACTTGTGCATTACTTTTCCTATCCATGATTCCTTGCTTCTTTGCTTTTCTGTTTCTCTGCTTTTTTGCTTCCCCCCCCCTTCACCCCCCCCCCTTTTGTGAGTTTACCGTGTACAGGTTAGGGCCTTCTCGACGACCTCGGCGATCCCTTGTTGTTTTGGTGGAAAAGATCCGGAGTCGAGACCACAGGAAGCTGGCCTTCTTCCTCTGGACTGGATTTGTCTCTGCTTCGGGCTGGGGCTGGGGGGTTGGGATGGAAGGCTTGGACTACGGGGGTGGGGTGGTCCGAACTCAGAGCATACAGAGAAACGGTCCTTCTCTCTGGCTGTCCGCAGGGTTCGGGCTGGGGTTGGGGGATTGGGATGGAAGGCTTGGACTACGAGGGTTGGGTGGTCCGAACTCAGAGCATACAGAGAAACGGTCCTTCTCTCTGGCAGTACTCGGGGTTCGGGCTGGGGTGGCGGAGTGGGAACTGGGTGGACTAAGTGTGCCTGTGATCACACCAACCCCATGACAGGAGACTAAAGGGATGGCCTTACCCTCTGGACTGGACGGTTGCTCTTGTCATGGGGTTTCTTACTTATCGCCGACTCACATTTGGGCCATCCAACAAGTCCTTCGCACTCTAGAAGACCAAGGACTTTCAACTCTCGGCTCACTTGCTTTTCGGCATCTTACCAACAGAATGTTCCACTCAACAACAACATTCTCAGCTACTGGGGCACTCTATACGACACACCAGAGCTTTATTCAAATCCGACATCACGAGTCCAGCAGCTCCCTAAAAGGCATGCTATTCGACTCAATCAACTCACTTCGTATTTTACTCATACACCACACACACACAATCTTTTCACTTCCTCTGCTCGGAAGTTGGTACGTGGCACTGGGTGGCACTCTATACGAACACCAGTGTACCAACTTTCAAGCAATTCGACATATTTCGCCTCAATGGACACGCTGTACTCCCTAAAAGGCACAGCATCCATTCAACAACTTCGGCTTCTTCTCTTCTCTTCCGCCAACCCTCCCTGTCGGGTCAAAGACACGGGGCTCTCGCGAGCGGGCCTCGATATTCAACACCTCCTCGTGGTGTGGCCTGGAAACATGCAGCTTCAATCAACTCAACTCTCACACTTGCTGCATGGCCAAGATTGAATAAACATGGACACACAGAATTCACTTGTACTGTAATACATTAGATAGACAAAAATGCACTGTTCCATTCTCAACTCACTGACTTTTACTCTTGTTTCCTCTATGTGACCCCCTCCCCCCCCCCAATTGTGAGACTGTTCCTTTGTTAGTGTAATGTGGTTAATCACGTAGACATCAAAAGTGGTCAAAAGCACTGGATCCACAACGATAATATCTATATTCGGAGATATCACTCACCATCTCTGAATATATACTTGTCTTATGGTATGCCCCAAGTTACAGATGCTTCGGAGCATACACGTCTAGGAAGTGAGATTCTTCTCTTAAACTTTATCGGTGGGAGGAATCTGAAGGAATTGTAGGTAAGGCGGTGTTTTTTTCAAGGAGTGTTTATTTCCGTCTGTATTGCTCGGGATGGATTCATTATTTGTGGCCACTTAAGGAAGTCAACCACTCCGGCCCCCAACCTTTTCAATTCTGAACTCTCGAGACATTGCGTTTAGAAGGCTTTCGTTTGGAAGATAGTAAGATGGTTTCCAAAAACTGTTTATCATCAAGAAACTTGAAGGCGATTCAGGACCAGTGGAAAATTAGACACTTCGATAGAAATGCCCAAGCTTTTGTCTACTTTCGTGTGCCTGGCCAAATTGTTACAATCTACAGTTTATCTATGCCTGGAATCTACGCCTGAAGCGCCATCTCCTCTCTGCTTCCATGACTCCCACCTTTCCACGAGTGCTTCGGGTCCACATTCTTCTTGATGTCCTTTGCCTCGCCAACCTTTCCCCACCCGCCACCACCAGGCGTACATACAATGATCCTCTCGCCTGCTTTCATAGCAGCAGTATTCTTCCCGCCCATATTGATCCGCCGCTCCTCAAACACAGCTTCCTCGAGCTTCTCATCCGTGCCGTTGAGCATCTTATCCGACCTCTCGGGATTACTCGTCTCCACTTTCCTCACCCAGATATTCAAGCCGCACTGTGCATGCTCGCCACCAGCGAGACCGTACGGGTGGTATACTCTCCGCTCACTCAAGATAGACACCTGCACGGGAATCCGGAACTCGATATCGCGTATCACTCCATCGCCACCGCGATGTTTGCCCGCGCCTCCGGAACCAGCACGCAGCGAGAACTCCCGCAGTATCACGGGATAGCGACGCTCGAATACTTCCGCGTCTGTGATGCGCGTATTCGTCATATGTGTGTGCACGCCATTCGTGCCATCCCAATCCTTGCCGGCGCCAGAACCACCAGCAATGGTCTCGTAATACCCGAAGCCCTTCTGCTCTTTCTGTCCTTCGATGTTGCCCCCGAAGCCAAATGTCAGGTTATTGCAGTCTCCTTGACTTGCAGCGCAAGCTTGAAATGCCTTGAGGATGACGTCCGTAACGCGCTGAGAAGTCAGGACGTTGCCGCCAACGACGGCTGCTTTGTCGGAGGGTGAGAGGAATGATTTTGGCGGGATGAGGACTTTGATTGGTTTCAAGCAGCCTTGGTTTAGGGGGATATCTTCGGAGATTAGACAGCGGAGACAGTAGATTATTGCACTGTAGGTTACTGCTTGGGGTGCGTTGGTGTTGGCTGTTTAGGTCAGTGAAAGCTCGGGATTGAGAAAGTTGAACATACCATAGACTTCAGGGCCTGTCCCATCAAAGTTGAAGACCGCCTCTCCCTTCTCGGCATCAATAGTAATCTTAAGCTTGATTGGGCTTCCGTCATCCATGTAGTCCACTGCCGAGAGATCCTGACCCTCAAATCGCTTGCTGACATCCTTCAGTAGATTCCGGACGCTCAGCTCGGCGTTTTTCTGAATGTTGATCATGTAAAAGTTGACAACCTCCTCTCCATACTCTTCAATAAGAGTAGAAATGAGATTGATGCCCTTCATATTACTTGAGATCTGGGCTTTCAAGTCAGAAATATTGTCAGCTAAACATCTTGTTCCGCTACATCCCTCATACTTGGCAGGTTCTTTCAAGAGGAGTTCTGTGATTCGCTCCTCGTTGAATCGACCAGCACTAACAAGTTTCTCGGATTTGATCGCCGCTCCTTCTTGGTAGAGTTCTCGAGAATGTGGTGGCATGCTTCCAGGTAGAATCCCTCCAATATCAGCGTGGTGAGCTCTAGAAGCCACATAGAACAGAATTTTCTTTCCGACTTCGTCAAACGCTGGAGTGATGACCGTGATATCTGGAAGATGGGTTCCACCATATTCTGGGTGGTTTGAAACAATTACGTCTCCTTTGACCAGCTTTCCACGCCAGATCTCAGCTTGTCGTTTTACACATGTTGACATGGACCCCAAATGCACTGGAAGATGGGGTGCATTTGCCACTAGTCCGCCAGTCGAGTCGAAGAGAGCACACGAATAATCGAGGCGTTCTTTGACATTTGTGCTGACACTTGTCTTCTGAAGAGCTCTACCCATCTGTTCCGCGATGGCCATGAATCGATGGGCGAAGATACTCAGCATAATGGGATCAACTTCTTTCGTGGTATCTGGCTTCGATGACCTAGGTCTCTTTAGTCGTTGCATAAGTTCGAAGGAAAAGAAGCACTTACGCATCATTGAGTTCCTTCTCTCCAATGTTAATGACAACGTGAGTGTCAGTGATCAATGCCGTTGCACTAGGAGTAACGACGATGGTTTGAGTCCCATCTGCAAGAATTGCCGGGCCCTTGACCCTATCACCAACCTCAAGATCCTCCAACTTGTAGATCGGGGTATCATGTCGCTTGCCGTCAAAATACACCTTCGAACGCTTGTACTCCTTATCCCCAGACTTTACATCCTTAGGCTTGAGGGCCCTCAACTGCTGATCGACAGTCTTTCCAAGACCCTCGAAACTCTTTCCGATTCCACGAACTCTCACGTCATCCACAATGATATCTCTATCTGGCAATGTGAACCCAAACTCCTGTTGGTGCTGTTTTACGAATGCTTTTCCAAATGCCCATTCATCACCCCCAAACTCTTTTTCGACGTCTTCCTTCTCTGGTTTCACAACCATAAGTGCTGATTCTGTCCCACGGTACCGCATGTTCAAATACTCCTCATAAACAATGGAGTTGTTGTCAAATCCTTGCTCCTTTAGAGCTTCTCTTGACTTCTGTTTCAGCTCGTTGATCTTCTGCTTCAACTCGTTCTTGACCCCACCATCAGCCCAGATTTTAGATTCCGGTTCTTGTCTCTCGTCGACGACATCCGCCAACGCCATTCCATATGCTGAGAGTACAGATGAGTATCGATGGACAAGGATTTGTCGAATCCCAAGGCTCTCGGCAATTGCCACAGCATGTTGCCCACCAGCACCACCGAAAGTCGCTAGGCGATGCTTTGATGTATCATGACCTTTAGCTTCAGTCAGTGACCGAATTGGTCTCGTCATGGTCTCGTTAGCGACAGTCAAGAAACCATATGCCACCTCGTCAGCGCTCATATTTTTGCCAGTTTCCTTGTTGATTTTCTCGGTGAGCTCCTTTAAAAGTTTCTCACTTGCTTGAACATCAAGGCCCTCATCTTCATTCTTCCCGAAGATTTTGGGGAAGAAGTCAGGCAGTAAGCGACCCAGGAAAAGATTCGCGTCAGTGACAGTGGCTGGACCCCCTTTCCGGTAGCAGGCTGGACCTGGATGTGCACCGGCTGATTCTGGGCCAACGACGAACAATCCATTTTTGAAGAATAGACGCGATCCTCCGCCAGCAGCGACAGTATTTATGTCCAACTGAGGAGACTGGATGGTGACGCCAGCAGTCGTCGTCTCAAAAACATGCTCGTATCTTCCAGAGCCGTATCTCGAGACATCGGTAGAGGTTCCACCCATATCAAATCCAATCACCGGGGTCTTAGTCTCAGCATCATACGAGGTTAGTGCATATCCAACTACACCTCCAGCTGGGCCTGAGAGAATTGCCTTCAGCCCAGAAAACTTGTCCACATCCACTAAACCACCGTCACTCTGCATGAATTCACACCTCGCTCCCTTTGCTCCTTTCTCATTCTTCACACTCTCCGTTCCCAGACCACCTTCAAACCCCTTTTGGAAGCCCGAAATGTACTTTTTGATGGCTGGGGTGAGATATGCATCGGCACATGCAGATGTCGCTCTTGGAACCAATTTTATCATCGGCATCAGCTCATGACTTAGAGAAACGTGCTGGAATCCGATATCACGGGCTATCGTGCCTACCAATGCCTCGTGGTTTGGAAACGTATATCCATGCATCAAGCATACTGCTATGCTTCTGATTCCTTTGTCATAAACGCCCTGCAACTGTTTTCGAATCGTGTCCTCATCTGGTCGTTGCAATACCCGAACAGCTTCGGAAGAAAGGCCTCGGACAAGCTCCGCATTCACAGATTTCGAATTATGTTGCTCGACTTTGGTAACATTCCGTTCTGGATCCTCCGCATAGTCCTCAAGAGTAACCCTCTCGTTTATTTCAACCACGTGCTCATAGAGAACATCCGGCTTCTTAATCGCAAGATCAAAGATCCTGGGCCTGGACTGATTACCAATCTCCAAGCAATCCTTGAAGCCCTTCGTCACAACCATGGCAATCTTCTCTCCCTTTCGTTCTAGCAAGGCGTTTGTGGCAACAGTTGTTCCCATTCGTATCGACTCAATCTTCGACGTATCAAGGGGCTCGCCCCTTGGGATCTCCTTCTTGAGGAATTTGGACATGAGCCGCCGGATTCCTTCCAAGGGAGCGTCTTCGTAGTTGGAAGGATCTTCGGAGAGAAGTTTGATAATTACGTCGTCCTCCATCTTGCCTGTGCCTGGGTTTCCGACGCAATCCGTGAAGGTTCCACCCCGCTTGGGACATTGTTAGCTCTTCATTCAAGTACTAATCGGAGAGGTAATGTTTTAATTGTAAATGAAAAGACAACGAGACAAAGCTGATTAAGAGGAAGCACTGCCGATATACACTAGGAAGGTTGGCCTCGCAAAACACATTCAAAAAGCAAGACAGGGGGTTAAGAAGCTCACGTCTATAGCAATGCGGATGCCCCGCTCTTGCGATTGTGAAGCCATTTTGATGGCGAGATGTAGGAATTGGCTGAAAATTTCAATGCGTATAACAGATAAAGTAATCTTCGCAAACTTGAACAGCAAGATTTCCCTCAAACTCCTACATTCGCATACTTAAGTACGTTTTGTTCGTGAACTTGCGCGGAGTTGATCCGCCGTTACAATGTGATATCAATAACCTTGAAGCGGTCTAATACGGCAGTATGTCCCAAAGCGGGATAGCAAAGTGGGATGGTAAGCACGTGATGGTCGTTTTCTGACCCAAAGTCGAGTCTCAAAGAGCGCAAGTGATGATGTGGGAGCAGATCCCACCGCTGCTTACCTATGGATTATAGATCTCAGACATGACGGTTCTCACACACGAAGTCTGGGTCTAAAGGTTTGCTTCACCTCTGAGCAAGAAAGTATTGTTTCATGCCAAGCATATATTCTTAGTCCGCTCTGCGAGTCAGCTTTCAACATTCAATCATGTCTTCTAAGATGTTTATTAATATGAAGCAAAGTTCTCCGATGGCTCTTCCAGCACCCAATCCAAAAGTTGGGGCTTTCCACCGAACACTCCCTCACTATGGCTACACCCCCCTTGTCTCTTTGCCTGAGATAGCGAAAGAACTTGGCATTGGTCATCTTCTCCTCAAGGACGAAGGCTCTCGGTTGGGACTTCCTGCTTTCAAGATCCTTGGAGCTAGTTGGGCAACGGTTCAAGTGATTTCAAAAATAGTCAAGCTTGGGTCCCCAGAACCCACCAAGGGGGCGTTGTCTTCAACGTAATACTCTCCCCTTTTGCGAATTAAAATGTCTCAAGTTAGCTGATAGCTCGAGAGTCTAGGTCGGGACTTTCGTTGGAGCACATTGCAAAAGCAGCTCAAGAGGCCGACTTTACTTTATATGCAGCGACAGATGGCTCCCACGGGCGTGCGGTCTCTCGAATGGCGAAATACCTTGGTATCAAAGCAAAGATACTGGTCCCCAAATTTGTTGACAGGCATGCCATAGCCAACATTCAGTCTGAAGGGTCGACGGTAGAGGTCTGCAATGGAGACTATGATCAGGCCGTGCTTGTAGCCAAACGGGCTGCTGAAGAGCACCCGGATGGAAAAGGTCTTCTGATAAGTGACACTCCTTTAGAGTTTGGAGACGAGACGGCGCACTGGATCGTGGATGGGTACCAGACCATTTTCGATGAAATTGAGGAGCAGGTTGTTGGTATCAGCAGCGGGAAGGCTATTACTCATGTGATAATACCCGTTGGGAGCGGAAGTCTTGCTACAGCTGCGGCAATTTTCTTCTCTAGGAAGTTAGTCAAACCGATTATCATAACTGTCGAGCCAGAAGCTGCACCCTGCCTGAAGGCAAGTCTTGAAGCGGGTAAGTCAACGACTGTAGATGTTGGATATAGTATCTGTACTGGAATGTGCTGTGGGACATTGTCGGCAAATGCCTGGCCAATACTGAAGGAGTGTGTAGATATTGCGCTGACGGTGGATGATTTGAAAGTGGACGAGGCCATTGTAGACCTCCGCAGGTATGGTGTGCGCTCGGGTCCTTGTGGTGCAGCAAGTCTTTCTGCCGCAAGACAGTTACTGGGAACTGAAAGCTTCGATTCGAAATCCATTGTGTTGGTTCTTTGCACTGAAGGAGCAAGGTCATATGAGCTGAAAATTTGAAGATCCACCGCTTCGTGTATAATGCAATACAAGACGCCGACGCGGCCAATTTACTAGTTGTAAACGTTAATTCTAAACAGAAATCAACTATGCATCAATTGCGCCGTTACACATATAATCTCAGCAGGCAACAGAAACACCCACTCAGGCTTAAAGCTTAAAGCCCATACGAAGGATGCAAAGTACAGGCAATTGATATGTTCAGCCTCTTTCTGAAATAGTGACATCAGACAGGCGGATGAAGTCCATCTAGATGCCACTGACCTTTGTATCGCTTGATTGTTTTGGCTAATGCCACCAGCCGGGTCCCGAGACATGATGGATCATATCCACGTGACTTGTTCGTTTTGTTTCGAGCGTGCTTTGGATTTGTTTCTTCTTATGGGATTAATTGAGTCCGGCCTTGGACTTGGGCTGACACTGTCGCAGAGCAAGAAGGCTGAGACATTTGTGGTTCGAAGGCCCCTTGAAATATGGCCTTGCCTACCAGGTAGATGATTTGAAGTACGATGACGATAAATAAAAAAGCACAATTGCTAGAATCAACCTTAAGGGGGTTTGTACATGCTTATGTCTTACAAACATGCCAAGTAATACACAAATACCTTTCAGTTCGTTGGCTTGGTCGGCGAAGCTCTTGTTCGAACAGACCACGGGTAATTGATACGACGTCGTATAAAATGCATACCGGTAGACTAATTCATGAGTGTTTGTACCATTTGACAGATCACCGACTCTAAAAAGACTGTCGGGAACAGCTCATCAGATAGAGGTACCGTCCACCTAGAAATGGCTTGCAGGATGCCAGGAACGTATCAATCGTTCCCGCATATGCAGTGGCACTATCAAGTTCAAGATACCGCCGCAGCTGTTCCGATGCATTGAAAATTTGGGAGTACGATGAATGATGGGATGAGAACTAGAAGGCGACCTGAGCGACGCGACTTCCAATCTAAGAATTCAGGGCGACTAGGTATGCGCCTTCATGTTGCTAGGCCACATTGCGAGGACTACACTACCTCATTTTCACAAAACGGATTTGGCAGATTAATATGAAGAGACGGCGTAAAACCAAAGCCACGCTCCCGGGATTTGACAACGTTTTTCTGTAAGCTGCATATTGAACTTGGAAAAGGCAACAAGCGAGTAGGGATACTGCGTATGAGGATCAATGTGATACTTTGTATGCTTGCGCAAGTTGATAGGATTCGGGATGAAACTGAGGGAGATGTGAGTGGAGGTACAATGACGTTTATTCTAGAGAATCTAAGGATATACACCGCACCGGCACTGGAGTAGAGTAGTATTTTCCTTTGATATGCGGCAAAATAATGCTGAGCCCGTCGAGCACGTTATGAAGTTCAGCCACCGAGATTTAGTAAATAGCATCTACCGTCGAACCCGATTAGGGTTGTTCTGACTCTGATCCTGCACCCAGCAAAGGCAGGAGAGCAGTAAGGCAGCAGGCGGCCTGTACGAGTACGGCGAGAAAAAGGGGTAGTGCTGGTGGAGGTGGAGCTATCTCCAGTAGTCGGTGGTGAGGGCTAAAATGTGTATTATTCATCTTATAGTATCGGAATTTGTAATACAAAAGGCAAGACTAGAAGTGAAAGAAAGAAGAGGACAGACGGGAAGAACAAATAGATGTATCTACTTCTTTGCGTGCGGTATCGTATCTTCTTCTCGTCACACTCCGACACTCAGTAGTAGAGGGCGGCCCTTCCCTTCCCTTATCCACTTGATAGTAGCGGCGTTGCATCCAAATCAAACCAATCGGGCCATTGATACTTCTGGGTCATTCTTCTTCTTTGGGGAACTCGACACTGGAACTGGACTGCAATTGGACTGGGCTGCAATTGGTACCGAAGGAAGTAATTATTACTGGGACTTCATCATATGGTACTGTGCACAGCATCTTTTACCACTCCTTATTTGCATATTTACAAACAACCCGTATTCTGCTTTTACTATACTCTACGAAACCCATCCCTTCCCCTCTTCAGCACTGCCATCGGCCCCTGTGAGGTGAAGCGCCTGATGCCGTTTGTGTTCATCGCCTACTGTACGCAAAGGTGCCAGTGATTAGGGAGAGCGGCTGCAGAACTTGAGCGCATCGACCACTTCTACTTCCACTTGCACTTCCGCTTCCTGGCGCTGGAAACAATTCGAATCCGGATCTGAATCGGACTCTGAATCTGAGTCCTCAAATCCCCGACCTGGTCTACTCAATGTAAGCGCCGCGCCGTTTGGAATAAAACATCACAGTACGGTTCTACGAATCTCTCGCCATTTTCATCCGAAAGGTCTCGGGGTCGCGCATATCGCGGAAAGCTACCTACTCTACCTTACATCGAATTCTCGACAGGACTCGAGTCGACTTGAGAGGCTCGCGGAGCAGAGCAGAGCAGGGCCGAAGTCTACAAGATACACGATTGTTGACCGACTGATACTTTACGTCTGAGAGGTTGCGCCTTTTATTTAAACTTTTGAAGAGTAAGGTTCATCCCGATAGGCAGCCTCTCGCGCGGGGGTGATATTTTGTTTTCTCTGGCAACAGAACGCCCCACGCATTCTCGTATGATATAGCCAGAACCAGAACCAGAATCAGAGCAGCAAACAGGTCGCAACGAGTGGGAATTCGAACAGTGGAGACTGACCCTTCGAGGCGCAATTGTCAATCGCGGTCGACCTCCAATTAATGGAGAACTCCATTCCGGCCCTATTGACCTTAGCGACAGGGGAATCAAACACCTTGATACAGCATGGACTCCCCCTTCCATCCTTCCAGACAATCGTCCAGCAATTTCAATAACCACAACAATTTCGCATTCCCAGCAGAGCCGCCGAAAAGCCGTGGGCACGCTGTGCTTTCGCAAAGTCCTTTTCAGAATGCATCTCCACCTCGACGGCCGCCTGTGACTACGACCTCGACTTCGAGCACCTCACCCGAATCTCGACGACCCGCGGCGCATGCGCATCGACGTTCGAATAGTCTGACTGGTATGAACCAAGGCGTGGGAAATCTCAATCGCTGGTCTAAATCCTCAGTCTCCAGCGCAGGCAGCACCCAACCCACGCATAAAAGATCCAATTCCGCACGTAGAGTGTCATTGTCTGGCTCGACTACTTTTCTACTGGGTGCTGATACTACCTCACCCCCAAGGAAGTTGCATAAGCACCGCCCGTCCACCGCGATTTCACCACAGTCTCAATTTGCGCGCTCGAATTTGGATTCGACTCTGACACTTCCGCCCATCCTTACCCTGCCGAGTTTACAGACTTCGGTGAACAATTCCTCCCCATTGACTGGCCCTACAACTCCTTCGCCATCGACTGCTGCAATACTATCAGCCGCTGTGCGTACGACTGTGCCGGACTATTTTGGCAGGGCTTGGGAAGAATCAGCACCAAGGGGTTTTGCGGCGAATATAGATCCGGCAGCTGCTGTATCACTCGACGTGGAAAACGATAAACCCCCGGTAGGAGAAAGACTGAGATCCCGGAAGGGCCACTCCAGGAATAGTGACCAAACTGGAAAGGGTAGTAGTAGCACAAACTCGAACGGAAATTTCAAGCAGCCCTCGCAGAAAGCCATGCTTTCCAAGGCTCTCCAGAAGGCGAATACGGCCGTATTGCTTGACAATGCGCAAAACTTCGAGGGCGCTATGCATGCGTATTCAGAAGCCTGCGCGCTGTTGCAGCAAGTAATGACCCGCAGCTCTGGCGACGAGGATAGGCGGAAGTTGGAAGCAATTGTAAACTGCCCTACATTGGAGGTTAGATTGGTTTGCTAACATATGCAGCGCAACACCTATACAAGCCGAATCAGCGAATTGAAGAAGATCACGCCTGACCTACTAGATGACGGTAGCAAAGCATTGCCCCAAAGGCCTGAAAGTGAAGGGCGTAGAGTTGAGAAGCTCACACTGCAGGATGAGGACGAGGAACCTGCAATCATCGAAACTGCAACCGTGACGAGGATTGTGAACGATCAGTCCTACATTACTGAACCCGACCAAGCTAGATCACTACCAACTTCACATCTACCGGCACGGAGAGAGTCTTTATTACCATCCGCATTGGGGTCGATGCCATACCGGGGAAATAACGCATTTAGTGAATATGACAGGTCACAGTCTAAATCTCCCTTGAAAATGCGCATAAAGGAGACTAATATCAACCTTGCTCCACCTATGGAGAGCCTTTACATGCCTCCACCACTTTCCCCACGCCGTCCATTGTCTCCCATGAACCACGCGCCTCAAACTAATCATACGAGGCAACAATCGTCTGATCTATATACTCAGACAGATCCTGGAGCTTCTCCATTCAGAGGGCATACGAGAGCGCCAAGTAATGAATCTATGTCATGGTTAGACACTATCGACGAGTCTAGCGGTTCTACTGCTTCCTCGGTTCATTCCAGGACATCTTCCTTAGGAGTACGAAGGAAGCGTATTCGAGCAGCTAGCGGTGCTACAGAGGCGGAATTTGATGCTGCCCTAGATGCCGCTGTCGAGGCAGCTTACGATGATGGCTTTGAACCGATGGGGGGGTCCGAAGTGAACCGTTTTGATTATGATGATGATGATGAGATTGTTGCAAACGTCCGACGAAAAGTGGAGTTGGCAAAAGAAAGGGTACGTCAAAGCGAGCGTGAAGCTGCTATTCAGGATGCACGGGACCGAGAACGCAAAAGATTGCTTCTACAAGAACAAGCACCACATAATACTTTTGAGGATGAGTATGACAACGAGTCCGAAGAGGAGGAGCGAATGCTAGAGGAGATGACTAGAGAGTATGTGATGGATGATTTTGAGTTTGGCCTGCAGTCCAAGTCTGCATTACCTCGAGGGTCTGATTCTAGTGAGTTTTCGGGACGGACTTGGAACAGTTCAATTGGATCGAATCCGACTACAGCCGGTACAACGCTGTCAACCGTGGCCGAAACCTCGATACCAAAACTACCTATACTTCAACCGTCAAATTCAAATACAAATTCTACCTATCCGCCCCCAGCTCAAGCATTACCCCCACCCCCACCGCCGAATTCCGCGCCACAGCCGATAGCTATCACTTCGAAAGGTGTTCGAAGTCGGCGACTTTCTGGTCAGAATGCAAAACTTCTCAAGATTGAGACTACCTCAAAAACGTCAAATGGAGCTTTAACACAGCCTCCATCAATGCCTCCACCAAAAGTCCCTGAGAGCAGTTCCGTGCCCGTTCAACCGAAAACTGCAGGTTTTCCGCAACAGCGACCAGCCGCAGCGTCAGTTTCTGGGCGCCCACCCATACCCCAAGTTATTCGACAGGCTTCCTCTCCTCTCCCTGGCCCACATCCTGCCGATATCCAAGCGCCCCCAACCCCTACACTCACGCAATTCACGCAACTGACACAAACCTCCACGAATGAGACTGATACCTTACCACCCTCCCCAGCTCGTGTCCAATCCAGAGCAGGCATTCGTAAAAACTTCTCTTCGTCCAGTTTGAAGACTATGAAGGGTCGGAACTTGTCGGTATCCGTCATTGATGACGGGTCTGATATCTCACCAAACACCCCGAATTCGAGTTTCAACCCCAGGGACATGAATGGCAGACTGCCTGCTGTCCCAACCTTGCCAACGCCAATCTCAGCCGCTTTTAAAGACAAGGGAGCACCAACGGGAGGCTTGTACTTGTTCGATAGCGATATACATTCCCCTAATAGCCCTGGTTCACCTAATCCTCTCAGTGTGGGTGCGCCTATACCTTTAGAGCCCTGCCCTACCGAGTTTCTACTTCGTCCTTTCTGGCTTATGCGAGCCCTCTACCAAACCATCGCACACCCTCGTGGTGGCTATCTGTCTACCAAACTCTTCGTTCCACGTGATGTGTGGCGAGTCAAAGGAGTCAAGCTTAAGAATGTTGAAGACAAGATTGTGAGTTGTGATTACCTTACCGCGGCTCTCATGAAACTTGCCAAGGTCGATACATTCGATGCCGATGCTGTGCTAGAGGAAATGCAGTTGTTGGAAGGTATCCTGGAGCAAGTTCAAGCGACGTTGACGAAGAAATTGGGCAACGAGGTTGGTGTCCAGGGGTCTGGAGGCATGTTCAAAGATGCACCTCCAAGTAGTGACGCGGAAACTAGTATCACAGCGCCCAAGTCCGGAAGCATGTCGAGCAAGTCGTCTTCGTTTTCATGGCGAAGGTTAAGGTCGAAGAATTCGGGTGTTGGGCTATCAAATGCATATTCGAGCAAGACTACGCCCACGGATTTGCCGAAAGAGGGTTTGACCATGAGTACCCTACCTATGACCACAACTTCTGTGGCAAAGGTGCGGTTCGCCAAAAGAGATGTGAGCGAGGTACAATTCTCTGGCCCAAATGCGAACTACATGGGAGCGCTAGCGAGGCTCTTCGATGCCGCGCAAACCCTAGGTAAGGACTCGAGTCTTCAATTGCCTGAAATCAAACTGACAGAACACCAGATCAAATCGCACGCCAAGTCGAAGACCCAGGGCTACGTCACGCAGACAAGACGCAAGTCGGTCTCGAGCTCTGCACCCGCCACGCCGCGGAATTCTTTGGTTTCTACATCTGCCGCTTCGTCCTAACCGACATTGGGCTACTTCTGGACAAGTTTATCAAGAGGGGGAGCGAATGGGTGCTTGTGTGATACCCCTATTATATGTACAATTGCTTTTGTATTTTGGCTACCTAGGAGCATACTCTCTCGCTATGATCCCCTTTATTTTATCTCTTTGGTATGTTTTTCTTAGAGAGAAAGAAGCAACGACTTCACGAACCAGATGGCGCTTTTTATTTTGTTGGGAGGCATGTTTCTTCTGTTTGAGCTTGATTGATACCACACTTATATGTTATATGTTACGTCTGCCTTCGCTGAGCGGCATTTGTATAGCAAGCAAGCGAGCATGGCGTGGATGAACTTGGGTCTTTTCTATAGAAAGAAGACTTGCTGAGGTCGCTGTATATTGAAGATAGAGAGCAATGAAGAATGTGCTTCTGTTGCACTTCCATTGTTATGTGTAATGTCTTGCTGTGGTCAATGATTGTGATTGTGATTGATGATTAATGATTGGTCGTGCAGTTGTGCTGAAAAGGCGCCATGGTCAGTCAAATGTGATTTCAGTGTGCTGAACAAGCGTACTATTCCCGTAAAGCGCTTAGAGATCCAAGCAATTGTATCAACTGAAGCTAAGAAGGAAGACCGACTATGGAAGGGCCGATTTCTATTATAGGGTTCAAAGCCGCAAGAATCGTAAAGGCTTAGGTAAATAAGTCAGTGCAGGCATTACGTTCACAAGAAGTTGCCTCTGAACCTGCGGATAAGCCGAGCTGCTCGACAGGGTAAGAGAAGTTTGGAAGTTCGTAATCACACGTTTCAATCAGAGGTTTTCTCACAGGACACCATATATAGATTGATATTCTTATTGCTCGTAGCACTTGTATGTTCCTTTAGAAAAGACTTTTCCTATTGTATCATGCCGCCCCACCCAAAGCCTACACATACACTCACTGCATCTTCTCATGCGTCGCCATCAGTGAACCTGTGGTAAAATTAGTATAAATCTCAAATAATAGTCTTGAACAGAGGATGGAAATAATGAGCTTACCAATAAAAGTAGTAACTAGGCGACTCCGAACCTGGCAAATATCCTCAGGTACCAGCCAAATCGTGGCACCCATCTTTCTTGCAATACTAATGCTGAGCTTGGCGTTCATGTAGGCATCATCATCTGATTTTCCTGGTGTGACTAGTTCGTAGTCGACATAGCTGCTCTTCATTCCATTCAAGACATCAAGAAGGTAGACTCCGGTGCCGATAGTCGAGTCCTTGAATGAGCGGATGGCAGAGCTCTTGCCGCCTTTTCGAACCATCTCATTCGCCCATTTAACCATCTCGGCATCTGAAATTTCGCGCTTTCCTAAGCGTTGTGCTAATGCAGAGAGTGTCTCTGATATATCCTTGCGCATAAGTTGCCAGACCAGACCCAAAGTCAAAGTACGTTGCCCATCTGTGATATCTGCACCTTGGACTCCAACCAGCGAAAAGCGGTTTTGCTTGCCAAGTTCAATGGCATAGTTGGTGTTCTCGACGGCCTTGAATCTTGACATCTCGTTTCCGTTTGTTGGAACCTTGTTTACATGTCGCCAGTTCACAGATCCTTTTACTACTTTGTCGTACGCCTGTAGGAGAACAGTGCCATCCCGCAAATCATCGTATAGAGAGTTGACTGAAGGCTGAACATCAAGACTGTTGAGCCACAGAGTAAAGACTCTTGCTTCTCGCTCACCCTCCGCATCGAAATCGTCCACCTGAAGTTTCTCTTCTTCAGTAATGGGATCTAATGCTGGGTGAGTGTTGAACAGGTTTGCAACAAAGGCCAAATTCAACTTTGGATTTCCAGCTACAAGAGACGTAGGCGTCAAGAACTTTCGGCACCCAAGCGCGTCTGCATTTTGCAATACCTCTTCCGCTCTCTGGTGAAGATCTCTAGTCTGTAGTGGGCCACGTGTGCAGCTCTCTGGAGCAATCTGGGCAAGCAAGACGGTATAATTCTCTGCATCTTTTACATCGGACGAGAAATTTGCTACCCTGAGAAGAGTTAGCTGGATTCTACTTCTACAGTCGTTTATGCATACCTGCGAGGCCAATTTGCCGCTTTCAGGTGATAGTTCACCCATCGGAGCAGAATTTGCTCGGGGGGTAATCTCAGAAATTGTTCCAGAGTCTCGTCCTCTTCAAGCAGTCTGTATAATTCTGGGTGCAGTTTGATATCGATTTTTCCTAGTAATCCCCTTCGGATGACCTGCCAAATCAGACCTAGAATGAGATGCTCCCGAACTTCAATAATATCGCCGCTTCCAATATTGACAACGGAGCACCCAATACCCTTTGCAGATTCGATGACGATGTTGTTATTCTCCGACATGTGGAAAGCATTAAGCTTCTTGATTTTCTTCCCTTCGCGATTGAGGACACGCTCATCGATCGTGTCCGGAACTGAGTCATTGATCAACTTAGCCAACACAAGTCCATCCTTGCACTCGTCGAACATCTGGAAGGTATCTGTTGGAAATGGCAAACGTGATCCAATGTCCGGATCACCGGCTAGGACCGCGTTGATATGACGGGTGAATTCGGTTCGCTCATCTTCGTTAATGGTATGGGTGACGTTGGAAGAAGATCCTTGGACTTGGATTCGTCCACTGACACTTCCCTTGGAAGCATGCCCACCACCACCTGTTTGCTGAGATACCAGTCCACCACGCGCTGGGGATTGCGGGCCAGTCGACATGCGCTGTTGGGCGGGAGAGGATTCGCGGAGCTTCGATACAAGCTGGAAGACGAAATTAGTTTATGGATTTGAAACAAGTGCTCAGCGCCAATTTACCCCAACATAGTCATCTAATTCGACTCTCCTGGAGGAGTCCAACTCGACTTCCTTCAGGGCCTGTCTAACCACATCGTACGGCTGTCTTTCGCTGGTCTGAGTGGCCTTGATGGCAGCGGCTTCGTCTATGTAACCTTTATCGTCGACATCGAGTTTTCGGAAGGCATCTTGCAAGCCAAAAATCTCATCTTGCTTGAACTGAGGGTACTTCCTAAGCCGCGTGTCAGAAAGGATCGAACATGCGCATCTGTCCAAGACTCCTCAACTTACCTCTGAAGCTTGATTACGTTCATGCTGGCGGAGGAGCCAGTAAGGCAAAAACGGTTGCGAGGCTTGATATTGGGGTGAGTTGTTTATTGTTGATGGTGGGGAGATGATGGAGAATGCGCCGAAAGAGGGGCAGGAAGAGGGGCAGGATAGATCGGTCGTTAAACGGCTGTTACTGCAGAAGATTGATGTCGCCAGACAAGGAGTACGATACTCGCGACAGTCAAAGGCGATGAATGGATTGGAAACGGAAAAGGATGCGACCAACATGGGATGCAGATAAGGTAAGGTAAGGTAAGGTAAGGTAAGTTGAAGGACAAGGAAAGTACTATCGCGCTGCTGCCCAACTCCCATTCGCTTGGCGACTGACTGATTTAACCCCGCCACCATCAATTTCGTCAGCCTTCCATCTTGCAGTCATAATAATCTTCTACAATTATTCTCCCCTTTTAGACAACACTTTGAAACTCGGCCCGGCCGGCGAATTCCTGGAGCCTCCTCTTCCTCTTCGTCCTCCTCCTGCTCCTCCTTCTCCCCTGTTACGAACAAACCCAACCATCCACAGCCTTTAAAACGCCACGACTAATCCAACAGGGCCCAAGGATTTACGCTGCAGCCTGACCCCAACCTCCCATCTCGCCCTCGCTGACGACGATTACCGATCGCATCCACGTCACACAATTCAGGCATCTGTTTGAAGACATAATGGCCTCTACAACCGAATTGGATCATGTCAAGGCTGTATGGCAGCATATGCGGTCGAACAGTCCTATCTACAACTTCCTGCTGTCAGAATTGGAGGTTGTATCGGCCACTAAGGGATCCGTCACTTCGCATCTCACCCTCGGCCCAAAACAAATGAACAGCTCAGGGACAATTCATGGAGCAGTGAGTGCTGCCATTGTCGATATGAGCGGAGGGTTGGCCATCTGTTCTCACGGACTTGAAAAGTCAGGAGCCAGTATAGACATTCATGTCACATATATCGGACAGGCTCACGTTGGAGAGACGATTGCGATCGAGTCCACTGCAAACAAAGTTGGGAGGTCTATGGCTTTTACTACAATCCGAATATGCAAGCTCGTGGATGGAAAGCCAGGGCCTTTGGTGTCCACCGCATCGCATACCAAATACATACAAAACGTCCAGCCCCGGGCCAAACAATGAATGGGGAGGGTAGTTAAAATACAATATGCTGCAAGAGTCCGGCTGGGTCTGTAAGGGTGGAGAAGGATTGTAGTTGTGATTCCTTTTATTTATCTCCATCTAGATGAGACATTCCGACTCTAGTTCCTAAAGCATTTTCTTGGGAGGCAACAATAGTATCGTGGGATCACTACGCCATCTTTTTTGAGCCTGGCATAGCCATCACTCTCTTTGAATGCTCGGGCTCACTCTGATGGCGGAGAACAACACTTCCTTTGCTTTAGCTTTAGATGCCTGTCCATTATATAATAGTAACGGTATGGGTACATCGTAAAGGGTAACCATAGAAATAGAAATAGACTTCCTCACAATGGATCAGTAAATTTGATTGATCTTGTGTTGATCTTGTAACTAATATTTTCCCACTGCGGCAAATTCTATAAAGGGGGGCGGATATCAAGCGAGGAAAATTTTGGTTTCCCGAAAAATATGTTTTGCTCCCTTTTTATTATTCCACATCAAAGTAATCAACGCCGAACATAATAGACACAATACCTGATACTCACCAGAATGGAAACTTGCAAGATCTGTGCCCAGGAGCTGAAAATTGAACTCGAGCCTGATGATTTCGACGAGGCTACTTCGTCGACTGTTGGGGCTGGACAGACGGCTCCCGATGATCTCCTCCTCACGTGTGGATGCCATTATCACTGGTATGTTCATATTTCATGGTTCTTTCTCTGGTTTGCTTTTGTGACCTGCTTGAAAGCCGCGGGAATATTTTTACGTGTTAGTCGGATTCGTTCATTTCAAAAGTTCGGGCTCGAATGAGAGGTTGCGATAGTTTATTTTCGAGATTGGTATTGAGCTAGGGATCACTTGCTTTGAGGCGGTTCCTTATATAGACCCTGCTAGGTCTTTATTACGATATGACCCGGATATTTGGTAACGGATTGGGGGATGTCATCGATGAGTCCATAGATTTTCAGTTCTATGCAGCCTGAAAGCCTCTTTGTCTTCTTGCAGAGAGCTGTCCACTGAAGGACTATGTACTAACTCACCATTTATAGGCAATGTCTTCTAGATGAATCACCACAGATCGCCATTTCCATGCAATGCCCTTCGTGTTCTTCTTCCATCATTTCAGGTGCAACTTCCGAGCAACCTCAAGTAATCACCCGATACCACAATGAAGGCGGAGTCCAAGAAAACCTTGACATACTCCCTCTCATCACGGAAGAAGCCTACCTAGATGCCAACCCAGCCGCAAGACCAGCACGAGCATTTTTAACAATGTGTGCCGAAGGAGATGTAGCAGGAGTTGTTGAGCTCTTGAAAGCGATCGAAGAGGACAGAGATGAAGATGACATGTCACCTGCCGAACTGCTCCGGTACCAGGACCCGCTAGATGAGATGAAGACTGGTCTGCACATGGCAATCGAGAAGAACCAACAGGAAGCCGCGTGGTTGCTTCTTTGGCTTGCCTCGAGTCTACCTACGGCCGCCTTCCCGGACGAAGTTACTCAAGCTGCGCAGGTGATGAATGCGGGGAGGGAAACTGCGGACGCAACGGATATCAGGAGTTTGCGGGATGTGCAGCATCGGACGGCCGAGGATTGGGCGCAGAATATGGGAGGGGTATGGGCTGGTTTAGCTGGAGCAGGTGTTCTCAGGGGGTAGTTATTGATGGTGGGGGGGGGGAAATGTTGATCTTACTATTAATGCAAGAGAGAGGTTATTGATAACAATATATGAAGGAAGGTATTGATCAGACTTGTTACGTTGATAAGAGGCTTGTAATAGGACAGGGTTGGTAGAAGAAGACCTGCAACCATGTCCATGGTGTCGGTGTCGGTGTTCGATAGGATCCCGCAAGGCAAGGCAAGGCAAGGCGTGGCGTAGCGTGGCGTAGCGTGGCGTAGCGTGGCGTAGCGTGAGCCGCATGACTTATGGGATGGAGGTATTTTAGGCCGGTACTTTCGGGGTTCTGTTCTCACTTCTGAGCCTTGCAGTGACATCATTTTTGGAGAAGAAAGGTTCACGAGACAGCACGAGGAAGGTTAGAAAGGATTAAAGTAAAAGAAGTTACCCGGCTGTGATACGGTACACTGTTTCTTTCTGATGAAATGTTGGCAGAATATATAGCACTACATAATATTGAAACAATTGCATGAATATATATAATATATAATATATAATATATAATATATAATATACATAAACATATAAACATGAATAATAAAGCGATTACCGGTACTAACCTAATCTTCAGGGGTAATCCCGAAACACATGCATTATTGGGCCGGATGGGCCGTCGCCGTCGCCGTCTTCCATTTTCCATCGCATCCACGGATGAAAAGGTAACTCTTCGCATCCGGTACGTCCTGATGAATGATTACCCTAATACTCTGTGCTGGCACATCTCTTACGGTCCATATATTTCGAAATATCTGGTATGGTATGGCACGGTATCATGTTACGGTAAGTTCCAGGCCGACGGGGTAACTACAAATAATAAGCATTGCCTTCCACGCGGATCCGTCTCTCTCTCTCTCTCTCTCTCTCTCTCTCTCTCCGTCTTTTCTACCCTCTCCTCTATACACATACCTGTCTTCTCTTTGCTTCGAATCCTATTTCTATCCCTATTCCTCAGCACTCCCCTACAAAACTCGCTTCATAACCATCCTTCTTCTGCCTTGAGCTGAGCTGGTGATCGCTGTGCTGTGCTCGCCGATCTTCTCTACAGCCTCGCCCTCGCCTCGCGTAAGCATAGGTACGTCTGACAAAACACCACACCTTTTGCTAGTTGTATTCAATCCTGGGAACTACGGTACTTGGATTTATAAATCCAATACTAATTGAACCTTAATGTACAGCCAGAAAGACGACTACTCTAACAGACCCTGATCAACGAATTGTCTACCTGTTGCAAGTCTCGAATAGTCAGTGGAGAGCTATCCCAACACTTTTGCCACAACCCCCCTTTCACCTTGTGTGGACTCTGGTAGACCATTGGAAGTCCTCGAGATGTCCCTGTCAGCGTCAGCGGATGCTCCAAATGTTGGGTCGCGGTCCTCATCCGAGGACAAGTTTGAACAGGTGCCACAGTTGGTAGGGCATATGGACGAAGATGGAACTGCTCGCCTCAAGCCCGACTCAACATTTACTCTTCCCAGCAATTCCGAAGCTCCACGTTCCTTAAAGAAAGCTCTAGATGCAGCAGCAGACAACAGGAGAGGAGGCTCTTCGTATGCGGGATCTGAAACCCAAAGCGAGGAGGACTACGATGCCTTGAGAACCGATCCGAATACAGTAGTTAAAGGAGGCAAAGGAGGAGGTTTTCCGGGAGAGGCAAATGGAAAGGGAGTTGACAACTCAGATGTTGATAAGGCGCTTGAAAATATCAAATCTTCGTCCTTATCTCGTCCAGCAGCCACAAGACTAAAAAGCATTCCGATCACCCTGAACAAGCTGAAGGAGAAAGGGAGGTATATCTTGACTGCAGATGATGATGCCCTAAGGGAGATTCTGCGGGTTGGCATAGAAAGGGTTGGTGGCTTCATTTAAGATCCGGGAGTGACTGCAATACTTACATTCAACAGGAGAGGAACCCATCCGCGACCAAACGGAGAAGTAAATTTAGTGATTTAGTCTTCACGCGCCGTTTTACAGCATTCGACCGGCAGAATGCTGAATCAGCCGACTCGCCATTTCATGGGTTTTTTACCCTATTCTGGCTAGGAACTGCCATATATATGCTCCAAATCGCTGCTAGAAACTACCAAAAATATGGAAATCCACTTGGTTCGAACGAGATTATGGGTTTGATGTTTCATCGAGAGGTCATAATGCTTGGGCTGAGTGATGGCGTTATGTGTGCTTCTACAGGCTTTAGTCTTGTCTTACAAAAGCTTATTCGCAAAGGTTGGTTATCCTGGGATAGAGAGGGTTGGATAATCCAGAGTGTAAGTTCTCATTCCTCCGATTCTCTACTTTGAAGGGGGTCAAGAAGCATTGCCAGCTGGACCCTCGAGACTGTGCACTCCGACTAATCGGACACCTTGCCCGCTCTATCATTTGCTACAGCTCTTACACGAACCTTTACTGATAAGTCTTGCAGATCTGGCAAGCTTTTTTCCTATTTGCTGTGCTTGAATGGACCTTAATTCGGGAATGGCCATGGACGCATACAGTTTTCTTCGTCCTTCACTCGGTGACAATGCTCATGAAAATGCATAGTGAGTTCAGTCCTTTATTTTAATTTAGCTTGCTGGGTCTTTGACCCAGGGAAAACTTGAGCTCGTATCTAACTCTACTGACTCTTACTCAAACAGGCTATTCATTCTGTAAGATGTGACGAAGCTCTCGAACTTGCTCCGACCGTACTAACGTTAAACTCAGATAATGGTCATCTTTCAGAAAGTTACAAAATGAGAGCAACCCTCATGAGGAAACTGAAACAGCTCGATGCCGTCAACCCAGTTGCGACCCCCTCGGCCACCACACCAAGCTTTTCGTCGTTAACAACGTCCTACCTTGACTATCAACCTACAGCCAACGATATGAATCAGCGGCGTCATTCCAGGAGCAAGTCTATTGATAATGGCGAATCTAGCATTAATCAAGTAGCCGCGGCCATCGAGTCTGGTGAACCTCTCGACATTGACCAAATACTTGCCTTTGAGCGTATCATCAAGTGGGAAATCGATGCTCTATCTGAGGATTTGAAAGGCAAATGCACAACCAGTGGGAACATCTACCCGACGAACTTGACTGTTACAAATCATTTCGAATACATTCTCCTTCCAACACTAGTCTATGAGCTGGAATACCCTCGCTCAGACAGCATTAACTGGTACTACGTGGCAGAGAAGGCAGTTGCTGTATTTGGAATCCTAGGCATCATGAACCTCGTCTCTCAAACCTTCATCTACCCAGTAGTCGTCAGAACAATCGAGATGAAGGACGCCGGCTTGCCTCTCCAGGAACGCTTAAAGGAATTTCCGTGGATCCTCAGCGATTTAATCTTCCCATTTATGATGGAATACATGATGGTAAGCCTCACTCATCATCCTCCCCTAGCTTATCTCGCTAATGAAACAAGACATGGTACGTGATCTGGGAATGCATCCTCAACCTTCTCGCCGAAGTCACCTACTTTGCAGACCGAGGATTCTACTCAGATTGGTGGAACTCCGTCTCCTGGGATCAATTCGCCCGCGACTGGAACCGACCTGTGCATAACTTCCTCCTGCGCCACGTCTATCACTCCTCAATCTCCTCCATGAAGGTCAACAAGTACACTGCAACACTCATCACATTCTTCCTCTCGGCCTGTGTGCACGAGCTTGTCATGTGGTGTCTATTCAAGAAGCTCAGAGGCTATCTCTTGATTCTGCAAATGAGCCAGCTGCCTCTCGTCCAGTTATCGCGATCGAGATTCCTGAGAGGCAGAGCAACGTTGGGAAATCTGATTTTCTGGATCGGCATATTTACCGGGCCGAGTCTGCTGTGTAGTCTTTACTTGATCATCTAATTTTCTTTGTGTTTTGGGTGCGTAATGAATGAATGGGCCGTGTATTATATTGGAAGGCATTGGGATGGAAAGCATGAATGTACGACAAAATCAATACCCCCGGCGTGTTTTCTGGAAGCAAATTGGCTTTCTGTATCATAAGGGAATGGAATGGAATATCCTCTCTTTCAGCTGGCTCTTGTTTCCTTCATGCATATCGTGATGTCTTATTGTAAATACGGAGTACGGAATACGCAGTCGATATTGTGTATGACAACTTTGGGGGGTGGGGGGTTCAGGTAGGGAACGCTCGAGTATTACATTATTATCCCTCTCAAATGGTTTAGGGGAGTGGTTTGATCCTCAGAAGAAAAGTTTGGCACTGAATCTGGTGTTTTCATTGTCCACTAATCCCATCTACAGCTAGAGCCATGACGACCAACCTGCTGTTCGACATACCCAGGTGCGAAGCTCTCCTTTAACGGTAGCTGCAAACAGTCTCCAGAGCCATCACCTAGCACGGCAACCATAAAGTCCAAAAAGTCCCACACATAACGCCATGATCCGTGCAATCTACTCTATCCCAGTCTATTTCTGGCTATTCTTTTGGCGTGACCGACTTAATAATTGAGACATGACAAAGTGAGAGACATCCTCATCTGCCCAATAGCTAAGGTGGCTTGCGATGGTGCTATCTATTGTTAATTTCTGGGCTAAATTGGAAGCGGGGAGGGGGGGACGCAAAATTGGCTTACTTTAATGGGTTTAAATCCAAGACGCCCCTGTTTTACGGTTAGCATATTATACGCAATAGAATGTCCCATTCCGGTGGACAATTAAGGGACTGAGAGCAGCTGCAACTCAACCAATGGCTGACTCCTCCCAGAGGGTAGACTTACTCCTGGATACTGTAATCGACTCTCCCATTCTGATTCAATGCTCTAACTTTCAGCTCCTCTCTTCGCAACTTTCGGCCCCTCTCTTCGGCCTCTGACCAATTCTCGCCCGCTTCATCATTTTGGGTGTTTTTCCTACTCTTTTGAAATCCGGCAAAAAGTGTCTCGATCTCGTCATCAATCAAGGTGGGAGCATTTGCACAGCTTCCATCTCTGTCCGCAGCTGCCGTATCTTCGGCCAGTTGTAGCTTCTTCTCATTGGTATGTTGTCTCTGTAAAGATGGAACATCTGACTGAAGGACTCCGCCAGCTGATATGTTCGTTCCAGCCCCAACAGATTGGGAAGAGGCCCGCGTTTGAGGGGTCGGCGCTGCTTCTAATTTGGCTACATCATCGCTAGTGAGGCCAAGACTGCGGTTCAAGAGACTGCTTGCAATTCCAGAACTCAAGCTGGACCAGAGACCACTGACGCTCTGGCCAACCTTCGCTCCAATTCCACTTACTGAACTAGCCAAAGAGCTCTTAGTATAGGGCAATAGTTGTGGCTTCATAGATGACATTGCTGGGGAAATAAGCGGCTCTAGACGGTATGCGATTGGGTCAGAAGGGTGGAATATGTTGTAAAGCTGGCCGATTTTAGGGGAGGATATAGTGAGAGGAAGGCCCGTAATGCTTGAGATGTTTTCTTCGGTGAAGCTTGAGCTAGAGGACGCGGCGAGAAAAGGATCCTGTCTGTAGTCAGAGTCCAAAGGCGATTCGGCTGGGAGCGCATCTTCTCTACAGACGGTTAGTTCATATTCATATCTTGCAACCTTGACATGAAATCCGCCCATTAAAGGTGCGTGCTGCAAGAAGAGAACATTATGTTGAGAATGCTTCCCTCAAGGAATAAGGCTCCGGTGGAAGCTTCACAGCCTTTGTAGCCACCCGCATCAAAAACTTCGCAGATACTCGTTCAAGCTGAGGCATTGTGCGTTTTATATGGCATCGGGTATACTATTTTTAAGAATTAGGGCTTACTGGTGTCTTCCTAAGATACTCCTTCCCTTCAACATTTGGAACAGGCCTTTCACCCGTCAGCTGTCTCACCTCATCGGAATAAATCTAGGCTATGCACATACCTATAGGTGATCCTAAACAGTAGAAATCCTCTACGTCGAAATCAAAATCTAGCTCTCTCCCCTTAGCCTTGACAGTTTTTGATGGCCGATGTGTGGAATGTTTGTGGCGTTTAGTTGAGCCATGTCCAGCAGAAGACTCGGCCTGCCTGCATAACAGATCGAAGAGAATTGCGCTTCCGAGGCTGTGTCCCCTATACGAGCGAGTAAAATTAATGGGTTGTTTAGAAATGTAATCTGGTAGTGAGGATTGTTGGATTGCAATAGATTCTCAAAAAAGAACTCTTTACGAGTTGAATGAACTTACATGAGGCTGACTTTTCCTTTGAATTCGGGATTACGTTCTCGGAACAAATTGTATATGCGGTTGACCTAGTTAAAAGTTAGCAGACTTAGTTGTTGTTGGAAGAAACCTGGTTTTGTAGTTGCAAAGCTACTTTTTAATGACCGAGATAAAAGGACTGTATATAATAGCGTTGCATGGGGGGGCAAACCTCCTGACAGGTTGTTAGTGGGGGCTTGTGCAATGAACACAGGGAAGGGAACACACTGCTAAAACAATCTGGATAATTTGGTTTCTATAGTCGCTCTGGTATAAGAGAATGTCCAGTGCCTAAAGAATAAGAAGCCGGGGTTAGTATTATAACTCCGAGGACACATCAAGATTAACCTAGGCGTGGCCCAAGAAAAAAGCAAGAAGGGCTTGAGGAAGAAGCATATCTCCTCTCAACAACCCTCCTGTGTAGTATATTCTATTCATGAAAACCGACCACTTACAAGATCGCTAATTAAACCACGCACAAAAGCAACTAGGAATTGTGTTAGTGATGGCCGGAAGAAGGCTACACAATGCAAGATATCGCAAGGGGTAGCATAGCAGTTGGGTCCACAAACCTCCTTCGATTGTAATATCTTCTAGACTAGGATACTCTTCCTCGGAGTTTTGAGTGGTGCCAAGGTCATGTTCCTTTCGATTCTGTCGTTTCTTTGGGAAGTCCAGAAGGTGGCGCCAGCAGACGGGAAGTACTATGCAACATCTGGAATCAGTAACATTTCCTTGGGAAGTCTGAAGTATAGTATTGTGGGAAGCAAATAGCCCAGAGGAATCGACGCATGTGTAGGATGAAATCCTACAAGGAGGAAGGAAAATTCTACGAAAAAGAACAATTTCATGCCCGCTGACTTACCCTGAACTCGACAATTTTTAGGTAGTTTATCGATCTCTGAATTGAGAGCCTGGAGGTCGGCAGAGCCTCCATAAACGCTTTTCAGGGTTTTTCGTAAAACATTAACGTCGTGTATGAAATTGACACTTTCCGTACTAGCAAGTTTGTTAGTGATTTTGGACATTACGAGCCATATAATTTAGATACACACCGCATCCCGAGTCGCTGACCAATGCCATGGGTAACAAGAATGAGATGTTCAATTTCACGACCCTGATCCTCCCCATTGGAGTCATTATAGTCATTCTGTATCTCAGCTTCATCTCGCTTTCTGACCGCTTCAGCCTCCGTCTCAGGGTCTATCCCATTTTGTAATATTGATGCAGTGGCTTCGGCAGACTCGCGCACCGCTCGACTTTGTGGATCTTCAGGGTGAGCGGTACTTAGTGGAGGGGCAGATCTCCGTTTTAACAGCTTTTGCTGCCGTTCATCGAGCTGCAAGCCCGGAGGTATAGTCGACAGATCTGCCGCTGCACTAGTAGGTGTTGATGGTCCTTTTGCACCTGTAGCAGGGTCTTTGTCTTTGCCTTTGCCTGGCTCTGAGTATCCCCTGACAAGCTTGATTCCGCTCAGATAGCCTCCACCAGCAAATCTTTGATAGACAGTGCTGCTAACTCTTGACATTAAATTGTCTGTGGAAAGCCACTAGAACACTGTCAGTATTCCTCGAATAGTAGGATGCAATAAAAATGGTGGAATAGACAACAAGTATGGAATGAGAGAATGAGTAATGAGAAGGCTCTTACCGCAACAGTCGAATCTTGATATGTCACAACTGAGTTCATATAGGTGCCAAATAGTCGATGTGTTTGAGGCTGATGGGAAGGAGAGTCTTTGGGACTATTCAACTTGTCGTCTCGAGTTGGTTGTTTAAGATTCTCTGCGGACGACTTTGGCGTGACCTGACCCGAAGACCCAGAGCGATTTCGGCCAAATGCTCCCGAATTTGCCAGAGATCTCGGATCATCACCAGGCTTCAAGGACGATGGTCTTGAAGAGGACTTTTCTGCCGCCTGGGGATATCGAAATGGTTTCGCCTTCAAATATCCCTCCTCTAACTGGAAAGCGAGATTCTCGTCGCAAGGTCTCAAGCTTTTGCCTCCTTCTTCGTAGAACCAGGATCCCCTTTTGACTTCAAAAATTGGCCCAAGCCAATAAGCAGGAGCAAGCTCTCGATTCTGAATATCAACGTCAAAGAGAAAATCCTCGTGGACTGGGATTTTTAGACCAGCTTTATCCTCCCGTTCTGGTGCATCTAAACTTGTGCTCGGTATTCTGCTATGCTTTTTGCCATTTGATCGGTCCTCATTGCGCCCGTCATGGTGTTCCTCTACGAGCTTCTGATATGCGGTCTCTATGGCTCGAGAATCGTGTGCAGAGAATGTGACGAATTTCTTTGGGGCAGCAGCTGGTTTTACTTCAAGCTTGCTATTACTGAGAAGCTTTGGTTTTCTCTTTGGAACCTATTATAATGATAATCAGAGGTTGAGTCGGACGCCTAGGCAAAGTAGCTTTGAACATACATCAACTGCGTAAAACCATCTCACACTCAGAGCAGGACAATCGTGCGGGTATTCCCTGAGGCTCAGCCCCCAGTGGTGTGCAGTATGATCACCCCCGTGTTGGTTTCTAAGACCAGAAGCTTCGGCTGGGCCAGCGACAGAGGTAAGCGTAGGTTTTGGCGTTGTCGATCGTGATGAGCTCCAGGTAATGGATTCTACAGCAGTCGTCAGGTATGATTTCTCCGCCTTTCCTCCTCCGGCTTTGTTCTCAGGTGTAGGATCCATCTCGGCCTGGCGGTCAAATCGACCTGCAGGTTCTCAGTATTAGTGATGCTTGATCGAGAAGAACTTGATTTCTTGTTTATTTTAGAAGTCTCGAGACATCAGAAAGGGTCTTGCAATTTCGGTATAAGAAAGATGAATACTCCTACAAGAGACTTACCGGCCACGCCCTTTTTCTTTACCCAATCCAAATAAGAGATAGATCTGAGAACAGGAAGATACTTCGGCGCGCTCTTGGCACGCTCGACCAGGTTCTTGAGATAATTCGCCAATGTGATAGGTTTTAGTTAAAAGAGCAAGGTTGAGAAGGACAGGACGGCATAAAACCCCCCAATGAAAAAGGGATCAATGCGGATTGCTCATGGCGTCGCAAGTTTGACGAGGGCACTTTCATTGCCGTCTTCCATGTGAGGTTGAAGATGCGGCCGCTGATGTCATGTTTTTGGGGGAAACGCGAAAACATGGGATGGGATGGGATGGAATGGAATGGGTATGGTATGGAAACAAAGTTCTTCTGATTCTTTTGGCATAAACATCATAATGTCTCACAATGAACAATTTAAAAGCTGCACAGTAACTTTCTATTAAATCACTAGGACTCGTGAGGCACAATCTAATAAGTGTCCATCAACACTTCTGCGCTCTTACTACGACCGTCCTTTCCGCCCGTTTCCTCGCCCTCGTATGTAACATGAAACATTAGATTTCCTCGATGGTATTTCTGTAGTATCGAATGCTGGTGTTGAACTGGCATTTGAGGCTAGGGGCCTCTTATTGACCCCTGAAACACATATGGCCGCTGACTAGACGTGAGGTAAATTTATCTTCGGCAAGGCAAGAAAATGGTTTCAATTTTGATTTAGCTAATGTTACGACGGCCGATTCGGAAATTAAGTATCGTGATGGATGCAACTGTGGTGCTCGTTCGACCGCATCGAAATGGAACCGAATCTAGAAAACTCAAAAGTACAATCAAATAGAGAAGGATATTAGCAGCCCGTGACAAGTTGAATTTTCCCGCCCTGTGTACGCCGCGAATGTTATCCCTACTCGGCAGCGACATCCAAGTCATCTTTGTCTCATTAGCTTCTTTGCCAAGATAATTTACATAGGGTACATACCATGTGTAGGGGGAGGAGATTCCATGGCAACTGCCACAGAGATATCAGTGAGTTTAGTCTTGTCGCAATAGGGAAGACCCTGGAGTTCACCTTTCCTGTCTTCGCCATTGGTACCATTCTCACGAACTTCGTCGCGCTCTTCCTTAACATCACGTTCTCTGAAGGACTATTAGAACACAACTAGACGTAGGACTTCAATGGCCTCATACCTGTCATCTGGACTACGAGAGCGATCACGGTCACCACCACGGTCTCGACGGTCGTAGTCGCGATCACGGTCTCGACGGCTATCCTTGCGTGGGGAGTAGTCGCCGGCTCGGCCGCCACGTCGAGGAGACGGGGAGCGTCCACCACGGCGAGGGGAACGACGTCCAGGTGGGGCACGTTCGCGTTCGCGGCCAGAGTCGAAGCGCCATGAGGCAGATGGTGGAGTTCGCGCCCACTAACTTCAGTTAGTAGCGAAGATGACGGGTTGGTAGAAGTTTCCCTAAGCTTACCTCAATTTTCAGCAAATCATCGTGGCCAATGCGCTTGTTGTGCATTTCATGGTAAGCATCGTCGGCATCCCGACGGCTTTCATACTCAACAAATGCAAACCTACTTCAAGTGTCAACGATATTAGAGTTGACTGTCAAGCGGATAGATCCCCACTCACAGACGACTGGCAGCAGTTCGAGGGGCTGGAATGTCACAACGGACAAGGCGACCATAGCTGTAAATTCCATTGTTAGACTCGTGGTACTCGATTTGAGGGCATAGAGGGATTGAGAGAGCAAAAGATAAACAGCATATCAGAAAGCTCGATCCGCCGCAGTTCGAACTTCTCGCATGCGAAAAATGTCATGACAATGTTCGTATCATTGTGCGACCGCTCGATCGACGAGGAAGTGAATGGGACGTAGGAAGCGCAGGCAGGTAGAAGACGAGTTACGTTGACAGCGAAGTCTCGACGAGGTAGGACGAGGAACGAGGAGTTGGGGTTGGGTGGATGGGTCATCGCCATCGCACTCGAGGACGATCATCGACATATCGACCTTTGGCTGACATACCGTTCGAATTCGTAGGCTAGGTCGCGAGCGCGTGTGCCGGGTCCAAAACCCTGCGTGAGATGGATCAGCTGAATTTTTTTACAATGGGGACTGATGGGGATGGATATATGGTTTTGGTAATGGTGATGGAGCTCATCCGGGTGAACTTACAGTCACATAAAGAGTTGTTCCTCCGCGAGACATATTGTGGATGTATCAATGCCAGTCTTTGCTGATGCTAAAGTAGTGGAGACTAGTATCGTAGCTGTCTTCACTCTAAATGGCAACTGAAGACTGGATTGCGATAAGTGTTTGGATGTTGATGTTGTTACTGGCCGGGTGGATGTTCAAAGCTCCCCAGGTTTACTCCGTACAGATGCGCGCTAAATTAGCTGGGAAGAGAGGACATAGGTACGTCACACGTGATGTGTCTGAAGGTACGGTACATAGGGAGCAACGGATACCTTGGCGCTTTACCTGTATGTTGCATCTGGCGCTTTTACCTACTTGAGTAGGTAGTTCAGGATTCATCTAAGGGTAGCTATAGCTAGCTGGGTATTCCCTTGCAGCTCTAAGTCTTGAATGATTGCCTGAATGTTTATATATGCAATAGTACAAATTGATTCGACCAGTATCTACTGTACTTGCCACAATTTCCACCCCAGCTCTCGCAATCTATTTACCCCTTTTACTTGTCAACATGCATCGCGAGAAGAATCTACAACTGTCTTTCTACAAGCCTCATTATGCGCCCGCTCCCAATGCCCATCCAAATGCAACCGGTGGTGATGTACGCCTTCATATACAAAGCTCTCTGCTTGATTGCCAGCCTATTGCAACCGTGACTCCAACTTCACAGCCATATTTCGTAGGATATGTAGGAGATTGGAAATTGGACCTCCCCTACCCTCACAAATCCTCGGCGTCAGACCTTAGAGTGAGCAAGAAATCTCGAGTCATCTCAAAGCTAAGCCAGTTACTAGCCATGCTCGGCGCAACTTTAAGAAGATTTGGTACAATGCCCTTGTACATGCCTTTAATTCCCTCTTGCGCAACTATGATCCTAACAGCGTCGAAGATCGACTTGTATTGGTAACCCATTCCCGACATCGTATTAATTTGAAAGCGGCGACGAAGAACATCACTGCCAGAGTTAACAAGGCTGCCCCACTCACCGGAACAGTCGAATACTTACAAGGGATATGTGAAAGTTTGAGCAACGGCCCCTGATATTGCACCGGCTGCGAGTTTGCGCACAGCGCTGGGGCTTTTGTCCCCTTCAGGAGTTAGGTACCCTCGAGCAAGTTCATAGGTCATAAAATTCAAGCCAACCTATGCGACTAATCAGTACAATTCTCCAGTAGCACAAATTTTCGGCTTACATATGGTGCTACTCCCGCTACCGTTGGGATTATGCCTCTATACAATGCACGTATACCACCCTCAGTCTTGTACATTGTGATCAGTGTTTCCCACATTCCGGGTAGCTTCGCTGTGTGTTCCGGGCCGAGCGCCGCAAAGGACGCGGATTGAATGGAGAGACGGGTTCGAACAATGTCAAGAGGATATGTACAGAAAACGGAGGTTATGCCGGCAGCTCCACCGCAGACTAAACGTTTTAACGAATTTAAGTCTGATCCGGGGGATGATTCAAAAAACTGCAATCATATGTCAGCCTTAGTTGGGTTTGTGCAATTGTAGCTGTAGTTATAGTTGCAGGAATATATTAGATCAAGAACTCACTTTCTTGTAGAAGTTATAGCTTCCGAATTGTACTGCGGAATATGGAACAATCCTCACGCAATTTGTGCCATTTCCTCTCATGAACCCTCTCCATCCTTCGTCCTGCCACATTTTCTTGAGTCCTTTTCCAACCGAGAGCTTATATTCCTCCCGACCAACACTTTGTATCTGGAAGAGAATCTTCAATCTTTCCAAGGGTGAAACGACTGTTCGGGAGACAGCACCAGCTACTCCCCCGGCGCAAAAGGCTGCAAAAACTGGCTGTGCGACCATCTCGCGGAGTTGTAATACTTTAGGGCCATACTTCGGCTTGAGGACATCTGCCCCGGACTGGTTTGTTCACGTTGTCAATTCTCGTCCCAAGCTGGCGCAGGAGCTACTCACAGCAGACATTGCCGAGTATTCACAAGCTCTCTAATCTCAGGGCTGGCTGCTGAACGCGTATCCAGACCTCAAGCGCATGAGGCGAGATGAAAAGCACCACCTCCAGCAGTAGCAGACGATTTGCACCGGTTCAATCAGGCACTCCCATCGACCTTTGGTGTATACAGCTCCAGGGGGTATGACAAGACGGCGATTACGCTCGTGGTCGCAACCGTTGAGAGCTAGTCCCTTTGGAAACGAAGAGCTAGAGGGGGTAGCGAACTGATTCTGGGGGGGATCAATTTATGGTCCATTCAATAGAAACGACAGTAAGTTCTTCTGCGGGGACGGTCGACAGGTATTCCGTAGGATGGCAGCAGGTCCGTGGGAGGTTGACGACGTTGACAATGTTTTTTCGGGGTCTTATGTTAGTACGGGTATCTCGAGGCTGGCCTGGCCTTGGCGAGATCTGGTTATTCCGATATCCCGATATATTCCCTGTGCATTGCTGGTATCAAGGTACTCACCTTACCTTACTTCGCGAAATGGAGAACCTTACTAGGTATGCATCTCAAGTTCGGCGCATTCTCTCGAGATTCCATGGAGAACGTTCCCCTCCTGCAGCACCTCTTCCATGTGAACCAAGTCACAAGCTAGAGCAGAGGATGTATTATTTGGATAGTATGAAAGAAAGTGATTACAGTCATGACTACCTTGTCTGATATCCTGATGTGTATAGTACAGGACAGGCTACATCCTTTCCTACCACTCCTCGCGCTCTCAGAAACACAAATTGAAAGGTGAGTTGTTCTCCTCCTACGCATCAACCTTCCTTTCCACCGATTAATACCTCCATACCTACGCATGTACTATACAAAGCTAGAGATACGAGATCTTACCAATATGCAATATCAAGTAGAAGTTCCGGGCAATGAAAAAACATGGTGCCAAGAGTCAACGCTTCCAGAGCAAGAAACTTAGATCGAAATGTAAGATAAGGCCTGACAATTAATGCTTTTCATTGACAATAAGGTACATGGGTACTTATGAGACAGAGGTGAGGCGGAGATCTTGAAGAGAGGAGCGGAGCGGGGTGGGGTGGGGCTGGGGCTGGCTGAGGCTCGAATCACTCGCTTAATTTCATGTTAGCGCTCCCACCACGATACAAACATATTTCTCGCTGGAAAAATATCGAGTTTGAACAACACCACACCGTCGACAAAACGCCAATCAGCAACCATGGGTACGTCGCTCATTCTCGCCTTCGTGTGCAAGTGGACGCCATGATTTCGATAATTGTCTTTCTCCATGCCATCCGGCTAGAGGACAGGCTTTTTTCGAGATCTTGGCCCTGCGCAGCATATTCGTGTCGCAAGACCGAAATGCAAAGAGCATGCTTGATCATAGGCTGACGATGCGATTCTCACTATAGGTATCGATCTCGACGCTCATCACGTTCGGAACACGCACCGAAAGGCGCCAAAGAGTGACAATGTCTATCTCAAGTTACTCGTGAAGCTGTATCGCTTCTTGGCCCGTAAGTAACCTCCCGGACCCGACACCAGGTGTGCAGAGAATGGGACAATACTGATCATACCCTCATCGTAGGCCGAACCGACTCCTCCTTCAACAAGGTCGTTCTCCGTCGCCTTTTTATGTCCCGCATCAACAGACCTCCGGTCTCCATTTCCAGGATTGTTGCGAACACCTCCGAGAAGTCCAACAACAAGACCATTGTTGTGATTGGCACCATCACTGATGACAACCGTCTCTTGACCGTCCCCAAGCTCAGCGTTGCCGCTCTTCGCTTCACGGCTACGGCTCGTGCCCGCATCATCGCGGCTGGAGGAGAGGCCTTGACTCTGGATCAATTGGCTCTTAGAGCTCCTACTGGAAGCAACACCCTGCTCCTCAGAGGACCAAAGAACTCCAGAGAGGCTGTTAAGCACTTCGGCTTCGGACCCCACAAGCACAAGGTAATTATCATGCCCTCTCACGGGTTCGGTTACGCTGACAATACAACTACTAGAAACCATATGTTGAGTCCAAGGGTCGCAAGTTCGAGAAGGCTCGTGGACGTAGGCGTTCCAGAGGTTTCAAGGTGTAAATTGATTCCGATGGGCAACATGATGGCGCAGATATCAAGCTTCCTACGTGGCAATTATCATGGGGCTTGGGTGTACTGGAGAAAAGCTTTGGGCTTCTGATGTGGCCTTTCTGGTGGGCATGGGCGAGGCGTGAATGTGGCTTACCCAGCATAGCAAATCAAAAATCAATTGATGGCATATACAAATATCTCTCTAGCTCTTGTTGATATCGTACGAAATCTAATATAGTCGAAGTGCTACTTTCTATTGGCATGGAAAACTAACGCTGTCCCAGGATAGTAGAGCGACCAGGGGCCTCGGATACAATTTTCACGTGGGCAAGGATTTCCTACATGTTTTAAGAGACAATGATATCTCCGCACCGTATGAGCGAAAGTAAAGTGATCACCCATCCGGAGTGGGACAAAGTAGCCTTGTAAACGCTACTTATTGCGGCATTCGTCTGGAAGTTGCATTCGTATATTGTCCGGAGTTCTCAATATTGCAAAACCCAAAGATAAATTGTGTGGTTTACATTTAATTTGGATTGGTAATTTCTTCTATTGTTACATCTTTCTTCCTTCTCAGTGCCACGAAATATGCCTCTTTCGATTCCTACAAGTAATTAGCTAAAGTTTCAAAAATTCAAATCAAAACTTACACTTCTAGACGATTCGGGTTTCTCTCTGTGTACAGCCCCGAAGAGCTTCCTCAACTGCATTTCCAACTCTTTGCTTTCAGCTCCATCATAGAATTTAGCAACAAAATGGCCTCCAACTCGGAGGGTATCAAAAGCAAACGTCAATGCCGCCGCGCAGAGATCCTAGCACAATGTTAGGTCTGTAGAGGTTTAAACAACTTGAAAGGGATCGTACCATGCTTCCAGCGTGATCTTTGAAGTTGATGCCGCTCGTATTCATCATCCTAAAATACGGGTCACTTAGACTTCTCTTCCAAAAACCGGTAGTCTGCTCCCAGGGTGCGGACATATCACTCAAAACAATATCAACCATTCCCCCGCCATCTTCTGGCCTCCTTTCTCCATTCGCGGAACTAGTCTCTTCGCCCGCGTGTCGCTCAAGGTCAATGTAGCTTCGTTCCGGCTCAATGATGGCGTTTGGGGGTTCTCCATCCAGTGAAGCATAGAGTTGCGGTCTAGCTCGTCCACGGTTTGGATCTGAAAGGAAGCGCTTCACCTCTTCCCGTACTTCGGCGGAGAGGAAATTGCCTTGTATTGTAGATACGCCCTTCGGAGGTTGCGCGGGAATGATATCGATGCCGACGATTCTACCGTTAGGTTTCGTGCGTTCTACTGCGACCTACAATGAGTTGTGAGCGAGTATTCAACGTAGATTGAGAAGCGAACAAGACCTGAGACCAGCTTCCTGGCGCGTACCCCTTTGGATTGATCAGCTTGCTGTCCAAATCCACCGAGCATGTATGCCTACGAGATCAACAACCGTCTGGCCCTTCTTGAACAATCTGTACTTGGCATCGATCTGTCACCGGTTGATCAGCAACGACGCACTCAAGAGCAGCAAGGCTGTTTACTTCGAGAAGCTTGAAAGCCGCCCTGCTTTTCAGCCCTTGAACTCTTGCTTCCCTCGCAAACGAGTCTCTGCCCTGCCTATTCTTCCATCTCGTCGACGAGGAAGACCACCGCGGACTGGAAAAAAGGAAGGCTTGAGAGGGACAAATTTGGGCAGGGGTCCGGATATTACTGAGGTTATTCGCAGTGCATGGCGGTAGCAGGTGAGACCGAATGGTCTGTCTTCTGCAAATTGCCCGCAAGACGTTTCGCGAAAGCATTCAGCTACTAATTGCAATTGTGTTGGATACGTTGTTGGTTTCCCAATGTCAAAATTAAATATGCAAGGCTGCAAGCACCAGAAGCTTGGGCCAAGAAGGCGGGAAGAACATCACTGCGGTACAACACAGGTACCTACTGGTAATATCAAAATTATCTTGGATCACTGTTAATTTTTTGAGATTCATAGTTCTGAGGGTCTCAATAAGCTCATAGTAATCTCTAATTAAACATCTCCTTGTGAATTATATATTGAACTAGTCTCAGTCTGTCTTTTACTTCACAGCTAGGCAATTTGACTTCATTAAGTACTAAGTACCTAAAATCAGAACCATGGACTCCATACATTCAACTCACTCACAACTACTACCTTTTTTTCACTCCGCAATGGACAACTTCAAATCATCTTCGTCTACCCCAAACATGGTCAACGGTGAAGAGAAACATCTAGGACATTCTTTACCTATCGGGAAATCTCACTCTCACAAGAAAGCCAAGCGCAACATCATGCTTGACAAGTTCCAGAATTTCCAGCTCAATGTCAAACCATCACGCGGTCAATACGCATACATACCAAAGCCATTCTTCTTCTACGGCTCTCTTACAGATCCACTACAACTGCAAGAAGTTCTTCGGCTCCAAACACCCCCAGTTCTTACACCAGCCAGAGTAAGGTCCTACAAAATCATGCTTTGGGGCCAATATCCTGCTTTGGTAGACGGACCACATGGCAGTTACGTTGACGGCATGGCTTACGTGGTGGAGACCGAAGAGCAACAGAAGATGCACCAGCACTGAGACTGACGTATATAGTGCTGAAGGCATACGGGTTACAATTCAAGGGAAACGGGTGTCGGGGAGAACTTTCATGTGGGCTGATGATCTTACAGAGCTAACGTGGTCGTCGGAGGAGTGGAAGAAGGATGTGGAGGAGGAAATGGCATCGCACTTTCAACCTCTCGAAGACTGACTTAGATAATGAGGTATCCGGATTTCAATACAGCCTAGCTTAGTGCTACTTCTGCGGCATCAATGTTCCACAAAGGAGGATCATTACGATGAGAACCAAAACGAAGAACAAGAACTTGATGAAAAAGAAGACCAAGCTAGATAAAGCAGAGCACAAGCCGAGGATACGCAAGCAAATATCTTCATTCAAGACAAGGGGCAATAGGAGGCTCAAGAGATCGTCGTTAGCATTTGGTTGATAGATTAGCACACACAGTATTCTGTTCTTGAGAGGTGAATTCAAGAAACAGTGTTAATCATGCGCGGAACAAGGTATCCACTATCTGAATGGATCCTTGCTTCATACCTGATCCAAGTACCCCATAAACTCTAAACAATTCAATAACTCCAAATTTCCATTACATGCAGCCAACGCCTCCAATGTCCGTTTAGCAGCCTCGTGCCAATATCCTGATCGTATGTCACTCGAGGACCGTCCAAGTATCAGGCAAGAAAGCTAGCTCCTATACCCCTCCGATCTTTTTTCAGTGGCGAAAATGTTCCCATCCCAGCTCCGAGTCCCTTCCTAAGACCACCGCCCGGACCAGCTAGACCACCCTTTGCGAGTAACCTAGGAGCTCCAAGAGAAACCTTTGTGGGTCGCTTTGTAGCCTCACCGTCTTCTTCATCGAACAGGGTCTTTCCTCCTAGCAACTTTCTCTTCTTCTTCCTCAGACCTGTATCCTCAGTCTCGGCCGCCTTTGATTGCAATCTTGCCGGCTTCATATTTCCTGGCTTCGGTGCAGCCACGGTCTTGGAGGTAGTAATCGCAGCAGCGAATTCGCGTGGCTCCTCATTCTCATCGACATCTTCCTCGGTGACCTTCTCTAGTGTACTAATTGTCCGTTTTTTCGGTGCAGGTTTCTTATTCTGGGTATTGCTCTTTGTATCGCCGAGAGCCCTTTTGTCAAGTACCTCAGGCTTATGTACGACCTTCTTCTTACCTTTAGCCTTAGGAGCAGCAGTTGGCGTCGATGTCTCGGGAATTTCGGGAGCTTCTGATGCTACCTCCGCTTCAGATCCTTGATTGTCGGTATCCTGATCCTCCTCTTCTACGAGATCAATTTCCGGATCCTTGGCGGGCGTATCGGGAGCCATGTTCATGGTGCGATTTAAGAAAGGGGTGATCGAAAACATCGACTTCTCTCCCACCATAGTCTGATCCTTTCTACCCCTCTTGATGGCCGGCTTCTTTCCCCGAGCTGCAACTCCATCTGGCGTACCTATATTTACATCGGTACTCATCTCCAAAGCCGCTCTTTTGCGTGGTCTAGTTGAAGCATCCGTACTGGCCGATATACTCAATGTCTTCGCGGGGGCTGCGCGAGCCTGAGTGAGCTCGTTCTGACATTCTTTCAGCTCTTCCTTCGTAGCTCGTAACTTTGTCCGCATCTGGTCCAGCTTGCTTTCGAGCACTGTATGCCGAGTCTCTGAAGCTTTCAATTCCTTCCCGCCCTCTTTCTTCTCTCGCGCCAGGTCTTTCTGTAGGGATTCCAATTGGCTCTGGAGCTCTCCTTCTTTAGCCCTCCTGTTGTTCTTTTCTCGCACCAGATCATTCTGCAGTACTTCCAATTGGCTCCGGAGGTCTGCTTCTCTCTCCCTACTGTCATTCTTCTCCGCAGCTCGCTTCGAAGCGCGTTTCTCCGTCTCAATTTCCACCTCCAATGTACTAACTTGACGCTGCAATGCCAACTTTTCGGACAGAGTCATCTGCTGATATGACGCTTGAGAACGCAGGTGCTCGAGTTCCGGCTTCAGCGTGGCAAGCTCCCGCGCAAGTGATAGTTTTTCAGTCAATAACTTCGTAGTATCCATTGTGACGCCGTTCATGGAAGTCAACTCGGCCTACAGATAATTAGATGGGTGTATGCAATCAAAGAAGTGGGACACACCCGCAGGTTATTCAGCTCACGTGTCTGAACTCTCGCATCTGCCTCGTGGCGCTGTGTTTCGTCATGGGCGCGCTCCAGTTGTTCCCGCAGCTCATCGCCTTCCTGCTCCAAGACATCAATACGATCATCCCCCAGCGCAAGCTGCTCATGTAGATCATCATTCTCGTTCTCCAGCATCAAGATTCGGAGCCTCAGTCGCCGCGCAGCCTCATCTTTAACAATGGTTTCCGTGTTGCGTAATGCTTCTTGATATGCCACTTCGAGACTCTGTGACTTAGACAAATACTGCCATCTTGTCAGTCAGGGGGTTGGGGGTCGGCTTTCCAAGTAGAGCTACTCACGCTCTCGGTGTGCTCGCCATCATTATAAGATATTGATGAATCCATAATGGTGGATTATGTGGTTGTGGGGTGCGAGGGAAGGGGTGAAAGGATGGAACGGAGCGTGGTTTTTGAAAACGCGTCAAAACAGTAGAGTAAATAGAGTACCTGAAGTAGACTAGCCTAACGTACGGTACGGGTACGTACTGTGGAGCGCACGGACCATCTACGAAACGCAACGCCCAGAGGACACCTTATCGAAAGCTCCATATGACAGTACTGCGGTACTTCTTTCTCTACTCTTCTCTTCTCCAACTTCCGTCGTCTATCAATCCACAATTCGACGGCACTTTTCAAGATGCATTTCCTAAAAGGTCTCCTTCTATCTCTGCTGCCGGCAGCTGCCCTCGCAGCTAAAAAGCCGCCTGTAGACAAATTCAGCCAATTCCATACGAAAGCTCTTGCATCCACCCCACTGAAACTCGACGATTCGGTCTATGCGAAATTGACAGCCGCCCCTAGAGACTACTCTGTAGTTGTGTTGCTGACAGCTATGGAAGCTCGTTTTGGATGTGCTCTCTGCCGCGAATTTCAACCGGAATGGGATCTCTTGTCCAGTAGCTGGACCAAAGGGGACAAGAAGGGTGACTCGCGGCTCGTCTTTGGAACCTTAGACTTCGTGGATGGCAAAAACACCTTTCAATCTGTCAGTACTCTCGCAAAGACTTAATTCCTATTGCTAATACTCCTTCCTCCAGCTTGGTCTCCAGACTGCCCCAGTCCTTCTATTCTTCCAGCCAACTGTTGGCCCTCACGCTGTTCCCGACAATGGCCCAATAAGATATGATTTCACCAGCGGGTATGCCTCTATTCGAGAACAACTGAAAGTCGGAATTCAAGCTGACTGTAAAGTAGGCCTCAATCCGCAGAACAAGTCCATTCCTGGATCGCCCGTTACCTTCCTGATCGACCACATCCCCAAGTCAATCGACCTATCAATTGGGTGCGTGGTATTGCTATCACCACCACCATATTAGCAACAATAACCTTCCTAAGTGTCGCTTGGCCATATATGGTGCCAATCATACAAAACCGGAACGTTTGGGCGGCAATCAGCTTGATTGCCATATTACTTTTCACCACCGGACACATGTTCAACCATATCAGAAAAGTTCCATATGTTACTGGTGATGGCAGAGGAGGCGTGAGCTATTTCGCAGGAGGCTTCTCCAATCAGGTATGTTTCTACGTGCTATTACTTCGTCGTCCAGCATTCTTCCGCTACTGACGACCCGTTTTTTTATCTGTACTCGATTACTGGTCAAGAATACTGACTTACTCTTACAGAATGGCCTCGAAACTCAAATTCTAGCGGCTATATGTAAGTGCTGATTGATCTCCTCGTCACTTTCAACCCCCACCCTCATCCTTTGTTTCCCCAATTATGGATTCCATCAACCAGATCGTCCCTCGGGGTTGATAGTCTGAATCTGAAATTTATCGCACAAGCACATATGATATGTATGTCTGCTAACATTTTCTCAGATGGCCTCCTCTCATTCGCCACTATTTCACTAGCGCTCAAGGTTCCGCGCATTACCGATCCCAAGACTCAGCAGGTTGCTGTGATAGTTTGGAGCGGCGTCATCTTCGTCATGTACAGCTTCTTACTTAGTGTCTTCAGGATGAAGAATGGTGGTTATCCCTTCTGGCTGCCACCTTTCTTCTAGAGTGACGGGATATATCCAAGAGATTCGGTGGTAGAAAAGAGGTAATGCAACGTGCATTAGATCTCCAAACCCAAAAGCATTTATGTATCATAGTTTCGGTTGCCAAGCTTATGTATAACCTATTTCTTCTGTATTCTTTAAAGATATGAACCACGAAAACGGCGAGCTCTGCATTTCTTGTACAAACTGCCTTTTAGGGGGCATAGTCGGTCGCCTGGTGCACCATAGCTCTAGTCGGAATTTTGGGTGTGAAAGTGTTTGAGTAGTGCTTAAAACTCGCCCAGTTCGCTGCGTGAGTCTACGTCTCACAATGCGTGCATAAAGTAGTCCCCAGCTTAGCAGTCGCAGCTCGAGAGTTTTTATCTTCCTTGCAACCAGTACTCTCCTAATTTCCACCTTAGCGATCCAACCTTGAGTTTCTGATTACGGTGAGAAAGTACTTGCTCTTAGCACCGCAGTTTCCTTTAAGCCCACTAAACACGTCTCGTAACAGTAAGACGAGGTAAATAGAGGTCTATGTTTATGATGTCAGGCATTGGCACTCTGCACCCCGATCAACGCGATCTCCGAGGTCTTGGATAAGTATCAACAACCTGTAACCAAACCATTGGTCGTAAAACTCCTCTTACACTTTGCCATATCGGGTCAAATCCTCCTGGCCTCTGGCCACCATAACAAACTTCACCAAGCTGAATATGCTCATGAAGGCGCAGGTAGAGTTGCTCTTCTTCCAAATGATGCTCTCCTGGCTTGTCAGCGGCTCTATACAATACCCATTTGCCAAGTGGCAGTGCTTTTATAGTATCAATTAACACTTTGGTTTTGCGAACCTTTTCCAACATTTTACACCCTGCATTTACATAGTCCCGACACTATTACATCAATTTGCAGAGTTTGTCAAATATACAAATAAAGATAATGTAACGTCAAGTCCAGACGGTTTCGAGGTCGTCATTAATCATCATCTCAATTCAAGTTAGATACTAATGATATGCTTATATGTATGAACCACAACGTTTCGGTCATTACAGAGTTCTAAAGAAAAGACAGAAATACAACACACTCATGCGTGGCCTGATAAATCGTATCGTATCGTATCGTATCGTATCCTCAATTCGGTGTACACTTTCCCATCCCAAAATTGACAAATTAAAGAAAATATTTCGTAACATCGTTAAAAAATTATTCATCATTCGCAAAGTCACCAATCGTATCTCGTAACATCATCAAGAATCGAAATGTCTGTTGCAGACGTCCAAATCAAAAACGTATTCCATCATGCAAAGGCCTTTTTTGCTGAAGACCAGAGGCTCTTCAATCCTCCTTTCGGCGGCTCTTTCTTCTCGTGTGCTCGGTGTCGATGCACCCTCTCCCTCCGATCGCTGCTTCCAGGTGGCTGGGACCTCTCCTCATCACGCCGTTTGGGATCGAAATCTCGGTGCTTTTCCTCCTCGGCCTTCCTCTTGCGCCTCTCCTCGTGCCTAATCCGTCGTTCCTCGTCTTCTTTCTCCTTGTTCTTCCGAGTCTCCTCAGCAACCTCTTGCCTCGCAAGCTCCACTTTCTTTTCGGCCTCTCTACGGGCGCGACGAGCCTCGCGCTCCGATCTCTCTTTCTCATCGCGATCCTTCCTGTCTGAATCGTTACGGGTCGAGTGGGAAGAGCGGTGGGAGTGGCGGTGGGATTTCTGGTCCATCTTTGGTCGTTCTCCAGGAGATGACTTGCGCTTGTCCTTCAACTCATCAAGTTTGGGACGCTCACCATCGATCGATTGACGGATGCGATCAATGAGTGTTGGCTTCTTATCCTTAGACTCGTCACGTCTAGGTCTTGCGCCATCTATGGATCTGCGGATGCGCTCGGAAGCCGTTGCTTTTACCTTTTCTTTCGTCTCTTTGATGTGCGGTTTGTCATTTACTATGAAGGGTGATTTTACCACACTGACGCCCTTTAGGTCCATCAACTTTGGCTTCTTTTCGCCGTCATCTCTGCTGTGGGTAGAGCTATGGCTGGACTTGGTGCTGCTGTACCTCCTGGCTGATGTTGATAGGTGTCGTGGGACTGCCGAACCCATAGCCAGTTCATCAGCCACCGCACTCTCATTCTTCTGGAGTTCAATTTCTGCAGCACGGGCTTTCGCTCGACGTTCCTCCTTGCGTATATCGTGGGCTGCTTGCTCCTCAGGCGTGCGTTGTCTTCGATGGGAATGCGAGCTGGTGCTTCCTGCGCTTACACCACTGTCATGACGAACGGGCTTTTGCGGCTGAGGGGGGGTTGAAGGTGCTTTTGTTACTGGTTTGGTAGAGGTCTCGCTGTCACGACGTTTACGATGAGAGGTCGAGCGACGCGACTCATCGTGGGTAGCTTCTCTTTCTTTCCCTTTGTCTTTGCTGCTATGGTGACTGGAGCTCTTTGAATGTCTTGAAGATCGGTGCTTGCGCCTCTCGGACTTCGGAGAGGCAGGTGAGCCGGGTGAAGCAGGTTCCTCCTCGACATCTGGTAGTTGCTCTGGTTCGCCGACAATCGCTTTTTCCGTAACAGGTTCTGGCTCTTCGGTAGGAAGGTCCTGGGATAAAACCTCAGCAACGATTGCTCCGGCCACAATAGCGGCAGTCGCACCATCGATCGCTTCGGTAATGTCGCCTTTGTCCTCAGATGATTCCTCCTTTTTGTCCTGTTCAGTTGAAGATTCTGGCCCATCGTTGTTGACCTCTAGGGCATCATCAACGGGTGGAATTTCTACCTCGGGTTCTTTTGTCTCTTCGGACGCCGGGGTGTTTTCGTGTGAGGCGTCTGCAAGTTCAACCTCCTTTGTATCGTCGTTTTGGCCGTCTTCTAGGGGTGGTGAAGCCTCGATAGCTGGTTCACTGATAAGTTCTGTGGTCTTAGAGTCTTCCTCAACGGGTTTGGCCTCCTCTGGAACTACTTCGACGGTCTCGTCTGCTTCTTTTTCAACTGGGCTGACCTCCGGAACTGCTTCGACGGTCTCCTGTGCTTCTGGGGCTTCTTCCTCAACTGAGCTGACTTCCGGAACTGCTTCGACGGTCTCCTGTGCTTCTGGGGCTTCTTTATCAACTGAGCTGACTTCCGAAGCTGCTTCGACGGTCTCCTGTGCTTCTGGGGTTTCTTCCTCAACTGGGCTGACCTCCGGAACTGCTTCGACGGTCTCCTCGACTTCTGGAGCTTCTTCCTCAACTGGCTTGACCTCCTCTGGGACTGCTTCGACGGCCTCGTCTGCTTCCGGCGGTGCTTCTTCCTCAACTGGCTTGACCTCCTCTGGGACTGCTTCGACGGCCTCGTCTGCTTCCGGCGGTGCTTCTTCCTCAACTGGCTTGACCTCCTCTGGAACTGCTTCGACGGTCTCGTCTGCTTCCGGAGATTCCTCAACTGGAGTGCTCTCGATGGGTGTCTCAGGAGATGGCGTTTCCTCTAGGTTGCTCGCTTCCTCATCCTCCTCCGGTGCCAAAGAAGAGCTATTTTCCTCCGAGTTGACATCTTCCACAGATGCACTGTTCTCAATTGGCGGGCTCTCTTCAGCCGGTTCACTGGTCTCGACAGGAGCATTCTCGCTTTCACCGCTATCTTGCGGCTCAGCTTGACTCTCGGAAACAGGCTGCTCCACGTTGATTTCTTCCTGAGCCTCTGGCCTTTCATCTGTAGGAGAAGTTTCATCCATGGTTGTCGGTGTTGTGTCAACAGGATCTGTCTCCTCGGGGGGAACACTCTCTACTACCTGGGGCGGGTCTTCTGCTGCCAATCCTTCAGGTTCTACCTCGCCGGGGGGCTCTTGAGGCTCGTCAAGCTTGCTATCCTCTTGTGGGGTTTCTGGAATTGCATCTGGTTCGAATGCCTTTTGACAAAAGTTAGCTCTTGAACTCAGCGGCTTCTCAAATGTCAAATCATATTGTGGGTTCCAATTGAAAGAGAAAATTGACACAAACCTTAGTTTCTTCTTTCGGCTCATTCTCAGAACTTTCCGTGTTTTCCTCACTTGGTGTAGAGCTCTCTTCGGCCTCGATCTCAATGTCGTGTGACTCGGGGGCTATTTCTGGCACGGCGTCTTTGGGACTTTCCTCCACAGTCGATTGGGCATCACTAGCGACGGAAACGTCAGCTTCGGCGATAGGAGGAGCGGGCTCGTCCTCGATGGGTTCTTGGCTCTCGGCGGGGGCTGCTTCCTCTGAAGTTTCTCCCTCGATTCCATTTTCTTGTAGCTCTGGGGAGGACTCGACTTCTGCTGACGGGATTTCCTTGGTCTCATCAGCTACCTACAAGATACCAAGTCAGCATTTTCAAAGAAGCAGATAGCCATGTCATAGATATGTAGAAGGGACCTGAGCTATTCGCTTCTGGTCATCCCAATAGTCCGTCCCACACTGCGAGGTGTATAATACAAGTACAGGAAATAGCAAAGTACGAAAACAGAGGCAACTCACTGGATCTGGCTCTTCGATGGGATCGCTCTCGGCGACTGCCTCTGCATTTGATCCCCCTTCTTGTTTCCCCTCTACTGGTAGATTTTCATTTTCCACAGAAGGGCTTTCAAGATCGGCACTCAAAGGTACTTGGCTTTCAACCGACGATTCTGATTCTGCCTCTTTAACCTCATCACTACCGGTTGATTCTGTTTCAGCTGGAGCTTGAGCTTCTGCATTCTCTTCGCTCGGTTCCTAGATCATCCCAATTAGCGATCTTGCCTTAAATATCCTAGGATTCTAACGCCACTCGTATCCCTATATCAATGGACTAGTTCTTGTTTCAGAACCCAGTTTTTTTAGTTCGTCGCTGCCAGTGAGTCAATCAGGACTGAGATGTTCAGTCCCCAGGAGATCTTAATCACCCAATTCCGAGGAGAGATTATTAAGTCTTCTATGTACCAGCAACAATAATGGAACTAAAGGTAGAGAAATATAATATTCTTACTGTAGAAGCCGGCTCGTCTGCGTCCTTGCTCTCTGCCGTCTCATTTGGGGTGGGAAAAGAAGATGCAACCTCATCGCCAGGATGCTCAGATTCCACTGTGGAGGCAGTTTCTGAAGGCGTAACCGCTTCAGAAGGCTTATGTTCCTCAAGTGCCTCGTCTGGTGGCTCAACGGGCGTTTCTGCAGGCTCGCTCAGAGCAGCATCGTCACTCTTCGTCTCCGCAGGCTCACCCTCAGGTATGGATTCTGATTCAGCGAGCTTCTCATCAGGCGCCTCAGGTTCAGGACTGTGGGTTTCTTCTTTTACGTCGGAATATTCCTCTTCTACCTTTTCGTCGACCGCAGGGCAGTTTTCGTTCGGCTCTGGGTCCTCAACTGTGTCAATTTCTTGGGATTCGGGGTCCTCGCTGACAACTGGCTGGATATCTGAGCTCGGGACCTCTGCTTCGATTTCAGATGCAGATTCAACCTCTTTTACTGGCTCGGAGGTCTCACTTAACTCGGGTTCAAATGGGGTACTCGGTTCGGCTGGGGCAGATGGCTCTTGCTCCTCTATGACGTGCTCTACAGTACTTTCGGGAGGCTCAATCGAGTCCTGGGGGGCAGCAGCTGATTCATCTTGAGAGCCTTCCACAACCTCTGGAACACTTTCTATAGGTGGTTCATTTGATTCAACAACGGGTTCAGAAGGTGGCGTGGGCTCTTCAGGGTGGGTTTCTTCCACGGCATCAGCAACAGCCTCGTTGCTAGTTTGCTCAGTTGCATCATTTTCAGGGGCTGGCTCAGGCGATTCGTCTGAATTCTCTGAAGGTGGTGGAGTCGGCTCACTTGCTTGAGCTTCTACTGGGAGTTCAGGAGCATCTGAGGTAGTAGGCATTGGTGGGGTGACGATGGACTTTTTGCCACATTTATCCTTTCCCTTTCCCTTATCTTTTCTCTTATCTTTCTTGCTCTTTGATGGCTTCTCTTGCTTTTCGGGTTTTGGCGTCTCCTCATTCTGCTCCAGAGTTTCGTTGTCTTGCTCAGGGAGGTTTTCTGGTTCCAGGGGGGGTTCGAATTTAGTCTCCTTCTCAGACTTGGAGCTCTTCCCCTTTTTTGAATCTTTCTTCTTAGACTTCTTCTCATTCTTGCTTTTGGACTTTGATGGACCCAGTGCAGGAGGAGCAGGAGGAGCAGTCCCATCGTCAAAGTGTACTGAATGTACAGACTTTGGGCTGGACGGTGCTTCTGAAGCTTTCGATTCTTGTTCAGCTGGAGCAGAAGGCTCTTCACTTTCAATCTCCGGCGTGGAGGGGCTATCCTCTGGGGGTTCGATGGGCTGGGAGGATTCGCCCTCTTCAACCTGCTCTACCGGTGGCTCAAGGTTTGCTTCCTCTATTTTTTCAATACCAGCTTGTTGTGGCTCTTCAATGGCTTCGGGGGGTTCGGCTTGGGCGTCTTCTTGAGCTGGTGGTGATGGAGAGGTGGAAGGCTCGACTGCCTCCGATGCGCCGCCATTGCCCTGTGTCGGGGTGTCAGGATCTGGAGGAGATGCACTGCTGGCGTCCTCCAACGGAAGTGAGGCATCACTGGGAGGCTCCTGATCTCCAGGTTGTCCAGATCCACTACCCTCCTCCTCAACCTTCAGATTTCCTTCCGGGTTCGGTTCTGCGTCCACTTGTTCTTGTATGTTTTCTCCACCAATAGAGGCATCTGGAACGCTCTCCGCATGCGGTGGTGACTCTTCGATTGGGGCGACTGCTTCGTCTCCAGCTGGCTCGTTAGCTGCTTCGTCCCCGGCGTCATCGCCGGTATCAGCTTTATCTTCTCCATCTTGATCTCCCTTACCAGACTCTTCTAAGTAGACGTATTAGTTTTGCAGTATACCAATTGACTCGCATACTGACCAACAACTTCGTGCTCTGATGGTGGAGCATCTACATCGGGGTTTTCTATGCAAGCATCCAGAAGCTCCAAGTCGTCCGGTGTACCCGTAAACGTTACGGGTTGGGTGAGTTCCGTGGTCTGCACGGGTAACCATTGAGAGTAAATAACGGTTCTGCAAGGACTAAATGAAACGTGTTCCATACTGATGAATGTATCTCGTCAGGAGATACAGAGTCTGCACTGTCGAGCGAGATGAACTTCGAACTCTTCTTATTATTTCTTCCCATGTTCAGTGATAACGGGCTCTCGGCTCTGTATGGGTACCCAATGGGGGACAATAAATTCGTGCTACCCGACGTGGAATATGCTTGTAAGAAGAAACGGAATTGAAAAGTGACGGGTCAACGGGTTATTAAGTCAGCAGCCAAAGGGCTGCCTATGAAAATGCCAAATGGCGAATTAAGTAGAACTGACGGTTCAATTGGTAACGAGGGGGAACTGGCAAAGGAAAGAAAGTGACGCTGGCGTCCCACACCCACGAGAAGGGACACCCCCACGACTTACTGAATTGGAGGTCCAAGTGATCAGTATCGTGGCTCATTATCCATCAGGGCAGTATGATGGAGTGGCGCCACGTCGCATCCAAGTGGTTGATCCGATGTCGACGAGGGACGGCCATCTCTCGCACTCGCAGTGTCTGGACGCTGCCCAATGCTGCAGGTGAGGACGCAACGGGATGGACTCGTGTCTTGCTGGCCGACATGCGCAAGATGCCTCTACTTGCAGCGTGCTAAAAACCTGTTGGTTGGGTACAGCTGATGTCTTCCCTACTGGTTCCTGGATTTTGAAAGGGTGTCCTTGACTTCCCGTTCCCGCAGTCCACAACCCGCACGATTTTGTGCATTGGGTGCAACGTGTTCGCCTTACTCTGTATACTATTTCCCGGTTGTATGTGCCACGCCGTGCGATCCACGTAGTGGCCAATGAAAACAATCTGCGTGGGAGCTGCGGGTGGAGCCGTGCGTCGCATCACGAAGAGCATACGGAGAAGCACGCATCGCATCCCTCCCAGATAATAAATAAGGTGGGGTGACCTTGGCAATGGGATTAGGATTGGGATGGCAATCAAATTGGAATTGGAAGGGTAAACCTCCGGAGACAACGTCGCTGAGTTGTCAACGTCTCCGCGTTCAGGGGTTGGCTTGCCGAGTTTGTCTGCTTTAGCGATAGGCCACCAAGCCTATGAGGTGACTTCACTCTACAGTATACCTAGGACTAGAACTAGGTACTCGTAGCCTACCTTACTTTATAGTTGCTTAGTAAGTATTATTTCACACGGTGATTGCACGTTATATCCTAGAGCATGGGCGGTTTATTAATATCAGAATGAGCCCCAGCTTCTCAGGTCACTCATTACTCTCCACTCTCCCAAGTTTGCCCATTGATCTGTGCAACACGTTTTGCCATTGATCTGGATACTTGCTTTAGTCTTCTTGGCGTTAATTGGTAAAAGGTGGCACGTGATGCAAATTCTGACTCAGATGGTTGAGTCTAGTGTGAAGTCGATCAAAAGACTCGTATTTGGTGTTCGAAAATGTACAGCAGATCCTAAAACGCCGGCTAGAAAAGTGGACCAGGAATCTTAAAGGCACGACGTGGGAACCCAAACAACCAGAACCCCTAGTAATGCAGGTCCAAATATAGCGCATGGTGAGTCTTGACAGATAGAATAGCGAGCGGTGACCAAGTACAATGCTACGTCACATGGCCATTTCAGCCTGCAGCTTCCGTAGTTCTTCCTCTTCATCTTCCTCCTCAGCATGTACAGGTGCTTTGCCTTTGGAGGCTTTGACTGGGTTACGTTAGCCAGAGATCAACGAGTGTAATACATTTTAGGGACTTACTCTCTCCATTCACACCAGCCGGTAATCTATGTATCTCATCTGAGACAGGAACTGCTCCCGTCTGCAGCATCTTATCATCAAGTTGCTCTTGCTCAAGCTCCGCTAACTCATCATCCAACTCAGTCTCGTCGATAGGTTCGCCAATAGGTGCGCTTGTAATAGCAGTAGCAATCTCTTCACCCAGCGCATGTTGTTCTCGGAGTTTTTCCCTGTGCGTGTAATGTCAGCAGCTTGAACCCGAGCATCATGAATCCTATAGAGAGAACGTACATTGTCTCGTCGACCTTGTCAATATTAAGCTTGCCATGGATAGCTTGCATCGCTTCACCGGCTTTCTCCATGGCGAGAAGAGTCTCCCTGTTGATATTCGCCGCCTCGATCGAGTATATTTGTTGTTCGAGGGTCGCTACTTGAGCAGTTGTTTGTTCAAGGGTATGTTCGTGTTGCTTCTTGCGGCGCAAGGCTGCTTTTGCGGCTGTATCAAATAGTCAGCGAGACTTGGCTATAAAGCAGATGGCAAAATACTTCCGCCAGCTGAGAAAACCAAGGACACGGTCCTAAGGCGTTTCGGGTAACCATACCGGTCTTGTTAGTGCTCACGTTCTTCCTGGCGATGCCGTCTTGCTCATCCATCTGATTTTGCAAATGTCGCTCCCTCTTCTGCAGCATCTCAAGCTGCGATCTTAAACCAAGGATGGCATTCTTAGGGGAATCTTTCTTCTTCTGGGCACTCTGCCCACCAAACCAACCCCACACTCCAGACATTCTTGTATTGTGAATTACTGGCCCGATAGATTCGATGTAGACGGACCGCCGAGCCCGGTTGTATGGCCAGAAACAGGTCGGATAGTCTTGCCAATATGAAGAGTCGTTCGGATCAGCGCTTCGAGTTGAGTGATGCTATCAGAAGGTTGGAGATGTATGGTGGGGCTGTTCGGAATTTCAGACGAAGAAAAGATCGTGGTGAATATCGCAAGAAGCAGTCGCTGAATGGTGGGTATGTTAATGAGCACAGCTGATACGGCAGTAGTATTGGAGGTAAGATGAGAGTATTCGTGACGCAGACTGTTGGTAGCTATCTTTCGTTGCCTGCTGAGGTGGTGGTGGATGATGATTGTCGTGCCTCCAGTGTCTCAATGACGCGCCACTAGAGACTAACGTTAACCTTGATCGGGACTAGCGTTTATTCACGGTAAATGGTAGCTAACCTTATGGATCCATATTTACCATGAAGATACCTAGGTAACACAACGCCAGACGAGGTTGGCACAATACCTTATTTAGGTACGTAAAGTGTCGTTACATATCTAGTAACGCATCTCTCATCGGACCTCATTTGACTTTAGTTGAATTGAGCCTCAAAATCAAAGCACGACCACGACCACGGCCATGGCTGGTGTTCAGAACGGCCCTGTCCCTACCACGTTGACTTTGCTTTCCGAGCTACCGAAGTTCCTACCAGGCACCAAGGTCCGCTTTCTTGGGTGGTGAGTTGTTTGTTTTTCTTTTCTTTTCTTCTCTTTCCTTCTTTTCACTTCCCTTCACTTCCCTTCACTTGCCTTCACTTGAACTTTCTTGGCCCTTTTTGTTATCCTGTCCTTCTAGATTTACTTGAAGAGTTGCCTTGTCCGCTTTCAGTGTGTTCCATAAACCTGTACAGCCAGAACCTTGTCATTGGATATTCCTTTTCTTTTTGAGCTTTCTCTTTGCCCAATGGACTCAATCTTCGCCTGTGTCAAGGAGTAGTATCTTTGCAGGAGCTTTTCCGCTAAGTCTTCAATCCCATAGCATTACGAATTATTCGACGAAAACGGCTACCCTCACACTCGAGCACAACTATCCACCGGGACAGACCCTAAGAGCTCTTGTCGGTATAGATCTTATATTGAACACCATAAAGTCACATGAGACTCGTACTGGAGAATGGGTCAACGTCATGGGTTATATTCAAGCGGAGCCCCAGCCAAAACACTCCGTGATTAATGAGTCGGGGGTCCCGGTTCAAGCCATTTTATTATGGTCTTCTGGCTCCCTTAATCTTCAGACTTACGAACAAAGCTTGGATCAACAGAAAACAGGTTAATGAGCTAGGGCTCGAGACTCAGTTGGAGCAGTCACTTCGGGGTATTAGGGCACGAGGGCTATCCATGTTCTATCAAGCGTCCCGCGTCTTGATCCAAACCCGCATTACGCGAAGGAATGCTCAGTTGCTGAGCCTAGTAATGCCCTGCTAATTCAGCACTGCCATGGGAACGATAGGGGCATCGGCGCAAAACGTTCTAGCGGGAATTGGATGCAGCGTCCCTATGGAAATCTTCGTCAGTCCATTGCTCAAAATTTGTTCTTCGTTATTGCTAATTTAGTTTAGTGGTGTATTGGCGTTGAATACGATTTATTTAAATCCGCACGCCGAGACCTTCCTACCATCAGGTTCCAGCCGTTGGTAATTTGTTTGCCGAATTATCCTTCAATTCGAAGCTGCTGAACCTGTGGATTACCAACATGAGACTGGCGTCAACATGACTTCATCGAATAAGATATAATTATGCAGTCGGTTCTTGAAAAGTTCCAGTTTTGGTGGCCACAAAATTTTTCCCATAGATTTCTCACCATATGTGTGCTTATAGCTACAAAATGTGACATCTCAAGGGTAGCAGTAGATAATCAGTTCAGTGGTTGTCTTCTACCTGCATCACGTTGCACCTCTCTATTGCGAGGTCTAAGTGGACCTTGGCCGTCACGGGTATCCATTGTCTTCCACCCACTAAGAACCCGCAACACTTTTTTTAGTTGGCTTGCTTGCTCGGTGTCGTTGTCTCGGATCGCTAGTACCAGGGTGATCTTCTCAGGCAATACAGAGACTAACTACTTCCAGTCGCGGTACTGCTCTTAGGACTTCTTCTCTTCTTTGAATTATAAGGAAGGATAACTACTATGGACTGTCTCAAGTATGACGACGAGTCAAAGTAGTGTTTGCGAATTGTCTGGTTTTCGGGTATTCGATGGAGACTACTAATAAGACTCGCTCTATTTCCAAAGAGTCTCGCATCTAATGTTGTTAATGGTAATCAAGATCAACTGGCAAGGCGAGTGGCGTATATATTTAGCCACATTTCGCATCATGCACGAAGGATGTGTGGAGTCGCCTCGCCAAATATTTGCCTAACCCCTAAAGTGGCGACGGTCAGCCTCGCGGAGTGACATAAAGTGTCATGCATACAACGTCCGCGTGTCGTGAGGCTGTCATACGGTTTGTGTACACACGGGGGGTATTATTTTCTACAGTACCTCGGCTGAAGGAATTATGATTCTATGTGGCGGTGACTTATTAACAAACACCGCTTATATTCACAGTCTTGCAAGGAAGATTCTCAAGATAACTTCGTGGTGATTGAAGGGAGCCAGCCATACGGAACGCCGAACTAGATTTGAGCAGTATGAGAATCAGACCCAACACCAGACCAAATAAACCTCAACAAAATGCAGTGAGTTCAAACAGCCTCGCTATGCAGTTCTTTGGAAAGCCCATGAACTTCTTCGCCTTATCGAAAGAATCTCTCCGCTCCAGCCTTGCAACTTTAGAAAAAGGGAATTAAAACTAAACTCCGAACGTCCCTAATGAGACGTAAAAGCATTGTTATTCACCGCCGCGAACTCTCTCCATATTTGCGCTCGTCTGAACGACGTCTCGATGAACCCTCACCCCGCTCGTCGGAATGCCGACGATGCCTTGAATGATCTGATTTCGAACCCCGAGATACAACAATGGGTTGGTGGAGAGGTCGTTTCAGTTGCTTGTCAGACTCCTTTCTCGAACGCTGTGCTGCCTGTTTCTCCCAGACTTCCTTGCTTTTGTGGCAGATGTCGTCTATCTGCTCCTATCCATACCGTCAAAAGAATTCTTCTCTAATAGATGCTCGGGTCTATGCTTCTCGCTTACATCTGTCAAGCACTCTCCAGGAGTGGTTATGAGGAAGCCGTCTTCGCCCTAGTGCTTGAATTAGCGCAGAAGCCGAGTATGGGGATGAGGATACAAACCGCTCGCGTGTATGGCCGGACTGTTGATTCAGGACCAAGATAGTACTGAATCTCTTGTGTTATGACCTTTTTGTTGATGTCAACATTCGTTATGAAGTACTGATTCTTCTCAGCGGAACTCATTTGTACAAATATATGGGTAGAGTAAACCCTATAAAGGCATTAAAGAGGAATTAAAGATTATGAACAAGGATCTAATTTCGGTCCTGAGTAGATGCCGATACAGAGGCTTCAGATAGAAGGCTGTACTTGTTCTTATATCGAGGGGTGCTTAACAATGTGGCAAATCACTGGCTAGATGATGAAGTTGCAGCCGATTTCTAGGTCCAGCTGCACTAAGCTGCTGTCTCATGCTAAGGACTCAGCAGGCTCCGCTAAGCCACGTATTTCAACGCATGTATGCGTACATTGCACCATCCGACTTCGATCTCGGCTTAGCGGTGTGAAGCACTGAAGCCTCACCAAGGCTGACAATTGATTGGTGTTCACTCCCTTGTTAAGCGGGCAACCCTCTTGGGATAACCAATACTTGCTTCTACCATAACTGCAACATTCATGCGGTTCGTATCAACATTAATTGCTCTGTGTGGAACGTAAAAGAGATTGCTGTTACGTCAAATGATGCTTTCGTTACGACGGAGAAATACCGAAATTATCTTCCATAGGAGTCGGGCAACAGCCCGATGGAAGCAATATCAGAGTGTCTCAATGAAACCCCAATCAACTATGAGATAGGACATCAAATTCCATTGACTCGGGAACATGCAATTAACATGCATTCCAACCACATTATGCCCACCCTGCTGCACTTAGACGGAGATTGGGGAATATGAAGGTAGATTTATAGTCTTATAGAACGTATGGCACTTCCACTAGACGCTATTCCAACTCAACATAGGATCGACATGCGTATTCGCATTTTGTCTCTCGATGTTTGATCATCATCGCAAATCAAGCCATATCAAGCACTACAAAATCGACTCTGAATACAAAGCCCTCCATAGCCAAGTGGCGAAAAGCAACATTGCCATTCATTCTCCCTCGCCCTACTTTGCTGCTGATCTGGTAACATCATCTTATTCACACCATGTAAGCGTCCCTCTCATTCTTCGGGAGACTTCCGTGAGAAACTTTGTTTCCGTACCCCAAAACTGAGTGTCAGTTTTTCGATTCCAGTCGGAAAAGAGACGAACTGGAGAGCGAGAAACTTGCTGCTTGGTGATCAGGATGAACATTTGGGGGGCACCTAAGATGGGGGTTTCCAGAGCCTTGAGAATCAGAGAAGTGATCATAGGACAGAAGGTACGCCCTCAACTTCGGAGCTCGGAAAGCTCATACTCTCACATATGAGCCTCGATTAGAGCCTGAGTTAGTCCTCAGGGAAGAAAATGGAGTAAAAGGCATGTTGCTTCTTCCAATCGACATGTCCACATCCCGCGGCATACTCGGCATTCCTCGCAGACCACCTTTCTCCTCTTGAGAAAGTCTCTTTTCAAAAAAAGAGAATCTCAATTGTGCGGAGCCTTCCGGCGTGGGGTATGCGCGTCGGCGGGAAATTTTCATGTCACGTCCATGGGGCACGTGAGACATTTCTTTTCCCATGCGACTGACGAGGCTGAAGGTATATAACCTTACGACAAGTCGCCGAAAAAGAAGCCACAAGACAAGACTCGTCCGTGGGGGATGAGATAATGCTCAGGTCCCGGCGCTCAGCCTTTCGTTGAGGTGAAGTACGACACGAACTGGGCGAAATTTCGCGTCCCCATAACCATACCACCGGATCATCCGGGAGCCTCTCAAAATCAGACCTTCGGTATGGAAAGATAGGCAGAAATACCTCAGTCATTCAGTTGAGTTGCTTTGATATGTGGAGCATCTAACATACCGGTTGGGAAGAGGGAAAATGTCATTCAGGGCGAACAAATTTCCAAATAACCGCCGCCTGAAAAGAGTTCCGATGTCAGAATTCTCAACCGGCATCACTTCTCCCCGAAGTGGGGTCCCTCAAAACCCGTAATAATGTTCTGCCGGTGCCTCAGATTTCGAAAAAAAAGTGAAATACCACTCGAATCGAGTTTGACTGACGTCGACATCTTTCCCGTTGTGCCTGAAAGGCCATAGCTGCCACCCGCCCTATGATTCTGACCTCGGAGTTGCTGCATACAGCTGATTGTGCTGTGGGCGTCTTTCGAAGTATAATACTTCTTCATAAGGCGGCTCACGTCAGATCCTAGATTGAGCTCCGACTTTTGCGCAACCTAGATAGTGCAATAGGAAATAGCCAAGCAATTGAGAATATGAGAGCGTGGACCTGGGCGGTTTTATGCAGGACGAAAGAAGGAGAGTAAAATGCTAGTTCACATTTGAATCATTGCTAGTGACTCTTCGTATACTATGCCAGAGCTGGGAAGTGCGCAGGCTTCCACGCACACCCCTGGCATGTCCTAAAGCAAGCTCGAAGAGGGATTTGGGCCAATGCATCATCATGAATAATGACCAGGCATGTAAGAGACATTGAATCTTGCTCACTCCCAGAGCTACTTGTCGCTCTCTGGAGTCTTGTGACTGGATTTCAACAATTTAAATGGCCACAGGATGACACATCAAACACACGAGCCTGCAAGCACCGTACATAAGCGCCACCATGAGAAACAGCCGCACGCTACAGGCGAATACATGAAAAGTGTACCTACCTGCAATATATACTATAGAAACTAGGAGTTCCTGCTGGTCCGATCGAACGCAATTCATTCGAACCGCATTTTCAGCAATGCCATCAAACTCCAGGGCTACATCACGCCATGACACGACAGGACAGGACTGAGTCCCATGAAGTAAACGATTTGTATTCCAAGTAGGCACTATATGTCGATTCAGTACCGAGTGGTGATATATATCTACTGGCCAGTCAATGCAGTCAGCCCTGGATAATACAACGCGTGATTGTATTTGCTAATGCATCAAATGATAACGGTACACCAAGCAACTCGCTTTATGCGATAGAGGTTTGAATCAACTCCATACGCCGCCGTGGTTGTCGAACCCCAATCACCAAATCCGTTCCTATCTATGTAATCAATTATGCTTTTAATTGAGGGGGACCAGAAGTGGCCATCCTCTTGATGTCCCGCATATCATCGGGGTCATTCTCTTCCGACCTCTCCCTCTTCCGTGAGGTATGCTGCATGCCCTCGTTCTGCATTGTCTCGCTTGCAGCAAGCTTTGGTGTGCTGGCTCCATTCGTAGAGATAGGGTCTGGAGCTGCAGCGGTTGAGGCCGAAGACGGTGCACTTGGAAGAAGTGGTGCATTAGCTGAACTTCCTGAATTGGTTCTCTTCATCAAAGGAGCCATCATTGGCGGTCTAGGAATCGAGGGTCCATTTGTTCGACCTTGCCCAAAACTTGGTCTCGTGACTAGCGGGCTCGGCCTTTCTGGGCCAGGGCCAGTAGCAGTAGTATTAACGGCCGGCTGAGATGCAGTAGATTGTGTTTCTTCATGATTCGCTAGTTGCTGTGGCGGATCTTGAACGGCCGACAAATCAGGCGGCTTCATCGGGGCAGATATTCCTGGGATTGATTCGATATTCGACTGCCTTGCGGTAGCCAATGTGCCCTTCATGTGTTCGACAATCTGCTCCTCGCGAGCATCACCAGTTGCGCTTTCACTTGAGAGCCCAAGCACCCTGTTTGCCGCAGAAGTTAACAGCGCGTCAACTACACTGACCGAGCCGATCACATTTTCTAGCCGCCCCCTCAGACTATATTTGAAACTTTCAATGACTTCAACACTGTGCTTGTCCGGTACATGTGGCCGAAGAATCTGCTCGTTCTTCTCATTCTGCTCGTTTTGCGGGACTGTGAGAGTCTTCTGAAGGGGTTCAGGCGCTGGGGGTGGTTGAGGTGGCGGAGCTTGCCTGTCTTCAGTTGGAGCTTGTTCGCTCTCCGGGGGGACAGTTGACGGCGCAGGCTTTGACGCGTACGGTGAACTATACGTAGAGGGACCACTTGATGCAGCCAGTTGAGGAGCAATGGCGGCTGCGAATGAAGGAGGGGGGCCATTTATATGGAGATGATGATTTGGTGGCATTGGGTTTCCGTTCATTTGTTGATTCGGAGGAAGGTATTGCGGTTGCTGTCCAGGTTGAAAATGTGGTGGGTGCGGATGGTAATGTGGCGGATACCCTGTAGGCATTTGATAGGGGTGTCCTGGCATCATAGGCATATAGTTTGCCTGGATCGGCTGATGATTTTGACTCGTGGGATACGGAGGAGGAGTGAGCCTCTTCTTTCTTTCTTTCTCAATAGAAACACCCTCATCAATACCCCACAGCCAGCCTTTGCCTTCCCTAGCTATTTTCTTGAAGGCATTATGTTGGCCTAAGTTGTGACGCACACTACTTTGCCAACCATTGGTAGTGCATTTGAGAACGAAGAAGGGGTATTTCCGTTGAATAGCACGGTATATCTGCGGCAATGACATCTGGCCAGTTGAAGAATTCGTGAGAGCCTCATGGATCAGGGTAACGTAATTTGCCCCTGGCTTCAGGAGTTGATCTGGCGAAAGATCTTCTGCGTTGAACGTTGGAGTTGGCGAGCGAGCTGGTCTAGGCGGCTTCTTTTCTTTCTTTTCCTTGGCAGGCTGGTCCTCACCTGAACCTTCTTGCTTAACCTCTCCCTCTTTCAACTCTTTCGGTTTCCTCTTGGTGTACTTTCTCTTCTCCTTTGGTTCCCCGGGTATATCAGGCCTAGGATGTTTCCGTGGGCGGCCGACTTTATTTTTCCCTGGAACCGGCGATTGAGAAGGTCCCGCCTGTGTAGCCATCTGATCCTCTTGCTGCAAGGCAGCAGCAGCCTTCTTCGCCTCCCTCTCCTCGCGTTTCGACATGACACCATTCTTTGGGGGTCTGCCAGGGCCCCGTTTCTTCTGAAGATTGGGGCTTTGCTCCAGATGTTTCTCGCGTTTGGCCATTTCAAGTCCCGTGCCGCTGTCAGGAGGAGCAGATTGTTGCTCTAGGTCCTCCTCCAGATCCTCCAGATCCTCTTGTTCGTCATCTCCTTCTTCGAGCTCGTTCTCGTCCTCTTCAATCTCGTTCCCGCCCTCTTCACTTCCCTCATCCCCGCTAGACGTGCCTCTTTCGTCTCCCTCATCGCTGCCGACGTCTTCTAGCGAATCTTCGCTTGTATCACGTCCATCGGCACCTTGTCTGGAACCATCAAATTCAAAGCTCATCTCTTTGCCTCCTTCTGAGTAACGCGCAAAAGAGGCTTCATCTCCATACTCGGATCTCTGTTCGGCGCCAGTTTCACCAATCGCAGAATCGGGCAGAACAAACTTCATGACAACACTGGCGAGCTGCAATCTCGTACCGCTGCGAAGCGGCACTTTTTCCTTTCGGGGATAAAATACATCTTCTACGAAGCCGCCATTCCGACCAAGAAATTCTGCTTCGAATATGCGTTTCTTAGCGTTATAGGCGATCTTCAAGTGCTTTCGGGAGATAGCTTTATATTGTTTGGCTTCCTGAATCCCTTCTGGGTGGATGCCAATCAGAGGGCATGTGTGAGGAGAAGGCCGAAGTGAACTAGGATCTATGGTGGGGTCGTTCATGTCTGGTACAGATACTCCTGCTGAATAATTGGCTTCGTATGGAAATGGCTGATTTGGAACCGCCAAAGAGTTTCTTTCTGGATCATGTTGAGGTGAAGATCCTATAGATCTGGACTTCTTGCTAGACTTCTTGCTGGCTCTGCGATTCCTACGTCTTCGCTCGCGCTCCTCGTCATCTGAATCATTGCCTTCTCGTAGAATCCCACCCGGCTCGCTGACGCTGTAATGACTACCCCTCGCTGATCGTGCAGGTGTATGAGGTTCTTGAGCTTCCTCGACGGCTCTTCGAGCTGCTTCTCTCTCTCGGCGCATTGCAGCCCGATAGCCCTTTTGGTCGCGGCCTACGTGCAACGAATACGTGTTCATGTAAAAATGGCCATCTGGGAATTCAAGCTTGGCATATGCTGAAATGCGCGGTTCTTCGTTCTCTTCATACGCGTGTTGGGCTTCTGGGTCGGGTTCCACATACTGCTGCTGAGAACCATACTCTCCCATATATCCATGAATGTCCGGGGAGGGATCCAAGTATGGCTGTGATGATATCGTCCCATTCATGGCTATCAGGGCGGCGATGCCTTCTGGGGTGTCGTAGTAGCCGGGTTCAAATTCTGGAAGTAAATCGGCATGGGCCAGTAACATCTGTTGTGATTGCAGCATAGCTTGATTCAGGTTGGATTCAAATTGTAGGTCCCCTGCGCCTGGTGCTTGTGCTTGTACTTCGTCGCCGGTTTGCTCCACGCCTGTATCCAATCCTGCCGAATCGCCCGCATTATTACTTTCGAGGGCTGCGTTCTGATCTACGCTGTCGCTATTCGTGTGATTATTGTTGTTGTAAACTTTGTTGTTGTTGTTGTTGTTGTTGCTGCTGCTGTTGTTGTCTCCTCCTTCTTCCTCGACGCGGTTCTCTCCAGCGGTGAGTTGGTCGTCGGGGGCGGGGGGGTTGTGAGCGTCGAGGTTAGTCGTCGCCATTGCAGCGATAATGCCTTGGCCGGGGTCGGGTTGCGGTGAAGTCATCGCTGTCGCATCAATACGAGTGACAGCTCCTTCACCGGCTACAGGGCCGTCTTCGCGTTGTGGAATTGATGTTGTCGTGGATGGGGCTTCGGAACTCATCTCTCTCGATTGCGATAATCCGAGGTGAGAGCAGCGCAGGGTTCTGGACGGCGTCAGGTGATGAGACGACGAGAGTTGGGGATTTTCCTGACTTTAAGTCTTTTAACTCGCGATCGCATGCTGTCATTGGTTTGCCTAGGCTAGCCAGAAAGGCTCAAACAGAGAATATGCCCAGTGAGTTTTCGTTTTCTCATGATTTCATTTTTGGATTTGGAACGCCGTTGCCTCTTTCCCGTTCTATTCTTCGGTTCCTAGTGCCATCTAGAGAGCCGCAGATATTCTGATTCACCCTCCAGAGAGCAGATATCCTGTAGACTATATATAGATAGGTACAAGTAGACATCTAAAATCACATTGCTTGTAATTGAATAGCAGACACGCTGCTGCTACTTTAACAATGGCCCAGAAGATAAAAGGGGGGCTTTTAGTCAAAGGAAATGGGACATGAGATCAGTTGTCTCTCATGAGGCAAGATCAAATGCCTGGCTGGCCTTCACCTCAGATCTGCCTACCCTACCACATTCAATCTAGTCGTTACAAACGGCCTTTCTAGTTCTAAAATGACGAGGCTGATATAATAATGAACCGCCGTTCAAACGAAGGATTGTCTACTACTTTAGTCCGATACTTCAACTGAGCAAGTGACTAATACCCCAACATCGTACAAGTCACAATGTTGTACGCCAGTTAGGTCCCTAATATGGATCTAGCAACCTCTCATAGAGCTGCCATACCAATCATAGGATGTGCAAAAAGTATGCTATCCTCGGTAGGGCAAATAGGAGCCCAAGTATGTTTCCACAGCCGCATGGCTCTAGATGATATCGAGGTAATTTGTGCGGTACTATACAGCTCAGCTCATCGGAGACTAGAAGGTACAACGGAACGGAGACGTAGTCCCCTAGGTACAGAAGTACTTGCCTAGTGATGAAGTGATCTTACCCACTGATATCCTCAGCCGCATCAAAACGGGGGAAGGATTTAAAAGAACCTTGACCTTGACCTTGACATATGAAACAGTATGGCCGGAGGATGAACAATAATTATCCGTCGCTAAGATATGCTTAGCGTGACCTCACAATCTAAGATTCTAATGACGTTCACTTCTCCTTCACTGTCTCCATTACTCCGTCTGTACTTGTATTTCAGAACCAAATCCTCTTGTCACGAGAACTTCCGTACCGTATCCTCTTCTGAAACATGGAACCGAGGCCTGTATATGGAAATTCTCGAACAATTACATGGTACTTTTTAGCTTTTAACTTTTTCTATTCCTCCTTCCCTCCCCTCTTGTTAGTGATACAAAATGAGAGCTGGCGTCCGCTATATCTAAATCAAAGTTACGTCACCCATCCATCAGTGCCATCCATAAAGCTCTTGTGCAAACTTTATCTTGATCATACAAAACTTCCATCCACCCTGTTCTGTCAATTTTGTACTTTCCGTTACCTGCATCTCTCATCCTTCACCACCCCCCATTACTTCCCAACAAGATGTCCGGCCTTCCTCTACCTGGATTTGGACCTCCTATCTGTTTCCAATGCGGCACAGATCAGAATCCTTGCCATTGCAAGGTAATAGGGCCAACGCTAGGGTTTTTCTCAACCGTTGTTCTTGCCGTATGGACCCTAAATACCAGACCACGGTCCTCAACAAACAACCGCTAATGTCCCAATTACCTAGATTGTTTGCTGGCCAGCCTCACTATTCTGTGGGTGCGGTATGACAGAGACTGGAAAGAAGTATGTCTAACTTGCTGCAACCCATCCCCCCTCCTCTCTTACTGATTTTGTCAGAATGTTGGGAGCTCCCGTACAACTGAGTGGGAAACTTAATAACGCTATACCTATATGATACTCGAGATTCGGGAGGAAATTATTACGATTGGGTTGGCAGAAGATTGAAAACTGGCAGAGGTGCTTTGTATCTTCTACTTGTAACCAAAGCATGTATTGACTGGCGACATTGCTCTTACTTCCTTCTTCACTTGCCCTGTGATTGCCAGCTTAGTAGAACCACCGTGGCAAATCTACCCTCGTCTTACACGGGATAACAAAAGAGTACCCAAGTATACAACCTTACTCACCCCGCATTGATTAATTGGTAATTAAGATACCTAGCAAAAGGCTTAGGAAGGACGGAACTTGTGGCCCAAGGAGAAAATTTACAAGAAGCGGCCAATACACATCTACCTTGGGCTCCCATGAGGGTTAACCTTGATATGGCTACCTCGAAGCTACTTAGCTAACGACTATGCAAGAAGACCAGACAACCTTCAGCATGTTACAATAAGGAAGCACCACAAGATTGATTTTTAAAGTTGTGATTTTATTCCGACGACCTAATAAACCGAGGGCAAACGAGAAATTCACTGCCTGATTCTGCTGCTGAATAAATACATAAGGCCATGAGCCACTCCCATCATACATTTCCTTCCATGCCCGCCAACTCCAAACTTCAGAATGCGAAGCTCAACCTCTACTCAAAGGGGTTCGTGTGAGTACCCCACCAGGTAAGGAAGAGAGAAAGGCCAACAGTCTCAAAGACACGGGCAAGAGCACCAACAGCAACGGTATCAAGAGGACGCTTCTCAGTGACGACTTGGGCGATGAACTAGAAACAGAATCAGTAGGTGGTTTTAATGGGTTAATGTGTCCGACATACCGAGGGAGCAGAGCTAGCAAAGAAGATCAAGGAACCGAGATACGCAGCACCCTTGTAGGAGAGAGTACCGGTAGCATTGATCAAAGCACCGACACCGTATGATTGAACGGCGCTACCAATGAGAGACGTTGACCATGCTGCGGCAGCAGATGCGGCCTCCTTGGACTTGACAAACTCCTCCTTGGAGTTGGCAGAAAGAGCGCGGTGGTAGGTGTCACCGAAGACGGGGCCGAGGATAGCAAGGGAGGCGGCGTGGTTGAAAACGGTGCCGAGGGCAATGGCGGAGGGCTTGACTGGTGGGAGGTCTGGAGGAGGATATGTTAGTAGGGAACGATTGAAGTAAGTCAGATTGAACACAATTGAGGCATGATGATGGATTAAGCGCATCAAGATAGATCCAAACAAAGGTGTGGAGACCAATTGTCAACACGAGCAGAGCTTGGCTGGGGCTGGGCTGGGCTGGGCTGGGCTCAAATTCAAATGGAACGATGTCGTCACGCAACTCCCGAATCCGACCGAATGTTTGGGAAAATACGTACAGTGAAGAGACATGATTGCAAATGTATGAGGTTCTTTGAAGAGATTGATAGGTAGGTGGGTGGGTGGGTGGGTGGTTCTTTGAAGACTTGGGGTTGTTGGATTGAAGATGGAAGAGCGTGGTCACAAAGGCAGAGACAGCTGTTTATAAGGGGAAGGATGTAGTGGATTGGTATGACCATGACTACCGTAGAGACCTTGGGTACTTACCGTACTTTTGGTTGTGGCTATGACGTGATGCGTTTCCTTCCAAGGAAGGAAAATTGGAGATTTGCCAATGGTGTCGGGTGCGCGCGGCGGGTGTCTCTTTTGTTTGATGGCGCGATTTGGCTTGCAGACAGACAGACAGACAGACAGACAGATAGACAGACAGATAGACAGACAGACCACTCTACGATTTCTTGTATCCCTCGATCTTTTCTCTTCTCTTGTCTTCTCCTCACGTGTACAAGTATCTAGGTATATTAAGACGTTTGTGTCTTCCATTATTCTCATTATATTCAACCGTTGCTGTTGTTTGCATTGCATTGGAATGTGGGGAAAGTACTTGAAGCGACTTGGAGCTTGGATCTTGGAGCTTGAAGCTAAAACGGGGCTTGGACGGCTAGCTACTCCGTACGTCTACGTCATCACCACTTCCAAACCCACTCCACTCCACTGGCTGGTGTCTACACGTGATCACAGTATTCCCTTCCTTCCGCCATCCAGCGGGCCTGGCCTGGCCTGGCCTTGCCTCGGGACTGTTCAATTGTTCCTACCTAGGTAAGCTTTCCCAGTAAGGAGGACTTCAGGTTTTATGATATTTATTATTTATACATTACTTGACATTTTTTATATATATTTATATATTTATCCACAGGTAACGTAGCAAAATGATTTAGTCCCAAGTATCTCTCCAGCCTTGTGCACACGCCTTGACTCCAAAGGTGCAATTTCCCAATCTCACCCACTTGCTTGTACATTCCAGGACTGTAGCCAACACAGCATTTGACACCCGGAAAATGCAATGAAGATATAAATCCTTTGCTGAACCATTCACGCCGCCCTCTAATGCATCACTTTGACCTTTCGTAACACATGGCCGGACCACCCAAACAAGCATCTCGTCACGTTTTGGCTCGCAAGAGAGGGACCAGGCGCATACACATATTCAGAGCTATCTATCTTGTGTAAGTCAACCCCCCCGAAAAGACGGACATTTGAAAATGGAAAACTCAGCTCCTCTTGTCTAGGCCTTTCCTGTTCTTCTTAACCATTGTCGTAGCTCTCTGGATGATGATGGCCAAGTCACCAAATCCAACCCCTGAATATACCACATTTTCCACAGTCACGGGTTATTTTCAACAAGACAATCCCATCACAGAGGACCGTGGCTTTGACTATGTGAGTACTGTGAGCTCCATTGAGTCGCACTCACTCATGGCTCTCAGACAACCACGAATTTCGGCCTCATAGACCGCGCATACAATGGGGACTCGCAATTCGATCCCGACCACAAGAAAAGCCAGTGGGAACGATTTGGAAATGAAGTAGCTCGTCTCAATCATGACAGCAAACCAAAGGTCCAGTACAAACTTCTCTACAGTTAGTCTCAGGGCCTCCCTTCTCAGCACACTCAAACTAATCTGCCCAGTGGGTCGTCACGGTGAGGGTTATCATAACGTCGCCGAAGCCTTCTATGGCACACATGACTGGGATGTGAGTCTCCATCACCCCAAATGATATCCCGTGTTAACGTCGGTAGTGTTACTGGTCTTTAAAAGACGGCAATGGCACCATTACCGTAACCACACCATTTCTCTTCCCTTCCACTCCTTGACTTTGCTCTTTCATCCTCTAGCTCTTGCTTGTTGCAGAAACCGTCGTACTAACTCGTTACAGTGGTCTGACGCTCTGCTCACATCCGCGGGCATTGCACAAGCTGAAAAAGCCAACGCGTTTTGGCGTTCTCAGATCGCCTCCCAAAACATCCCAACCCCAGAATCCTACTATACAAGCCCCCTCCTACGTTGTCTCGCTACAGCTAACGTCACATTCTCTGGCTTGGATCTCCCTGAGGATCGCCAATTCGTGCCTACCATCAAGGAACTGTTCAGAGAAGAACTCGGTGTGCATACCTGCGATCGCAGAAGTAGCAAGAGTATCATTCGTGAAAACTACCCAAATTGGCCTTTCGAAGCAGGATTCAAGGAGGATGATCCGCTCTGGGATGCAGAGCATAGGGAGACGAATGTAGCAATGGATATTAGGCTTCTGCAGGCGCTTGAGGATGTGTTCTCCAATGACAAGAATACTTACATCAGCATTTCAAGTCATTCAGGGGCCATTGGATCAATCTTGAGAGGTACGCAAGCTGAACATAGGTGATTGAGGGGAGACTAATTTGTATTCAGTTTTGGGACATAGAGGTTTCAGCCTAGGCACTGGGCAAGTAATTCCTGTGCTTGTGAAGGCGGAGCAGGTTGCGGGTGAGGGACCGCCAAGGGGTAAAGGACCATATACGACGATCTCGACTTGTCCTGCTCCATCTGCTACGGCTGTACCTGTTTGATACTCTTTTTGCTCCATAAGGTCTGAAGATCCAGCATATGTCAAATTTTCCAAGAAGGCTTCTAAATAATTTCAAATAAGGAACGGGAGCTCCTCGACAGCAAGAGCACTAAGTCGACACATGTAAGAATAGAAAGGGAAGAGAGGAGTCATTCCACACTTTGCGAGCTGCGTACAAGCTCAGCAAAGTCGCTAGTCTACCCTTGACCTAAAAAATATTTGTTTAGGTCTTTTCTATTTCTTCATTCGGGCTAGAGGCTGCAAGCCAAGCTGTCTCAGCGTAATCCCACTTAGGAAATCGTCCACAATCCAAGCGGGAAGCTTTTACATGTCGACAATACCATATAATTACACATGTAGTAATACTAGCCAAGATAGTACCGTACTTGAGTTGCGGTTTCCAGTCAAGGTTCCGAAAATGAGCGAGTATCTTTCTCTCCTAAATTCAAATTCCACCGGGATAACGCTTGCAGCTGCAGCTGCTCACCAAACAACACATGGGTATGAATCCTACGGAGCAATGCTTGTCTGTGTGTTATGGAGCATCGCATCCGAAATTCGAGATCGGCTGATATTATTAACCCCGCGTTGGAGAGCAGGGGTAATCCCTATCTCGCAACTTCCAACATACTGGTACCTACCAACACTGCTGCAACACACCTCGATGATAAGAACCTTCCGTGGCCTTACCTCCCCTGAATAGTATTATTAGATACCTACTTCTAGGGCGTCATAACATCTGAAGTGTCTAGCTACCGTAGTAGATCCAATCATCGAGGGGTCCTACATTTGGCAGCTTTCTCTGTCTGCCATAGAATCACAAAAGCCCCCCACCATCAGCCGAGAGACGAGTCCCGCTCGCACCCCCAAGTATGAGCCAGATTCAAAAATGGTTCAAGGGACAGCAATCGAAGAAGAAGAAGAAGAATGAACCAAAATCCAAAGATGCTAGACCTACTCCAGAACGTGAGACTGTCGCCTATATACAACGAGTTCAATTGGTGCCTGCAGGAGCTAGCAATGCCTCAACTTCGCGACGGATTTTGGACGACCGGATACCTCAGACCAAGCCCAAGACCAAGACAAAGATCAAGACTCCCAACCGACCGGTTGGACACACTGCCTCGCAGAATATCGTTACTGTGATACCGGAAGGAGAAAAAGCGATACACATATCTGTGAGCGAGCTTAGATCAGTTAAATCTCGAGCTGTCGGAACGAGATCTTTACCGAACCGGCGTAGAGACGGTACATTAGCCTCTAACAAGGCTAGGGAATCAATTCCTACCCGAGTTTTCTCGGTTACTACTACTACTACTACTTCAAAGAGACGAGTACCTTTCTCTCAGACTCAAAGGGAAGATGGTCAAACTTTTCGAAGTAGAGTCGTTCACGCAACTCCCTTGGTACCTACCCAAGCTGCCCCATTGTTGGCTCGGAAACAGATTGGGCGGGTACGGGGCATCAAGTTTGGCACGTCACATTCGTTGAAGGCCGGCAGGGTTTACAGGACCTCTGAGCCTCACAGTGCATTTCCGACTGTGGTAAATCCTCCAGTTTCAAAAATTAATGTTACAAAGGTACCCTCAAATGAGCCTGTGAGGCCCGCTGCCAATCGACCGGTCAAGGCTACCAAAACCCATAAAGTGCCCTCTCATCCTATTTCATCCCGCAGAAGCCCGTACTGCTACTTCGGCAGTGATATAAGAGCACCCGGTATTCAGGGCCCTAGATCGTCTCCCGGACCAAAATCCGAAGCCAAAGCGCATACCACCATCCTCGAGCTACCCCGTGACCTAATACTCAACATCGCCTCTCATCTCCCCTACAGCAGTGCAGTCTTCCTCAAGATCTCTTGCAAGCAGCTAAACAGATTTGTCCGCATAAAGCACCTCCAGCCCAGCACCCTTGAGAAGAGATCCGTACTTCAACAATTCCCTCCTGCCCGGGCCTTTAAAGGGGATCGCAACCCGCCGTATCTGTGTCAGGAGTGTGTGATGTGGCATACTTTCGAGCACATGACAATCTATCCGCATCCGCGGCCTGAATCCGCGTTCCAGAATTACGCGGATTACAAGATTCAGCGGCCACGGAAATGTGTGCGCTATGCCATGAAATCAGGACAGTGGAAAAGAGGTCGGAAGATTGATGCAGACCATAGTCTTTGCGCAGCTTGTGCAACGCCGAAGCAGCGGAGGGGGGATGGGAAATGCTCGTGGAACTGCGGTCGGTGCGGGGGGTGTACTGGGAGGAAGGGGTGGAGCGCGATGTGTGTGAATTGCTGGAGGTTTGGTGATGGGGAGGAGATGAGGAATGGTGTTGGTTGGAGCGCGCTTAAGTCTATTGCGAAGCCGTATTTATATCGAGCTAGTGGTTCAAAGGTCCCTCCGCTGAGCGACGACCAGGGGAGGAGGACTTGTGGACGTTGTTTGGGCTTACTGGGTTTTGAGCTTGGATCGAAGGAGGTGTGCCAGTGTGTATAGTCGAGGAGCTGCTTTTGTAATAATGGGGACTATTGACAGAGGCACGATGAGGCGTCAAGTGACCCATTTGTTGGGTGTAATTATCCATCCCCATTTTCACGCGGAGGAGAGCCCGAAAGAAGCCAGAGAGTAAGGAGTATTCATGTATTGAGTTCGGAATTAACAAATTTCGTAATGAACCACTTGAGAACCACAGTCCTTTGGAACGCACTGTTTTGCATTTACAGTATTGTCCTCGGCCTATTTAGCCAGGAACTTCTGGAACGCCTTGTGATCGATCGTAATGTTTCCCACAGCCTTCAGCTTCTTCCTCCCCTCCTTTTGCCTATCAAGCAACTTCCTCTTTCTGCCAATATCAGCTGCATGTAACTTTTGCAACACGTCTTTCCGGAACGGTTTGATCGTTTCTCTCGCCACGATACGCTTCCCCACAGCTGCTTGGATGATGACCTCGAACATTTGCCTGTCGACGTGCTCCTTGAACTTCTTCACCCATTGCCGGCCAAGTCTATCGACCTGTGAGGTGTGGAGAACTCGTGCTACGGCATCCACCGGTTCTTTGTTGACGAGGAGTTGCATCTTAACGACGCTGCTGCGTCGGAAGCCGGCGTCTTCGTAGTCAAGACTTGCATAACCCTTCGTGGCACCCTTCAGCTTGCCGAAGAAATCATCAACAAGCTGGGCAAGTGGTATGTCGTATTTTAGGATTACTTGGCTGGCAGTGAAGAAATTGAGCTCCTTCTGCTCGCCACGGTTGGCTTCACAGAGCTCGATTACCTTCCCCAGATACTCTTCGGGGAGCGTTACAGTGGCAGACACATAGGGTTCTTGCAGTTCGCCCACCTGGTCTCGATTCACATCCGCGTCTGGGAAGTTTGACGGAGTCTGGATAATCTCTTCCCGCCCGTTGGCCCATATGACTTTGAATGGCACAGTAGGTGGTGTAATGATAATACTGGCTCCATGCTCCTGGCGTAGGCGATCCTCAAAGACGGAACAGTGGAGTGTGCCCAGGAAACCCATCCTCCAACCTGCCCCAAGGGCTTCTGATGACTCCTTATGGAGTGTGACACTTCGGTCATTTAGGACGATTTGATTGATCGAATCTTCCAAGTGGCCAAAATCACTCTGATCAACAGGAAATGCCGAGACGAAAACCATAGACTTCGGCTCTTCGAATCCAGGGTATGGCTCAACGAGCCTTTCAGAACCAACCGTCGTGTATGTGTCTCCGCTCAATGCCTCTTGACTCTTCTTCATGCCTGGGTTGAAGAATATATAGCCGACTTGACCAGCTCGAAGGACGCTCAGAGGTGTTTGATGGGGATACATCATCCCAACTTCGCCCACAAAATACTTGATCCCCGTGGCAAATGACACTACTTGGTCTCCCGCTTTAACTTGCCCATCAAAGATCCGTACGAGCAAGATCACCCCTTTGTAATTATCATACCAAGAATCCACCAGTAGAAGTCTCAGTGGCTTCGTGTGATCTCCAACAGGATGAGGTATTTGCCTTATAACATTCGGCAACAGCTGCTCGACATTGAGTCCCGTCTTCGCAGAAACTAATACTGCATTCTCTGGCGCCAGTTCAAACGCCGTCTGCATCTGCTCCAACGCTCTTGGCGAATCTGCAGAGGGAAGGTCGATTTTGTTGACCACTGGCACCAGTACCAGCCCTTGGGAAAATGCCAAATAGAAATTAGCCACAGTTTGGGCTTGCACGCCTTGGCTAGCATCTACCAGCAACAACGCTCCCCCACAGCTAGCATAAGATCTCGAGACCTCAGCTCGGAAGTCCACATGTCCGGGCGTGTCCACCAGATGCAGCAGATAATCCTCCCCCTCGTGATTGTACAGCATGCTACAAGTCTGCGCCTTGACCGTGATGCCCCTTTCGCGCTCCACATCCAACTTATCTAGGATCTGCTTGTTCCCACCCGGTGCAATCGTGCCCGTGAGCTCCAGCAGCCGATCGCTAAGCGTACTCTTGCCATGATCGACGTGTGCGACGATGCAGAAGTTGCGGAAGCGTTCAATGGGTATGGCTTGAATGCGGCGCTCCAGCTCTGAGATAGGCTTTGAAACATGAGCGCGGAGGGCTACCGTGGCGCTGAAGGCGCGGGTTTGGGAGAGGAATCTAGATGCATATTGGGATCTTATAGAGCTAGGTAGCCTAAGGAGCTGCAAGAGACATCGCTGCATTAAGACTGATGCTGGTGCTGTGGAGTTGTCGTGGTTTTGTAGCAAATAATAATCTCTCAAAACTTCTCGGCTTTATTTTGAGGTTGACGAGACGATTTCAACGGGAGCGGCCGATTGCTGCAGCAACTGAAAGTGTATCTTCCTGGGGAAACCATCAATATTCAAGGTTTTCAAAAGTAATAAACCCCCATCAACGAGTCAAAATGTCGGTCGAACGAGAGAAATCGAAGACAAAAGTGCACAAGCTCCCACTCAAGGGTATGTTATAATACTGTTGTTGCAATCTGCGCACTGTACTAATGAAGGTGTAGGTTCGTCGAAACTCGTTGCGGAATTCGTAGGTTCTCCCATCGAATAGGAGCGAGGATTGGCAGCTAATCATAGCAGTTTCAATTTTCCATAAACACGATTCTGTATGTCTTCGTCTTCCCATCTCGTCTGCAGAAGATATCAGGGAAAGTACTGACTCTATCGCAGCTTTCAGCGTGGTGTTTACCCCGCCGAGGACTTCACGGCGTATGACCCCTACCTCCCACTCCCATCCAATACACTCAAGCTCACAAAATCACAGGGTCAAGAAATATGGCCTCACCATGCTCGTTTCCTCGGACGATCAAGTCAAGGCCTACATTAAGAAAATCATGGGCCAGCTCGACAAATGGATGATTGGCGGCAAGATATCGAAGCTTGTGGTTGTTATTACAAGTAAAGATACAGGCGAGCATGTCGAGAGGTGGCAGTTCGACGTGCGTTTTCCGCATTCCCCATACCGAGAGATGTATACTGATGGAAGGGCGGACGTAGGTTCAAATAATCAACAAATCCTCCTCCAAGAAATCCTCCAAGAAGAGCGCAGACAAGGAAAACGCTGCTCCCGATAACGCGGCCGCTGCACCACCAGCTGAGAAAACGGAGGCAGAAATCCAATCCGAGATACAGTCTATATTCCGACAGATCACCGCCTCGGTTACTTTCTTGCCTCAGTTGGATGGGGACTGTACGTTCAATGTGCTGGTGTATGCGGATGCGGATAGTGAGGTACCGATGGAGTGGGGAGACAGTGATGCGAAAGAGATAATGAATGGGGAGAAAGTACAGCTGAGGAGTTTCAGTACGAGTAATCATAAGGTTGATACTTTGGTCAGCTATAGGATTGGTGATTAGAGCATGATTGATACTATATCGTAAGGATTGGGGAACACGGGTGTTTATGGTTGCGTTGGGAGTCTGGATGGATGGTTCTGCTATGGTCATGGATATGGATTCTTGTTTGTTGTTACCTATGCCTGTCCATAATGCACCCTATGGTTTGAAAGTTACGTTTTAATGCGGCAACTAGGACTGCTAGATGGCACTGCCTCGGAGAGAAAACCGAAGTTGTTGATACTATATATTGGCATATCAAGTGCTTGATTGTGGAACACCAAATAAACTATAGGCCTGGCCTTCTGTTTTAATCTTAAGTGGAGTTGTTTTAAGAAGGGTTTCAGGACTGACTTCAACTTGAGGCTCTTGCAGGTGCCATAATTCCGGACCTAATGTAGAGCTTTCTCAGATCTGATATCCCAGTTAATGCGGCATATTGCGAGGAAATGCTACGCATTTCGATTGGCCCATTCAGGATAGAAACTTGTGATATATGTTGAATGCCCATCAGTGCGGTACCATCCTATCAAAATACAGGCGCCTTCGTGCCAATGCTAATGCCACGCCTCCCATGCCCAGGTATATATATGAACGCCACCCTAATATGCTATTCCTCTGCCCTTTCCTTTCCTTTACCTTTTCCGTTTGCCTCGTCCGTTGAACCCGCAATTACATTCCCTTTCCCATCTTTACGACTGTCGAAACCCGGCTGCTCTCGCTCGGAAATCACATCTTTAGGACCGCTATCATCTAACCCAGCCCATCGGGAGTCCCAACCCTGAGACTTGTCTACTGCTCCCTTCGTGTGGCCTTTCTCGGTCATATTTTTCACATCACTCCAGAACTCCAGCTTTCTAACCTCTTCATCAGCATGCTTTAGACCGGCTTCAAGGTTCTCCAGCCTCTTCTTCTTATATTTATCATCAACGTGTTCCTTGTTTTGCTCTGCAGCTTCGTTGTAGATTCTGAGAATGTGGGTGAGTAGCAGCCGCCGCGAAGCTTGGAATATGAACGCGTCCATAATCTCATGCATCCGCTCCTGCAAGTAGTAAAGGTCATCTCCACCGTTTTTGATGAAGTTCTCAACTGCTTCGATTTTCTCCCGGTCTATTCGAGCAAATCGTAAAGCTTCCATTAGTGTCCCAATATCAGTGATGTCTTCGGCGAGTATTTCGTCTTCCATTTCACGGCAAGCCAATTGCGCGGCACTCAATTTCCTGGTGTCCACGGACGAGGCGCGACTGCGACTCGCATCAAAGCTGGCTGAATGGATTGTGAAATAGTCCGAGTTGAGTCTGCGAGCTTCAGAGATGTGATACCCAGAACCCTTCTTAACTCTTTTCCTAATCCATGCTCGTCGCCGCACAAAAGAATTCCACCACGTAGGTCCATGCCATGAAAATGGCTTTGCAAATGCAAACGAATACTCCCATCCATCCTCATCCGTTCCCTCGTCATGATTGATAGTCCATTCTTTCCACGCCCACTCCCAAGATGGATCAGGGACCTGCGCATTTGTGATGTCTGTCGCACTCGTTTTCTGGGCAACGTTCGTCCAGGGAGAGGGGTCGAGATTTCCTAAGGCCTTAGATGCGAAGAGGGGCAAACCACAGAGGAAGGCTCCGCGTTGGTTCTCATATAACACATCTATTGCAGACTCGGGCTTTGTCTTGACCTTCTTCCGACCTCTGTCCTCTGCATCTTGCGCTTGACTCTGCTCCTGATCACCATCTTGGGATTCTTCAGGCTGGGCAGGGTCTGGTGACTCTGGTCTCTCTTTGTCTAACCGACGATCCTGATATTTTTTGTATCTACGTCTTGTAATCTCGTGCCGCAATTTCTGCCTGCTGGAGTCCTTGTTCAGAGGGACATCGCTGTATCGTCTCGACGAAGAAGTTGAAATAGATGGGGATGGAATTCTGTGGCTGGCACCGGTGGCAGACTGGCTTCTCGGTGTTTGGAGGGTTGCTGTGTGATCGACGAGTGTGATTTCGTGGTCATAATCTGTATCCCTGAGAGGTGAAGGTCGACGGGTGGAAGAATGCAGGATAGACATTTGATTTTCTATGAATGGAAAAGCATTGCGGGGATTGCTCACACAGCCTTGGATGCTGATGATGGGCACTGGACTGGGTATTTTCCGGAGACTGAGTGGCAGGTGATTCTCAACGAAGAAGCTGGGATATACGAGTGTATAGGATAGGTAGGTAGGTACAGTACGGTACAAAGTAGGAGAACCTCGAGAATCTAGATTTAGATGTACTCGTAGATCTAGACCTAAAGCTACCTTATACGGTAGGTAGTCGTTGTACAGCCAGCAGCCAGCAGGTATTGTTTACCTAATGTAAGGGTCTATTAAAGTTTAGCTTTACTTATTTGGTGCATGTGGAGGTTTTAGCTGTCTAATGACGCACAATAATGTGGCCCGAGCTTCATGGCCAAGGCATGAGATTGGGCGGGGAAACTCTACTGGCGTGACGTAGTTGTTTTGATTTGCCATTGCAGGAAATGGTAATGGCAATTGGCATTGGGCACACAGGGGAAGGCAGCCAATACAAAGCCATGTCTCCAAGTCTCCTCACCATCACACCACAACTTACTTCTCCATCATCCGTGACTCCAACTGCAACTTCACCTCCACCTACACCTACATCCATTCTGCCTTGCCTTCCTTGAGTACAAAGAAACACTTACTTGTATCTTCCTCTGCTCCCTCATCAACAACTACAATCACAATGGCCCAACCAAAGTCTAGAGTTCCTCTCATCCTCGGCCTCACAGCAGCAGGTGGTGTCGGCTACTACCTTTACACCGCTGGTGGAAATCCAAAGGTTGCTGAGAAGCAATTCGAGAGTATGTTGCTCTCCCTCTCCCTGCCCGATCATGACTATATCCTCCTGGACCATGCTTCCATATCTCCACACACCCACACTTTCATCCTAACATCCATCCATCCACACTAACATAACCATCAGCCGATCTCTCCAAAGCCTCTGCAAAGGTCAAGTCCGAAGTTCCAGGCCAAGGCCAAAGAGCCCAGAAAGAGGGCGAGAAATGGGCATCTGAAGCCGGTGCAAAGGTCGATTCTGCTGTTAGTATCCCCAATCTCTGTGGCCTCCTCACTCCCCATCATAGCGGACATCATTTTGTTGTCTACCTACTGCCAAATTTCCCCAAGACTCAATACTGACTTGACCCCACAAACAGGCCGATAAGGCTCGTGCAGAATTCGCAAAAGCCGAAGGCAAGTTCGAGGAACTGCGCAAAGACACCGGCAAAAAGATCGACCAGGCTGACCGAAAGGTTGAAGCGAAAGCGTCCGAGGCAAAGAGCGGAATTTCGTCCTGGTTTGGTGGGAAGTAAATACATATGAAAGCGGATATGGGAATAGGTTCAATGGGGTGATTGTAATGAATGGCAAGCATGTCAGCTTGGTTCTACTGGCGGGTTTGTAAAATTACCATGCAATGCTGCCCAATTCTTTCGGGGACTCCTCAACTATATGATTTAAACTACCCTTGGCGTCATGAATTTGCTACGTGAACATCCTCAAGCTTGATTGTATTTATTTCAGCCCCGTTGTGTTCAGGTTTAGCCATATAATGCAGTCTATTCTAGCTCACTTACCAGTTGGTATAATGAGCGTAGGCTAGTTGCAGACAGCTCAAACATTATTAAACCGTCAAACAGATTGGGCAATACTCCATGCAGCGAATCAATGCTTCTTGGCTTCAACCCAGCCCGCTGTTTCACACCCAAGATCCAGAGTAAGCTTCTTGGTCACAGACCAGAAATGGTCAGACATTTACTTACTCTCGTGCAATCAAAATAATCTATGAATACTCTGTTTGAAAAGTTTTGTATAGTATATCCTGCTTTACTAGGAGTGGGAATCAAATAACAGAAGTCAAAAACCCAAATCACATGGTCCACGATTGGTGGAATTGCACTCTCAATTGTCAATTGGTAGGTTCCTCTATATCAGGCGCGCCTTTTCAATCCCCACGGGCACTAGGTGACATTTTACCTCTATTATGCCTTATGACTTTCATTCTTCTCCACCAAATCGCCAACCCCAAGCCCTCTTCCGACCCTGACCTTCATCTTCTTCCCTCCCTGCGCAGCATCCTTCTTCCCATCAAGCAGTAACGCCTTATCCTTCTCCGCCCCCAACTCTCCTACAGACTCTCCTTCATCCACCTCCTCGACCTCATCTTGCTCATCAAGAATCTGCTCGCGGATAAAACCTAAATCCAGCTTCATGCTATATGCGTCTTCCCCATCGGCATAGTATTTCGCTTCCACCTTCTCGTTTTTGAAGCCAAGTGTATCGCGGTATAGGCGTAGGGCAGCATTGTTGGAGACACGGACGTGCAGCGATACGTACTGGGCGCCGAAGGTTTCGACCATTGCTCGTTCTATGTCCTCTAGATCAGCCTATTTTCTTTCCCTGTATGTCGTTCTTTGGATTCGGAGAGATTGTGTGTCTGATACGGAAACGTACGAGATTGTCTCATCAACTTCTCTGCTATCCCAAGCCGCCTGTGCGTCCTCATCACACTCAAACTGGTGATGTGCCCATGCTGCACTCCATCTGGGGGATCCTCTTCCATCTTCGCGAGTACATAGCCGACGATGCGGGGGTAGTCATAGGGGCTCTTCTTGGGCCGTGAAACATCGACGGCGACGTAGGAGAGTTGAGGCCATGAGAGGGCGTGGTAGAGGTAGTATTTCATGAAATAACTAGTTGGAGCTCAGTCAGCTCTAGGATGGGGCAAAATTGAGAGGAATCTTTACTTCTCGGGGAGATTGGTAATATTGGCATGTTGGACATGTGGAATGTCCGACGGTTGCAAGAGTCGGATATCCATGATTGATTGTTGTGACAGCTGTTTGCTTTATCAAGGGTAGGTTGATCGCATTCACACCTGCACGCATACTACTAGATTTTGAGGACGGTCTTCATTGGTGCGGATCTGAGATGGCCCGCCCTATCCATCGCTTAAGCTTTTAAGGGGATGGTGGGGTGCTACTTGTAGGTAGTGGGGTCTTGTATCGAGTCGCGAGTATTTATAACTTCTTATTGCACTCCCACTTCTGCAGCTCTATTGATTTTTCAATTATTTAACAGTCAGTCATACTACTGGGTAATTCTCTACATATAAATTCAAGCTTCTAACAGAACTCGAGCTTTCTCTTTGACTCGAAATGGCTTCTCCACGTCCAACCCATGAAAGAACGGTATCAACAAACCTTGGAGGGGCACGTGGTTTTCGTCCCCTCGAAGGGAAGCTGGCCATTGTAACAGGAGCTTCTAGAGGTAACATTCCCTCCTTTCATATTCCCGAATCATTCTAACAAGCAATCAAAAGGAATTGGGTTAGCAATCGCCCACAATCTTGCCTCTAAAGGCGCATCTATAGTCCTGAACTATACATCCGACTCCTCATCTGCCGCCAGTGCCCAGCTTTCCGAAACTCTTACCCAGGAACACGGCGTCCAATGCTTCGTAATTCAAGCTGATATGGGTACCCCAAATGGCCCAGCACACATCATCACCAGTGCCAAGAACCACTTCTCACATCCCAAGACCGGCCGTTTCCAAATCGATATCCTAGTCAATAATGCTGGCGTTTCGAACAACCTAAGCATTGAAGACTGCACTATAAGTGATTGGGAATGGCAATACAAGATCAATGTTTTGGGTCCTCTGCTACTTATGCAGGCAGCTTTGCCCTATTTACCTCACGATAGGAGTGGCCGAATTGTGAATTTAAGCTCGGTGTCTAGCTCCGAGGGCTTTGCGGGACAATCCGTGTACGGGGGAACAAAAGCAGCTCTCGAGGCGATGACGAGAACATGGGCAAGAGAGTTGGCCGAGAGAGCAACAGTCAATGCGATCAATCCAGGGCCGGTAAAGACGGATATGTGGTTTTCAACCACAGACGACTTCCAGAAGCGTCTGAAGCCCTGGATTGAGAGTACGCCTGGGTCGGCTATACGACCAGGAATTGATGATCAGGATCTCATCAGTGGAGCTGATAAAGCGGGCGGTAGACCGGCGTATACACAGGAAATTGCAGGCATCGTTGGAATGCTCTGCACGCAGGACAGTCGGTGGTGTACGGGACAGGTTGTTTGTGCTAATGGGGGGATGAGGATGGCCATCTGAATTGTACATATTGAGCAGAACTAGATATACTTGAGATTCTACAGCGCAAGCGTCTTCACTGGTACTTATTCCCTGGTTATCTCACTCGAGATCAATTTTGAACGATTTGTATACTCGAGTACGCTCACGTTCCATTCGCAGGACACGAGGAAATCACAACAGAAGATAGAATCCAAACAGCTCTTTCAACTCTCTCTATCTGTAACATTTAAGCACATGAAATTCTATCAATCGCTAATCATTTCCTTTCCTCTCTGCACGGAAGAAGCAGGCAAGATCCAGCAAACGCACTTTCATGAGTCATCACCACCCCATATCCCCGTGCCTCCAAAACGCCAGCAATGCACATGGATGCCTATGCTTATGGAGCTGCTGCAGGTGGTGGGGCCTGTTCTTCCGCTACTACGCCTCTTAGGGGCAAGACATTCTCTGCAGAATCTTTGCTCTCTGCTTCAACCGTCTGCGCGCTACCTTCGCTCTTCTTAGGTTCCGTACTTGCAGACGTACTTGCAGAGGACTCGCTATTCTTAGCAGCTTCCTTCTTCGCCTTTTTGCGTTCCTTGTCTCGAGCCTTGTCGGCTACCTTCTTGGCCTTGGCCTCTTCTTCTGCTAGTCGTGTGGCTTGCGTACCTCCATATCTAATTCTCCATTCTTCTTCCTTCTCCTCAGGTATCCTGGTAAACAAATATGCAGCTTTACCAATCTTGTGGCCACCTGGTAGAGCATCGGCTACCCATTTATCGGGAATAGAACTTAGAGGGGCGTTGAGCTGTTGCGCAATGGAGGTCGCGGTCGAGGGCATGAATGGAGATGAAAGGGAGGCGAGAAGGTAAGCCAAATTCAGTGCCAGACCAATAATGGTATGTGTCCTTGTTGGGTCTCCAGTCAGATTGGCGTTATCCAACCTGCCAGCGAGAAGGTTATTCCCTTTGCCGGATATTTGCATGAGTTTTTGCAATCCGGAACGCAGCTTGACTGCCTCCATATCGGCGACATACTCGGCGAGTAGATCGTTGACTTCAAAGATGAAATTCGGGAAGTCGAAGGACTGATCAGTATACTCGGCGGAAAATTGGGGAATGACCCCTTCCAGCTTAGCATTCACAAATTTGATAAGTCGATTGACGAAGTTGCCAAGATTGGCCAGAAGCTCGCTGTTGTTAGCCGCAATAAATGCTTTCCATTCGAATTGCGTGTCACCAGTTTCGGGTCGATTTGCTAGAAGGTAATATCTCCATACCGAGGGTGGGATTCCTGTCTCCTGAACAGAGTCTCCGAACACACCAACACCTCTAGACTTGGAAAATTTGCCGTTCTCGTAGTTGAGGTATTCTGTAGTAGAGAGATGGTTGAGCATGGTCCATTTGTCACCAGTCCCTATTTGAGAACCCGGGAAAATGACCGTGTGAAATGGCACATTGTCCTTGCCCATGAATTGATAAAGCTTCACATTCTCAGGATCACGCCACCACAGTTCCCAATCCTTGGTATAGTTGGCCGTAATCGAGGGGTACCCAATACAGGCATCAAACCAGACATACAACACTTTATTCTCATATCCCGGTAGCGGAATCGGCGTGCCCCATTTGAGATCTCGCGTAATGCTTCGACCCTCCAATCCCTTGTTCAACCACGATCTTGTAATGCTGACGCCATTCTGTGGCCAAGCCCCTTGCTCGCTGGACTTGGAGAACCACTTCTCGATGGCAGGCTGAGCTTTGTCGAGTCGTAGAAAGATATGAGTTGTGTCTCGGGGTACGGGCGTAGCTCCGTCGATCTTGCAGTGGGGATTTATCAGCTCAAATGGGTCAAGCAGACTCCCACACTTGTCGCACTGATCGCCCCGTGCGTCGTCGTACTGACACTTGGGACACGTGCCTTCAACGAAACGATCAGCAAGAAAGGAGCTGTGGCTTTCACAGTACGGCTGCGTGGTTGTTCGTTCCTCCAAGTAACCGTTCGTGTGGAGCTTTGTAAATATATCCTGTGCGATCACCGTCTGTTGTTGCGTTGTTGTTCGGCCAAAGTAATCGAAGGCGATTTCGAACCAGTCATACACATCTTTGTGTTTCTTGTGGAATTCGTCGCATAGCTCCTGGGGGGTTTGGCCAGTCTCGAGAGCCTTTGTCTCTGTGGCAGTGCCGTACTCATCCGTACCACAAATGAATAGTGTTGGTCTGTCTCTCAGTTTGCTGAACCTGGAAAAGACGTCGGCGCTGAGCACGCTACCAACCACATTCCCGAGATGAGGGACGTTGTTGACATATGGTAATGCACTGGTGATGAGGATGTTTTGTTTACCCTTTTCGGGCAGTATGATATTCGCGGCCGAAGTTGCCATTGCGATAGGGGTGCAATTGGGAAGGAGGGGGGGAGAGCAAGTGTGGAGGCAGAAGGGGGGGAGAAATTCTGGTGGTTTGAATTCATGGTGGGGTGAGGGGTGAGTCAAGGCTCACATACTGTAATCAGACTAGGGCGAGGCTGAAAATCGATCACATGCACAGGAAATAAGAATAAATATACTTGTACAGTAACCTGACGATACAGTATTCTCCTCATCCGCCGCCAACTTCTTTTGTCTATCAGCTTCTTCTTGGGCAAAATCCAGCATCGTATCCCTCTTCAACATGGAAGCCACTACTTTTGATGAGGTCCTCGCACTCGAGGAAACGTTCTACAATGATGGGTATCAACAGGGGAAGGCCGATGGGGTCCAAGCAGGACGAATTGAAGGACGCACGTTCGGTTTGGAGAAGGGATTTGAAAAGTTCGTCGAGAGTGGAAGACTTTATGGCAAATCTCTCGTTTGGGCAAATCGAATGCCGCAGCTTCAGGAACTCGGAGCTCCAGATGTTGAAACAACACCAACCTGTTTATCACAAAAGCTTCCTCCGCTACCCAACAATCAGAGATTAGTGAAGCATCTAAAGGTCTTCCATGCCCTGGCCGAGTCGGAAAGCCTTTCGACTGAGAATTCAGAAGTTGCCGTCTCTGACTTTGATGACCGTTTCAAAAGAGCTCAAGCCAAGGCCAAGGTCATTGAAAGATTGGTAGGAGAGACCAAGGGAGAAATGGACAGTTCTGGGAAGATAATCAATGGCAACGCAAATATCGAGGATACAAGTATTCGAAATGCAATACAATGAGTGCTACCTAGGTACACAGCTTGTTCCTCTATTCCCCACAACGTCTACGAGTAAACTTGTCTGAAAATACACTAAAAGTAATCGTCCCCATCTCCATCTCCATCTCCACCCCCCCCCGTCGTCTCCGTCAATATAGTCGCCCAGGTCAGTATTATCCTCCTCCTGGATCTCCTCTTCGCCAGTCCTGTCTAGGGTTCTGAGGAACAACTCCCTTTCTCTCTGGAGGGCCAGGCGCTCCTGCTCCACCAGCTCCTGCTCCTGATCTTGCCCTCGATCAGGTGAATCTTTCATGCTGGCAGGATTAATCTCGGGGCTCTCGTCGATTGCAGTGTTCTGATGCTCGACGCTGTCTCCCTGTGAAATACCTCGCAACTGTTCGACATTTCTCTCGGCTGGTTCTGGGACAACCACCTCTGGGACATCAGCATCATTTTCGAGAATTACCGAAACACTCCCCTCGCGCGGAATATTATCCGGCCCCTCCCGTTCCACCTCTGCTTCCTCCTCTAGTATGACACTGTCCTCGCGTGGGACAATCCCATCGCTAACCACCGCTCTCTTCCCCTTCTTGTTCGTGGCTCGCCCAGTGCTTCTCTTACCCCTCGGAATCAACTCCTGTGTCTTATTACTCTCTCGCATCTCCTTCTCGATGACTGTTCTCAACTTTACCTCCACCTCCGCCTTCATCCCTTCCTTCTCCTTCTTTCGGACCTTTGCGAGAAGAAATACACGCAACTCATCCTCAACTTGCTTCTTCAGAAGTCCTCTTTCTTCGTCTCGGATCTTTGCAAGCAAGAATGGTCGTAGCTCCGCCTCGATTTCCTGGCGCAGCTCTTGTCGCCTCTCTTGCTCAAATCGTCTCTGGAATTCCGGACGAAGCTTACTGTCGACAAGATCTCGAAGTCGTTGGGTTTTTGCCTCCAAGTCCCTTTGTGCGGCCGCGACGAGCTCTTTCTTCAGTGTGACTTGTTCAAGTTCCAGTTCCTTCTTGATATCTTCTCTAATCGTGGCAACGACCTTTGCATTTACCTTCTTCTTAATGTCTAGATGCCTCTGTTCTCCAAACTCTTCCTTGATATTCTTCTGAACTTCGTAAAGTATTTTTTGCCAGTCAAGCAGGGGGCTGCGGAGTACACCATTTAGTTTTGCTTTCTTTGTAAGCTTGTAAAAGTACAGCAATTGTTGCTTCGTTGAACTAAACGCACGGGTTGACTAAAATCCTCTATAGATAAAGTCGCTAGAGAAGATCTGAGAAGCCCCTGAAACCTGCCAGAGGGTAAACAAATGAGATTCTAGTTATCTTACTCCTCTCCTTCCTGCACCAGATCCCCCGATTTGATCTCTGCTTGCTTGCTTTTCCACCATTGCTTGTGTTTGGTCAAGACTTTCTTTCTACGTCCTTTTTCGGTGTCATCGGAATCTTCCTCGCTCTCACCGCGTTCCTCCCAGACTCTCTTCCTTCCTGTCACATCCCTAGGGTCTATGCCTTTTGCGATCTCAAACGCCGACCGGCCCTTCAGTTTCGCCCGCTCCCCTACACTTGGTTGCATATTATTTTCGGGTGTGTTGATCGAAGCGTATAGGTTGTGTTGCTTCGCAGAAAGAAACCCGTGAGACCTGGGTGCAGTGCCCGAGAAACAAGAATCTAAAGTCTTGAAATGTGAATGCGAATTCGCAAGAAGCCGAAGTAGGACTTGTAGAGCTTGTCCTGAAGTGCAAGGGATTTTCGTATAGAAGCGTAAAGGTCGTGGGGCTCGCTGTGCGGGTGAAGATGTATTATGTGCCCTGTCCATGAGATTATGGGAGGGAGCTGCTTAAGTAGACTGCTAGAGGGGTTGGAGATACAACTTTCCTCAATTATGCGGAAACAGTATTACTGTGGGCCCTCATATTCACATTTACGTTGCGTGCGAACAATAGGAAGAACCAAATTGTTTGCAATTCATTCACCGTGACCTAGAATTTATTATAAGATGTACTACCCCGAGAGTTTACCTCTATAGAAGGGTGAGTGCTTAGTGTTCTCTTGTGATAGGTATCGATTTGTCAAATGGCAGATTACACAAATCGGGTGAACGTGAACCATCGAGCAGTCCGTCCTGCCTCAAACAGCACACATACAGCTTATAAAAGGGCATATTCAAGTATCTATCTACAAGGAAACGAAACTTGGTAATAGACAAAACATAATAGAAGCTAATTCATACGCGATCTTGCTAATAACGTAAACAAGTACATTGCAAGTCGTCTGTATTGCAAACAACGAAGCTGCACATGAGCTCATGGTGGACACAAATCCTTGATAGTATTGCAGCTTTTTAATGTGCTACTCAATTTGGAAGAATAGAAATCAGTGCCGCCTTTTCCGTCTTGGACAAGAACAAGGCAGGCTAGGGGATGAAGCGAGCCCCTTTTCTTGATACATAGTACTGTAAACCTTGGAAAACTCTTACCAGCAGCCAGAAGCAGACGACTTGGTTAAATCCCTCTGGAGGTTATAGTACCCAACTCTAGCAAAAGGAACATCGAAGCAATATATGTCTATGTAAAGAGGTATATGTGTCTACTTTAGCTAGGTAGATTTTTAATAAGTTGAGGTGGTACGATACCTTCACGGCCTGAGGTTGTATTGCCTGAATACCTTACAGTGGATGCCTGGCGCCACCACCACCACCTCTGGTCAGATTCAATCCGCTTCTGCTTGCTTTGTTCACATTTTAGAAGAAGCGAACAACACTTATCAGGAAATCAGGGGACCAAAGTTGGCCGTTTCAAAAACATCGCGCAACTATGCCTTTCCTTTCCACAATCAAATCAATTGGCTCAAGGATCATCCCACGACGACATAAACAACCGCCTGACAGCCAGGAACAGTCTCTCGGAACTGGAGAGCAAGCTAGTGTTCCGCATTCTCTGCCACCTCTTAAAGTCGTCAATCTTCCCCTCGTACTTCCAGAGCACCAGTTCGCTCTTGCAGATCAAGGCTGGACGAAGATCACATACCAGACACCAGTTAAAAAGGACGCATTATATAGTAGCGCACAGGCCTTATTTCAGGCGAGCAAGTCATTCTTCGATCTCCCCACAGCCCAAAAACACGCCTTCAAAACCAAGGAAGGAAGTGAGGAAGGTTGGAGTTTCGTCGAGGGGGAAAAGGAATTCATCACACTTCGAAGCTTAGACAATACGCCGCCGGAACTACTTGAAGCCGCAAGAACATTTTGTAAGACAGTCGGTATTTTTTGACTCTTCATCAACAAACATAAAATCAGTATTTTCTTTCTAATATATTCACAACGCATGCCGGCAAACATACTCTGTCGATCTTTCTCGCATTCTACTAAATCACACAATGTCGAGAATTATATATGCTGACTCTTCCTTTGCAGGGGCGGTAGCTGGGGATCTTTTAAATGATCAGCTAGGTCGAGTAGCTGAGAGCTTGGAGCTACCAGCTAAAGCATTAGATGTTTATTCGAAGCCTTGCAGCAGACTAAGCATGGAGAAGACAGCGACTATGTTGCGTCTTTTCCGGTATGAAGGATTCGAGAAAGACCAACCCAAGACTGTTGCCGAACGTTAGTATACATTTGACCCTGCATCCCAGCACAACCATTGACAATATCCAGCCCACCGAGATCTTGGCCTCCTCAGTCTTGTGATTGGCGATAAACCCGGCCTTGAAGTATGGGACCGGCACGCCCAATCGTGGTTTCCTATCGAGAAAAGCTTTGAGTCACCGGCCGGAAGTATTCTTGCTGGTAGGCAACTTGAGCGCCTAACAAACTCTCGATATCGTTCTGGTGGTCACCTTGTTCGCTCCTACCCGAGTTCCAGCCTTGAACAACACCTAGAAAGCTCCACACGCCGCTTTCGGTATTCAATAGTTTTCGTCCTGCGGGCACATTACCCCATTCCTATAGATACCGACAGTCTCACCACCGCCATTACTGGTGATTTTCAAGACCCGGTTAAAGGAGTCACGGCGCACACCTTTTTTCATTCGATTAAGCGCGCGCATTTTAATATCAATACTGGAATTGATGAGAGAAATAAGCAAAGAGAGGATTTAGCAAAGAAAGCAATAGCTTTATAAAAGCTAGTAATATAAAAACTATATAGGTTTTTATATATATAATATAACTAAGCCTTTTTAGTCATACAACTTAGCGCTAGCTTAGTTAGTAACTAGTAATAATTTTATTATATTATAATTATTATACTTAGCTAGTTAAAAAACCTTTCTAATTTTATAATTATATTTATAAGTTTTAATATATCTATTTAAGTTATTTAACTATAATAGTATTTTAATTACTTTAATCTTAGCTTTTATCTAGTTCTACTTTTATAGTAATTAGATAGAAAATTAAAAAAGAGAAAAGCTACTTTTTCTAGCTATAGTTTTAGCTTCTATATTATTTTAGTATTAAAATATTTAAACTTTTTATAATACTATTTAAAGTCTTTATACTATATTTAAAGTACTAGAAAATAGTAGAATATAAGTCTTAAAAGCTTAAGTTTAAAGAAAGATTTAATATAATATTTTAGTTTAAATAACTTATAGTATTTTTAAAGCTTTATATTATATTCTATCTACTACTACTATTAGACTGCTAGCTTTTCTTATTAGTAGATTAATCTAATTCTATTAACTATAGATTCTTTTATAAAATCTATATTATATAGTACTTTTATTCGAGTCTTTTTATCTATTAGCTTATCTATTTTTTTATTTCTAGAAATATTTATATATTCTAGATTTTATTAAATTCTAATATTATAGTATATTATAAGCTTTTATATAAGCTATCTATAGAGTCTATTCTATAGTCTAGAAAGTACTATAAAAAAAAAGTTAAAAGTAAAAAATATCTAATAGAAAAAATCTAAGATACTATATCTTAGTTTTTACTTATTAGATTATACTAGCTTTTTTATCTTATATAATTTATAAAAGCTAGATCTATTAGATTAAAAGGTAGTTAGTATTAATTATTTTAAGTTATATTATAAATTAAAGCTTTACTTTTTCTAATATTATAAAAATAGAAAAAAAGCTTATATTTTAGAAAAGTATAGTAATAAAAAAGATTCTCTAGACTAGAAGTATATTTTTAGCTACTAGAAATAGTATATATTCTATAAGATTAATATACTAGCTAATATAAATATTAACTATCTTTTATTAATTAGCTTATATAAGTTTAAATAACTTATTCTATCTATAATATTAAGCTTCTATATTATAGAGTATTAAAAGAATAATATATATAATAACTACTTTATAAAATACTAGTACTAGAAAGCTATAAACTATTTATACTAGATCTTATATATAATATACTACTTTCTAAGCTTTATATATATATTCTACTATATATATTTAAAAAAAAAGCTTTTTATTAAACTATATACTAAGCTACTAAAGCGCTAGCTGCTATAAGTTATTTTTTATTAAAATAGATATAGAAATAATAATAAGCTTTTTATTAACTATATAGAAAAAGTTATAATTAAACCGCTTTCTAGTAAAATATATTATTTTAACCTTTTTTAAAATAAAAAATATTTTATTCTTAGTATTATTAGAATATAAGTAATCTGTATTATAAACTATATTATAAACTATATTATATATTCTGACTTTTCTAGTTATATAATTTAGTATAGCTTAGTTAGTAAAAAAGTATTACTTTTTTATATTTATAATACTATCTAAAATACTAAGTATTATTAACTAGAATATCTAGAATCAAGTTTATACTATATAGTAGAAAAGTAATTATATATTAATACTTATAATACTAATACTAATTAGTAGTTTATTTTATAGAAAATACTATAAAATAGTAAGATTTAAAAAAAAAGCAAAATTATAATATAGTAGCTATATTATAGAATTACCTACAAATCGCTTTAAATAGTTAGACTATAAGTATAGTAACAAATAGAATAAACATATTACTAATATTAAAGCTATAGAAGATACGGAGTATAATAGAAAGAAGGCGTAGTATAAGCGGAACTACTATAGCCTAGCCAGCAGATATAAGCCTCTTAAAAAGGATAATACTAAAGTTTATTATTACTCTTATATCTATTCTTTTTTCTCTTATATAATAGAATTAAAGGATAGAGATAGCATACTTCTTAAATTAATATAAAGTAAGTAGTTATAATATATATAAGAAAAAAATAGTGCTTCTTACTAGGTTTAAGAGACTAAGTCTAATCTATATTTTACTAATATAGATGCGATCTTTAAGTTATCTAGCAAGATTAATTATTTATAGAAAGTTCTTAAAAAGTGGAAGGATTATAAGAATGCTAAAAATAAACCTATATATTATATTTTTATATCTTTTTTCTTTTCTATTACCTATTATATATATCTTATAAGTTAAATCCTCTTAAAAATTATAAATTAAGCCTTTAATTCTATAGCTTTAGTTCCTAAAGTATAAGGTTAACTAGCTTAAAAAACCTGCTAATAATAACTTAATCTTTATAACTTAATTAAATAGTTAATCTAAGTAAACTAAGTAGCTTAATCGGTTCTCTATAGACTTAAGCAGCTCTATACCTATAGCTAACTAAAGAACCCTTTATTTTATTATTACTATAAGTAGTTGCTTATTATATAGTCTTAATCTGCCTAAAGCTATATCTATTACTTTCTTAGAAGTTAATTACTAACTAGAAATAATAGACTAAGCTTTTTATTATTACTATTAGCTAAGAAATAAGAATAAGTTTACCTACTACTAGACCTTTACTAATATTAACTTAATAGTTAAGAATAGTATTTAAGAGAGAAATAACTTTAAAAAGGGTATTATAATTGCAGTAATATAAAAGGTTAGTAAGCTTAAGAGAATTAATAGTAAAGGTAAAGGCAAATAGAAGAATCTAGTATTATTATCTTCTTAAGATAGCCTCTTAAACTTCTAATCTTAGTATTAGCAGATAGATAAGGATTTTAATAAAGTCTAAGAAGATATAATAGATTAGATTAGGGTATTTAGATTGCTTTTTTAGGATGGATTTATAAACTAGTAAAAGGTGCCTAATAATAAATAGGAGAAAAGTTCTTTTCTTTATATCTTAGCTATCTACTAATACCTATTACTTAAACTAATATATATACGTATATATTTTTAAGTGGCAAAACTCTAATTTAAGCCGTATTAACCTTTATTAAACTAGTATAATCTCGCAGCAACTATACCTCTAGCCCTAAAGATTTACTAACTTTTAAGAAAACGTTCTAAAAGGTATTTCTTATATCTTTCTACTAGTCTAGTATCTATAAGTTAATATTAATTAAGACGTGTTTAGATTTTACTATAATTTAAGCTATATTAACTTTTATTAGACTATTATAATCTCGTAGCAACTAAACCCCGTACTATAAAAATAAACTATAATCTTTTTTTTATTATACTCTCTATAGAGCAGAGGTGTATTTAATATTGAAAGAAGTATAAGATACTATAAGGTATTACTAAATATAAATACGTGGTTTTAAAAAGATAAAACCTTTTATATATAATAAAAGATCAATCTAGCCTTTTAGGTGCGATACTAGTAATATCCTTCTTCTTATATTATAATAAGATAGACGAAGATAGGTTTAAGATAGATAAGAATATATAGATAGGTGATAATTATAATATAAAGCAGATGCTAATATGTTTATTAGAGAAGTTAATATATAAGTAGCTAAGAGAGAGAGAGGCGCGTAACGTTCTAGGTAGTTAGTTATTTAGAACGCTAGCTTATTATTATAAGCTAATAAACAAGTAGCTAATAAAATAGGTATAGAGAGTATTAAAAACGAATTCGCAGATTTTAAAGTACTAAGCGCGCTTTAGATCCCTCTTTTATATAGCTACTACTAGATATATAAGATAGAATAGATATTAATATGCTAAACCCTGAATAAATATAGCGATATAGACGTATTAGACTTAAATAAGATATAAGATAGCTCTTTAAAAAGCGATAGTAGCGTAGTAACCTAATATACCTTTTTTAGAGATAATAAATAAAATAGTAGCTCTACTATAAAAACTTTAATCTTAGATAACTTAAAGGAAAACTACACTCCGCTTAAAGACTAGCTAATGCTTTCTATAATATTTAATAAGAAATAACCCTATGCTTCTTTATTTTCAAGTATAACTAGGATCTAGCTAATTAGTTTTTAAGAGCTTAAGTTAATAAAGCTGCTATTAAGAACTACTTTAGCTAGCTATTACTTAGAAATAATACTTAAAATATAGATAGTACTATTAATAGCTATACGGATTTAATATATATAACCTATAAGATTTCTTATAGAATACTAGGTAATAATTAATAGAAGATAAAAAAGATTATAATTAACTCTTAAGTAGTTAGTAGAGAGTCTAAGAAGTATATTCTTTATTATTATCTAATTTAAAAAGTTTTAGAATTTATACTTAGTTATAAGCTCTTTACTAAAGATCTTATTTAGGCATCTATTTAGAAGTATTAGAATAATAGCAATAGGTATAAAAGAGTTTAAGATAAGATATATACTATAGATTAGTAGTAGAAGATATAAAAGAAAGTTTCTTCTAGTAGAATAATTATTCTAGTATATATTAGATTAGATAAAACTTTAATAACTTAATATAGAGAGAATATAACTACTTAGCCCCTATATACTATTCTAGCGAATTTGTCTTAGGCTCTATAATATGGCTAAAATCGACCTAGAAATAATACTTATTATACTATTACTAATATTAAAGCAGGTTATAAAAAAGTTAGATAAAGATATAATATAGAAGCTGCAATTAGAGCTTTATTATAAAAGAATAAGTATTATATTATCGTATAAGTTCCTAAGGCTTTTTTTACTAAACCTATACTAATAATAGATAGCTCTTACTAAACTAGCTAAAAGTAGATAGCTAGTCTAGTATACGGATAATAAAATTTAGGATTATTACCTAATTCTTTTAAACCACTTAGTAGACTATTAAGAAGTAGCTCTTATTACTAGTATTAAATCCTTAAGATAGTATAGAATATATTAGATACTATAGAATAAGTTATAAAATATTCTAGAGAAGTAGCTATTATCATCTATAAATAAATAAAAGATTAAATAAATTAGTAAAATATAGAAAATATTCTTTTAACTAATTCTAATTAGATCTATTAAAATATATGCTTTACTTAGAAATATTCTTATACTAATATATATAAAAGCATCTTAATAGATATCCTTTATTAACTACTTAAGAGTATATTTTAAAACTTGATTTATTAGATTATTAAGCTAATCTATAAGCTGATATCTAGTAAAAGAGCTATAAAGAGCTTTAAAAGATTAGATAGAAGTTATAAGTAATTATCTAGTCTGGTTTTATTAGATGCTTTTTTAATCTTATACTAGCTTTCCTAGGACTAAAGCATTTCTATAAGTTTAGTAACTTGTTTTAGATAATAGAAGGTAAAAGCTTAACTTTTTTTAAATTATTATTTTAGTTATTACTCTATTACTAGTTAATGCTGCATCTTTAGCACTTTTCTACGCTTAGGCACTTATTAACTTTATATTTATTTGCAACTATAAAGTATAAAATAAAAAGATACTAAACTACTTCTATTAATATCTTATTTAATTAGATACTTATAAAGATGCCTTTATTAAGTACTAACTAGTAGAAAAAGACAGCGATATCTATTAGCACTACTCTAAATTTTATACTCTATGCTACTATATTAAGTTTATTATTTAGTTTAGAGCTACGAATAAATATAATACCGCGTTTATAAAAACGCTATACTAATTCCTTTTAAAAGACTTTTTTAATAAAATAAATAAGAAAGATAGTATTTATAGATAGTTAACTTAGATAGCTAAATAGAACACTTAAGATATAAATCTTAAGGCAATAAACTTAGTACTACTTTATTATATAATATATCTATTAAAAATAGTATTTAACCCTAAGAGATAATAAATAATAGTTATAATATAACTATTATAAATTAGTGTATAGAAATGCTCTCTATTAGCATATAAGCTTAGACTATCTTTTATAGCTATAAAATTTTATCTAAACGTTACTACTTTAGCTACTAAGACTTAGAAGGCTTCTAAGTTAAAAGGTTTCCTAATAGCTTTATCTTAGTTTATTTAAGAACGCCGATTAGAAAAGAAGCCCGCATCTACTACTACTAGAAGGCCGAAATTCAAGCTAGATTCTAAATAGCTATATAATTACCCTATCTAATTTGCTAGTTCGGCTTAGTATTAGAAAGTAGGTAGTTATAATAAATCTAATCCTAATACCCTTAAAAGCGAGATAATTAGATATAGTCTAGCTAGTATAGAAAAGGGTCTTAAAATAATTACTATTAGGTATAAATAGATATACTAATAGATAAGAATAAGTATAAAAATAATAAAACACTCTAATAAAATCTACTAGATAGAAAGAGGGTAGCTAAAATCCAAGCTATTTTACGCGTGTTTAATCTAAAGAACCTAGACGTAAAAAGAAAGCCTATCTTATATCTAGTTTTTCTTCTTAATATATATCCGCTTAAAGAGAAAGATAGGAAGCTTTATCTAATCTATAGAATAATTAAAGTCTTATATCTAAAAGTACTAAAAGTCTAGAAGCCTAAAGGACTATAGGATTAAGGGTGCTAGATGCTAGAAGAGATTCTTAAAAGTGCTTATATTCCAGCTAAAGGGTTTTATATAAGGCTGATAGCTTAAGATACTTTTTATATTAATAACTATATTAATTATTAGTAATATATAATATTATATAAGAAAGATTAGATTAAAAAAGGGATTAAGCAAGCTAAAGAAGCTAAAGAAAACACTTTAGTAAAAGAGGTATATACGTAGGTCTTTAGTTTAGAGTTAGGAGATAATAAGAAAGATAAGTAGAAAAATAAAGATAAGAATATAAGTATTATTAAGAATAATAAGAAGATTTATCTACTACCTAGTATTATATTATCTCTCTTATCTTTGTATCTACTCTATAATCTATTCTTTTATCCACTCTATAATCTATTCTTTTATCTATTTTATACTCTATCTTATAATCTATTCTAAGATATATTCTCTATTAAGTGCATATCTACTAGATATCTTTACCTGCTCTATAAGTAATATCCTCTTTTAAGAAAGCATATAGCAAGTTTTAATAGTATAAAATATAACTAAATAGAATATTAATTAAGTGTCTAATTATATATAGCTCTTAAGACGCAGGTGTAGGCTATGCTAAAACTACTTAGTAGTAGTGCTAAACCTAACTTATTATTATTATTTCGGTTGCGTCTGCTTTCTTTCTTCTCTAATTTTTCATCTTACTTTCTATAAAGCCTTAATCTCTTTAATAAACTATTTTTATAGCAAAGCACGTTTTTTATTTAAGTACTATATTATCTTAATTATGCTATAGAGGAGAACTCGCGCCTAATATAATAGAGCTGCTAATATTAACTTAGATAATAGAAGACTATCTTAAATAATACTTTCTAGGAACTCTATAAGTATTATTCTGCCTTAGATATTACTATATATAAGATCCTCGATTAGTATATCTATAGCTCTTACCTCTTAAGTATATATTTACTTTTATATATTCTATAGACTTTATCTAGAAAGAAAGCTAAAAGCTAGGCTAATACCGCCCTAGTTAAAGAATAAGGCAGATTTTAGAACAATTCTTAGCTAATAATATATTTAAAAAAAGCTCCGTGTCTAGAGTTTATATTATTATAACTACTTTATATATTATCTAGCTTATTATTTAAAGAGCTGATAATAACACGCTACGATGCGTTTAGTAGAAAGGGTCTATTCTAATAAGCTCTATAAATAATAAGTTTAAGCTAACCGTCTATGCTTTAAGCTTCTAATAAGACTTATCTCTATATAACTCTTAGTATAACTTAAGAGGCTTCTTATTTTCCTTGCCTATATATCTATTATAGAAGACTATACCTTTTTGATTTATTTAAGCTCTCTAGGTGCGATTAACGCTATAGCGTATTACTATATATATAAGACTCTATTATAAAAGAGTAGTAGGAAAAGAAGCCGTGGTATTATATATAATAGCGGATATATTAGAAGTAGTAAGGCTAGGGAAATAGATAAAGGGAGCCTTAATATAAGATAGATGCTAGTCCTTTATTATAGAGCGATCTTAAATAAAAAGCTAGGCGAGGAAATCTTATTAGATTGCAAAGAACTTTTTACTTAAAGAGTAAGTATAATCTTAGAGCCTTTATTATATTAGCTGCATAGGCAGCAGGCAAGCTAGGACTAAAAGACCGTATCTAGCTAAAGGTGGATATAGTAAACCTTAGTACTTC